>JAUMJJ010000022.1:10077500-11327500 GCA_033556795.1 Tapera naevia | reverse complement strand
TCTGTCTAGACGGGTAGATGGGTTTGGAGTCAAACTGATTTTTTTTTTTATTATTACTATTACCATATCCACTTCCATTTACTAAAAGCAAATGGTTCTGCCCATGACTCATGCTGCTTAGCTTTCTGCACGGCAATAAAATAAAATTCTCATAATTAAGAGTGATCACTATGAGACAGCAGATGCAGGAAAGATTTAGAAATCAGACCAAATCGTCTATATCTGTCTTCCCTCACTGAAAACATAATGCCCACAGACCTCTAATTGACCAGTATTCCACTGCCTTCAAATACATAAGTAGTAAGCTTTCAGGTGAGATATCCCTTAGTGCAACTTAGTGACAGAGCAGGTCATTTATTTTTGATGCTGGTTTATTGACCTCAGTGCAGGGATTTATTCAGTTTGTCGTCTGAAGTAAGTCTCGCTCTGCCTGTCAGTGCCAAATTCACCACATTTTAAGACTACTGAAATTTAGCCTCAGTACTTCTACAGCCGAAATCCTGCTTCTAGAAGATTTACTGCAATTAATTCAGCACTGCCCTTTGCCACTTTCATATCTGCAGTTGCTTTCTGATTAAGAGCATTAACTGGATTATCAAGCAATTACCTTCTGCTGAAGTTGTCCAGCCCTGCTATGAACAAAAGGTAAATAAATTTTGTGTATCTAAAATGCTTTAGGATGTACCTGAAGCTATGCCCAAAAAAGACAAGAATTAGTTTTCAGATAGAGTAATAAACTGAAGCTTTTTATATCAGTTAAGGTTTTCATTTGCAGTTTATTTTGTCTACGCAGTATCATTAATATAGTTTAACTGTACTCTGATTCAATATACACTGACTATAGGAAAGTGAAAATACAGAAGACTTGTTATTTTAATTGAAGTAGGATTCCTTCAGAATGAGGGAGGCAAGGACAACTCTCATTTTCAATTAGCATCTCTAGGACTGAGAGCTTCCTAGATGGCGACCACCTCTACCAAGGTCAACACAGACCATACGCCTTTACTGGCACACTTTCTGTTCAGTCCATCTATTTCACTCCATGAAATCCTGGATTTCTGTCCTTATTTCCCCAGTGTATGGTGTTTTGCCCTACTTGTGGGGAGTTGAACAGAAAAACAGATACCTTCCTTCCTCCTTTTCCATGCCATTAAACCAGTCTTTCATTTTAGTTACAAATCCATCTTTAGCTCTTCTACTAGGTCTGACTCTAAAAAAACCTCAACACAATGCCTATAACTCTTTATTTAAAAAATTAAGAAAACCAACTATGACCACATTCAGAACATTTTCCTTCTGAGCTGACACACAGCTGTGTACGATGCTGTCAACATTCAGAGCAATTCTGCAGATCATTTTGTGATAGGCTGTTAAGGATCTTTGTTCGTTTTGCTTTCACACCTTCTACCGACAAAAAATGGGTTCTTTTGAGCAGCGGTTTGATCTTTGGTATCTCTTCACCACAAGTCTCAGTCAATAATTAAAAAGTTTCCATTGCAAATTTCTTCAGTTTCCCAAGAAATTTGATGTTAACTCACTGTTCGCTGTTGCACACTGACATTTTCCGACCAAGGGTAAGAAAACATCTATATTTGAACACATGTCCATTTGTACTGAGTGAAGTGACCAAGTTGAGCCTTGTCTCACTGTGACAGGTTAGAACATGTTCTATAACCACCTCTTTGTCTCTCCGCTCCCAGTCTTGGTTCCTGAGCTACAGGGTTAGTCTCAGGTTTTCTGTGTTGGACCTCTTATGTCTTCTTTTCATGAAGCATCTAATTCAGATAAGGATTTAAGCAGGAGTTTACCTGTAGCATAAGCCGAAGTCGCAGAGAATCAATTCTCATATTTATTAAGTATCATCAGAATTAGAAATGCCATCTTGAATCATAACTGACGTCTACAAATCTTTTTTTAAAATACCTCTTCCTCATGACACTTATAATAAAACAGCTCTCAGTGGCCAGGTTAATAGGCACAGTCCCCAACTGCTTTTATATCATTTATCTTCGTAACCTGAAAGACTTATCAGGTTGGAAGGCACTTTAACGAATACTTGCATAGCACCCAGCACAGTTCATCTCTCATCTTAATGAAGGTTAATAGCAAATACTTAAGTGTTATTAAGACAAGTTAAGAAGTCCTGCTCAAATATAAACACATTTATCCTACATCTGTATTGTCCTACAGTTACACATGCTAAGATGTCACAAGTTGTTGTCTTCACTGGTAAAAGATTATTTTAGTTCCAAGGATTTCTTAGAATTAAAACATTTCTCACCTGGCATGCCTGAAGAAGAATTCTAGGTTCCTTGGCTATATTTCCTGTTAAACAATCCCTCTCCATTTTTATTCTCTCAGAGTGCCAGAAGAGTAAAAAAAACAAAAAACAACCCGGATTACCTGGCAATAAGTAACCTTTACTCACAGAAAGGGAACAGGCTGGTGTTTTTAATCTATCAAATATGCTTACTGAAGAAAACAACAAGAAAGCAAATCTCCAAAATATACAGTGCCATTTCTGTCTCTAGTTAGAAAAGTGCATTTTTGTTCCAAGTAAGCTGGCTTCTCTTGTCCTTACTTCTTTTCCTACGCAATATTTTAACAGCCGGTAGAAGTGGCTGCTTTTCACAAACCAAGGATATGGGTCTGAGTCCAGGCTGCGTCTGCTTGCTCCAAGCACACCCAGCCCAACGCAGCCCTTGCCTCTTGCAGCCTGTCCTCGTCCTGCAGTCTGTCACACTTTCCCAGACAGTTAAAGGTCTGCATTAACAACAGGAGAAAAGACTTAATTTTTCCCCTCTTTGGCTGCTCCTTCCCACCTCTGTCCTGTCCTCTTCAAGCCACCACAAGCACTTACTGATTGCATGGGAAGAAATGGGCAAATCCAACCAAGTTAAAACTAAAAAGGAAGGAGAGACAATAAATCTGATCAATTCCTCACCATGATTCCCCATGAGACCTCATCAATATGAGACTGAAGGGGGGGGGAGGGTCAGGGGATGGTGTGACATGAGAAGTGGGGATGACGGCAGAGTCACGCTGCCGCCTCTTTTGGCAGCCACACCAGCCTGTGCTGGCGTCAGACTGTAGTGTTGGCCGCCAGCCTTTATTTATGTGAGTGACTGCTCAAAATGATATCCCTAACCTTCAGCCCCTGCCTAACGGGGCTTCTAGGGACCAGTCCACATCCATCTAACAGACTGCTTCTGTGCACCGCTAGGAGTTCTTCCACCTTATGTTCATAGGTGCTAAGGCACTTTCAAAATGCATTACCTTTTAAAAACATGTTCTAATTCAGTTTACAGTTTAAGTCTCACATTCAGTTGATGGAATAGTGCCAGTAAAACTGAGTTAAAGGTAGTGAGAAGAGGAGAAATCCATCCCTTCCCTCTTCTTTGACAGCTTACTCCCTCTGCAACTCAATCTCACTGTCAGTATGCATGGTGAAAAATGTGTCTCTTTCCCTTGGTAACATACAAGGGCATACCTCAAAGGCAGGGTGCCTATGTGCACTCAATATATTGTATGCCAGGATAGAAATATAGCAAAGAGTCACAATCCACTGGTTTCTTTATAACTGAAATGCAGCTAATTGCTAACTGGACACAGACCTGCAAAACAACCCAGGGAGGAATGCGGGTTTGTATCTCTGAAGAGTAATCCACTTACTATTATAAAAATGGTACTGGTTATCTTAAAAGAGCCTATAAATCCCATCATCTTCAACTCACAGCTTTCCAAACTAAAAAAAACATTGCACTCACTCACATGAAAAAGGATACATTTGTGTCCTAGGCACTGAAAAATACCTAAGAAAGGCATTTAAGCCTCTCACCCTTTTGAAAAGCTTTTTATACTTTCCAAATAACGAGTATGACAAAGAGCCTCTCACAGTGCAAATGTTTAATTTACCACATATCTCCTGAACTGATAATTTTAGGACTGGGTTTGCTTGGTTGCCACTGGGTTGCTCCCAGTCAGCTTATGTGCAAACATCTGTCCGACTGCTCACAGAGAGAGGCATGCACAGCCCAAAGTTGCCAAGCAACATCCTCAATGCCTTAAGTATCAGGCCAATTTGCCTGTTTTTAAAAAGTTACTCAGAAATAAAGGCCAATAGGAAAGCACAAGCTTATATAAGGAGCTTGCATTTAGAAGAGGTGCTCTGCCTCCTTCCCAGAAAACTTCTGGGTGCACAATTTGTTTTTAATAGTAAAATAAGTGTAGCAATTTCTGTCACTGCCTCCAAAAAAAAAAAGGAAATACTTTGTGTGCTCGAGTTCCTAAGGTTGAAATTGAAATTTAAACAAAGATTCAGGCTGAAAAATCCTTTTTCTAGGTGACAAAACAAAGTACACTGTCTTCCCATCAAGGAATAAGCAAACATTGACTTAGCGTGTCTGGGAGGCAACGCAATGCCATTCATGACAGTCAAAGGTAAGCATATTTCAGTGGTTGCAAACAAAACATAAAACTAATGTATTTACAAAAAAGCCTGTGAAGCAGAGATCCAGGCTGTTTTCCCCCACATTTGAACTCACTTTGCTCAAACACCAGTCAAATTGTTTTCCAGGTCCTCTTTAATATATCCATTGGAGCAGCCAAACACCCACACTTTTCAAGGTATTAATAGTAGCTCCTCTTCCAAAACAAAGTAACAAACAGAAAAAGTGGGACTGGAATCTCTATTGCAGGATAAAATCATGCTAATAGCGTTAGGGATACAAACAGCATGAGTCCTCTGTTTCTCAGCCTGCCTGGAGGAGTGATGAGATCATGGCGAGTGATTGCATCAGTTGGCACTTTGGTATCTTGATCTATGAAGCTGCTAAGAAAAAACTTGCAGTTGCCGTTGCACCTATTAACATGTATGATGAACTATCTGTTCTTAAAAAAAAGTAACTATGCTTCATGGCATTTGGAATTTCACACAACTACAATAAGGCTGTAAAAGGAGTATTTTTACTTTAAGACTTTTTCTCCTTACAAGACGTATAACTGCAAAAATAATGAAAGCCACAAACATTTTCTCAAAGGAGAACCACGGTGGCATAGCTAGCAAGCATTGTATTTACACAATATGCAGCACACTTGTTTCCTTTGCAATTTTAAGAAAATTCCATTATTCAGTTAGTTTGGAATAAAATGTACTTAAATATTCCAATTCTGACTTCAGTACTGGATTCATTTTGGAGATTTGGGCCATTTTAATGCTTTTTGCACAAAAGCTGATCTATAGTCAAAGAATTATTTTAAGAAATATTAATTTAATTAATTTAAGAATTATTTTAAGAAAGAAATTGAAAAGAAACATAAGCAAGCCAGACAAATGAACTCATAAAACAGCCTTCAGAGAGTTCAGATGACTTCAGTGAGTTGCTCTCCTAAGTTCCTTTCACATTTTAAGGACAAAAGTTGCAAACAGGAAAACTAAATATGGGAAAGCTATTGTTCATAAGGTTTTATTACTGCTCCTCGCCCTCTGTGCTCCATCTTTTCCACCACCGAGCCCAGTGCTCTGAATATCCCTTCTGGTATTTCTGCCAGGCAAGTGAGAGCATATGCAGTAACTATCTGCATGCTGACAGGCAGCGCTGCACATGCTGATGGTCTATCACAACATACGCTTTGACTAGTCAAACAGGCTACCTGCCTGGCTACAGCCACACAGGGCATTTAATGGCTGAGCTCACAGCAAGGCAAAACATTTCCTTTAGAGAGGTCAAGGTTTGCCTCTACACTATTCTAGACCACTATGGCTACACCACCGCCACTGCTCTTTAATTCTTTTGCCACTACGCAGGGTGGATTTGAAAGCGTAACATCATAAGATGCTGTAGCAGTGTCTCATGAGAAAGAGCCTCCATGTCTTTCTGCCTGCCACTCACCCTCTGCTTTGCATTAAGCATACAAAATCCTGCTTTATTTTAATTTTGGGGGGATTTTGGCTCTCTTTGAAGGAACCTGAAAGTGATTATACACGTGAATGATGAAACCTGAACTCTTGTTCTCATGTTCCAAAAAGGCGGGAGACAGAGTGTCTTTTTCTTGGAGGACTCAGCCTCGAGTTTCCTCCATAATTGTGGTAATGTTTCTTGAGGTGCAAGAGTGCTAAAGCCCTTTAGACAGCACGACCATTTTTTCTGAGTACTCTGCAATGATCTACAAAGCAAAACTGTTTCTATGTCATCAGTATATTGCTCGCTGGCAGGTTTTTGCTTTGTTTTTTTTTCCTGTGTTTAATGAGCAGCAATGAATAATAATAACAACAACGATTAAAAGTCTACCCTTTGAGAAAAATTCATTTTCTCTACTCCATAATCCCCATGAAATCAAATACTCTGACATACAGAATCATTAAGTTTGGAAAAGACCTCTAAGATCAAGTCCACTGTCAGCCCAGCAACACTGTGTCTACTAAACCATGTCCGGAAGCACCGCATCTACATGTTTTTTGAACACCTCCAGGGATGGTGACTCAACCACTTACTTGGACAGCCTGTTCCAATGCTTCACCGCTCTTTCAGTAAAGAAATTTTTCCTAATATCCAACCTACACCTCCCCCCACCACTACTATGTTTTAAGTAAGGACTTCTAATGTCAAACTCCACAGTGACTAACTTAAAAAGTAAAGCACAGCAAAATTTTGATTTTCTGTAATTGGCTGGGATCTTGAAATGCACGTGAACTGTGAGGTCTTTCGCAAAGGTTGCATCATCAACGTGGATATTTTATTCACTTACCTTCTTTGAAGATTCTCTACAGCTAGAATTATGTTCCACATTAGTCTAAATAAAATTGATAAATGACAATTAAATTAAATTTTCACTTTGCAGCTCCCCAGATACCACATTATGTGGTGTGTCTGAAGTCTATACAGATTTCATCAATGAACTTGGCAAAGCAGAGCAACTTTCACCAGGCAATTATGACATCTGGAAAACTTGCCATAAAACAGCAGTTATCATGCATTATATACATGCAAACTGAGTTATTATTGTAAGATTACGTAGCATGTTACATCTTAATTTTCTTATCATTTAGGTCCCTAATACCCTCAGCTTTTGTACCAGGAGTACAGCAACTGCTCTAATCTACTTCCTGCTACCTTTTTTTAGTGTCTGAAACCTATAAACCACTTTCATTGGTTAAGGGTGGTGTAGAAAAGTCAAGTTGCTGGCTGACTTTAAATCGAAACCGACTGATAGCTATTTGGAAAAGCTAGGATACAAAGTAGAAGGGCAAGAATTTATCGTACCCTATTCAAACGTCATCAATTTGCAGTCTAAACATTTTTGATGTATAATATGGTTGAAGTAACCCTCTTTCTAAAATAAATATGTGTTGCTTGGTTAAATGAAAACATCAAAATACATTGGCCTGCACTGCATTAGATGAAAGAAGAAAACTACTATCGAGATACTCTGTTCAAAATTTATCTTTGGAGTCCACACTCCAGATCGTAAGAAGTTTAGTTGTATAAGCTATCAAAAAACAGAATTAAGAATTTCTACAAACAAAAGGGTGATGGGGGAGAAGGGGAACGAAGAGTTGTTTGCTTTTCCATATTTACAAAAGAAAAAGGAAGTGATAAAAATAAGGAAATTTTTGAAGCATTTACAGCAGCTGTTTACCACGTGTAAAACTTACTGAAAGTTAAGCATAAGGGAAGTCTTGGGTAAAATTTACTTAGCCCACAAAAAGTAGCTATGGCTATACTCAGGCAATCCCCAATATTTAAGTGCGTTACATATGGGGAACAACTGTACACTGTGTGCACAGAGATGACACATTTGAAGTGGAATGTGAGAAATAAAAAAAACAATAGCTGCTCACAACTGCGCAGTCAATGTCAAGCTTGGACAAGCCCACTTTAGCACCTCTACCTTCTGGGCCACCGAGCTAGAGACCTGTAATGGGGAGTCATCTCTACAACTGAAAGAGGGCAAGAACACAGCCAGCATCTTGGGTACCTGAGCAAACATGTCTGAACATGACTCCACATGATACCAGGAGAGAGATCAAGAAGCCTGTATTTTAAATACTGGGATGTGGTCAACCTGGCTCGTTTTGAAGGGCTAATAAACTGACCCAAGAAACTCAGTTTCTGTGGAAGAGACTAGCTGCAAATACCTATTAGTAGAGAGGGTTAAAACGAGCCAGCTGAACATGAGCTAGCAGTTTGCACAAGGAGGCCAAGAAAGCCATCAGCATCCTGGCTTGTATCCAAAATGGTGTGGCCACTAGGAGCAGGGAAACAATTGTGCCCCTCTACTTGGCACTGGTGAGACTGCACCTTGAATACTGTGTTCAGTTTTGGGCCCCTTAGTACAAGAAAGATATTGAGGTGCTGGAGCATGTCCAGAGGAGGGTAACAAAGCTGCTGAAGGGTCTGGAGAAAAATCTTATGAGGACCACCTGAGGGAACTGGGATTGTTTAGCCTGGAGAAGAAGAGGTTGAAAAAAAACCTTACTGCTCCCTATAACTACCTGAAAAGAGGTTGTAGTGAGGTGGGTGCTGGTCTTTTCAACCAAGTAACAAGTGATAGGATAAGAGGAAATGGCCTCAAGTTCCACCATGGGAGATTTAGATTGGATATTAGGAAATTTTTTTTTACTGAAAGAGCGGTGAAGCATTGGAACAGGCTGCCCAGGGAAGTGGTTGAGTCACCATCCCTGGAGGTGTTCAAAATACCTGTGATGTGGCACTTCAGGACATGGTCTAGTGTGCATTGGTATTGTGTTGATAGTTGGACTTGTTGATAGAGGTCTTTTCCAGCTGTAATGATTCTGTGATTCTATCAAGGCATTGCAATGTAGCAATTGTAATGTAATTTTCAACTCTATTGTATACTCTCTTCCTCAGATTTCCAGTGTTTCTTATTTCTATATCAGGTTCTCTTTATATACATATATTTTGGGAAATAAAAACTACTAGGTCTTACTAAGAGTTTCAATTCCCCCTTCTTCCTCTCACCCACATCTATATATCTCCTGGTTTTGCTTAAATCTCATGGCTCCAGGGAGCAGTAAAGTAACTTGTGGATGAGAAGTAGAGCTTAGTAACAGTGTGCTACTAAAATATGAGATTAAACATGGAAAGGAGAGGTAGAATGAATCATGCTGAGTCATGTAACATTTCATAATCACAAAATTATTAACTTTTTTAGAATTTTTAGTGAACTACAACCTAGCATTGTATAACTCAGACTTCCCAGTGGACAACTAGTATTACCTATTTGGTCTTGCTCTTATCAAGTCTTCTTATATCTCTATAATTTACTTTTCTGTAGTCTTTGTGGTACTGAGGTAAAGTTTACTTTCTAGCATAAAAGAAACTCCAACTTGTGTGTGAAAATGAGAAAAAAAAATAATGAAGACATTTTGTTTAAATGCTCATCGTGGCACCAGAAATGCACCACTATACTTGAGTATCTATTATACTTTCCAGCAAATGGTTTTAGGAGGTGCTATCATCAACTCAAGTTATTATCAAGATAAGCAATAGAAGGGTTTTCATGACAAGCAAGTTTGCTTAGATTAACAGGTTTAAAATCTGATTTTAAAGCTGCAATGAACATGAGCGCATTGATTGGAGGAAATGAGAGGGCAGGCAGAAGCAGCCTTCCCTCCTCCATATCCATTTCTTAATGGATACTCTGCTCTCAGGCAGCATCTGACATTATATCAGAATTTGCAAGATCAATTCTCTGAACAGTTGTGTTGTTACAAAACTAGGAATTAAAATAGTGCTATAAAAAGTACAAATAAGCAGCCTCTCTGCCTTTTTGCACATAGGTTATCCTTGGTAGTATCGGTGCTACTGAAATGCCTTATCTTGATGCATTCTTTTCCACCTAAGTGAACCAAACCATTGAGAAGCAACAGAGACTTTCTAAACCTCTGTTTGAAAATCTTATCACTCTCTCAACACAAGCCTGAAACAAACAGATTATTAGGAGTTCCAGAGTACAGCAAAGGTGAAAAAAAAATAATAGAATCAATTATGTCTATAACATGTGACACAGTAGTTTTGCACAAGCAAATATGATACTCCCTCCTGCAACAGAACAGGTCTAATCTTGACAACTCAATGAGTGAAGTCCTGAGCCATTGAAATGGATGGGAAAACTCATCAGTTTAATGGTGCAAGGCTGTTGATGTCCCTTGTGGAGAGATGGTTCTCAAGCGATTGGCCCAGCAAATCCAACAGAAATTCAGTGTCAAAAAGAAACAGTGCATTGGCTGGCTGTTCTGTTTTGCAAACTAAAGATACTTTTAGTAGCTGTACAGTTGCATAAATTTGTATTATGGGAAATTAAACTCTGACTTCATCACCTTATTTATGTTTTGCCTAATAGCAATAATAGGGTATTCACTGATGAATTTTTAAAAATACCTTTTTTTTCAAAATAAATGAAAAAAGCACAATCAAGAGAAATAACTGTTATCTCTAGCAATGAAGTAATTACTACAAAATACATACTTATCCCAACTGTACTCTAGCATATGATTACAGCCCATTTCATAATTCAAATTAAAATGCAGTCAATATTTGAAAATTAAACACACACTTGCAAGAAAAGGACAGCAACTATGTTTAATATGGCTAGTTAATGCAATTACAACAATTTCTCATCCAAGTTACATGAGCAAGATGATTTTGCACGCGGCTCTCAGCATTAGACCTGTTAGGCCCCCCTTCCCTCCTCACAGCACATGAAGGTCAGCTGCTTTTAACACCGGAAATTTAGTGAAACAGCTCGGTTTGTTATTGCATTGGAACCGGTTTTAGTCAGGGCAGCTCAAAGAACAGCCAGAGTTTTCACCAATCCTACCACACTAGTTGTCTCTTGTAGAGGAGAACTTGCAAACTGCATGATCTGGCGCATTCCTCATTCCCACGCCTGAGTTTTGTTTCCAGTCACAGAGAAAAGGCACTCAGAGCACCCCTTCCACAGGGCAGTGTGTATGTGCATGCAGGGGAGAGGGCTGGCTGCAGGCAGGTTAAGAGCTGTCACCAGCCTCTAAGCAAAGGAGAGGAGAAAGTGGGACACAGCCCCTATAGCTCCAGGGCTGCTCTGCCAGTAGCTTCAGAAATGAGTCTGCAAGTTATCCAGGCCACCAAAACCAATGCCAATATTCATAGATTCACATGAATGGCCATATAATCCTTTTTTGTTTGTTTTAAACCACTGCAAGACACTGCTGCACACATTGCCAGGCTTAGCATAACATTTTGTTGGGCTCACTCATTCAGGATCAGAGCTGTGTGGGACCTATTCTCTAGAGTTTGTTTTATTCAAACGAGTCCTAGAGAAGAACATGACACATGAACTGTGTAGCTCTATGCCTCCCCAAGAGCCAGGGTCCTCTGGCCTAGAGCTCATCTGTGCCTTGCTTTGCAATTAATTAATCAAATTACTCCTCTTCATCATTGCTTGTGGCAACCAAGTTTATCTCCTAACTGTAGTATAGTGTTTACATGAAGGAGAGTCAAACCATTTTAGTCCCACCAGGCAGTACTGTACTACACAGAAGCAGGAATAAAACGAACATTTTCATTATATTCAGCTACTTCTGTGTTGTCTCAATTGATTTTTTTTAAACTCAATATGTGTGTTTTGATAACATCTACACATCTCTTCCAAAAGCAGCCTTAACAAAAACTCGCTTCCAATGAGTTTCTGTCACCACAACAGCTGTGATGTACAGCTACATCCTTCTGTGCCACCATTGGATCAGATACTATGACCCATCCGAATTACTGGTTCAGTTATGTTTCTATGACTCTTGCAGAAGTTAAAAAAAAAAGTCATCAAAGCAATGTTTGAGTAAGACACGTTATTGAAGTTCAGCCTCAAAGAATTTATTCTTCAGAGCTAACTAAAACCAGACATTTTTGGGAATTAACATTAGACAAAGTTGTTTGGGTTTTGTTGTTGTTTTTTTTTTTTCTTTTCTTACCATCAAAGTAATTTGTCCTCAAGCACAAGTATTTTCCTTTCTGAGAACATGTCTAAATTTTCCTTGTGGTTTGCATGATAGTCTTAATAATCAGAGAACTAATGGGCTTGGGATGAAGACAGATCTCAGAGGATACTGAATAAAAACTTTTTTCCCGTTGGTACTATCTGCTGTTAGGGCCACCTTTTTTTAAAAAAAGATACACATTTTTCCTCCTGCCTTTTTTTTTGTCCCACCCACAATTTATTTAACTGCTCTAGTGATCATTTTCAGGTGTCACTATGAAAATGAGAAAGTTGTTTTCTATTGAAACACATAAGTAACGTTATTGATTCTTTTCCTGTAGCATCCCAGAATTCCAAGCAGTGATAAGAGCTAAAACACACTATACCCTGTACACATCAACAACAGATAACCCTTCCTTTAGAGAGCTGGGATTAACATTAGCAACAGGGCTAAAGTGAAACCATTTTGAAACTAAGGCCACTTTTCACAGTGAATCCAAGCAACTTCACATTTCTTACATGTAATTTTGTTTATGTTGTGTCTAGATCAAGTGTAACTTGGCAGGAGTGCAATACTCTGCAGACAGATATGGCAGCAGGAGAAAAGATAGCAACTCTAAAAATAAAGGCTCGTAAGAGTCACATAAGCAGGAGCCAAAATGCAGAAGAAATATGTATTCATTATCAGCGAGGTGAAAGAGGTGGTGGAAGCCCGTGCAGCGGAAAGGCTCACTAGGCCTCTGAAACACCATTTTTAATTCTCTTTGAGTGAACTGGGCAGGACAAACTGACCCTCTCCTTTTACATTGATAATGCTAAGGATGTAAATAGCCTAAAAACCTTCAGAGCACCATGCCACTAGGGCCAACTTTCAGAACAGAAAATTGGTAAAACTGAATAGGAATACAATTTTATAGGTAAAATTACCCTCAATAATATATTAAATTACTTTAATATTTTTAAATACTTTTGAATTAAGTAGTTAGCGCTTAAGAAATGCCAGAACTAAGTGCATCAGTAGAAAGCAACAATTTCTGCTCCTATACTTCCCCCCACCACTCTTTATTTTTTTCTTGGCCAGGAAGGAAATGCTGCCTTATCCAGTGTAAAGGATGAAAAGTACTTAAGAAATGGAGCTATGAAGTCAGAATTATCAACTTCCTCACATGCTTTCCTGTAGTGCTTAACACTGATAAATGAGTACTGCAAGAATAGCCATCAATACTGATAATCACCACCTGTACAGCCACCACTATACACAGGAGACTGAGCCACACGCATTAAAGTCAAAAGCATCCATCACAATTTGGGATGTCCAGCTTGTGCCACCCAGGGAAGAGTGCTTTCACCCCTTGGTATCTTCTAGCACAATGCCAGTCATTTTCAGCTACAGCTCGTTATTTTTGCACTGTGATCCTCAAATATCTACTCAAAACTCAGGAAAGAAACACAGCATCACTAGGGAGCTCTAGAGCAATGAATAGAACTGAATGATCAGTCAAGTCCAGTCTACTTTTTCATCATCTCCATTGCCTTGTCCCATTTATTACAGCCCTTCCACAAAAAGTAAACAGTAGACTAGCTGGCTTTCAAGTATGCCACTGAATGAGTCCTACCCACGACAAGGCAAAGATACTGTCCCTTACTCTGACTTGTTTCTGTTCAGCTCCCTTCTTTTCCCCTCAACATTTGATCCTTGTCATACATCACAATCTGAGGCTTTCTACCCCTCCAGCCCTAGCCTTCTCAACTTTTTCAAATCCTCGCTGGATACAAAGTTTTCACCCAGTATGGGCTCACCAAAAAGCCATGCACTCTGCCAGGCTTTACCTGAAAGCACGATAAGAGTAGCATATTTTTTTTAAAAAAGGACTGTCAAAATATTTGCATACAGGTAAAACAATATATTATCCCTTTATTCCTGAGAACAAGATTAAGATAACTCTGTCTTGGGGAAAAAAAAAAATAAAACTCTTTTCTTCCACTCCAAGTGAGGCACACACTCTTCTTAGACAAATGGGTTAGCCTAAGTGTTTCAAATTTGGAATAATTTTGGGTAGGAAAACACATTCCATAAGAAATACAAGATTAACAATCTTTCCTGCTAAACACTGGGAAAATTCATGAAGCATAGGACTTTACTTGAATCATTCAGTGATTCAGCATGGAAGCGGCCTCTGAAAGTCACCAAGTCCTATCTCTAGCTGAAAACAGAGTTAGCTTCAAAGCTAGATCAGGTTGCTCAAGTGTTTGTTTTGTCAAGTTTTGAGTATCTTTAAGGATGAAAACTGTACCTACAGTCCAGGCATCCTGCATTAATATTTGATAATCTTTACTGTGAAATTTGTTTATTTACACCTAGTAGTAATTCCCTTTGCTGTCACGCACTTTCAAGATGAATCTGATTCATCCTACCTAAAACACACTCACAAGATTCCCCTTTGATATCTTCTTCTCCAGGACAAATTAAGCCACACTTCCTCTCTTGGTCCATCATTCTATTCTTCAAGTCTCCTTGCTATCTTGATGGTCCTCATTCTAAGACTGAAAGTCTTCTTTCCATAGGAGCACGACCCAAAACTGGGTACAGGATGCCAGAAGCAGCTTGTCCACTGTGAGTAGAGGGGACTTCTCTTGACATGCCGCCTATGCTCTTTTTAATCAACTCTGCCTGTGGTTGGCCTTCACTGCTGACTTCCACCAAAAGGACCCAGCCTGTGCTGTTGCTTAGGCTTATTCCTTCCTTGTTAAGCTTCACGGGGTTGCTTCCCAGACCATTAACTCAGCTTTTTGTGGTTCCCTCTTGCTAACTCGTCAAAAATTCAATCCTTTGCATGGCACTGTAACAGTGAACAGAAATCACACTTAACAGAGGAAAAACCTTTTTGGAGCATAAAGTCACCCACCCACACTTGAATCCTGGCATGCCTCTCAGTAACTCATGCCTAAGCCTAGGACTGAGCCCTCTGCTCCTCAGTCAGGGAGCTGACAGGCATGCACTTGCTTTCAAAGGCATCCCAAGGAACATAGTGCAAACTCTGCTCCTGAATCCTTCATTATAAGAAGTCTCCAAACCACATTCCTGCAGAAGGAATAGAATAAGTTTCTTCCGGCATTGCTTCTGGAAGCATTCACAGGAAGGCATGCAAAAACAGTGGAAGCTAGGAAGTACTAAATGAGATGTGGAACAAGGCAGAATGATTGATCCTTTGGGGAATGAGGTAAATGATACATATTTGATAGGTTTGTCTTTTTCCTCTCCTCTGAAAAGAGCATGAAGCTGATGGATGATTTTGTGAAGGAACATCTTGTTAAAAATGTTGGCAACACACCATCCACATTTCAAATCTACTTAATCAATTAAAATGCCTGTCTCTGAAAGAACCAAATTAATATTAGAAATGAAAGATGAAGAAAAAACAGGAAACTGGAAAAAAGAACAGATTTAGCTGACTCATCTATTTGAGATTCTTGTTTAATGACACTTTGCCCACAATAGAGGGAGAATTGTTTCTCAAGTAAAAAGTTCATGGAAGGTAAATTACTTCAGCCCTTCAGCCATCACTGCTGAAGCAAAGTATTGATGTTAGGATGCTAATTGCCATCTAAGTTCCTACGATATGTAATTGAACCGTAAGTGACATATCTGACTTGTCCCTTGGAAAGACTACCATGTGGCCTCACACAAACTCAGTTTTGCTGGTGATCTCAGCTGGGATACAATCACTTGCCCACATCAAGGACGTTGCAGTTTGGTCATCAGACAAAACATAAGCTCCACATACTACTGTCCTTAGAGATTTTTGGTGCAATTGCATGTATTTAGCCCTTTGCTAGAGCGATGAGGAAGGCTGCCCAGCCTCCTTTAACACACTAGTAACAGCACATGAACATCATTACCTGTGCCTGACACATTTCTACTGTGCAAAAAAAAAAAATTGCTGTTTGGTAGCAATTCAGCCAGTGTTTTTATTCCTGGATTGGATGTCAGGGTCAAAAATTAGTTGCCAAAACACAGATCTCATGCTCTCTGTATGAAGCCAGATTCTCATCTAGCCCAAGCTGGCAGGGCTCCACATTGAGTGTAAATGGGCTATAAAAATGGTCTTTGGTTCATCTGCGAGGCTTGGGGTATCTTAAATTTGACAGCCACAAAATGAAACCTTACTCTGGGGTTTAGAAGCAAATTATTGAAGTGACTTGTTAAATTATCTCTCATTAGCAGCAGGAACATTACAATCACACCCTTTGTTATTTGAACCTTCAATTTGATTTTGTCAAGACTGTTTCATCATTCAATTTTCTAAAGCAAATGATTTTGAAAGGTTGTGGAAAGGACACAAAAAGCAGCAACAGAGTGAAGACTTTATGAGCAATCAGTTGCAGGGGCTATTTTTTTTTTCTTAAATAAAGAAACCAAAGTTTTCTAAAGCTTCTCAGACTAGCAGTGCTCAATGACTTCATATTCATATTCATCAGCATATTCTCAACCCAAAAAGTTATAAACCCAATTGAACATCACAACACGAGAGCTCTGCACACCTGTTTTTGAGTAGTCTCAGTGAGTTGCAATTCAATATGCATCCCAGCAAAAGAATTGCCAGCAGAAGAGGAAAAGAACCGGAAAACAAAGTCTGAACTGCTTTCGTAATTCATCATCTAAGTATTAAGGAAAAAAAAAAAAGCAAGGAAGAATGGTTGATTCAAAGCCTGCAAGCAATCAGTAGGTTTAAATTTACCTCTGCAGAGAATGAAATCACATCTGGAGCTTATATTATCTCTTTCCACAGTAGCAGAGCATATTCACTTGTGAAATCTTAAACAGCAAGAAATGAAAGACATGCAAAATAAAAAAAACTATTCTCATAAAAGATTTTGAAAATAACAACTTTAGGCAACCTACAAAACTTATTATAAATGTTTAACACTCTGCTTATTTATTTCCCCAAATTCCCCTGCATGTCGTCATATATGATCACTTTTGATTTTCAGTTGTACTTGAGAAGAGCAGCCCTGTGACAGTTTTAAGCCGTAGGTGCCCAAACTGCCTGATGAATTTCAAGACTGGAGGATTAAAGTGTGGTCTGAGTGCAGCCTTGGCTTGGGAAGTTTTTGGAAACAAGAAGAAATGCAGCCATAAAATTATCATGTGACATTTGAGATCACACCACTTACCACCAAAGATAAAAAAGAATTGCATTAGTTCTTGGGTAGCTCCTGAGACTAGTTCAAGGTAATAGATTTAACCTCCAAAAGCACCACACTTAGGGAGTACCTTACTTACCCAAGAGCTCTTCCCTCCCCCCCACCCCACCCCCCACCCCAGTTATACGTCTCACCAGTAGGATCTTCCAGTAGACAAGGTTGCTCAAAGCCCCATTCAACCTGGCCTTGTTCAGGGAGGTGGCATCCACAGCTTCTCTGGGCAACCTGTTCCAGTGCCTCACCACCCTCTAGTATCTAATCTAAATCTACCAGGTTTAAAGCCACTATCCCTTGTCCTCTCACTACATGCCCTTGTAAAAAGTCCCTCCCCACCTTTCTTTTAGGCCACTTTTAGGTACTGGAAGGCAACTATAAGGTCTCCACGGAGACTTCTCTTCTTCAGGCTGAACAACCCCAACTCTCTCAGCCTGTCTTCATAGGAGAGGTGTTGCAGTCCTTTGATAGTTTCAGTGGCCCTCCTACAGACTCACTCCAACAGGTCCACGTCCTTCTTATGTTGGGGGCCCCAGAAGTGAACACTGTACTCCAGGTGGGGACTTATCAGAGGAGACTAGAGGGGCATAAGAAGCTCCCTTGACCTGCTCATCAAGTTTCTTTTGATGCAGACCAGGAAACGGTTGGCTTTCAGGGATGCAAACGCACATTTCCGGCTCATGCTGAGCTCACCAGCCAATACCCTCAAGTCCTTCTCCACAGGGCTGCTTCTCAATCTGTTCTCCACCCAGCCTGTAATTGTGCTTGGAATTGCCCTGGTCCAGGTGCAAGAATTTGCACTTGGCCTTTGTTGAACTTCATGAGTTCAACAAAGGCCCATCCCCTTCCCTCTAGTGTGTCAACTGCATTACACAGCTTGATGTCATCAGCAAACTTGCTGAGGGTACATTCAATCCCAATGTCCATGTCACTGACAAAGATGTTAAATAGCGCTAGTCCCATTTACTGACCCCTGAGGAACACCACTTGTCACTGGCCTCCACTTTGACATCAAGCTGTTGACCACAAGTCTTTGAGTGCGACCAGCCAGCAAATTCCTTAATCACACAGTTGTCCATCCATCAAATTGATGTCTCAATTTAGAGACAAGGATGTCAAGTGGAACAGTGTCCAATGCTTAATTACAAAAGCAAAAATACTGTGCATTGTAGTCCAGTTGCAACTCCCATGAAAACAACAACACAAAAAGATCTGAAAATTTTTGCTGCCACTTCCCAATGGATTATGACCTCTTCCCGTGCGGGGAAGGAGGGGTGAGGAAAGACACCCAAACAATTAATTTCCCATTCTAGTTTGAAACTGGTACAACGTGTGGCAAAAAAAAAGACCTGTCCAATGACTGAAATTTATGGCATAAATGAAAAGCCTCTGCAAGTGCCAGACATCCCATGAGGCTCCCACCTGCTTCAGGAAGTCCTAGGACAAGCCATTAGTGGAGTTGACTCCACATTGACTGTCACATGAGAAGAACTTCTGCCATTTTTGCAAACGTTTTTCTCACAAGCATCATGGCCACACATTTGAGGAAGGTTTTGGTGTCAGTGGACAAGAGGCATTTTTTGCATTCCACGTTAGATGAAGCCATATAATCACACAAAGAACAGTATATTTTAAGCAAGTTAATGTTTCTGATTTACAGAGACATCATCGTCAGATTTGAAGCACAGCAGGTTCATATATTATCCCTCCTGCGGCCTGGGCGCCTGCTCTGTGGCACAGAATCCAGCACTGTTACAAACCATTTTAAAGCAGCTGGTGGATAAACATAATGAAGCATCCACAGCATGCAGCCCCAGGCACTGATGGGTTGCCGTGCTGTCACAGATATTTCATCTGCCGTAACTGCCACCAGACAACATGTCTCCGATTCAAGGCCTTACCAAGCAGCTGAAACACACCAGTTTGGTCATCAGCACTAATGGAGGGGAGGAAAAGAGTTATTTTGAAGTAGCAGAGCCTAGAAATTAAACTCAAGCTTCCTGAGTAGGAGGCTGGAGGATTACTCCACTTTACCAAAGACATCTTTGTTTCCCTGAGAGCTTCCTAACCCACAAAGTATGTAAAATACATTGGCCTTCTAGTATTATAAGCACAATTTAGTTCTTCTCTATTTAAAAAAAAAACAAATTAAGAGCTGTGCCATTACTAAGAACAGAAATAACCCAACCCTGCTCACCAGTGGCATCTATGGATTGGAAAACTCAAAGTTCTCTGAATTTTTACACTATAAGGATGAAATTTATAAGCTAAGCATGATCCCTTTAGACATTTTTTATCCATATTTCTTAATGCGTTTGGTAAAAACATCTCATGTATTATGCAGAGCAAGCAGTCAGTCCAGAAAATTCTACATATAACATGTGAATTAACTAGAACTATAACATCATTATAGTATTACATTAATGGGAGAGGTATTCGTATATAAGAAAATAAAGTATTTTTAAAAAGTACTTGGAAAAGAACATGCAGTAACCATAGCCAGCAGCAGAGCTCTTTCACATCTACTTTTCTAAAGAAGCTCTAATAGCATCCTTTCAGAAAAATTCACTTTCCTATACTAATTCGTTGCTAATTTGAGATATGTAAACACTTGAGAAACAAAAATAATTTAATTCTCTAAAGAGACTACAAAAAAAGACTTCCATGTAGTTTATGTTACTATTTCTAAAGTACACTCCTCATATCACCGTCAATTTTATCTTATTCTCCTACTTCCCTTTTCAGAATTCATGCTACCAGGGATAGAACACGTACAATTTATCAATATCACAGAAAATACAACTGCAACATACTTTCTTTGGAAAAAAAAGTAAAATTAAGAAAGCACATTTAACTTTTTCCTAAAGGATCAACAGTGCCAGATAGCACAAAATGGGAGGCAGAGCTGTCAGAGTGGTAGATGTTTTGAGGATCTGCACTGAAACTGCAGGAATATGAAAGCCTTGCCTGTAGCCAGCTGGCTGCCAAAGGGTGATTGATTACTTACTCATCCAAATTACAGGAACAACCAATTTTGAGGCAATTGGTTTTATTGTAAATCCTGATTATGGCACTAAACATCCACCCTTAATATCAATCTGGTATCACTGTAAGAAACTTCATTATGCTCTGGGTTTCCATTAGACAGAAAAAAAAACCCAAACCAACAACTAGTTATCCCTGTGTAAAGAGCAGCTGCACTTTGCCAGGACATGTGCTAAACCCAAGATTAAATCAGAGCTTCTTGCCACCGTGACTGACAAAATAGACTTTAGCACAACAGAAGCAAGAAGAAGAGAAAAGCCTTGGTCTGGGTGACCCGTGGAGCTGACCCACAGAGCTGACCACAGATATTTTTGCTTCACTTGTACGTAATGACATATCCCTATATACACAGCCAGAGCACAGTGGTGGAGGATGTTTTTTTTATTAGTCTTTAATATTTATTTTACTATCCATCCATGCAAAGATAGCTTCTCAGATCATATCTCATCAAATGCGTAATGAGCCAAATTATTCTCTACTACTGTAAATCAGTGAAGGTCCATTGATCTCATTACAGGAGAGCAATTTACACTTGGAAAGACAGCGGGTAACTATTTCTAAATGAGGAAAGAGCAAAAACCCTTATCCTGGGGAGTCTAATTCAGGAACAAAACGCATACAGATCACTGCCTCTTTTTCATCTAAACAACTATATTTATACCAAATACTCACAGTAAAGAGTTAATTAGTTTTTATAACAACTTACTGAACTTCAGAGACTCTGATGACTCTCTGCAGTGTTAGGAGCATTGAATAAGGGCAGGTTCCTTCTCCAGTGCTTTGGATTCGCTTTGCGTTCTGAAACATTCCTCCTTCCCTCCCTTAGCAATGAGAGCCAGGACCACCGACCACCAACCACCCCATTCAACCTCTCCTTAGCAGCCACCATAAGTGACATCTGCCAAATACAACACAGAAACCCAAGGAATACCTCTGTGCTAAATGCAATTGCCAAAGTGTCTGGTGTATTTTGTGCATGCATTTTATAAATTTGGGGCAGGAAGGAGGAATTAAGAGGGAATAAGAGACTCTTTATCTCTCTGCTATGCATTGCCTTATATAAATTTTTCAACAAAATAAGGAAGAATGCATACTTTAAAAACTAAACATCAGTAACATCATCTTACACTAAGAACTGATGATTTGTTTACATTTCTTCTTGGTATATTATAATATATGTCTTGCTACAATATAGACTGGGTAGGAAAACTCATTTCAACATCGAATTACAAAAACTGCTTGCAACTGAACAAATGGACAAATCAGAAAATTACTTATTTTTGCATTAGGTATTAATGCAAGTATCTGAATCTAAAAGGCATCATAATGAAGAACATTTCCTACTGAATTTAATTTACTATTTTTTATACACAGGTGTAGTCTTATCACAGAAACTTCCAAATCAGCTCAGACATTACTTAATTCTAGTGCACAGCATGAAAAAAAGCTTCAATAAGGAAAATACAATTTATTTGGCAGAATTAATGTCTCACATACAATATTTTCAGAAATTGCTTGTACAGTTGCTTTTGACTCCCATATCAGTTTAGAAAAAGTCTTAGGAGATGCTGAAGGCTGATAATTAGTGAGCAGGAATCTGTCCCAGTGGTCCTCTCAGGTGGCTGTCATTAAGAAAGAAAGCTTGCTCTGCTAGGCAAGAGGCCACAGGCATCACCCAGGATCTTACGGGTCTTTGGAGACAGGATCCTGGAAAAATCAACAGCAAACTGGGACTGTTTTCTTAAATGTCTTGTGCTGCTATAGTATTTTCCCATTGACTGCTGCTGTTCTAACCATTGGGCTCTGCTGAACTCTTAACTTCTGGGAGACCACAAAAAGAGACAGCATGTCCCTCAGCTCAGTATGGAGTACAATCTAACTCAAAGAGAGAGGAACATACTTCTCCATAAATCCCAGATGGGGAAAGCATATGGAAGAATCTGCAAAGACTGTGCAGAAAAGCTGTGCAAAGTGATCTCTCTCTGTCCCTGGTCTAAGAGCCTAAACTTCTGCTGTTGGAGGCAAGGATGTTTGGATTTGATTATTAACTGTAAAATACTATTCTCTAGTAAGGAAGAGGCCGTTAATGTTTTTTTACTTTCATTATATCATGTCTCTGCATGAAGGAGCAGCAGTTGCACCCCTCCCATATGCAGTTTCAAGGCTGGGCTCATAATCAAGGCATAGCACCAGAGACAGATGTGGTTTGTAGGACACAGCAGGACAGGTGAGAGAAGCCGATGGATGCCTAGCAAGCCCATAATCAGCAGCCACTGCTTTTCTCTGGGTGTCACCACAAAAGACAGCTTTAAGGAAAATAAAAACCTCCCCGAATTTGAGATACTGGTCTTAAAACTCGACAGCTCTTAAAAGTCCTTTTCTGGCTGTATTTTGTACAGGAGACAGAGGAAAGGAGAACCTAGAGAAGGGCAGCAGGAAAGAACTTTCTTTTTTTGTTGTTGTTCAATACAGAAAAAGTAGAACAAGACATAGAAGATAAGAGGGATAATCAGCATTTTATCAGCTGTCACTCTCAAATAAATCTCCTAATGAAAGTGAAGGCAGCAATGAGCAATGAGAGGGAGGGAAGGAGCTGGATCACACACCTGAGAGAGTGATGGTAGGAAGAGGAGTCAGGAGATGCATATGCTTATGCTGGACCAGCAGAGGTCTAAGCTAAAAATATGACACACTAGGAGGAAGAGAGAATCATTTATCCTGAAAAGTCAAAATGGCTGTGCGCTTTCTGGCAGACACATTCTGCCAGCATGTTAATGTCATTCTTCCCCGTGACCAAGATAAATCCTGGGCTATCATTGGGCTGCCATTTACCTGTGCTTAGCACACTTCCAGAAGTGAACTGGCATAGAAGAAAGCAGCAGTGCTTCATGGGCAGGTGAAAGAGGAGGAGGTTTTCATCAGTAGTTGCAATAAATTTATTTGATAGAGGAGAAAATCTTTACGTTGCTGGTCAAAGTACAATTCTTACTGTAAAGCATAGTACTCTCATCAGGCATGAAAGACATTTATCAAACATGTTATGTATGCAATTGTTAAGCCATTGTACTTCAGTGTATTCCTATTCCAGACTTCAGAGAAGTTTGATACAATGAAAAAAATATTTAGAGAATTAACGTTCTTGACCAGAAACTTAAGGATCCTTTGGTACCCACACATAAGAACAAATCCAACTGCATTAAAATGAAATAATTATAATATCTTCCAGTAAATACGAATATTTGATAATATAAATTAGTAGCTAAAATGTTAACATTGCAATAATTTCCTTCTAACCCTGAGGTGTCATCTACATAACTAATGTTGGCATCAGACATCCATTAACGGCAGGGAACATTCTGATGAGGTTAAACAGTGAAAACTGTCTTTGGAGACCGGTCTAGTTAGGAATAGCAAGCCAGACGGCTCCAATTTTGGGATACTTTGAAGTCAATTATCAGCCCATAACCATAAGAAGTTTCAATGCTTTCAAAGGGAAGTTTCTCAGACCCTTTTTTTAAACTTTAAATCAGTTCAAATGAGCCCTTCTAGTAAGTTATCCAAACATAAACAAGTATTTAGTGTTGAGCCTGAGCTTCTGGGCCTTGTGTTTCCTTTTTGATCTCAGTCAGAAAGTTTCAATGGGTCTACAGTACTCTGCTCCAGCTTCAGGAGAACCACAAAAATCAGAGTAGGAGGAAAATTAAGAGAGACAGTAAATGCAAATGTAGCATTTATAGCATTTAAATTAGAAAATGAGGGATTCAAAGAAAGAATGGGAAATACGTGAAACCATCCAGCCGCTTGCATGTCTGTACAAAGAGAGGCATCAACCTCGACAGTCCTGCACCCCATGCAGCTGCCCAAGGCGAATGGGCAACCCGAAGGGGTGAAGCCAACAGGGATAATAGAGCAGACTGGCTCCGGGGTCAGGCAACAGGCAGAGCCTTGCTAAAGGAAGGAGAGCGTGGTGAGAGGCATCTGGGCTCCCTGCAGCACAACAGGAGGGCACAGCGGGACGCAAGCAGAGGGGCAGTAAGAGCCAGATGCAACTGGTGAGATGCCAAGCAGGACATCAAGCAGAGGTCAAGAGCAGTTAATCATTTAGAGAAGGAAGCAGGGGGAGAGCCAAAGGAGACATCTGTACACAGCAGGGTGGAACAAGGGCATCCAAGTGTTGCAACAAGTAATGTAGCAAGGAGGAGGGGGGAAACATAACAGGACTTAAAGGGATGAAATACCCCACTGGTAAATCACAGATGTGTTTCAGGGGAGAGACTGCATTTGTCAATCAAGGGGTTCCCAGCTTCTGTTTTAGGCTGGGTGGTTTTTTTGGCAGTACAATATGTGGTTCAAAGATCTTTTTTTTCCTTCCCTCCCTCAAGAAGTAGACTTGGGACATAATCCAACGAACAATTATAAATCCACCTAACTTCAAGTGCATAAGGGGGCCTTTTGACATTAGACTATTCACATACCATGTCGTAAGCAAATGTGGAGTGTGTGCATGAACACTGCCTAATGTAACCTTTAGTTGTGTGATGGCCTCTGCATCCTCTGCTTTACCTCCAGTTGATGACTCCTCTGTGCACACATCCTTCTCCCATCCACTTTCCTGCCAGTAGGCTTCAGGCAAAAGGGTTTTTTTCCCTTTTTATTTTAAACTGGAATTGTTGCTGCAAGTCATTTTAATAATATACAGAGCAGTACCACTACGTCAGGCAACACTAAATTGTAAACGTAAAGCCATCAAATCCCTACAGCAACTTATGTAAAAAGTTATCGATCAGGCTGAGATGTCACACAGATTTTACATGGAACATTTCCTTTGTAAAATAAGATTATTTTTCCCCAACAATTAAATGGCAGGTATAAGGATTTAATACAGGTCAGGAAGAAATGAAGTGATTCCCAACACACAAGAAGTCTTTTTTAGAATGTCAGATGCTTTAGATTTCCTATACATTTTTTTCATCTTTCAGAAAATGAAATACCAGTGTATTTCAGAATGTATGTCACAGTCCTCATTTCCAAAAAAATCCCAGAAGTGATGGTTTATTTCCTATTCAAAAATAAACATGTTCAAATACAGCAGGTGAAATAAGCCAGACCAGGAGGCAAGATAACACCACTCCCACACAGTGCTACTACTGAATAGATCCTGGCAACTCTATAAATACACTTGGTGACAATAACACCTCAAGGCTCTCACTCAGAGAATCATCATTTATCAATACTGCATTTTTCCTGCTCTGATTGAGCCAGTTTGATGTAATGACAAAAATGATCTTTACATATTCAAAACTCTGATTATTGCACTTTTCTGAGAAGCACATTTTTTATAATTTTTTCTAGTTCTGATAACATTTACATTTTCCTTTTGAAGAAAAAGATTTGTCTTCATCGTTTCTGTTTGTAATTTTTATCTTTTTCAACGCTGAGCACAGCAAGGAAGAAATATTTGCATACTAATGCAAAGTCAAAGCATGAAAGCAATCAAATAAAACAAAAAGTAAAATCATCTCTAGAATTAATGAAATTCTTCCTCTCCTCTTAGATCATTAATTTAGCATTTTCATCTACTCGCTGTTGACCAGCTGCCAATTCTTCCCTTAGCCAGAACTATCAAGAAAACCAAATCTTCAGGAATGAAACACTGTATTGTGCATCCTAAAAAAAATGTATAATTTTTTTTTATATGTAAGAAAACGTATGCTTTGACTGACAAATTAAGATCATATACCAGATTCTCTAGAACCAAAAACTTTCAGGTAGGTGTTGTCCTTTTATAACTTCAGAGCAAAGTAGAAATTTAAGAGAGAATGGAAAAAACATTATAAATGCTGTTCTTGTATAGTCCCATCTGATCTAGTTTTATATTGCTGTTTACACAGCAATCAGATCACAAATAACTCTAACATCACACCTACTTTTGTAAGAGTAGCTCCAAACATGCTCAGGCTTCAAGCTCAAGGGACAGTTACTGCAAGGGCAGGCAGCCTGGCTAAGCAAACCAATAAAATCTGGATTACCTGTAACCTGCAAAGCGCACCCTAGACAGAGCAGTATTCTTTGGCCATTACATTACAAAATACTATGTCAGAAGGAATTCTTTTTGGGTTTTATAAAAAATGAACTTTGATTGATTTTAATGGTGGGTATTTGGCTTTAATAATGCTATTTATGATTAGACATTAAGTTGTATAACTTGTGTCTTCAAACTGGGAAATTTTGTTCTCCTTCAAAAAGTGGCTTTAATAACTAAGCTTTTAAATTGTTTACCCCATAATAAATAAATGAAGCTAAAAGGCAATTGTCAGCACTGAAGAGTTGGACCCAATCCCACAGTCAAAATTAAGGATACAGACTAGATCAAGCCAACAAAACACTTAAAACAAAGGTTTTTCCTATTAGCTGTAGCAATCTTTAAAATTGAGATTCAGTAATATGATTTTAATGCCAGGTGAATGAGGTCAGACAAAGAAGAAATTACATCAGTAACAACAATCAAATTCTTACCAATTTAATGTCTACAAATTGTAGCACATTTTCCTTCAGAAATCATTAAAGTCTATCAGCACTTAAGAAACCAAAAGCATATCACTTAACAACATTGAACTTGCAAGAAGAGCTACAGTACAATGATTTTTGCCATTATTTCTTATGGCATGTTAAAAGAAGGAAGGATGCTAGCAGACCCATCTCTTCCCCAAGTAAAAAGATAATTTAATGATAAAGCAACAGTTTAGACCATGAATCCAATTCTCTCAGCCTCAGGACAGTAAAGCTGCGTTCCTGATTTCCCTTCCTCTAGTTTAAATGGATATCCTTTTAGCAGCAAGTTTCTAGCTCATATATTTCTGATGTCACATGCTACCGTGGCACAGACCCAACAGGCTGCACAGCTACGCTCAAAGGTATGTAACTACTAAGACATCAGTTCCTGGTGGAGAGAGAGACGAGTTCAAGTCAGGTAGCCAAAACGAATGCAAAATCCTCAAGTGCTGGCTAGGTCTGGCTCCCAAACCAGTTGGCTCAAGTTTGTGTGGGGAAAAGAGAGGAAAGTGTGTGTGCATGACATGAAGGAGACTGAGAAAGAGAAGAGAATGTACATCTACTGCGACATGAATGCTGTGCCCATCATGCAGAGGAATTTTAACAGCCAGGAGACCACACCATGATGTGCCCTCCTGAAGTAAGGAATACTGAACTAAATTAAGGATCTATCTTAACACCCTTAATCTAGTTAGTTGAAGTATTAGCGTATTCCCTTTCTCTCAAAACACACTGTCTAGCCCTTCAATTAGCTGATACCAACTGCCTACCCTTAATATTTACTTCTGTAATGACCTGCATATCCATTACCTCTATCATAAAAGAAAACACACGGATGATGAATAAATTATTTTATACCTTAATTTTACTTGGAGATACTGAGTCCAAAATAGTCGTCGTCTTAATATTCCACCTCTTTTTTTTCCTACCTTTTATTTATAGCTTTATTTTGCTTTCAGGTTAAATAGGCCAGGACTAATTACATCTTCTTCATGACCTGCGCTACTTGAAACCACAAATCTTTTCTGCTTTTTTCCACTCATCTCTATTTTAGCATTTTCTTCCCCTAACATTGTGACAGAAGTGATCAAAAAGCTCCAGACCCAATTTTCATGTGGCAGAACCACATCTCCAACCTCATGTTCTCAAGATTTGTCTTTCCTTTTAATTGCTGCCATAAACTCTGCAAAAATTCTGCCAAGTACAGCAAAGTATCTGTCAATCCTCAGCTTTGCCATTTTGCAGTGCAAAGGGACTATTTGGTATTTCCTTTGTCATTTTAGGCTCTTCTGCACTCAGAGGGCCTTGGTAGATATGACAGCACCCACTTTCCCTGGTCCCAACAGACCCTCGCCTGCAGTTCTGGCTGAACTTTGTTATGATGCTTTCTGAGGTTTCCCTCTCCTCCGTCGAGGGTTCAGCACAAGTGATCTCAGACCTGACTGGGAGGTGCTGGTACAACTCTGCTGTGGAGTCACGCTAGGGGCTGGGGACCCTTCATCCCCTGCCACTACCAAACCAAACTATCTCTCTTGGCCATGAAACACCATGATCACCATCAGTGTTGGGCATGGCAAGCATGTGTTCGAAGTCAACCTTTTACAGAATAAAAGCAAGAACGTAAGCGAGGTATCTCTTTCCACTATTTGGTGGGCAACAACAGAAATGATCTTTGTAGTCAGCTTTACCCTCAGATAGAAGTACAGTATAGGTTACTACGCAAACTGGTTTGTGCAGTGCTTGACTTGACGACCCTGTATTATTAGGCACTGCAAAAAGAAAAATACTGCCTTGTCTTCTAAATCTACAGTTTTACAAATATGTTTTAAAGGCACAGTGGCAGTTTAGATTTGGACCATATTTAATTTTGTTTAAAGACAGAAAAAGGCTTTTTACAGAATGCAAGGGCAACAGAGGTACTGCCAAGTTTTGTTTAGATGTTGCAGTGTAACCACTGCTTCTAAATTGGTAATACAAAAAACAAAAAGCCACCACCAGATATCCCGAGACCTACTGGATCACTGTGAGAACCAGAGGCCTCTAGTGACACAAATTTACATTTGCTTTCATGGTCCACTCTAAGAGAAATAGAGAAAGTAATTCCCATTTATTTTTCCATGTTATTTAATAATGTGTTATGTTAAATTAAAAAAAAAAAATCAACAGTTAAAGAAATAGGTTTTGCCTGCAGAAGATAGTATTTAGTTTCCAGCAGGGCCACCTCAACAGTACTGTGTCTGTGGGGTCAAGAGACTAAGTTTACACCTATATGGGACTAGAAGATCGGACATTGCCAGCTACATCAGTGTCTCAAAATAAAATATTATGAGAGCTCTCAGGAAAGAGTGTGTACATATGCATACTGAAACAGCCCCTCACAACTGCTGGCTGCCTTCCTCAGCCAAGTGCAACAAGCACGGCCTGACACCAGACAGCTCCCAAGCCATGGCCAGGGCTCAGCAGGGCTGTCATGTACCCAGCAGGGTTTCACCACTCACATTCACCTTCTATGGGTGCCCTCTTCAGCTATTGCTTCTGACCTTTTCCCCCCAAGCTGCAGACACACAGGCTCTCCAGCACCCTGCCACAACAGCTCCCCATTTCACGCAGCCAAGGTAACCATCTTGCTGCTCAATCTCAGCTCCAGATGGTTCCCATTAACTTTGTCCACGCTCAGCTCCCAAGTGTCATCTGGAAAGCCCAGACCCCAAATATTTTACAGATGAAACAATAACAGGCTCTTTGCCAACAACACGGGGCTGGATCTCAGCCCCTGCTCTGCACCACTGCAGTGACAGGCAGAGAACAAGCCAAGAGCTGTCTTGGGCATTGGGTTGGAGATATCCTTCACCTTTGCAAAGGGTGTGTGGCTCTGCAGTTCTCTGACCCCCAGCTGTCAAAATCACACAACCCCACGGTGCTTTTGAGTCACAGCAAAGGTCTGCCCCTACATAGGCAGGGAGGCAGGTGTTGGTGGCTCAGGCACACAGCCACGCTCAGCCGTAGCACAGTGTCCGCCTGCCTCTTTCCTCATTGGTCTCAAATCGTGGCCACAAGATGCCAGAAAGCTCAGGCTAAGAGCTTGTTAAATCTCCATTTAGCCAGAGGGAAAAATGCAATCAGACAACCAACCACCCCCCACCCTGTACTGATAATTAAATATAGTCCTCAGATAGGCCAGGTTTTCCTCACTTTAGATTTGTTGCTGTGCCCTCTTGACCGAACATTTCCAAGTCCCCACTTCTTCAGTTTGGAGTGTTAAAAGGTGAGTGGAGAAGGCAAATCTGTGATTAGTGTTAAGTATTTTAACTTCCTTTGTTTGATCCACTTTCAACAAAAAATAGAAGTTGCTTGGATGAATTAAGACCACCTTGAATATATGAAATTTCTTTTTCTTCTTCTTCATGCTTCTTGGCTCTGTTTCTCAGCATTATTTATCATCAGGGCACTGGAGGCACAGGACAAGAGCTATCACATACTTTTCTATTTTAATTTAAATTAGGTCAAAAGGTGAGATTACTTTTAACTAAAAAAAGTTAAGTAGCCTTTACCAGAGGATTAAATATTACAAGAATTTAAATATTAAGGAAACAGTAAAAAGAAAGGACAGAACTCCACATGCTTCTTTAAAGAAGCATTAGATATTTGAAAATTATTTGTTTATATCCAGTAAAAATTTCAAAATTCTTTACTTCTTAAAAGAGCTTTGCAATTAGCTTTCTAATTCTGATTTTATAGATTAACATGCTGGCTACTAACATGCCACATCAAATAGTGTGAACGTATATATAAGAACAAAGCACAAAATATTCCAGGATCACAGTATTGTCATGCTGGTTTAATTTGGTTTTAGCTGTGTGCCATTTCATAGGATTATTTTAGCTTCAGGTGTATATGCAAGACAGACATGATGTTTCAGGTTGCTGTTCACATACTGACTGTATCAAGAAACATCTCATTTGAGATAATCATCAATGAAAGCAATGCCTATCGCAATTCGTCCTCTATGTCCTTTATTCACACTGCAAGGACATTCAAGAAAAGGACCTGGCATCTAATGTTTAAAATAAACACTAGATGGAGCCTACTTCCCAAGACTGGAAAGTGAAAGCTCTCCTTGCAGCAAATTCTTACCAGCCTATTGCAATATCTGCTCCATAAATATGACTAAACTCAAACAGCTGCTGTGACTGTCGTTACTGCAAAAACATATACCGGCCAGCAATTATATCTCTGCATAAAGAGACAGGCTTTAATACTGGACAACTGTAAAACAACTTATAGTCCTTTATAGATACATCTTTTTAGTTTACAAGACCCACAATACTTGGATTAAAAATCCATATGTGTCTAGTTGAAGTACCATATTACAAACATAATGCTGGGTTAGGAGAATTACAACCAAGCCTGGTATCTCTTTATTTTGAAAATAAGCTTTACTAATTCTGAATATACAAGAATTTTGCACATATAAATTAATATTAAACAGGAGAAATCCTTTTCCTTTTAGTCTGAATTAACTGTAACAAGAAAGCTCATTTGTGATGTTTGATAAAATGCCATCTCTCTCAAATGAAATGTACCATACATTTAAGTAGAGATAAGTGAGTTTGGTGCTAAAAATAGGATACAACAACACCCAACCTCAGTAAAACTATTCTGGTGAGAAAGAAAGAAAGAAAAAAAAAAAAGAGCCAAATTGCCAAAATCCAACTTGAACAGTTTCACAGTTACTGGGTAAACCAATTTATCTCAGCCTCCACCACAAACTGCCACTTCTGCAGTATTCTGGCCACAGTCTGGACTGGCTTCACAATACAAAGAGCACACAGAAATTGCAGGCAGACAACCCTTGACCCATCCTTAGCTTGCCGAAGGACATGCTCACAGGAACAGCTAAAAGCCAAGCAGACAATAAAGTTGTGTAAAGACTCAGATGCGACTTGCAGTAATGCAATTCTGCTGACACCCAAGCTACCACTGATTGCTTTAACCTTTGCTCAGTCTGAGCCACTGCCTACACCTAACTCCCTCCTAATAAACCTATCGTAACAGCTTCATCCAGGTTAAGATAAGCATGAAGGCAGTTAGCTTTACCACAGAAAACACCTTTTGCTCACAAACAGCAATCCATCCTGCTCAAACAAAATTAATCACAGTACCCCAGCTCACCTTAGGACATTTTCTGAATCACTCGCGAGCGAGGAGAGATGAAGGAAGTTATTACTAATCACCAACTTGGATCCTAATGGCAATTTCCAGAAGGACAAATACAGTATCTATGAAGAAAGGTGCAATTTTTCCCTAGAAGATCCTACTCACTCCTTGTTTCTGTGAAGTCCTACACACCACATTTCTTTTTGTCCCATATCCCTGTGGATGAAAGCTGGTCTTTAGGGCCTCATGCATTACTGCTATGATGCTTTAAAACCAAGAAAAGGTCTTCTAACACAGTCTGCTGCTAGGAGAACGTGGCTTGTACTCACCATCATGCTGAGAAGCAGCTGTTCAATTCCACCAAAGAGCACACACAGGATGAAACTCACATCTGCCCAGGCTGTTTGTCAGACCTGGTGCTTGTGAGCAAACACACCTGTGCCACAAAAGCAATGGGCTTTCTGGCTATAGCAAATATACAGTCAGCTCAAATGTTAATAGCTCTGTTTATGAATATCCTGGTTTAGTCCTATTACATTATGTATGTTTTCCAATATGCCCAAATGGAACATGTATCTGCTCTAATGGGCAGATTGGTTTGTGTCTTGGTTTTGTTTACTTCTTTATTTTTTTGAAAGCAATGGGTATGGCAAGCACCTAGCATTTCTTTTAAAACCAAATCTGAAAATAATTAGCATTTGTTTGGCACTTGACCTAAAACCATCTGGGAGAACACGCCCATTTACTTACAGAAGCTTTCCATTCGATAAAACAGGGACTTTATTAGCAGGAAGAGTATCTCACTGACTGTGCAAATTAAATGTCAGCAAAAGGAGGAGACAATCGAAGTACCAGCCACAGTTGCAGGTTTGACTAAATAGTAATGTTTAACTACTTCCTTATCACAATCTTCCTGTACAACTATAATTTAGGAACCTTTGCCACTGTAATTTTCTCTGCTTCATTTTCTTTACAGCTATGCTTTTATGTGTCAGACTAAATACTTGTTCATCAGCATTATTATCCAGGCAACAACTGAAAATTATCAGCTATGGAAAAAAAAAGAGAAAAGAAGAAATACAAAGGCTTTGTGTATGTATAAAAGAAATAAAAATAAAAGGCTGGAGGAAAAGTGGACATAAAGCCACAATAATTATATGAACATAACCCCAAAGACAGTCACTGGGCATGGACATGGAGCAGTACAGTAACAGTCAAGAGAACGTTAAGGTTAAAACTTAAAGCTTTTAGTTTCTCACAGCAATAATTGTGATGGCTTTATGGCCATGGCGCTTTTCAGCCTCTGAATATCAAAGGGAAAACACACTGTGGCCTTGCTGGGATCTCCCCCACTGACCACATCCCATCACAGCTCCATCATGACAAATGAGAATGACAGTTAGTGGTATGATGGGATTTTTAGGGAATGGTGGGATAGTGGTAAAAAAATAAGAGCAAAAATAAGTGAGAGCCTTTGAAATCCCACTTGGAGTTACCAACTGTTGCTTTTCATATTCACCTGTATTGCCTCCAAACACAAAGAAGGAAAGTCAATCTATAACTTAAACGGACTTCCTTGTAGGAGGAACAAAAATCAAGCCAACAACACCACAAAATACAACTGAAAAACCGAGATCAGGTTAGACACTTAAATTCATTTACTGGTGCATTCATAAGCTATGCTCTACTAATAGCATTCTGTACCTTTTATGTTTATTTTCAGGTGTTTGCTAGACTAACTCCAATGTTGCAGACCATCCTCTTGAAAACTCAAAAGATTACTTGGGAGGTTTTCTAAACCATTAGCAGAACTTTCTCCTCCAGAGCTGCTGTGGCTATCTCTGATCCACCCACAGTCCTCTTTACAGGCCCATCTATTTCATCCTGCAAGGTTGCCTCAGTATCTTGACTATTTCCCTCTTCCTTCCCCTCTACAAGAGTTCTGTTTGGCTTCACATTAGCACCTACCTCACATCAGGCAGCTAACTCCCCTTCAGTCTGATCAACCACAGGTTACAGTCTGCTTCCTATCCACACTCACGCATAACTTTCTGCAGGATTGTAACTAGTCATAGCTCAATCTTTAAGAAAATCCAACTAAAAAAATTCCCCAAAGACTGGAAGCTTTCAACATGAAGAACAGAGTTCTGAAGTCTGCTCTCACAAGGTGAAAGAGGTTTGTTAAGTGATATAAACAAAAAGTAACTGGTATTTCCAAAACCTTGGAAATTAGTGATATAGTTACTGTACCACTGGTTTAAAACACATAGCAAGCTGTTTCCTCAGAGGCAGCAAGTGGCGGGTTTTAATTGACTTGTGCAATTAAAAAACAAAAGCAACAAATGTTCAGAGATGGCCCCACATAGCAGTACTCCAGAATTAGCCCAGCCAGATGCTGCATTCCTCCCACTGTTTACAAAAGCCACCTTCCTACAGAAGCCAGAACCAGCCTTGCCATTATCATAATGCCCACCATTTCATTCTTCTTACAAGCCTAAAGGCTCCTCTAAATTCAAGTGGTGTTTAATGGATCACATGATAATTCAGGCTAGGAGGAATTTCAGGAGGTCTCCATCCAGGATCCTGCTCCAAAGCAGGGCCAGCTGTGAGACTCAGCTGGGTTGCTCAGAACTTTGTCCAGTCAAGCCTTTAAAACCTCCAAAGCCAGAGACTGTGTAGTCTCCCTGGGCAACCTGTGCCCCTGGCTGGCCATCCTTGGCATGAAAAACCTTTTCCCTGTAACCTCTCTCATTTCAGCTGGTGCCCACTGACTCTTGACCTTCCACCATGCACCACTGGGGAGAGCCTGGGGTGGCATCAGTTCTGCTCTTTTAGTGAAAAGAAAGGAAATCAGTCCTTGTACTTTCAGCTCTGGTATTTATCTGTTTATGCAAAGTACTCTCTGCTCTTTGATTTAGACTACTGTTTCATATTTTAACTCTGCTAACTGCATTTGCCAAAAATTCAAATATAACCAAATCAGAGATAAAGTGAAAAATAAATCTAAGAATAAAACTTGGGTGGAAATGCTCCATTTGATCACATCAAACTTCCCCTGATGTACCGTGGTGACGGCAGCACTTCTGCTTTCATTTCACTGCTCTTCCAGATATTGAAGTGGCAGCTTTTTATACAGGTGTACCACAAGAAAGCAAATTATGCATGTACATTAAGAAATAGACTGAAAAAACCAAGACACATGCTAAAACAAAGCCACAAGGATTGCACTCTGCTAGTTTTCAGACTCAAAGAGTTTTGGGTAGAGCATCCATCACAATAAATTACTTCTGTTTTATTGTACTACTTCTGTTCCTGGGCACAGGCGCTATTACTCTCTCAGGCTGATCAAGGCTTCTTAGCACATCAAAGCACAGCCATCTGGAGCAGTAGTCCACTCACAGACCTTACTGCTACTCAGTTACGAAATTACTGTGTACCACTCATGCAGAAGGCTTCTTAACTGCACTCCTGGCCACGCTGCTGAGGAATAAAAGATAAGTAACCAGAAGTAAAAGAGGAGAAAAATGCAGCAGTGCAACATATGTTCATCCTGCCTGAAAGGTCATATGAAATGTGATTAGTGCCATTATCCTCCAGGACTCTCAATATTGCCTTGAGACATGGGCTTTCCGGCGTAAGCTATGGATCAATGAAAAGGATTAAGCAGCAATACTTTGGAAATGCTCAGAAGTAAAATATCCAGTTTTATCTCAGATTTCTCCAAAGCTGTGCCTGAAAAGACACTATTAAGACACATCTTTCAGTCTCAGGCTCTTTGCATCAGATGCAGGTGCAGCATACCATGTAACTGCTAATGAAGAAGGGAAGGAAGGGAAGCGATGCCAACCCCTCTCAAAGGGGCGTGCATCAGCTAAACACGTCTGCAAGCTGTTGGAGAGCAGCCTGCACACAGCCCCACCCTTAGTCCCACGCCTTATCCAGGACAGGGCCACCAACCCACAGGGGACATTCACATCTCCTTTGGACAGGACAGGCTGCCAGTACTATACTCAAATCATGTTTACCTTCTCACTCAGAACTTAAAACTGTGCATAAATGAGGCTGTCATCAAACAGGTGAGAGATGAAGCAAGCTCTTTTCCTTCATTGAGCCTATTAGTAGTAACAAGTCACTCCTGCTAGGTCTAAATAGCTCAGAGATAAATCCCAAGGCTGCTAAGCTGACAGCCACCTCCAGTCAGAGTCCAGAGGCAGCTTTACTCCTACAGACCACACTGGGTCAATACTCCAGTCGTGCTTCTGAAGCAGATCTCCAGGCTGACAGGTTTGCAGCAAATGTTTTCCCTGCAGCTGTCCAGTCACCTTTAAAGTCAAGTCCAGACTGCCAGAGCCTTATCCTCAGAGAGCAACAGCAGCCACCCTCAGACTGATATTCTACATGTCAACCATCTGCACATGAGCAAGAGTATGACCCTGAGAGAGCTTTGTATCTTTTTTTATTTTTATTTTTTTTAGAAGAGAGAGATATCTCACCAGAGACTACTTGCAATAGAAATCCTTTTCATGAAAAATTCTGGTACAATATTTAATGCAAACACACCATCAATTCATCATCACTTAAAGTTCATACCATAGGCAACACTGATATTAGGAATAGTAAGAACCACCGCACAGTGCTTTTTTTGAAAATCTATCCAATGAATTAATCATTTCCTATCTGAAGTATTTGCAGAAACAACTGAATAAGCCAGAAAAGAAAAATTAAAATGTTCTAAGCCGCTGCTTCACAGTGTGTCTTACAGAAAAGTCATTTAAAAATTATTACAAAAGCAATAACACTCAATCTCATAAAATGACACAACTTCAAATTAATGCACTGCATGTTAATTCCTTCACCTTTGCCAACAATGAAACAGAACAAGAAAAAAACACTCAAAAAAGGTTGAAATTCAATAAGTTTTGTCTGTTGCTTCTACAAAACCAACATCCCAAAAGCAGACTTAGCTTTCATCAAGCCCAGCTTCCAATAAATAGCACTCCTCCTCTTTCTCTTAAGCAAGAATAAGTAAGTGAAACTCATTTTTCAGACTCACCAAAGTCATCCATATTCCAGGAGGCAGATGTCCGTCCAATTTGTGAAGTCCGTGATTGCAGCATGGTCATCAGGAAAATGAAGGGAAAAAGAAGAAGAAAAAAAATAACTCTTGAGATTCAATGAACAATGCAATGCTACTGTTTTCTGTAAAGTCTGTAACAGAATTGTTTCAGGTAACTCATTATTTAATAGACTGAGCTTACTCTAGAAAGAAAGAAGAATAAACACAAGAGCAATCATAGAATCATAAGGTTGGAAGAGACTTCTGAGATCGAGTCCAACCGTGCCTGTCTCCCTACTAAACTATATCCCTAAGAAACTCATCTACACGTCTTTCAAACACCTCCAGGGATGGAGACTCCACCACCAACCTGGGCAACCTGTTCCAATCCCTGACCACGCTCTCAGTGAAGAAATTCTTCCTAATGTCCAGTCTAAACCTGCCCTGTCACATTGATAAAAGAATAATAATTACAGTCTAATAATGATGTGTTAAGGCTGGCCTCATAAGGAAGATTTCATGAGGGAGGAAAAATACCTTTAAAAATAGTAATTAAATCTTTTACTGTACTTCTTCTCATCAGGCAGAACCAGATAGGTGACACCATTTAACAAAAGAGGTACATTATTTTCTATTACTGCAGACATTTCTAAACCACTGATGATGAGATGTAACATTTGGCAAGGAAGTAAGTCAAAACCGCCATAGGCCACACCAACTGCTCAATTTCAGAATCATCAGTCAAGGACAGGGAATTGATAATTTATTCTTTGCAATTAAGGGGGCCTGCAGCCTACCCCACAGCTAAGTACCTAAGCATGGTTACACATCTGCAAACTGTCAAGAACACCCAAGCTGAAATAACAAATTTTCTCGATTTGGATCTCTAACAGTGTCCAGGCAACCAAACCCAGTAAGTGTCATTTTTCTCCTACTAATAAAAAAGCCAAAGAATGAATTTTACAGCTTTCCCAGGCTCAACGATGATTTCTTTTGGCAACTGCTCCAAAACATTCAACCAATTTAGTATTTGAGTTTTTGCTTTTTTGTTTAGTTGGGGTTTTTTTTTTATTATTATTCCTTTGGAGAGGGAATGCTTCAAAGACGTCTGTACTAAATGCCAGTTGCTTTGACAAAAAAAATGGCAAATTGCACATGCGTATGTTGTGGCAGTGAAAGGCATATTCTTTTTTGTCTAGAGAAATCAATTGCATCTGCAAGTATAGGAAAAGCAAGAGGGCCCCAAGTGCAGAGACATCAGATGAAAGCAGCACTGAAGCCTGCAGAGGAGAGGAGGAGGTGGCAGTGAAAGAAACACTGATATCTTCTCCCAGCAGCTGTATCATCATCAGACTGACCATTGTGCAAACAGTGCCAAGGCTGACAAGATGCCAAGAAGCCAAAGGTCACTGCAAAGTCTCTCGCAACAATCTGGGAAATCTTCCCATTTCATATGTTTCGATCATCCAAATTCTTCAAACCAGCTGTTCTTAGGAATACAGATAGCCTCACAACTCAAACATCTTCTGCTGAGTTCCAGGGAAGGGGCTTGGGGCCAGAGCAGCATTTTGGCCTCCAGAAATCCCAAGACCAAAGCCACCCACACAGCCCCTGGAACGGTTTCTTTTTGATCCCTGTAGAAACAATTCTATTATCTGTCGGTGTCAAAATGAAAACATAACTGGTACAGTCAACTAATTTCCACGTCCCCTAGGGATAGCAGCTGATCAGTTATCTCCTCCTCTGCTTCCACGGCCCATTAGTAAGACAGCAGAAAAGACTGCAGAAGAAGGATGATGATTGCTCACATATCTACCACTTTGCTAGCGCGTAACTTTTTTTTGTTGTTGTTTTTGTAGGAGTGCTTTTAGAGGGAAGTTTTTCCAGTGCCTTCATGTGAAGGATACCAGAGAGAAAAGGGCAATGAGATTGTAAAGGATTTGTCTTCATTGCCTATGTCTGTGGTCATCCTTGTGAACTGCAGTCCTTCTCCAGAGATGTGACCATGCACCATGACTGTTCCTGTGACTCCAACTACAGATTGCCCTCAAGATATTACCTGCCTTTTCCCTCTGCAAGGAACGCTGAGATTTCCAGGAGGCAATTTTTATTGGAGCAGACATGAGTATCTGATGCTTCCAAATAATATAATGTCCAGCAATTTACATGACGAAATGCAGGACTTCAAATTAAGAAAAGTGAGATTTTGATGGTGGCACTGAGCCAATGAAAATTAATGAACTTATGAGGAGATGATAGTTCAAGAGGTCAAAGGACAGCAGATACTGAGTAGGTAGGAATGCCAGAAACATGGTGCACAGAAAAGGAAGGAAAAGAGTATGGATGACTAAAATGACAGAATTTGGCCTGGAGAGTTGTCGAACTATTTTATTTAGGATGAGAAGGGAGTGGGAGAGAGGGATAGTAGTGCAGCATCCCCATTGACAATACTGCATATGTATTTCTGAGTGAGAACAAAAGGTGGTTTTTGAAGTTTCATAAAAGAGGCAGCTTTCACAGTATCACAAGGGTGGAAAAGACTTCTGAGACCATCTAGTCCAAACCATGACCCAGCACCAACACCTACTTGTCGTTTAAACCATGGCACTAAGCGCCTCATGCAATCTGTTTTTAAACACCTCCAGGGATGATGATTCCACCACCTCCCTGGGCAGCACATTCCAATGGCCAATCTCCCTTTCGGTGAAAATTTTTTTTCCTAATATCAAGCCTTAAACCTCCCCTGACGACGCTTGAGCCCATGTCCTCTTGTTCTGTCACTGGTTGTCTGAGACCAACCCCTGCCTGCCTACAACCTCGTTTTAAGTAGTTATAGAGAGCAATGAGGTCTCCCCCGAGCCTCCTCTTCTCCAGGCTAAACAACCCCAGCTCTCTCAGTCACTCTTCATAGCAACTCAGAAAGTTTTTGTAGAAAGAAAAAATGTGACAATATGCCACAATAGGATGGATGAATGGATGGGATGCTAATTGCCTTCAGCACTGCAGCAGCAACCACTGCTTATACTACATGCCAGTTGCTTCAGTCAAGGTGAGGAGAGATACTTCAAAGTAAAACCACAAAGACATTTTGCATTCCCCCTGCTCCTCTTCACATGCTATTTTTGCGTGACACTTGCTACTCAACTGAAAAGGTTGGTTCAGCTTCAGGCAGCAATTTTAGGGTCAATTGCTTCTTCACCAGACACTGAAATCACGATTTTTTCAAGCATCAAATTAACTGTGAATGTTTTAGGGGACAGTGAACTTTGGTTATACATTATTACTGTGCGTCCCCCTCCTCAAAAGCTTATCTTGTAATCCCTCTTGATATGCCAGGTGGGGTTTTTTTTTGCTAGAATTGCACTTTAAGATGAACTCTGCAATTACACTACTTACTTTTTGCTCCATCAACATATTCCTGACTGTTACACACTCTCAATTGTACAGCTCGCAAGTGGAGAAATACACTTTCACAACCACGTTAACCGTTTTATCTATTTATCACAAAAGTACATTAATATAGATTTTCCAGCTGAAAGCTTTTGCAAGTTTCTGTAAAACTTCTATGATTCAGTTTGGATCTGTTCCTAACCCTCAGGCAGTCTAAAAGACTCATCCGGCACCAGTGCACCACAAAATAAATAAACAATAAGGCCTTAATGAGGTTAGCTCTCCAACAAAAAAAAACAAACTCAGGGCTATGCATCTTTCCCTAATACTGCCAGCACAACACAGAACAACTACAAGCCTTGATACTGAAACTGATTTCATTCTGGATCCAGCCGAATCAGACTGGTATTTAAACAGCATCCCAGCCGATGCTCCAGTGGGCTAGAAAAGATGGAAACTAATGGAAATTGGAAAGCACTGCTGCGGATGATGTCAGATTCAAATTTATGATTTCATCAGCCAGTAGAACTTCTGGGACAGAATCAAAATTTTATATTTTACTCTTCTATGCAGACATTATTAAAGCATGTATATGAAAAAATGTTATTTTAAATGTAAAAGACCATCCAGCAACATCCTGAAAATTCTATACATCTTCAGATAATCTAAATCAGAAATATCAAAACTAGATGCTCATAAATCTTTATGGAAATAAGATAGTTGACCTGAGTAATGGTGAAATCAGCAGTGCTATGGAGACTTAACATTTAAATAATACATAACAGAAAGCTGAGATTGATTTGATGGGGTCTCAATTTCTGGTCTATGGCCCTATGTCCACAGCTTGACACCTGACCACCAAGACAACTGTGAAAGCTTCATCACAAGCAATTAGCTACACAACTGAAAATTCCTAGTAGCTTTCAGTAAAGCAAAGACAGCATTAAACATCAGCAGTATGAAAACCTCTCCTCTATTCCTGCATATAAACCCAAGGGCTATTTGAGTTTCACAAAACACAAGCTGTCAGAAGTCCTCAGAAGGTGAGAAACTTCAGGTCTCAGCAAGGTTTTGTAGGTTCACCCATGAGCATCGCTACATGTCTGTGAAAAAAAAGCCACACACCCATATGTAAATAAACATAAATGTAAACATACTATATGTAGTATGTATACACACACATAGAGATATATATAAAACACATGTAATCTATGTAAAGCGTGCTGATGATCACCCAGTAGGTGGCACTCGTACCACAAGTTCCTGAGTCTGAAGCACTGTGCAAAGCTGCGAGGAGGCACTGCTCTGCAGGAGGCACTATCTTCCTGAAAGGTAGAACTACCACGGGCATGAAAATGTTCACCACCCTTTTGCAAGACCTGAAGCGTCCAGATCAGCATCTGGGCCAAAACCCCATCATGCTTACCGACCAGGTAGCACCTCCACTAATTCCCTCAATGGCTTCAAGACCTCCCTTCACTCCTGCTAATTCTCAAATGCTCTTGCAGCCTTGCCAGAGGAGCAGCATTTGGGGGACTGAAAGCATTCTGCAATATTTTTAATGTAGAAGCATTACGATGTCAGAACAATAAAATTAAATGTAAAGATTCCTTCAGACTTCATCACTTCTTTTCTTCATTTAACACATACAACCAGATTTCAATTAGTCCCACTAATAATTCGAGCTTTTGAAGATCTCATGAATGAGCAAATCACAACTACCAGAGAAAATGTTATTTTCCTTTGATTAAAATTGAAGACTTGTTTTCACCCATGACTTAAGTTAATGCCACTATCATATGTACATTATTAATATACCTCTTCTTTAGCTGAGTGGTGCTTCAACTTCAGATGAGTGTTGTTTTTTTTTTAAATACATTTTTCTTTCAAATTCAATATTCCACTCATCTCCCTCCCCTCTTAAAAAAAAAACCCAACCAATTAAACAAAAAGACCCACTTCAGAATTACCTATCTGAAAACATCCACTCAGCATGGAGCAGTACTGTTCCCCATAAAAGCATGCCTTGTGTCAGATTGAAAGATGTCTTTCCAAGGTCATTCCATGTTCCAATGGGTTTGTTATGAAGTTGTGGAACAGCAGATAAGGTTGCATGAGATAGTAAAGTGCCTTCTTAAGCTAGTTTTAGACAGTAATGTGCAACCAGTATTTGAGCAAGGGACTTCTATAACATCAATCTCCAAAAGAAACTTCATATGCCAAGATAAATGCTGCTGTAGGAAGGATGAGAATAGTACTGAGGTACTTTTAATCTGTTTTCCTGCTGTCTCCCAATTAAAAAAAAAAAAAAAAGCCAAAGAAAAGGCCATCTTCTTGATGAATTTACATTAACTGCAAATATTTATGGCACTTGGCAAAGCAGGGGGGGTTCTAGGAACACTGGGGCTATGTCTTCAGGAAGTTTTGCTAAAATACCCAACACTTCATAATGATAAAAAACTTGATGTTAACAACTGTTCAGCTCAGAATCAATAGTGATGCCTCCAAGTTACAAGAATAAGGATACTAGAGTAGCTCCCTATTAGGTACCAGAAATAAAGATTTCCAAGGTTAAAAAAAAAATACAAAGTTTATCTAAGAACATTACTTTGAAAATCTTGTAGTTACAGCATGAGGAATGATGATCCAGTATTTTTAGACTGCTTCTAACATAGTCCAAAAATGGATGAAACCATATAACAGTATCCCTTCATAAGCTTTTAATACTGCCTGAGCCTATCCCAAACTCTGAAAGAAGGTAAGCATCTGGCAGCACACTGAATTGCGCGTCACCATTTCAGGCATCATACGAGGGACTAAATCCTTCCCTGGAAAGAACAGGGAAACAAGCACATAAAGTCCAGAGAGATAGGGGGTGGCGGGAAATCCTACTAACAAACAGTTAGCTACATGTTGATGAGGTTTAAAGCTTGAGGATGGAACACCGGCTTGGGATCCAAAAATGCAAGCACTTGGCATGGAAAGAGCCGTAGCAAAGAGGTGGTGTGGTTTTTTTGAGTCCTAAAGGAGCATTTTGGGGGTCCAACAGCCTGTCAGGAAAAATTAGAAAAAAATGGCCACCCAGCGCTGAACTGTGCACAAAATGCAGAGTTTCGGTGCTTCCAGTTCTGCATTGCACCCTGCACTCTCAGCCCCCCGCACTCCCCCCCCGCTCCCGAACAGCCCCGGAGCCCTTCTGCCCCTCTTCCCGCTGGCAGAGAGCACGGGGCTACCGGCTCCCTAAGCGTAATCCGCAACCGCTCCAGAGGCTCTGTTACTACTACTTTTAATTTTCCTGCGAGTATCACTTTCCTAATGAACTGCTGTTACTACAGTAATGTAAATGTCGCCGGCTGAGTAGTTGTGGTTTTTCTTAAACATCCGGAAAGGTAAAGAAAAAGGGGAGGTGGGGAAACACCTCATAAATACCCACCATTAAACATTTTCAATGCTAAAAACGCACTGACCCCACCGAGCGCCTGCAAAGCCTTGCGGCTTCATGGGGACAAGACTACACTAAACCAACCCAAAACCGGGCTTCAGCACCCCAACATCATTCCCTGGGCTTCCTAGCAGATGCCCCTCCAGCTGCGCTCCAGTCTGCGCAGGGCAGCGCGGCTCCTTCCCCCTCCTCCCTCCCCTTCCGCAGCAGCGCGCAATGCCCGCAGCAACTTTGCCGTGCGTCCGCCTGGGCGCATCTTCCGCGGGAGATGCCGCTCTCCGCGGAGAGGAGAAAGGCGGAGAGGACGGCTGAGGGACAAGGCTTCCCCAGAAGCCACCTCCTCCTGCGGTATTCCCGCATCACTCCGCTCATCTCCGCCACCAGAGATGGGGCACCCGAAACGACCCATAGCGGGCGGTTGCGTTGGGGGTGGTGGGTGTGTGATGTGAGAAGACGGGACATCCCGAAGAGCCAAAAGCAAAAAACCCGCGAAGGGCAAAAGGGGAAAAATAGAAGAGGCGACCCCACACCGCAGACCCGCGGAGCGGTGCGCAGGGGCAGCGCACACCCCTGGCTCCCCCCCTCCCCGTTGACCTCAAGCCAAGGACAGCTCGGCGGTCCCCGCTGCGCATCAAGACCCGGCTGGATGCGCTGCACCGAGCCCAGACCGGTGGGAAGGGCAGCCCGGGAGAGCGGGGAATGGAGGCTCCTCACCTGAGCCTGCCCCGGGAGGTGTTTTTCTCCACGGCGCCTCCTCCCGCTCTCCGCGGAGAAGGTTACGCGGATAAAGCCCCGGCCCGCCGAAGTTACGCGCCGCCGCGGAGCCGGGCTCCCACCTGCAGCGCCCGGCGCGCTCCGGCACCCGACACGGCTCGACACCGCACGGATCAGCCCGCCCACCCGCGACTCCCGATTGGAGCCGCCGCTGCTACCGCACCGCCTCCACCCGCCCTCCTCGAGCTCCCGCGCGGGCGGCGATGGGCGGTGGGATCCGCGCCACTCCGCCCGCGCCGGTGGGGAGCGGTGCGGGGCATCAGTCAGCCCTGCAACCCCTCTTTCCCCGGTCTCTATTTTTTTCTTCTTTTCTGCAGAAAAAAAAAAGGAAAATCATAAAAGCGGTCCCCCAGTCCCTATTTTTTTTCTTTTCTGTGGAGAAATAAAAAAAAGGAAAATAATAAAACCAGTCCCTATTTATTTCTTTTCTGGAAAAAAAAAAAAAAAGCCGTTCCCCCAGTCCATTTTGTTTTTATCTTTTTTTTTTCGGGGAAATAAAAAGGAAACCTGTTCTCTGATTCCTATTTTTTTTTTCTTTTCTGCAGCAGAAATAGGAAAATAATAAGAGCGGTTTTCCCGGTCCTTGGTTGTTTTTTTTTTTTATCTTTTCCATGGACAAAAACAAATGGGAGGAAATAATAAAAGTGCTTTCCCTGGTCCTTGACAGTATTCAAGAAGCTTTTGGACAATGCCCTCAGACACATGGTGAGAATGTTGGGATTGTTCAATGCAGGGATAGGAGCTGGACTCAATGATCCTTGTGGGTCTCTTCCAACTCAGGTCATTCTATGGTTCAATTTTTTTTCTTTGCTGAGGAGGTGAAAAAAAAAGAAAAATAATAAAAGTGGTACCCCCAGCCCCTATTTTTTTTTTCTTTTCTGCTGAAAAAAGTAGAGGGAGAAATAATAAAAGTGGTTCTATGATGTTATTTTGTGCCATCATTTCATGTCATCAACCATATGGGGAGCCTGTTGCCACAGCCGGTGCTGAGAGTCTCTGCTGCAGATGCTGCTGCCCAGTCCAAGCTGATTGAACCTGGTCGTTAATGCCCCAAGAAGGCAGCTATAGCCCAGACATGGTTTAACTGTGTGTTAGTGTTTGAGTGCTCCATGACAGACCCAGGTAAAATACAAACTTATTCTCAATAGCTGAAGGACAGGACTGGGTGAGAAGCCTTAGGACTTGCTGAGCAATATGGCCCACCAGGAAGGGCAAGCTCCCCATCCTTTCGGTCTCCTCCCCTCAGCAGCCCATTGCGATTTCCTGCTTGTTTAAATTATAGGCTGCCTGTGCACAAGTGCACTCTAGACAGGGAGAGGAACAAATAATAGGGGGTACGGGATAGAAAAGAGAATGCAGCTGCCCTCATGGGGGTGTGAAAGACAGTTTGTAATTTCCTGGTAATGGGAATCCCCGCTTGGATTTAGGAGCGACCACTCTGAATCTCTGGAAAAGTGAGGTCACAGCTCTAGGAACACAATTGTTCCAGGATGGGAAACCCTCAGCGAGATTTGGAGCTGATGGAGATACTCATGCAGAAGTGAGAAATTTCCTGGAGAAAAGCACACTGAAGAAGAACCAGAACACCTCAGAGGTGACTTATCTTGGGCTGAGTGGTTATGAGACATCCTACCAGATGATGAGAAGAGTGTTTCCAGGCCATCTGCTTTGAGTGTCATGCCTAAGTCATTAATGACAAGATTATATGTGACCCTGCCAAGGTCTCTAAGTCATGACGAGGCTAACTTATCCCCTGTGGGAGGCAGCCAGAATTGCTGCATTTAGAAAGCCTGCCAGCTACACAGCACTGGTGCTTAATGCCCAGCAAATCCCTCTGCTTGGCAGAGAGGAAAGCTGTCTCCCACCTGTGGCCAAGCAGCAGGGGCAGGTGGGCTCCCTCCCAAATGCCACGGTGCAAGGCTGTGGTAGGAAGGGCTGTGGAGTTCTTTGGAGCTTGGCCAGCAGTGCCTGCTGGCACCTCTGCCTGAAGTTTGCCCGCAGTGCAAATTATTGCTGAAATCCACCACACGTAGTCTTAAGAGTTCAAAGGATACCCATGGGGGAGATCTCCTTGTGAGAGGGGCATGGGGTGGCAAAGGTTGAAGTTCCAACATAGAAATTTTCTGCAGCATGTGAGATAATTTTCTGTGATAAGTTACGCTTAGGTTGCCTCAGCGAGAACATTCTATTATCGAAGGGAGTTGTGTAGCAAGCAGATTTCCTGGTCACTTGCATTTTTTATTTATTTTTTACTGGGGAGCTATGTGCAGTTATTGACTTTTGCAGCTTTGCAAATTGATATGCAAGACATGATGGGCTCAAAGAGCCAGAAGCAAAATTTAGTTAGATAGCTTGACTTGATTTTTCTGCCATTTGACAAAGGATTCATAGAAACTGAAGTCGCCAGTCTATGGCAGGATGCGTGGGACAAGGTGAAGGAGCTGAGACCCAGCCCTCACCAAGTCATTGGCAGGCTCCCACCAGTGGAGAACTGACATTGTCACAGCAGGATGTTGGTCAAGCTGGGGACAGTGAGGCCAGGCTTCCCAGCTGCAGCAGGGCTGCGAGGCAAGGAGTGAAGCAATGAGCACGAAAGTGGTTTGGGTTAAACCATGCGGATTTCCACTGACTATCATGGGAAGGACCAATGGTGCATCCCATGATATAACAGGTTTCTTACCTCTGCTAAGGTCAAGGGGGGCCCTGGTAAGAAACAAAGTGCATCAAAAAAGTGCTATAAAATGAGTGCAAGATGTGGTAAGGCTCCTAGGGGAAGCTGGTGCTCTGCCATGGACAGCAGCAGGTAGCTGGGGATTTAAGGGAGCAGGCTTCAGGCAATTAGGAAGCAATCACCCAGTCCTGCTTTATTGGACAAAATGGCTGAAGCATATTTTGTTCCGCTGATGTTGGAAAAGGCCGCGCCAGTCCCTGTCGGGGAGGCATTAATTAAAGGAACTAATGGTGAGTTCCTAAAATATCCATTAGAGTGATCAGGATGTCTGCTGAGAGAAATCTGACTTGCCGGGCTTCAAGTTGTGCCAAGTCATTGTGTTGATCAGGAAATGAGGGTGTTCTGGGGCAGGTAAAACACAAATAAATTATGCTGACCCTCCTTTGGTACTTTCTACTTATATTTCCAAACCCACATTTCAGGCAGTGGCTTATACATGTTTGTTAAGTATTTACTTAACAGGCCGTAACAGCTCTGAGGCAATTTTTGTGCTTATATTGTGGTTAAAGCTTTTAGCACATAGTAGAGGAGTCTCTCCTTACTAAAATTACCATCCTAAGCACCGCTGTCTGAAATTTCACTGCTAAGAATCTCTCGCAGAGGCTGCATTAGAAGAATGTTAATTTGATTTATGGCAACCCGACATGACATCTTTTAGTAATAGGTGATATAAAGTTGAAACCTTGCGACAGAGAGGACATTTGTTTCCGACCGTGATGTGAGCGTTGAAGCCCCAGGAGACCAGCCTGGGAGAGCACAGAGCCTGTGATCGTAGGGTGATGAACGAGGGTAAGTATTTACAGCATCACTCTAAAGAGCCATTTACATCAGAGAGCGTCATTATTTCCACACATATCGGTGCTTCCTAGTGTGGGCTGGCCTCATATATCCAAACTTTTATGGGCCCTCCACATTATATATGTGGCAGTGCTGGTTTTTTTTACTTTAAATGAACCTAATTAATAATGCTTCATCTGCCACTGCTTATTAACACACTGCCAGGAGGCCGAGTGGTGGGAGAGAAGTGCCTGGCAGTAACTGTTCTTCAAACTCTGAAAGAGGACTCTAGCCTTTCTTGAGCTCTGTGCTCTGAGGGTGAGGGCAGAGATGCAGATTTACAATTAAATTTGGGTTCATATAGAAGGAATAATAAGTACTATAGTAATAAACTATGCAGATAGTGTATTCCAAGGACACGTTAGAGCGAGTCCAGAGGAGGGCTACGAAGATGATCAAAGTACTGAAGCACCTCCCATATGAGGACAAGCTGAAAGAGTTGGGCTTGTTTAGCCTGGAGAAGAGAAGGCTCAGGAGAGACCTTATAGCAACCTTTCAGTACTTAAAGGGGGCTACAGGAAAGCTGGGGAGGGGCTCATCATCAGGGAGTATAGTGGTAGAATGAGGGGCAATGCTTTTAAGCTGAAAGAGGGAAGATTTAGATTAGATATTGAGAAGAAATTTTTTTCCTGTGGGGCTTCTGAAGCACTGGCACCGGTTGCCCAGAGAAATTGTGGATGCCCCGTCCCTGGAGATGTTCAAGGCCTGGCTGGATGAGGCTTTCAGCAAACTGGTCTAGCGGAAGGTGTCCCTGTCCACATCAAAGAGAAGAGATTGAATCTAGATGGTCTTAAGGTCCCTTCCAGCCCAAACCATTCTATGATAGGATTCTATGATTCCCTGCAGAAAGACATTTTCGAATGGTCTCAGCGGCCCAGCCACCGCTGGCACACCAGCTGGCAGCGCCGGCTCCTGGAATCCACTGCTCCAGAGACACATCTCATAAATCTTCCCCTGCAGCACAGATCTTCACTCCCGTGTGATGCAAATCAATTTTCTGAAAAGTTTGCTGGTCTGACAACTTATATGCTTACAGAAAAATCCAAGAGCACTTGTTTAAATTCTTCATTTCCAGTAAATGAAACTATACACCACAGAAGCAGCTTTGCCCATACCTGATCATTTTAAATCAATGGAGTTTAACTGTTAGAGGGACCAAGGCAGTGTTTCTTTTAATTTGCCAGTCCCTGAGGATTGCTTTTGGAGGCTTTTTTTTACCTGAGATTAGCTTTATTTTTATGTTATCATCAGCACACGTGATGTCGTGATGTTTGAAAGATAAAAAGACAGAAAGAGGCAGTGTCCCTGCCCCAGAAAATATACAGTTTTTGGACTGAAACATATTTATTGAAATCAATGTGCACTTCATCATTGATTTATCTATGCAGTGAGGTATCCTTTAAAGCATGACAGCTCTTTCCTGTAAAGCTGAAATGAGACTAATCTGAAGTATCAGCACTGAGTAGTTTGATATGATACTTCTGTCTCTATCTCCAAACTTCTGAGCCATTGCAGAATAACTTTTATTTAAAAATATGTTTATCACATTTAGTGGAAGTGTTCAGGCTGACTAAAACAATGCAAAATGCATGCAAAATTCAATTTAGCATTGTCAGGGGACTTGACCCGATGATCTAACTGGTCATTTATAGCTAGCTATGACTTAATTACATGTCCACGTCATGCCATCTAATATTTTAAATTCATCCCACACCATACTTTCATTCAGTGAAAGAAATTTTCTTTAGCATCATTCTTTCCCTATGTCACAAGAGGAAATTTTTCACTGTTGATAAGAAAATGTCATTTTTTTTTGTTAGAAAATACTGATGACAGAGCCATTCCTATGTTACATAAGCTTTCCTTATTTATTGATTGTCTCCTTTTTTAGTGAATAATTTGAATGAATTTCAGAAAAATAACAATCTGTAGTGCATATTTATCAAATTGTACAGAAAATACTTTAAATAAATTAGTGTGAATTGGGATTGCATCATATGAAATGCTGCTTTCGCAGCCTCCATATTTCAGCCCCCTAAGAAGAATAGCAAAACATAAATAACTGGACATTTTTAAGTGAACTGACAGCCTTCTATAATGAGATTACTAGCTTGGAGGATGGGAGGAGAGCGGTGGATGTTGTTTACCTTTACTTTCATAAGGCATTAGACATTATTTCCGTATAAGAACCTCATAGATAAGATGATGTATGGATTAGATAAGTGGAGAGTGAGGTGGACTGAAAACAGTCTGAATGACTAGGTCCAGAGGTTTGTGATCAATGGCACAGAGTCCAGTTAGTGACAAGTCAAGAGAGATGCACCGAATGGCTCAATGTTAAGGCAAACACCATGTTGCATCTTCATGAATGATCTGGGTGGTGGGCCAGAGTACACACTCAGAAAGTTTGCAGATGAGACAAAACTGGGAGAAGTGTCTGATACACCAGAAGGTTGTGCTGCGATCCAGAGGGAGATCAAGAGGCTGGAGAAATGGGCAGATAAGAATCTCATGTAGTTCAAAAAAGATTACTGCAAAGTATTGCACCTGGGGAGGAACAGCCCCAGGCATCAGTACAGGCTGGAAATCAGCTCTGTAGAGGAAGACCTGTAAAAGCAGATGACCATCAGCAAGCAACATGCCCTCACGACAAGGAAGGCCCATGGTTTCCTGGGTTGCACTGGGAGGAGTGTTGCCAGCAGGTCAAGGGAGATGATCGCCTCTGCTCAGCACTGGTGAGGCCACAGCTGGAGCGGTGGGTCCAGTTCTGAGCTGCGCTGTACAGGAGAGACGCAGACTTATTGGAGAGAGTCCAGCTAATGGCCCTGGAGATGTTAAGGGATGCAAGCTTCTGAGTTATGAGGAGAGGCTGACAGAGCTAGGACTGTTCAACCTGAAGAAGAGTAGGCTCAGGGGGGATCTTATCGATGTGTATAAATATCTGCTAGGAGGGAACAAAAGGTGAGGGAATTAGGCTCTTTTCAGTGGTGCCCAGTGCCAGGTCAAGAGGCAATGGATACAACCTGAAATACAAGAAATTCCATCTGAACTCTACCTCCCCCCACATTTTTACTTTGTTGATTGTCAAATACTGGCATGGTTTGCCCAGAGACATTGAGGAATCTCCCTCCTTGGAGACAGTGAAAAGCCATCTGGACATGGCCCTGGGCGATCTGCTGTTGATGGCCCTGCTTGAGGATAGGGCTTGTACAAGATGACCTTCAGAGTTTCCTTCAAACCTCAGCCATTCTGTGACTCTGTGACTAATCCAGATACCCCACAAAGCAACACTCTTCCTGCTTCTAGATGAGAAATCAGCAAAATGTTACATATAATACAAGATAATGTGTTACATATCCTTAACAACATACCAGCAAATTAAAACCATATTATGCTTGTAACATAAAGAACATTTTTTCATTCATTGCCATTAAATTTATGTCTGCATTAATATGAAAAAATTAAATAAATTTACATATATCTCCGAATTAGTGATGCAAAGTGGGTATATTCTTTAGTCTGAAATAAAAATATTTCTGTTTGAAGTTTAGGATGGAATATATTCACTTAACATGTTTCAAATTAAAAAAGAATTAGACAGTTTCTAATCAGAAAGCTGTACCAAGATGAAGGAGGTGGCAGTATCACAGATTGGCTTTTCTGCCCAGTCCAGGCCAAAAGTGCAGTATAACCAGAAAAGCATCTGTCCTTGGCATGATTGACTTGAATATGCAAGAGACCTATTGTGTTGTTGGACAGTACTGGTGGCTGCCTGCAAGTGTGAAGTCTGGACAATCACAGACCACACTGAAGTAGAAGAGCATGCTGATCGTCTTTCTTTCAAATGAAATGAAAGAGAAATTAAAACCTCATTTGTTCAGTGGTAATTGAAACAAGGCAAGCCACCGCCCAAGGTGCAACACAATGCAGGAAGGCTGGATTGGAAGCTCGGCCATGTGGCTAGAGGGGTTTCACTGGAAACTGGTTGCAAAAACAGGAAACGGGGCATTGATTTAGTTGAAGCTCTGCATTAGCTTGTGGGTGGAAAGAAGCAGAAAGCGAGCACGCAGCCGGACAGGCAGAGTGTGTGTGTGGCCTCAGAAAGGTAGCCAAGAATAAATGACTTTTTTTTCTTTCCAACCCTGAAAAGCCCATAAAGAGATCTCACAAACAAGATGACAGCTTCTAACTGTACTGTCCTCCTGTGTTTTGGCATGAAAAATATTTATATTTTAACGAACAAATTTTACCAAACTTGTAAAAACAATTTTTATGTGAAGCAACCCTAGAACTCTGCAGACTTTCGCATCCTGCAAGGAATAGCCTTATCTAACTGCAACATCGTATAACCTACCTTCAATCAGTCTCCCATAAAGCCAGCTAGAGTCCCATCCCACTATCAATTAGAACTTTTCTTGCAAAACAGTCTGAAAAATGATGTGTATTACAGCCTTGGAGCTATACAGCTTCTCCCACAAAGTTACGAAACCTTTCTTCCTTTAGGGATAAACAGTAAAGCAACATCTGATTTGTATGAATAACTCTTTCAGTTGCTTAAATACATCCAGCCTGATGAATTTTTTAAGCTGTTCTAATTTCTAAGAATGTATTAATCTTCCACACCTGTTACTTTAGTACAAACAGTGGCTCATGCCATGCTACTTGCTTTTCACGTTTCCTCATGCATTTTTTTAAGATTCATGATTTGACATCTTTTTTGAAATGGCAAAATATTAGTCAACTGCCCTTGAGATGATGCTGTATTTCTTGTCAAACTGAGAATTTGCAGAAATTAGTAATCGTGCACAGACTACTGCTTTTTCTTGCCAACACCTCATTTTTAAATGCGATGCCATTTGTGTACAGAGCTGTCCAGATGTGTGTCGCAGCTTGATTTCCTGGGGCTGTCTGTGGAAACACTTCAAGAGAAGCAGTGCACCCTACCCCAGTGACATGATGAATCCCTTCTGGATCTTATATAGTACCAAAGCAACAAAGCTTTATTATATTTGCTTTAAATGCATACCTTTTCAGTCTGTTGAAAAACCATCCTCCTGTATGAACAGGTTCACAAAGCCCACAGAAAATGATTTTTGTCATGTCTGACTGGATCTTTTTTAATTTAACAGTGGAAATTTTGTTTCTGTAGTCTGAGTGGTTTGTTTGTAGTCTGGGCTTTTGCACTAATACAACAAGAATAGCTCCAATTTGAAGGTGAAAATTCTGACCTGTATTTCTGTGACAACCCTCACAGAAGAAATCTAGCAATGCAGGGGGACAGAAAGGTATGCCTTAATCCTTTGAATGAACAGGTGCCTCATAGTTAAACACAGATGAGTATTCATTTGGAATATTTATTTTGTATATCCCCTAGTCCCTGCCTCTCACTACCCCATTGCAATGCTAAGGACTCAGATACTCAAAGCAGAGCATTGCAACTCCCACATTTCTGTTTTCTTGTACACCCGATTTGTGGAAGTGGACGGAAGCCTGTGGTAAAAAACAAGGTGGGAAATGTATATAGCTCTCAGAGGACTAAAAGTAAGCCTTAGTAAGTAGGAAGAGGTGAGGAGAAATGTATTCAGATACCTCCTAAATTTGAGATGAGCCTAGAGATCGCAGTCTTGTAACCATTTACAAGTTGCAGATTCACTTGGTTTTGACTTCTCTCTCATCTTTTCCTTTTCCTTTTCTCTTTCCTTTCCCTTTTTCTTTTTTTTTTCCCCACGATGTGCAATAGTGAGGGCTTATAACAGGATTTTGCTAAAGCAACCGTTGCTTTAACCTTGATGCAGCAGTGGGAGCTCCATCCACGGTGCAGGACCTCCAGGTCCCTGCCCCGGGGCGGATTTTCCTTTACAGAACTGGGCTGTGGGGGCAATGCCTGCCTTTAGCCTTGCACTGTGCAGGGCAAACTCACTTTTGCGAGGGCTTATGCACATTGCTGCTGGAGGCATCCCCCACCAGTGCTTCTTAGGGCCTCATTTGTCCTGGTTTGAGAAGATGAGCTGGGAATCAGAGCTGGTACCAAGGCAGGTGCTGTGATTTATGGTGCTTGCCCCTCTTTGCCCAGCCTATGTTCTCCCTCCTGCAGTCCCCGCTCATGTCACCAGCTGGGTGGTCCTCTGAAGGCAGACCAGTCCAGCCTCTGGCCAGAGAGGCACTGCAGCTGCTGAGATAGGTGGACTAGGATGGACATGAAGAGCTGGGTTCAGCTGTAGGTGAGTCCAGTTTTATTTCTGTGTGAAGCACATGCTCATGTAGCTGCCTTTTTTACTATATTCTTTTAAGGCTTAGGCTTTTATAGTGGAGAAAATAAAGATGATAGGTAAGGTGAAAACATTCTGAGGATCAGAAAATTTGTAAAGATGCTTCCTAACAGCCATTATATTTTGATCGTGGCATTCCCCTATGGCATTCACAGTTACCACTGCAATTACTATTGCAACCCCTTAGGCTGTCATTTGTGATTTTACAGCACAGATTGTGGATCAGTTACTAAAGGATCACTGCACATACTGGAGATGGTAATACGTAGAAAATGCTATATTTTAAAAAAAAAAGCCTGAAGTAGGAGTATCTAATGAACTTACGGATGTTTTCAGACAATACTATTCTTCTGGATTAGCCCAGAGATTTCAAATTCTGAAGACGAAGGTTTAAACTTCTGACAGCTGCAAAAGTTTTCACAAATGCAAGTGGCACATATATTGTTAAAAAACCCCAGACAAGTACTCCAGCCCCTTCAGAGTAGTGACTGAAAGACAGAAGACAATAATTCCTCAGTGAGATAATATTTGTCTTGGGTGAATATCAATGTGGAATCATTTTTTTAAATTTAATTTTGAATTTTAAATGAAAGGATAAAAACTAAAGATTAAAATGTGATCACAAATAAGCTACTTATTATACAAAGAAAGAGTTTATTAACATTCATGAGGGGCCTACTTAAAAAACAAAAGACTTTAAATGAACTGAAGGATGAAGTAGATCCTGCAAACAATAGGTAATGTATTAGGAAATGTAGAATAGCATCTATTAGGCTCAATAACTAAACAAATATGTTGACATATTTGACTACTTTCATATGATTTAATGATTCCACACAGTAAAATCAAATGCATGCAATTGCCAAAGCAGTGAAGTGAATGAATCTAAGTTCAGTTCTTCTTTGACACCAGTACCATCTTTTGCAATCATATGAGTGGAGGAAAATATCTTTCAAAAACTGAAGCCATAATTTTTCTAATGTTACTGGAAAGATAAAAATTCTATAAGTGAAGGATACTGCTTGTCCGCTTTTGAAACTTGGCCCCGTGGAAGACAGCCATCTACTTTACTTATGATTTCTAGCTTGAATGTTGATTTGGAGACTAGGTGTAAAAAAAAATCCTGTGGCACAGCAAAATTCTATCTATGATTAATGTGCTTTTTTATGAGTGAGACTGTATGTTCATCACTTATGGTCATCAATTCAGTGAGGCAAATGAAAAGAGCATGTAAAGATTAGAAGGATTGTATCCTGGGATATGAACAATATAGGAAGGCTCATATGCTTCCTGACTTCAGACTGTTCCTTCTATGAAAACTGAAGGAAAGAAGTCCTCAAAATTAAAAATGAAGACGTGTTTCCATATATATATATTTTTTAATGAAAGCTGTAACATTTTCTGTGGATTATTTTTGGCATTTTGTCCCACTACATTACACTTTACCTGAAATTTATCAGGCTGTTGACTTGCAGTGGTGAAGACTGGATTTGTCAGTCTGTTTTACACTAACGTATTTATGTGCTAAAAATCTTTCCCAGCTGCTGTCCTGTCCATATTGTGCCATACACACCATGCGCCAGAGTTGTGGGCAGTGTAAAGGGGTGTATAGCACTGATTTCAGTGAGGCTCCTGTGATCCTCCCAGGCAAAGAGTGGAAGCCTGATGCACATGCAGGAAAATAGATATAAAACCTTAAAAGCATGATCAGCATTTTGGGAAGAAGTTCAACCGTGTGTTTTATGTGTTACCGTATCTCTGATAAGCCTGTGGTTGTGCCAGTTCAGAGGATGTACTGTGCCTTCAAAACTAATATTACAGTCAGACTTGTTGCTTAGCATTTACTCTGTGACCTTTTAACTTGATAAGAGAAACTTTCACATTTTTATGGTTTTTTTACAAAACTGTTTTTAATATGTTTTACATTATTTTGGAACAATTTTATGTGGTTTTGAACCTTGAGCGCATTCCTTGGTAAGGCAGCTAAAAGAACAAAATTACTGTTAAACTTAGTGATTAGTTCTCCCCTGAATTAGAACATTATTGACTAAATTTCATGCCTATAATAGAGGTAATAAAGCAGGTTACTTGAGCAGGCATTGAGATTTTAATTCAGATTTATAACAAGACAGAAGGCAAATGGCTAATGGATATTGACTACCAAAGGTAACTGTGATGAAAGATAAAGGCTGAGAGACAGTTCAATCAGAACAATGGTGCTGAGGAACTTTTCCTCACACTGAATATGAATTTTTGAAACTATGGATTGCTCTGCCCTAGACAGGATAACTTATCTCAAGTCTTATGCAGAAACTTTCAATTTATATTGTATTAGACGATCCTACACTGATACCAGATGTTTGTAGGAGCTATGTAGTTTTTTTATACATTACCCTTTGTCAATTAAGTCAAAATACAGAGGGTAAATACTATGGAATAACTTTACCATGAAGCAACAGTGTTGTTGCAGCAGAAGTAACAGTAAAAGTTCAATTCACAAACAAAGTTTGTTGTCACAGAAATGCTTTTTCTGAAAAATCAAAATACTTTTGACAGAATTCCAAAATGGAAAAAAATCAATAGCATGCATTGGCAAAAACATTCCAGCTATTAACAGAGGAGGAATGACTCAGTATTAAAGATTTCACAGCACAAAATCAGTATTCTTAACTTCAGAATTCTATAATTAAAATCCTAGATTTATAACATCTGTCCTACAAACACATCTATAGCAAATGCTATCAAAAGACAATATGATAAACTAGGATAGTTGACTATCCATTTTTATCTACTCCTCAGTTTAATTGTATTTTGGTCTAGAAAATATTACTATTCCAAAATAAAAAAAAGTGCCTTGGGGCTGTAGATATAATCTGTTTTATCTTGCTTATAGACAGGAAACCATCAGCAATTGCTCCTGAAGTATATTTCAGATTTTGTTCCAGTCTGTCACTGGCTTTTGTGACAGGTACAAATACTGATGGCCGAGCTCACACTTGAGAGAGATGGATATCATTGAGTCAGACCCAAATGCAATTTCACTCACTGTACCCTAGACCCAAGCAAGGTGCTAATAAATTCTATGACAAGGTTACCCATTAAGTGGAAGAGTGAAAGGTTGTGGATGTGGTGTACTTGGATTTCGCTAAAGCCTTTGACACCGTTTCTCAGTATTCTGGTTGAGAAACTGGCTGCCATTGGCCTGGACAGGCACACCCTCTGCTGGGTGAAAAACTGGCTGGATGGCTGGGCCCAGAGGGTGGTGGTAAATGGAGTTAAATCCAGTTGGAAACCAGTCACAAGTGTTGTTCCTCAGGGTCCAGTGCTGGGTCCAGTCCTGTTCAATATATTTATCAATGATCTGGACGAAGGGATTGAGTGAACCCTTAGCAAGTTTGCAGGTGACACCAAGCTTGGTGGCAGAGTTGATCTGCTTGAAGGAAGGGAGTCTCTACAGAGGGATCTGGACAGGCTGGATCGATAGGCTGAGACCAACAGGGTGAGGTTCAACAAGACCAAATGCCAAGTCCTGCACTTGGGACACAACAACTCCATGCAGCGTTACAGGCTTGGGGAAGACTGGCTGGAGAGCTGCCTGGAGGAGAAGGACCTGGGGTTGTTGGTTGACAACCAGCTGAATATGAACCAGCAGTGTGCCCATGTGGCCAAGAGGGCCAATGACATCTTGGCCTGTGTCAGAAACAGCGTGGCCAGCAGGACCAGGGAGGTGATTGTGCCCCTGTACTCAACACTGATGAAGCTTCACCTCGAGTACTGTGTTCAGTTCTGGGCCCCTCAGTACAAGAAGGACATTGAGGTGTTGGTGTGTCCCCAGAGAAGGGCGACAAAGGCTGGGGAAGGGGCTGGAGAACAAGTCCTGTGAGGCGTGGCTGCGGGAACTGGGGTTGTTTAGCTTGGAGAAGAGGGGGTTGAGGGGAGACCTCATCACTGTCTACAACTGCCTGAAAGGAGGTTGTAGCGAGGTTGGGTGCTGGTCTCTTCTCCCAAGTGACAGGTGATGGGATGAGAGGAAAAGGCCTCAAGTTGCACCAGGAGAGATTCAGATTAGATATCAGGAAAAATTTCTTCACTGAAAGGGAGATGGTTGAGTCGCCATCCCTGGAGGTGTTTAAAAGGCAGGTAGAGTAGTTTTTTAGGGACATGGTTTAGTCTGGGGACAGATACAATTGGACTTGATGATCTCAGAGGTCTTTTCCAACCAGATCATTCTATGATTCTATGAAATACTTAATCCCGTGGAGAACTCCAAAACATCCAGACTGTGAGATGTGGGCACTTTCTATTACATACACAAAGCTCCAGTTTTCTTTTGACAGTAACCCGTTAGTATTCAAGAGATACAGAAACTGCTTGGCACAACCAAATGTATCCTGAAAATAGCAGACCATCTCCCACGTGGGTGGAATAGAGTGAACGTTTCTAGGTTCCCAAACTGGCATTTTGGACGTAGAGAGATAAAGAATGCTTTCAAATGCTGTATGTGCTTTCAGTAAAATGGTAAACTCTATCTTCTCTGGTTAATAAGCAAACAGTACATCCGGGTAACTCTTAAGAGGATGATGATGACTCCTGTCGTTGGTTCTTACCTTAATATGTTTTTCCCAATTAGGAATAGATATAGGGCCATTGTCATTAGTCTAGATTAATGCCACCTTGTAGGAAGGATAACAAAATAGAATATGTTATGAAATAAAAATGAATTAATAAAATTAAGAAAATACATCTGAATTCTCTTTACTAACTGTTTAGGCCAATAGTGTGAGGTATTTAATAGGGTTCTGTTCCTCAGCTGTTACAAATGATACTGTTTATTTTTTCAAAATGTCTTTCTATGACTATTTTGCCATATTTATTTAAGAATGATGTCTCCATAAAAGTTTTCACCAGTGAACTTTTGTACTGCTGGTAAACACAAACATACATTTTATGAGAATCAAACTTGCTTCAAAGTCTGACAAAAAGCCATTGAAACCCCTCATGTTTCCAGTCTTTGCCTTTCCTTTTCCTTAAGTGTACCTCAATCAATTCAACTCTTGCAAATGGTCTCTTCATGGTCTCTGCAGAGATCTGTTGGCCTGGAGGTAGCTCTAGAGCTGCCTAAAATTATCTGTGAGGGCCTTCAGCTACTGGGCTGGCACCTATGAGAGGTAAATATGACTCAGCTGCTTTCTGGCTAGCATTTTTCGCTCCTTGCAAAATAAGTGATGCAGTAACCATATTAAATCCTCTAATTTCTACAACTAATCAATTTTTTAAAACTACTTTAAATGTTTTTGCAAATATATGTTATGTATTGTATGTGGTTTATATATACGTGTATTCACTTGGAAAGAAAGAAGACTGGGCAAAAAAAAGAAATTTGTTTTAAAATTGCTGAAGAAAGTAAAATTACAATAAAATAGGTGGAAGAAAAACACATTAATTCTGTCTTGATTAATAGACCCCTTGCAGGAAGAAATAGGATATTAGAGCAAAAGCTATACCAGGCAACACAGATTTTCTTGGTTAAAAAAATCTCCTACTTGCAATGAAAATAATTTTCAAAGAGGATATTGTATATTGCTTATACAAACTATTTGAGCTAATCAAAGGACTTTTCAAAGAGTCTCCAATTCTTTTTTTTTTTTTTGCTTCAGCAAAGACCTCTACCATTGATTTTATACCCCTTTTATGGATGATAATCTTATTCAAGAATGAGAAATGTTTCCACTGAAATCACTTACCAAATCATAAGTCGTTAGCTTATTGGAGGGGATGATACCAAACAAATTACTTTTACTATAGGTCAAATATCACCAGCACTGAGAGCCCTGGACATAGTTTTTGAGTCTTTTGGTGGATCTATAGAAATGCACTTCCCACCGCTGAGGACTTCTGAGATTCTAGCTCATTAAAATGTATTTATTCAGCTCAGCCTGTCCATTCTGCTCCAGTTCAGGCCTCTCCTTTGCAGGAGGAGAACTTCACTGAAGAGTCAGAGGGCATGGGAACAAAAAGAAGGGGTTTATTTGTTTGTTTATAATTCTGCTTTGTGATATTCCCCATGAGTGAAAAAGATGATAGTTCACAGTTTGGTAAGATCTGAACAGCAAAAGTACAAGCTTACTTGGGAATACTGTACTCCCAGCCAGTACCATCCTGTGAGACTCACAGATCAGCTCCAGGCCCTGCCACAGGCTTGCTTTGGGATTAAGATTCCCCTCACCTCTGGAGACTTTTCTTCCCTGGAGAGCCCCAAAAGCTGATGTGAAACAGATCTGACCCTCTACAGAATATCTGGTTATTTTTATAATTTTTTCCTCTATGAATGGGTAGATTTTTAAGTACTGCTTTAAAATTTGAGGTTCATTTTCATCCCAATAACAATGTTCATATCCTAGTCAATTTGCATTTATTTTACAGCATATTTTCTTTAATCATGTCATGGAGCAGACCACTAATTCTCTCCTTCTGGATGGCTGTGGTGAGACCACACATGCTTTCTGCTTTGGATGCTAGCAGCCTGGAAAGAGATGAGAAGACAGAGCAAGAACAAAACAGAGTTAGAAAACCAATGGGGTTCCCATCTGAATTAATCTTATATAATTCCTCACTAAGTCAGCAAACTTCAGGATCTTTGAGCTCCATGGCCTGGCTATCAATGTTTTTTTGAACCAGTTTATCACTGCAAAATAATGGCAAAACTTCATCCAAAGCGTTATCAATTAGCCCTTGGAGATAGTTCAAAACAACCAGTAGCCCACAGTATACTTTTTGGTTAAGAGACATTAAGATCAGAAGAGGACCTATTGAGCTGATAAGGCTGAGTGAATAAAGGGCCTCTGTGGAGTACTTAACGAGGGAAGTTTTGAAGTGCAATACACCAGTTTTATGGAAGGCTGATGCTGATGGGAAATCAAAGCTCTATATTGAAGTGCTCATTCATTAGTTATTTCTAAAAGCACAACTAGGATTTATTTTGAGCGCACAGTGGGTACTCATCCAAACCATGCTTTCCCTATTTCAAGCAAATTGGCAAGCTGGAAAAGTTTGGGATAACTACACAGACTGTACTGGCCTCCACTTTAAAGGAGGCCAGCTTTTTGTGTTTTGGAATTTGAAACTACAAAGCATTCGGTTTGAATTTGACAGCAGTGTTATTGTCTAAATAAAGAAGAAACAGATTGTAATTAGTACTCCTGCCTTGACATAAAAAGTTGTCTTTTATCTTCCTGTCCAATATGACATCATCAGGGAGACATCTTTCGGTAGAATGGGTCTCACCTGAGCATCTGGAAAGAAAGTGATAATTTGGAGACCTGGTTGTTCATTTTGCACCATCTGTGTAGTTCCTGGGGCAGAATACCTCTGCTGAAGAAAGAGACGCTGGAGAATCAGTCTGAAAGTGTCATTGATTGACCACATCACTACAGTATGCCTGGTGACATTCGCATTAAATATATTTTGGATTCAGGGACAGAGGTATAGTCCTTCTTTTCAAGACCATAACTCTAGCTCCTAGTCTTACCTTAAACCCATGATTTTTAAAGATGAATTCTATAAAGTATTTTTTTATTTTATGAATATTACAAGCACTCAGAGAAGATGGCTTACAATGTATGCTCCCTGTAGCAGCCTGCAGGTGGCTCCACGGAGATGGGCACTCTGCAGGTTCTCTGGGTTGCAGGTCCTGATTTGGGCACTTTCTGCTAGTACCCAGAGTTACAAGTTTGTGCCCTTCTTTAAATAGCTTCGGCTGCTACTTCGAGGTCTGCCTCTCCTATTGACCAGTATTTTATTCAGCAACAGAAGTACCTGGGGCTAAAATCCACTAGTGGCGTGGCCAGAACCATTCAATCACTGGCCACAGGCATGTTCAGGAGCTGTTTGGGAGCTTAGCCTGCCCCAGCTGCAAAACTTGCTTTGGCAAAGGAACTTCCATGCATGGGTCAGCCTTCAGGCACTGTAAGAGGCAGAAAGCCCAGTGTTGTGCACTATGAAGCACAGGGTTTGCAGGGCAATGCAACTATTTAGCAACTCAAAGTCATACAATAGCACTTTTGCATAAACCTATCTGTTATATTTAACCTTGTCTTTATTTTTATTTTTTTTTTTGTGCATAGAGCATGTATTTTGTCATCATTATTTTTGTTCACACATCAATCACACACACTCATTACCAACCCCATGAGCTCTGTTTGTGCTGTGGATCTTTACTGTATAGTCCTGGTCTTGCTATCCCCCTCCCCACAACACTTCTGTTGGCATTTCCAAGAATCTGCTAACTTTTGCTAGTATTTTGATGTACCTCAGGCCTCCTATTTGTTAGTCTACCCTCTAGATGCCCATCTCCCGTTCTTTCAAGCTTTTCTTTACTTCAGTTGCATAAACGTAGCAAAGAAACTTCTCATTTTTCAGGCCTTCATATCTTTGCTTTAGCCTATGGACAGCAACTGTCATCAAGGATAAAAGAAATCTAGTGAATCTTTGCTTACTACCATCCTCCATGTCAGATTGCTTTCTGGGATATTATTCAATGGAATTTTCAATTTGTATATCAGTAACTGAAAGGACGTAGTTTATTATTGTCACTAATCAATAGTAAGTCTGAAAGCTCAGTTTTTATTTGAAACAACCAATTGATTCAAATGTTTCAAGCAAAACTTCTTAGCTTGAAGTGGAAAAAAAAAAAAAGCTTTGGGTAGATGGTGGAATAAATTGAGAGTTTATTTGCTAGTACCTAGCAGGCCATTTACCCAAGATGGAAGATGGCCTCTGGCAATAGGATATGCGACAATATCCGTGAAAGGTGCTTGTATTGAGGAAGTGGGAGCTACCATCAACTGTTTTTCTGAAAAATATTTATTTTTATGTGTTGCATAATTTTTCTAGCCAACATCTTTTTTACCAGGTCTTCAACAAACTGGAGTGAAAGTCTCTGAAATGTCATGGCAGACCAGAATAAATGCAATCGTGAACAACTTATTGTGTCAAACAGAATATAAAAATGAATATTAAGATCAGTATTATATTGAATTAAATGAGTGTTACTGTCTGCAAAGTATTCCTTGGACTCTTCATTTTGGCACTAAGTTTTTGAAAGGGGCTCCCAACTGTTCCTTTTCAAGATATGCCCCAGGCTGTCAGACTGGCCAATGCCAAATTGTCTTGCAGGACAGGAATTTTGGGGAGGAATCTGCAGGTTTTGGTGACTGGGCAGACAGGAGGTGCATCTGGCATACAGGGAAAAATGTGGGAGGTGGATTGTGAATATAACAAGAGCACATTAGCTGCATGTTTCTGCTGGAACATTCAGTAGCAAAATATTTAACGATGCTGATATTTAAATAGTGATAATTAGATTTCCTAGTTAGCACCACATTGAGAAGAATGGGAACAGTTTATATATTTCTCAGAGCTATTATTTCACACTGTCTGCAAACTCTGATTGGCAAGAATGACCTGGTTCATATTCTATTTATATATGAGTTTTATTTTGGCTTTAATGAAAGCTTAGCTTCTGGAATGCAGTTCTCTACCATTATGTGGCTCTGTGAGGATGGGAATCGCAAATGGCTTGCTTTCAGCCAAGTTTGGAGCTCCTCTAGTGAGATAGCCCACAACTCATTACCTCTGCAAATTGTGGTCTACAAATACGGCCATGGCACCTACCACAGGTTTCAAGAGCAGGGAGGTTATCTAAACACCTTAGAAAATAAATGGGACATTTGAGTAGAAAACATTTTCTTTGCAAAAGGATTGCAGGAGAAGCAAAGTAAATGCTTGAGGGTAATACCTTTCCAAGATATTTGTTCCCTCGCCATAAGAGTTTTGTTAAACCAGGCAGAATAGGGAGCTGCACCCACTGTGATACACACTGTCTTCACTTGATGGCCAGTTTGGCTGCCTTTTACAATAACTGCGGGAAAGCGATCCGTATGAAAAAAACATCTTCTTTCAGCTGGGTTTTTTTTTTCCCCCAGAGGTCTGCTTTGCAATAGAACAACTTTGGTGGGTGGGATGAGGAAAGAATCTACTGTCCTGTTCTTTTTAAGAAATATTATTATAATTCTCTTCTTCTTCTTTGGGCAGGGGACTGGCCTCACCATTAAATGTTCCTTTGGCCCACATGATAAATAAATTATTTCAGTTTGGATGTCCCTTTAAAAGCTTCGGGGAAGGCAGCTTGAAGTGTTGCCAGAAGCCAGCTTACTCCATAGTCAGGTGGAACTGTGTGCAAGTGCAAGCCTTGGAAGGAGGGAGCCCATAACTTCTGCATCTAAAGGGGCAAGAGTCCCTGCCTGGGACTGAAGGTGGGAGGGAGCCTGAAAGGAGGCATGTCTGAAGAGGTGGCATTACTGAAGGAGGACCCATTTGTGGGAAAAGAGGGCTAGAGTAGGACTGGAGAGGCAGGATGGGATAAATGGAGGGATGAAGTGATATGTTGTGGAGATGGATGGAGACAAAAGACCAGATAATGTTGGCAAAAGCAAAGGGAAGTGAAAAGAGAGAGCATGGAGACAGATAACCACTGGGGTCTTTTGCCCTCTAAGAAGCCAGGCTGATCTCAGGAGCATCTCCATCCTTCTGCAGTCAGTATCTAAGAAATCCAATAACAATGTGTGAATCTCACCTTCCCTCATTTCCAAACAGCTGGCTTACAGTCTAGCACAACCCCCCACTGTTCCAATAGCAGAAGTGATCAGGAAGCAAAGGCTTGTGCTGTGCTTGTGGAAAGAAACAATACTGCTGCTAAAGTTCAAATGATGCATGCCTAGTTTTTTAACAACTCCAAATGAGACTTTTTATTAAAAAAAAAAAAGAAAATAATAGAGTGCAGCGGAACAAAGCACTCAGAATTTAAGAAAAGTGTTCAGAATTAACAAGGACTCAATACACTCCCCATGTGTGTGCTCACTGTGAGAGAGTCTTTAATTAAGTGATCATGTAATATTTCATCCATAAGGCTTTTGCCTGATTCCACATATGGGGCAATGAGTCTTCACAATTTTTGCTGTTTTGTAAAGTACATTTCTGTAGTAGGCATTGTATTTTGCTCCGTGGTAATTAAATGTATTTATTGAGCTCTACTAGGTTATCAGGAGAACTATCTGTGGAGGAACAGAAAGGAGGTATGACTCGACTAGCAACTAATCATTCATAAAATTCTTGTAGTGACAGTTCCTAAAGAAATGTTTGAATTTTCAGACTGCCTCACCTGTGCTTTATTTTTTTCACTGTGCAAATCAGGTATTATTTATCTTATCTGGCTTATACACGTAGTAAGGAGTAAATTTACATAGCAGCCTTTTCCTTGGAGGAAGCACTAAGATAGTCTTTTGACCTATAGTACTGTTTATTTTCATTAAACTTCCAGGACCTGGATGATGTATAAATTTAGACCTTCTATCAAATCTGGCCAGTGGCAAGTATGTGAGCCAAGAGACAGAATCTCCCAGCCCACACTTGCACTCTAATTTGAACTCACATTCACTCACCGTTATCCACTCAGTGTCATCTCAGTGTGTTTCTGTTTCCCTGGGCCACACGAATTCTCTCCACATATGGGAGACTGCAGAAGGTTTTTTCCAGTGTCTGCAGCACTAGACTTGCTCAGAAAGGTTTGACTCCCACGTTCGTGATTTCTAGCCTGGATTCCCAGGCAAGAAATTCTTGGCCGCCTGGAAAGCACTGGTGCTGCCGAACCTATAAGGAAAGCAGGCATCAGAATACAGCCTGTGAATCCTTGCTGGGAGAGCATCATTTTCTGGACAGCTTTTAAAACCAAATGCACTGTTTCATCAGAAAGGATAGCTTTGACCACATGCATACCATGAAGCTTGAAGTATCTGCAAACAATCAATTTGCTCGTAGTATGGAAGCTTATAATCAGGCAACTAATTCAGATTTACTCCTGTAGGAGAATAAATTCTATTTACTTACCTGTTATCAGCAACAGTAGTTGTTTAAAAAGAATGAAACAGAACAGGATTGATTAGTTCTTTCTCCAGCTCTTTGAGGATCCAAGGTTATTTTTGTCATTCATCATGCCACATTCACACAAGCATGATTTCTTTCAAGGTACCAGCAGTGCGGCTATCATGGTAACAGAATGGATTATTCAGCAACGTGTTAGGCATTAGTAGCTGTTTTTTTTCTCATCTTCACTGTAAAATGCATATAAGATTTCTAAGGTTACCGTGTGCCTTACAGCTTTTTCCCCCATGCTTTATTTAGGCAGGAAAATCTGTTAGTTTCTGTATAAATTTTAATGTCTAGAAATAAACTGCAATCCTCTGAACTAAAACTAGAGTTCAGATATATCTCTTTGCTAGGAGAAAAGAACAGAAGTAGAGCTTTTATTTATTGATTTACTTCCTTATTCTTTATCTGCATGGGTAAACAGGGAATTTTCTCTTCCGTTTTGCTGAAATGTCTCTTACCAGGGCTTGGGTTCTTTCTTCTCCCCTGGGCATTCTCTTCATAGAAATGCAGTTAGTCAAAATAGAACCAGTGGAGTTGTGGCCGTGTCCTTGCTTATTTGCTTGCTATTAAAGTCTGTCATTTTTTCTACAACAGACAATATAATTTCCATTTGCAACAGGTGGCAGAGCAAATACAATCCAGACAGAGACTCACTCAGCACAGCAGCTGCGCTTCTGCCTCCCCTGGGACGTGCCATGAAAAAGTCAATACTCTTTCAAGACATGATTTGTCCTAAAACCTGTCTGTGTGCTTGGATAGGGCTAACATACACCTCACTTGCCATGACTCTGGCCTTTCTCCTTCTCCCTCTGGCATGCTCACCCTCTACCATGAATCTCTAAGCCAAGGCTCCCCCCTCAGGATGTGGAAGCCTGCAGATCAGTGTTGAAGATGCAAGTACACTCTCCTTCCTAATCAGCAGCGGACACTGTGAGCGAGTATTGATGCTTAAACACCTCTTTTCAAAGCATTTCCGTACTGTGTGAGATCTCACATGGAGAAAGAAGATCTGTGGGGATAGTTTCTGCCTTGAATGGAGAAGGATTACTGCGCTGTGTGGAGAAAAGGTGGGCGCATTGTGAGACAGTCCCACTAAAAAAAAAAAAAAAGAGACATGACTGTGAATTAATTTCACTGAAGCACTCTGAGGGCCCAGCTCAGTTTTCAGCTGAACTAACATAAAGATCCCCTTTTAACTCATTTTAATTAAGTGAAGGGAGCAACTGGTAGGTTTGAGGGGACTTAAGAAACCGAGAACAAACCTTGCTGCTGCACTGGAGCCATCATGCTTTGCACTAAATCACCTGTGTAACCCATATTCTGCTGAGGAGGGAGACTGACTCATCACAGCCTGCGACAAGAGGATCAGCACTTCTGCATGTCAAGCCCAGTGTTTCCCAAGAACATGCATTTTATGTCGAATAATAAGCACAGGAAGCCTCCGAGCTCTCCCTTTCAATGAGAGGTGTTGGAGCAGGCAGGGACCCAGCCACATGCACACAGACTGGCATATTTGTCTGGTTCAGCCTGCAGCTTGGAGCACTGAAATGGAGTACAGAGTAAGCCACACACTCTCTGACAGACAGCAGGGCACTCCTGCCTGAGTGGCTGGGCTCCCCAGTGATTTCCACGGGATTGCCATGGCACACAACTGTGAATCTGCGCCGGGTTTTCAGGACTGAACCCTTACTCCATGTTGCTTAATGAAATCATCAACTCCTTGCAGCAAGAACAGTCCCTGAGCTTCAAAGGGACTCTAGGGCATTACTCTGACATAATAAAGTAATTGGCTGTAATGGGAAATGCTGGAGGAGTTGATGCCAAAACGACTGTCAAGAGCACGGAATAAATACTCCAGGAAAAAATGGAAACTACTCTTTTAATGACTACACAGAAGTAGAATTGTAGGCATTTCTTGTTAAGAATGTCAACATACAAAAGAAGCTTTTATTATGTTCCTTAAAAATAAAAAAAATAATTTCTTTAAACTTGTAAAAATATAGGAAGGTGTACTAGGTCACAGAAGTAAAACAAGAAAATCTATCCTGCTCTTGCCTGACTTAATACAAAATACAGGAGGAAATCTTAAGTTTGAAATGCTGTCTCAACATCACAATTTCTGAGCAGTTTACATTGAAGATGTAATATGTTGGTGCCCTGAGCAACAGAAAACTGGGGATGCTGGTACACTAGTGATCCTTTTCCAAGGAAAAATCAGCCCTTGTCTTTTAGTAACAATCTACATTTTTCCATTTTATTTATATCAGTGTTTTTAGTTCTGAGTCACACATGCCGAGAAATGTGAATGGAATTGTCACTGTTTTTTTTTTGCTGTTTTATATAAACAAAAGTGACCTGGGACCTCTCGTACAAATGTTGCCGCGCATGTTTCTGAATCCATGACACAAATATCACGATGATTAAAGGTAGCTACAAAGAATAAGTTTATGTTTAAAAAATCAAGACCTACCTGAACTTATTCTCATGGCTTTTACATATTCTAGCAGGACCTTCATTGCAATCAAGTGACAGCATTAAACCAGAATAAATCTGTAAACAAGCAGGGCTTAAATCGTAATACTTCTGCATTTGTAAGTAGCAGAAAATCCTCCACCTATACCTGCATGTGGCCCTAGTTGCCAGAGTATTTGGGTATATTAGGAGATTTAGCTTTTTCTACCAATTTGTGATATATTGCTGTATTTTTAATGAGGTCATTTACTGGAGGGTTTTGGACTAAAATCTAGAGCATTACCAGATTGGCAGTGATTACCAAGAACAATGGAGATAAAAATAGGGTGGATGACTCTTTCGTACAAGGCAAACTGAAAACTGTAAACTCATTTTTAATTTTATAAGGTCCTTGATCTAGTGGATGCGTGATATACTCAAAATTAAATTAATATTTAGATTTTTTTTGCCCGATTTATTCATTCTTGAACAGATTTCTAATATTCCTTTGTAATATTAAATATATTGGGCCTAATTCTTATGAACAATAGGTTTCTGTCCCCTTCTGACAATTCAAGGTGTCCTGAAAGTGAACTAAATCAGCAAGAGAAAGTTACACTCCTGCTCCTTCTGTACTTTCAGAGCAAGCCCTGAGTCCATTACAAGCTAGCATAAAGGTAGCTTTGCTTCTCAGAAGGGAACAGCTTATTCCTTGCACAGAAGAACTTACATGTCTTTAGCATAGCTTTGGCTTTTGCATTTGTTTTGCTACAACATGATGAGCAGACCAATAGTGTCTGCAAAGAGAATTATTTGAAGACTTTGCTTGTCATTCAAGCTTAGTTCAGGTCTGCCAGCAGCCAAATTGTCTTAAAACATTTCTAAGTCACCCAAGACAGAAGCTGTTTTTTTGTTCTATTATTTTATTTCTCTGCTAGTAGCAATGGTCTGAAATATGAAGGTCACTCACTCTCCAAAAATTCACACTTCTGTGTGACTATTCATGTTATGTTGGTTCAAGTGTGTATCAACAACCTCATAAATGAGGGTTGTGCTTGAGACAAAATTAAACCCTGTTGACTACTCCTTGTAGGACTCTTTAGATTCTCATTTAATTTGCATGAAGTAAAGTGAGCTTATGCTCAGGCTTTGAGGTTAATGGTGTGTTCCCCGGAGTAAGTTCACTCCAGTCGCTATCAGAGTCATCACTATTATGGTAACAGACTTCAAGGCTTTGTCTGATTGAGCATCTATTCATACATTCTGAGATTTTATTGAAGGGGGACTTGAATTCAGCTAGAAGATTTAAATTGACATCTAATTTGATGCCAAGATAATATGTCTCTGCCTATTATTGAGATGGAGAACCCAGTACCTCTGAACTGACTCTTCAGAGGCATGTACAAGTTTGGATATTATTAGTTAATTCGGTACCTAAAAATTCCTCTCAAAATTGATTGAGTTAGCGTGTTTCCAAAATTAAATAATTGATGTGTTTTATGACTTGCTTGATGACCAGCTCTGTTCCTTTTTGGCCTGCTAGAACTGTCAGTTAGGGGAACAAAATTGGAGGATGAAGAAAATTGTAAAGAAACATAATGATGAGAGCTGTATGCTGTTCTGTATTAGTACAGCAGTTGATGGACCATCTGTAGCTGTTTAAATAGTCAGTGTCAGTAGAAGGATTGACTCTGGTGCCTGTGCATCATTTCCTGGTAGAAAGTACATCTTTGCTATTGCTTGCAATGCAATGCCTAAGACAAAGTGCTTAATAATGGCGAATTAGAGCTGAACTATGAAAAGCCTTGTTGCCTGCAACTAATCTGCAGGATGACAGTATTTTAAGAAATGAATAAATGCTACCTGAGCTGGGAGAGTTGGGGAAAAATTGCAATATCAGAGAAGACACAGTATACTTTCCCATCAGTAACAGAGGATGTATCTCACAGTGTTCAATACATTGACTGTTGTAATCATATTCAGGACAGCATGTGATTGTTTCATGTGTTTGATTTACTGTTATCTTTAATTAGAAGCAATTCTGTCTTTTTGAACATTAAATGAGTTTGGTTTAAGAATTCTAATTGTAAAAGTCTCTCAAATTAACGGAATGGAAAAAAATACATTCATAATGAACTTTCTTTAGATTACAATAAGCTATTACAAGGAGCAGAATAAATGCATGCAGGAAAATGATTAAACTGTGTGAAGTTCATAATGCTCTACCACATTCCCTTGACTTCCACATTTTGGATAGACGCACTTCTAGGCTCTTTCAAGCCCAAAGTTTTCCTTTACTAAAGCCCCAGTCAGTTTATTTCAATTGAGACGCTTCCTGAGCCTCAGCCACCCAGTCAGGGGAAGAATATGAGCACATTGACTCAGACTTTAGATCACCTTTTTCAAAGGCTAGAGTGACTGGAAGATTTCCACCACTTAATATAGCAATGGGTGTAATCTTCCAGAAGAAAAGTCACTCTCCCACAACCATCAAAGGAAATGGGCTTATATATTGCTAAAATATCTCGAGAGCTTTTGACACTTCAAAGCATCAGCGTGCTCAGCACAATGTGGACCAGCTAACACTTCCAAAGTGACTGTACACTGAGGATCACACTGCTTTTGAGACAGACAAAATTCTCCCAAAACAGATGTCAAACTGACACAGCAACTGATCTCTCAGACAGTTCTGCTGTGTACTCTCACTGTTGCCTTTCTAAAACCTGCCACAGGGCAATGATCAGCATATTTGCCATTCAATACATGTATTTGCAGCTCTTTCAGGATATATTATAAACCTACCTCTGCAAAGCCAAAAGGACACGTGAATGTAATTTCTTTTTTCCACAAAGCATTGGCTGTGTTCTTCAAAAGGTTAACCCACCTTACTAAATTGTACAAATATTATTTCACTTTTATTGACACTCTTTTCAGACCATGAAATGACTTGAGTTTTAATCTGTTTTTTTTATACTGAAAGGAACAGACTAATTTAATAAGCTCCACACACAGAGGTATTTCGAAAACATGTTTTCCAAAGCTCTTTCTTGAAGTTGCAAAGAGTGAAAGGAAAATAGTGTGTCACAAAGAAGAGGTTATGGTTATAATAAATACAGTTATACTTACTGGGCTGATATTACATTTTTTTTATTCCAATGGACGCCTAGACACTGCAGCACAGCTTTCATGAAGGAACTGCTACATGCTACTTGGACTCTGAATAGAAGGGTTATTTTGTTTGGTTATTTTTCTTAGCAGAAAGAAACAATTACTATTTAAAAAATAAATAAAACCTTGAAAAGAAGATTTCACCTCAGCACAAAATTATTTTCCCAAATGTACTGCATTTGCATTGCCCATTTCACTTCTCATGGCGTGAGAAATTAGCAGGTGGAATACCTAACAGAGCTGGCAGTTCACTGGGGCATTAACAAGCATTGTAGCTTCCTGCTACATAAAAGAAAGTGAAGGCAGCATTTCACAGTTTCACAGTATCATAAGGTTGGAAAGGACCTCCGAGATCAGCGAGTCCAACCTATAACCCAACACTAACACCAACCCATCATCTAAACCATGGCACTCAGTGCCTCATCCAGTCTCCCCTTAAACACCTCCAGGGTCGGCGACTCCACCACCTTCCTGGGCAGTGCATTCCAATGGCCAATTACCCTTTCAGTGAAGAACTTTTTCCTAACATCAAGTCTAAACTTTCCCTGATGAAGCTTGAGTCCATGCCCTCTCGTTCTGCCACTGGTCACCCGAGAGAAGAGACCAACCCCTGCCCGACTGCAACCTCCTTTTAGGTCGTTGTAGGGAGCAATGAGGTCTCCCCTGAGCCTCCTCTTCTTCAGACTAAACAGCCCCAACTCCCTCAGTCGCTCCTCACAGGGCTTGTGCTCCAGCCCCTTCACCATCTTCGTTGCCCTCCTCTGGACACACTCCAGCATCCTGATATCTTTCCCAAACTGAGGGGCCCAGAACTGTACACAGTAATTTCGTCACTTCACTTTAGATTTATAGAATTGTTTATGTTGTAAAAGACGTGTAAGATCATCAAGTCCAACCATAAACCTAACAGTGCCAATTTCACCACTAAGCCATATCCCTAAGTGCCACATCTACACATCTTTTAAATGCCTCCAGGGATGGCAACTCAATCACTCCACTCCTGGGCAGTTTGTTCCAATGCCTGACCACCCTGCCTGTGAAGAAATTTTTCCTAATATCTAGACTAAACCTCTTCTGGTGCAACTTGAGGCTGTTTCCCCTTGACCTATTGCTTGTTACTTGGGAGAACAGAGCAACATCCACCTCGCTACTACCCTATTTCAGGTAGTTGTGGAGAAGAACAAGGTCTCCTTTCAGCCTCCTATTATCCAGACAAAACAACTCCAGTTTCCTCAGCTGTCCCTCCTAAGACTGGCACTCTAGACCCTTCATCAGCTTCATTGTCTGACTTTGGACAGACTCCAGCACTTCAATGTCCTTCTTGCCGTGAGGGTCCCAAAACTGAACACTGTGTTCAAGGAACAGCCTCACCAGTGCCGAGTACAGGGGGACAATTACTTCCCTGCTCCTGCTGGCCACACTATACCTGATGCAAGCCAGTACCAGAACACCACATATCCTAGGAGAGAAATGGACCCGTGTGTATAGTGTATGCATCAAACGCTGTGTTAAATATGAGGAAAACAGTATTTTCTAGCAACTACTTTACTGACTTTACATCTTTAGGGATAATATTTTTCAAAAAAAAAATTGCTGTAACTAAAACTGCCCTATAAATTTGAGATGAGATATTTCTGGAACTTCAAACAAAGCTAAAACTTTCCCACTCTGTCATAAAAATCAAGTTTTTATTTTATTTTTTTAACGTAATAATGGAAAGTTTCTTCTCTAGCATTTGACAGGTATTTGTATACCGTTTTTTTCTGCAAATAATTGACAATTCTGTTTAGAACTTGCTGTGCATATTTTCTGATATCATATTAGCTCACTGCATTTTCCTTATTCAAAATCTCTCGTACTCCAAAAGAGAGACATTAAACCATACAGTAATCTTTTCTTCTTTGATTTGTTTAAACCAGTTGTGGATGGCTCAAGGCTCCATTTTATTTCCCTAGTGTTTCTTCTTAGCACTTTCTGAAAGCCAGGCTCATGTGTGAGCTATCAAAACCCCAACACACTTGGACTTCTTGGGCTCTTTCACCAAACTTTAATGCTCCATAAGAGTAGCTTCCTAAATGCTGTACAAAATCATATTTCTTCTCAAGTGGGACAGCAGTGCAAAACCGTGGAGAAATAGATACAAATATGAGAGCATAATGTACTAAAACATAAAAACATAATAACAGTTTTAACTCTTCAGCTGATGAATGTTGATAAGATTTGGTTATGAAAACATAACTCAGGAGATGTGCATCAGATATTTTCAATAATTCCTGTTGTCTTTCCAATTAAGATAAGAGCAGGGGTGTCAAACTCATGGCCTGCAGGCTGAATCTGGCCCTCCACCTAGTTCTATCCAGCCTGGCACCTTGTTCCTACCTGGCGGCAGCACCCAGCTCCTTGCCCCTGCGCTCCTGCCAGCGCTGGTCACTTGTGTAGTGTGTGACGCGCGTTACACTGCAGGAGCAGGAGAACGGTGGAGCTGTGAGTTTGACAGCCCTGGTTAGGAGTGTTTGTATTAAGCCACTGTAGCTGGAAGAACCATCTGATGGAGAAGAGTTGAAGAGCTAGCAGCTATGTAGCCATATCAAGCAAAGAGGAACAGACGTGAGGAAGAAGAGGCCTGGTATAAACTGATTTACAAAAGTCCTTTAAAGTTTTGGATAACTGAGTTTTTCAGAACATTCCTTATACTAAATTCTGTGATAGGAAGGTAGACCTGTTCATACTAAAACTAAAAAACTATTTATATTCTCTTGTTCAGTAACAAAAATAATGGAATTGTACTAAGATGCCCCAAAAAATTAATATAAAGATTGATTTTTTAAAGTAGACTAGGATGTTTTGCTAACCAAAATTCTGCAACTAGTATTTTTTAAAATTAAGAGAGAAATAAACATTTGTAATATCTTGGAAAAAAAGTCTTTTGTGATCCACCGTCTCACTTTTCTACAAAGTCAGAAATTATAACATTGGACAAGTTCTGCATGTCATATTAATCCTACTTCTACAAAATCTGCAGATTTTCTTCTAAGGCTTCTTTCATTAGTTCCTGACTCCCAAAGACTAAGTAAAGACGTCCTTGGGTAGCAAGTAAAATAATTTAGAAATTTAATGGACTGTCACTTGGAAGGAAAATTATCTAAATACAGGCAGCAACTGGGTTTCACGGCAACCATTCCACTTTAAGCTCTTCTCATTATCTTAACCTATTGTACTGCAGTTAAAATACATAAAGAATGTGAACATGGCTAAAGTGATAATTTAACCTGGCAAGATTCAGGGCCAGATAAAGTAAATTTTATTAAAAAATCCTGTTAAGACAGACAGGAGTAATTTGGTCCCATTGTCCCCTGATGCATTCAACTGAGTCTGAACAGTAGCCATGCAATATGCATAGGACTTACATTACCAATAAAGAGAGAAAAGAACTGCACAAACTGCAGTCAGGAATTTGACTTCCTTACCTGTAAAGGGAATGGCCATTTGTTCTCTACTTAAAATACGTGGTGGTAATAGCAGAAATATTCCTCTTTTATTGTTGCAAGCAGTGCATGAGAAATGGTGAAGGAAATTTCTGTGTTTACCTTTTCTCTTCAGAAATCAAATGAGATGTGTGAAATTTAGCAAGGGAATGTTAAAGCTTCATTGTAAATTCAGTATATTTTTAGAGACATGCTATCTGCTTTAAATACTTTCTAATTTGGATCTGAGCAAACAAAATCTGCTAACTGAGATAAATACCTATGTAGGATGGAGAAGATTTTGGCTGGGATATATGCAATCATCCATATTAAAAACCTTTAATAAAGTACCGAAAATCTTCGTAGCGCTTTATCAACACATAATAAAATATGATCTTTAAGACTCAAATTTTCACTTAGGTTTCACGGATCTGAATAAAGATATTTTTCCCTTGGAAAATTGTGAATTTGGGCACAGATCCTCCCCACTGTGACTATCCTACCCCGCAAAACTCGGCATGGTACTGAAGTCCCTAGTGAGAGCTGAGGCAGGTGGCTCAGTGCAATATTCAGATAGAGCCGCCATGGGCATCTCTGCACCTGCACCAAACACTGCCTCCAAAAACCTAGAATGCAGCTCAGGTGCCTTTCCATGAATGCCCAGAGCCATTGTATTGTCCTTTGAAGTGCCCTGCTCAGCTGGCTCTCCAAGCAGAGCACAGGGATCCTGGAGGTATCACGTCGTGTCTGCCTGCCCTGCACAATGATTTGGGTACCATTGGGCACCTGAAAAGACTCAAGTCATCTGTGCTTAGGCGGCTGAATCTCATCCCAAACCCCTTCTGCATTCATAGGAGTGAATATCTAAAGGTCCTCAAATATCTAGGCCTCAGGGTCTAAAATTTGGTAGTGGCACCAAAATCATTATGCAGCACTATACAGTGAATACTAAGGGTATTCTGACAGCTATTTTTAAATTCGTTGTTAAAAAGGCCACACCAAATTTGCATATTCTTAAGCTGGTTTTGTTAAACTCCAAAGCTCTCTTCTTGGCTTTACTGTAACAATTTTAGCTAACAATAAAGGCTGTCTATTTGGCTACAGAAAAAAAAAAATTGAAGATTCATTACAGTACATTAAACACTATGCTCTAACACTGCTTCCTTTCTCTTGGACTAAGCAAACATTAAGCATTTTTAGGAGTCCTATCACACCACTGCAGGAGGATGGCTTCTATAAGGCTTCCAGACTTATATTACTGGTAAAGGAAAGGAAAATAGCCTTATATGTGCTATATGTGCTTATATGTGCTCCCATCCATTCAGCCAACTCAATCTGCTGTGAAAAATAGCGAGCAACAACCCTCAGTTTCTGTTGTTTTCCTGACAGAACTTCCCAGGCAGCACTTCACTTTGTAAATCACAGTGTGATGTGGAATACCAGGTCCTGGTCTCTGTTTTCAGGGTCATTCCTGAAACAGCCTGGGGAAACAGCCCTCCACAAGCAGAACTTGCCTGCTCTCATCTGCGTACCGTAGCTGAGAGAAGCTGAGTCAGCTTCCTTAAGACATCCCCTTCTGGTTCAATGGATTTTGCCCTGCTGCAAGTCACCTCATATGCCTCCCTCAGGCACCTAGCCTTTAAAGAGGTCAGAGTCCACCCTTTGCTCCTGTACTAATCCTTTCTTTGGTCTGGCTAGAAACAGCTCCTTGCTCAGTGAATGCCTTTAAATCAGCATTCTTAGCTCTTGGATTTCATTGTGGTCAGCATGTGTCTAGAATGAAGAATTGCAGCATCTCAGTTATAAGCACCCAAGGTTTTTATTAGCTATGGTCCTAAGAGTGTAATTCCATGGTTTAATCATTAGATAGATCTTCCTGCTAGAGATCAAACTTCAAAGTCAGTCTTAGGGCAAGTTAATATTGTTTGTTTAATAAGAGTCCCCCCATACCAATCCATGTACTGTCAGAAGGTTAGTGATCGCCCACTAGATCACTTGCCTTTTGCACCTTCAGAGTCAATTGACTTCAGATAAAATCATAATAGAGAAATGTTTTCTCCATTAGTTGAGAAAAAAACCTTACCTACCAAAAGTTAGAAGTCCCAGTAGGATGTAACTGAATGAAACTTGTCTCAGTAGTGAATGAAAGTCATTTCATTCATCTCAGTAAGCTCTCTGGCAGAAACACTGTGACTATGAGTCCTTTGAAAAGAGCTTATTCCTTTACTGAGTGTACATTATTATAATAGACTTTCTCTATATTTTTGTGAGGAATACCAGAGCTTTACGGTGGTAACATATAGTGCAAACTCTTTCTTCTCTGTGAGTTTAGGGCACATGGAAGTTCTATGTTTCAGGTACAAGATCCACATAGAAGCTGAGCATTTCTCTCATTTTCTGAAATGTCCAGCTTAAGGGTAAAGGAATACTGTCATGAGACAATACAAACAGGAAAGCTTCAGGCACCTGATATACAAAGACTGGATTTTCAAGAGATATTTGAGGTGACCAAGGAGTGTTGGAAAAACTCTGTCCTTACAGAGTTCATGCTTGGGCTCTTGGCAGCCAATATTCCTCACAATGGGAGGGAGATTTGCCAAGGAATTTTGGATCAGGTCTCTAGATTTACTCTAGGCTTTGAAGTGTGTTTTGCAACCCATGGAGGAAAAAATAGGGAGAAATTAACACTGTGAGTCAGAACCATCCCTGGAAGGTGTAAATTAAAGGGTTAGAAGACATCTCACTTTTATATATTACACACATTCAATAGAGAAAAGCAGCCCCTTGATGTTGCACTGACTTTCTGATTTAGAGCTCAGTAATTAAAAGCAGCTATTTTTAAAATTGGTGTTTGTTAATCCAAGATGCCGTTACTTTGCATTTCGTTCCAGGCAGCACATTTATAAGTTTGCTCACAAAAAGCACCCCAAAAGGGCCAGTTTAAAAGCCAAAATCCTGTGAATTTTTATCTACTGGATTTAAGATATGATGAATTTAAGAAGCTTAGGAAAATGCCAGCAAAAGTCCACTAACTTTCTAGCACCGCGACTGATGAGAATAAATTGGAAATTTATTTCCTTCAGGAAGGAGGGCTACATCGGAAATTGTGTACTGTCATTGGGACTCCAAAGGTAGAGGGAACAATGTTGTGATTCTGAATTACTGGATTCTTCCATGACTGATCATCCAAGGGAAGGGAACTGGGCAGTCTACACTGACTGGAGAAGGAAAATCCTTAGGCCCTAATTTTTTATCTGATTAGATAACTATAAATGACTATTAAGGTTAGATTTGAAACTTGATGGTGTTCCTTAGTCACCCGAAGACAGTAGTGACAGCTAGGTATTTCAGATCAGCTGTGGGGAAAAACAGCCTGAATAACATTAGTATGGATTAGCTGCAATTAGATGGGCAGAAAAGATTCCGGAGTTAAAAATTAATGTTGGGAATATGAGATTTTGAGTGTCTGATTATAGGATTGTAAAAGAAGACTTGATCCCTACCTGCTGATAATGTTTTTAACTTTTTCATTTGTCTTAATTTCAATTTTTTTTTTACTGTATTCCACTTACTTTAAGTTTCACTTTCCTGTATTATTCTACTTGTAGAACTGACATCTAATATTTTAAACGTTAGTCTATTAGAAAGGAGGATGAAAATCAGAGTACGTTTTTATTTTTAGAAATATTCAGGTCACCAGGTAGCTATTTAACATGCCTTGCTCAAATGTTCATAGTTACACCTATCTCTAGATCTGGAGTTTGAAGAAAATTTCCACCTCCTCTGAATTAATCATAAAGGGCTATTAGAGATCTACTGAGTGTGGAGCACAGACTAGTTTCTAGCCAAAGCCCTTAGGACAACAAGAAGTTTCCTTCCATGGAATGGGTCTAGGAGACATACATGAACCTATATTTTTCTTGGTGGCTTAGCCCTGTTTGCAGTTTTTTATTCCAGGGTCTGTTACAGACTTCTGAGAAGTTCTGGAGTGTGAGACATGAAGGGCTGCATTGCCCTTCCTGTGTGAACCTAATAATTGTGACTAAGATAGCATGGGACAGGCCCCAGGAGCAGATTCCTCAGCCCCACTTAATTTTCCAATGCAGAAACCAAACTTACATGTCTTGTAAATTCAGTTTTCCAGGGAGAAATCTGTGACCAAAGGATGCCAAGCTGGAATTTAAGTGATATTACTCTGCAAGTTTGTTTTCCAAATGAAACACGAACATAGGCGCATCATTACATTTGGTCTGAGAATTTCAGTAGGCAAGCAGGACTTCATCCAGATAAATTCTTATAGTTTGAATATTTCCATTCTTGTAAGTTTATATTTTGTCAAACTTCGACAAATATCTTATCTCATTTGTCAATAAAAATGAGAGAATATAAGTTCAGAAGCATGTCAACACCTTCTGTTTTGTCATCAACTGTGATAAGGTTAGCCTTGAATATTTTTGAATTTATTTAGTTGAGAAGAAAAATGACATCTGTTTTGTAAGCTCGCATCTTCCTACACTTTCTGACAGCATGCAGCATTTTCACTGAACTGTAAGATTTGCTTGTGAAAGCTGAGCTAATCGGAGATGGCTATCCAAAGTTCAATCAATAAATAGCTTGGCTTTCTTGCTTACAACAATATAAAGGGAGATCAATAAGAATTATGAAGATTATTTCTCTGTTTCCTTCTGCTTCATGTTAAGCTAGCCAGGAAGGACAGACTGCTTCCCTTCTATCAGTTTTTTGTCCTTAGGTATTATACTGCACCTGTTCAATGGATAGAGAGAAGTGTATGTAAATACTAGCCTGTGAATATTTGCATTTAAGTAACACATTCCTAAACAATACATATTTACAGCTTTTTCATATTTACTATCAAATCAGAATCTTCAATTAAATAAATATGTAACTTCAGTCCTTAGGACAGCCATGGACTTTTTTTCTGACTCTTCTTATAGAACTAGCTCAGTTATGAATACCCCAGTCCTGAAAAAGTCCAATGAATACCAAGAGCAAGCTTTTGTTCTGAAAACAAGTGCAGAGTTTCTACCTTAACATCACAAAGCACAGCTTCAGTTATGTCAGTGCATATGGAGCCTGTGAAACACCCATTATGTCAGATTACTTTCTGGAGAAGGGTTTAGTAAATGGTTGTACCAAAATAGTGAGGAAACATCCAGTTTCAATTGAATATCAATATCAATGTGAAGATTAATCATTGACCAATGTTAAGCAAAGGATATTTCTGAGACAAAATGGAGGAAGAAAAAGTCAGTTAATAGAAACACAGTTATGTACTTAGTACGGGCTGTATAGACAAAAGGTGAGAAAGATGCAAGAGAACCAAATCAGGTTTTAGTGGTTACATAAAGGCCAATTATCAACAAAACCAGTATATATTGATGTTGGAATTTTTTTTAGGCTTTGACTGAACTGTGTGTATACTTTAGATCTAATCTGCAATTAGGGTTATTTGTGATGAGACATTAAATGCAATTTTAAACAGAGGACTAAGATGCAGACTAGAATCTGGAAGAAAATACTTAACATTCATAAAGAGTTAAAGATATTTGAGTTGTCACTATGGCTGAAATTCCAGGAAAGAGTGTAGGGAAACAAGCCAAAATAATCTTGAAACAATTCTCTTTGAATATTCGTTGAGGACAGAGAAGGTCTGAGAACAGGAAAAGTTCAGAAAGTATCTCTGAAAAAGAAATTCGGGGAACAAAACAGAAATTTAGCTTCAATACCAGGAAGAACAAGTTGAAAGTGTCATGAAATGGTGGAGATTTTTTGGTCTTGGTTATCTGCCCTCAGTGCTGAAGAAATCTGTCATTGCAGCTGAACTTCATGTTAGCTAAAAATTTGTGGTAGTAGGTAATGCAGTACCGTAATCCAATATTTCTCTTAATAAATTCCATCTCAAAATAGGAACATATGCCAATTTGGAGCACTCTGAAGAAAACATGACAAACTCTGCACTTTTGAAAACTGGGGGTACTGCCTTATATCTATAAAATGAAATGAATGAAACTGCAATGCATGAAACTGCAGAGGGGTGAGATAGGAAATGAAAAACAAACACAGAGTAAGAACAATGCAGCCGAATAACACTGCTGCAGAAGCTGAGCTAGCTCATATCAGCATGAATTGCATGCATTCTGATGTTCTGATGCTATTTCAATAAATGCAAACTGAGTTTTTGTATGTTGTAAACTGAGCATCATACCTAAGGCATAGGAAGAGGGTGGCTGGTTGTTTTTTTTCCGACCTCGTGTAGTGCCCAGGGTCAGCAGCCAGGGCCCAGTGTCCAGTTCTAGATACCACATGCACAGACAGAATTACAAGAAAAAAATATAATAATCCAGGGAGAATAATTTTAAAACATCTGACGCTGAAAGGATTAAAAAACTAGTCATAGCTGAGAAAAATGAGAGAAAGGAGACTATCCAAGCATGTAAAGTTTTGATATAAAAATAATAGTCAGCAAATCTTCTTCATGTTTTTTAGGACTATGACAGGAAATAATCAGCCCTGGCATTCAGCAAAGATTTAAAGCTAAATCAAGAAACAGTCCGGATTTGGTCAGCGTAAGTATGATATTTTTCAAGGATGGAGGTTGCTCAGTCCCTCTGGGCAGCAAGTTCCAGACCTTAACCACTGAGATTTACTCCGGCTGAAGCATGGCTTCTTGCCCTGTCACTATGTACTACTAAGTCTATCCCCATCCTCTCTGTAATCACCTGTATAGGTGGTTATAAACAGTAATTAAATCTCTTCTGCCTTTTACTTTTTAAGGCTGAACAAGCCAGCTCTTTCCCCTCTCCTACATCTTGTTATCCAACTATCAGTTACCTTTGTGACATGCTCCAGCACGTCCACATTATTGTTGCACTGGGGAGCTCCAGACTGGACACAGCTCTCCAGAGGAAAGGAAGTGGCACTTTACTCAGCCTCTTCTCTGTCCTGCAATGCACGTATGTGGATGGTTCCCATTGCCATGAATGTGTGTTGTTGACTCATGTTAAACTTGTCTCTCAGGATTCCCAGGTCCCACCCTGCAGATCTGCTCCACAGCCAGTCAGCTCCAATGCATGTGTGGGGTTACCCTATCCCAGATGCAGGACTCCAACAACAATCTTTGTTGAGCATCACGAGGTTGCTCTCAGCCCACTGCTGCAGGTTGTTTTGAGTTGGAAAGGACCTTAAAGATCATTCAGTTCCAACCCACCCGCCATGGGCAGGGACACCTCCAGACCAGGCTACTCAAGGCCCCATCCATCCTGACCTTGAGCGCTTGCTTGCTAAGGGTCCTCAGCTTAATAGTCCAGTCCTTCAGTCTTTCAGCTACTTCTCCCCAAATCTTGTATCATCCACCAGTTTGCTAGGAGCCTATTCCAGATGATCAATAAAGAGTCGATAAAGACTGTTTACACTGCGACCCCTGAGGAATACTACTTGTATACAGCTGCCAGGACTTGTATACAGCTGCCAGGACTTCCAACTACTGACTGCTACTCTGTTAGTCCAAAAACTCAGACATTTTTTCATCCACCATACAGAAATGCTCACAGTCATATTTCCCCAGTTTGCCTACAAGTTTACAACGGAAGATCCTGTCAAGGTAAAAGCCAAAATAAAGGTGTACAACATCCATTTCTCTCCTCTCATCCACAGAGCCTGTCATTTTTGTTGCAGAATACACTCAAGTTGGTCCACCTCTCCATCTCAAGCCAGATCAGGCCTAGATTCATTATGTATTCATCAAACTCTAAGCTAGTAAGTCCATATCAACATGGAAGCAGCGCTGTACCGAGATGGCTATGTCACCTCTATGCTCTGCACATCCAGCATGTCAGTGTACTGTTTACCATATACAGGGTTCCCAAAGATTCTGAGATCCCCGGTTAATCTAAATAGTTATTTGAAACACACAATTAAACTGTGCAGATTCATGGGCAACAATTCCAACAGCAATGAGCAAATTCATCCACATTTGGTTGACTGCAACTTAGCTGGATGGAAATTGCTGTTGACACTTGCTTGGAAGTTTCTTTACTATTAATTGTTATGTTACACAGGCCTATCTTTGTCCATGCTCAGAAAGGAAAAACAATTCAAGTTTTAGGAAAAAAATGAAAAAAGGCACTCTTGGAACTCCATAGCATCTATCTTCAGTGAATCCAGGAAGACATTTTCTAAAATTACTGCTGCTGGTCTTCTTCTAAATGCAAAATCCCAAACCAACCCATCCCAGACATCCATCCTCACTAGTTTAACATCTGCTTGCCATTAATGGATTTGTCTTGCTCCTGTCTACAACAGGAAGGCTTACAATATGCACAATATGGTACACAGCTTAATGAGCAATATTAAGTGCACCCTTTTGTATAGCATAACCAACCTGTTAAAAATAGAAACAGACCGAAGCCTTCCTCAGGAGGGATTTCTCTTTCTCCCACCATCAGATGAAGCTCTTCAGACCCATAATTTAACTGCTTGTCTCATTGTAGAAGTGCTAAAAATTTGTCAAAAGACTTCAGCTAGTTAGTCTGCAATTTAGCTTGAAAAGTTTGTTTCTTCCCATTCTTTCTAGTTTTTGAATAAAGAGATAAGGGATAACGCCTGCTTGCCATGGTAGGTACATGAGCTATAATTTGCAATGAAATATCATGAACTGTGCCATACTACAGAAGCTTTAATTAGAGTAATTTAAACACATTGTAACTTACCAGTGATTTTGCATTCAGTATATTTTAAACAGCTGAGCCCTGAAAAAAAATGCGATGATTTGCTCACCACCACATATCAATAGCCTTCTGCAGCTGTGGAATCACACTCAAATCAGGCTTCCACAGGCAGCCAAATTATTCTTCAGGAACTGGAGAAAATCAGAGAATGATATCCATAGAAACAGACTCTTAAAAAAAATTAACTATTGGGTCTCCTATGTAATTTTTGGCCCTTCATACCTGGGTCTTCAAGGGTCTTTAGAAAAAGAAAAATAATAACAGCTCGTAGATATTTCACCTGTTTGTCTGTTTGGCCTCACACATTCACTGTTCTCCACTGGGGAAGAGGTGGCTGGCCAGTCTGTACATATAGCCAGTGAAGGTGTTCCTCTAAACAGCCAAAGCAGAGAAACATGCTCGAAGAGAATATGCTGTTAAGAGTACTCTGAGCATGGACTCACAGTAGGAAGGAGCAGATACCAGCTACTGACTGGCAGCTTCAAACTGGGTGTTGTTAAAGAAGAATCTCACAAGACTGTAAAGAATGACTATGCTTTTGAGTGAAGGAATAAGGTCTAAAGAAAATTTTTTCCTAAATCTTTCTTGGCAATTACATTTGCATTGTATATGTCCCCAGTGTATTTTATTATGTAGGCCCTTGCCACTTCCAGAAGCTAGAAAACATAAAAGATTCTTTCATTTCTTGCACAGCTGCTTAGGTCAAGACCAGCTATGAGTAGGAAACTAATTTGATTGCACTTATATACATGCTGCACAGCTACGTAGTGGGAAAATATGTAGGAGATACAGCATCAGCATCACCATCCCTCTGAGGTCTCTCTGTAAGGCACCTTGCAAAGGCTGGTTTAGGTTGTGTATCCAGTGCAGGCCTCAGTCTAGGCTCATGCCTGAACATGCATGCTCTACACACAGAAATTCCTAAACATAGACCACCAAACATGCCCTGCCCTGTGTCTACTGGTAGAGAAGTTATCAAACCTGTCTCTGATACATAGCAAAAAGAGAGACTGACGGGTTGCAGCCAACTGCCCATCCTCTATCAGATGTTTGTGCACACCTGAGGTGAAGACCAAGATGAGTAGTTGGGTTCACCAAAGAAAAAGTGTTGACCTCCTCCTAACCAGGGCCCATCAGAGGCTGATTTGGACAGAAAAGTGGTAGTTTAGGCACTAGATTTGCAGAAAAAAGGTAAAGATTTCCTTTAAGGAGAGAACATCCTGTAAATAGAAGATTTTTACACTTCAAAGTTTAGAAAGGTTAACATCTCAGATTAAATGTTCACCACAGCATCTGTAAATGGTATTGAAAGGTATCAAATCTGTAAAGGGCATGCAATTTTCACACAAAAGCAAGAGATTTCTCTTGAAACACTCTCTCCAGGCAAGGATTGCTCTGATAACATTTTCAAAAGATAGCACAACAAAACAGCTAATCATTATAGGCTTCTGGAGGGTACCCTGCATAGTTAATCCAAATCTAAAACACAGAGGAATAAGGGGCACTTTATGCCAATGCTGTTACTTCTTTTTTTTTTCAAAACTACCTTTCTGAAAATGTAATCGAGTCAACTGTTCAAGTAACAGCATTCACAACAGGGAAAGGATGAATCTTCTAGCCAATGATTAAATTCTGGAGCAACCCATTTAGATAACTCTAAAAATATTTTAGTGCAGATATAGTCGAAATTCAGGAATATGTTCATGTCATAGGACAAAAGAAGAAGGAAAAAGGAAAATGAAAACTAAGAAAAGCCTTTAAAATACATTTTCCCTTTCTCAATTTTCCATTTTGAAAATTGAGACTGAAACTAGTCACAGGACAGCCTCTCACTGGCCACCAGGCTGTCCCTTCACGCCTCTCAAAACTGTGAATGCCTTCTACGCACACAGCAGGCACCACATTTCATTAGCATGCTTTGGCAGGAGACCAATTAGCAAGGCTCTGACTGTGCTAGGGATACAGATGAACCCTTTTTTGGTTCAAAAACTCATTTTATCTACAAAATTAATAAAACAATGAAACCCCCAAACTTTATAAAACAATTACACTAAAGAAACATGTACTTGAATGACTGCCGATAGCACTTGCAGCCCACCACTCAGATGCACCTCACTTGCACAATGAACTGTTACAGCTAGAGCCCATGGGAGACTGGGGTCATACTTGCTGGAACAGGGAACTGGGAGAGAATGCCCCATTCTGCTCAGATCAGTGGCAGCTTCATCTTAGGTCCAGCAATGAGGGTCCATCCTATGAGGATTTTCTCCCACAAGATTTCCTTCATTATGTAGAGGTTATTTCACCAGTCCCTGTGCTGAGCATTACATGGGTCATCCAGTTCCTGCTGATGATTTCATCCAGTTGTTACTCTTTGCCTCTGGCAAGGAGCAGAGTGCCAAGAGATGGCAGTGCAGACTCTTCCAGAAGAGAGATCCTTTGCATCCATATTGCAAGAAGAGGGAAAGCTGGCTAAGGTAGTCAGGGTAAAGGGAAAATAATCCAGCTCTGGCTTCCATAAATTAGCTGGGCCCACTGCTACAGATAAATTCCTTCAATAACCGTATTTATTTCGGAAAAGAAAATAGCCTTAGTTTCTGAATATAGTGTGTAAGAAGATTGCAGCACCTTCATGTTTTGCTAGTCAATCCATCTTTCTGTAACAAAGCCTGAAAAAACGTTTTTCATAAAATACTTAGTTGTTGTGACCTTATGCAATGCAATCTCTTTCTTTCCTGATTAAAAAAGGAGGCCTTAATATTAGGGTAAAGTTATTAGTAGGGATTATAGTACAAGACTGGGTAGTTCCTGCATTGCAATCTGCGTTCTTACTTTGAAGCACGACTAGAGAAAACAGCAAGTTGTACAATGCCACAATTTACTACCTTTGCTTCCCTGCCTTCTCAAAGGTCAGTCTACTCTTATAAGAATTGTTTACTTAAACACTCACTGTTCTGCCTAATCATATTGCTCACTTGGTGATACATGCTTAATATTAGTGAATTTATTAATTTCAAAATGCTGGGAAAACCTCAACACAAATCAACTGGATCCCTCCCTTTAGAGGCAACATGCTAAAGAACCCACTTCCTCTGACAACTTTAGCACACATCTTCTTACCTTGACTTCCTCTCTAAATGCCAGCAAGAGTTTCTTCTCAGCAAATTTCGAAGAACATACATAGAAAGGAAAAAAAAAAAGTGAGAGAACATCGTGAAGTAGACACCTTTATACAAATAGGCCACAACCAGCTCTAGGCGTTTATTCATTTACACTTACCTGAGAGTGCCCAAGAGCCTCATGTATTCTGCACAAGAAAATAGGCTGAAGTAATAAATCTTTTGAGGAAATATTTAGTGTTTCATCTGTATCAATGTTTGTCCTGCTGTCCTGCCAATCTGTCAGATAAGCAGTAACTTGTAGTAGTTCAACTTCAGCTTTTTTCTCCTGAATGACTTCACTCACCACAGGTGCAGGTGGGTCAGGTTCATGAGAAAGGTTAGGCCATATGAATTCCATTTGGTATAAAACCCCATCCCAGGAAATCAGTTCTGCCTGTAGGTGGTGTAAGTTCTTACTTAAGGTGTGTTGTCTAGTAGGTGTTCTTCACCAGAGTGTTTAATTTTAAGGATTCTTATGTAAGTTGATAGTGTTGTTATTAACAGGTAGGTAAATAACTAAGTGGCTACATTTTCTTTATTATTGTTTTCCTGGCTATAATCTTTCTCTTTGAAAAGCTGTAGTTGGTTGTGTGTGTTATGTGCAGTGGAATGGCAAGTTATGGTTTCTGCTAATGTGCTTGAGAAATGGTTAAGGCTAGTATGATGCTGTGGATTAGGAGAGTGGAGACAGAGAATGGTGCAGTCTGGGCTAATTTGGTATTATGAGGTTAAGATGCAGCTTTTATATGCAGAAAATGTGATTGCTCAGCATGTTTGCGTTGTGATTTTTTTTTATTATGGTTCTCTATTGTATTTTATTGACTCTGATTTTATTTCTAAGGGAGCCTCCCTTGGAAATGAATTCCTTGAGGTACAAAAAAAGCATTGTAGTGCTGTCCATTAGTACTAGCTTATACAGCAGGAAGTAGCAGTCTGTTATGAATGTAGATTATGAATTCTTTATATCCTTCCTATTTTAAATCTCTATTCTCAATATATTTGTCTCTGCCCACTTGCAATGCTAAAGTGATTGGAGAACTCAGTGGAATAGGACCCAGGTCTATTTGAGCTGAATTTGCATCCCCTTCCTTAAAGAGAAGGGGGGAGATGGTTGTAAAAATAATTTTGCTTTTCTCTTTTATTTGATTTTTTTTAAAAAAAAAAACAATGTTTCTCCTTGGAGCAAATTGTCCTCAAGCACCAGGTTACTAGTTAACGTATGTCTGTAGAAATCTGATCCTGTAAGATGTAGCTAGTCAGTATGCTGGGTTATCCTATTGTTGCCTTTAATATGCCTTCAAAGGCATGCAGCTTGATTAATGACTGAAATCTAAGGCCTACCAACAGACTAGGCCTAATAAACTACTACCACTGGGAACAGTTAATGACAAAAATGTCCCACTTACTTGGAACTTGTGTGTGTTATTTTTGTTAATGCTTTAGAATTTGCTGTCACAATGCTTTTTTTTTAAAAAAAGAAAACACCCAGGACAATAACGTTAAAGGATATCCCTTAGATTTGGCATGTAGTTTTGATAAATACTTCAAGATGAACTTGGTATTTAGTGGAGCAATGCCAAGTCAGTAGCTTTGAAGTGTAAATCTCCTGTTGTGTTTGCTCAAGAAGTGCAGAGGAGCACTGGTAATGCAGGTCTCCCTTGCTCTGAGAATGTTCAGTCGTGTGCCTGAGGGAGGGTTGTCTGTTGATGAGAGCATTTCATCACCTCTGGAGAGATGTCTTGTGGCTTTAGAGCAGTGCTGAGGGACCGGGGAGTGCTGCTTAGGTAAGATGTAATGAGAAGAGGTGACCTCTTTGCCCTTGTCCCTCACTGACCTCTAGTTGTGTGTTTTGTCTTGCTGCTCAGAGAACCTTCCTGTGGCTGCTGTGCCTTTTCACCTATGGAATAACTGTCTTAAATCTAATTTACTTAATTTTTGTGAGGCTATGCAGTAGGTCTGCTATGACTTTTCTTACGCTTTCTAACCACTTTAATGACAGTGTGGCCCTGGGAGATGTCTTAATCTGTGAAGCCAAAAGGGAGGTGCTGGGAGGAAGGAAATGTTTCATTAAGTTGCTTGCTCTCTGATCTGCAGAGTGGATTAGTTGGTCCTCTGCAGACTGCTAACAGGGATAAGTGCTTGCTGGTCCTTTTAGATAGTCTTTCTTCTCTTTTTGAATCCTTTATTGCTGAAAGTAACAGATGGATATGCAGCGTAAAGAGTTTCCATGGTTAAGGAATGAGTACAGTGATTTATACTCTAATGTATGTGTAAGTAAAATTAATGTTTAGGTTATATATGTGTATACACACTTATTTATATACACACAGCGTGTGTGCATATATATGTATACAAGCTGTAACTTAAGACCCTTGTTGCCATATTATTCATTCTGAAAAACAACTATATCCCAACCCAGATAATTTTTTTCAGGGCTCATTTATTAATTGTTATTTTGTGGTGTTCTTTATTCCTCGTACTGATGTTGCACATAATGGTGTCAGGCTGCCTTGAGATGTTGAACAGACTATCAAAAGATAAATTTTCTCTAAGACTTAATTCAGAGAGATTTATATTCCTGCATCTCTCTTCCATGTTTCCAAATACAATCTCATGAATTTAAATAGATCAACTACAGTTGATGTCTCTTCTTGATCCATTTGAATTGCTTCTGAAGCTACTGATCATATGCTTTTGTCTCCTTCATGCTGGTGCTGCAGCTGCTTTTTCATTCAAGGCTCCACTTCTGACATTCTGGGATTATTCTATACCTCTAAAGTGACTCTAAGCCTGCTAGTTCTTACAAATAATCAGCGCTAGTTCATTCTTGGCAAGGACTTAATCCACACCAGGATTTTGATGGAAAGGTTCAATTACTCTTTCTCTTAAACTTGGTTGTCAGAAGCAAAAGGAATAAAGGAGATGGCACAGTTTCTATAACTCTTAATATTGTGCCTAACTCCTCAATTAATAGTATTTATAACTATGTAGTCTCTTGTGCTTTATTCTTCATATAGAAAGGTGGATTATTGTTTCCAAAAAATCCACAATAAAGAAAAAATTGATTAACTTTTTATAGATCATTTGAGCGGCTAATTAAGATTATAGCATTGTTTATCTTTTCAGTGACTGAGGAAAAACTCAAAGTAGTTTTTAAAGAAAGCATGCTGAAAGTGTATTCCACAAATATAGAGTAGTTGCTTATCTTGTAGCATTAGATAATATTTTCTTTTCCCGTGGACACTTCTGAGTAATAGCCTTGTTAGAACTGCTACAGAAACAAGCTTACCATTTCAAAATTTCCTATTTCTTTACTTCCTACAGTAGCTCATCTAGAAAGAACAGTAAATTTCCTTTTCTGTTCCGGCCATCCTCTTGTGTTTTGGAATGCATATATGTAGCATCACATTTGAGGTGTAAGTGGCTGACGTATAAAATAGCCTCTTCTGTGGGTATCTGCCTATAGAAAATTAAAATATGTTCAAGATGGTTATGCCATATTCATTTTGTTTGCATATGAGGGTAGTAAGTACTTACGATAGTTCTGACATGCTGTACAAGCCACAGCGTGTAAGAATTGTTTGCATAATATATACCCAGAGCTGTTATTCCTTCCCAAGAGAATCCTAGGGAATTAAGATTTCATTCATGGAAAAGTTATCTTATCTTTCAGGATTGTATTTTCTTTGAAGACTCAACAATGACCACAAAGATTATCACAGCAGTTAATTTGTTACTATTTTGCTCAAGTGTTGGCAAGCTTATGCCTTAATGGCTTCCTAATGGGTGCTTAAGAAATGCTGTCTGCTTCCATAACTGTATCAAGCAGAAGGCTCCCAACACATTGTGGATGATAATTACACGCGAGTTTAGGTAATAAGGTTAATAGGCTGCAGTGAGAGGTCAATTTTTAGCTATCATATTTGGGAATTCATTGTCAAAGATATGTCACTTGGGATGCCCCACAGTGATGCTTGTTAAAAAGAAGTTGAGGGATGGAAAGGAGGAAAGCTGTGTTTAATGTGATCTCCTTCTGAAGGTCAGTATGTCGGGTAACTAAATACAGAACCAAGCTTTGAACAAAACCATGCCTGTAGCTGAGCTTGTATCATCCTGTAACTTGGGATAGATTGTGTGATTTAGTAAAACATAGTGTAATACCAGACTGAATCTGGGCAGCAAAGTTTAATTTCCTTGTAGCAGCTTTCCAGGAGGCAGTTGGAGGTAACCTTCCTCCCTGTTCTGCCACAGGTTCTTTGTCTAACCCATCCCAAGAAAGCTGGTACTGCTGCTGTGAGCAGTTAATTCCCTGTATACACTGAGGGATTGTTCCCTTCTGACAAGTTCAGCTAAGAAGGAAATCAGCAAAAAAAAAAAAATCTATACAGAGGTTTTGCTGTTTTTTAGATTTGCAGTCTAAATGACAGAAGCATGCTGCAATATGAAATCTATGTCATAAGAGCAGTGGTTCTTATCTATCTCCATTGGTTAAGTTATGGTAATGCAGGTGGAAATATGTCCCAAAGAAAAAAAATAACCAAAACGAACACACAAAAAAACATTCCAAACCCCAAACCAGAAGGAAAGACAGGGCAAACTTAGGAAACTTAATGGGCTTCATCATGCTAGGATGAAGAGAGAGGAGCTTCAAGGATAACTGTCTTTTTTTTATATACTCAATAACTACTCTTCAATTTGAAGACAATTACTTTCTTGATAACGGTCAAGAATCTCAAATGGTTTTTGCTTAGTTCAATTCCCCCTGCTATATGTTCACAAGACACAAAAGCATTGTGCCAATTGAACAGTAGTTCACACTTTATGCTTACACAATTGTATAATAGTAATGTGTTTTGTAATTTCACTACAGTCCAGCATGTTGTCACTATTTTGGCTTTCACACAAAATGCAAATTAGCAAAGCAAGTTTGTTTTGCTGTACAGGGTTATGTCTACAATCGTGTGTGCTCCTTTGGAGAATGCAAAAAACCCGCCCCATTTCTGGTGCTGGAGTGTTAGATACAGTCTTTGTGTCTAAATGTGGCAAGCACATGAATGTGAAATGTAAGCGGAGATTTGCCAACTGCTGGTATCTATCTTTCTTATTTCTCTGCCTCCATATGTCTTTCCACTGGCTGCTTCTTACGTCACAGTTTCCATCCCCCTGCTCAGATGCTTTTATATCACCTTTTGGAGAAGGATCTATGTTTCTTTAACAGAAGGCATGCATAATGTGTGATAGTTATGGAAATAGAAGTATTTTCTTGGGCCATACATATATATTGATTTTGCTGAGCTTCACTTTGAGCATACAGGTAGGAAGTCGGGGAGGGGGAAAAAAGCATTATCTTTCATATCTGAGTAGATCTGCAGTCCCTCATTGCAGGGCAACCTGCAACAGGAGCATGACTCTGCAGAAACATTTGTTCACATGGCAGAAAAATCATCTGAGTTGTGACTCAACAGTTCTTTTGGTTTACATACACAAGATGATTTTTATTATGCACGCCTAAAAAATTCTAAGGATGTGTGTGTAAAACAGGTTCTTACGCATTATTGAAAAATATTCAGGGTTGTAGTCAGGAATATGTTAAGTTACTCCAACTGAAGAATTGGAAAGTGCTTTTTCAAATGTTTTAATAAAACACTGACAGGTAGTTAATAGGAATTGCTTCTTTTTGCAGAGAAATATTAAAACTACTGGTTTATAACTCTTATTACCAAAAGCATGTTTTTCTTGCGGAACTTGAATTCTGCATAACTAAAATAGCTTTCCAGATGATATTTGTTCCTGGTTACACAATAGGTACACAACAGATGTTATGTGCAATGTGTCGTATCAAAACCAGCGGTTTTTACAATATCTTTTGGGCAATTAGAAGTCTAGCAACTGAGTTTAAAACTAAAATAATGTGTTACTCTTTAAAGTACAGATTTTTTTTAAAGATACTTGAAACATTGGTGCACTTTTGTTTCCCTAAAATAATCTCCATTCCCCATACAAGTATAAAGGAATAGGATGAGAAGTTGTTGTTCTGGTTTTTTTTTGATGGGCTTGAGATGCTTTCTAAAGTCTCTCAGATACACTCCTCAGAGGAACATGCTGGCACGCAGCACTCTGTGTTTGCATTGCAGACTGCTGTGGCTAATGGAGGGCTGGATGCTCTGTGGTGGACATAGGTGTTCTCCTGCAGTACTTACTGTACAGCTGAACAGGCTCCCCAGGGAGCCAGCAGTCAATAAACACTTGGATAATGCCCTCAGTCACATGGTGGGAATGTTGGGAGGGTCCTTTGTAGGGTTTGGACTCAATGATCCTTTTGGGTCCCTTCCAGCTCAGGTGATTCTATGCCACATACCCTGGCTGTACTGTGCTCTGCTATGTGCACTTCTAGCCTAAGGAATGTGTTAGCTTGAGTCTTTCATCGTTTCACACTTTTTTATGAATAGTGTTTGTTTAATTGGCTGATAAGCAAGGTTTCAGGCAGGTGTGAACTAAGGACCTGACAGTAAGTGGTTTGGATACTCATGCTGGGTTTGGAAATACACATAAATTAAAACTTGTAGTAAAGGCTTAGTTGTTCAGGTACAGTGTTCTGTTTCTCAAAGGCTGGATACTCAGTCACTTAAGATGGAGCCTTCCAGATATTCTTGTGTATTTGGAGAATATTTTTTTAAAAGGAGGTAATAGTCTATATTTGATTTTCCAAGTGGGTATGAGGTACTTGAGAAGAGCCATTAGTTTGAGTAAATACTCTAGACTGCAGATAATCACTGTAGCTGGATATTGTTATTAAAAGGTGATGTAATGCACTGTATTTCTGACTAAAGATTATCTCCTTAATTGATAGTTGGAAAGCAGACACTTGGAATAATATTCTGATGTGAAATATTGCTGAGATAATGGGATCTGTAGAAGTGCAACAAGAAGTTATCTGTGACTGAATAATGGGGCAGTATCTAGACTGTGCCATCTCAAGCCCACAGGTGTAGGCTGGTGTAAAACTGTGTTAAGCCTCACCTTAGCACACAACGTGCTTTGAAGTAAAGACAGAAGCACTTGAAGAGGAGGCATCTATCCTGCACAGAACTGATTTGGTTCATGGGTGTTGAAGTGAAGGTTTGGAATTTCTGGTGCCAAAGCATGGTGGAAGTGCCAAGTTGGACTAAGCTGATGGCAGCAGGGTGTGGGTGTGTCCAGATATGGTGGGCCAGGCTGAAGCTTCTGCCTGAGTGAAAGCAAAGCCTTGCTTACCAAAAGAGGAGATTTCCAAATTAGTCTTAACTTTTAGCCTTCCCACCTGTCTGTTTATTGAGGGTTTATGTTCCACTTTTGTGAAGGAGTAACCAAGTCAGGACATCCCTGCAGGGCGTGCTGGCAAGTAGCCAATTGCGTGTAACCATATCCTTTTTAATTACTACTTCAGCCTTGAAATTTTAGTTTCTCATTCAGGCCCACCTTTTTAAAGAACAGTGTTTGAGTAAATGATATGCCTACCAAAAATCAAAGAAATCTCAAGTGTGTGCTAACTGATTATCTTATGCAAATTATCTTAAATTTATCTTGGGTAATGTTTTTGTTTTATTTTAGGGAGTATAAAGATGCACTTTGAAATGCAGATTAATATAGCTAAACAAATTGCACCTTAACTGAGTTTTGCTTCAGTGGGGAGGGGGCGTGCATACTCAGCAGGGGTAAAATCTAAAGGAGCTGAAAAGGGACAAAATCTCTGTTACACCTAAAAGATCAGTAATGGAAGATAATTGCTATTTAATGGTGGCTCGGGGATCTACATAAAGAAAAGTAGTGACTGGGACAAGTTTTATGGTTGTATTGGTTTTTGCTGCAATGGGAATGTGGCATGATCATTATTGTATGATTTTAATCCATATAAAGAAACTTCTACAAAACCTCTTTAACACAGTGTATAATCACTGTAAGTCTCAGAGGAGCATTACTATTCAAAGGAGGATGGTTTATCTTGCATATCGAACATTTTTTTAATTATAGTGTTTTAAACAAGGGCTAATAGAGCAAACAACACACCATTGTTTAAAAGCTAATAACTTCATTCCATATCAGAAGAGTAGTGTTGGCTATCCTCCTCCGCCAGATAATGGTGGTCTTCATAACACACAGTTTTCATTATTATATACATACTTCATGGTAAATGATCAAACTCTACCAACATACATCTATGTTAATGGTGGATCATTAAATATAAGTCAAGCCTTTCTTATCTTTAATCTGTACTCTGGGAACAATTAGTTGAGTGTGGTCTGACAATATGTCGAATTGTAATGAGGCACTAAGCAAAAAGTGTCTTCGTAAAGCACATGTTGCCTCTATGAGGGGTGGGTTTATCTGGCTCTAACATCTCCCCAATGAGCATGTATTTTTCAGTTCAAAGCATGTTTCTCTTATTTTCACCTTCAAGCTCTTTTCCTTAGCTTCATCTCTATAGGTGAAAAAAACCTTTGAATTTAAAAATGTGGTAAAGAATTAGTGGCCTTCCATTATATAGCAGCTTGGAATGCCCTGCTAATTTGTTACTTGGACTACTAGTCAAACAAAAATAGGGATTGTCAAATACAGTATCTGTTTTGAGGTACAAGATGCCTCATTTTGCCACTCATACTGGAAAACAGGGCTAATAAATGCAAATGTCAAAGACCTCTTGAACACTAGTGCCTCTTGATTAATAAGTCTACACAGAAAAAAAGACAGCTGATGAACTTCCTTCACTCTGAATGGGCTGAGTTTAGACGAGGAAACCTGTACATATGGATTTGGGAACGCTAACTATGATCACCAGTCTCTATTTTGTGTTACTTAATTGTGAGTCTGTATTCCATCCCACCTTCACCATTCCTTGTTCCCCATATTAAATCTCTAGCAAAAAGTTAAGATAAGACAAGATAAAATGTGCCTCAGTAAACAAAGTTCTCTAGCTTAAGTCATTGTACAGATGACTTGTTCATTATATCTAAACTGAGTTCCTCTCTTGTCATTCCTGCTACCATTTCTTGTGAACTGCAACAAAATTTCACACTTACGAAGGTGCAATAGCTGGTAAGGAGGAGGAACTCGAGCCCAGTAAATTCTTTATGCTTTCTCAGCCTAACAGATTTTGTGGCGTACTGTGTCTTAGAAGACAATGCCATTTTGTACAGAAATATTTTTTCAAAGAGTATTTATGGCAGATTCCTTGACCTGCTGCTTCCTTTTTCTCTACTTAGTATTTGGGGAGCTGAACACTGAAAAAGCATCTTAGCAGGAAAATGATAAATGTATCTGCCTGAGATGTCCACTCTGCCAAGTATACAGTGTATCTCTGCATAAGGGAAAGAAGGCCTGATGACCACACAAATATTCTGTAAAATTGAGGAAAGTAACTTGTGTGACTATAGCCTTCTAGCATGGCTGCATGAGTTGGATGTTTTAGTTGTAGATTGTCAGAGGGCAGTATTGTTTAAAGAAGCGCATTCTGTTGCAACCAGGTCCAACTTTTCCAAATGCCTTTTTGCCTCATGTACATAAGATTATTTCAGTAAACCAATAGCTCTTCTGGGAGGCATATTGAGGCCCAGGCAGCCATTCAGATGGAGTGCCTGTGCTTGACCAGGACCTTGGCAAATCTTCCTTTAATTCCCAGCAGTGTAGGTGAGCAGCAGCTGCACTCTGCTCTCCTTTGAGTAGTGAGAGGAAGGGCTTGGGACAGAAAGCATGACCCATAAACAGACTTCTGGTTTAGGTTTCCCAGATCACTGTCAGCAAATGTGTGTGATACTATCTGTTGCACAGCTTGGGAGTTTCTGACTACCTGATGAAGCAGAACTGTGTAAAAGCTGTTGTCATGGCTTACTTTTCTCTTTAGGGAGGCTGTTTTGCATGAGGAAGGGTGGCTGTAGCAGACACCAACATCATCTTGCAGAGGTACTGAGGCAGTGTTAACGCAGTCAGCATTTTTCCATAACACTTCCCTGAAGGGGAAAAAACTGTTTCTGTGTAGAAGTAAATTCTGCTTGGCTTCCAAGGTTTGTGTGGTGTGGTAGTTTAACACTGGCAGTGCAAACAGTTGGACAAAGGTGATTTGCTTCGCACTAAAATAATCAACCCTTAGAGCACCAGAGTTGACTCATGTGCCGTCATCTACATTGAAGTTTGATTCCTTTAAGACTGAGGAGGTGAGAAGCAGCAAAAGAAAGACAGAGGTCTTTGGCTAAATGATGTCTTCATCTATGAAGGGCACATCAGCTTTCCTTTTGGATGTTTCTGGACCCTTTTGATCAAGGGTGATGCTAGTTAAGCACAGTTAGTAGCTGTTCACAGACTTTGGCAGGGAACTGAGGATGGGGGGAGCTTGCCTTTGGAGCGAATACATTTGCTGTTTCAGAACTGCTGGTGGGGTTGCAGGTGTCTGCATAAGACCTATCTGTTAAAAGGCTGAAAATAGAATAAACCACTTTTTTTAAGAAAAAACTGTCCTCATACTTTGAATATCTTGGATGCATTTAGGTGGTCTTTCAGCTTTTTTTTTTAGGGGCTCTTAAAAGCACATTTGGGGGTCTAAGTGCTACAGGTGCTGGAACCTTTCTTATTTGTGTAGATTTGCAATCTTCAGCTCTTGGCTGCCTGCCTTGCACTGCAGCTTGTTGCAGGTGTACAAGTATCTGGTTTTATCACCTGGGCTAAATGGTTTCGCAGGGCTCAGTAACAGTGGAAGACTGAGTTGAGGGGAAGCTCAGAGCCCCCTGTGCTGCTGCTAGTGCTCAGGATCTCCAGCCGTGCAATTTTTTTTATACAGGTCCTGAAGTGTTTGAAGGACAAAGATGCTACCACTTCATCTCAACCTCTGAGGAGTTCAAGTTGTGCTAAGTAAAGGTAGAAGAATCCTCCTCCTTTTATTTCTTGACTTAATGACAGCCACACAGTGGATTCTGTGGCTGTATAACTGATTCTTTTCAAGTGGTGGGGGTGCCAACAGAAAACAATAGATGTGTGCATATGAAGCAATACTGGTTTAAGAGAAAACAGTGTAGGGAAAGAACACTAATCTTGACAAGATGATTCTGCTATTATGCACTGAAAAACATAATATTAGTCCATTACCTTGTAAAGGACACTAAAGCTGCAAATTCCTGCTATACTCAACCTGAGCTGTTGTGTCTGCCTCCCTTGGTGACAGTCTGCCAAATCCCTACTGAAGGCTACTGTGCAGGCATGAATGAAAGAGGGCAGACATGCCTATGTTAGCATAGCAAAAGAACAACCACCAACAATGAATGTCCACCACTATGGCAGTTTGTTACCTGATTTAACAAGCTTTACATGTTTTAACAAATTTTCACATGGCAACCTAGGCTGAGAGCAGAAAAGGTTTGTCTAAACCTCTGTTGCATTACGTTTCTGCTGTGTATTGCTAGTAAGGCAAAGAATTCTGTGGAGTTTATGAAGTTTCAGTGGCATGAATCCTGCTGTCACTCTCCAAGTGCGTTAAACATCGTTTTTGATTTATCTACATGCATCTAAACACTTGTTTACAGAGGAGCTAGATGCTGTATTCTCTGAATCTGACTGAAATATTGTAATCTGTACTTACTAAGGCTTTACATAGCCTCAGAGCTTAACTTACATGATGACTTCTGAAAGAGAAAAAGGAGTTTGCTTTCTCAAGTAGCTTGACTGTGAGGAAGGCAGAGGAGTGTGTTTCAGCAGCTGTTATCCCATTACAAGTACTTTAAAAATGCATACGCGTGTCTTACAGTGGTTGTGTTGTTGGAAAGGACTTGCTGGGAGACTTTAATATTGTTCTTTTCCAGCTCCTCATTTGGACAGAGAAGACATGACAGCAATGACAGAGCTTCCTTTTCTCGAAGCTGATGTCAGAGAGATATTTGAAAGTAAGTTTCATGCTGTTTTATAATGAAGTACTACAGTAGATTCTGCCTTTCATTAAGAATCATCTACTTGCTGATCAGGGACTTGGTATATCCCTGATTAAACACTTCTAAAAGGACAATATCTTCCTTTGGAGCCCAGGCACAAATATCATGGATAATAGATGATTTTGTAATTAGTTTATGACCACGGTGCCTCATCTTCAGAGGTGTAATCTGTCTATTTTTATGAGTATTTGGTCTCTTACATTTGAAAAAATCTTCATTAGCCTCTTTTTAAGACATTGGATTTGACATACAGTCAACAAAATTCTTAAACCGTAATTGAATACAAGAAATGGAGATAAATAATCAGTGAAATTACATATGAAATATGTGCAAGTATTCAAATATCCTTTTCAAAACTAGACCTCTCAGTGGAACAACTTCCCCACATCTGGTTTCTTGAAAGAAAGTATAATAGCTTTCATACAAATTCAGGATGAGTTTCTTAAGCTTCTTTAGTCCACTGCAAAAGTAATCATGTTTTTTCATATACAGAGACAAGTGTATTACTTATTTAGGTTGTGTAATAATTTAATGAATTTTTTAGGCTTTGCCTATTTAATTTTGACTTTTTCATCAATGAGTTTTGTGGGAGTGGGAAGGAGTCTAGTTTTCCTGCAAATTTTGAACAAATATTTTGGTTGTCTTGGAGAGCAGATTTATGAAAAAATATATCTGCCTACATTTTTGTAGCTTCAGTGGAAATATTCAGTATTGCCATGTCATAGAAGGACTTGAAGTTAAGGCAGGTCATAATCTGGGGTCAAATACTTTTCCGCCATACAGATGAATCCTGTTTGGTCTGTAGAATTAATTTGCTTAGATGTCTTCCTTAAAGAGGCACTTCAGTGCAGCTGGGCATACTGCATCTGAAGAGCTGCACTGACTGATGAAGAAATGTTGTTCTTAGTTCTTTGGGTTTATGGGGAGTTTGCCTCTGAAACAAGTAGCAAAAACTTCTCTGGGTTTTCGGTGTCTTGTCTGCTTTTATGTAGACGTTATAGATGAGAAACATCTTTTCTGCAACTTTTCTGCAGAGAAGTTGGAAATGAGGTGGGATGAATGGGATGTGTCAAGACAGAGTATGTGGCAGGAGTCTGGGGTAGAAAAAAAAACAGTAATGTGTGCTTGGGAGGAAAAAAAGTAGCATATGCTGGTCTGATTAGATGGGAAGTTATTACTGTTACAGTACACTGAAGCTTCATTGGCCAACTTGTTTCTGGATATATTCAACTTCTGAATTTTTGGCTCAGTTTATTCAATCAATCTGGATCTCTGTAAGTAACTACCTTTAGGTAATATACCTGCAGCTCCTTAATAAGACCTATGTTTCTATACTGCTGTGTGCTACAAAAATGGTATAATTGTATCTTGAAGTACTGAGACAAAAACAGGGCTAAAGCAGAAGTCAAGATCACCATACAGTGACTGCAAAGAGTGCACAGCACTCTAGAAGCAGTGGTTTAATCCTGAGGTGAGATCTTCTGTGGTTTTTAGATTGAGATATTTGACCTGGTTGGAGCTCTCTGTACTGAGTCAAACTGCAGAGCCGAACCCAGGCTGAACTATTCTAAGCTGTTGAACTTTTGATAGCTGTTGGGCTTTTTTTTCTTTTTCCAGTTCCTTTAAAAAAGTACTTCAAACCCCAAAGAAAGAGGAGGAGAAGAAGGATCTTGGATGATCCCCAGCCTGTGAGAAGAAAGCTTTGGTGTCGTAGAATGAAGGTTGTAAAACAGGAGTCTTGTAGGAGTAGACGTCAAGAACTGGTCCGGAAGCAGGTTCAGGTGGATGATAGTCCAGAAAGAGCTAAGCAACTCTGCTCACCGGTACAGCAGGAGCAGGGAGGAGACCATCTCTCAGTAGCAGAACCGCTACCCCCTGGTCAGCAGTCACAGGAACACAATAATATCTATGCGCATCTGCAGAGACAGACAGCAGGAGGTGGCATGGCCCCAGACACGAGACCACAACAAATGGATCAGAGGTGGGAGGCCCCAGAAGTGACTGTGCAGGTGCGGCCTCAGAAGCTGAACCAGGGATGGGAGTCCTCGGAGGTGACTGTGCAGGTGCAGCCTCAGAAGCCTGACCCAAGATGGAAGGCCCCAGTGGTCAATGTGGAGGTGCAGTTACAGCAGCAGTGCCAAGGGCCAGCTCTTCCACAAGTAACTGTGCAGGTACAGCCACTGGAGCACGGACAAGGAATGGCCGGTGTCAAGGTCACTGTGCAGCTCCAGTTGGGCTGTGAAGCAGAAGTAACCTGCCTCCAGGACAAAGGTGAAGAAATGTTAGGGACCCCAAAACAATGTCAGGGAGAGCCAGTGGCAAGATCTGAAGGTGAGACAGAACTGGCTCTGCTGGAGCTAGTATCACAGGGAGATTTGAACCAAAAGCAGGATCAAGGAAAGATGACAAAACCCCAACAGGACCAGAGCCAAAACCAGGAAAGAATGGAAGTGATGGAACTACAGGAGATGCAGGCTGGAGAGAAAGCAGACCTGGATGCAATGGTGACAGAGGAGCAGCTGTGGGGCCAGAACCAAGAGCAGAAACAGCTAAAAGCAAGTCTGCCTGCACAAAAGGAAGTTCAAAGAGCTACAGAGATGAGACAGGAGCAAGGTGATGTCCAAGAAGGACCCAAGGAAATGGTGGAAGACCTGGAGCAAAAAGAGTCCAAGAAATGCCCACGAGAAACTCCAAATTACTTTGTCTCTATTCCAATAACAGATGATCAGGTATTTTGAAGTAGCTGTTTAATCAAAACCAATGAAAACTATAAGTTGAGCATAAGTTCAAAGTTACTTTGATTCCAAAGCTTGTTAAGAAGCCTGGAGTGATCAAATTCTTCTCTCCTACCTGAAGTGGTGTATAGAGTCTGGCTGGGATGGAGTTAACTTTCCTCACAACAGACCTCATAGTGTCGTGCTTTGTATTTTTAACTGGAACAGTGTTGATAGCGCACCAAGGTTTTGGGTACTACTGGGAGGGGAAGAATTCACTTTGAGGATTGCTGTTGCCCTTTCCATAAGGTGTGAGGGGATTTATCTCTTCAATGGTATCTTCTATTCTGTAATCTTTTTTTTTCCAGAAGAAAGCAGTGGCTTTCACTGTGTTGCTTTGTCCCATCCTTCATTGTCTTACAGCCATACTTAGTGTGATAGAAACTAGTATTTATTTATCTGCTTCCCCACTGAAGTTCACAATGGAGGATGCGAATTTCCTTTTTCTACAGAAACTAAAAAAGGTGTTGATTTATTTTTCTCTTCTCCATCCCTTACTCAACAAACTTAACCTGAAGTCTTAGGCAGACAGCTAATTCCAAGAACCCATGTGTGGAGTCTGCATGTTTTTGTTATCCAGGTACACCATATTCTGTGATTCTCACTTTTGCAGGAGTGTTGAAAAAGCCACAGTGTTTCATCTCCATACTTTAAACCAAAACACAAACAGCAGAAATCGGATAGAAATGCTTTCTTTTAGAGACTTTGTAAAGGTCTTAAGGCATTCCAATTAAACTGTAAATGTTTCTTATGGAATATGTTCAGATAGACTGGTAGGGCTTGGATATTACAGGCACTGTCTAATAATATGCAAAAATAAATCCCAAAAATTACTCAAAAGCTGGAGACCGATTTTATATGTTTAACTGGTCATGTATGACTGGTTTGAAGCCCTTTAAGTTGTGCATAATCCTATGTATTTTTGTATTTGTAAAGGAAGAGGGGAAAATATTGGCTCATCTTGAACTACTTGTTTCCATTTGGTGGTAGGAATGTTGAAGCCCACACAAACTTTCTGAAAGAAGGATGCAGAGTATCTCATTGCCAAAGCAGTGTTGTCAGTACCTTTACTTAGTAACAGGTTTTTTACTCTTCAGCCTCCTTTAGACAGCTGACTTGCTGATGGCAATATTTTGTTAATAGCTGCTCAGAGTATGCAAAAACAGTGCCATCGCTTGCTACCATCGCTTGCTGCACTCCTCTTGTCTGAAGAGCAGAATTTTGAGGTAGGATTTGCCCCACGCAGTGGATGTTGATGTAAGGGCAGCAGGTGACAATGCACTCGAATGCAGGGAAGAGGAGAAAGTTTTGAGGTGCAAAGTCAAGAAACACTCTCCCATCCATCAGAGGCAGACAGGGGGAAAGTCTTAATTTGAATCAGTAGCTGTTGATTCTTGTTCCAGCTAGCATGTGTAGAATTGAGAAACAGCATAAACTGTGTGAATTATTAATTCTTATAATATATATGTAACTTGGGATCTTTTCTTACAAAGCAAATGTAAAAGGGCAAAATATGAAAGTTAACTTGCATGAATGTAGAGCAAATACAGCCCTTGGCTACTAGCTTATGCTGTTAGTTTATGGCGATTTTTCTAAGGAACCAAATGGGTATTTTTTTTGGTTGCAATATATATATAACTTCATTCCTTTTTCATAGCTTAGGTTTCCATGCAGCATCTGGCATGACTGTACTTACACTAGTGAAGGGTAATAATTAAGTAGGATTGCTGTATTGGTTGTATATCTTCTTCCTTTTTTTTTCCCCAGCAAGACAAGAAGTTGCAGTAGAGTAGCTTGCTTAGACAGTCTTTTGAGTTTTTGTTTTTTACCTTAGTTAAATGTAGAAACTCCTTCTTTGTGTTAGATGTCAAAGATGCCTTCCTCTTGGTAGGAAGTTATTTGCTCTGGCTTTGTCTTGAGTGGAATAACCTCTGAAGGTTATCTGGAGGATGGCCCTGTATAACTTTCAGTGATTCCTACATATGACTGGCTTTTGAGAGGTGAACAAAAGTGCAGGGCACATCAGGAAGATAAACGCCAGGAAGGGAAAGTAACTGCGCAAGCTGGAAGACAATGTTGGCAGAGGAACAAATGGGTATGAAGTGGGCAAAGAAAAAATCTGGGCTGGAAATTAGAAAGTTTCCTGCCATCTGAGGAATGAGATCATGGAACAGCTTGAAGGGACATAAACACCTAACTTATTCTGTTATTTTGATGAGATTTGAGTGTCCTAATATATAGCCTGTGACCAAATCCTGTACAGCTCTATGAATGTCCTTTCCTTCTCTCTCAGCTCTGCTCTTCCAGATTTCCCCATTCTTACGCTAACTCTGGTAATCTGACAGCTTTGACATCACTGGCTGGATGCTCTGCCCAAGACATTCCTAGTTCATGCTTTTCTTCAGTGCCAGTGGCACTGGCACTACACTGCCAGGGTGGCAGTGACCTGAGACAGCCCAGGGTGAGGATCTGAGGGGAACACTGAAAAGGGTAATAACACTGTGCTCAACACTGTAGGGCTGGTATGTGTATACATTAATGATAAGTAAATAATGTATGTATATACATAGTTACATGTATATCTAATGTACTTTTGTCAACAGTTTCAGGTGCTTTTTCCTTTAATGTAGAGATCCTGACCTCCCTGAACATATAATATGTTACACTGTAGGCCTTTTAGTCTCTTACAAAAGAGTTTTAAAGATGATGTTAGTCTTTTGGGTAGAGTTAATTTCCCTTGATTATATTTTTGAGGTCTCTAGATGACAGGGCCTAAAGGCTGTCTTCATTTTCCTCCCTTTCAATAAGACAAAAGAAAAAAACCCTTTGCTGTCCTGGTGGGTGCCATACCCCTTCTCTCTTTGTGTCTATCGGGGCTCCAGGAGGCTGAACATCAGCAATGAGCTTGGGCTGGGGTGGATCTAGGAATGTTGTGATCTCAGGCTTTCCATACTGTGTTAGAAGTGCTTCCTTCCTGTATCCCACCCAAAACTCCTCAGCTATCCTGTCAAAAACATAGTATGTATTTTGAAGTGCTACAGACTGTAGGTCTGCAAGTGTAGAGATAAGGTAGACTATGTCTGTGGGAGAAGAAGCAGAAAGTTATGAAGGCACGTTCGTGAAGCTGGACAAAGGGTAAGAAAGGACATTAAAATTGGTCTGCAATAGTTTGATACCTACATAAAGGACTTCAACTCAGATTTGGCTTCCCAACTGTCTGAGCCTCCAACTGAAGATGATGCAAGAGGATATTCTTTATTTCAAGAGTAATCTTGAAAAGATTGGGCAAGAGAGAAGAATGTTTTGTGGAATTGATGTCAATACTTTACTTAGTTGAAGCAAAGATTTTTAGTTTGCTTGGTCAGACAACTTGATGGCTTGACTCCTCCTCCATGTTTTCATGATCTAAGATAATGCACTGTAAGTAAACAGCAGTTTAATAAGTTCTGCCTCAGTTGCAATAAGAATTACCTTAACAGAAAAGTCATTTCAGTGATGTGTTTTTCATAGTGATAAATGGCACCATAAGAGTGTGAATTCTGGGAGTTCACTGTTGGTATCCTTAAATTGATTCTCTTAATTGTGTGTGGCTTTATCCTGACATTTATCAGAAACTCGTTATATTAATCTCTTCTGCTGTGCATGTTGTAGTAGTATTTGCTGGACTGTACAATGACTGCCAAGGCTTTATGTAGAAAGATTGCAAAACAAAAACATATTGACCCAGCTGTTTCAACCTGTGTAAGGATAAAGTGGAGCTCTAAGATGTCTGAGCACATAGACATGTAAGCTAGAGTTGTCTTGGTGAAATGATTTTTAAAACCTATAAATTACTTGGCCATAACAAAGGCTTCTACCAGGTGTTTAGTCCCTGTGTGATTGAATTCTTCTCCCTTCTGCTTCGTTACCATGACTGGCTTATAAACTTGAATTTTGAAAAATATTTATTTGGAGTCAGTTGTGTGAAGGCACAGATAGATTCAGAAGAGCCCAAATCTGGCCATGCAGTTCTAGAAAATACCAACTCGGAAAACAGCATGTTTACCCAGTTGACCTATTTTGTTTGCTGTTACCATTTCCTTATGGGAAGAGACATCAGATTAATCTGTGATCAAACTTGTAATCATAAAATGGCGTAAGATTAATTATGGAAATGCTATACAATTTCCACAGTCTAACAACTGACAACTGCACGAAGATCCCATTAATATTTACACAGTGCTGTAAGGTTTATTCTAACACATTCAGGGTCAGAGTCAGACCTACTTTAAGACTAGGGATGCTGGCTCACATGAGTTATGAGTTTAGCCTTTAGGCTTTAAAAAAGGAAAACAGATCAATCAGTTCCTGAAAAATGAACTTTGAAAATTAAAGTTGTCTTATGATAGATCAGAAGGGTTTTGTTTTGTGGATTCCTGTCTTAAACTTGATTTGTACTTTTGGGGGTGTGAAACTTTAGCGTTCTTAATTCTTCCAACAATACCTGGGCACTTTAAAGTGAAAATTAATTTTTCTATCTCCTGTTTACTGCATTGCAGATTTTGGACAGAATTGAAGATATCCAAGAGCTCATGTTCAATAAAGAACCTGACCTGTTGAGAGCTCTTCGTCCTATTCAAACTATGCACCTTACTCTTATAGTAGCTCACCTGGGAACAGCAGAAGAAATAAAAAAGTAAGAACTCTGCAAAATTCAAGTGCAGCTAACTTTCCTGTAAATAGGGTAGCCTTACTGCTCTTGTGTATAATTACATTTCAGTAGAACCTACGCATTTTTTCTTAGACTTTTTGATCAATTTCTAGTTTGTTCTTAATACCTGTGAGGAAAGATCTACACAAAGGTAAACATGGTTCTTCAGAGGTTGAAATTTTACGTATCTGCCATGGGGTGAAGAGAAAAAGCAGCATGCCTACAAACAGTATTATTAATGGGTTACTGTATTACTGTCATAAATTAACTCAAAGGAGGTAAAGTTCCCTGAACTACTGTCTTTTGATAAACCACAGCGTCTCAGATCAGCTGTGCTTGTATCAGCTGGAAAATGTTAGTTGGACATACGGTACATTAAGAAGAAAACAAAAATATCTGCCTAGTTCTTTTCCAAGCTGCTCTCATGTCTAATTGAAGTTGTGGGCTGTTCCTGCATCCTTGTGAGTTAAAATGTGGATATTGAACATTGGTAAGGAAAGCTAGAACTTGGTCAGGAAGGCTAGAACTGCTAGAAAGGTCCAGTAAGTAGTTCCAGTATGCTGCAAGACTCCTTTAAGCTCTCTCCTACTGCACCACGTCAGGAAACTTGAGACTTCTTTGTATGACAAGGCAGGGAGTGAAGGCCTTTAAGTGTCTGGGAAGGCATTGTGTGATAGAGGTGGGAACCTGGTGATAGCAGCCCTTTCTCTGGGGCCCTTGGTGCATGTCAGCCATGGAATTAAACACAGTAAGGCCTCAAATCCATTTCAGTGTGATACAGGACCTACTTGAGCATAAAGCAGAATGCCTTGCTGAAAAGATGTCAAAAGAGCAAATATGAGTAGAAAATAAAACTCTTCTGCCCCTATAGGCAACAAGAGTTAAATAGGATTATGATGCCTGACAGGTTTGTTTGTGTCCTATTTTAAAATTGCCTCCTTTATTGTACATTCAAGAGGCTTTTTTGGAGGCCCTGAGGGGGGGGGGGAAGATAAGAGCACCATTTTATGGGTTAAGGAGCCTGCATGTAGAATACACCATGTGCAGTAATTCAGTGATAAAAACCTGTGCCAGTGCTACTGACAGGACAGGCTGTCATCCAAGAGGATAGAAAGCTAGTGGAGAGCAGCAATCAAAATGAGAACTAATCAGTTGGGGAGGTGAGTGAAACTAAGTGTTAATGAACTAAGAGTGGATGTATGCCTGTAATATAAAAATAATGGGCTTACCTAATGAAAAGCAGATCATCTTTGCCAAGTGCTTTTTGTCCTTTAACTTTTTCCTTCCTACAGTGGTTTACTATAAAAGGCTGTAGATCAGTGGCTACTGCTCTGTGCTGTCATGGGACTGTCTTAGGACAGTGTTAGGCCAGGTATTTCTCAATTCTCAAGCTAATAGCTGTGCTGCAACAGCTAGCCCAACCCCTCACAGAAGGAGAGAGGCACCTTCACATCTCATGGCAGAAGTTGTTCTAGCAGCGCTTAATGGCAGCTTGGAGTCTTAAACGAAGGGCTAGATTATCCCTGCTTGTTATTAAGGTGGAAGAAGCTAGATCCTCTAGAAAGAACTTATTCCCTTTCCTACTTCAGTTCTGTCCTCATCAAATCTTCATATGCAGAATCCCCAGGAGTCTCAAAGAAGCAGCTCCTATGTTGTCATTGCTGAAATAACTCCAATGTAGTCACGAGAATTACTCATGCTGTTACTGGCTGAAGTGGCTTTTGTATGCATGCAACACCCTTTTCTAAGGGGAAAAAAAAATGTTTGTGCTATGTGGGTTGCAGTGCCTGATTTCTATTTGGATAATGTTACACAAATCTAAGGTCTTTCAACAATGAAATAAAGGTAATCAAAACCTGTTCCAAGTGTAATGACAAAGTAAAAGTAGTCACAGGAGTCATAGCAACCCCCAGGCTGGTGTCCCGTGGAACTTAATTATCAAATGTTTTGTTAGAATTATGAAGAATTAACAGAAGGTTTCTGCTCAAACTCAGTCTGAAGACTGACAAGATCCCTCTTTCTGAGGCAGTTGGGTGTAAAGAGAGGCATCTGTAAAACTTCAGAGGGTATTAGGTTCCTGAAAGATATGGTTTCTATGCTTAGAAACTTATACTTTTTCCGTATCTTTGAGGAATTCGCTTTATTGGAGATGCTTCTGTGCACAGCGAGGTGCGTATTTAACTTTGCTGAAATGAGACATAAGTTCCAACAGAAGCATCAATTTAATATCTTGTTAGCTGTCCTGGAATAGGAGAATGCAGTGAAGAGAAATACTAAATGTGCTTCAAGTGGGAGAATGAATTTATTTTGGTTTAAGAATAAAACTAGTGAACCAGTTGAAACTGGCGTGATGGTTTTGAACTACATGACACAAATACAAATTCAGTTATATCCTTTTTGACTCTTCAGTAGCATATATTCACATAGCTGTTTCTAGCTTGTTAATGGCTTGAGTGTTCACTTTGCAAAACTCTCTTTTAATAAATAAGATATTGAAAGATAGAATGTATTTAAAATGTCTGTGTGTCTTCTACCTGTAACAAAAGTATTAACACTGAAATGTAGTGTGCTTGTTACACATTTTATAGAGCTGAGAAGTGGCCAAAATCAGATATATGATCTAATATTAAAAATAAAACTGTATTTCCGTATATAATCTAATAACCTTCTCCTAAAATAAAGATTTTTTTTAAAAAAATATTATTTCCTAAGGGCTGTTCTGGCACTGAAGAAAAGCAAGAGTAAAGTGGAAGCCATCTTGCAGGGTAAAGACCTTAATATGACATTTCATGGTATTGGACACTTTAACAAGCAAGTGGTATACGTGAAAATGTTGGAGGAAGACCAGAAAACGCTGCACAAAATTGCAGGTAAGCAACTAACCTTGCTATGGTAAATTGTTTTGTAGATTCTGTCTGTCTTTGCAAGCACTGGCCTGACCTGCTGTGCATGGCCATGATGTGGTGCCTTTCCTCTTGACTATTGTTTCTTAGTTGTTAGATATGAAGCTGACAGCTGAGATCTTGCAGAGCATGAGAGCTAAAAGAAATCTCTGTACTAATTTAGGACAGGTGAGATGCGTTTAACATGTTGAGATCACACAGCAAGGCTATCCTAGTCTGCCCTGCAGTCAGGATCTTGCAGGCCTGTGTTGTATATAGGGTCTTTGAAGTGACATCTCAAAACAGGGCCTCTATTTATTGCAATAAACTGACACCATGTAAGTGGTGACCCCGGGTTAGTTTACAAGCACTTCCTTTGAAATGGACTGTGCATGAAATCACGAGTTCCTCTGGGACAGGACGACACAACTAGCAGTATTTGTCTGCATGTGTGTGTAGCACCAGCAAATTGCTTTTGCTTCCACTGTAGAATATGAAACAGAAATGTAACAGTAGCTTTTGTCCTCTGCTCTATCTTCAAAAGACTGATGGGCTCATGACAACGTTCTAAATTTGTCTTGCTTGCCTGTGTTTGAGTACAATTTCAGAAGGGCTTGTTATTCTCCCTGCCCCTCTTCAGTGTTGTGTTTTTAGGAGTTGCTTTAGACTGCAATGCAGAACCTCATCTGTGTCCTGGTCTTCCACTTCCAACAGAGCAGAAATAATCAATACACACTTTTTTCCTTGCTGTTCTCATACTAAGCAAAAAGGAAGCCTAGTTCATGTAATGCTTCTCAAAAAGGCATGCAGTACAAAGATGCTATGTAATCTTCAAAGGATCTGGCTTTCTGGTATAGTCTTTTTGTTGAAGCTGCTTCAAACCTCTTCCTGTTCTTAGTTTTGATATAATAGACCTGCTCTCTTCTCCTGTTTATTTTCCTCTTTAGTCAGTGTTACAACAAGACAGAAGATGCCTCTTAATATGAACAGCTTCTTTGCCTCTGATAAATAAAATTAGCTTCTTCACTATCAGTTTCTGCTTGACTCTGGCCTTCATTTCCCATATTGTTCCCTCCATGCCAAGGATAATTTTGTCTCAAAACAGCTGTGCTTTTGTTGAAAGTACTCTGATGTTGTCACTACTTACTAGGATTAGAGCCTCCAACTTCCTCATACAGATAGTGTTGCTTCTAAATTATTTCAGTTTTACACAAAATGAACCTGACTGGAGAATGACTGAGTAGAAGGCACGTGATAAGGTTTGGTACGTGTCTGTCCACAACATATATGCAATGCATGACTCGGTACCACTGAAAGAAGGGACTGTTTGTTTTGATGCCCTCTGTCTTAGTTTCCTCCTCCTTTACTTCTGAAAGATGCAGTAGTGATTACCTCCTTTCTCTTGTCTGACTACTGTTTTCCCCCTACTCGTTGTTTTGCTTAACTGAGAATTTTATTCCGAATGAATCATAGCATACAAGATCAACCTTTACAATGCTATTTTAGCACCAGCAGAAACGTTTAATTTTGGTTCTGCAGAATGTGTGCTATGATGCTCTCCTTTCTTTCTCTTTAATTCTACTGGAGCTGCATTAACTCTAAAATCCATTACAATAGTGGGTGGCAGATTCCACATGTTCTTTGCCTGGATAAACTATCTTCAGGGTTCTGAAAACCTGTTGTCTAGCTTCTAATCTAAACCCCTTTCTTAATGAACTGGAGAAGAAGAATTTTGATTGCAAGCCCTAGGAATAATCTGTCAGTACTTGCATGTTTTTTTTAATGCAATATGATTGTTCACTGATTGCCTGAAATACTTCCCTGACTGTAAGACAAGCTGCCAGTTTTCAAGCTGTTAACTCTGTCACCAATGGCTTTGTGATTCAGAGAGATGTAACTTCCAGTGTTGTTCTCTTTTCTGCATAATTTCTGACCATTTCTAGAGCTTAATGAGTCTGGGTACTATGCAAATATGTATCAAAATCTATGCTTCTAATGACATCTCTGAATAAATGTTTTTCTCCTCCCCTTCTCCCTCACCATAGCAATTGAATTAATTGTTCTACAGTGAATAGGGATTTTTTTTCTTACCTTTTAGGCAATTTTGATTGTTCATGGGGTAGGTGTGGATTTTAAAATACTGCCTTTTCAGGCAGCCTGATGGGCGAATGATTTGACTGGCAAAGGTCAAGTTACTCCTGCCAGCAGCTTCTGTTTCATCATGCCCTTATTGCTGATTTGTCGACAATGGTTTATCTTGCTCTGATGAAATTTTTTAAAACTCTGAAGTGTTCCTGGCATTAGGAAATAATAAAAAATAAGTGACTGGCTTTTAATTTGCTTTCATTCCTGCATCATGGACTCCATTTTTGAAGTGGAGAATTATCCTGTTTCTTGATCAATTAACTGCAGTTAATTGGTAGATACTGGGTGTTACTGAGCTTCTCTTGCTGCCAATGATATCGTGCTTTGAATAAAAGAGATGATGCTTTAAAAAAAAAAGATATTGCTTAAGATGTCTTGGAATTTTCTTAGGATATTTATCAAGGGATGGGGGGAAGATGGTGTCTGGACAACTTGGTGCCATCCTGTTGTGGGTGGGCCGTCAGCTACAAACCTTGTTTTTAAACCAGCTTTTTGAAAGCGATTCCTAACCTTGACTTTTCTTCTATCACCAGCCTTTCTGGTGAAACCATATTCATGCCAGGAAGACCTTTGCTTTACAATAACTCCTTCCTGCTATTTGGTGGTACTAGGGCTGGGTGGTGATGAGAAGATGCTAATTTCAGCTTTTTTGATTAGTTCTGGCTTGCTTCTTTTTGAACATCTAGAAATTATTTGCCCGGATGTGTGAGGAAGGGCTTTTCCTACAAAGAACTTAAACACTTTGCTTGTTTGGGGCTTGTTGGGCTTTGATCTAGTGGTACGGGAGAGGAAGATTTTAATATGTAGTAACTCTTCATGTTAATGTGTTTCATTTCACAAAGTACCAGAGGCACTCCAGGGGTTATTTAATATCTAACTATATTCACCTAGTACCGTTTTTAGATACCCTAAAGTATCTGTGATGTCCATGTTGGACCTATAACCAGGCTCTACCCTTCTGCAGTGGCAGCTTGGAGGCCAGGTGGGTGTCCTGTAGGATATGTAAAAGGGCATTAGATGCTTGTTCAGGGAAATGGATCCCATTCTTTATGTATTTTCCAGCTGGAAAACATAAAGCAGTTGCCTTGGCAAAGTGACCAGACAGCCCCAGCTGCTGTTCCCTCACAAATACTCTGAGATGAAACATCTTACTGTATTAATTAGCTGAACTCTAAGCCAGAGACTTGGCCTTGATACAAATGCGTGTAAAAACTAGTAAACACACACATAATTAAACTTCCTGAGAAATGGAAACACAAAATGGAATTAGGGTGATTTCAAGCAACGCACCCACCAAATATGTGATACGCTATTTTTAAAACAAATTTCAACACTGAACCTGCTTCTCCAAGTGGAGAAGCAATTAAAGATTGTGAAATATAGGGAGCAAGGCCTGTGACCTAGCAGGAGGAGCTACATAAATGTTTTGCATATCCGGGGCAGAGGTTGATTTTTTTATTTTTTTTATTCTTTTAACTCCTTCATACAACCAAGATATAAAGACCTGGCAATGAGAAAAACTGCTGGAGAAAGGTCCTAGGTACTCCAGCCTTAGCCAAAGCTTTCAGTGTTATTTTGGAGTTATTTTTTACACAACAGTTGGAGAACACCAGACCTGCAGTATTCTGTCTAATGCAGACTTCACCTTGCTATTCTAGTGAGACTCCACATCCCCCAGTTCCAAGGTAATTAAGACCGAGGATAGATCAATTTGGCTGATTTGTCCATGCAATCCTCGGCTGAAAGGTCATTAAGAATATAAGTTCTGGGGCTGCTCACAGGCACTTCTTTTGATGTAGAATAAAACCTTATAGCTTTATAATTATATACTGGAAGTTTTTTAAACTGGCACCACTATAAACACTTTTTATCACAATCTGGGGAAGGAGTGCTGTGTTTCTGTGACTTCTCTTTCTGAATCACTTGAAGTGCTGCAGAATTGTACTAGTTTTAGTTATCTTAGTGTTGCTGGAAGAATTTAACTTTTTACATTGCTTTTTGCGATAATTGGAGAGAATCCTCCCCATTACGTTCCCCTGCTGTGGCTACTGGTATCTACAAATTGTTTCTGGCAGACCTGCCATAAGCATGTGCATTCCTGAACTCACCATTGATAGGAGGTCTGTGGATTTTAAAGGAGTTGCATGGTGAACAGAATAGTTTGGATCTGGTGTCTGGTTTGCAACATATGGTTCTTCTGTCACTCAATTTTGATTTTTGCTTGTTTTCATTTGTCTATTGCCTGTTGATGGTGTGACATCTAGTTATCTGCTGCATGTTTTAACTGTGTCTTAAGGCAGGTATAGTATTTTGTTGCCTAAACGTCTTTTAACTATATTACCCCTACCTCCCAATTGTTGTTGGGTTTTCTTTTTACATTTTTACTAGAAGCTGTGGAAGAATGCTTTAATGAAATGAATCTTGACATTTCGGGAAGCAAGGATTTCAAACCACATCTTACTTTCTTAAAGCTCTCTAAAGCACCACGATTGAAAAGAAGGGTAAGTAGCTAGGTTTCTAATATTTTTATTGAGGTCTTTTCTATGGATTATTGTCTTTCTAATTAAAGTCTTGGTGACTACGTACTCAAGCAACAGATGTTACAACTAGAAAAAATATAATTTCTATTATTTAATGGTGCTTGTATATGGACTGGCCAACACAATTGTTTACTCATATCTGATTGGAAGAGATATTGTCTCTTGTTCATACTGTTTATGTCTGAAAGGTAGTGTAGAGAGTGTTTTCCTTCTGTGGTCAGTCAAATCTGCACAAAAACACAACGTCAAGGTGTTTCCATAGGGCAGGATGGCTTCTGAGCACTATTTATCTGAGAACAAGATTAATGTCATGTTGGAGACCAGACTTGTGCCTTGATTTATGCGATGATTGTGTGATGTGCTTTTCTAACCTTTACTGCAGCATTATATGGGATTTTATCACATACAATTAAAATAAAGAACAACTCTGATTAGATTGCTCATTTCCCAGTGGAATATTGTCCTGCTCATTTCCAGGAATAGTACTTGTATTTATGAGGTCAATATATATAAAGGAGCATGCACAAAGAAAACAGAAAATGCTATAATAGCTGAAGAAAATGACCTTATATTTGTGCACTTAAACATTAAGTCAATACGGAGCACTTACCTACTGCATACATTGTACAATCAAAGTTGGATAGTACTGATAGTTCTGTGCTGGAGGCTTTTTCTTTTGTACTGTCTATGGGGAATTTCATGAGTACAGGCATCAGCAATGTCTAATGTGAAAAGAATACACAACAAGCATGTAGAAATTGTCATTGACATTTGTCCAGAGTATTTTCACACTTCCTCTTACTCTCAAGTTTAAAGGAAAAAAACTACCATAATTTCTTGCATGTTCTTCTTTGATAACTAGCACTAAATATGGCATATATTCCTGCATAGTATGATTCATTTATGCAATATCCTTGCTTATAAATATATAAATATGTATGTGTATAGAACTTTGAGTGTTTGACCTAGAACTGGGTGTGGTACTCCAAACGTGGCCTTACCAGTTTTGAGTAGAGGTGAAGCATTGCCTCCCTTGACCTGCTAGCAACACTCTTCCTGTTGCAGCTCAGGATACAGCTGGCTGCCTGTGCTGCAAGTGTACGTTACTGGCTAGTGGTCATTGCTGTCCACCAAGTTCTTTTCTGTAAATCTGCTTTACAGTCAGCCCTCAGCCGGTACTGGTGCATGGGGTTGTCTCTAGTGGCATGACTTTGCACTTTCCCTTGTTGAATTTCATGAGGTTACTGTCAAGCTGTTTGTCCAACCTGTTGATGTCCTTGTGGATGGCAACACTACTCCAGTGAATCAGCCACTCCTCTGAGTTTTGTTGTCAGCAAAGTTGCTGAGGGTGCACTCTGCCTCCTCGTCCAGATCATTAATGAAAATGCTGAACAGTACTGAAGTCAGTATTTTTCCCCTGGGTGGCGGGGGTAACACTTCTAGTTATCAGCCTCCAACTAGACTTTTTGCTACTAATCCTCTGGATGTGGCTGTTCAGCTAGTTTTCAATCCACCTCTCTTTTCTTATCCAGCTTCCACTTCATCAGCTTATCTGTGGGGATCTTACGGGGAAAACAGTGTCAAAAGGCTTTCTAAAGTTTAGGTACACTATATTCACTGCTCTTCCCTTGTCTAGCAAAGCATTTCTCATTTCTCTTCAAATTTGTTTATACCTAAAAACCATTGCTCCTAAAATACTATTCTACACATTAGGGCTGTGAAATCAAAATGGAACAGCGTTGTATGTTAAATCACTAGGGGGTATGTGAACTCTGTTCGTGTACACATCTCCCTGAGGCTAGTAAGAGTCAATCCTAGACGTCCATTTTTAGCTCTGAAGATCAAACTGGTAGATTATTGTATGTGTGTGTTTTGAGCTCTGGTATGCCAATTGAAAATACAGACAACTTTCTCTTTCAAAATCAAAATGTAGTGGGAAAAGAAAGGAGGAAAACACTGCTGCTGTAATACCCCATTCTTAAAGACTGAAGGAGAGAAGTCAACCTTCCTGAACGTTAAAACATGCCAAAGTGTGAATAAGACTAAATATTACTTTAGTTATTATGATGCCATCTACTGGCTGTAATTACTTTCTTTACACAAACTGTTTCATTGTAGCAAGGATATACTTTAGGTATTTGATGCCACTTAAGGGTTTCTTGTATGAAGCTTGAGAAATAATTACTAACACTCCGCGTTTATATCTTACATCTCAAGAATATTTTGTTAACAAAATATGTGATACCGGTGGAGTAGCTGCAGACCTTGTTCTTGTTTGTGGGAAAGGAGGATCTGCTTTTCTTTAAAACTACTACTACAACTGCAAACTTTGATCTCGGGAAATTGTGCATCTTTGACTTTACTTGTGCATCTAAAAGTCCCAAGAGGGTGGTTTGGTTGTGTGCTATTTAGCTTGGATAGCCTATGAAGGAGCAGCGTACTGTTTTGTTGATTGGGTTCAAAATCTGTAGTGTGACTGTGGTATAAATATGAAATATGGGCTTTTCAGGTTTACTGACCTCTTTGTTAACAATGAGCCAAAAGGGAACAGTTCACCTCTTAAGAGAATCCACTTTAGTATTTGTCTGTAGTAAGAGCCCTCTCTAGCATACAGACTAAGAAGTGTAGGTTGTTGCCCACCATTGCTGGGTGTTCCTAGTGCTCACCTATGCTGGAGAAAAGCTGCAGATCAAGTTCCTCCTTACGAAAGTGGAAGATGTTTGGTTTTGCTTTTTGTGCTGCTTTAAATAAATTCACTTGGTATAGATCGGCAAATAGCTGCGGTGCACCCTGGGTAGTGAACGTGCAGTAATCCTGCAAAGTCACACACTTGTATTAAAATATTTAGAGTTTTTTAATGACAGGGCAGCCCTAATCCTGCCCTCTCCTGGCTACTTGATAAGTTATCTTCAGTGACATGGCCTTACTCAAACTTCCATCATCCTCCCAAATTATCCAGAAAACAGCCCATACAAAGTCTACCTCTGCATTTAGGCTGAGCAGTGGCACGAAGGTAATGTGTAGCTCAGCTACTGAATCGCCTGGCTCTGACTGGCATAGTTATTTCTGAAATACAGTGCAGTTTGTTTGATTAAACTTTCGGTCATCAGGATTTTGGCCATCAGGATTTGAAGCTATTTACATCTGGTTTTCTCCAGGTGACTGGTCACTCTGAACAACCTGTCTTATTCCTCATACTGTGAGAAAGGCTGCCCTTACAAGAAGGGAAACTTGTGGAGTCCTTATTTTTGTTCTTAATTGTGCATTTAGGGGCAGGGCTGAACAAAATGAGTTTACTTTGAGGCAACGTGTTGCAAGATGCTCCTTGGAGTCTTGTTAGCTGGCGTGCTCATTAGGTTGAGGGAAGGCAGAGACTATTCAGTGTAGCTTAATGATTCATCTATCCTTCACTTCATCTCCATGTATGGCCCTGTGGTTTGTTACGGGCTGTTTTGTGGGAGCCCCATTGCTTGCACATCCTTGGTGACACATATAGGGAAGCCAGCATGGCTGCACTCTTTGTCAAGAGAGAACTGGGAAGAAATTACTGTGATACTCAGAGGGATTGTTGATTTTAAGTCTTGACAGTTCTAAATTATGATCGCTTCGGAACATGTGTCTTGGTTATGGCAGTAGAAGTTACTTTTCTTAGTCTGAAAAAAACATGTCTATGTTTGAAAACACATCTATAGGAGTAAACACTTCCATTTGTATCCCAGGACTGCTGTAGCATTTGGCTGTTGGGATACTAGCAGTGCTTTGTAGCTATCTATGAGCTGTTACTGCTTTCCTTTTGGCTTGCTGAAATGAGGTTGCTCTTACAATACGTCACTGAGATAAATTTCTTTTGAATACTACTTTGCTCACAGGGAAGAAGGTGCATGAGATCTATATCTAACCTGTCTCTAGTATGGAATTTTATTACTGCTGTGGAATGTGTACACCAAGAAGAATTAATTTTTCATTCTGTAAAGGCAGCAATGGGATGAAACTGTGTAAACTAAACTTCAAGTGGAAAAAAAAAAATCCTCCTAAAGGCAATTCAGAAGACCAGGGAAATAGCTTCCCAATGGCTGTGGTGATCACAAGCTTGCTTGAAATATCTGAACCTAGATGAATGCATTTGAATAATAGTAGATTGAATTGATCTGTTTCTGTATCTTTGGTATGTTTTTGCTGAAGGGGAGTGGGGTAGGTGGGGAATTCCCCAGAAGCCAAACTTCCTGTAACTGTTTCTACTAACACTTGATTATTTTTTTTTCTCGGTGTCTATTTAAATAGTACCAAATAAAGCTGACATTGCTATCCTAATGGGGGGAGCAGTATTTTTTGATGTTTTGTTAAGATAGTGCTTGATACATTTTAACTTTCTAAAGTGTATATATATGTATTTTTTGTGTGTATAATATAGTTTCACATTGCTCTTTAATATTTAGGGCCTCAGAAAATTTTTCTCGGATCTATATAAAGAATATGAAGACTGTTTTTTTGGTACAGAGGTCTTAAGTCAAATTGATCTCTGTGCCATGCACAAGAAGAAACAGGAATCTGGTTACTATTTCTGTGAATGTTCAATTGATGTGAGCTCCCATGGTACGGAAAAGAGTAAAGAGCAAGAAATGCAAAGAGGTGTAGAAGAAACAGCTAGTGAAGATCTTCCAAACAATGCCACAAAGGCTGAAATAAGAGCAACTGCTACAAGCTATAAGCTTGCCTCATGTTTAGTAGTAGTTGATGATAAACCATCTGAAAATATTGCTGAATCTTCAATTGCAAGTAAAGAAAAAGAAACTGATGGGGTGAAAGGACAGCCTAAAGCTACAGATGGGACTTTCCTTGCAGCTGGAGAGATTTGCTCCAAGACAGTACTTGATCTGTTGCCAGAAAGTTCAGATGCATTGAAAACTGTGGAAAAGGAACAAGAAAAAGCAAAGGGAACAGATGGCAACTTGCAGAAAACTAAAGTAACAGAATATGCACATGATCAGGCAACAAATTCGGGATAAAACTGTTGTGCTGGGTGAATACAACCCATGCTTGGTAATGGTGGAGAAGGCAGGCAACCACGGTAGTACTGAGCTGCACTGGGCTGAGGTATGGGGTAGGCGTGGTGATTCATTTTTGGCAGAAAACAGTTGTCTTAAGAGAATGAAAAAACATATCAAAAGCTATGAGGGAAGCATTAATGAATAGTGTAATGTTTAAAAATCTAGGCCTAAAGAAGAACCTCTAGCATAGGTACATGTGACCATATTACAAACGCAAATGAGCTCTTGTTTATTGGATCATGCCCTTTAGAAGCCATGCACCCATACCAAAGTTGGCACCAGAGTTGTCTGTCATGGAAATGCACACTTCTATATTTGTTGCATTTCTTCTTGCCCTGCTTCCACCTCATTCCCCAGCTCTGAGTCTGCAACCCTGACTTGACTACTTCTGCCTGCCTGCTTTCTCCTCTGTGAGTATTGCCCAAAGACACTTCTTGCCTAATCTGTACGGCTGCTCTGATTTAAGGCTCCAAAGTATGACTGCAACACAATCATTCACTGCATGCGCAGCAGATGATTTTAGTTAACAGATGTTTGTAAAATGTGTTTTCTATTTATTAGTACCTACTTAATGAGAAAATCAGTCTGATTTATGGAAGTAGTAATTCTGGAATAAGATGAGGTGTAACACTGAGTTTCCTTTAGACAAAGAAAAGGAGAGGAATACATGATGAATGTGTTTTTGTACAATCCTTTGAGAAGGAAAAGAGGAACAGTGCCCTTTATTTTGAAGTGATGTTGTAGTCTTGAGCGTACGTGCAAGTTAGAAAAGAACGGGGACGAGGAGAACTGCAACTGTGTCTGGCAAGAAGAGATTTAGAGGTTTGGGCCCTCGCGGAGGCTGAAGTCTCCTCGCTTTGAAGAGCTTGGCGGCGGAGTTGGAACCAGCAGGTGGCGCTGCGGGAACCTCAGCCCGGCTGGGAGCCGGCGGCATCGGGCGGCTGCGAACGGGGGTGATGGGAGAGGTGGTCATGCGCTTAGGAAATGTCTTGCTTCCCCTTTCTGCTCTAATTGCTCCTTGAAAAGCGATATTTAGTCTTTTAAAAGCTCTGCCTTTCATTGAAAATGTGCGTTTCAAAGAAAACATGATCAAGCAGATTTTTCTCTCCCCCAAATCTAGTAGCACTAAGTGCATGAGGTTTTGCTTTCCTACATGATGTGTGGGAATACAGCTTTGGACAGAGCAGCTAGGAAGGGCTTTGTTAAATTAACACCTAGCTGCTTTAAACCTGTTCATCTTGTTATGAGACTTAAAAAAAAAAAAACCAAACCCAAAACAACCCAAATCCTGTATTTGTGCTCTTTTCATAGAGATGGGGGGTAGGAAAGAAAATCCACCAGGCAGCCGCTGTGCAGCAGGAGAGGGAAAGCTCTGCATTTAATGAACCTGCTTTGTACTCGACACTGGGGTCTGTGTCAGATCCCTTGTGCTGCAGCACTTGGCAGAGCATTTAGTTTTGTGTCACTCTACTAAAGGTTGTGGACTTTCAAAAGGCTGTCCCCAAATGGTCTTCTAAATGCAAATTCCAGAGTAGTTCTCAGCTTCTCTGGGGTCTTCAAAATGCAGCTGAATTGCTCAATGCTAAAGGAAGACTTCAAGGTTTATTTGGCCAAGTAGTTAAGGGTGAGACTTCAGTAGTGCATCTCTGTACAAGTACATTCTGGATGAATTTATTTTCCAGAAATGTTTGCTTTAAATATACAACTGATGAAACAGTACTTGTTAATGATTTCTTAGTTCAGAAAAGGATCAGCAGAGTTGTTCATCTTAGGAATTTAAGTGGACTCAACAGCCTAAGACTGAGTACACTTTATGACAGGCTGTATTTGTTCTTATTGAAAATGTTAATTATCTTTTTATAGACAGATGGCACTGGAGTGTAGCAAATGTGTGGTGAATCTACGCTCATAAATGTTTGGGTTTTTAACATCTGCAGCTTCCGATTTAAGTTTAGTTCTGTTTTCAGATTATTGCAATGATGGTAAGGCAAGTAATTTCACTTGTTTTTGAAGTAGAGTACACTTGTTTTGGTATATTAAGTTAAAATAAATACTTAAGTTGTATCATTGTGTTTAATCTTGACCATTTAGAATAGTGCTTAAAAAAGAACATCTACCAAACATAGTATTCAAATATTTTGATTTGGTTGTTGTTAGAAACTAAAAAATAAGCTTCCATAATGCTATTCAAATAATAACAGCATATTTTCAGTCTTATGATGGAGGATATGAAAGAAGTCTTGAATTTTGTCAGTTTTGGCCGGGGGGTGCATGTTTCTGTTCCCAGATATTTTTACTGAATTTAATTGGAATATGTTTAATTATTAGACACTTTGGATGAGTAGATAAGGTGGAAGACAGTTTATGGCATGAAAGTAACTTGGCACTACTAAAGCATATTAATTATCCTTCTTTATGACTACTGTAAGGAAATTACACTGTGAAATTTAGGTCCAGAACTGAGTTTGATACATTCTTTGATTCCTGCATTAATTCTTTTCCTGTGATTATTCTCCCCCTTTATGGCCTCTAACTTGCCTAGTTTTTCCTTTGAGTAATTTTCTGTATGAGTACTAGTAGTTTATGTGGAAGATAATATTTTGTAATTGAGTTTAGTTTAATGTAACTTGATTTACTGAAACAATGGTAAAACTTCAGGGTGGGAGAGAACTTGCATTAAATATTACATGCTGGCTGTGATTTTATTAATTTTTTCTGCTCTTCTGGAAAGAACTAAATGCTGGATTGCACTTCAGTGATTATGGTTTTCCAAGTAAGACGAGAAGAGTCTTCAACCACAGTATCTTCCTGCTTCTTGACTGGTTTTAATTGGATGTATGTTAAATGGTTCTAATAAATGGGATACAAAAGCCAAAGGAAGTCATACTCTTTAAATACCTTACCCTGAATACTGTTACTGGTTGCTGTTAGGCACTAAACTTCAGGTGGGTCTTTGCCATCTGAACAGCTATGGCAATTCTTGCTTCTGGGTGTCATGTATTTTGAGGGTTAAACACAACTGACCAAAGCTTTGTAGGATAAGTAAAATGAAATAAAGGTTATATTGTCCAGTCCAGCTTGCTTTCCCTTCCTGTAGTCCTGTACTTTCTATGTGTGAAGTTCAGAGCAGGTGCATCTCCTGTTTTACCTACATGTCATGGTAGGAAGATGCCAGTCTCTTCTGTTGGCACAACAAAACCCATCAGAAAGGTGTTAGATTGATGGGATCAATTATCTCTATTTGGCCTTGGGGCAGTTTCTTGAGCAGTCCCACTCTTGTGTCTGCACCCTAAACCCCAGCTGAAGAGCTACAGTTGCTTGGCCAAGACTGTTGATGGGGTGGATCAGACCAAAACTACTACTTTTCCTGTTAGGAAATCTTAACGTTTCGCATCAAATTGTCGTGAAACTAAAAGCAGACACAGGAATAAATGATAGTGTTTGACAAGCATCCCTATTCAAAAAAAAAATATCTCTGGAAATATTTAAATTCTGGTAAATATTCAGAGTTAGAAGTTAACTTCTGTGACCTCATAAATTCTAAGCAGCTTAGTGCAATTCTATTGTACAATTTCCTTCTCAAAACCACTCCCACCTGGGATGAAATCCAAGCACTGTGCAGGCATAACTCCTCTGAAGCTGGCTTCCTACCGTAGATTTTGATCATTGACCTATGCAGCAGGCACCTGGACCAAGTCTTAAAAAGATACTTTTAAAAGCCTATATACTTAGAACAGAGCATACTTTTCATTCTCACAGGATGGAAATTAGATGCTTTGTAAAATCAAAGAGGCTTTAGTTATTGAATCCCCCCAGGTTTTTTTTTGTTTTCAGTTCTGGAGCTCAGCTGAAAACACTGACAACTGCTTTCAGAAATCTTATTTTAAAATCTTGTTTTCCTCCAAGTTTCAAGATATGAGTGCTGAAGGTTTCTCATCTTAAATTTCAGTATTTTGATGAGAGGTGGAAAAACAAGTCTCTCTTTTTAAACTGGATGTACAACTTGAATAATTCTGTCTTCAAAATAAAAACCTAACAGCATGCTGCCTGGCAGTTTGCTAGCCTTTCAGCTTTCAGTTTCTTAATGTAAAGAAGAGAAATGAACACCTGAATGCAATAGTAATTTATATACAACTTCAGCAAAAAAACCCAGCATTTATTATTGGTTGGTAGGCTCCTGGTTCAATTTCATGCTGTTGAATAATAGTAAAAAAAATTTGAATAGACATAAGACATTGACCAAGTAAAGGCATCATGAAGAAGTGATTATACTGAGTTTTAATGCATGTGAAGTTTATGGGAAGTTTGCCTTTTTTTTTTAGTATCTTCTCCAGCCGAAGAAGCTTTTCAACTCTATGTGTGAGTAGTGAATTAGAGTTGAATACCTGTTGAGGGTATTTTCTGTGATAAAGCCTCTTTAGGTAGAGGACAAAGGTTTGAATGCTTGTTGCTTCGTAAGCATTTTTCATAATCAACTTGATTTAAATTTAAAGGCTGTTTGAGGAAATGTTATCAGTGAAAGTGACGTCTTACCTGGTGCTGTTAAGACCAAACCAAAGCCCCAACTTTCTGCACAATAAAGGCTGTTGTTGATGATAGGGATTATTTCATCAAACAGAATTCCAGCCCAGTGTTAGTTAAATTTATTTTGCACATGGAAAAGGGTAGAACTTTTAAAATACTTTTCCTAAAAATACAGTATCTTGATCTAGGCATGCTGCTTCATACAATAATTAGTTCTTTTACCTGTGTAAAATCTATAGACTTGAGTCTTATCCCAGGAAGCACTAACTCCTTGCATTTGGTGACTTATGGCAAATACAGCCTGAGCTGAGCAGGGAAGACGAGGTGGCTCCTCAGCTCTCCTGGCAGCAAGTGTATCTTCTCGCAAGTCTAACTTTGTGGAAGAGAGCTTTTTGGTATTGGCTGATTTTATTAATGAACCCCAAAACAAGATCTAAGGCTGGTACTTGAAATGACCATATCTATTAATTCTACGTGTAAAGTGACTGGAAGTGATTATTTGAAGATAAATCATATAATTTCAGCCTGAATGACTGAAAGCTTCTAGGTACTTTTATGAAAACCTTTACAAAGTCAAGGGGATTTATAAATAAATTCATTTTTCAGGGCAAATAGCATTGTTGGCCAAACCCAGTCAAATCTTGAGCCTAATTTTAAAAAATTATTTTTTCATGATATGTTTCAGGACATTTTAACTTCCCTTCCGTATTGAATCTTTATCACTCATGAGGGTTTTTTTTAAAGCCTGCTTTTGTTGGCACAAGAAAAACATTAAGTGTGTAAGAAGTGATGCAAAATTATCTTGTAATTTCAGGAAGTTAAGCTTTGAAGAAAACTATTCATCTGATAAGAACTGAAAACTCTCATGGAAATATGTGTTTCACTTTATTTCATATTTTGTCCTCACCTCTCCACGTCTTAGTATTCATTGAGAGGAAGAGCCAAGCATCTATTCCTTGATATGCCTGTACATCTTGTCTCCTGTCTTGTCCTATGCACCACAGTCACCAATCTTGTTGGCTGAAGGAATTGTAGGGTTTTTTTAAGAGCAGGAAATGAGATTTATTGCTTAACTGAACAATAATTTTGCCCATAGAAAGCAGGCAGTACTGCACGTGAAGGGGATATGTAAACTCAGGACTCCCAAAATCCATGTCATATACTTACGTAGTTAAATCTGCCTCTCAAAAACTGGAAGTACCTCTGCTTTTCTCATGGTCATGTCTTTGTAGTGTCTGCAAAGCTGCTTCATTACCCTATCACTAGATCTTTTTTAACATGACCTTTTCCCATTACTGTTTATTTTCAGTGCTTCTCCTGATTTATTCTCCCACTGCCTCATTTATCTAGTTTGACATGGGGTCCCACAATTCTGCCTCTTCCATGATGCTTCTCTATCCAACTGCATTTCCCAGCTTGTACACCTTTGCTCCCTTTTTTCTGTTTAGTGAACACCCTGCAGCAAGAACAGTCCTTGCTGCACCACGTTCCCTTTATCCCTAGGATTCTTTCATAACTCAGCCTGTTGCTGCAGGGCAGGATGCCCTACATCACCCCTTTTAGCTGGTAGAGGCTCTCAGCTAGCTCATTACGGCAGCTGGTAGTCCGCTGCTTGAAAACCCACGTTGCAATAGGGATGCTAAGTCATCACAAAGTCCCTGAACTGCTGTAGTGCTGCTCAGGATAAGTAAGTGTACTGCTGTCTTACTACAAATGCAAAGTGAAGCCAGCCTAAAATGGGCTTGCAGCAGATGTGCCAGTACACATGCATCAGGTCCTCACAGAGCAGCAATTAAACAAACAGCATCCCAGACAGAAAGGGCACAAGTTCTTCCTGTAGTCTTCTGTTATGCAGGTGACACAGAGAATCAGCAGTAAAATGCAGCGTTTGGTGTCATGGGCTGTCCTATTTCAGACTGGCTCCAATTTTGAATGTGTAAATGTAACAGCTGATACTAATGTGGTGTGTGATGCAGGTTGGGAAGGAGGGAATGGTTCTGCCATGTTCCTATTCCTGAGGATGCTGTGCTCCACTGCAGGGTGACCTGGGAGATGCTGTGGCTGCTGCAGATGCCACCAGTATCCCTGTTCCTCTCTGAGGAAAGTATCTGTGCTGCAGCCTGTAATTGCAGGAAATGCTTCAGCAGTCTCTGGAGAGGCATTGCCCACTTGGGACACAAGGATGCACCAGACACAGTGGTGTGGGAGCCAAAAACAGTAACTTAGCAGGAGACGCTTCTGCCCTAGCTTGGGCCCTTTCCTGTGTGTCTGATGTATGACATGGCACTGGTGGTGAGAGCTCCTCTCTCCTTTTGAGGTGCCACTGCTTTCATAGGCTGCAGGTAAGTTGTTTTGGTGTTTTTCTTTTTTTTTTTTTTTTTTTTGTAACTTGGGGCAGGTTGAGTTTAATCTCCCATTTGAAACATCTCCCATTGCCATGCTTATGTCTTTAAATCATTGCTGTGATGAGATCAACTATTTCCTCATTACCTTTTCCATCTAGGACACCTGTTTTACCCTAAGTGCATATGTTGCTCCATGTGTTGCACCAGAATTTTGGTTTTCAGCATTTGGCTCAATTCTTCAGGCTGTGTCAAAGTAATGTATTTTAGTTGTACGTAAACATGATGATTTATATATGCAGTGTTGCTGCAGTGTGCAGATTCAAGCACGTGTAACATAATTGCTTGTACTCTGTACTGTAACAGAATTATTCACTTAAACAAAAGCTGATTAAATTGTAGCTCTTGACATGGGAGAAACAGAGCAATTCTCAGGACACTTCTTGATAGAACAAGACCTGCTAACGCTTCTGTATTTTAAGATGGTAAAACCCAGTGCATTAATTGCTATTTCAGAGTCATGAAGATTAACTGTTCTCTACGTTCATCAAACACAGATTTCTAAATAGAAATATACTGGATATTGTTCCCACTTACTACGTGTATGTAATACAAATAATCATCTCATGGTAGGAAGGAAAACAAAAAGGATTAAGCAATCCAATGTCATAGTATGGAACATTTACCAGCATGTGTTTGAAATGGATATATAATTTACTGATGTCACCTAGGCCACTTGAAGCTTTTGCTGACAAAAATCTTCTCCATCTCCCACATTGCTATGTGTATTCCATTTTTGTGTTAAAGAAGAAAAGCTATAGGACTGTCTAAAGATATTTAGGAGTAATCTTTATTGTCTCTGCAACTTGTAAGCATTCCAGCTGCTCAAAGGAATCCACAACTCACTTTAAAATAATCTGAAAAATTTATGCCTTAATTACCTAATGTTTTGACATCTTGAATCTACTGAAGTGTATGGGAATTTTTGAACTTCACTGGGGTGAAAATTTCTAGCTCCATAGAAGACTGAATTGTAAAATGGCAATTCTAAGTAAAGGAATTATTCCTGATCTAAATCTGATTCTAGTCTCCCACCCAACCATTTCTCTAGGCTGGGATTAAATAAAATACTCATGTTCACTTTATCAGTTTTGCTGAAAAAATGTAGTTCTATGCTTTTCATTGTGGTAGAGTTACCTAAAGTAGATTTGCCTAAACTACCAATGAGATTTATCTACAATGAGATGTACTCTACAGAAAATTTTGGATGCATACCTAATGCAGCTTGCTGGGAAACATTGCTGTTGAGAAATTTATGGCTTGTATGAGAATTAATTCAACCTGGTGGCAGCATAAAATGTTGATTTGAGAAGAGGACTGTATCAATTTTCCAGTGAAATGAAAGATATAGTAAACATTATCTTAATATCACTTTACAAATGTAATTACTTCTGATGTGTCAGCTTCCCTTGACTTCAGGTCCTTTGGTTCCCCCGGATTCATCAGGCAGAGGCAGCTATGCAGGATGGATATGTGTGCCAAGCCAGGAATAAATGCCTGCTGCAGTGGTGGTGGCCTTGGTGTGGTCCAGTACTCGGGGAAAGGACAGAGGAGTGAAAAATGAGTGCTAAACTGAGGTAGGTGGTGGCTTATTTTAGCCATTGTACAGGACCGTCCCATTTGAGAGAAGGAAAGCCTTTTATTTCCCTCTCTCCATTTGGCTAGGGTAATGCTAGTAGATCTGCACAGAGCTCTTATACAGGCTTTGATGAGTTACAGTGAAGTCAGTGCCAGTTATAGATGGGAACAGCTGAGTGCTACTAACCACTGCTGGTGCAACTGCAATATTTTGTGGCTCCTCTTTGCCTGCATTTAACAACCCAAAACTACAAGGACAAGTGCAATAGAAACTTCAGTAACCTGTTGCTTTCCTTTGCCTGCCATCTTCAATAGTCTCCTCTTGGTGAAACCAGTGTTGGTTCAGCCTGCAATCCTGTTGGCTTCCTTGGCTTTATGGGTAACTCCTGGGGCTTTCTGGCACCTGATTTGCAGATTGGTGAAGGATAGAAGCTGCTGACCTTCCAAACGTTATCACTGACCCTTTTCCCTCTCCTCCCAGGTTGCTGATGATAAGCATGGGCCAGCCAGAGGTCTACTGATTCATAGCACTGCTGCAACGCAGGGAGCTTGTGGATGCCAAAACTGTGCTATGACTCTTATTCAAGTTTATGCCTCTGTGTGCCAGAGGAGAAGCAGAAGATCCTTGCAAACAACATTTCAAGAAAAGTATTCTCATTTTTCCTGCTCGTTAGTCATGAACAGTTCCTTATAAAAGTGCAATTGCTTCATTGTGACAATGCACCAAAACTCTAGTTTCAGGGTCTGAAGGAGAAAACTTCCTCCTATGGCTTGTTTGTGCTAGTCTCTGATTAGACAGTGACAGATGCAGACTTAGCACCCATCCTTGTTTCACTCCTGCTGCTCCAGGTGCTGCACATGTTGTGAAGACAGACACAAGGACTAGAACTGCTCTGCTGCATTTTCAGGCACCAAGGCAGCCTTTAGTTTAGTTGAGTTAGCCATTCCAGCAGACAAATTTCAGTTTTCAAAGCCCAAAGAGCTGCTAATATTATCTTCCACTGTGTTGCCACAGTGAACTATAATAGCAAGTAGGGTCAGACTTTACCTGTTCTCATTTTTTAAGTTCCTCATTTTAAGCAGAATGGCATCTGGTATTGCTTTTGTCTTTATTCTGCAGGAAGCTTTAGGAAAGTCGCATGGTTTTGCTGTGTTATTTCCTGTAATACTGTGTGTGATGAGTCTCAAAGACAGTGAAACAGATCAGTACTTCAGTGTCCCACATGCAGAAAAAATGCTCTGTCAAAGATGAGGGATGGATCTCCTGTTAGAGGATAAGTGTCCAAGGCTCTGCTCCATAGTAGGCTGTTTGTGTGATTTGTAAACATCACTTAGAGGCAGACAGTTGTGCACCATCATCACTGCATAACTTGTATGTGCAGTCTTCTCCCTTTAAAAAAATAATCCAGGTCTTTGCACACTTTGTCTGTGGCTGTATCTCTGTTCCTTGTTTTTACAGAGAATAATAGTCATGCTCTATACCCAAGGCATGTTAGAGAGAATATATTAAGGACTGTGAGGTCATCTTATGCTATTTTAACAGGGACTATATAAGCATTTAAAATAATATGTTCTATTAGGTTCCGAGATGAAACTGTGCTTCTTTAAAATGTATTCTGATTGTAAATTCAATGAAGTCTATAAAAACGTTATACCCCTCAGAGAGACCTAAAGTATGCTTCAGGAATGAAGGAGAAAGGGTATTTTAGAATGTTGTAGAAGTATCATGTTAGCTCATTGGGGATTTAACCTGATAGAGCTGCTTCTGGTGACTTTTGGTTAGCACACCTCAGAAAGGCTCATTTGCCAGGCCTGTGCAGGTGTTATTTCATGAGACCTACTGCAGGTTTCTGCGCTGCTCAAGGTGTGAAGGGATCTATTACTTTTTACTTACCACTTTTTACTTTAGCCATGAATCTTAGCACAGAACACACTGCTTCTCCAAAGCCGAACAATCTCTTCCCATTTCTATCTTCCAAACTGAGAATATTAGTTATGTATCCTCACCAGAGCACTCTTGTCATGAGGAGAAAGGAGAAAAGGAAAAGTAATACTCAAAAAATCTTCGACTGAAATTCCTTTGTGCAGAAGGTGAAGGAGGTTTTTAATAGTGATTTTGACACTTGTTTAGTTTGTATCTCTCTTGATACCTTCACCAAATAAGCTTTCTGTCCCTTTGCTAGGTAATTTAAAAAGAACAATGATGGACAGGAAACTTTAAAAGTAGTTCTCTGGCTCCCATGTCTCTGCCCAATTAAAATGTAGATAAAAGACTAACCAGTGCATACATTCAGACCATGCTCCTCCAGTTCCTGAATTATCTTGTGATGCAGTCAGATAATTTCTAGTAGCATAGGTCCCCTGTCCCAGCTTCAGTTCCATTTCACATGATCATTCCTGCTTATGTTGGACCTTCAGGTTCTCCCTCTGTCTCCATGCTTACAGTGCAATCTAAATTAGTAGAAGATATTTTCTAGTGTGCTCATTTAGATGTTTCTGTTTTGGTTTTTAGCAGTGGTAAATAAGAAGCCTGGCTTCTGGAATATGATAGATACTAGTATACTCTTCCATGGTGGAGTTTTGCCTGTGATTATGAGACCTTATTTATCCTCTCAGATTCTGCCTGTACATGCTGTGCATCTCGTTTGCAGCTAGCAGACCCAAACTGAATCTTTGACTCATCCTTGGTAGAGAAAAACAGTAATTAAGCAGCCTGCATAAAGTGCTACAGTATTGCTATTGACAGTCCTGGAGAGGTGAAAGAGAAGGAGGCTTTTTCTGCTCTGGAACAGAAAAGGCACAAAAAAAAAATCTATACTTTCATTGATTGTTAAGATTTTAATTGTCAGCTAAAACTGAGTACTCATATTTTGTGTGGTTTTGTTTAGCAAGGTCTGATTTCTAGCTAGGTTATAGCCAGAGGCTGGTTGCTACCCCCTTCCCCTCCCCCCCCCCCCCCCCCCCCCCGCCTTCTCTCATTCCAAATAGAGAGAGAAATCTGAGGGACTGAAATATGTTAATGAGGCAAAGCATTAATTCACGATCTACTTAAATTATTAGCAATTCTCCTTTCTCACTATAAATACAGTCCTGTTTTATTGCATCCACATGAACGTGTTCTTGTTTAGAAAGAAAAACTCTTAAATGTTATTGAAAGCTATTCCTCCTACTGAAATCCAATAACCTTTACCATTGTGCCATCTCCATTGCTTTTAATAAAATTTATTGCTTAATTGAAGTCACATTGCTACTTCTGTGCAAACTGTTTTGGCTATTATGGAAATCCATACTCTATTTCAGACAGCAGACTTAAAACCATGTTAACAGTTACCTAATTCAATGTCTGTACATCCACTATTACTGTCTGACAGCATCAATCCTTGAAACAGCTGTTAAAAATTTATCTAAATAGCACAAGCTAATAAACTGGGCTACAGTCTTTTGCAGTAGATCAGGTGATATGTCAATAGTCAGAGAGTCTGGTAAATCAGCTCAGTCAAGTGAGCCAGGTCAATGCAAGTATTTAAAATACTTTGCTAGCCAGTGCAGACTGAGCCAGAGCTGAGTTACAATACAATCGTGTCAGCAGCTTCTTCACAGTCCTGAGGATTTTGTAATAAACAGCAGCATGACTAAAGTACAATTAAGGCATTTGCCTATATCCTTAGGCTGGTCCAAGCTGCATCTATACTCATAAAGATGCAGCCTTCTGCCTAGTGATGGGAGTATTCTGAGGGTTCAGTTTGAAATTAACTTTTCCTCTGGACTTTTTATATAAATAATCATGGAATTTCTTCTGTGCAAAAAAAAAAAAAAAAAACAAACCCAAAACAACCCACAAAACAAACCACACATTTCTGGATCACAATTTGATTTTTTCCATAGCAAAAATTTATGTCTAGGCATATTACTTTTCAAAAAGTCAGACTAAAAATTCCTTCTTAATAAACATTTGTGTGGGAGCACATCTCCCTCTGCCACATGCAGACAGGCAGATACTGGTAAGTAGAGGCAGCTTCTCAGCTCTTGAGGATTGTGGAGGAAGCACTTGCTGGCAGGACACTGGAAATAAAGTTTAAAAGGAAGAGACAAGATTGGAGAAAAATGCATAAGCAAGTGATAGGATGAGCAAATAATGGCCAAGATGGCAGTGCAGAGAAGCAGTCAGGGCCAACTGGGAGAGATTCAAGAAGAGGTCAACACACAAACCTCAGCACTCCCATCACCTGCTGGCATCACCAGAAGGGGTTCAACTCCTTACAACCCACTAAGTTTCCCTCTAAGGCTAATGGCACTATCAGCAGTCATGGCTGATGCACAAAGGCTGAATTTCTCAGCTGTTTTTCAACACTGGCATATTATACTAGCTTGTCCATCTAGAATTTTAAACAAAAATTTCTGACTCCAGCTCCACCACTGTACAAACTGCTCAACAAATAGCTTTAATTAATGAATTTGCAAAAATAATGTGAGATTTTTTGATAACTTGCAAACAGAGAGATGTGTCTTTCTCTGCTTATTAATCTACATGTTACAAATTACTTCTAGCTGCTGTTACAAAAAAAAATCCAGTTTGACTGATGAAAGTTCATGACTTCATGTTTTACACCTTTTTTTGGCAACACAGGAATTACTAAACCAGACTCTCTTGTCATTTTATTACTTAGACAACTTTGCAGTAAGTTAATCATCAGAATTACTGGACTGCTTTATTTTAAATCAATCTAAGGAGTACCCAGAGGCTTTTTTGGTTGTCTTTTTTTCAGAGTACATTGTAGGTTCAGGACTAAAGAAATATTTACCACCTCTCAGAATAAAACAAACCCCTGTCACCCTTGACCCTCTATGTAGCACCCATGACTTACCTCTTACCCTGCACCCTCTATGAAGGGTGTTTACGTGGAAAATAACAAACAGGGTATCTTCAGTTGTGTCAATAATGATCATCCCTGTTAGCACCAGGTGATGCTGCTCAGATACATCTCATAAATCTTGCAGGAAGTCACTGGAGAAGAACAGAAGCACAGGGCCATTGCCCGTGGGGAACTGAAAGGAAAGATGTGTGCAAATGGCAAAGCTAGATGAGCTATCTGCTTGCCACTTCCTGAAGTGCCTAATCCAGCCCACGCCAGTCCAGGCAGTTTCACAACATATTTTTGCCAGCTGCATGGTAGAATTTTGATAGGAAAAATTGCATGCGGATGTTCATGCTGTCAATTTACTGGTTGCCACTGACAGGAGGAAAGATATTGTCTCTTGGGTGCCTCCTTTGCTTGAGAGATTATGCACTTTCTGCTTCCCCAGTTCCAGGACTCTCACATGGCAAACATATTTTTTTTTTTTTAATTTTCTTTTAAATTAGCCTTATTTAATAAAGGAATCTACTGCATTACTAAATGCAATTGATTTTAGTGATAGCTATATTACATCTTGCAATGTATTGTAATGTAAGCAGTTAAACACATAACTAAGCATTTTAGAACATGAAACTATAAGAAAAAAATTATTTGCAAGAGAGAGACTCTTGCCTGCCTACATATTGTAGTTGTTTAATGTCAATTTCTCTTCCCATAGTAGTGAAATGTCACATCCATATTTAAAATCTGAAGTATTGACAAAATCTTCTGAGAATATAAAACTGGTTTTGGCAAAATAAAATAATGCCTGCCATGCTGCAGCTATGCAAATGAAACAGCTCATCAATTTACAAAAAATCTGCGTACAGAAAAGGCATTTTTCAGCCTTTAGGAAACCCAATGCTTTTCTCATGCAGGAAGAAATCCTCACCATGCTGAAGTCAGTGAGAAACCTCCACTGACTTCAATGAAGGTCAGCTGCTAAGAGATTGATAGGGCTATCATTATGCTTTAAAATTAAGCTTATGCACATGAATTCACAAATAGGAACTGTAACAGCAGAAAGGCTTAATGCAACGGTTACAATGGAAGTAGAAAATTCAGACAGAATATGCTGCAGTTTGAGATTAATGTTAGTCATAAAAAAAAATCTGATTTTAATAAATGGCCAAACCTTTAAAAAATTATTTTCCTTAGTGTGTCAAAAATCTCATATTTCTTCAGCTGTCACAGCACTGTTACAAATGGAGACAGAATCTGCTGATTAAATTAAAATGTGGTTTCTCAGTATTTATTTTGAAATTACTCCTAAATGATCAATTACCCACTTAAAAGCATAAGCAAACCTTTGACTTCACAGCACCTCTACAATCTTTCACAGTATAAAACCAAAAGATTTCCGATATCTGTAATTACTTACCAAAATAAATGACCTTTTTGTGTGGCAGTTTTGTTTGTAAATGTTTTATTAAGAAAAAAATAATCTTTTAATGCTATTAGTCAATACATGTGTCATAATACTTAATAAAGTATCACGTAGTAGTAGGTATTTTGGATTCAGGAATGTAATGGTTTTAACTAAATCATCAGAACTATATTCTGCTCCAGTCTCTTCTAAATTGTCATTTTTTTCCAGAATTTAAACAAACTCATTCTTTGTCAAGGTACATCATTCTTAAGGCCTTGCAAACTTTTTAGTGATCGAACCAAAACAAAGAGAGAGCTCAGCTTTCTTGATCTGAAGACCACATTGCTCTTGAGCTTAAAAAGATGCCTGTGATTTTCAAGCAGTTTGTGGCAAATCAGCAAGAAAGAAATCAAAGGAGAAGAAGGGACACTTGGAAATAAAAACAGTAAAGTGCACAGTTATACTGTCCAAAATTGTATTAATCTGATCCAAAGAACTGACTGGACTGTGGATATTTAATACAATTTGGCTTGCATGGAACATACAATCACGATTGGACAGAAAGGATTTTCTTTTTCTTCCTGAAATCATCTAGAGGATTTACTGAATTCAATTTTCAAGGGTAACATACTGCAGCTCTTTGGATATTGATTGGTTTCCTAAGTCCACAAGGAGATGGAGAAGGGGGGGAAAGTGTGGAGGGTTGCAAGGTGTCCTTGTGCCTTCTTGGTTTTGTTTAGATGCCAGTACTCTCCAGTTCCCTGTCCTCCAGCCCTAACGCAGCGTGCGACCTAGAAATCATAAAGAGTTTCTCTTTATTTGTGTACTGTCTTTGAGTTTGCTGGGATTGCTCCCCTGTTTGTTCTCTGCTGGTAGCCTTGAGGGAGTCTGTCTTCTCAGCTGGCTCTTCCTCACAGTCCTGGATTTTACTGGCTGGGGTGTTGGCAACTGACTCCAAGGAGGTGCCTGCCTCCTCCAGGTGGCTGTAGCCCTTATTGCTGCTGGAAGGCTCAGACTGGGAGCTCTGGGAGTCCGTCCTGGTAATGGCAGGGGGGGTAGAGGGTGGTGACCCCCCCAGATCCAGAGATTTGGAGTAGCTAGAAGATGCCTTTGCCAAGAGGCTGGAGTCTGGGCCCCTGCTGACAGATGGGGACTGAGGTTGCTCAGGGAAAAGATCAGGGAAAAGAGGACGCCTGGCATCAGGCAAGCAGCTGGTGCTCTGCCGCCTGAGAACCAGCTTGTGCCTCCTCTCCCCATAGCCTCCTTCGACACAGCCACTGCTGAGGTCAGTCAGGCTGAGTTCAAACTCACCCCGTGGGATCTCCCGGGCTCCCCGCTCACCAGTGGGCCTCCGCCAGCCACCTCCTCCACCGCTTGGCACCAAGGGCAGAAGGGTGAAAGTGCTCAGCGAAGAGCCAACGATGGAGCTGGCTGTGCTGCGCTGACCCCAGCTCTCTGGTGGGCTGCAGGGTGAGCTGTTGATGTTGCGGCCAGCAAGGGTGGCATGCTCCCGGTAGATGCTGTACACAGCCTCAGCCAGGCTGGGTGGCTGCGGTGGGGTGCAGAAGGAGGACCGCCGTGGAGAGGACACCAGGTCTGGTGGGGAAAGGGAGACACCCAGTCCTGGTGGCCAGGAGCTCCTAGCCAGCATGGCCGCTGCACCCAGGCCTTCACCACCAGGCTTTAGCTCCAGGCCCCGGGACTGCATGTAGTTGACAAAGCCGTTGAGAGGGGCTGAGGCCGGGGTTCCCCCGTCCTTGGCCCGCAGACTGTGGGCATCGATGACGGTGGAGTAGAGGTCACGCAGGTTGATGATCTTGGTTTTCTTGTCGCGGTTCTCGTGCAATACCGCATTGGCGCAGATGAAGAGGAAGATGCCGATACCCATGATGAGAGGGCCCAGCACCTTCAGCTTGTCTGAATGCAAGTACCTCGAGAAAAGACGGAAAAGAAAACTCACCGAGTCCTGGGGGGATGAGGAAGTGGGAAGAGACTGTGGGGATCCCCAGGTGGTAGCAGTGGTGGAGGAGTTGGCTCTGGCTGGTGACTCTGTGTGGATCCCTGCATGTGCCCCTTCCTGGCTCTGGGAACGGTTCTTGGGGGTGCCACCCTGGGGTGCCCGGTGCCAGTCCCCGCTGAAGCTGCCTTCTCTGTAGACCTGGCTGGGCTTCGGCCAGTAACCAACCACAGCCAAGGCAATGCCCACCATCAGTACCAGGATGCCACAAAGGGCAATCAGGCCTGAGACAGAACACAGCTTAAGCTTGCCTTTCACCACCACCACATCGTTCTTGCGTTTCTTTTTGGCCTTGCGTTTGCGTTTGGGGATTTGGCTTTGGGGTCGCAGAGGGTCCTGTTTCCTAGCCGAGATCCTCAGGAGGCCTCCAGTGGCAATCATGGCTGGCTACCCAGAGCACTGCCCCTTACGGCCACTCCAGCTCCTGCAACGAAAAGGAGAAGAGAAAATTATGAGAATCAGGGGCAAACCTGCAGCAAGAGATAGGTCTCTGTTTGCTGTTCCTCATTCAAACCCCTGCTAATTAAAACCCTCCACAAGTGGTATGGAGGTTGTCACCAACAGGACAATCTTCGTTGCCCATAACAGCTCATGTGTATGAGAAAGAGACAGGCAAACTGACAAGACAGACAATTAAACAACTCTGGGAGGTGAAGCAGCCATGTGCCCCAACATACTCTTGCAAAACTACTCATTAATTTCTTTACAATCTAGGTAAATGCTATAGAGAGAGGTATTTGCTGGTGTAAACAAAAAAAAAAAATTATCTTGGTCTCAGAAGGAGCTTGCAAAGCTTGCAAGGCTGAGCCTAACTCCCTGATGGTTTCCGGGGACACACTGCACACTGTGGTTAGTGATGTCATGCAGGACTTGAAGGGAGGGGAGAAATAAAAGCAGGAATATAGTATATTTGATCTATAGACACCATTTGTTTCATTGCACTACTTACACACTACATGGGGAGAGTCAAACATATTACCTGCCTTTATTAAATGAGTGGGAAAGGAATTACTGTGAAATGCACAAGGGAAACATTTTAACACCAGGAAGTGGTGCCCCGTGGAAGTTTCTTCCTGGCCATTTGCACTTGATATGCAATATTACAGAAATTCATCTTCTGCCTGTGGTTCAGAGGAACCCCTGATTTGTGAACACATGCGATGTTACAGGTAACTGTTAGGTAACAGGGGCAAATTCCCTCCTCCCCGCGTCCAGAAAGCAGAGAGATGGCTGGTAGGTAAGAGATGTCATGTCAAATTTTATTAAAGGAGGAGCAAACCCTTGCAAGACTGGGGAAATGGCAATGACTGTAGGGAAGCTGGCAGGGAAGTAAACATCGAGTTTTTATGGCTTTTGGTTTAGTGGACCATCAAAAGTCACCTCTGTTCCGGTGATGTGAGCTACAAAACGCAGTGTGCAGAAAGAATTCCTGCACTGTTGCAGTTCTTTTCAGAAAATATTTTGTCATGCTACCGAGAAGCAGGATCCCCTCCCCCCTTTCTCTTTCCTAGTGTCCGATTATTTTTTCTTTGAGGGAGCAAAAGATAACAGCACCAAATATAATACCATTGACAAACTTGAATCCATTGTACAAAACGTGATTAAGTAAGCACCTAAAAAAATACTTTGCTCCCCTTTCCCTGTTCAGCTTTTAAATCTTATTTCTTTTCTGTTCTATTCCCAGATTTGCCACGTATGCGGTAATTTTGTATCCCCTTTATTCTACTTAAGCTTTCCCCGGAAAAAGAAGGGTGCTGTCAGCCAGAACGCTGTTAAATTACTCTCCGAGGTACTGCACGCTCAAAACAAAGAACGGAGACTTCTCTTATCTTTCCTATCGCTGATATGTTTATTAAAAAAAAAAAGCAGCTCGACAAAAGAGAGCATTTTTTGTTGATGCAAAAGTGTAATTGTGGGGGCATGCTTTGCTTTAATTGCCGGTTTCTCGGTCCCACTCTCTCTCTGCCCCACTAGCCAGCTGCCCGTCTCTAACCGCGGCGAAAACAGATGGAAACCAGCTCCGAGCAGCTTCCCCAGTTCGGCACCGCCTGGCACTTAGTTTCGGCGATAGAGAGAGCAGAGCTCGGCGTGCGGAGGAGGGCACCGTCGGGCCACCGGCCACCGCCAGCGACCGCAAAGCGATGGAACAACCCGGGACTCGCAGGGGAGGGATGCATCCGCATCTCGCACGAACCCATCGCCACCTTCCATCCACACTCCAGCCCACCCACGCCTGGCTCCCTAAAAGGGAGCCCTCAAGCACTGCCTCGACCCGGGTCGGGAAAAACCAAGCGCAGTTTTAACAGTATTAACAAGACCTGGTTTAACCCCCTCCTGCCTTCTCCGGGCGCCGGCTCCGGCTACCGGGGCAGAGGCTGCCACGCACCGCTTTAAAGGGCAAGTAGTCACAGGACGAGGGTGAATGGCTTTAAATTGGAAGGGGGAAGATTTAGATTAGGCATTAGGAAGAAATTCTTCACGACGAGGGTGGTGAGACTCTGGTTCAGGTGGCTCAAGGAAGCTGCGGATGCTCTCTCCCTGGGGGTAAGGCTGGATGGGGCCCTGAGCAGCCTAGTCTGGCGAGAAGTGTCCCTGCCCATGGCAGAGGTGTTGGAGCTGGATGGGCTTTAAGGTCCGTTCCAAACCATTCGATGATTCTAAAGGAGCTCCGGCTGCAGACCCTGAGGGGGTGGGGTAGCCGGGGGTGATGCCCTGACCTGGCGGGGGTCGCTCAAGGCGGCAGCGGCACTGGGGGGGGGGTGGTGGTGGTGGTGGTGTCACACGCGATCACTTACCGAGGAGGACCGGGAATTCCGCGCGGGAAGCGGCCGAGCCGCCGCAGGGAAGAAAGTTTCCGGCCCGAGCGGGCATCCCCGCGCCCACCGCCTCCTCTCACGGCGCCGGGCGGGCGGGCGGCGGGGCTGAGCCGAGCGCCGCGCGCCCCCTCGGCCCCGCCGCCACCGCCGGGCGCCTCAGGTTGCTCGGCGGGAGCGCTGCTCCCTCGCCATGCAGCATCCTTCCCGCCTGCCGCCCGGGCAGCGCCCGCCCTCGCCGGCGGAGCCGCCGCCTGTGCCTGAGCCGCGGCTGCCGGCCGGACCCGGCGCTGTTGCTAGGAGACGGGAGCCGTGACACAGGGAAATTGCCGCAGGAAGGACCGCCGCGGCTGCGGCTGCCGCCCCCACCCCCGCCACCTGCGCCACCTGCGCCCGCCCGCGCCGGCCACGCCCCGCCCACACAGGCGGCCACGCCCGTCGGAGGTCCCGCCCGCACCCGACACGCCCCGCCCTCACCCCGCCCCACCGTGTTGCGTGTGGTGAGGCGTCACACACCCGTTGACCCCAAGGCTCCTAAAGCAGCTCGAGGGAGGCGGTTCTTCTCCTCTACTCCGCTCTTGTGAAACTCACCTAGATTCCTGTGTCCAGTTCTGAAACCCCCAACATAAGAAGGATATGGAACTGTTGGAACGGGTCCACAGGAGGGTCAGGAAGATAATCAGAGGGCTCTAGCACCTCTGCTATGAGGACAGGCTGAGAGTTGGGGATGTTCAGCTAGAGAAGAGAGGGCTCCAGGTAGCCTTTAGAGCAGCCTTCCTGTACCTGAAAGAGCTATAGGAAAGCTGGGGAGGGACTTTTTGCAAGGGCATGGAGTGACAGGACAAGGGGGTATGGCTTTAAATTGGAAGGGGGAGATTTGGATTAGACATTAGGAAGGAATTCTTCACAGTGAGTGTGGTGAGGCACTGGCAGAGGTTTCCCAGGGAAGTTCTGGATGCCCTCTCCCTGGAAGCGTTCAAGACCAGATTGAATGGGGTCTTGAGCAGCCTGGTCTAGTAGGAGATATCCCTGCCCATAGCAGGGGGCTTGTAACTGGGTGACCTTTAAAGTCCCTTCCAACCCAAGCCGTTCTATGATTCTATGATTTCACTCCCCACACTGCCTAATAAGCGACTGGCCATAGGTGAAGTGCAGCCTCTCTCTGCTCGCTCCTTCTCTAATGTTGACCTTCCTGGTGCTGTTCTCTCCCGAAAAGTGGGAGATCCCATCTCCTCTCATCACTATAGTCCTTCCTGGGGTTTGCCAAATTGCCCATTTAGGAGCTCAGCAACAGGAAGCAGGAAGCCCCTCAGTCTCCTTTCCCCCATGACGTCTCAGCAGCCACCTCGCCTTTGTTCCCTCCTCTTCCTCCTCCAAGTTCGAGAGAAAGCCAAGAAGTAGGTGAAAAGATGAAGAAAGAGAATGAGAGAAGAAAGTGGCAGCTGAGGTACGTCAGTGGTGTCACCCAGGATCTCTCATTCTCAGAAGAGACCAGGAAATAATGTTCTCTTCTGAGCTGCTACATGAAAACTCTGATTAAAGTTGTCGCCTAAATGAGACATAACCTAGCGTGTCCCATCACACTGCTTCTTGTATTCATGAGAGAAGATTACTATTGCTTGCTTTAGTCAAGCCTTCTTACAGGTCCACTGTGAGCTAGGAAGGTAAATCTCAGGCAGGTATCTCAGTAAATACAGAAAACTTGGGTTTGAGTTTGCTCCTGACTTAGATTGTGTGTTGTTCTGGGGTGGACAGACTGAACCCATCTTTTTGTACTGTGGCCTTGGGTTCTTCTTGAAGCTGTGAGCTAGCCTGGGCCAAATCAGCTCTCTTCTACCTCTGTTTTACCTATTTTGTGAGAAGACTATGCTGTGTGCAAAACAGCCTGCCAGACACTGAGGGGCAATAACGAGAACTTTTATGGTCTCAGACTGCGTTTTTAAAAAAAATGGATCCAACACATAAAACTGTCAGAGAGATTATGCATATTCAGTTAAATTTTATATATTCTGCCCTCAACAAATCTGTGAACACTCACTCAGACTGCGCTATTCACTCCAGCTATCAGTGTCTGGTTTGAGAACAAACAAATCCTAAAACTGCACATACGCATTTTAATGTCATTTGCAGTTTATCTAAGCGAAATCACTCAGGGCACATTCCTTTTAGTACATATGTAACTTTTGGTTATGCAACAGGCTTGAAATTTAAGATTTATTATTTAAGAACTTATTTTAAAAGCATGCTTTGAATAGTTTTGATGAACCTGAGTCTTTTGACGTTCAGTAATTTGCTTTGTGTTCAGACCAGACTATCAGAGAAAACCAAACATATCACATCTGTTTCCCCTGGAGACCTGTATCACATCAATAATGCAGCATCACCAGACTCCCTGAAAATCTCCCGTGTTAGAGGAAGAGGGAGAATGAGAGTTTTTTTTTAAAGGGCAAAGAACTCCTTTTCCTGAGTCATATTTTCTATTTGTGTCCAACTAAACCATTCTATTTACCTATCTTTTTATACAACAGCCTTTCTGTATTTTCATTGCTAAGGTTTTGAGTGATTAAACTATCATCACATTCACAGTTTTGAAATTTCTCTTAGCAAAATATGTTATAGGTGAGGCCCAATCCTGGAATATATGAAATAAATTCTTGGATGAAAAGGTGCTGAAGGTGTTGTTCTGCAGTAGCTAGCAAAGCAATCTTAATTTGCTCTGAGTGGTAAAGGACCAGTTGTACAATGTCAGCTGAATCCCTCAGAGCAAGTTACCTTACCAAGTTGCATATTTCTTACCCATATTAAGATTATTCTTCTTGTTTAACAAATGCATTGGATCTTTAATGAAACATTTATTTTATTTTTAGTTGATACAGGTTTTTCTGTTCCCAGAAGTGGATTGCAAGTGGATTACTGGCTACCTATGTTAATTTGAAACTATCTGCGTTTGCACTGAGTACTGAGTCCTCCCTTCCTTCCTTTCCCTTTCCTCCTCCTAACGTCTTCTTGCCTCTCCTCTTCTGTTTATCTGTATAAATATCAGTATTTTTTAAGCAACCTACCTTTGTTAGGTTGTATAAACATAAGATGGTAACCTTCATGTGATTCTTCTTGGGATGTGCTTCAATAAAACAGTGCCATCAATTTTAGTTTATCCACATTAGTAGGTTCCACCTGAGGCTGGCTGGGTATGTCAGCTCTAATCCAGAAGATGCGTAGCCGAGTTGATATATCTCAGCCCTCAGCAGGCCCAAGGTCCAAAAACAATTCAAAAGAGAACCTAAAGTATTCAGTGTACTTATCTGAAATACTGTAGCATCTGTGCACTGTAGCCATGGAGCTCCCGTTGCTACTGTAGAGGCCTTACAGAACAAAACCAGAGAGAAAGCCCTTACTTGATATAGTTGCAGACTGGGCACAAGATAAAAGGGTAACTATGGATAGCCTTGTTAAAGGAATAGTGTTAAAAGCACAAGAGAGAGACAGTTTTCACATGCTTTATGATTTCCCCAGTCATTTATCTTCACAGTTTCTCAGACAGACTAACAGAAGCATCAAAGGTCATTGCCAACTCAACCTATATCCTACTAGCAGACTGGCTTCCAGTTAAAGCAGTGGCTCTAGCCTGAAAGCCTGTTTCAATTGTAGCTTATTTGGCTTATTTTAATTAGCTAATTTATTACATTAATAAAAATAAAAGCCAATGTACATTTGTACATATGCTTCACAGTATATTATGCTACATGCCAAGGTTTCCTGAGTCTTTATGCTGCAATTCATAGCTTCATCTCATTCAATATCTGAGGAAGTTGTAAGAGCATCACTCCCAGTTTGGCCACTAGTCACAGAGTAAGTCGTCTTTTTTTCCCTTATTTTAGACCAGACTCTCTCTCTCTCTCTCTCTCTCTCTCTTTCTTTCTTTCTTTCTTTCTTTCTTTCTTTCTTTCTTTCTTCTTCTTTCTTTCTTTCTTTCTTTCTTTCTTTCTTTCTTTCTTTCTTTCTTTCTCTCTTCTTCTCTCTTCTTTCCTCTCTTTCTCTCTTTCTCTCTTCTCTCTTTCTCCTTCTTTCTCTCTTTCTCTCTTTCTCTCTTTCTCTCTTTCTCTCTTTCTCTCTTTCTCTCTCTCTTTCTCTCTTTCTCTCTCTCTTTCTCTCTCTCTTTCTCTCTCTCTTTCTCTCTCTCTCTCTCTCTTTCTCTCTCTCTCTTTCTCTCTCTCTCTCTTTCTCTCTCTCTCTCTTTCTCTCTCTCTCTCTTTCTCTCTTTCTCTCTCTCTCTTTCTCTCTCTCTCTTTCTCTCCCTTTCTTTCCTTTCTTTTCTTTCCCATGGCAGTGGAGATTCTGATATGATTAATGTTGAAGAATGTGGTATGATTAATCATGATTTGATACTCAATGCAGAGGAAAAGAGCCGCACTGTGAATGAACTATGAGAAATCATCCTCTGTGAGAAAATATATTTTTGAAATCCTTACAGGCCTACATCAAACACAGCAAATCCACATTGTGTATTAGATCCGTCCAGCTTATTTGATATGTGGTAGAATCAGAGGCAACTTCTCTTTTCATTGTGTAGCAAACCTGAGTCTAGATAATCCGCTGAGAGTTAATGGCAATTTGCATGTCTGCTCTTCTTTCAGAATTAATTATAGCAGAGATACACATTGCTGGGAACATTTGCCAGGGTGAAGGAGATACACAGCCATGAAAACTAGTGATTGAAAGGTAAAGGGAATTAATACTTTAAGATGAACAAGCTTTTTCACACAGAAAAGTTCACCTCACTTATGTTCTTACTGACATTCTCTGTGAATAGATTTTTATTTTCAAGACATTAATGGCACTAAAAACTTTATAAACATATATACTTTTAATTTACATCTTGTAGAAGACTTGAAAGTGGAGGAAACTGAACATGAAAGGCTCCTGGGTCAGTTGTGACATATTGCAGGAAGCCTGTGATGGTTGCACCCTCGGGTCATGAACCGTGCTTAGAGGCAAATGTCACTCAGTTGCTTTTAAATGTTCTGTGCATGACTTCTCAGCTGGTTTAAAAAGAAGCAGGAACCATTCAGCCATGTTATTTGCCTTCAGTTTTAATTTGTTGATACAAGACAACTGCAAATAACTGCAAAACATTGTGTCTGTTTGTGGGCACAAAACCATAAAAAGGCTAATCAAGAACACTTCCCAAACTATTTGCCTGGAAGGCAAGACTGGTGTAGCATTTCCCCAAAATCATTGCAATTATTTTTTTTAATGCTGTTTCCTCTTCACTTACCTCATCCATCTACAATGTAAGCTTTTTGAGATGGAGGTCGTCCCAAAGATACTTGGGTAATCAGGGTCCCAGGTGTAATGACATAGCTACATACAACTGTTTCATGATTAGCACCTTCTTCCTTGTCAGTTTCAAGGTCTACAGCAAACAATGTTAATGTATTTTTGTAAGACAAGTTCATAAAATAACTTATTTTATCTTCAAGCTTAGAAATATTATTTGGAGTAAGTGGGACAGCACTTGTCTATGAGAAGTAATGATAAGATATGTTTTTAAAGTGATATTATAAGTACATTACTTGCATGCCAAAGCACTTGTAGGACGGAACAGTAGAATGCACTAATAACATATGGCTCTTGCTGTCTTTTTTTCTTCTAGGGCAGTAGATGCTAGAGAGATTTTTAGTCTTGGTAATTTAAAACTGTAGATCTTCAAAAATAAACATGATACCCGCATTTTTGCGTCTCTGTATAAAGGGTTTTTCAACAAGGAAAGAGATGCTCATGCCTTTCATCTGTATTGCTCATTGAAAGTCCTGACATCAGAGTTCTGGCGAAACCATCTCAATCTGGAAGTGGTCAGGAAGGAATGGTAGGCAGTTTGCCTCCTCAGCATGTGAACAGGACATCTATGAATCCGAGTTAGTCCTCCTTGTCCATGAGCTGGACTAGTCAACTACAATGAGCCACCATCACATAGAGTCTGAGTAGTTAGCAGATATTTTACAATTTTGTTATCAGTATTTGCTCCAGTTTCTTGGGGATGCACCTGCTACTTCCCAGCATACGCTCAGGCTGCTGAGGAGCAAGGCTGTCTTTTCATCATACAAAACACACAATGCCTGCATTAGTTGGGGAAATTCCTCACTGGTCTGGTGAGACATTGGAACAACACAATCAAGCATAATCACTCCTATAATTATAATAAAATTATTTGCAGCAATCTACATGAAAGTGCAGTCTATCAGTCTAGAGAGTAAGACAATAATTTCATCCTTCCTTTTTAAGAGAAGGGTTTTCTCAGACCAGCACTCACTGCATACTTACATCCTTGTGCAGTTTGATAGGTGCCTTTGCCCTACGTTATTAAAGAATTAACATTTAATAAATGGAAAGTATTACAGTATCCTTTTTTATTTGCTGTCAAGAGAGATTAACCCACATTTTTGACCTGTTTTTTTATTATTTTTTTTCTCATTTCCCTTCCCCCATGACCTGTAATTTTTTTTTATTCTACACTGGACATCTAATCATCACTGTGGAAAGAAAACAAGCCAGTGCAGGCTTGTTTACATATCCAATAGAAATAGTTATTATGGACAATCAACACAAATTATCACAATACTGATGAGCTGTGAAGGTCTTTAAAACTTCGTGCTTAATTTCTATCACATTCAGAATAATACAAAGTCTGCTCAAAACTGCCAACTGCACATAGGTGGGGGCGACCCTCGGTATTGGTACAGGCTGGGGGACTAAAGGAGTTGAGAGCAGCCCTGTGGAGAAGGACTTGAGGGTACTGCTGGATAAAAAGCTGACTATGAGCCGGGAGGGTGTGTTTGCAGCCCAGAAGGCCTACGGCGTCCTGGACTGCATCAGAAGCATAGCCAGCAGGTCGGTAGAGGCAATTGTGACCCTCTACTCTGCTCTCCTGAGACCCTATCTGGAGTACTGTGTCCAGCTCTGGAGTCACCAACATAAGAAGGACATGGGCCTGTCAGATTGAGTCCAGAGGAGGGCCATGAAGACGTTCAGAGGGTTGGAATGCTTCTCCTGTGAAGACAACCTGAGACAGTTGGACTTCAGCCTAGAGAAGAAGTGGTTCCAGACAGACATTGTAGCAGCCTTTCAGTAACTAAAGGAGGCCAGCAAGAGAGCTGGATATAGAATTTTTACAAGGGTATGCAGTGATAGGACAAGGGGTAATGGCTTTAAACTGAAAGAGAATAGATTTAGACTAGATATAAGGAAGAAATTCTTCACTGTGAGGGTGGTGAGGCACTGGAACAGGTTGGCCAGAGAGGTTGTGGATGCCCTCTTGCTGCAAGTGTTCAAGGTCAGGTTGGATGGGACTTAAAGAAACTTGGTCTAGTGGAAGATGTCCCTGATTTTGGCAAGGGGGTTGGAACTAGATGATCTTTAAGGTCCCTTCCAATCCAAAAATTCTATGATTATTTTTTAAAGAATTAGCAACATTGCATATGCTTGCTCTTCCTTTTGCTTTCATTGCCAAATAAATCTCTCCTTAAATTTAAAGACAAAGCATAACATATCCCTTAATTGTGCAGGCTATAAGGATGATGTTGCTTGCTCATCTTACAACGCTCCCATTAGGTTAGGTTATGTCCTAATTAATCTATACGTCTGAACAGAAGTCAATTAACTTGTTATAGAGATTCACCAGAGGCACTGAAAGGAAGATTTGGCCTGCAGGTCCTGTGAGATTATGTATATTAGTAAAGCAATCAAACTTTGGCCCCAAAGACCAAGCTCTAAGTTGACTGGTTGTGTAGTAAGGCAAGAGCTTTGAGACTCTCTACGGCCTTGGGAGTTACTGAAAAAATGACATATTCCCTCCAGAAGGAAAATGCGTGCCTAATCTCGTGATGCAGGACATAGCTGATTTTCAGTTTGTGTTTACATCTTTAGTTATTTTTACAGCTATTCTGCCGAGTTTTGTTTATAGATATTAATGGTAATGGGACCCCAAAACACTCAAAAAGACAGAACCTGGAATAATTTTGTTTTTTCCTCAAATATAGTTGTGAGTTGATTGGGCTATTGAACAGGAGGGTGGGAAAGCCGTTTCTTTTTTTTTCTCTTGGCTTACTTGAATATTTTGGGTGTGAAATGAAGCTTGTCATATACACTAGTTAAAAAGCCTCAACTCCTCCGTTTATTATGCATTCTTTCTCAGTGAATGCTTATTACTCATGCATAGCCAGGAGTGTGAGGATCACAGATGCATTACGAACTGTTTATTTAACTTTAAAATAACCATTCTTGCTGCCCAGGAAGGCTGTGGAATCTCAAAACCTGCCTGGGCATGATCCCGTGCAACTTGCTCTGGGTGAACCTACTTAGCAGGGGGCTTGGACTAGATTATCTCTAGAAGTCCCTTCCAACCCCTACCATTCTGTGATTCCGTGTAAACAGAACTTAAGAAAATGTTGAAAACTTGTTCCCAAATAATACCTGCAAGTATAAAACAGACCTTGGATAATTAAGTAGCCATTTCACTATTCATCACAGTTTCTAATGAGGGCTCAACCCGAGTCAGAAAACATACACTCTTGGTTTCTTTTGCTGTTCCTAGGTGTCTTCACCACTAAAGACTGTGTCAGTTCCTGTTCTCAAATATAACATATTGCATCACAAGTGGGTGGAATTTATCTCACCTAACTTTGGAAGGCTCTAACGTACCTACATCACTTTTAAGCACGACATTTAGTCTTCTGCAGGAGTGACAGTTTGAAAGGAGTGGTTTTCTGCATTTACCTTTTTCCTCCTACTGATTATGGCTGAACCCTAAACTCTAGATTTTCATGTTGCTGATTTTCATATCGCAGACTTTTCCCTCTGTTGCCTGTACTATTTACATGCCTCCCTCTGAAGCATTTTGTATAGCGTCATGAGAGTTCAGCAAAGTGCTAGATCCCAGAGCCAGGTTCCCCAGATTTTTATTCTGCATCTCATGATGCTTTCTATATCACAATATCTAGCTAAGTACACACTTCAGTGTCTTCATGCATCTCTTTGTACTTATGGATGCTTGAGGGAATTCTACATGTCTTGTAGATTGGCTATCTTTTTCCCTCTGTATTCAGAAGTTTTAATTATTCCTGATTAGAAATTCAACTAATGGGTATGCTGAAGTGTAGACGACATTTTTATGAGGGAGATAAATGGATGGGACAAACATTTTCAAAGAATGGCAGGTTGTTGCATTTCACTGAGCAGCATTTTGAGAGCAGCAAATAATTCCTGAGTAGCAGGATCATATTGTAGTTGTGACTTAAATAACAAGAAGTGGTTGCAGAACATATGAGTGTGGAAAAATATGTTCTTGAAGTTGGATAATGAGTTTGCTTCAGCCCTTAAGATACCAGAATGGGAGGTGCTTTAGTAATAAGGAAAAATACTTTGCACTCTGAAAGCCTGCTACCCTAACCTGGTATTAATGACTAGGTTGTGTGGCTGAAGTTGGGGAAGCCATGGAAAAGGCTCTAGATAACCACATGTGTAAGACCACTAAGCAAATCATCATTCATAAGACTGTGATCTTGAAAGAATTTCATAGAGGAATTTGAAGCACTAATTATTCTGAACTGAGGAAGGGGCAGTACCAAATGTTAGGTGTGACCCATGGACATCTAGTAAAGTTCTGGCATTTCTCACCTTATTCCGTTTTCTGTCCACTAGTCTTCAGTCTATCATTAGGCACTTGCTGCTGAGTTACTAGAGTTAGTTTGCTAGCTACAAGACTGCAAAAAGAAAGGCATAAGGTTCATTTTAACAGTTAAGTTGCAGGAAATATTATGCTTTCCTAATTGGCACAATCAACATATTGGGGACTCAGATATCTACAGAGATTCTGAAAAAGCTTATAGTATTCTGGCTGACCAAGTAGGAAAAAAAGAGGAAAAAAAATCCTGAAAGACAAGCTGAAGAGAGAATTATAGGATTTCTCAAGCAGGAGACTAGCCACAGTATCCTCATCTAAAAGGTCGTATAACACTCTGACCATGAACTCTGAGTGACTAAACTTTGTGTAATGGATCTAAACCCAAAGACTGATGAATATGAGCTTAAAAGAATAATTGTCTTAACTTTAGGTTTTGTTATTTGCATGATTATGTATGCCCTTTCTCAGCATAAGTGTAGACAACATCAACTTCAGTTAACTGCATGTTGAAATAGAAAGAGCCTGTTACTTTGCTCAAAGGAGAACACATCACTTAGGACTACATGGTGACAGAGTCTCCATCTGAGCACTACCTGTCTCTGAGCATTACCTGTCTCCCAAAGTCAGGCTGGTTCCTGAGACTCCCATGACGACACCTTCCCTAGAGGTATCCCATAGCACAGAGTGCCATGCTGGCTTGCAGCAAGTACAAGTATTTTATCTCTCTGTATCAAGAAACCGTGTTCTTCCTCATTCTGGATACAGAACTAAAACCCTGACTCCCTTTCTGGTCCCTCTATGGCTGATGCTTCTTTATCACAAATATAACATAGTGGAGAGTCTGGTTTTCTTCTGTTTTCAGTTTTTAAAGAGTTTCTCCATACTGATGGTGGGAAAAGTCTTACTAAGAATATCAGACGTGCCACGTGGGATCAGGTAGAAAACTGATCCACTGAGTTCAGTATTGTCTCTCCTAACAGCCTGAAGAAACCTTACAGTAAAACTGGGCTGTCTCTTTTTCCCTTCCTCTCCAAAGATTAAAAAAGGTGAAGAATCATCAATCTGAAAACAAGTGAACTAATGTCTCAAACAAGGTGAATTACTCCTTTGTTAAAAAGTACTAATGGTTACCTAAATTTTGCATAAAATGTATTTTTGAAATTGTCAAAATCTCATGATTGCCTAAACTTGTTTAAAATTTTTTTTTGAATCAATTGCCAAATAGTCTTGGTTTTAGAGAGTTTATTGCATTCACTGAATGACTACATCTCCTCCATCCTCAAAATGCTCTTGCAGCTGATATGGACCCAGATTTACCTCTTCTTGTGCGTAGACCTGTAAGTTACTAAAGCAAAGTGTAGAGGAATTGTGTGAAGAAACTGAAGGGTCATGGAAGGGACTGATATGCTAATCTGAAGTCTAGGTGGAGTCCTCATTTAATTGAGTTAAGAAATGGAGCAAGGCTGATGTGGATAGACTACTTTTGGAAATGGGAATATATTAGTACATTAAACATAGCTATGCTGCAAACAAATTAAGCTGATTTGGATTCTTTATCAGTGGAAGTAAAGAAAAATGTCTTTCCTGTGTGTTATTTGAGACAAAAGGAATGGAAAAATATTATCTGAGCAAGGAAAACTCATCTGAGAATATTAAACTCTGTAGTGACAAGATACTGTGATGGACTTCTGTCCTCTAGAGCTTTGTGCAGGTATTTTATACTTAGTGATAAAATAAATGAGATCCTTGGCATTTACAGAAAGGTGATCTGGGAGCCAGTAGAATAGATAAGAAATTTATTTTATCAACTTTTCACTGATTGATATGAAGAATCAGGGAATGGATTTGTTCCTAGGCATGCCAGTTTAAATCTTCAGTAATACTGGTCTCAATGAATGTGAAACTGATGCAGCAGAAGGTGCATACTATTAATTTTACTCCTGTATACTATTAATTTTACTCCTTTTAACAACTTCTTTAGCAACTTATTGCACCTAGAGGACAGCTTAAAATGTTGCATATCAATCTATACATCACTCTAAACTCATACCTGGGATGAACCAAATTTGAATATGAGGCAAACTGAATTGAGGTTATTCTAAGGGAACTATTGTCATATTAACACATAACAGATGAACACCTCTGTGGGCTGTAATCACCCAACAGAATAGAAACTTTGAGATCAAATTTCCAGCTGAAATTTATGGCTCCTATCTAACAAACCCCACGGATTGCATAAGGCCTTTCCCCAGACTGACAGTGGCAGGCCACAACCATCTGCAGAAAGCCCAAGGTAATCCATATTGTCATGAGATCCACAGTATCGCATGATCCTGATTTGCAACAGTCACCCTAAATATTCTGCCACTGTAGTGTGGAGGCAAAGTTCATGTCAATGTAGGCAGCACTGCTCTGTTGAAGTGTTGTCAGTGAAGTTACAGGAGGCTTTTGACATGGCAAGTCGCCAATGTCTATCTTGTTCTTCCACAAACAAGCTACACGTTTTGGAACATCAGCCATGAAGAATTTCATACATAGATAAAATGAGGATAGCATGCAACTGACAGTTTCTAATTCCACTCTCACACCTGTCTAGAGTTGTTGCTGCTAGTTCCCACTCAGAGACAAACGTCCAACACTTCATATGTATTTTACATGAAATGGGCTGCAGACATGAAGCAGAATCCTGGCTGGGCTTGCAACTTAATTTGCAGCAATTTCTCAACCATACAAACTAGAAAAAAAAAGCAATAAACAGAGACACAAAACCAATAGAAAGCTGCTGTAAAGATGCTCTATGACACTTTGTAAGACATAGCTGGGATTTGTCTTGTAAACCCACTAGGGAAAACTAGAGGTAAGGGAAACAATTGTTTAATCTTTCATGAGAAGTGACAACATTTTCCCTTAAATCACTGTATTGAGAAACAGAGAGCACCTCCATAATTTTTCCAAGACTTTTCTCTAAGTGCTTAATCAAAATATAATACTGCTGTACGTTTTGTCATTATATAGCTTGGCTTCATACACTCATAGAATGGTTTGGGTTGGAAAGGCCTTTAGGGATCATCGCGACCCCCTTCCTTAAAGCATGGGTGTAGAAAATGCTCATCAGGCCTGTTGTCTACTACTAGACAAAAAGAAAGACTGAGATTTAAAAATGGACTGAAGTGATCAGTTTGGAAAGGTGCTAAAGCTACTACCAGGTAAACAATTACATATTTTGAAGGCATATTTTTTATCTGCAAAGCACTTATCAGTTTAGATAGCCTCTATTGAAGACAATGCAACTGCTCCCATTCCTTTTAAACATAAGAATCAAGCTTTATTGGAATCTATTAAGCAAGACCATTGTTTGCAGCCTCCAATTTAAACATAAGAACCCATAACCATTAAAATCAAGGGGATTTTTTCTGAGTATTGTTCAGTGTTTTTACATGTATTTGTTTGTTTGGGACAAGCAGAAGGAATAGATGCTACAGAGGAGAAGATGAACAACCAAAGCTAAGGGATGCAGTCTGAATAAATATTGAGAATGTGACCCTGAGATGAATGCAAGCCTACAGCAAAGGCTCAGGATTAATGTCAGCTGGAAAATGGTCTGGAAATAAGGCCAAAGTGCTTGTTTCCTTCTTTCAAATGTCTGATTCATGATTTCCAGTGTAATAGCTTGGAGTCAGAGAAGAGTCTGTTTGCTTATTCAAATAAAGGACTTTGTGTTATGAGGAAAGAAAAACCTGAGAAGTGATACAGAGCAAAGGTAGTACCCTTCTGAAGATGTTGTGATAATGTGAGTTTTTATCATTGAATTTGGACTATCTGCAATTAGGAGCTTGTTATTTACCTTATATATTTTCTGTGGTTTGTTTGTATCAACAGAACTGTGCAAAACCTAGTTATCTTCAGAAAGTGGCTGGAAGGTAATTACTGCCCAAATTCTGAAATTATCTTTCCAAATTTGCTTTGCTGTGGCTATTTGCTTGAATAGAGACACTCTGATCACAACAGAGAAATTAATATACTATGTTATTGAAAACATTTGCTGCACCCATTTGTTAAAAGTATGGCTGAGTCAAAATTAGAGCTAAGTATCAATTAATTTTTGAAAAACAATGCATGGCATAAACATTCAAGGTCAGAGTTTGAATAAAAGATTAACTTCCAAGGCAAGAATTTTTAAATCCTATCAATTCACATTGGCACTGGTATTTTAACATGACAGAACCTTACTTCTGGAAACTAATGAACATGTGGGCAACTAAGTCCCTGCTATCAAAATATCAGAAATTACATCAATTAATGTATGTGGGTGATACTGATGACAGGACAATACACCAGTCTGAAAATCTATTTGCCTTTCAATCTATTTATATTATTCTGTTTGGCTATAGTCTCGAGTGATGACAAACGTATCCTTTCAGTAGCTGAATGAGTCTTCCATTGGACTATTCCTTTATAATAAATTATGACTCAAATTTTGTGCTTGGCTGAAAATGAGAGATTAATCATGGTGGTCATTTGTCACAGGCTGTGTTAATCTGGGTAAACGAATTTCCATATTCAAAGGCGCAAGATACCTGCTCATACATGTTAGTTTTTCTGCTTATGTTTTTTGACAATAATGCCGTTCTCTTTTTCTTCTTTCATATGGTAAAGAGCACTGTGGGGTCAAGTGAGCCATGAACTCTGTACTTTCAGTACTTACTGTAATAATAATGATAATAAAAAACCCGCTATTTTTTCTCTCCATGGTGTTGCAAAGTACTTGAAAATATGGTGAGAAAGAGCCATGTCAGTGGGCACTTGTAGTTAAAAGTACAGTTCTTTAAACACATGACTTATAGTAATAGTTCATTACTATAAATGATTGGTCCAATGTTAAGCTCTCTTTGAAGGTCTGAAATAAATGCCATTTTTGATTTGGTAAATATTTCCAGGAGCTTGCTATTTTTAGACAGCAGGAAATTGAAAGCAAGAGGGAAAAAGAGGTGGTGATCTTACAAGAACTCTTGACAATAACTTTCTTTTGTTATTTTGCACAAACACTTTTCAAAAGCACATAGGGGAAAGCTGCAGCTTAGAGAATAAATACTTAACTGGAATTCAGCAGAAAGGAAAAGGAAACAACTGCTTTTTATTCTACTGTCACATGCTTTAGTTGCACTCATAGCTGCACTCTATCAAATATACGTTTACATTGGTGTAAATGAGAGAAGGCTTAGACCTAGGGCTTTGGTGTTTTGGAAACAAGCAACAGATTAAGTTGTGATAAAAAACAGATGCTGAAACACTGGGAGCTTAGAGCCTATTTTGTTTGAATGGACCTGTGTTCATTGTCAAAAGCGAAAGTCCTCAAAGGCTGGTCCTCACTTGTTCTCTTGTTTTAGGCTCAGTTTTGTCAAACTGAATAATACCTGAATTTGTAATTAAAAAACTCCTTGCCTGCATTTAACATGGGCTCTGTTTCAAGTGAGGCTGAGCCAGACCTTCTCCAGAGGTCTCATACACCTTCAGTTATGCCACAGTCCTGTGGGTTTGGCCACCGCTTTACATGAGGAAAATGGCAGAATTTGATGTCAATTATGATATAATTGGTAGAATTTTTTTTTACTACATGGGGAAAGGAACAAACTCGTGCTTCTTTTCCTTTATTATTATTAATATGCATTAGAGTATGGAAAGTTTTGTGCATCTGCTAAATTTTAGTTAGAGGTTTTCACTGCTAAATTATAAAAGTTCTGGATTTTCATTTGTTTAGCAGTGATATTACTATTGTCAGCCAATATGTAACTGTACCTAAATTATTATTTTTACTGCTCCAGTACTAAATTTGGCCTAACCCATTTAAGTCATTTTTAGAAACAGATTTGCATTTGAGCTGATTATGTGAATGCCAAGTTTCAGCCTACAGTGACTGGAAACAGCTGAATAGTGAAATAGTGAGTGACATTGTTTTTAAAGGAAACAGCTCCTGACCCTCGATGACAGCTCTGTGAACGTGATGATATAATCATTTGAGGATGTTCAATCTTGCTTACAGTTATTACTACATAGATTCCTAATTTGTTGCCTTCCTCCATCATCAGAACATGTTCTGCAAGTTCCATTTTTATATTGCTGAATTTCAGTTCTGTCCTTTTCCTCTGAGTGAAGGGTCACAATATTTATTGTAATATCACTTGCATTCATTATCACAGGGCTACACTCTGCCTTTGGGCATAGCCTTCAGACAGAGATACTGCAATATGTTGTGCCATTGCAAGGATAATCCCAGGAAATAATGTGCTTTAGACATTCCAACAAAGCACATTTTTTCCTACTTTTTTCCTTTTATCTGGCTAGTAAGTTGTTATTAGCCTACATAGAAATCAGTTTGACCAACCCTTAAATCAAGTCACCCGTGCTGATCAGTGTATGTCTGTGTGTGTGTGTATATATACATAGTGAGTGTGTGGGGGACAAGCACCAGTGCTTTATACTGGAAGCATTATGGGAGTTTTGGAGCCCCCTGTTTTTTCTTCTTCCTTTTTTTAAAAAATGTCTTAGGCTCTCTCCTGTCCTACGTATTCTTATTCTTACTATTCTCTCCCGTGGAAGGGAGTCTGAACTCTGGAGAAGTCAGTCTCAAGCTAATTTTTGCAATCCCTATGTTCCTCTCTGAGTGTTTGTCTAGCACCAGGGCTCTAATTTTCAGGAAGCAATGCACAATTTTGTTTCAGAAAGGCTGACGAAAATCTCTAATCCTGCATATTTAGTCCAAAGGGCAAAGTGTGAATGTCACCAACGTGTTGCATGAACTACACAGTCTATAATATTTCCTGAGGCATAGCAATAAGATAAAATTTTGTATTTTGCTTATTTCCACCTTGTATTGCAAAAAAAAAAGAAAAAGAAAAAATAAGTATTTTGGGGGATATCTTTATTATTTCTCTAAACTGGATTCTGAATTTTAAACCTAGATGTTCACTTACCCATTCATATATGCAAGGCTAAACAGATTTAAAATATACATCCATTCACCCATAACCTTGGGTCTGTAGCCTTTATTCATATTTGTCCAAGGAAGGGAATAAAGACCTAAAGAAAAGGAAGGGCCTCTGCTCTCTCTACAGTGTTGAAAGCAGATCTGATGCTCAACATATTAATTAAAAATAGTCAAAATAAAGGCTTTGGAGAAAATAACTAGCTTTAGCCAGGTGTGTTACCCATCATTTTTTGTTCCCTTGGTTTCAGGACTCCCAACAATATATGGATTATTTTTGAGAAAAAATGTATATATATGTATATATACACACACATATACATGACTTTTGAATATCTATACCTGTATGATCTTTACTCATGGATACTTTCTTTGTGTCTAAATTCACACTCTTCAATGTCATCTTCTGAGTTACTAGGGACATACCAGTTTTCTAGCAAAGAAATCTTGACCTGTCAGTTATTGACCTCTGCAGTTGAATGGGATAGGGGAGCCTTAAGAATACTTGACCAATTGGTTCTTCTGTAGCTTTTACAAAGCCTTTGATTTAGCCTTGTTAGACATTTTGTGCCTCAGATTTTATACACTGTTTGAAGTGTCTCTTTATGCATTATTCATGTTCCCATCAGCACAATATGGAATTTTGGCATCCTTCCAAAGATTGGTAATGTTCAATTCTAAAATGAGACTGAAAAGGAAAAAGGGGGAGAAAAGATCATATTTCTCACTTTTTGCTCAAATTTGTCTGACCATTGGCCTACTTTATTTTCTTAAATAGCATGAGAGATAAAAGTGGATTGATGAAATAATTTTTACAGATATCTGAGTGCTAGTGAAATTAAAATGGAGGGAATGTGATCTTAAGGAGACTGGGACAAATTCACTATTGGAATTATGCCAAACAGAGATAATATAGACTTTACTGGAGTTTTCTTATGGCAGAAACTGAACAGGTAGGTTTCTATTAGTAAAAAGCTGCTATAATCTTTCAAACAGTAAGACTTGGACAGTGCTGAAAAGGGTAGGCAAAACCAGAGAAGACGATGTTTTGGAAGCTTCATAGGCCTTGTAAGCACAACTTTATTATGTTCCTTCAGAAACTTCTGCATTACACCTGGGATGCAATAAATTCTGGTGTTAATGGGAAGCTAATCCTTATCTATCTCTCTGAGGATAACATTTGCACTGCTGAGTCTTTGGTTCTTTACCTGAGCGTACCTCCTCCTGCAGCTTTGTCAGGTGTGATACCACAGAGCATGGTGTTCTTCTAGCTTGGACTAACTCTAAAGCAAGTGCCTTTCCACTGATTTGACAATATTCATCAAAAAGTCAGTGGAATGTGACTGATTTGTTTGGATTATCTGCTATGGAGAAGAAACCTGTGCTTTTTCATGTCTTTTAGAAAAACAACAACATGAAAATTTTGTTTGGACTTCAGTGGAGTGAGAAGCCAAGCAGATGTGCTTTGAAATTAAGAACAATGTGGGCAAAAGAAAAAATTATCAGCCATGCTGATGACTGCTCTGTTTGCTCTCTAAATCTTCTTCTTACTTAATGGGACAGCCAGACCAGAACTGCCCAGAGCAATGAAGGGAAGCATCATCGGTATTCTCTTTCACCCAAAAGTAATAACAGCATCTATAAATTGTCAAAAGTAATAACAATGAACAACATGAATTGGGTGTTATTATTTCCTATTATTTAACAGGACTTCCAAAAGGCTGAGATATAGTTATGGAAACATCTGGAATCATATTGGTGTGTAAGGATAATCTTCACACCTTGGAATCCAAGCCACACAGGGAAAAGTATTGTGGAATGAATTTTTTTTTTTATATGAAAGCTGATCTCAGAGATGGGCTGCTCAATAAGGTATCCGTACTATTTTCCACTGCATGTTTCTCCTGTTTATCCACTAGCAGAACGCATTTGTAGAGAAAATCATCATCAGATATCATCAGAACTGGTGGCTGTCTCATACTTACTGGGGATTACTTGCTTCCTCGCACTGAGAGCTCACCAAGAGAAGAATTGCATTCTTTAAATTCAAGTTCCTCACTGTGGCCAAGTGTACATTCTGGAGCAACACGTGAGGTACTTATGGAGATTAATGACTCTGAATACCCGATATGATCATTCTCTCATTCACTGCTAAGCATATGCATAAACGTCATGCTGAGTAAGGCCTTCTGAATGCTTTGCTCTATGCGGTGCCCTTGAATTTCATGTTCTTACCACCATTTTCAGGAGATTTTTTTTGGTCTGTCTTTTCAACCTTCAAAATTTGTCTTTTCTCTAGACACTTAGGGAAGACTGGGTTGAGAGATGAACAGCCTTCAGCTTATTTTTCCTCATGATAACTACTGAATATTTATGTGCTGAATTGTGATGAGCTGTCCTTTTTATATTGCGTATTACTGGGCATTTTAATTCATGAGGTGGGATTCAGAGCAGAGAGGCGCTTCTAGAAGTTTTTATAGCTCTAAGTAAATAAATGAGAGAGATGGGTTTTTTTTTTTTTGCCTGCATCTTCAGCAAGTGTGTTTGTTTACTCTTTGTTTTGTTGGTCTTCTGCAGGGTGCAGCTACCTCAGTGACAGACACCATGTGAATCAAAATAGATAAAAATGTAGTCTTGATATCTTCTCTTTTGAGAGAAAAATAAAGCAGAATTCAGAAACTGCTCTCTTAAGCTTATTTTCTTTGTGAGTCTGGAACACAAATACTTTCACCAGAATTATTTTGACAATATTTCTTAGTTGTCCTCAAAGTACCTGCAAAGATCTCCCTCTTTGACTTCTGCACATCTTGCATTCTTCCATCATTCAACTGTGAGAAAGTCTCTTAAGAAGGTGTCATAGCAACAGTTTTACTTTTTTGTTTTTATTTTCCCCCATTCCCAAGCTATTGTGATTTTCACTAAACTCAAATATTTGCTTTTTCTAAAAACAAGGGAAATTGCAGGGATGTTCAGAAAATATGATCAGATTAACTTTTCCAGGTTAATGTAATATGCAATAAAAGCTTTAAATATCAAAGTAATAATCAAGAACCTTTCAGCTTTGTTGATGTCTGATGGTCTGATTCTGCAAAGACATGCAAACCTAGTACAGAATTAGAGTCATGTCCAATGTACTGGCCAAAAATTCTTACTAAATAACTAAAAATATCAATGTAGCATTCAGTACATGCTTTCAAAGTTGTGGTGAAAAATGTATGACTCCTTTGGCTTTTCTTTTTTTTTTTTTAAATTATGAGTTATAAACTCCCTTCTTCTCTTCCTTCCCTTTATTTTTTTTTTATTTTTTCTGTTTTGCTTCTGAAAAAAAGGCAGGAGAAGAACATGAAACGTGATAGTTTAATTTTAACAAATGGGCACTTTTTTCTTTATTTAAAAATTCTTTTAATGAAAGCATAACGTTGAAACCATTACTGTTACCCAGACTTGTCAGGATTAATCCTTAAAATACTTGAGAATAGAAGAAATGTTAGCTTGTGATTGAGGCATAGCTCACTGCATGGTCTGGAGGAGGTCATATTGTTTGCCTGATACCTACATGCTAACAGATACCTAGACTTCTCAGAACCACAGTAGATGTGATATTGAAAACATATTAATGTTTAAAAGGTCTTCTAAGCTCCTGAGATGGAAGGATGTATAGCAGAGAGAAGTATCACTGTTTTTAATGTTATGTTGCAAATGGTCACAGAAAACATATTTTCTGGTAGATGAGAAAACAGCCAGAATTGTAGATCCGTTCCCCGAGTTGTTTAACCACAGATTTTCTTCTATTTTTTTTTGCAACACTACAAAATATTAAAAAGCTAGTTCTGCCATAAAGAACTTCAAATTTTCATTCCAAAGGATCTTTATTAGTGTCTTTTTGTGAGTAGATTCAGATAACTTTATGCTTTAGGAGCACAAAGTCATTGTGCCTGGCACTGGCAAAGCCCTGCTGCAGTAGTTGCATCCTTTTATGTTGTGAATAGGCTCACTTTACCAGGGCATTTTGTGGAAAATAGCAGACCCTGGGAATTGCCATATATTATCTGTTGTTTAGAAGTCATAGTTTCACTATGAACACTAAAATCTATGGATGCATGCATATTGAGAGAGTGTCTCGTTATCCATCTAGCTTAATTCCTCTGCAAGAAAGTATGGTTTGTTTGGGGTTTTTTTGAACGTTTAATACACCTTAGTTATCTATAGAAAGAGAGAAGAAATCTAGTTTCAAAACTTTATTGGACAGTGCACTGTTTCATCAAGAACAGTTTCTAGAAGAGAATTATTATCTAATGTCAGCGTTTTAGGAACTTAGAGGTAGATCTTATAGGCAGAGTCATTTGCTGTGGGTAGTAAAAACCAGAACTATTACAGTATTTAAAGACAACTTGTTGAAAACAGTATACAACAATATCACAGAAAAAAAGTCATTTTGGAAGATTTAGGGAAGTTAATGAGTAAGTGTGGCTGGGATGGCAGAGTAAATTAACGTGATATCTCCAGCTAGATGACTGCTTCTTTCTTTAAGAGTCCTTAGTTTTATTTAAGACATTAGAGTAATATTTTTAGAGTACTTACTTACTAGAGTAATATTTTTAATGAGATCTTGTGTGTATAGTGAAACGTTAAGGTACACATTTCTTCGAGAAAGCTGGCTGAGGAGCCAAATCCTCCTGGATTTGTGCCAATCTGTAGTTTTGTTGAGTTCAAAAGCATTAGGTTTTGATATTGTTTGGTACCTTTATTTGTCATAAGATAGTTAAGAGAAAGATTTTTAATGAGTTAAACACTGCTTGGAGCTGAGACACTGCAGATATAAGTTTTATATAGCTGTATTACAGAGGTATCTAGAAGACTGCATGAAATAAAGAGAAACAGAAAGATCAGTTTCTCTGCCTCATCCCCTGGGAAGAGTGAACCTCTATATGGCTCTTTCTTCCTGTTCCTCTTCTTTACCATCATTTGTTTTCTGAGAGGATATTCTGTGTTTTACTCTTACTTTGAAAGTTTGTTAATGAGTCTAAATGAAATAAAAAAGCAATGGGTTTTATAATAGCATCATTTGGTAGAAGCTGGAAGCAAAAGTGCACTATGCAAATTACAGCTCCTTCAAGACCAAAATGTGTGAAGAAAGTCTGCTGATAATTAACATTAAAAGTGTTTGAGCAGAAAAGAAAGAAGGATGCTTCTGATTTAGGGATCAATTCTGAACAGCTCATGACTACCCTGAAGAGGTGGAGATTCAAGAAATTTTAGAGAAGGATAATCAAATATTTGTGTTTATTTTATGCTATTGTTAAGAACTAACTGAAGTGCTGGGGAACATCTATATTTTAGCTACAGAAATGAAAGACACAGAAGAAAAGGCTAAATCAGTCCCCTGGTTGCCCAACCTGGTGCGTAAAGAATCGGATCTCTGAATTATAACAATGGTTATCAATGACTCAATAATATAAAATAAATAAAATTCTGGAAAGTATTGAGAAAAACATATTCCCAAGGATCTTTTAATTCAGTTTTGTAAGGAGGATATCTGATCTCCTCTCCCTTAATAACCACTTGATACCACTAAGGCGTGTGTGTGTTTGTGTATAATTATGCATGTATAATATAGATTGCATAGAATCTATTTGGCAATAGTTTATGTAATCATTCAAATCCAATTGTTCTTGCCTTTCAGCAAGTAATTATAAACCATTGTTGTTGCTTCAGATGATCGTTAGACTGTGTTATAGTGGGATGTATGAACAAGAAATAAGCACAATGTCATTCCCCGGCTCTTAAGAACTTAACATACACACAAGTCTGAGGTCTTGCAGTCTCAGGTCTCTACACTTGGCACCTGAAGATGGTGTGGGTTCTGTTGTTTTGGGTTTTGGCTGTGTGCATGCTGTATTTAGTCATACTTTGTATTAAAATTTTTACTTTAGGCTCAGTAGTATGCCCTTTTTGACATACAGTATGTGTTAAATGAGAAAAGCAAACAGATCTGTTGGTAAGAACTGTTTTTATAATCAGGAGGTACAAACAGACAGAGGTTGTTTTGTTTTTTTTTCTTTGCATCCGCTCTTCAGAAATCTTAGTCAGTTCCCTATTTATTCTTAGTGAAAAAATGACAGGGCTTTCTTTAGGGTCTGCTTGAACATTCAGATGAGTATTGACAATTGATAAAAAAATAAATCCTTGCAGTTCTTCTCAGAGAAAGCACAAGACAACATGGCCCCTATCTGAATGTACTTGATAAACCAAGCCAGAGCAGCAAACAGAAGGGAAAAAAGCATGAGTGGGAAATGTAAAGGCCACAGATGCTTGGTTGGTTGCCCTGCGTGACACATGCCATGCCTGCCAGCCCTCTGCTCTGGAGCTGCCTCTCTCTGGAGTCTCACAGCTTCTGCACCATTACCCTGCTCTTTGTCCTGGTGTTAAATCACCACAGCCCAAACGTGGGCTGCAGGCTTTACATCTGAGGGCTGCAGCTTTCTTGGGGCACATACGTAGATCTGGAGTGCAGTTGTGTACCCAGGGTCTTTCCTGATTAGAGACAATAATCTCTGCCTAGTCTCTCCTGTGGCCATGGGGTCTTCTTGCAGGGTCCATCAGGGCAGGTTCTAGCAGCTAGGACCTGTCCCAACATCCCAGCTAGGAGCAGGGTGGTAAAGGAGTGCCAGAGCAGCCCCAGCCCTGGGCATTGAGCACCTTCCTGAGGATGAGAACAGGCCAAGAGCGGGCAGGGGTGTGAGTCAGAAGCCAGGGATGGGGCCTGAAGGGTACTGTGGGGACATGCCTCTTACAGGCTGCAGTTTGCTCAAGGGTCCAGAGGCAGGGCACTCAGGCATTGCTTGGCTTCCCCATATTTAAACAAATATAGTACATCATTTGAAGCAGAGACCGGCAAGGGTAAATGCTGGGTGTGAGACTGCTCACATTTGGGATTACCCTGGGTATGGCTACATGCATAGTTGACTCCCAGCCTCAGGTGCTGTGCTTTTGCCTGTGCTCAGCAAAGAGAGAGGAGAGGAAGCAGGACTGGAGATTGAATCAGATGCCTTAAATTAGATGCTGTGAAACCTCTTCTCATTTAATACCTGCCTCAAAGGATATCTCAAAGGCTGGACTGCAGTCACAAGAAAGTCAGTAATGGCTAGTGTTAAACTCCTTTGTAGGCTCTCTGGACTTTACATTTGGAAGAAAATGCTCCATGCTGCTCATACCCTGCCTCCTACCTCCCCAGAGAAGCTGATGCGTAAAGCTCCTGGTACCACGTCTGTGCAGCACTGGATCCTTAGTCATCAGGGGGAACAATGCTGACAGCAGAGGCTGATGCCTGCAGAAAGAAAACAGTTACCAGCTGATGCTTCAAACTGTAGCTGCAGCATTCTCAGATTCGCCCATGCCCACTCAAAAACCTTGCCCGAATCCACTCAAAATGCAGCAGTCAGGGCACATGCATCCATGGAGAAGTCTACTCTGGAGAGGCAAATGGCTGACTATGGGTATGACAAGGACCAACAAGGAAGGAGGTGAAAGCTCTGCGGAGTGTGGAGACAGAAAAGAGTCCTTCTGATGTCAATAATGTCCATAAATGCCTTGAGGGGGAAGGGTCAAAGCAGTGAGAAATACTGCTTTTGAGAACAGGAGAGGCTGAAGCGCAGATCAGGGATACTGCAGTGGATATCAAGGAAAATCAAGGCTTGCTGTCTGGTTATTCAAGGGTTGAGGAATCCAGGCTAGCCTTGAGGATAGGGATCTGCACTGGAGCCAGGCAGGCTGAGATGGGACCCTGTTATGGGGCTGCTGCATCTTTGTCTTTATTGTGTGTATCTGGTAGGAGACTATTGACATTGATTTTTGTATCTATAGAACTTCAAACCTTCTTTCCCTACCATGTTGTAACAAAACACACTGTGCTCTCTACAAGACTGTATTTGTGTTTTTAAGTTTACATGTGTCTGTTTTACTGTATTTATATGTTTCATCAGTATACGTGGATAGAGGGGGGAAGAGGAAATACATGCCATACATGTAAAAATATGGCTAAAATATGGGGCTGTGTTCAAGAATTTGTACTGAACAGTAAAGAGATTCAGAATAGAAAAGGATAATATTTTTTAGTGACTGACATGCACCATTATAATTCTGAAAGTCTCTTTAATATTGTGTCGTTCGGCCATTACTTTCCAGAAGGACATGCATGATATATGCCTGAATACCACAAGCAGCTTTTATGAAGGAAGTATTTTCTATTTATGAGTAGACAGGCAATGTAGCTGAAAAGAGGATTTCATCATGCTTTGTCCAGATTGCCTAGCTGGCAGCTTCTGCTCACCTCCAAGTGGCCCTCTGTTCTGCTGCTCTGGCAGTGTTTAATGTTCAGCTTGGGAGACAAAGGAGGACTGTCCTTTCAAAATGTACATACATCAGCACTGCCTGAAAGAGAAATACACCAGGAAACACTGATTCCAAATTGCTGTTTAAAGTGCCGGCCTTATTCTGAAATGCAGGCAAAACAGAAATAAAACAGAAGCTAAAAAATGGCTATTTTTGTTCAAGCAGAGAAAGGGCTCACTTTTGGCACCTTTTCAAAGCCATTAGCTGTACCCAAAGAACAGCTAAAATGGGGTGAGAAGAAAATAGTACTTCTGATGTAAACAGCTAGGCATTGGTAAAGCAATAACTGCTCCTTTAGATGTTGGTTTCCGCTGAACTGGAATTTGGGAAGTAAAAACTGATTCTCCTTCTTGGTGGTAAATCTGCTGGGCTAAATCTGAAAGAAAAGGTCCAAAATCTCCAGGCAAATCTTGCCAGGTCTAAAGAATCCTACTAAACGTATGTCAGCTGGGGACTGATGCATGGCCTGTGGCACATATATGGCGCAGAATTACGTCAGCCCCTTATGAAGGGCCCCCAACACAAGACACAAAGGTTTTGTGTCTGAGAAGTGGTTTGGATTTGCTCCTCTGTTTGTTGTGGGGACAACGTTTATTGCAGACCAGATGGGCAGTACTGGGGTATTATGTATGATGTGATTGATCATAGTTTTTTTCTCCTACCTAGCCTGTCAATAATCAGACACCAGAACCTGCACGGGATAGTTTCTGGTTTAAGATCTCTTGATGTATTAGAAAGATCTGAATTTTCACACTGAAGCCAAGTGAGCTGTGCTGGTTGAGGATGTGGTCTCTTTTTTAATCTGTAGTGAGACTCTGCAAATCTTTAGGATATCTGAAATCAGTGAGGTAAAGGATAATGACTCCTATATTTGTCTGGTATCCATGCTTGGAGTCCATTAAAAAGTTCATATTCTGGATTTGTTTCTAAATCCAATATTGTTGTTCATCCAAAATTGTTGTCAAGGCAGTAAACACACACACGAAAAAGAGCAAAGTGGATTAACAGCATCTTTTAAAGCTCCTTAAACAGGATTTTCCACATATATTAATTCTGCTTGCTGGAGCAGGGAAAGGTCATTACCCTTTAGGTCACAAACAAATCACTCCCTTGCTGTACTGCTCCTCAGAGGTTCTTTTATTACACTCTTGGAGTGATAATAGATATAGATGATACCCCAAACTCCCAAAGTTTTTCTGGGCTTCGTGCCAAGATTTAATGCATTAAAAATGAGAAGATGTATATCTGACCTTTACTAAGAGAAGTTTTGTTGGGGATATAACACAATGTCCAATTCTAGTGAAGAGTCATCAAGGACTGCCGTCTGCTAGGCTGAGTCCATCCCTTTCGACACTAGTCAGATGCCAATTAAATCTAGCATACAAAAAACTGAGGTGAAGTGTCCAAAACAATCAAGAAAACATGAAGCTCACAGAAGGAGATTCACGCCTCAGTCATATGTCAGTAGGGATCTATCCACTAGCAAATTGCTTAAAAGAAAGAGCAGAACAAACAGTCTAAAAAAAAATTTATAGTGACTGCATGAAAAGAAAAGTGTTTATGCATTGACATTCTTGAAACACTTTAGTCTTCCCTTTTGCTTAGAGTAATCAATAACTGTCTTATCTCACAGTGCTGGTATGAACATAGGTTGAATTTTCAATGATACTGTATTTAACTTATTAATGAACCAAACATATAACTGTACATGCAAAAGAGATGGACATGAAAATGAAAACTGTTTTCAGAAAAGGCCAAAAAGTAGAGATGCAACTACTCATACTTCAGTGCTAAGCATCTGATCAGCTCAGGAACCTCAGTGCCCTAGATAGTGTGAGACGAGATTCATATCCTTCTGCTGGGCCTGAATCACTAATATCACTTTCTTCTCTTCTTGTAGCGCAGGATAATAAATGATAGGTCATTCATTTAAGAATGGAAAGGCATCCACAGGTGGTTTTCTGTGAGAACTAAAGCAGAGAATAAGAGCAAAAGAGGGGCTACATTGCTCATACCATGTATGGAATTCTTCCTTAGTATTTTCTGTACTGTTTTTTCTAACTGCAGGTTATTTCCTGAAATCTTTGTAGTCTGTCATAGTGTTGTGTAGGATTTGTCTGTTTTTCACCAATCTATGCAGTGCTTGTCTGGTTTCTTTCCAAACCTGTGTACTTTTTTTCTTATCCACAATAGCAAGGTTTTCCACATGTATACTACCCACTTCCATGAGGAGCTCCCTCCTTTTGCCAGTCTTGAACCCAACTCTTGCTTGTTTGTCCTTCATTCTTGTATTGGAAAAGGCTGTAAGCAATGGGTGCCTACCTATTTTCTTTAGGTTGCTAAGGATTTTGTGGACCATTATTGTATGCCCCTAAGATGCCCCTTTCCCAGTCAACTCAGTTATTATTCTTATTGAAACTTTTCCCTGTTTTTAATTATCCTTGTCAGCTTCCTATGAACCTTATATGTCATTTTGCAGATGAGGAGAGCAGAACGGAATGAAATATTCAAGGCATGGACAAAACAAGGATTTATACTGCAGCAGAATGTTTTTTAGTTTGTTCTCCGTTCTCCTCCTGATAATTCCTAACATTTTTTTTTTTCTCTTTTGACTGCTATGAACACTAACCTGATTTTTTTTTATGGACTTATGTGTCATAATGTAAAGGACTTGCTCCCAAGTGGTAATGATCAGCACAGAGCTCGTAATTTTTTGTGTGAAGTTAAGGTTAGTTTTCCCCATATGCTTTACTTTACATTTATCTACACCGAATCTCATCTACCAATTTATTGTCCAGTTACTCACACTCTTAAGGTAAAAAAAAAATTCATCATGGTTAGTTCTTATTCTTAGTGCCTTGCATAGCTGTGCATCATCTGCAAATTTTATCACCCAGCTCATCCTCTTCTTGAAGTGATAACATTTTGAGTATTTTAAACAGAACAAGTTCCAGCAAAAATCCATGCAGAATGTGACTGAGAAGCAACAATTACTCCTATTTTTTGTTTTGAGTTTTGTATGGTTTCGTTTTCCATGCATGCTTAATTTCTTTGTCTTTGATGAAAGAGATTTTAAGAACACTCTTTGAAATTCAGCTAGATCACCTTCACCTACGTACTTGTTGACTCCCTTCTTGAACCTTAAAGAACCTGTGCTGACTGCTCTCCAATTAGGCACTCTCTGTGGATGGCAGGGTTCTGATAAATCCTGTTCCCTACGAACAAGCGTCTGATGTGGTGCTTCTGTAAGTGACTCATTTTTGAGAGGCAATTATTTTAGCCAGGCTCCCATTTCCAGGCCTCTAGAACAGCTCAAGAATAAGCATTCATCAGTTTCTGGAAGCTGGCCATGGCAGTCTCATGTGGATAATTGCCATATCAAATCCACCAATAAATATATTTCTTGTGAAGATCTGTGAGGCAAAGTCCAACTGATTTACTCCAATGAGCATCCACAATATGCGGAGCATTTTGTGTGAGTTTGTGTTCAGAAAGTGAGTAGAACCAGAGGCAGAATGTACATTCCCGCAGTCAACATACACACTCACAAAGTGCAGAGTACTCAGGATGGTTATAATTCTAAGGGAAGCCTCATCAATGGCCTCAGAAATCCTCAGGGCCGCTAATGTACAACACTGTCAGCCACACTAGGAGGGAATACATCACCTGAAGCTCAGGTGTATGTCTCCCAGCACAAGTAGCATCTTGTTTACACCACAAAATGTAAGCTTGCTCAGTGTGAAGGCACCCATCTACATGCATCTTTGCAATAGCAAACTACCGACTGCTGGTATGGTGCCCCCATACCTGTTGCTCATGATGAGCTCTCTGTCTGCATCAGTTCTCAATTACTGTAGTATGCACTAAGTGTACTTTCAGGGCAAATCAAAAGTCATTGGGGCTGCTCATGAGATTGTCTTCATGCTAGCACAGAAAACATCATAAGGATTAGCTCACCTCAGTCTCTATGGAAAGCTATTCCAGCTCCACTAAAGAGCAAGTGGCTCTGTGATATTCCTGGGTTTGGACTCTGTCATTAACCAGGGAAGATGACTCATTGCCGTGTTGAAAGATATGTTGGCATGGTATGTACAGCTGTAAGGCACAAATCATCTGTGCTCCTGCCTGGCTTTAGGGGTATGGTCTCTCTTACATGTTCCAAACACCTACCAGATTTAATCTCAAAGTCTTTATTTCACCATTAAAAAACTGAAACCCAAGAATAAATATTTATGAATAGAATAAGCTGTCCTATTCCAGATGGTGCATGTTAATCAGACTCCAGATTTTCATGCACATGTGCCAGAGTGAGGGCATAGGCACAGGCTGACCACAGAAACAGGCTGCCTCTTCCTCAGAGAGAACACCTAGAATCATTCCAAATCTGTATGTATGAAAACTGCTGATTTTCCCCCCGTCCCAGTCATCTGGGCATGTTCTCTAGGGAAAGAAGGCATGCAGACAAAACCCAGACCTCTGTAAGCAGAGAGTACTCATTCAGCACCAGCAGGTGTGTGTGTAGAAGCATGGAACAAAAAGGAGTGATGGACTTGTAGAAGGAGGAGAGGCCTAGCTGCTCGTTTACCTTGGGGATGGTAACTTAAGACCCGGTGTGGAAATCTCAGAGACAAGTCAGTTGTTTAAAGTGTTTATATCTATAGTCAGAAGCTTATGGTGTCCCTAGGAAGCTACCTACTATCACCAAAGTCTTACATTAAAATAATATAAAATTAAAAAGAAAATATTTTAAGAAGACGTGTTTCTCCATGACTATTGGTTTGTTCTGTGCAATCTGAATACATCTGTTGTGTGCAAATAAAACTGTCTGGGTCTCAGTCTTCAGTGGAAAAGAACTACAAGTTGTCATATTTGGGGATGTTAGACTTCTCATCTAGTTTTCAGGCTGGGAATTTCTTGTGTGTAGCAGAAATGACAACTGGAACAAAGAATGAGGGAAATTAAGAAGCTCTGAGAATATGTGCTTTATTTATGACGTATGAAATAAAAGATTTCACATGTACACACAAATATAACTTCAATTATTTTTAAAGCACTGTTATTCCATTTTTACGGTATATAAAATTCCTCACAGTCCAGATGGAAAAACATCTGAGCATTGCTCTCTTTTGCTAAGAAAAAACATTTAGAACATATTTATGAATACTACTTTTACTATTCAACCAGATGAGGATTTTCTCACAAATCTGAAATAATTTCTGGTAGATCTTCTTCTGCTTTAACTTTTCACAATGGTGATTCAAAGCTAGAAAATGTTTATCAAAGAACACACATATTTGCATTTGTGGGCCTAAATTGTTCTTGGCTTGTGGTTATCAGAATCTCTTAAAAGTATAAAATTTGTGGTTAATTATTATAGGTGACCTAACCTGAAGGATAAAATCTGGCATGGGTCCTGAAGGTTCAGATGATTATCAAAATGTATACTTATATGCATGCAAATATTCAGGTCTTGTATGCCTGATGCTCCTGTGTATAAAACTAGATAAAGATTATTTTAGTGCTGGATCAGTTTGAACTTGTCTTGTTTCACCATCCCATTGGACCAATGTGCTGGGCCATAGCTATTCTCAGCTCGTGTATACCTTATAGTACATTACAAAACTCTTTCTGGAGGATTTCAGCTGGAATCAGTTTCCTAAATATAGGTTATTTGAGTAATAAATACACCTATGTGTCTGTTCTCCCAATACAAATCTTGTAATCTAAACAATAATTTCAGAGTTCTCCCAATACGAATCCAGTAATATACACAATATAATTACAGACATTTTTAACTGCTGAGCTGTGAACATTGGATTTAAAGCTGAGTACACTGCACTGACTCTGGGAGCTTAGACCCCTAGCTTAACTTACTTAACACCTATATTTAGATGACTGTCATCTCCAGCTCATGCTTCTCTTAATATTTTCTGATATTTTATCTTCCACAATTGTCAACTCAGATGTTTTTCATTTCCTTTATTTTTTTCCTTGATTTTCAGCTTTGATAAGAAGACTTCTTTAGAATTGTTTTTTCTGAATATAATACCGGGTGTTCTCAAACATCTTTCCTATAGCAGTCTAGTGATCCTTCCCTTCCCTTCCCTTCCCTTCCCTTCCCTTCCCTTCCCTTCCCTTCCCTTCCCTTCCCTTCCCTTCCCTTCCCTTCCCTTCCCTTCCCTTCCCTTCCCTTCCCTTCCCTTCCCTTCCCTTCCCTTCCCTTCCCTTCCCTTCCCTTCCCTTCCCTTCCCTTCCCTTCCCTTCCCTTCCCTTCCCTTCCCTTCCCTTCCCTTCCCTTCCCTGTTCTATTATGTTAAAAGCACTAATAATAATTACTTCTGAGCTGCTTTTCTTTGTCCCTTTTTTTTGCGTCTGGGTTTATTCATTATCTTAAAAGGTGCTTTTGAATGCCACTCTACATATCTTTATTTCCTGTTGATGGCCAGATCCCTAGATCTAGGGGTTTGCTGTGCTTTACTCCATTATCACAGAGTTAAGCATGTACTACTATCGAGGCTTTCTATGCAATCAAATTGTGAAGCTATTTAAATAACTTTCACCACCATATTTTTCATGGTCCAGCCTGTGACAATTCAAAAAATCCAAGGTGAAAGAAGGCACTCTTACTCCTGCTATGATCCTTGAATAAGTTTGAATATTCATTAAAAAAACAATCCTAGTCTGTAATATGTGACAATGATATTAATGTACCTCCTAGGGAGATTTCACTTTTACTTTAGTGCATTTCTCTCTTTTTTCCTGGTGTGTAGTGGATCAAATATCTTTAATAATTATTAATAAATATTACCCTTACCATATATTTAAGTCAACAAAGAGGATATTTTGCCATTAATGCTGTGGGATTTTATTAAAATAAGTAGATTTACAATAAAGGAAAATTATCCATTAATTTCTGTGTTCAGTTATGCATGTAGCAAAACACCTAGCAGAAAAATAGCAAAGTATACTATGTTACAAAAAATATAAAGAACATGCCTCAATTACTTTTTAGAAACTGGTCAGGTAATTCAAAGCAGTGTGCTGACTTCTGTGGCTAAAAGGGCTTCAAATTACAACAGTTTAGATAATATTAGGCTATTTCACATTGAATTATTAAGATGGACTAGATTGTAAACAGAAGCATATAGTAACTTGAGTTTCTTGAGTAACATATATTGTAAGTTATGCTTCAGTTAAGCTAATTCTTGCTGTAGGGTATCCTGGATAGTTACAGTCTATGACCATGTCCATACAAATAATTTCTGGAGCTTTGTGTATTCAGGCATTTTAAGGTATTTACTCTATACAAAGTAGAATATAAATAAAAGGAAGTCAAAATGAAACGTCAACATTTTCCCAAGCACCATCCCTGGGCATGCGATTGAGGGAAAAACGATATGCTTTGCTGCATACTGGACTTTCGTGTCTAATGTCTTACTCCCTCCTCCCTAATTGCCTCTTTACTTTTGAATTTCTTGCTTGACCTTGACACTGTATTAAGCAAGGCTTCTCCGTATACATTCAGGAGTTATTGCATCTAGTTTTTCTTTGATTCTTGCTGTGACTTTAAAGAAAGTGATTCTGGCTTTTTAAAACAGAGTCAATTTTTTTTCCTACAGTATTCCATTATCAGCTTCCTCCTTGCTACATGCCATATGGCATGACAACAATGTGTAATGGCTCACAACATAGTGATACACAACTTTGTATAGAACAGACGTTGTAGTATCGTGCCATGAGAAGATGCCATTCCCAGGAATGGCTGACTGTAGTTCGGATGAGGTCCTGCCAAAACTAATAAAGGGCTGCTTCACATAGGAACTCGCAGGTTTCACAGGGTTTTCAGCCTCTTTGCATGTCACTCTGCATACATATATCATAGAATCACAGAATCATAGAACTGTTTGTGTCAGAAGGGAATTTAAAGATCATCTGCTAGTGAGCAAAGACGAGTTCAATTGGATTAGGTTGCTCTGACTCCCATCCAACATGACCTTGAATGTTTCCAGGGATGGGGCCTTCTCTCCTTCACTACCTCTTAGGGTAATCTGTTCCAGTGTTTCACCACCTTCATTGTAAAAAATTTCCTCTTTATGTCCAACGCACATCTACTCTCTCTTAGATTAAAACCATTACATCTTATCCTATCATTACAGGCCCTGCTAAAAAGTTTGTCCTCGTCTTTCTTATAAGCCCCTTTGAAGTCTTGAAAGGCTACAATAAGGTCTCCTCAGAGGTCTTTCTCCTTCAGGCTGAACTGAGGTTGTTCAGCTGGGGTAGACTTCTCATCTTTTCCTCATATAAGTGTTCCATCCCTATGATTATTTTTGTGACCCTCCTCTGGACTCTCTTCAACAAGTCTTTTTTTGTGCTGAGGGCTCAAGAGCTGGACACAGTATGCCAGGTGGGGTTTCACCAGAGCAGAGCAGAGGGGCAGAATCACCTCCATTAACCTGCTGGTCGCACTTCTTTTGATGCAGCCCAGGATACAATCAACTTTCTGGGCTGTGAGTGCATAGTCCAGCTTTTCACCCACCGGTACCCCAAGTCCTTCTCAGCTGGGATGCTCTCAATACATTCATCTCCTAGCCTATATTGATACTGGGGGTTGTCCCAACACCTAGACTCTTTTCTTCTACTCTTCTATTTACATACCTTTGTGTCTGACCTGAATCTCTCAATAGATTCATCCTGTAACTCACATTGTTAATTCTTCACATGCGTGGGCTTTGTTTGATTGGTTGCTGACTCATGGTTGATATGTGTAAACTCCTTTGCTGGCTATTTTCCATGTGTTCTCCAGTGCTTGTAATGAAAACCAAATATCATTGATCCCTAGTGCACAGTTATTAGGGAACTATAGCTACTGAGTGCTTTAGCTGCCATGCTGAACCTTATTAGGGGCTTGGAAGAGTCTCCGAAATAAAAAGAAGGATCTCTAAGCATAGGATCAACACACTATGGCTGGCTTTCACCTGTTCACTGAAATCAGTCCCCTTAGGAATTTCCTTGAAAAAATTTTGGCCTTGTGAATGCTGTTCTGTAATAGTTGGGAGTAAACTGTTCAGGTTGGGAAAAGTCCAGTCAAGTGGGAACAGCTATGTAAATCATGCAATGTGAGCAGGTTAAAACTGTGGGGAACAAAGGCTGCTTGTCTGATTGGAGTACACAAGTTAATGAAGAAGTACATAAGTTAATCGAGAAATCCACTGTCTGTGAGGGACACAGAGTGTCTCAAGAGTCTCTAAGCCAAAAATATTTCCCTTCCCTGTGTGCAATTTGGACGGTATGTACAGAATTTGAGCACTGCCCTAACCTTCCATGTTAAACGATTGCATATATAAGGATTTAGTCAGAGAAGAAAAACTTAGAAACTAATACACAATCTGTGTCTGTAGTTCTGAAAAAATGAACCAGAGTTAATCCTTGGAAAACAGGTTGTTCTGGCCTTTCTGCTTTTCAAAGCAGGAAGTTGTGGGGACTCATTCAGATGCAGAAGGGAAGGATGTTGAGAATATAATCTTTAAAAATGCATGTACATCGAGATACATGCAGTAATGCATTTCTCATTCCCTTTTAAGAATTTTGGTATTGGTACGGAAATGTCTTGTTTCTCATGGAAAAAGATAATTTATACCTATGGAAAAGAAAAGATATTTACACTAGAGCACGACAGCTAAAACATATCACTCGTGGAAACTTTTTTCCTTGGAAGTATTGCAAATATTTGTCCAAGTAACTATTTCAGAAATCGGTTCCATTGGAAAATAACAGTGTGAGATAATGACTAATCTAAATAGACAGTGGGGAAAAAAAGGAATACCCTGCCTTAAATTTTCTGTTTACTTATTCTTATTTCCAGATTTCATAAGAGGAACATCAAATTAAATTTGTTACTTGGATGAAATATTTTGTAATATAAGCAATATTTATTTTGTAAAATAAACTATAGAACTATTGTAAACAATATAAAAAGAGGAATCACTGTAGGTGCTTAGAATATTGTAATGCTATTGTTACACGACATTTCCATTTTGTTTTTGTAACTTCTATCTGTCAAGATCATAGGGTGCAGTTCATTCCACCAAAGGTAATGGAAAAGTTCCTGTTAGTGCTTGCCCTCTGATAAGTTGCATTTTGCTAAATCCACATCAGATTTATCTCTACAATTAACACTGAAAAGAAAAATACTGTAAATTCAAGACTCACATTTCTAAAAAGGAGAAAAATAATTGTTACATAATGAAAATACTGAATTATAAGCCATCGCAATCATGGCAAATGTAAGCACACAGGCAAAATTGATGTTTAAAATGTCTTTCTCCTTGTGTGAAACTGATTTAATCTTTATAAAAATTACATTTTTTAATATTTTATAGTAAATTCAGTAAACTTGTAAGTATGGTGAAGAGATGGCAATCAAGCTTCTTAATTTTGAGTATTAGTAACCACAGTGACATGAAAAGTCAAAGAGTGCAATCAGTCAATTATATAAGTTTTGGAGGAATTTATTGACTGGTCATAATACTGAAAAAATGATGTATTTTGCTCAATCAAAGTGAAAAATTTTATTTGGATCTCAGAAGAAAATTACCGTTTTCAACAGCACACTACATACCAAATCTTTAACTTTTATTGCTGAAAAATACTGTCATCAGGGAAGGCAGTATGTCATAAGAAATTATCATATTCTGATTATTATATCCGCAGTGATAATCAATAAAGTGGAAAGAAGAGGGGGAAATAGAAGTTGAGAGTTGACATATAGTGTAAATACATTCCGTAACATTGTTAGATTGGCTACATTAAATGTAGGACTAGGACTGCTCTTCACAAGTTAGCTGCTCTTAATGCTTTTATGACAGATTTTGCCATCCTTAAAGAGATGTGAGAGGAAAATAGATCAACCATTCGATTCCTTAGTGACATTACATAGCTAGAGACTACTGTGATACTACAGTATCACTGCTTATTAGGGACACACTATTACCTCTTTAGAGACCTAAGGACATACCTCTTTGTTTATGTGGACCTTTGTGAAAAGTCACACGTCAACTCCTTTTAAGGGTCTATCCCCGAGGAAGAACACACATTTGCCTTTAAAGTATTAGTGCTCATGTTTATGGGCTAGAACATTCGTTATTCTGGAATGATTTTCCTTATAAATATTGACACAAGGGTTGTCTCTGTTTAGCCCCAGCCCAGCCAATTTTGTCAGCTAAAACCAAGAAGTTTGGTTCCCAATTCTCTTCTCCCCTACTCCCAGAGAAAAAGAAATTATAGGAAAAAACTTGCAAGTTGTAAACTGCAACTACAACTTTAATTAAATAATAATAATAATAATAATGACAATAGTATTAATAAGAAAATAACAATATCTACAAATATATGAAATTGTGCCTCCACCCCTTTAATGACTATATGTCACCATGGATGCTGCAGGGCAGGCAAAGTGAGTGGCAGGAGGGAAGATGGACTCTGGAACTGTGCATTCTGGAGTGCATGGATCTGGGATCAGGGGCAAAGAGGTAGATGAGATCCTGACTGGATGACAGCCATCAAAGGAGAGAGAGTGAGACCCTCATAGTCTCTCAGTTTATACCGAGTAAGACATATATGGGATGGAATACTCTGTTGGTCAGTTTAGGGTCACCTGTCCTCCCTGCAGGTGTGACCCTTCTTTGTCTTTGATGTACAGCACTCCACTAGCTCAAGGATAGCCTTGGTTACTATAGGAATAAATATAAGCAATGGCCTTTCTGCATACCAGTGCCCCATATTACCACTTTTAGAGATAAACATTGTCTGAAAAACACACACTTAACTTTCAGAAAATGAAGTTACTTGGACGAGACTTAGCTAAAGTTAGAAACTGATTTTACTTGAACTCACACCACAGTAAGAGTACAGACCATTAATTATGTAACAAAGGACACCCACCAAACCAACCCAAACTTAATTTTTACTTTTCCAGCAGATATGCAGTCTAAAGAGTGCTAAAGCCCTGTGAGTGAATTTTTATTCTATGTCAGTATATTTACTAGCTTACATTCCTCCCTAATTACATCAGAGAAAGGTGGTGCTGTAGGAGTGATCCTGTTCAAGGCTAAATGCTTATGTAACAAAAATCATTAGTGGATATCTACAGATGAAGTACATTGGTATCTGAATATTCTGTATTCCCTCTTCTGCTAGCAATTACAAGATGCCTTACACAGGGTGTCAGTTTTTATGCAGTGTTCTTTATTTGTGTCAAATTAGGGAGATATTCTGAAGAACTGATGTTACTGAATCTGTTTACCAAATGCCAAGTGACTGCAGTTATCATTTCATAGGTGAACAACAAGAACTATCCAATTGTGCTTTGAGTATATACATCTACAACAGTCCAAATTACACCAGCAGCAGTGGTGCTATTTACACAGGTGGTAATAGCACTACAGAAAATATCACCCACCTGGGAATAAAAGACTGTACTAAAAGCCTTTTTTTATCTGCCTATCAAAATACTCTAAGGCTGAATTCACAGAAGGAGAGTGTTTACATTATCAGTGGAAGAACTGTACCTATATTCTTTTTCTGCATGGCAAATGGTCTGTAAGCTTTTCTACAGATATGCAAAGGAAAATCACTGCGAAAATATGACGTACGTGGTTGTGAGTAAAACTACTGAATGAATTTAGACTCCAATGCATGAGGAGCAAGTTTCGAAGATCAGGGCTAATACTCATGTACTTTTATAAGCATGTCTGTTCTTACTCTTTCATGAATATGTACTGTGACCTGTAATAGAGTGGTATCACATTTTAACATATAGCTACAAGTGGATTACTCTTCTGTCATAGTTGATGCTAAAGACCTGTATAGACAACACATGACCTTGCTGAGAGTAATGGTATTTATCCTGCTCAGCAGAGTTCTGCTGAGACCCCAAACCAGTTAGTGCATGTTACCAAACAACTCTACATGCAGTGTTTTGCAAGGGGCTGAGGAGACTGAGCAGGCTGTGGTTGTGCAGGTTATAGTAGCCTGGGTGAGCTGCCACACAGTCCCAGCTCTACATTGTTGAGACCCAGGGGAAGCAGAGGTTTCTGCACAACCCTCCTAAGAGCTCCCAGAGGCAGGATGAGTGCAGACAGGAGCCTTCAGGGACCTCTCCACTCTCTGCACTTTAAACATACTCTGGATCAACAGGGCATTCCTGTTGTGTTAGAATACTTAAACGCTGTTTATCTGGCTGAAGATGAGAAGTGCACTAGCTGTAATGATCTAATGATATCACCCCACATTGACTTCTAAGGGTGAGAGGAACAATGCCACTAGTTGGATCTGGAAAAATCAGTCAAGCTTAGAGGCAAATAAGGCATATACATTCAGGTATATAGGTTTGGTTTGGTGAACACTGGAATTTTAAAAAGTCTCTCCAGGCTTGGCTAATAAATTGATATGTTAAGAAATTCTTCAGTTCCTCAAAAATGACTGTATTAGCTATTTGTTTGTATAGTAGCATGACTTCATAAGATCTTCCAGACAGTTCACTTCAGCTCACCTCAGTTCACCACTGGATGAACTATTCTATACTAGTATTTGCAGTAAGTTAGTTTTGTCCTCAGCATTTCAGCTCACACAACTCTCATGTGAGGTCCTCAAGAATCTTTCAAGAACGAATTTCATGTTAATGTCTTCGTAATTGCAAAAGCTGAGGGGGACCAAGGAGGTTAATCCACCAAAGGGATAGTGAACTTTTCTTCTAATAACTATTATATTTTCTAAGTGGGCTATTATGGATTGTACACCTTCACTGATAAAATTTATTTTCTTGTAAATGGTTTTGGATTAAGATGGAAATAGGACTTTAAATAGTAAATCTATTATTTTCATACTAAATGTATGAGATTGTTTTGGCCCGATGCCCGAGAAGAGCTAAGAATTCTTCTTTGCTGTAGATTTTAGCATTAATATTTTTCAAACTCTTTAAACATTTGCCAAAAAGCTATAGATACCTGTTATCTTTCTTTCAATGTGTTTTGAGTTCTAGGATTTTTTGATGCATTCTACTATAGGGTCTAGTGATGCTAAATAATTTAATTCTGGAAATGGGATTAAATGATATATGCACAGATGGCTAAAGCAGAGGTTTGGTCAAGATATTTGCCATTAAAAAACAACTGTGTTTTGTCTTGGCTGTTGTAGTCACTGTATCAAAACCTTGTCCTTGCAAAACGAAGGATTCTAACAATCTGCCTGATCACGTAGTTGTGTGCATGTGAGTGTAGTTCAGTTGTGAATCCAAACACGGCTGTGGACACTTAATTTTCTTTCCAATTATTGGCAGTCAGCTGTGGACCTTCAGCCCTCACCAGTCACATTTGTCATCCCTTGGTGACATACCATGTTGTTTATAGATACCTTATATAGGAGGGAGAATTATAATTGGAGTAAAATGTAGATTCCTCAAGTTAGGTGCTAGAAGACAGAATCTTGTGGAAGTCAGTTGTTGATGCTTTAATTTGGATTAAATTTGAACTTTTAGAAGTTAATTTGTTTAAGATCAAGTGTTGTTTTAATTTTTTTTGATTTAGAAATGGTTAGTTCATGATAGGTTTGATGAAGCATTTTAACAGAGATGAGATGAGCTAATGATAGTTTGGAGAGGAATGAGACACAGGAGAGGAATGTGTGTAGAAAGACACGCTGTTCCCAGACCGAGGATTGGAGAAGAAGATGCTAATGAGAAATAGTTTTCATGCCAGTCCCACACCTACAAAATATATACAGTGTTCCTCAGTGCCTCTACACCTTGGCAGTATGAGGAGGTCTGCAAGCAATCTGAAAAGTGTCAGCATGGTCACACTGATGGCTCATTGCAGTACAAAACAGTGGTCATCACCTCACTTGATGAAGATAGTGGTGGTGTTTGTGATAAAGTGTAACAACTCAGTCTTGGTCTTAGTTGGAACCTTAGCTCCTTCCAACCAGACCTTGAATATTTCCAGGGATGGGGCTTCTACCACCTCTCTAGGAAACCTGTGCCAATGTTTCAACACCCTCATTGTAAAAAATTTCTTCTTATATATAGTCTATACCTACCCTCTTTTAGTTTAAAAACATTATCCCTTGTCCTATTTTTAAAGGCTCTGCTAAAAAGTCTGTCCTTATCATTCTTATAGGCCCCTTTTAAGTGCTGGAATGTCACAATTATGTCTCCCAGAGCCTTCTCTTCTCCAGGCTGAACAACCCCAACTTTCTCAGCCTTTCTTTATAGGATTGGTGTTCCTTCCCTCTGATATATTTTGTGGCCCTCATTTGGACCCTCTCCAACAGGTCCAAGCTGGATGCAGTACTCCAGGTGGGATTACCCTAAATCCATGCTATAGAATCATATCTTCATTCCTGTGACAATGCAATTTTGTGTTTTGGCCACAGATTTTATTGTCAGCATATGGTTCCTTGATGACTTTCTTGCAAAAGGATGTTCCTAAAAGCCTTTTTTTCGTGCTTACTTCAGTTCTAATTAGATTACATGCTCAGGTCAAAATTGGCCCTTACTTCCCTTGTTGATTTTAAGAGTTTTGTATTTCTCCTCCCCAACTCTCTTTTGCAGAGAACCACGCTCACTTCAGTCTGAATTATCTCAAGTGTTTAAACCTAATATGCAGTGGAAGAACACAATCACAAGGTACATGAGTGCACGAGTTACATTGGGAACGGTAGTGGTGTTTGTATAATTTCAAATGTATCTTCTCTACGCTAAATAACAGAAAATAATTTCAATATTTGCAAGAAGTTGCACATTGCATGATAAAGGGAAGGATCGCAATAAGTCTTTGCCATTGTCATAATTAATTGGATCTCAGTAGGTGATTTCATCGCTCCTTCACAGACCAGACTTGAAGAATTTAAGAATAACTTGCAATGATCAGAGTTTATGGTTTATGTTGCTTGGTCCAAATTGTGATGGATTGAGAAAGTAACACTATGATGGAAGAGTCAAGAGGGAGAAGTTCAAGAGAAAGCAGAGAAAGACTCCCATCTCCTTTTCCTCAGTTCTGAGGTGTAGTGATTTTTCCTATTCACAGGTCTGTGACAGATTTTTGTACACTAGTTGTTCATGCAGGTACAGACTTTTCTATGAGCTTTGAATACATGAACACATGGCACTGGCCTGATAACCAAGACGCTTCAGAGCAGTGAAGGTAAGTCATTTGAAATCACCATCGTTTATGGTAAAACTAACAGTGGAAGCGTCTGTCAGATCAGGCAACCCTGATTGGGCTTCAGTTAGCTCTGTTTGTAATTGATGTTACAAGCTTGAAGTCTGTTGTGATTTATGGTCACTAAAGTTCAGAGCAGTGGTGACATTTACATTTTAAGAAATAGACCAAGAATTGCTTTAAAATTCTTCTGGGGAGGTGACTGGAAACCTAGTATTTTAGTAGACTGACAGAGGAATTGAAAAGGCAGGGGCAATAGCATACTTAACCCGTAAATTACTTAGTATGCTCAGACTTCTCATACTCACTACAAAGGGGACACTGTGCTGAATTCCCCTTTGGGCATTTCCAGCCAACTTCCAGGCAGATTCTTGGCTGACTGAATGTTTTATTTTGGTCTATGAGAATATCCCTTGCAATTTTAACCAAGTTGCGTAGTCCTGTGGATGGGCAGTTTTGTATTTAATCAGAAACATGGTATCTTATTTGACATAGACTAAAACACTAACACGTTATTTTAGCTGCTGCAGTATGCAGCATGTTAGTGATCTCTTAGGCTCTCAGCCTTTTAACCCCACTGGGTGCATTCAGTACTTCCTAAGGTCTGTGTATACTGGCACAGTCACTGCAGAACTTGGCAAAAAATCTGTACTGTGCTCTCCATGAGGGGCACCTACAGCACCGAAGCCCAGCATGGCCAAATTTACTGTGCCTTAGGAGTCTGAAGAAGCCTTCTGAAGCAGCCTTGCAACTTCTGAATTTGTCGTACATGCTGAGAGAAGAATAAAGCTATGTACCGGATTGTTGTTACTCAGGGTTGTGTAATTATCCCAGAACCATGAGTCTTGTGCCACCCTCTCGTCAGCAGCAGGAGAGGCAATCTCACTGCTGAGCACAGAGCACTTCCCTTTTACTCTCTCCTTGTTATGTCTCAAGAGCTCTGCACACAAAACACTTCTTGAGATGGCAAAATCAATACTGCTAATTCTCTTAAGAAACTTTAAGGTGAGCTGCCTACCCAAACAGCCTAGTATAAAGGCAATTTGGTTATGTCTGCGTGATTTCAAGTGACTGAAGTCTGGGCATATCTTTTCAGGCATGCCTATTCTCCTTGGCTAATGGCACATTGGAATATATTGTTTGCTGTATTACTGTACAATGATAGTGTGTAGACCTATGCTCGCACTGAAACACAATAAGATAAGATTAGAATAGTTTTAGTTTTATGTCTGAATAACAGCATCAGCCTGAAATCCTGCTGTGGAGTTTACTTCATGAGCAGAGGTACATAAGGGCCTGTGAATATTCTACGTTATGCCCTATAACTTCTCTCTTTCTAAAAGATTTCTCTGAATGGCTCTTAAATTGTGCAATGAAATTTGCATTTGTATGTAGCAACATTCTGTTCAATCATTTCTAGAGAAAGCAGCATACAAAAGACAGCCTTTCCTAACCCCTCTGTGTTTCCTTCACCTCCATGCCTCCCTGCTTCACCTTCCATTTCTCTCCTAGCTGAAAAGAGATCCTTTTGCATTTTTCAAAGATTACTAACTTTGCAGTAAAAGAAACATTGGCTTCCTGCAATGCCCAAAGGGTCCTAATGTAAAGAAGTTCAAATAGCCTAAGGGTGATAGAATCCACTTCTCTCACTTTGTATTGTCTCCTACTCATTCAAGTTCATTGTTTATTGCAACAAGAAGAAAGAAAAAAACAGACCCCTCTGGACTTGTGAAATTTCTCTTAGCAAAACAGTAAGAGATAGGTCAGAAAATAGTCTTGGTACTGAGGTGGAGATTAAAAAAAAAGGTCTTGAGACTCTATGACTCATGGTGTCGCAAAGCCTAAAGGTAGGTGCCCAGCTCCAGGAGAAGAGTTTTAGAGTTTTCAGGACCACAAATCATACTCTCCTGTACCATGAGATGGGATCCACAACAGGCACCAAAACAAGCCAAGAGATCCTTTGGCTAGGGAACTGCTTTGTAAGGCTTTCACTTTCATGGTTTGGATGCCTTTGAGAGACTTAGATTGGGGTATTAGCCTTCTAATTGCAAATTAATTGTTCCTGGACAACTACTGTCTTTTGAGGTGTGTGTGTCCAGCCACTTTGAGGCTCATCAGGGCTGGTCCTGGCAGCCAGTGTCTGGCCCGCCATCCCAGCTAGGAGCAGGGTAGCCAAGGATCACAAAGGCAGCCTCAGCCCCAGGCACTGGACATGTTCCTGGAGGCAGGAATGAGGTGAGCCTGGGTCAGGACATGGACCTGCAGGTGGACCTTGGACCTTGGTGGGGCCCATGGCCGGGCATGAAGACCAGCCTGATGTGTTGCTGGGGCAGAGGCTGACAGCCATGAAATGAGGTCCTGGGCCATGGGCAGGGTTGGGGAACCCCAGCATGGGTGGGCACAGTCAGGCAGGGCTGGTAGTGCCTTGGAACCATGGTGATATGATGTTTTGCATCCACTTTTTTGCATTGTAGCCAGGTAACAACTGAAGGAGGAGAAGGTATGGTCCCTGGCCCTTCCCACCCATAGGGGTTTCCCTTCACCTCTTCTATATTGCTGGAGAGTACTGACAGCATTTCCACCCTTTACACAGGTTACAGTAAATGTATTTCCATACAATAAAAGCATTTCTACCCTTGCACAGGTTACAGTAAATGTATAATGTAAATGTGTACTGACAACATGTATCACTGTCCTTTCATGGAAAAAGTGGAATTTACACTGATATACCTCATTACTTTAGAATAAATTGTATTTGAAACTTCACATTTTATTGAAATTTGTTTCTCAACTTATTAAATTTCTCCTTTAGTGCCACTGCCAGTACATGAAAGCCACAGATGACACTGAAAATCTCTCCAGCATAATAAAGGAAAAGGATGTAAATTAGAGAGCTTTCTCAAAGTCATTGTTCAGAATTTATTTATAGAAAAGCATATGAGCCAGTAATATTATAAAAAATCTCCCCTACTTGCTAGCTGTAAAGGAATTGTGAAGGAAATACAGGTTTAATTACTCCAGTGAGCTTTGAAACAATCCTAGCACTGAAAATAATACTGGTTCTCAAATCACTGAAATTTTTAAGTAAGTTCAATCTGAACCTTCATTGTATATGTATACTAAACAAAAGGAGGACTTCAAATGGCAGAACACATAACTCATTTAACTTATAATATTTTAATTGTATGTGAAAATGAAAAACACATGCTATGTAAACATATTTATATACCTGTTGCAAGTGATTTCTTATCTTTTTAGAGGTGTATAGTAAAGGGGTGAGGGGAAAAGAACACAACACACAATAGGAGAAATTGTGATGAGGTATTAATAAGATATTTTTCACTATGATATTGGTCAGATATCGTGTCAGATTGCCCAGAGACTTGCAGTATCTCTACCTTTAGAGATATTTAAAATGTAATAAACAAGTCCCTATGTTCTTTAAATTGGCTCAGGTTTGAGCACAGATTCAACCAGTTGATGCCCAGATATCTATTTGAACCTATAGCATTCTGTTGTTGAGTGAGATACAGAAGTATTTGCAAGCGCAAAGATGTGACAATCATGGTTAGTGGAAAAAGTTCTCTAGCAAGCTTTGGACCTTGGCCTTTCATTCTATGACATACATTATCTGAATCAGAAAAATGAAGTAAAACTATGATGGAAATACAGCAATTCCAATTCAAATTACCCTAGTGATGTGTAATGGGTAACTATCAAAAAAACATGTTTTAGGTCCTGGAAACATTCTTTTTATAAAGGCTATAAAATAATACATAACTGAAAAACTACATATTCTGCAAGCAAAACCCCCTAAGACCAGCATCTCTGCATGGGTTGTTGCATACTGGGAAAGGGAAATTATTTACTGAACAGAATTAAAAAAAAACAAAGACAACATTAAAAAACGTTTACCACAGTGTTGGACTCTACTCCGCACACCTGACGTGCTGAGTGAATGAGAACTGAGGTTGTCCATTCCTGTCAAAACTGGTGTGAGCGAAGAAGGCATAATACAGAGTCAGGCTTTTGGTGATGATAGGTTCTGTGCTTTCATAAAGCATCGACTGTGCATCATTGGGATCTTTAACAGGTACCTTTAATCACTCCACTTGATAAAATGAGCTGCTATAGTCTTTAGCCTGTCCTTGAATTCACTGGATTCTGCAAGCAGATTTGATTTAAATGTTGCAAAAGTGACAGGAACATGGAAACAGTGTGAGAAGAGAAAATGTATCTGTTAATCACTGAGTGGCAATCTGTCCTGGTTCATTTGAAATGCTCCTGCCCTCCTCCTTCTGATTAAGCCTTAAAGGCATTGACATTACCTAAAGGTTGATTCCTGTGTTTTTATTATTAGCGTATTTGACAATCATCCCACAGAGAAGTGACACAGGGTGATTTTTTTTTTGACAGCAAAATAAAAATCTTTCATAGGAAAGGAAAACTTAATTAACAAACATCAGAACAAAGATTTTTTTGTTACGTCTTTATAGTCTCAGGAAATGCTGACTTGCCCAATATTAATTTGTTGTTTCTACAGTTTTTTCTTTTTTGTATTTTTGTGATTCTTTCCCACCTCCTCACCCCACATCCTCCCTTCCCCCCCACCCCCCAGAAGGTAATTATTAATATATCTACTTCTTTTTGCTGAGTCCTAGACAGACTTAGAAGCAGTTTACCATGTTGTTTGAAGATGGGTGGGGTTTACCATGCTATTTGAAGATAAGAGAAAGGTCTAAGAGCAAGGCTCCATCAGGGCTGGCAGGAAGGCAGCTGGGTGAAGTGGTGGCTGTGTTCTCTCAGGAATGAAATTCTAGAAAAGAAATTGAGGCCAGAAAAGGCATTTAACCTCCACAGACAATTCCTCTTCCTGGAAATGTCCTGCCTTTTCCAAGCTCCGCCATGTGGTCTCTCTCAGCAAAATATAGTTATCTATTTAGTATTTTGTCCAAAACTATGGAAGATATTTTTTTAATGTCAGTACTAGTGTGCTCTATAGCACTCTGCCTGAAATTAGCTTGCATCTATTGTAGTCTGTGGAGCAGCAGAATTTTAAAATAAAATAAATTAGAACAGAAACAAGAAAAGCATTTGATGCAATAAGAACTAATTATGTTTGGGATAAATGAGAGTAGAAAAAATGTTAGGAGAAAGAGAACATGTGAGAATCAGAGGGAAATGGAGAGGAAATAGTAAAAACCAAAAAAAATTCTCTTTTATGCAATGTTTTGTGAGATGTGACATGTACAGAATCTGTGGGATACAGGTTACAAAAACGACTGGATCATTTCCACGAAAGCAGCAGTAGTAGCCTGGATTTCATTTTGAGTCCCAGCCTTTGTGTCTTTTACCGCAGCTGACGGATCAGACCACAAGATACTAGAAGAAATATGTTGGAAACACATTAGCCTTGCAGAGTTTATAGCTTCAGTTGAGGGAAACAATGTGGCTGCATTTATACTTTAATTGGCAGAGGAAAAGCATATCAAGTCCGGGGAGCTCTGCTAATTAACACCAGCAGAGGAGTCAGTCCCTAATATTTTGGGATAATCTCCCTTTAAAGCAAAACAATAAATATTTTTAGCAATCTGTATTCTAGTTACATTATTGGATACACTAAATTAAACAAACTACTAATGCAATTCAATGCCTATTATGAGAGCTCGTATCCTGTTAACTGAGTCTGAAAATAAGAAACAGTTATTATTAAAATGTCACCCCCTTGAATTAATTACTCATTTTAGATAATGAGACTGACCCATACTTTACATAAGTCTCTCAACATTTCTTGTGCTTATTAGCAATCAGAAAGGTTTAGAATATGAACATGCTTGCCAGTCACCTGACTTATCCTAAAACACTGCATTATGTCTCCACATAGATGTCTCAAGCATATCTATTTGAAGATAAAAAGGCAAAAAGAATTCCTGGATTCGTACAGTTTTATTCTCAGTTGAATGCAACAGTAATGCACCCTTAATCCCGATTTGTTCAACACTGACCTTTTTAGTATGTAAATAGATCATCTCTCTGCACAGTGCAATCAACATGACATAGGGTGATTGATTTGGAATAAATTGCCTTGAAAACTTCAGGTAAGTGCTTTTATTATGAGGTTTGCAGATGCAGTACAGAAAAATATAATGTGTATGGTGTGGTCATGAAGCATACAGTCTCAATACTCTAGTCTGACTACAGAGAGTGTCTAGAGTCAAATGGCAAATCACTTTTTATGGTGGTTCAGAGTATTTCTATTTGAAAAGAGAAACAGTAAAGGCAGATGACTAATACTGCAAACTGGGTGATAAATAAATGCCTCTATATTGTAAACATTCATAGGTTGACTGTGTCAGAACTGATAAGCTATGATCCTTTCAGAAACAAAAGATTTCTGTGAAGAAACACAAATAACACAAATGTAGGAATCCTTTGCCAGAATTGTTTGCAAAAAAAGTTCTCCTAGTATGCAGATCTCTAGATTATTGCAGTCATGAAGCCTTTATTTCTCCTTTTGAGAGCAGTATGAAAACTTCTGTAAATGTGGTTTGCATATCAAGGAGCAAGGTTCAGCTTCTGCACTGTTGTTGTTGTGGCGTAGTATGGAAAAATGCCTTGGAAAACTTGGTAGGGTCTAAATATTCTTTCCCTTACGAATCCCTGGCTTTTGAGTATTTTGACAACAACTAGGTTCTAATGCTGGAGAACATCTCTGGTACTTCCTGATATTTGTGAAGATAATAGTCTGCTTGGAGAGCAGGTCTTACCTATATTTTAGAGGGGTAAGGACAAACCGAAATGCAAACCTACAAGTTCCTGGTATGTGCTAGTTAAAAATACCACCCCTGAAAATAAGAAAAACATTGAATAGCAAAAGATTATCCCATTGTTCAACAGCTAGAGCTCCAGACCTTGGCTGTAGCTACTCCAGGGTGTCAGGTGTTAATGCTACTGGTATCAATCAGTTCTCTTGTTGGAGCCTGTGTTTCAATCAGAAACATCACTTGAAGCTGACACAAAGGTCAGTCCTCTGTACTGGCAAAGACAAGCAATTTGCTAGACACACCAAATAAAAAACCTGATATTCTTTCTATCTGGTAAGGCAAAGGAAAATCGCTGTGACACTGAGGAAAGAGTAAGGGGCTTGCATTTCTGGCAGCCAGGATATGTTGGAGATAGTATGCTCATCATCTTTTCCTACTGACACCGCATGCTATCATTGCATAACCCGATGCTTTATCTGTTTTTTCAGGAATAAAAAATGGAAAGGTTGAAATTCATCATGCAGTACTAAAGAAAGTGAAGAACTATTCAACCACAAATGGAGTTGACTGCAAAAGCTTTTAAATTATTTTATTTTAGTTTGTTAATAATTGTATGGTGAGCACTCCTCTGAAATTAGACGATACGTAATAAGCTGCCTTGCATTTAATTAGAACATTTTATAATACCACTTGTACGAATAGCTTTGGGAAAAATGCAGTTGAGTTGTTCTTAATTTGGTCACTGGAGGACTGCCATTTTTTTCCGCTTACAACAATAGAAAGAGTGAAAAAAATATTACAAAAGCTGCTGGCCCAGAATCTCAGCTGTCGCTGAATAGCTCACGGAACAGCTTGGGAGTGACAGTGTGTAGGCATATAAATATAGACTTTTCATTACTGTGGATGTGTATGCCAGGATGGTCTCCATATTTTCCAACCTCTATTTTTCTTCTCGTGGTTACTGGATGTTTAAGTCCACCAAAATTCTGGAAAAAATGAAGAAGACAAGAAATCTGAATTCAACCAGAAATAAAAGAGAATTGCCTTTTTCTTTTTAAACATAGGCAAATAGGCCATAAAATTTCTGTGCTTATCTAGGAGGACAATGGGTACCTGTAATGGGCTCAGCTATGCAAAGGAACACTGTACTATGCTGGAAGCAGCAAAACAATAATATCCAGAAAAGCAACATGTACGGTATACGAGCCAAATTCTTCTTGCTATAGTAAGATGCACGGTGAAATCAGAAAGAAATTATCCCTCATATATTGTATTCCTAAAAGGGCTACCAGAGCAATGTAATACAACTTCTAATCTATAATTCTCTAAATTAGCTGTGTTTTAATGCATTAAATTAGGATTTATCATGAAGAATTCATCTATCTCCTGTAGCAGAATTCTTTTATGCAGAATGAATGACTCTCTCCCTGGAGGGACCAGTTCTGCTTTTCAGGGTCAGAAGACACCATGCACATCTAAGAACAGATCTTGTCAACTTTCGTAGTCATAAAGGCCTGAATAGCTTCAGGAGAGATTATGTTATAGGTCTAATCTTCGCAATATAACTAAAAAAAGTGCTTGTTTTCAGTATTTTCTAGCATTATTATGTTCTCTGAGAGCTGCAGATATGTTGCTTCATTTTTTTCAGCTCAGTTAATCCCGTGTCTAATCTCACAAACACAGAAGCAATAAAGTAGCTGAAAAAGAAACTGCATAATGCTGCAGTCTTCACCAGAGATAAGCACCCTAATTCTCTTCTCTATTACACTGACTTGATGCTAGTGTTACTTCACTAACTTCAATATAGTTCTCTCTACCCCCACGTATGACTGGTTTGACAGAGTAAAGAAGCAAGCCCAGAGGCAAACTCTGTGCACTTGCACTATTGCTCTTTCATATTATATATGTGGTCTGCTTCAAATATGTCCCCCACAAGAACTAGATACGTTGGAAATGCCTCAGGTGAGCAATAAAGAGCGTGTTTACCCTTGCACACAGATAATGCTGTCACCTCAAGTAATTGCAAGAAAATGAGTATAACTGTCTAAACCAGTGTTTATTTTAGTGGTATTTGTACTTCCAATGCTTTATTTACCAGAAATTTTGAACAAAATTGACATTACACTGAGACATTACCTGGAAGAATGAGTTGAGCTTAATAGACATAGGAGACTTGAAGTGCAATGATAATCCCAGGACAGTGAGTGAGACAGGTTGATGTTCTGGTTAGCAGCCTTCTTTGCAAAATTTCACTTCACTGGCTCTTCTCAATGTTAGAGCCTGTGCCCTGCAATGGAAATCACAATGAGGCTGTAGTCCTTTTCCCTCTTGTTTTGGAAAAATACTTGATGAATCATTAAACACAATATTTCATTCCTTCAGCCTTGAGAAGCTAGATGTATTTAAGAAGCCAAGGCTAGGATATATTGCATATCTAAGCATATTTATGCTACCTTGTCATTTTTATGGGGTTTAGCATCATTCCAAGATTGCCAGAAAGAAAATAACCACTATGGGAAAATCATCTGTTTTTTTAAAAAATAGGACAAGAAAAAAATTACTCAGACATACATTAAATGTTCTAGAGCTGTCCACTTTATTGAGGGAATATTTTTTCTTGGAGCAAGTCACAATAAGTTCTGCCCTTAATTAACCTTCCTACTAGCACACTGCTAGGCTACCAGCAATACGATCTTCATCCTTTTGTCTTTTACTCATCAGGCAACATATTTTTTATCTTATTAAGTTGACATGAATGCAAGGTGCTAACCATATTTTCTTGCACAATTTTTCACTACATTCAACTCTGAAATTCCATTCACCTTTTGAAATTCAAAAACTAGGAAGAAATAAATACCTTTAATAAAACAAGATATTTATCAAAATTACTGCAAAAACCACAAAATCTTTTTTACAAACAAAGAGCAAAAACGGAGTGTAACTTCACTGTGTGCACATACCTTAATAAGAAGAAGATAAAACATCAAAAATACTGTAATCTTTGCCTAGCTATCTTCTGGCCACTGAGGGCACAGAATGTTGTCCACAGAAAGAGAATTCAATTCAAACATGAATGTTCCCTAGTGAATAGAGCAAAGAAGTAGAAGACTGCTAATGGCTTTTGAGAAAGCATGTGTACAGCCAGTGTTTGAAGATAAAGGAAGAAGAGTCCCAGGTCTTGGAACAAACAACCCATTAATCAGTGACAGTAAATCGGAGATTTAAATGAAGAAGCATTTGGCAGACTCGGATGCTAATATGTGCAGACTTCACAATGCATCCTATCTGACAGAGCATCAGAAATAAAAAGGTACTGAAATCACTGTATTCAGGCATGTCTGTCAGCACTGCATTTTTTTTAACTGATGATGATATAAATTGCCATACTTGATCACGACAAATGCTCATCTAGTTCAGTGCTTGGCCCCTGGTTGGCTATCAGGTCAAAATCCAATTCCTCTCCCTTCTATTTATGGCCTAAAAGGATGTTGATAACTACCTGATAAAAACAAAACAAAACAAAACTGATATAGAATCTCAATGAAAGGAAAATAATTTTTAAATATAAACCAATATTTTATAAATATAAATATTTCTGTTTTGCTGGAACCAGAATTTTCTAGAGGATGACCAGTACTGAGAGGAGAAAGCAGGCATGCATAGGAAAAAGGAATCCCTTTGAGGAACAGATTTGATGTAGTTAGTATTTTTTTAAATTAAAAAGTAATGAAATACGCAGTCTTAAGTCAATACACATGACTGTTATATGACATCTGTGAATGAATCAGAATTGACCTGCAGTGAAATTTGGTATTGGCAAACCATTTCACACTCACAGTTTTTGCCCAAAACAGGCCTCTTGTTTAACACAAACCTAAGGTGTGCCTTGGAAACCTTGTTCTTTTTGGTATGCTTTTTTTCCTTTAGACTTGTGTTTACTCACTCCATGCACATCTTCACATCACTTAGCCTTGTTATGTGTTGTTCTGTTTATATGCCATAACACAGAACAGTGTTCTGTGTTTCCAAAGTCACTTGACACAGGATTTATAAATGTTCTTTTCAGTGCAGGAAGATTGTAAGCCTTTGTTTCCGAAACACCTTCTTTCTCAGCTATGTGAACAGAAACTCAAGAGAAACTTGTATGTAATTTCTGACTCTGCTGGAACTGCTGATATCTGTATTGAGCTGTTCTGTTGGCACACAGACCAAAGTAAAAAAAAAATAAAAATTATAGATCTGCATATTTTCTCTTCAGCAGAAAAAAAGAAGCTTGATTTGAATTTGCTATCACAACAGAGCACCTAGCAAAATTGACAGCATCACAGAGCCTCAAAGCCTCAAAGCATTAAACAAGAATAGATGTATATGTGTTAACATCTCATGGTGAATAAACTCGTGTTTTTACATTGAGATTAAACTAATGTATTTACTTTGAGTTTTACAGTCAGGTCTAATGAGTAGTGGTCTAGATTGGAAGTCAAGAGCTCTGGATTTCATCATGTCTTACTCTGCATCTCCAGGATTCTCCTGAGTGAATCACTTTCTCTGTGTGCTTTAGTTTTCCATCCATAAAATGACCTTTGTGAAATGCTATGAAGTCAGCATTTTCCCAGTGCAATGCAGTGCGATGTGTTAGTGCCGCAACAAGTATGCTCTTGAACATCAATTGCTGGATTCCTGTGAATGGGATGTGAGGGATGGAAAAGTCAATAGCTGATGAATACCACACACAACCCTTCACGTACAGCTGTGGCGTTCTATTGAAGCCAGCTGTTATAAGTCTATACCAAGTCTTCACGTTTAGCATTTGATCCTGCCAATACTTACGAATAAAGACTTGCAGCACCAACAGTTTCATGTGAAAAAGAAGGAAGTATTTGCTCACAGAATTTCTCTTTAAGTAAATGTCAGACAAGTCGACACGTCAGACATGTCTGAGGTATTCCTAATTGCACTGGGGCAGACAAGCTCATTCAAACCTCACAACGAAAATTTTACTTTGGAGAGCCTTTTACTATTTGCATCAGATTAGGTGGATGGAGCGCTAGAGGCAGTTATGAATTTTTCACTATTGGCCCATGATTTTGGTGGCATTGTCTCAGCACTTGTCCCTCAAATTATAAAATGGGATTTGTGATCCTGATTTGTTCATAGTGTGAGATCTAAAGGTTAAAAATAAAAGGAGACAGGATCTGTGTGTTATTGTTACTTTATAAACACTTAGATAGCAGTAATAATGAAAGGTATTTCAAGTACATTCTTTCCCCTGTACTATCCAAAAATAAGACTTGGCTTTGAAATCAGAAGGAAAAAAAAGCCCTGCTCATTTTGAAGGGAGACACTTCTGTTTTCATTGGTTTGTACAGGTTGAAATCTGGGCCATCCTCTGAGACTGCGCTTACAGCCTTAAAACACGGCTGTCCAATGGTTAAAATGTTAAAAAAAATTACAAGTGTTGGAAATAAACTGTTGGAATAATCTGCTAAATATTTCTTAGATCAATTCAAATACTTTTTTCCTTCTGCAATGGCAGAAGGATGTGCCTCTGGATACAGGCTGAGGGGTTAATTGTTGACCTCATTCCACAAAGGGATACGTTTCCACCTAGGGTTAGGAAGGATTTTGCTTCCCTTGAGGAAGTAAATTCTAAGGGGATTACAGTCATGGCAAGCCAGAATGTAGCTTGGATTGAGAACTTTTATTTCCAAATGAAGAAACATTAAGGAAGCAAGGGTCATTTTTGGAGGATATATTGAGGATGCATTGTGTAGGCTTACCTAATGAGCTATTTCTAGATCATTAGCAATGCTCCCTATAGAATCAGTTCTTCCTAAATTTACCATAGTTGGTTGTTAGCTTAAATCTGATTGCTTAGTTTTCCTGTTTAAAGCTGCTTATTCCTGATAGAAAGTAAAGCTGTGACAGTGCCTGAATGAGAAACAAAATTGGCATTCATCCTGACAGTTAGTAAAGGCATCTGCAATCCATAAAGGTAGCAGTGCCAATATTGGCATCTGTCTTGTTTCTGGTGTCAGAATCTCACAGCTCTGCTGTTGAGAGCAGCACATATTACAGCCTTGATCTCTGGCATGAAAGTTGCTTCATTCCCTGGAAGAAAGGTTTGTGCTGTTCTGGTGCCAATTTTCACAATGATGCAGGTTACTGGTGTTGGAAGGGTCATAGAATGAACAACTAGTACGAATTCCTAAGGAAACCCACAGGAAATATATGTGACTTTTGAGCCTTGTTGGTTGTGCCGCAGCAGAAGCACAGTCTGTTACATCTATACCTGTGTGCATCTGCAGATGCACCACAGCACTCCCTCCCAACAACTTCCTTATTTATTAAGCTGTAGCAAGGTGAAAGTTGTCAGCTTTTCTGTTTCTTAGTTCTGTATTTTTTTTGAGTTTCAACTTAAATGAAAAAATATGTTACATTGAGATCTTCTAAAAAAAGAAACATCCCACAGAGTCTAGCAAAACTGAATAGCAGTCAAAATTTTGAAAAGTATGTTTTTTCTCCTTGATCTTCTACTTCCAGTCATCATCCTTTCTCAGTCCATAATGATCTTGTACTCTGATGTTGGGCTCAAACCCCAAGGCTGATAAGATTTAAAAAGCTCTGGATTGCTATTGATATATTTTAAATTAATGTTCGTAAACCACCTGGCATCACCATTGCATTGCTTAGTGTGATGGCTTGAACGAAGTCATTGTTCTTTTTTTTTTTCAAAAAGGGACATCATGTGTTCAATGAAGCTAGAAGATGAAGAATATCTTACTAATCAGTGGGGCAATGTATTATGTGTGTCTGAATCAAAAGGTACCACACAAGGAATTATCTGTTAATAGGAAATATTTCAAATAAAATTGAGGGCTGAAAATTCTGTTCTGGGACTTGTAGTCTTAGGCTATCAAAGCTGCAAGACATTGCAATCTTTGAGCAGCTGTCTCCATTGCAAGAGTTTTCTCTAATGCTCATATTTCCAACTGAAATGCCTGCAGCACTGATGGCCCAGTATCTGAGTACTGCCCAATCTAGTCACATTCTCTGCCTTTTCAGCTGTCTTAAGTATTTCTTCTTACACCAGATATTGTCTACTCCATCATAGCTTGCCTCTGTACAGGTTTTCTTCTTTCATGAAACATCCTTCTGCTTTTTTCCTCATTTTTCCCAAATCCTTTTTACTACTAGATTTGCAGAAAAACTGTTCGTTTGAAGATGCATGTGTCAGTTTTCCGAAGAGGGTTAAGAATAGGAGCAAATAGGAGAAACAAGAGTCTTATATTCATAAGAATACTGGCAAGATAGAGGCAGCCTTTTCTTCCCTGTGCACAAGCTGTTTGATGTAAATGGCTGCTTGCACTCTGTAGAGAGGTAAGTCTTGGGAAGGGATGAGAAATCTCCTGTGGATGAATATTGTCCGTTGTCCCTGTGACAGCTTGAGTTCCTTCATAGAATGAGCTGGCTACTAATCTTATTTGCCCTTGCAGCAAAAATCAGAGTCTCTGTAGGATGAAACATTTGTGTCTCTTGGATATGGTCAGATCATATCACCATAAGGGTGGTAATAAAATGCAGAGGTGGCTGCAAGAGGTGGCTACAAGGGAAGTGCACCATGGGCATGGGTAATGCTTAAGGTCCTCTCAGAATTTCCTCCTTTGAATTCCCTCCTATTAGTAACATAGCAAAAGGCATTCCATCAAGCTAGAAATATGAATGATCAGGGAATTCAACATCTGCCCAGCTTGATATCCTCACTTATAGTACAGCAAAGACCTGCTACCTTGTTACAGGCATGTGGGTATAAAAAGATTGTTTGATGAAAGAATGAAATAAAGAGTAAGATGGAATTTTTGAGAAGGGTGATTTTTCATACGTTCGATTTGACTTTCAAATGAAACCTTCTCCACAAGTAAACTAATATTTTCAGAAATTTCTGTTTGAAATAATTAAATATAAAAAATACAACTACTGGACATCTTTTTCTTCAGGGATTGTAAGTAAGTTTATGGTATATTGTACAACCACTACTGCATTCAGTAATCTGTTTCCTCAGATAAATAAATGTGTTTTAAATTTCTCCAGAGGAAAACAAATTGTATCTATTTAATATATATCTGCTTTAGAAATCAAAGCAGTCTTGAGTTTTCTTATAATACATTAATAAAATTCCACATTGTACTATTGTTGTGCAGAGAATAATTTTTTTTTTAGATATTAATATTGTCTTAAATAAAAGGTTATCCAGTGAAAAAAGGTAAGTTAATACTGCAAATTCAATTCTGTCATTTTTGAAGAACTTTGAGTACTGTAAATATTTGCATTAGGTCCTGAAGTATCTCAGCAGGCAAAGCAAAAAAACAGCAATCAAACCAAAAAAAGTGTCTCTTCTGCTCAAGTCTACTGAAACACAATTTATATATACTGCACTAATGATGTTCTGCTGAAAAACTCCTTGATACCAGCCCTTGAGCTACAATATCTTGCTAATCTTCACCTGTTATATTTATACAATGTATGAATGATTTTTAAAAAGTCTACTATATAACCAGCATGTGCATAGGGTATTTTAGATGCAGCTTTACACTCTTACTGAGGGTGAGAACGTACTTTAAACCACAGGAATATACACTGGTTACTGATATCATCGTTCAGTTTTCATTAACAGTAGCAGTGCTTACTGAAAGAAGTATATGGTAAAATTGTGATTTCTGGCACTGAAATTGTGAACTTGCACTGCAAGAGGTATAAGTACCCTAAAAAATTGTTTTACATGAGAACTCCTACTGTACTCTCAGAGAGTACTGAACGTTTCTTCCAGAGTATCAGTGTCTATTCTTTTCTTGTCTTGTCTTGATTATAGATCCTCTAAAAACTTTTTCTGTCCGGAGTACCCTGTACAATAAGAATCTGGTTCAAATACTACCATAGGAATACTTATGTAGACTAAAAATAAACTGAGAACCAGCATAAAATAAGTCCTGAAGTTTGAGAAAAACAAAAAAAACATTGGATATGTGGTAGATGAGTAGAGGTATTAAACATGCAAACAGGGTGGTTCAGGATCCTCGCTTCAGACATTTCACTTTCATGATGGTTCAAGTCTGACATAGCTTGATCTTGACTGAGATCTTTTGCTTTTGAAATTGTTGCAGTAGCCTACATAAAACTCCTAATACACACTAATGTTGTAGAGGGATGACATTTACTGACTATATCAGGAATAATGATCAAAGAGCGGACATTGCCAAATTCAGCAGCCATTTGAATGTGACCACTGGGGACAGCGCATCTTCCATTCTATGTAAAGGTGAACTCACTTGGCAGTAATTCTGAACTTAAATAAATACCAACTCAGACAGATATTATTATTTTATTTTCTATTAGCTTTTCTAAAGTCCTTGAAAGGACTTCCTTCAAATGCTGTTTCTGGTTGCAAAGGTGCTGTGTTGAGGTTCAAGCGGAGCCCAGTCTGATTGCACAGACTGTTATGTGTTCCCTGCATGGGACATCCTGATCAGTGCACATTTGAGAGTCCTTTGCTGCCAGCCCTCCACACCCATCAAGGCTGTACACCTTGATATTTTTGCATTCGTCAGCAATGTTCTTTTATTATTCCTGTGGCTACTCTGCAACCAACCATGAAGTTTCTTTCCTTCAGTTCAATGTTGCAACTCATCATAACAGTAAATAAATGCGTCCAGTTACTGTGGACAGCCTCATCCTTGCTGCTGCCTCTTGGGACTTAGCACCATCCAGCTTTGTGTCTGCTTCTTGTCATTGATGAAGCCATGAGGAAATGAGCTGTTACTCATGGAACTGTGCAACGCTAAGAAGTTATGCCTGGGAAAGATCAGCCTGAGTGGAGAATCATGGTCAACAGAAGAAACTAGTTTTTTTATAATTCCACTGAACTTCAGTGGTGCTGATGTGAAACTTTCCTCAAATACGTCAAACATATATATAATTGAAAGCTAAGCAAAGACTAACACTTAATGCAAATTCAAGGAAGAGTCTTAAAGAAGGACTCAGAACACTGTGCACATCAGCACATCGCACTGCGCTCTTCCTTCACAACCGTTATTTTGGGATGAAAACTTTTGATGTTTCAGTTAGTCCTTAATATTCTGTGTCTCTTTTTCAGTGGGACAGCTGGAAGTCTGAGGTACTGTTCAAAGCCAGTTAATGGGGAAGACTGGCCTCTTTTTGTATCTCAAAGATTTGTCTGCATTTCTTTACTAAGTGATGTGCTCCAGGACTGTTTGTACTTGAGGTGAACTTTGCAGTATCGGCCTTTTTCCAAGCATTGACTGCTATTGCAGTTTTTGTCTGCTGTGATTTAGAGTTCTTTTTCTGAAGAGGAATTTGGAACTATAAAACCCTGAGTAAAGACACCAACATCTTAATAAGAAGATATACCACTCACTGTTTAACAAGTTTCATACTAGCTCTCTAAAGAAAGGCATGTCCTTTAGGTAATTTCAAAAAAGAAGGAAAAAAGACTTAAGGAAGAATCACTGGAATTTCTTTGCAAAGAAGTTTCAAGATGTACTCATAACAGAAACTAAGCTGCTTCCAAACACTGACCTCTCCAGAAGACTGCACCAAGAAAAATCCCTTTTGTAGCTCTGAGTTATTACTGTACATAAATTTATAAGAATTTTAGTACATAACAAGACAAAGAAGCCAGTAGATGCAGTTATTTTAGTTTGGTTACTGGAAAATTAATCAATGTACTTGGCTATCACTGTTTCATACTGTCCCTGGAAGAACAAACCTAACTGTGATTCCTTGAGGAATACGGCCAAGCAAATGCATAATAATTTTCTCTGGTCTTTCTGGCTTTGTACCACCTTCAGAGTTTTCCAGAGGATAATTTCTTTATCTTTAAAGTGCCAGAGGCACAGAGCCTCACATTCTTCCTTCCATATCATTGAGAGTGGACTCAGCATATGACACTGCATCTTCTGTGTGGCTCTTCCTGCTACCTTCGCCTTTGCTGCCTTCTGACATTGTGATGGGAATGGAACTAAAGCCTTTCCTGCTCTTCTTTCATCTTCCTACAACTTACTTTTCCCATCACTCTCACAACACGTCTGTGTGCCACCACAGAGCAGAGGGACCACCTTTCTACTTTCTAGACAGATGGAATCCCTGTGCACTGATTAGGGCTGGTAGATGAATGAAGAAGGAGACAGCCCAATGCAGGACTGCCTGGCACTTGGACTTCTTGCATGATCCTGGAAATCCTGTGGAGGCACAGGCAACTGCAGAGGGATCTGCAGCAGAGTAGAAAAGGACAGGAAAAGGACAGGAAATCTGTGAGAAAGTAAAGATACGGGAGAGGAAGTGGCACATGTCAGGGTTGACTCCTGTGTTTTGGGATCCAGATGTGGAGGAGGGAAAGAATGGCCCAGGCTAATGCTTCTCTCAGAATTTTTCTTTCCCAGAGTTGTGACCTGCTGAAGTGGTGGGATCATGAAAAAGATCTTTATTAGCTTTCCACTGATTTACCATAGACGTGGAATTAAGTGGGAAAAATACATCATATGCAGATAGAGCCGTGACCTTTCTTCACTGCAGCTGCCATGACCATTCTGTTGTGTGGCATTCAGATGGGATCTGGCTCATCTCCAGCAAGCTCAGAGTGTCAGCAAAGAAGCACAAAATAGTTTGTGCCTCAATGTGCCATAATGTCCAATCTCATACCTTGTTTAGTTGTTCTATAGTAATAGTCTGTGAAACCTGCTGCCAGAAGGGCTATTTTGAAGATTGTTTTTTTTATTTAATATTTTGAATGAAACAATGGGAGTGGCTTTTTGGGTCTTAAAGTTCTTTATTTTATTTCAACAGCCCTGCTGGTTTTTGTTAATGTAATTAAGTTATTTCAAAGTTTTAGGTATGTATTTGGGGAAGATTTTTACAAAAAAAATTAGATGGAATATTGGAACTCGGCTGAAAATTAGTTCAATCTACAAATAAAGGAAAATAGTGAAGGACATGCAGTAGACAATTGAGCAGAGAAAATAACAAAATTAGATTCATACTAATTTAGAGTATTCAGGTCTAGCTTTAGAGCTGATTGATTTACAGCATCACTTCAAATATTTTTTATTCTTTTCTTTTCAAAGACAATAAATATCCTAAACCACAGGTTTATAATAACTTGGTAAACCATTCAGGAGCCTTTTCTGTGTATAAGATTGCTAAACTTCTTTACATAAATGAACCTTGAGCTCATTGAGTAATAGTCTGTCAAGAAATGTGTCAAATACAAAGTCGGCCAGACAGAGAAAGGAGAATCAATAATTTAAGAGAAAACCTGAACTTTTTAGGCAATGAGAGTTTTGGTTTTGTGAAGCACATTTAAAGGAAGATTTCTTTTCTGCAGAAACTGAGTAGAAAAGGAATGCGTAAGAGAGATTTTGAAGAAAAATGAGTATTTCTGTAGTTATAGATAGAGGTTAATGCCACAATATATCAGCATGCCACTGTCATTAAAATAGCATTCCACATCTTTTCGTGGCTCAGATCACAGCAATTATAATGGTACTAGAATGCAATAGATAGATAATGTGCCAAAATTCTCATTGGGTTTAAAGATGGAGGAATTATATCCTTTGGTAAATGACAATGATCGGAATCTTGTGAAGAGATATAAATCAGAGAGCCTTGTGATGTAGCTGACAACACTGAGAAAATTAAAGGGTCACATCTAGTAATTCAGGTCTAAGTGAAGCCTGTCTGTCCTGGGTATAGGGCTTAGAGAGGATGAAAGCTTTCTAACATTAAGTATGCAGTTATGCAGTTTTGTAGGACAAGAAAATTTGGGTCATATTGCACATACTATGGATTCATCTTGAATGCTTTCACCCTTCTTAAAAGCAGAGAAGGGCTAAGACAGGAATCAAATAAGCAATATGAGCATTTTAAGTGCGAATATGCTGACATTTTCCCCAGGCTCATAGAGAATCATAGAATCATAGAATACTTTGGGATGGAAAGACCTTTAAAGGTCATCTAATCCAACACCCTTGCAATAAGCAGGGACATCTTCCACTGGATTAGCTTGCTCTGCACACCTTCCAACTGGACTTTGAAAGTTTCCATGGATGGGTCATCCACTGCCTCTCAGGGCAACCTGTTCCAGTGCTGCATCACCTTCATTGTAAAAAATTTCTTCCTTATGTCTCATCTAAATCTACCCTCTTTTAGTTTAAAACCCTTACCTCTTCTATTGCATCAGGCAGGTCCTGCTAAAAAGTTTGTCCCCATCTTTCTTAGAAGCCTGTTTTAAGTACTGAAAGGGCGCAATAAGACTTCCCCAGAGCCTTTTCTTCTTCAGGCTGAACAACCCCAACTTTCTCAGCATGTCTTCATAGGAGAGGTGTTCCATCCCTCTGACCACTCTAACATGTCCACATCTTTCCTGTGTTGAGAATTCCAGGGCTGGATCCAGTATTCCAGGTAAGATGTCATCAGATCAGAGTAGAGGGACAGAATCTCCTCCTTTGACTTGCTGGCCACACTTCTTTTGGTGCAGCCCAGGATACGATCGATCTTCTGGGTTAGGAGCACACATTGTTGCCTCATATCCAGCTTTTCATACACCAATACCACCAAGTCCTTCTCATTTGGACTGCTCCCAATCCCTTCATGCCTCAACCTGTATGGATACCAGGGACTGCCCCAACCCACGTGCAGGACCTTGCACTTGGCCCTGTTGAACCTCATGTGGTTCATATGGAACCTCTTCTTGAGCTTGTCCATGCCTCTCTGGATGATACCCTGTCCCTCACGTGTGTCAAATGCACCTCTCAACTTGGTGTCATCTGGAAGCTTGCTGTAGATGCACTCATTCCCATTGCCTATGTCACTGATGAAGACTTTAAACAGTACTGGTCCCAATATGAACCCCTGAAAGACACCACTTATCACTGATCTCCATCAAGACACCGAGCCATTGACCACTACCCTCTGGATATGACCATCCAACCAGTCTACCCATCAAATCCATCTCTCTCCCATGTAGAGAGAAGGATGTTTTTTGGGACCACGTCATAGGCCTTAAAGAAGTCCAAATAGACATCTGTAGCACATAGGATGCAATATTATAAATATACATCCACGATCATCTTGAATCACAGAAAGGTTTGGATTGGAAGGGGCTTAAAGATCATCTAGTTCCAAATCCACCACCATGGGCAGGGATACCTTCCACTATATCAGATTCCTCAAAGCCTCATCCAACCTGGTCTTGAACACCTCCAGGGATGGGACATCCACGACTTCTCTGGGTAACCTGTGCCAGTGCCACAGTAAAAAGTTCTTCCTAATATCTAATCTAAATAGTATCAAAAGATAACCTCTAACCTGTAACAAACCCCTTGTTTATATAAAATACAGCACCCTTCCTGCCCTAAATTTAGACAGTTCTTTGTTTTTAGTAAGCCATAAAGACCCACTTAACAGCAAAAAAATTCAACCAAAATCTAGGTGGAGTATAGCACAACTATTCTGTTGTTGGTTTAGATGGATCTGCTCAGGGACACCAAGCAAGCAGAATCAGGCTGTTGTTCTCATCACAGTGTATTTTTCTCATGACAAAGTATCCTTTGAGATAAGTACCTGACAGATAAAATTACTTAGTGTATCATTATAAATCCTTCCTGTTTTTTGCTGCTATAGTCATCAATTACGAAGTGATGAATGCTTATGTAAGACACAGTACAGTCACTTTATTTCCCAGAACTAAATTTAAGTCTCTTGGCTTGTAATATTTCACCAAGTTTGGCTCTTTCTTTTCAATGAGTAGTTTAATAATCATACTAAAAATCAGTTTTTAATTGCAAAGATACAATAATATATTGCTTTTCCATGGAAACTAGAAGTGGCTAGTTGACAGTTATAAAATGATACTGGGCACGTACAGATTAATTAATTTAAGATTAAATCAGATTTATTGCATTTAAGTTAGATAAAAAAAGAAAATATATGAGTTCAATTCCTTCTAGAAAATGAAATACAGAACATGTAATGTATCTACATTAAAAGGTGGTTTTATTTTTATTTATATAGAAATACAATAACACAATGATTAAATTAATGGTTTCAAGGCAGTGATTAGAAAATTTCTGGTTTCAATATACTGCTTAAGTGCTAGTAATTTTTTTGAGACTATTACAGCTCTTCTCTGAAATCTTGTTCAAATGCATGAAATTTTAACATTCAATGAATCTGATGTTTTCTTACCAGAAAAAACAAAGAACTCCCCCACAAGCATTCTGGCCAACTGCAGAAGTTTCTCAACAAGCCATTATTGGGAGGAGAAAAATAATTTCAGGAAGTTCATGCCAGGAGAGTTCTGGTTACAAAAAAAAATGAAAGCTGAAGTCTCACTTGCAATTACATGGCATCTTCTCACTCAAAGCAGAGATTCCCCTAAAGCACACATCCCTTTCCCTAGGGCTGGTTTCCAGTCAACAATGTGGCAAAGGATGTGCTGTCTCTACTTTAATCTTGTCATTCAAAGATGATAGATGTTTTTCTAATAAGTAATTTTCAGCCTGGGAAATCTTATCTTGTCAGATTCTCCAAACTACTAAAACGGTCTGATATAAGCAAAAGGCCACACAAAATAAAAATTACTATTTGCACGAAAATTGCTTATGAAGTTGTAAAAGTTTTGAAAATGTTCACTGACAGGGAGTTTTTATTGGTTATTGAGATGATCGTTTGCTGTGCTAGGTTATGGGCACAGAGACCTGTTTTATTTAACTGTCACTTGCTCTGCCCTCAGGTTCTGGAAAATAAGATGGCACTACTCCATCTATTGCTGTTTGTGGATCTTTGGGTGCACCAGTATAACAAGAGTATATTCATCTATCTCGCTTCGCACAGATTGAAAATTATAATGTTGTGTTAGCGACTCTAAAAATGATAACATGGGGAATTCTTTATATTTCAGCCTTGAGTATTTTGCCTGTGTAAGGCAATAGGTGCTTCACAGTACATTTGTATGGATATTGGCACAGGTGCTTTCCCTGTATAATTAGTAAGAAATAAGATTGTGGATTTCCAAAGAGCAGGATGTTATCTAAACAGCTTCTCAATAGCTGCAGAAGATTTCACTACCTCAGTTGCTCAATCAAGCCCTTTTACGGAAATTGCACAGCAGATACATCATTTGAGTGAACCTTACCTTGTCATCAGTTCATCTGTTCCTACTGAGGGAACAGACTTGGAGAAAACCATGCCCTGTGGTGGGACCTCATCCAGGGAATGGTGATAGCGAATCACAAATTAAGTTTTTATTCAGCATTAAAGGGCCCTTGGAACTCCATAGGAAGGGAAAGGGCTGTGTTATGTAGTCCCTGGATAGAAAGCACCATTGGGAACAACAGAGCACTCCCTGAAAATCTATCACATATAAAATAATTTATTATTACAAGCAGTAAATATGCACTATGTGTTACAGTTAAGCAAATGTGCCTAAGAGTACTAGAATGCTGTTGTGATGCTTTCAGAGTGTTATAGAGAAATTCCAAGCAAGAAAAAGAAAATGCAAAAACCAGCAATTATCTGCAGATCTGAAATTCATATAAGCCAGAAAATACCAGGCCTCAAAAAATAACTGAGTTCTATATTCCTCAGCTGGGAGGTGAAAAGTCTTATAAAACTTTCATTTTATACCTAGGGCTGATTTTTTGATAACTTAGAAGTCTTGTCTTCAGAACAAATGTTTGAGGAATCCTCCTCACATGCCTTTCCTGAAATACAGACCCTAGCCTGTGTATAAAAATGAACAAGAGTTTGTTTCTCTGCATTCCTATGTGCAGTTACTAGAGTTATGAATTCCATTATGTCAATTTAAAATAGATAGCAGAGTAATGATTTGTATATATTGTTAATTCTTCATTCAGAGATTTATATGTGCCTTTATTCTTATGTCTGGAAGGGAAGCCAGTGCTGTTAAACAATTTTAATGGCCCCTATGCTATTTATAGCTTCTCTGTTTATTTTGCCTTTGCTAAATATTCCTTTGTATACAATTTTGTATGTGAGTCAAGATGCACAGTAGAAAATACTAGGAAGATCCTTAGCTGATGTAGGTCACTGTAGCTCCACTGGTTTCTTGCATATGCATGTTTTCATAAGTATTAGACCAATTTTTCTCCTGCTCCTGTTGTGCAGAGCTGTAGAGCCATGCTATTATCTTTGTCTGAATTGTCTGTGCTGAAATTTGCTAGTTTACCTCAAAGACAAGTGTCTTCTAGTAGTGAAAGACTAAGTTAGTGCTTTTTGTTATTTCCATAGGAACTGAAGCCATCAGGTTTTCATTCAGCCACAGTAAGAAGCTGAACCAGAAAATGTAACTAAAAACCTGTGCAAGTTGGCACATTTAATTTATGTTTCAAGAGGAATGTAGTGTTGGTTTTGATAGTGCAATCCTTTTAGCATGTGCTTAACTTAGAAATTAATCAGACCTGAGGATGTGGCAGAGTTTATATACATGCTTAAGTGCCTTGTTAAATCAGAAACCTCATACATCAGAGTTTGTCAAGAGATGTGATAAATCAATATCTCTTTTGTTAACAAATAACATAAAAACAGACTCAGATTTATGTAGCTGTATTTATTAAATAGTATAAGTATAAATAAGTATTTATTAAATAGTTTATATAGCAGTGTGCAGCCTAAGTCTCAATTTCCTGCTTTGGATATATATTTATATCACGAAATTTGTGACAGCTATTTTGATTTCTGGAAAATATTTTCAGTAGAATAATGAATAGCTGAAGACTAATTGTTTCACATTTAAATTATATGAATTTGATATATATAATATATATATACACCTTTGACGCCCTTTATCTCTCCTCTGCTGTTGTGGTGCTAATGCTAATCATCGATACGCCAAGGTAAGGATTCAGTTTAGTGATAAGCAAGATGATGCAGACTCAATCTGTAATTAAATCCACGCTACCCACTCCTGTTCTATTCTTGTGTTATTTTCACCTTCATTTTTGTGCAAAATGTAGCTAGAAGACTAAAATGTTTTATTTACTTCAATATAAGATGAGAGTTCCATAAAAGTTTAAAACCCTCTGTGCAAAGAAGTAATTGGAATTACTGAACTTCAGCAGAAACTGAGGGACTCGGTAAGCTTTCAGCAAATAAATCCTATGTTTCTTTCAGTGGAAATAATGAAGCATGAAAATAACAGGATCCATTTAGCTCTGCTAGCAAGTCTCCTTCTTCCTTAGTAGGGAATATGTTCTACCATTCTTTTGACTGTTATGAATAATTTTCTCCAAGATGAAAATTGACAAATTAGATCAAATGGCTAATACCAGAGCCCTTCGGATGGTGTTTTTTTTAAATATATTTGTGTACTAGCCAATATACTTTAGCAATTCCTGTGGATTTCTAACTGTGATGAGGAAAGATGCCTCAGTGACTAAGAATAGATTTGTTACTCAGATGATTTGTGGTCAGTCACTTACCCTACCACGGGCTTTGGGGCAGTGATTTGGGTGCCTAAACACAGGCATGTGTGGCTAGTTCTGATGTCCTGGCCTGCACCCATTGATGCAGATGAGCATAGGTTGCCATGGGTTCTGTATGGCTTCTGCCTGCCTGGTGGACTTGTTTTGGACATAGGTAGAAGTGGCATGACATACCTCCATGAAACATTCCAGACCTCTCCCCCAGTATGACCTGAGTAAGTCACTTTTAGACTTCAATTATTAAAAGTTCTACATGCAAGTCATTATTTAACAAGACTTGCAAAAGCCTCTATGTGTCTAACTGCATGATACTGCTGAGAAATGCTGCAACAATATTAAGTTCATCTTTGGGCACATTAATTCTCTCTTTAAGCATGGATCTTGCTCTGTGTGTGGGTATTTATAAAATGCAAGAAAGCAGGGTCAACAATGTGGACCCAAGCTAGAATCTCTGCAAGGTTTAAGGCAGTCTTACACACCAAACTAGACTGGCAAATACGGATGTTCTCCCAGAGTGCATCACAATGCAGTGGGTAGATGTTTTTGTCACAGATTGTTGATCGTTGGCGAGTCTCTTATATAGAATTGTTGTGAGAGTTAGACATCTTAGGGAATAGAGAACAACAGGAAGAAACATTTTTAAAAATAGCCTTTAAAATGCTTAGTTTCCACTATTTCTCATTTAGGCCAGTTCCAGTTAGGGCCTCAGTTTCTTTTGAAATTGTGACTGTAAAGAGTAGTTTTTCCTCAATGTGCAGAGGAGAAAGCGGTTCCTGGGCTATGTTTATTAATCTCTGTCTTTGCAAGAAGCAGCTGAAGGATAATTTTGAAATTTTTTTACAATATTCAAGGTAAATTGTATTGAAAAATGGGGTTTTTCTTCCTTCATATAAAGAGCAGTGTGTTTTGCCTTTCTGACTTTTATCATAGTTGCCCTAGATTTCTAAGACAGAAGTGAAAGAAGTGATTCCTGTACTCTCCCTTTAATTTGGGTAACATATTTGGCCTTAAATATTCTTTTAAAAATGTTAAAAAAATATATTATTAGAGTTTGCTAAAATTTCATATTATGATAGACTGAAACATTAAAACAAAGCCAGGATTACATACAGCCTAGCCTTTCCTTGCATAAAAATGAGTCTCATCAGGCTGTGATTTAGATGCCAAGCCAAAGGATGGTAACTGTAATTAGAAGCTTAAAATGGCAAGATGAAATATCTTTAGGTTAATTTTAAATTGAAGACTTAAAAAGAACAGGCAAATGTTTGATAATATTTCCGCCCTATTTATACATTTTCCAACTAATGTATTTCTTGTTACTTTTCTTTTCTGCAGCATCTTATATTATGGAAATTTTCTCATTAAAAGTATTTTCAGTAGAATAATTGGGCCATTATTATTTTATATTATCTTCTCTACAACCAGGCAAATGACTGCTGTGCATTTCTAACAGTTTCAAATGTACAGAGACAATACAGAAAAACACTCTAAGACTTATTTATATGATTGATAATCCAGGAGAAATACATTATCGTATTTGTTGCAAGAGGAGATTGAGGGAAAGTAGACCAGAGAATAAAATTTCATCAAATCTGCATTGGTACAGATTATTTTAATTTCATACAGTTCTTATGTCATCTTCCACTTTATAGTATGATGGTATCTTGGATATATTCTTGGTAGCTGCTCAAATATTGCATGATTTTTAATGAAAATGCTGACACAGCATTAACAATTCAAACTCCATTATATTCAAATGTATGAACAGCATTATTCTAATAGCAATGTATATTCATTTCAGAAATAAGTTTAGACATTTGCATGGAGCATGGAGCAGAACATGACTAATAATTGTAAGCTAGCAGAAAAAAAAAACAGAGGCACAAATCCTTTTTGACCATGACTAGAGAGAGAAAACATCCTGTAATCTCAGTAACAGCCCTCTGAAAGGATACTGCAAACACAGTTTAAGAGACATAAAAAAATCTGTACCGTTACAAGTACAATGTTTTGGGGATAAATTGTGTAATACCAAGCAGAAAGGGAAAAATCTCCTAAAGAACTAAAAAAAATTTTTAAAAAGGGATAAAGTATCACTTTCCACTTCCTAGAGAGAGGATGGGTACATTTTCAAAGCAATGCACTGAGACTTAACTAAGTAATTCTTACTGACTTTAAAGAGAGGTCTCATGACTACATTTCTCAGCACAACCTTGAAAATCTGCACCCTAATGTGCTGTAGCAATTATCTGAAAATTGTAACAAAGAATCTGATTTTTTATTTTCCCCCCACATACATCAATGAGATAATTCAGATACCTAATCATCAGATACTTTTTGCATGAAAGGGATTATATACTGTAACCAGGGCCTATCCAGAAAACGGCACAAGCAGTTTTTCTAGCTCTCATTCTCCACCAATTTCTTTCAGTCACCCCAGTGTTTCCATCTCCTCCTTCCCAAATTCCAGGCTACCTTCTGAGCAATAATGCACATCCACAGAGAAGATATCCCATTAAAAGCATTCTTCCTGCCATAGTGTAGAGAACCCTCATCCAATTTCTCCACTTATTTCCTGCCTATCCACGTAATTGCCATATAAAGTCTGAGGCTAAATATTACACATCCTCTCTTACTCCTTTCTTACTTCATGCTTTCTTGTCTTTTTCTTCTCTTTCCCATACCCCATATTCCAATTTTCTTTTAAAATTGCACATTTTCCACATTGCTTACTAACTGGAATGAGGATTACGAAAGTAAAATGGAATTTTACATTACATAACAAATTGTCTCACTTATGAAAGAAAAAAAGCCTTTTAAAGAGAAGTCACCATCAGGAGGCTGAGACCAAAAAGGACTCATTAACATGTGTCTACTTCCTTTTGACAAATACACAATACATTTGGTAGCAATCAAGTACTGCCAATGGAAGTTCTCTTATTATTTTATATTGCTTGATGAAAAATAATTTTCTTATGCAAAATTATTCCGCTTCTTTCTTCAAGACCATCACTCTCATGATTATAATTCCACAAGTTACTGTCTGTTATTTATATCCACACTTTACTCCTGCTGAAAAGGCTGAAGCTTAAACATTTATTCAGTGCTTTCTGGAGACAGAAAGTGAACTGAAAGAACAAAGTCAGGGGTTTTAGTAGAGGTTTTTTAAAGTAAAGTCAGCTTTCTGTAGCTGCTGCATATCATTTTCCTTGTAAGTATGCAAGGGTTTTTGATCAAGAGTAAAGGCATCTGAATGTTTGTGTGTCATTCTTATTTCAGTTTTAATGAATGCCTTCATTTTGAGAATATTTTTCTTGAGACTTTATTGGGCTTTTACAATTCACTGGTGGACTGCCAGGGTATGACAGATAGGCATGAGTAATTCAATCCAATCAGCCTTGTTTGAGTGACGGGAGGTCTGGTCTATCCCAACTGCCTGCTCTAAGGAAGGAAACAAAAAATCATACCCAAATGAACTCAAGTCCAGTATGTTTGTACCCTCATATCTATTCTCCCTATTCTTCCAGCTTCCTTCTTGTTCTTCTCTTTCTTTTGGTACCAGAGGTAGAGTGATAGCTAATTACAGTTGTATAATATCTGCCTGTATTTCATGCCATGAAGCTTCCCTTATTGGCTACCTGCCCCCAGAATGCACTCTCATTCCAGTGGCTGAAGGGTGCTACACAATATTAGCTGGCTGGTAAATTCAGACTATATTCAGTAGCTGATATTGTTTTCTGCCTCCTAATAGTTGTTAGGCCTTCAATAAACTGTAGTTTTAGGGGAAAAAAAAAAAGAGAGAAATTTGAGAATAAAGGAAAAATGACAAATAATAAATCAATCATTAGAGTTTTTCTTTCTAAAGAGACTATAGTTCTCTTAAGTTTTTAAGTAACTTCAATAATGCAGAGCTAAGGACCAAGTTAATTTTAGGCAAATATGATAGCAATTTAGGATAATTTTATTTTTGTGCAGCAAAGAAGAAAAACGGTCTGCTGTTTGATGTTGACTCTAGCGTGGATCAGTACATGTGCACAGTACTAAATTTCCTAAGGCAGACCTCTGAAACAGCACAGCATGGCTAGCAACTTATCTTCTTTACTTTGCGCCCTGAACATTTCTTGTTGTAGCTGAAATAGTACTGTATCACCGAAAAAAACTAAAGCCCTGATTTTTACTTATGTATCTTTTAAACTAGCTATAACTTACTTCCACAAAGAATATTTAAGTGAAATAGCTAGTAATCGCTGAGTACAGTAAAAATCAGTGTGTGGTATATACTTAAGGGCATTAAATTTAAAATATGAAAATAAGGCGAATCATAGCCATGGCTGTAGAAATGCACTGAATTGTTACAGTTAAGGCTGAATGACAGTCTCGAATGCAATGCTGTCTCACTGCTCCTTCCATCTCTCAGTATTTCACCTTCTTGGAGACAATGCTCTGTGCCTGGTTCTTACTCAAGGGCAATTAAAAAAAGTTAAAACTAAAATAGTACTTTTTCCCCCTGAATATAAAGAGATAAACCTGAAATTTCCCATTATAAGAAGAAAGGAAATGGTGTTTCTTTCCTGAGCTGCCTTACAGACAAAATAGCCTTGTGCTATACAGTTCAATACAGCACAGGAAGTCTAATAGCCCTTTTCATTGTTCTGAAGGAAAGTAATTTTAATCTGCCCTAGTCGTGATCCTACTTTTATCTGTGTCTTTAGAGCAGTCAGAACAGATCTGGCAGCAGAAGGCTCATAAATTCCTTTTCCTGATCTGAGGCTATTCTAGGATTAGATCACACAGTCTTTGTACAGGGGAGATCTTGTTCTCAGAAATAAATATTAAGCTCTGCAACAGGTCCGCTGTGCACAGTTAAGGTTCATCAACACAAATGAGGCTTGAGCAATTTTTCTTCTAATTGCTATCTATACTTTAATTCATTTTTAGTTAATACTCATACCACACTTTCCAGAGATTCTTCCATTTATGTAAGACACTCGAATTTTAAACGGCTTATGCAAGAGGTCACAGGATATTTGGAAGAGATGCTGGGTTTGCTGCACTTAATGGCGAATAACTGATTAGCTTCAGAGAAGATAGAATTAAAATTCAGAGGTCTTTGTTGGCACAGAACTATATTATATCTATAACAGATCACATAGTTTCCCCCCAAAAATTCTTCAGACTGGGGTACCCGGTTTTACCCTCTCTGGAAAAAGAATATAGCCTTCTGTAAAACGTATTGATCTTTAGATATCAATGTTACACAACTTTTAAACATTGGCATTGGGGTAATTTTACAGACTGTAAATCTTGAGACATGCTTTATTTCAATTTATATCCTTCTCAATGCAAAGTACAAGTTCTGAACTTGAAAATATTTCTTCTCCGTAGGAAGGGATTTGCATGTTTGTTTGTTTGTTTGCATAGTGGGGTTTTTTGTGATTTGTTTTTACTAGTTATCTGTCTTCAAGACTACAGTCTGATTTGTATTCTCCTACTTTCTTTTAAAAACCATTTTATGGAATCTCATCAAATATCTTGCTGAAGTCAAGTATGCTTCAGTCCACTCAAATCTTGTTTTATATCTCTGAAAGCGATTAACTTGAGTAGACCAGCTTTGGTTTTGACAAAAGCATGTAGTATTAGCCAATGCACTTAAACTTTCAATCTGCTTTATTAATCAACCCATTCTGTTGTTGAAACTAAATTTTTCAGTTTCAGATTTCCCAAGTCTTTCTATATCGTCAATAGGAAAAATGTAGATTCAATATATTCACTTTAAAGCTGAAACATTAACTATGTCATGCAGGTTTGTCATGCCATCAAACCAACCTTCACAATTCCTATGTACTAATTAAAGGTGTATATAACTAATTGTTATATACATCTGTGCCTGAAGGTTATAACAATTATCAGTGACTTCTCATTTATGGAAAGAAATCAACAATTTATATTTTAATAACCACATTTCAAATTACTTTGCAGCTCCTACAGCTGCTTCTCTTAGTCTAGATTTCACAACTGGGTTTTGCAGAGAGAAAAATAGCTGATCCTTACTTGGCTTTGTTTGCAGAGGAAGTGCTCTCCTCCATTGCTCAGATGCTGTGTTTCCCTGTGAGTTCATCCACATACATGAGGCCTAATTTCGTTCATTTTATGCAAAAAGGAAAAGAAAGAAAAAAAAAAAGATTGGAATGATTCAGTATCAATCTAGCTATCCAGAAGGCAAATCAGCTGTAGACATAGCACAGTATGCCAGCTTCTGAGCCCAACTCAGTCTGACAACAAATCCCTGTGGGACAAAAAGAGTCTGTCACTAGTAATGATACACAGCTATTGGCAGTGGAACTACCTTTAAGATGCCTCCTGCCTTCCTAGTAACAGCAAGCCCATTGCTGAAAGCACTGGGAATATACACATTAGAATTCACAGGCAATGAATCAGCAAATCCAGAAGTCATATTAATTTGGTTCATACTTAAGAGATTCTGCGTAGTTCCCTGTGAACAAATGTTAGAAAACTGGGTTGTTTTTTCTTCTTTTCTTTTCAAATACTGTTAGGACTAATTAAAATTTTGGGTTCTGATTCTGATTATGATGTGTCACAGCAATTAAATGCAAAATAAGGATACATATGGTACAATAAGCATGTCTCTAAGAGAGACATCACATGTCACTACAAAGATGTGAAGACATATCAGCTGTCAACCACGGTAGCTGCAATTCTCTCTAAAAAATGACTTTACTTCCACCACCAAAAATAAGACAAAATAATTTGTAGATAAATAGATGTCATAATTATGTGTTTGTAGAAAAGCTTTTTTAATTCATTTTGGGATTACTCTAGAAAAGACTTGACCTCTGTCCTACTGCTTGTGTCTGTTTAGAAAACCGTAAGACCAGAAGTTTTTGTTCTTTCCTAGATCAATAGATGCTTCTTCCTCAAACAAGGTTGAACATGGCTCATTTATTTTATAAAAAAATAAATTTATTAAAAAGCTAGTTGTCTGCACTGAAAAAAATAATAAAAACAGGGGTTAGCATAATGTTATCTAATAAAATAAAACTTTCTTTTTATTCATCTTTGTCATGCTGCAGGTAAGCGGTGATTTTAATAATAAAAGCTTAAAATTGTACAATATTTGTAAAAGACATTATTTGGAGGACTTCGGCACTTAGATCTCAAATTCTGATTTTTGGCAACTTCAAATTTCAGCATACAAAAATTTCTATGATAATTCTGCAAAATGGCCCCCAATGGTCTTCAGCAATTAGATAGACCATGATCCTAAGTCCACTAAACTTAGAAGCGTGACTGGTCATGATCTTGGAACACTACTGCAAACCACTTGGAACACTACTGCAAACCACTGGGCTCTGGGAATGTATTCCTGGCACTGGCACCAAAGAAGAGGCATGGATTGAGGCTCCTCTCCCCCAGATACTTTAGTTTAAAACCCTCTCCACCAGTTTGGCAAGTCCACGACTGAAGATGCTCTTCCCCATGGTCTAAGTAGATGCAAGTATTGTAATTGCCTTGTGCAAATACATAAATGTGTGTTAAGTTACTCAAACTCATAGATTGTCTTTCACAATTTTATAGAAAAAAAATTTTACTCTCCTATAAAACTCTCATTATTAATTCTAGTCTGTAAAAAAACAATTGCTAAAATTTTAGTAGATGTTCAGTTTAATCAGAAGAACTAAAATGGGTCATCCTCCTTCTTCTGTCTTCACTCAGCAGCCTTCTTTCTTCAGCCAGATAGGTGAAACCCTGCAGCTCAGCTCCTCCTGCTCCTAAACCTCCTTTCCAACAGTCTGCCCCAGAGGAATCACCTTTTGAAGGCACTCTTTAATAATCTTCCTAACAGGGTTGTGAGCAACCGTACTAGAAAGAGGAGGATCGCCTGATTCAGTTTTAGCAAAACCATAGCACAGATGCAAGGGAAGTTTTGAAAGACATGCAATCATGCCATAGCACATGCAGCTGGTTGTCTGAGGAGGAGGGCTATGCCAATTTCCTTGGGCTTCATTTTCTCTCCATTCCTCTCTGAGAGACTTCAACATCTTAATCTTGCTAAGCCACTGGATACTGCTGTGGACTTCAAAATATTACTGCTGTTGGGAGTGGCTGAATCATCTTTCCAGTGCAAACATTTTCTATTTGATGGAAACTCACACATCTCTAAACATGTTCAGCTGCAGGACTGAACCCAGTGATGAAAAAGTGGGCTTCCCATGTAATTACTGCTATGCAGTGTGTTATATCTTGCCTTCCGTTGCCTGTCTAAAGCAGACTATTCTTTCCACAAGTTATAATGCCAACTGCAGTTATGATTTTTTTGGCACATTCACAGGACTTTCTGTGAATGCTGTGGCATTGGTAATGTCGGCAAGCTGCACATCTAAACTCAAAATACCTTGGCACTCATTTCTATATCAAAACTCCCAGTAGTATGTGAACAGGCTGAGTGCCATCTGAAAACATAGACATGAATGTAGGCAGCCAACACATCCTTTTTTATGATCATATGTATGTCAGGGCAGGAGTGCCAGCAGACGGTCTAGCAGCTTGCTGCTTAGACTAAGAGAGCTGTACCCCTTTCTTTCTTGAATTTAATTTTTTTTTCATTTTTGCATTTTTTCATTTTGAGGAGTACTTGACTATTCCTAAGTCTCTTTTAGAATATCAATGTATTGAAAAGCATCTTGTATTTGTTCTTATAATGTACAGATCTTATATTTTTCCTAGAATAAAATCTTTGCCAAGACAGAAATTCTACTAGTAAATATTTTTTGCCCCTTGGCCAACATTTTCAAATGGAAAAAGTTTCAAAAATTTTTAAACAGTCCTGAAAGAAACATTAGCATGTCCTGTTGTGTGTAGCTTTGAGTCATATTAGATCAAGGAGACAAGCAAGTGCTGTTACAGAGAGATGTGGAGTTTCTTATCCCATACAGGCGAAGCCTAATTCTGACTTTTTCTGAGTTGGATATGATTAGAAAGGATTAGGTCTTGACATAGCAGTCTGGCCTCCTTATTGTAGGGTATTACAGTAACTCCTTGTACCCATGTAGAAGTCTCAATTGCTTTTCGAATCTTTTTTATTTCTAGGACAAAATGACTTTGTGTGCAATGACTTCCTCAGTTTGGCTGCATCCATGCTGTGTGATATTTTCTCTTTTTAAAAAAATTTAAACATCCTATTCCTAATGCATTAGGAAACAAAGCCTTATTTGATTTAAAAAAATATTCTGAAACTGTCTCATTCTTTCCAAACCCTTCACAAGAGCTTTTTCTCACCCAGTTATCCTTATCACTTTTCTCTGAATCTCATGTTCTGCTTTATTCTGCATACTTTACATATTCTTCTAGAATGATAGAAATACGAGTCATAGAAAAGCTGCATTTTTGTTGCATATAGAAAAAATATGTTTTTCATACTGTGGATTGTTCCATTCCTTGTGCATGCTTAGCATAGTATTTGCTTAGTATCTGAAATTTCACAGTGAATAGAGGTCTCCATTTAATTGACCATGATGATGTGTAAGATCACTGACTTTAATGTAAAATCCTATGTAGTATTTGAAAGTTTAATTTCTCTCCCCCTCATCCCTCACAGACTTCACATTACTTGTATTTATTGGTACGAAAACGCATTTGTGTATCGTTGTAACATGTTTAAGTCTTTCTCAGACTACACCTTACCCCATGACTACTGACATAAGCAGCATGGAGCACCTTGGAAGTCAAAAGAAACTGTGGCAACTGAGTCTTTTTTATATGACAGCGACAAGCTTTATCTACAGGGAGATAGGTGTTCAAATTGTTTGAGAAGGTAGGACAGAAGCACAGTGTTTCTTCTCAAAACGATGCTAATTACAGCCTATCATCATACATAAGCATTCTGCTATGTTGTCTTTAAGTCTAGGTTTGACTAGTACAAGTATAAAAATTCCTCATCTCATGCACTTGAATAAGAAGAATTTTAAAAATATAGAAAAAAAATGTTACCTGTTAGTACTTTGGATCAGCAACTATGTTTGATTAGATACTTCAAATTTTGTATAACAATAAACCATTTTAGCTTATCTGTTTCAGAACTCAATATATTGACTCAAATATTACTGCTGCTTGAGATATCTGTAAAAATTATTCTTTTGAGACTTATTCTTGTTTCTCATTATTGTTCCTTAAGAAAAAGCAATGAAAAAGGACAAAGAAACCATTGCGTCTCAGCAATATGCTCCTTTGTTGCTTGATTGACTATTCAGCGTGTCAGTCTCTTCTTTCCAGGTTTCCCACTTCTGTTATGCCCCCAAAAATATGAAACAATATATGGTATGCTATTTAGAGATTTTTGAATTTTAATATGGGAGAAACCTCTAAGTTTAAGAAATTCCAGGACCTACTTATAAATAACCTGAGTATTAGAAGTCAGATCTCTCGCTATACAAAAACAAGTATTAAAATATATATACTGCATATACATATATGTATACATATATGTGTGTGGGAATTTAAAGGCCTAAGGTTTAACTTGGTCATTCAGTTTTGACCGTGTTAATGTCAAGATATATGTTCTAGGGCAGAAGAATCTATCTGGTAACTTCATGAATCCAAGCTGTAGTAATCTGTAGTATTTATAATAATGTTACTGCATGCCTAAAGTTGACGTGCTAGATAAGATTTGGTCACTTGTTTTTCTTCCTGGAGCCTGGTTATATGACAAAATCATATGGCATTACAGCTAACTGTACCTGAAATCTCTTGGCTGCATATGTTCTTACAATTAAAATCTTTTGCAGGTTGTTATTGTGCTACTGATTAAAAAGGCTTTTCTTTAGCTTGTTCTTCTGTCATAGATTTGCAATTGAGGAAAAGGAAGTCTGTTGTTATGAGGCAAATTCTCCTCCCTTTTATGCAGACATGAATGTAGAAAAACTCCTTATGAAATTTTAATAAAAGAAACTAAAATGTCATTTTTTAAAAAATGCAAAGTTATTTTCCTTTGATTCACAATCAATTTTTTATGTCAATATTGCAGGAACTGAAACATCAAAGAAATAACTGTGTTTTAGAAATACAGACTCTCAGCTTTTGATTTACAGTCATGTCTGATGAATGCAAAATTATTTTCTGGAGTTTTCCAGGCCTCTGTGGACCTAGAGGTGCAAGAATGGTTTGGGAAGTCCAGGGAGGTATGTGGTATAAGAAAGAACGTATGGGTATTTCAATTCTGCAATGAAACAAAATATTTGAATGATCACTACTTTTAACCACGTGTATTGTAGCTGGAGTAAGAGCAAGTAGGTGAGAGAGCGAAAGCTACTTTTGTCCAGTTTGGGTAGTCTGAATTATCACATAGGGCAGATATGCCTCCACCCTAAATTCATTGAACAAGATTGCAGGCTGGAGAAAGAACAGTGCCTCCTGCATATACTGGCAGTCCTGCTTTTACTAGTAGTCCCTTGTTTTTTTACAATGTGTCTTAACTCTCAGCATTGGAAGCAAGCAAAAGTGTATACTAGCCCTTTCCTTCTCCTTTGCCGTAATCAGCCTCAATCAGGTTGCAGTAAATATCCCTGTGCTATCACTGTCGCTGTTTCTATGGCATTCAGAATCGATAACTTCAGGGAATGGTGTTATACAGCGGAAATATCTTGCGGCTTGGGCCTCAGCTGGTGAAACTAAATGCTGAAGTGCTCTGAAGGGTGACTTACACCCAGTGAACCAGCTATTCTGTTTCTCTAAGGCCTTTGACAGATGAGTGAATCTTGTTGCAGTAGTTGAAGGCATTACCATCCCTAGCTGTCAGCTTGGCTATTCTGCTGGAGGTTACCAACCTCCATAATGATGTTTGGTATTTGCAAAGAATCACTCCAATTCGTAGCCTGATATTTTGCTCAAACTTTTGTCATGAGACAAAAGAAAGAAACATTTTGTCTGAAAACATTATGGAAAAAATAATTCAGTCAGCACAAATAGCCTTTTAGGACATCCCTTTTAGAGTAGAGAAAGAAAAGCAACAAGATTGGGTATTTGCAACAGCACCATGTCTTCCTCTGGGCTCAGAAAATTAACTTTAGAAAATTTGCAGATCTCAATGTGGATTTGCTTGAGTCTAATATCCTTTCTGGAAATCATCGTAGCTTCACAAGTCCTGGTGCTGATAGTTCACAAAACCTGTCCCTCTGGAAATTAGCTGTGCTGTCCTCAATCCTTTATAGCCCTTATCCAGGGGTCATCACAAAGTGTCTGTGTCATAAGGGGCTGGCATTAGATGATCCTTAAAGCCTCTTCTAAACTACACCATTCCATGATTCTACTATTCTATAACCACCTGCTATGGGGATAAAGTTGTTTAAATATCTAAAACACCTCATTCAGTATGCACAGAGATTTTATTGAGGAACAAGAACATATGCGTGGCCGCAGTGGGTTCCTCCTGGTTCCTCCAAGTCTAAACTACTGATATCTGGAGAAATGTAAGATCTTGCATTCACAGGCACTGGTAGGAGTGTATTCTACCAGTGGGTTTTTTCTTAGAAATTTCTCAACCAAAGAAATTTCTGGACCCAGACTAGAAACGTGGATTGATCAATTTAGCTGCTTTTTGAGATGCTGTAAACTTTTGGCCTTGTTGTCTTCCATAACAATGAGTGCTGTACTTGAACACTGTGCTGTTTGAAGAATGGACTTTTCTTTGCTTTGAACTTTCCACCTGTTAATTTCTTGTGATGACTCTTAGTTTTGTAACATGAGAAGCACTGTCGTTCTCTGTGTTCTCCAAGCTACTCTTAATACCCTATGCATCTGTCGTAGTTCAGTTATGTTATCAAGGCTGAAGAATACTACTTTATGTAATCTCTCTCCATATTGTAACTCTCCCATTGACTTTTCTGGTTGTGTAATATCCTTTTCTGAGATGGGATAGGGAGAGGGGAATGCAGAAACTATTCAACATGAAAGTATGTCTCCAGTTCACACTGTCGTATTTATGTTCTCTGTTCTTCACTCTTTTTTTTTGCTATTTTTTCCAATATTGATAGAGGTTTCTTTTTCATTATTTAGTATATAAGTATATTTAGTATATATTTAGTATATATTTAAAATACCAGTATTTTGAACTGGTAAAGTTAGTCTAAAGTTTCTTGTTTGAGGGAAAGCAGTTAATCTAGAGACTATCAGTTATGTACGTTTAGAATTACTTTTCCACATGCACAGTGCTTTATATTTATCATGAATGAGTAGCACCCTCAATGTATCACTAAGCTATCAAATAACCCTATTAGTTGGATTTCATTTTTACTGCAAAATTCATTGTCAATAGCAAAACTTTTGTATTTACTATTGATTCCCTCTTAGGAAATCCTTATAAGTTGAGTAGGAGAGGTGGTTTTCTGAATGACTGCTTCACTTTATTGAAAAATGGGAAGCTGTATAGTGAATGAGACAGAAGTTGGTCAAGAAAATCTCAGGTGTCATGCTAAATATACATTTACGGAAGAACATTTGCTTGACTTTGCCTAACACCTGATGGTTTTCTTTTAAGGTATCAGCTACGCAAAAACATTAATTTTGGGTAGGCTGAATTATGTATAGTGCATACATATAATTTTACATAACAACAAAGCCACTTTATGTTTTACAGTTTACTGGCTAAAATCTCCCATTAGTAAACTAATGATGACAGAATTTCTCTTTTCCTGTTTGTTAGCCTAATTTTTCACTGGCTCTTGAAGCACTGAAGATGCATCAGCAGTTGCAGGAAAACTGTAGCGACATTAAGGTGAGTTTTCTTCTCCCCAAGTTGTGAAGAAAACAGTACAACTGAAAAAAAAAAAAAGTTCTTTTTGTCTCAGCAGTCTAATCATTACTGTACTCCATACTGGAAAGGCCGAGGGAATGATTGCGAATTCTGGTGCAATCTGCTTGAAATAAAGACTATAGCTTATGAAGTTACTTTCAAAGTAATTCCCACACAACATAGATATGATTACAAAAATAACATATTCAGAATTCATTGAAAGACTTGTGTTCCATTTTATGTATTGTACTCATTCATGGAGATAGTGTTTAGATCATAGGAAGTTTTCCAGCCTGTGGCTGTATCACTTGAGGCTTGATAGGTTTGTTTTCGGCACTTTCATGTATCTGATAATGAATCCACTCTTAAAATTAAGATTAGGAATCCAGGACCCCCTAATTCCTCACTGTTTCCATTATTTAAAGATGAGGGATTTTCTAAATTTACCAGAGGAAAACAAAGGTCCACAAGCTAACTTAGCCAAGAAGACAAATTTTTCTGGGTCTCTACTAACACACCATTCAGGCAGAGGCATGGACACAGGCACTGGTGTGTGTGTAGTTGTCCACGCTGTTTTCCAGCACAGCCTTGGTCCAGGTCACCTGGCATGCTCCTGGCTATGTTTGAGTACACCTGGGGCATAGCAGAGAGGAAGGAATATTCTCCATAGTTCACCTGGATGGGGGAAAAGCAGGAATACATCTGGACACACGCTGTGCAGTACCAATTACGGTTCACCAGTACAGAGCTCAATTCTTCTGGATACTGGAAACCTCAGAGATCATTGCCCACTGCCTCAGTCCCAGCTGGAAGTTGTGATGCCCCTTATGTGCCCAAGAATGTTTGCAAATAGTCTTTTATTATTTTGTTCACCCTACAAGATGTCAGTATCTTTAAGAAAAATCTCTTGAAACACATTGCACAACTTTTAATGAAAGATGTTCTGCATTGTTTTACTGGTCTTGCCTTTCATATGTGTGCTAATGCAATTATCATGCTTTTGTATGCTGCATGATTACTATTGTAGCATAACTATTGAAATAGTAGAGTAGTGCCATCTGTGATTATGAGACTCTGAACATACAGTGTTTATTCAGCTATGAAGAGTTTATTTTGCAAATGTGCATCTGAATCTCTGTAGAATAAACTACGTACAAAGCATTTCATTCTGCCAGAGTTACGTTGCATATCTGATGCCTTCCCCTTTGCTTTCCCAATTTAGTCTTTCTTAAAGACGCAGAAGGGAACAGTTTGACTTCCAAGTGGAGACCATTGCTCTTCTTAAAACACTTCTAGGGCTGTTCACTCCTTCTGAAGTTCCTTATCTCAGAGACTCTCTGATCCATCTGTGCTTTCCAAGCTAGAAGACCTGAAGGGAATTCATTTCTTTGCCACTTCTCTTCTACATGCTGGAGTAGATGTGTTTCTGCAAAGAAACTGTGGTGGTGTGTCATAGCATCAATAAGCTTTGCTGCTCATAACAATACCATGCAAAATTTGCAACAAACACTAAGATTAAATACTAAATCTGGAATTCCAAGCAGTTTTGTCCTTCTTTGATGTTTTCTTGGCAAAATGTCTCTTCCTAAAGATAGATCTCTGGTAAACTGGAGTAATAACATACTCTAGAATACAATCTGATGTTAGAAAAGCATTTAGAATTTATTTTCCCTTCGTTAACTCCTAGGAATTGTAAGAGAGGTGATTTTTTGTGTTGAAGCTTATCTGTGGCCTCTAAAACGACTCAGAAGAAACGGAAATCCAGTGCTACATAGACAGTTCAACAGCTTGATTAATTTTGCCTAGTTCCTAAAAATAATAACTGTGAGTATCTATTATTAGAAGTCTAAATAAAAGAGTTATAAAGCTCCTGAGCAACTTTTATTGTTTCATTGTATTATGGATGCTCGCTGTTGAGATGTCAGAATATTTGTGTTTAAGGGAATAAATATATATTTCAATCACAAAACTTCTGAACCTTGGTATGAAGAGTCTTTCCTCTGTTATTTCATAGGAATAATTAAGTGAACAAAAATTTAGATAGTCTAATATGAATATGTACAATAAAAATGCGTGAAGAAGAATAAAAAGGGTTTTGAAATTTATACTAAGGGTTTCAGGTTTTTTCTACATTTTTAAAATTAAAACATTATGACCTGATCAATAATTGTCTTCCGTGATTAAGTAGCTTCTGTGGAAAGATTCTGTACAAGCTTTGGTTTCTAAATAAAATGAATTTCATTGTACCTCTGTCTTGCTGTTTCTACTTTGAGCAGTGCAAGGTTGTGCTGCTGTGCAATAGAGTTGTTATGTAATTCCCAAAAATGGTTGCTTCAGAAGCATCTTTTTTTAAACTCCTTTGTTATTTGTTCTTTCCACATTTTGTAGTATTAATTTCCAGTAGATTTATCACACAGTATCACAGTATCACAAGGTTGGAAAGGACCTCTGAGATCATCAAGTCCAACCTACAACCTAACACTAACACCAACACTAACACCAAGCATCATCTAAACCATGGCACTCAGTGCCTCATCCAGTCTCCCTTTAAACACCTCCAGGGTCGGTGATTCCACCACCTCCCTGGGCAGCCCATTCCAATGGCCAATCACCCTTTCAGTGAAGAATTTTTTCCTCACATCAAGCCTAAACTTTCCCTGATGAAGCTTAAGTCCATGCCCTCTGGTTCTGCCACTGGTCACCTGAGAGAAGAGACCAACCCCTGCCCGACTACAACCTCCTTTTAGGTAGTTGTAGAGAGCAATGAGGTCTCCCCTGAGCCTCCTCTTCTCCAGACTAAACAGCCCCAGTTCCCTCAGTCGCTCCTCATAGGGCTTGTGCTCCAGCCCCTTCACCATCTTCGTTGCCCTCCTCTGAACACATTCCAGTATCCTAACATCTTTCCCAAATTGGGGGGCCCAGAACTGGGCCATCCTACCCTCTAACAGATCAACCCTTCCTCCCAGCTTGGTATCATCTGCAAATTTGCTGATGATGGACTCAATACCCTCATCCAAATCGTCAATAAAGATATTAAACAGGACGGGACCCAACACCGATCCCTGGGGGACACCACTAGTGACCGGCCGCCAACTGGATGAAACATCATTCACCATCACTCTTTGGGCTCGGCCATCCAGCCAGTTCCTAACCCAGCACAGTAAGCACAGGACAGTCCTGTCTCTAGCTGTGAACTATTCGTTTTTTTAAACAGCTGCTCTAGAATCACCGTCAGTTCCATTTGTTAATTAGTTGTATGCCAATTAAAAGTATCTTACTTTACATCACTTATCATTTTAGAAACAGCACATTCTCATAGTTTTGAATTTACTTCTCTCCAAGTGTCTTGCATAAATACTGTGAAATATGCTGCAGGGCCATTTAAAAAGCATATAAATACAATAAATTAGTCAAAATAAAACGTGTGGATGCAAAAAATATTAAGCATTAGAACTGGGGAAAAAATACAAGATCTTTAGTAGTCAAAATGCAAATATTTTTCATGTGCTTTTCATCAAATTTTTAGCTGCATAGGTACTGACTATTTTTGCTTTAACCAGTCTTTATAGTTTTTAACCTTTTCACAGGTACACAAATGCTGTGATTCCTGTATTTTCTATTCATGGTAGAAAAACGATAGTTTAGTCAGTTTTATGACTCTCTGCCTCTTAATTATAAGGAATGCCCCCACTTTTCCTTTCATGTGCTGAAGGTGTTTGGGGCATTGCCCTTTCTTTTGCCTAGAGTAAGGGAAAAGAATCATTAAGGTAAATGTACTTTTATTTGACACCCAATGGATTTTAATGTTGGTATTTATTAATTTATTTTGTGTATAAAATAAAACAAACAATACAATCAAATATTTTGCCTCCTTTGTGAAAGACCTTTTAAAGGCACAATTTGCCACAGACTTTTTGTTATGAACGGCATCCAAATCGTACAAACATAATTTCTGAGACCAAATCATGCAAACAAAGAAGGGGAAAGTGGACAGTGAGAAACAAATGGAAAAGGGAAAAAATAATATCTCTGTAGGTCAGAGAAGGAACACTCTAGCAATATTAACTTCAGATTAAATAACCAGATGTGTCAGTTTTTGATGGACAAAAAACATGCATAGAGTAACAGCTCAGAACTGCTGGGTGTGTGGCAAAACCCAGAGGAGGGGGAAGATAATGTTTGAATAGCAGATATGACCATAGACAGTTCTTTTTGAAGACAGATTTTTGAAGACTTCAATATGGTGGCTTCCTTGCAGGTTTTATCAAACAGTTCAAGATAATCACTACCAAACATAATAAATAGAGCTGAAGGGAACACCTCTTACCCAGAAATCTTGAGTTCCACCTGAATTCTAGTTTAGAAAGAAAATAACCTTTGAATTCAAAAAAAAGAGAGCCCACTACCAAATCCATATATGGTAGAAGGTATCCTTTAAAAAAAAAAAAAAATAAAATTGACTATGTGTCTATATATAGCACATCATGTTGCTAGAATGGTGGAAACCAATAGTCTCAGTTCATGAATTGGTTTAATTTTGGAAACAAGATCAAGATTCAGGTAATGGTACAAGAAACAAGTACTGTTGTGTTTATATATTAATTATAGAGTCACTAAAGTTTTTTTAAATCTGATATCAGTTCATATTATTGGTATATTCTCGAGGAATTGGCTAGGATATTTGCTGCTTGTGCAATACTCCCAGATAAAAATTCAGCTTGTCTAAGGGGAAACGTATGAAAGATGTTTTTTAAATTTTCATTGTGGAGACTGACAATCAAAGTTAAGTATTAATCTGGTACATGGAGTTCATATGAATCAGTTGTTTCAAAAACTGTAAATTTATACTAAAGAGATAAAATTTATTATACAGAAGTCAGATATCAATATCTCACCTGCTGAGTACAAATATTAATCCTCATTATTTTCTTTTCTTGCAATTTAAATCAGGAGGTAAGAGTTGTCCACTTCTCAGAAATTCAAATTTGGTTCATGGAACAAAAATTGTGGAAAGAAACTTGATTTTCTTTTCAGTAGGAAAAACTAAAGTCTACCCTAGACATGCCTACAAATCAGTGGATTTCTGCATTTAGAATTGCATTTGTTTTTAGGCAGACCTCAAAAATATTGCTTGGACAAGATAAAACGAGGTTCAGCAGAAAAAAAATCAGCACAAATAATGCAGCACCTGTTCCATTCAATCCATTTTAACTTTTTAAATGGGAATTATGAGAACACTAATCCTCTGTCATACAACAGCTGGGTCATATGGAGGGCAGCATCAGTAATTGTCAAATTACATCTGAAAGATCTTTTAAATGGTGTATATTGAGCCTCACAGAATTCAGCTCAGAAAATGGGATACTATTGTGTAGTACAACACAGATAGAATAATGAAGGTGCTTAAGGACTATGTTCTGCTAGAAAAGAACATGAGTTTGTCATGCTGTTTTGGCTTAATTTACTGCTTCAAGGGACAAAGAAATTATCTTGTCTTTGTTACATTACCTAGAGGATCTGCGCAAACTGAATAAAAATTACCTAGGTATCAGCAGGGCAACATAAGGGGAAAACATGAACATAAACTAATATGAGAGAAGAAAAAGGCTTCTACTTAACCCAATTACCTCCTTGAGAAATTAAGTTTTTCTCAGAAAGCCCCTTCTGTGCATGAAGTTCACCTGTCTCACAGCAAGGTGATAGTCTAATAACATTTCTTTCATTTAACTTTAGTCGCTCTTATCAACAAAGATTGACAGTCATTTCAGAAAAATATCTTCTTCCATCTTTAAGAAAGGTAAAGAGTTGCTATTTCTTTACTTACAAGGAAAACAGAGATTGTCAAGTTGTCCAAGAGATCCTTTCCTAAGTGTTTGTCTCTCCCTATATTTGACCACGTAGAGTTTTCAGATTGGATGTCCTATGACCCCAGGAGAGTTAACAGACAAGCTTGAATTGTGTTTGGCATTGGCTGCAGTAGCTAGTGCAGCAACGGATCCAAACTGCTGCTCGTGTCTTTTCTACAACAGCCTTGATGGCTGTTCCTGACATTATGGCTATAGAGAGCATCCCTCACCTAGGCAGTAGGAAATGATTCAAGGGAACAATTTGTTTTACAGACATCCTTAACATTAGCCTTATATCCTGAGTGTTCTCCAAGTTGCTTGTTGAACTTGCACTGCCCTGCAGCTCCAAGGCATGGGCACAGATACAGATGAAATGTGGCCCAGAGATCAGAGATTCCAGCAAAGGATGCTGTGACTTGAGTCAAGGTCTTTGTTTCTGGGACAGTATATGCAGTTTACATTAAAAAACTACTGACTAACACTGTGAGTCATGCAGTGAAATGCCTGTCTGGGAAGCAGAAAACGTAGGTGTGAATCCCATAAAGTCAAGGGACTAAGACTCATCCTGGCTGAGTGTTTTAACCAACATACAAAAAATGGGCAACCCTCCTCTCTTTGTAGCTAAAAGGACAGTAAGGAATTCCATTGTACCAAATAAAATAGTGAGGTGTCCAAGTGAATTGATTGCTACTTACAGATCTGCTCACGTATAGGAATCAAAGCTGTACATATAGGCAACCAAGGCATACATCTAAGAGAAAGAATGAATTTTAAATATACTCCCTCTCTGGCATTTTCTACCAACCAACCTACTTTTTCAGGCAGTTGTCAGACCCAGGCAGTCTCAGAGGCCCACATTTCTCCATTTTTTACCAAATGAACTGAGGCATCTAAATCAAATTCTCTTTATTTTTATCATCAATCTGGTCCCTTTCCTTCTGTTTCATTAATTGATTTTTTTTTTTGCCTCTTCTTGTTAGGTGCTTTCTCCTGTGAGAAACTTGAGCTAGAGAATGACTGTCACAGAATGTGTGAAAAAGGTATTAAAGTTAATCTGCTAGTACAACAGTATTTTCAACATAAGCTCTGTAACAACATTACCGTATAATGCAAGACAAGAGACCGAAATAACTGTGAAATTACCTAGCATTTTGAGTCACATTGGCTGCAAAGAATTATGCCACTATCTTATGCAAAACGGTGGTTCTGGATACAATTAGATATCACCATATAGGAGAGAACATCTCTTACAAATCTGATCATCAAATCAGCTATTTGACACATATCAAAGAAAAAATCTCTTCAATGAGAAGTGTATGAACTCTGTACACAGTAGCCTTGAAAGAGTAAAGTTTTTGGCAGATATTCATCTGATTATAAGTTGTTCTTATTGAGCTCACAAGGTCACCGTCCAAAAGAATTATAATTACCATGATTCAGGAGAAAATTAAGAATCGTGAAGTGACTTTACGTGTCTGTTTGGTATAGGTGTAACTGAATAACCCTCTGGTATATGATATGACAATTATCTGCTCAGATCTAGTATCTCCAGGTCAGGAAGTGTGTTCATAGGTCAGAGTGGGTGCAAAGGAAACTGTAGAAGCCTGGAAATGTGCTACATAGTAAAACGATTAAGATGTTGCCAAAGAGAAGGTTAATGGGACACTTGACCAGAGTTGATGAATATTGACGTGGAAGAATGAAACTTAGATGTGCACCTGAGCTTGGAAGACAAATAAAACTAGATCCAGTGATTGGAGCACTAGAAATGAGTTGAAGGTTCTTGACTCTGCTGGCAGTTAACTGTGGAAAGGGTTTTACAAAGCCCTGTGGTAAATTTTCTACCCCTCAGATATTTTCCCTCCCCATTGCTTTGGGTGTTTTTGTTGATTTTATTTTCCTTGAAGGGAAACCCTAGTTTAAACAGGAACAAATTTAGGAAGTTCTCTGACATCTGTCACATGTCCCAGACTGCAGTCCTGAAGCTGGAGTTTAGACACATTTTGGGGAAAGGGATGAGTGGGTCCCTGACAAGCTCGTGGACAGCAAAAGGGAAATGTGAGGAGGAGGAGGTATCTGAAACTGGAAAGAGCCCACTGGTGGAGAAGTGGATTCTTAACAGGAAAGAAATTTTTTAGCTTTCTGCCTCCTTCCCTATATTAAGAACCACATGGCAAGCAGATGCTTCTGGAGATGTGCAATGTACTTTGAGAAATGTGACTGCACAAGCTCTCAGAAAGGGTGCCTGCACTTATGCCTTCTGGCCTTCTAACTTAAGTGCTCCACCACCCCCCCCTCCCTCCCACCCTACTGCCTCATGTAATATGTTAATTTTTATTTGAATACTAATTATTCAACTTCTTAATAGAAATACAACACGTGAGGAAAAAAAAATGGAATTTTTTTTCTGTGAGTTATGTTTTGCAACTTTTGAGTCCACTGTTACACGTTTAATGATGATTTTAAAAGGGTATTTTAGAACCATGTTGATTTCTGATTATAAACAAGAAACTGATGAGATAACCTACTTACCCCCAAAAGTTAATTTCTCCTCAAGCTATGTTACAACAGTGAGCGATTTCTCAGCTGCTGCCTGCAAGATCTCACAAATCATAACAGAAGTTTTCAGACTGAGAAGCTATGCCAAGAGACTAAATCAGTATTTCAGGCATGTCAATATGTAACTTCAATTTCAAAAACACTCACTGCTTTGAAACTCCTACTGACCTCTGTGGAAGCTTCTCACTACTGAGTATTTTACAATAGGGTTATTTTTATATATTAAATAATAATGGAGAAACCTAATTTGTGTCTTTAAGTCTTAAAAAAATAGACTCAGTTCTTATTCATGATATCTCACACATATAGTCAAAATTACTTAGCAGTTTTGGGCCAGGAAAAAATTCTTCCTCTGTGATAACAAAATATTAGGTTTTAACTAAAAAAAAAATTCTTAACACTCTAAAATGACAGAGAAGCTGAAAGAATAATTGACTGTGAAAGTAGCTCTAAAGTAGGTCATATGGCCAAAAGCAAAATCTTCTTCTGTTGTGCTATCATATTCATACAGAAGTGCCACTAGTATTAAGGATATTTAAAAAATGATAACAGCAAGAAAATTTCAAGTCAAATGAGTATACTTGTAGAAGTGCTGAGCACCCACAAATCTGACTGAAGTGTATAGGAGCTGTAAGCACTTAACACCCTGAAAGAAAATGTTATTGTTTACCTTTAGCTTATGTTGATGTGTGTTTATAATGACAGGATTTCCAACAACGAGAGCTTGGGATTTCTGCTGGCATGGCACCCTATGAAGTCCCCAAGCCTTACAAAGAAGTTTGCCAGTAGCATTATGTGCTTGGGTCTGTGTGATATTTATTGAGACTGGTGTCAAGGTCTGCCTCCATGCACACATCCCACAGCCCTGCAGAGTTCTCGGCAGCTCATTCATGGGATTGCACTGTTTTTTGGACAAAGCAGAGGTTATGGGCACCTTGAACTGAATGAAATCCTTTCCTCAGGGGGCTTCCCCACTGCTGAATGCTCATGGAAACATGCAAATACTGTATCAAATTCCATGAATATGCCTAGCACAAACCTCTTGCAGATCGTGACTTTCCTGAGAGAGAAAAGAGAATAAAATAATGCAGACAGATGCAGACAGCGCTCCCTTAGTCTTTTCCTTCTTTATACTCTTCCTCTGGGGTTCTGCCTGTTAAAAACATTGTAATATTGCTGGTATCATCTGTACATTTGGTAAAATTGGAAGCTGTGAATCTAAGACATCTCATCTGGAAAAAAAAAAGATTTCTTTCTTAAGAGTAAAAAAGTTTCATATCATTTAAGTGATAGCTGAAAGAATAGGCAATAAAGTAAGAGCTAGGGAAGAGGACTCCTCTATATATGCAAGGGCCTCAGAACCAGTGATTAGGATCTTTCAGTTTTATGTATTGAAACTTCCAACAATATGTTAGATATGTGGAAAGCCTTGAATGCTTTTAAACCAACTTGAAAACTATTCAATCTAGTTCTAATTATTTTCTTTTTTTCCCCTAGGCAGCTAGGGGAACAGGAATCTACTCTTCTATTCTGACATTGTCCCTCCTCAAGAATAAAATAGGATCAGCATTGTTGACTATGCCTCGTCCAATATTACTTCATTGGTTTTGACTTCCATATGTGCGACATAAAATGTCAAGTGCTGGATTGTCTTGAACTAAAAGGTGAAACATCTCATAGAAAAAACTGAACCCTTTTCAAAAGAGTTTTTGTTTGAATGGGAGATTAATTTGAAACATCTTGTCTGAGCAGTTTAGTTTTTGCTAACTGGAGGGAGAAAAAGCTGCACAGAAAACTCCTTTTAGCTGCCATTCCTGGAACTTGTGAATCATTATTGTCTCAGAGAAACATATTCATTTCTTAATCAGCACGCTCAAGGAATGCCATGAACCAACAAGAGATATTTAGCTGAACTTTGATATGACTTGACATATATGTGGAAATTCACAGTGTGTGTTCACAGTAGTAGGTGGACGGTTTATAACCCTTTGATATTGCTTCACTGAAAACAACTTTTGAACAGCACAAAGCAGTCATCTAAATGACAGTATATTATTACTTTTCCTCTAAGTAGAAGACAGTGGAGCTCCCTTATTAGCTTCAGAAAAATACAGAACCTTATTTATGTCCTGATTCCAGGAGGAGTAGGAGCATCCGTAATTGTTAGGGTGCATTCTGTACTAGAAGATGACATCAGCAGAGGCTTTAAATGTGCAGCACCTCTCAGTTTCAAACCATTAGCATTCTTCTCCCTTTAGGAAATATAGACTTATTACTCATACACGAAATGTGACGCTGCTGAGGTTAGCAGCCCTCATATCTCATTCCAGTTTAGTGTCAAGATGAGTAAATTACACCAATATGTGTTTGCAGTCTAGATTAAGAGCACAGTTCAGAGGACTTTGCAAGGCAAGGTGACATCTACTCTGGGTGACAGCCTCCTGCTCCCGGACTGCTGATGTTGCTTTACCTGTAAATGCTCCTTTCCTGTATTGTGTTCCAAATAATCTTATATGGCAGAATGATATGTTGCAAAGGCAACCACAGACACCCTTGTGAAAGGGAACTCCTTGTTCAGTCTGAATCTGGGATGTGACATTAGATTTAACAGGGTGGCTGCCAAATTTGAGTGGTCTTGTTCTTGCAGGATCACCATGGAGTTGTGGACTTGGTTTGAAGGAGGCCCTTGAACACTTTTTCATAGGAGATAAATCCCGTGTTTAGAGAAGGATTTACACCAAACTGGATTAGGCTGTCATCTGATGGTAATTAGGTAGCTCAGCTGAAGTTCAGGCTCTTGGTATGCTGCAGCAAGAGAGAAATGATTTCACTGATAATTTGGTGGAGTGTCTGTCAAAAGAGTCACTTTTGTCCATTGTTTGGACATAGCAAGAAAAAGGTCTTTTGTTGTGCTGCTATAGCTTCAATGCTACGACTACTAGTTCGTATCAGAATTAAGACTAAGTATTTCCATACTTACTGCAAGCTTACTTGCATTTCATAAGGGGGAAACAACCTGTGCATGCACCTGGGAAAAGGCGCAGGCACCCACAGTTCTACTGCTATTCCTGAGGTTCATAGTAATGTATCTCAGTTTGGCATTGTCCATAATGAAACTGGCTCCCTTGTAACATCCAGTGTTTTGGAGTCTAAGCTCTTCCAGCCACCAGGAATCTGTTTCTCAAGTTCATATACCATTACATATTTTTTGTTGATTTGTTGGTTCTGATTTTAATTTTTAATATATTTTTAGTTAATATAGGAAGGATCATAGCAAATCAATAACATAGTCAGTGACAAAAAACTCCCTGCCCAGACAGAGGCTGCAGTGAAACCATGAGGACTGCCAGCTGCCTCAGTAAGAAGTGCCATTTTCAGCTGCTGAAATGATCCTTGACTATATTTTCCTGCCAGTAAAAAGAAAAAGAAAGGGAGGATTTTTAGAGCCCCCCTGAGGATATGCACTGTTCAAGCTCCCAGCTTTTGAACTACGGCCAGATGTGTCTCCCAAAGCCTGCACACCACCCTACGCCAGAGCCCCTTCTTTCTCTATTGTACAACTCAGCACAGCATAGTCCAAAAAGCACAGTCCTTCTACTTTCGTCTTGTAGAAGGAAAATGGCTTTGCAAAGCTGTGCTGAAATACATGGAGCATTATTTCTAATAAATTATTTTGCTTTTATTTTCTAGCAATTGCTTTAGTCAATGTTGTGGGCAACTATATTGTAATGTATTTAACTAATATTTTATAGCTATAAACCTAAAAATAACTTTAAGAAGCATTTTCTTATTTTCTCTGTCTGCTTTCTCTTCCCATGACATCAACGACAGGAAAAGTACATCTTTGTTGTTGTCAGTAATCCGGCATTAAATCAGTATGATTCCCCAGGACTGCAATGAACTTTGTATCATGAGAAGGCTGAATTGCTGAAGACTAAAATAATAAATACAATTACTTTATTTACTTTGTAGTACGTGATCTAGCCACTGATTCCTCCTACTTGGAAAATAATGAAAAATCATGTTGAGAATGCTGCATTTTCTGTTTCTCCAAAAAGTAGCATAAACTGGAATTCATGTTCACATGAGATCATAGGAGGCTTTATATTTTTCAGGTGAAAATTATCTTGTGCCATTTTGAAGATTGTCTAATCTGAAATAGTACAAGCCACATTTGAAGAGCTGTGGGAAGCTGAATTAAGTGTATGGTAGTGCAGAGTAGAGATGAAGCGGCGAAAGAAACAGGAAACATATAAGTAATAAATGAAATTGCTTCTTTTTTTCTAGTAAATAAGAGCAAGACAAGAGTGATACAATGTGTACCCCATAAGGCCACTGTAACTATGGCAACAATGATATGTGTACTGTATTCTTTGCAGCATAGCCCTGTAAATATCTAACTGATGGACCATACATGATGTATAATTTGTACCATAACCACTCTCTAGCTGTCTTTTTATTGCTATGAGCGGTCTTCATGTCTCGTCTTTATATTCTACAATCTTTACATTAACTCCAATGGGAAAAAAATTGTTACAACGCATCCAGCTACACTTCCTTCTCACAATAATTCAAGGATATTTTCCATGAGAAAGGAAGAATATGGATGTGTGTGTGCATGGGCACCAGACATGACCACCAACCCCTGTGTCCTTTAATCTCCCTGTTTTCAAGGTTCTCATTTTTGAGACTCACTTCTTTTGGAAAGGACAATTTAGTTTGATATATGCATAGCATTTAAACCACCACCTAGAAAGGGAGGATTATTTTGTATATTTTTTAACTGCCTAGTATTAACTTTGGCTGCCATTGGGGAAAATTATACGAGATTTCTCAGGACTTGTAATTTCCAGCTGCCTCAGAACAGACTGACCTGTTCATACTGCAGATGGATAAAGCTCTTTAAACCTTCAATGTACATGCCAGGAACCACAGGTGCATGAGGCTGAGAAGAATTCATACCATGTGTTAAGTCTCTGCACCTCATAATCAGAGTTTCTCTTTTAGGGATCTATTCCTTTTTCTTGGTTTATGAAGATACTTACTAGTTTTACCGATTTAAGTGTGGTTATGTCCCCATCCTGCTGATGCTGCTATTGCTGCCAAAATATAAATTGTGTCCAATTTATAAACGCCAATAATTTCAACCTTTTCTTTGAAATACGGATCAAGCTGGTGATTTTTAAAGGTCAATTCATAGTCAGAATTGCTTGACTTAATTACAGGCATGAATTTGCAAATGGCATTGTTCGCTACCTTGTGACACACCGTGTAACAGCCCATGGTTTACATTGCAGAGAATGATTTCTTCTCCCTCTCTGCTCTACCTGTACTGCATAAATGAGGAGCTTGGTTTGTGGTTCATGGACTATCTGAAAAGTGTATATTAAATATATAATATATTTACTCAGTAGCTTGAATTGTAAAAAAAAAAAACAAATTATTCCATTCTTTAGAAAAGAATTATTCTCTCAGTCTGAAAACACTGTTGAAAACAGTAGTAAAACTGTCTGAAGACTGAGAAATAAACACAAAAAAAAAACCCCAAAAGTGGCATAGGTCTGTGAGTTTGTGATTCAAAGTACCTGTGATTACTAAACCTGTAGTCATCTAGAATTGTTTAGGGTCAGCTGGTCCCTGTAAGCCTGGAAAAAATGGAGAAAACTGAAAGAGAGTTGCTTCGTGATAAACTTCATTAAAGCCTTTTCCTAGCGAAAACCTAGATAAGAATCTGCTGCTTTGGAAGGACGTATTGATCACTACTGTCCTCTGAATTGCTGCTGTATTTTCTGACTTGGGTGATTGTACCCTTGTGAAGTGGTTTCTTAGCAGCAGATGATCCACAAAGTCTGCCTACTGCCATTATTAATGACAAGGCGCCCTTACATAGCAGGTGAAGAGATCCACAGGTGCTGCTGAATTCAATAGATGGAGTGACAGGGTTTTGTATTGAAATAACTGCTAATCCAGTTGACTCTCCAGTTAGATATTTTATATTCGTTGATACTGCCATCCCAAGCGGATGATAGTATTTAGTCATAAAATGCTCACATAAATAATTGAGCTGGGTTTGGCATGGCTTACATGATATCTACATGGAGTCCATTGCAGCCTTTTTCATGTGCAGAAAAATCCATCTCAGGACTGAGACTACCTCAAGACTCATCTTCACAAATATGTGAATTTAATTTAACAGGGGTGTTTTTACCTAAAAAAAAGAAAATATATTTTCAGTACTTGAAATTTTACAAACTATTTCTTGCAAGACTGTGTAAAACAAGACCATGACCCAGAAGTGAATAATAGCAATTAATTGGCTATTTTTCCTCCACAACCATTTGCTGTTGTGCACATTTTTTTTTCCTTTTTCAAAGCACCGAGTACTGAAATGGGACTCTGTGTGGGAGAGGTTTGAGATAAGAAGTTTTCTCCTGCGATTGATCAGCACAATTTCCTGAGCCTGTGTCACAGGGTAGCAGCAGCCTAGCAACTAGCACGTTTTCCACTGCCTCATTCTGTACTGGCAAATGCATTCAGGTGCTCCTGTATGTACAGCATAATTACAACAACTCTGTCATTTCTCTAGATGTCTGTAATGAGTGGGATCTGGTGTTACAAGCTTCACCTGAGCAACAGCCATTTCAAAAGAAACGCTGATGACACCCATCCCCTGTCCTGCTCTTCTGCATTCACTGAATACTGAACCCATTGTTTGTTCACCGGCCTGCTACATATTGCATGAGAAGAGATAAGATTTCTTTACAACTGTTTTGGTGGGGTTTCTATTGATCAGGAAATTCAGCACGTGATTTATTATTGTGTAACCATTTTACAGAGAATATCATGAGCAAAAATTAACTAAAACTTACCTGAGACATGGAAAAGGTTATACCTGTTGCAAGGGCAACCACTACAAATATCTGTATTTTTAAACAAGCGTTCCAGTTTTATCGGTTATTCATTGTGTACAGAGAAGAATGACACTGAAATACAATATTGTAATAGTACAGTAACAGTAGTTACTGGAAAATACTCAATTTTAATGGTGACATTCTGTATATTGTGTGACATAACGTGATCCTTTTGATACAAAACACAGCAGGACAGGAAACAAAATTTAAGGTGCCAGAGATATTTACAGATAGATTGTCTGAACAGGAAAAATTGAATTCAGAACAAATACCCAATGCTGCATTTTGTCTCGGTATTTCAGTTCTGTATTCATTTCTCCATCGATTTCCATGGGATGGAAAAAACACTCTGCATATGAAGACGTATTACATGGAGGCAAACTGAATTTCTGTTAAGCCTCAACCTGAGGACAAGTACAGATGCTTACAGAAGACAGAAATACCACACTCTGCTTAGAAAATTTCTTAGGAGACAAGATGAGTGGGTTGAAGTTGATACAATACATCTTCATCTCTGCTCGCACCCTATCTATGAAAATCTGATACATGCTAAAAATATTACAAATACAGAATATTTCATTAATGTCAAATCTTGATTAAATCATAAGAAAAGTGGCATTGGAGGTCACTGACTCTGTAGTCAGTGAAAGCAGTATATGTAAACACAGTTTGATGCAGTACAATAGAGAGCCAAATATTATGTTGTTTTGACAGGTTCATCAATGGCAAATCTTTCAGGGTGGTAGCTTTAGCCACATATGTTAAACCTTTCTGTCTTTAAACAATGCTAAGAGAGAATTTTCATGTTTTCATTTGAATACAAATATATTTACGCCATGTTTAGCACTGCACTGACGAACTTGTTATGGATATAAAATTTCTATACACTTCTATGCAAGTTGTAACACTAAGCCTAGAATTATTTTTGTTTTAAATAGATCAGGAAGACAAAATCAATGTATCTTGCAGTTATAATTATTTTATTTTATTTTGTTGCAGTTGAAAAACAGCTTTACTAGTTAGATGAAAATGTAGTCAGGATTATAAACTAATCCTTTTTGATGAAAATGAGAGATATGAAATAGCAAAATCATTTAGTTTTAACAGTTAGTCATAACAGTTGCCAAATAGGCGCTGTTGAAAAACTAAGGATAAAAGGGGTACTCAGCTTGTCAGCTTTATGAGCACAGGTCTGAGGCAGACAGCTACAGCCTTAGTGGAGTAATTCCTTGGAGTGCTTAATGAACTGATAAATTAGTTTTCTTACTTTGGAATATTGAACTTTAAGGAACACATTAGTGTCCCTGATAATTTTTACTGCATTTGCATCATTCAGTGTTGCAGTAAAATATTTATATTTGAAGCAAAATGTTTATGCAGAAAGACCAAGCTTAATCTGAACTGTATTTCAAATGCCATCACCTGTAAGCCAGTATTGCATAAAGGAGCCTCCTGCAGAACAACATGGCTTTAGGGAACAGAATTAGGACAATACAGAAATCATAGTATGAATATCTACAATACTTACCATAAATCATAACTTCTGGCATATTAAAAGAAGATTGCCTTATCTCATGTTTTAATCTGAAGGCAACTAGTTTACTCTAACTGACAGGACTCCTCGGGGGTTTGCTGTTCTGCAGTGCCAGCTGGCACAGTGCTTAGTCCAATGTCCCCTCTTCCATAACTCTTAATATTCCCTGCATCTTAGTTTGGGTTTTCTGGGGGGAGGATTTGGGGAGGTTGTTCATCCTCTTCCTTTCTATGTTGTGCTTCACATTCATTTGACTAATTTTAGTGAGTTTAATCTCAGCTAGCTGTGGGTGTGGATGAGAAAGTCAAGGGTGAGCCAGTCCTCCATACTCTTTTCTGACTCAATGGAGAAGAACGGGCTTCTTTACAGTTTGAATAAGAATTCCTGGACTGGCTTTGATGTCTATAAAAGAATGAGATGCATCATATCTCAAAAGTATGTATTTCTTTCCTTTGACTCTGGGGGAAGCTACACGACTAATTAATACTTAGATGTCTATACTATAGATAAACATATTAGATCAGAAGAATCCCACCCTTTGAGTGTTTTTGTTAAAATGATCACAAAGAAGTCATAGTGCATAGCTCATGTAGTATTAAAACTCCAGATTTGGTAGGAAGTTTGAAAATGCAATCACACTTCTGTGGTCAGTGTAATTTTTTAGGGCTTCATCTTGTACCATATGAGGCAATGGCAAATTTTTATGGCAGAATGAGGTCTTGCATGCACTCTGGGACTAAAATGTCTTTAGCTAATGAGGTATTTGGCAGATGCAAAAGAAATTTCTTTAGAGGACTGTAGGTGAAATGATTTAAGCCGCTTATACAGTCAAGTTTTAATGCCAACTTGCCAATCAATAGCACTCCTGCTCCTAGCCAGTGAGTACAAGCTGAAGCAGAATTCAGTCATTACACTTGGTTGTGTTATGAGAACTAGAAACTTCTGTTAGGAACAGCACCTTACTGTGCTACTTCTACTTCTTTTGAAGGATGAAAATATAATACAGTATCAAAAATAAGGAAGAAAATATGTGCCTGAAAAGAAAAGAAAGAAAAGTCATACCTGATGCCATTTTATCTGTTTCAGTTGGCTGGAAAAATGAATTTACTGCCTGAATCTCTTTGCAAGAAGTTGACCGTATCGTGTTATTACATTAATGATGTGAATGGCATTCTACTTTTCCTTTATTGTGTATTCATGTTGAAGAAGTACTGAGAAAGACCAATCATGGATGAGGGGGATATTTCGGTGGGCATCATGCATGCACATACTTGAGAAAAGCACATAGAGGGGCAGCTCACACGTAACGCAAGGTCCTTTTCCCTTTCTTCTACATGTGGATTTTTATTCACTGATACATCTTTTTCAGCGTTTCTTTCAAAGCTGAATCTGAATGCACAGGTCAGTTAAGACTCTGATCAGGAAAAGAACTCAAATCCTCTTATATTTACCTGTCTCTTTTTTTATAATGGTAGAGGAAGTGTTCAGCAGAGCTGCAGTTACAACCAGCTTTCAGTGTGGTCTCCAGATTCCACTGAAAAAAACATCCAACAAATCTCAACTTCTTCTCACTTGGAGGAAGTGGGAAACATGATGTTTCATGTTTTTTTTAGGAAGAGATTCATTGTTACACTAAAATTATTTTTATCAAATGAACAGCTGCTTTTGTCCTCCCACCTTTGCTTTACGGATATTTATCCTGCAGTACACTCTTACAAAACTAACAGAAATAAAATTTAGGCTCATTATCTTCTGAGATGGAACAAAATCATTCTAGCAGCACTAATCTAAATGAACACCATGGGACAAACAACAGTGAATCAGCAGACCTTTTTCTGCAGCAATTTTTTTTTATAAGGATAATACTGTTTTCAGGATAAGAGTGTAAAATAATTTGCTCAGACACTGCACAGTAAGGCACTTAAATTCTCAAATCGACATTAGAAAAATCAAAACCAGTACCATTTATTTATAAACCTTCCCCTAAAGGTTCTATATTTAGGTTCAGGAAAGTGGCAAATATCCACAAAGCTAGTTTGTTGAATTTAACACTTAACTGTTGCCACCTACGTGGAATCTAAACTGCTTGAGTAATTTAAATAATATTGATGGCACACGCAGACACACACAAAAAAGTCCATTGAATTCTAGGAAAAGTAGGAATATACTTTCTCTCCACTCATGTGATCTGGTTTTGGTGTAACATCGGTATGTAACTTCCAGTCTTCCAGGACTATATTCCTGACCACTGCGGACAAAGTTCGACATTATGGGATTTTTATCCATTACCATATTACACATGTAAATGGCTAGATTTAAATTAGCATACTGTCATTGAAATCACAAAGCTATATTGATGAATACTCTTTAAGGATCTTTCTCAAAAGTTGAAGGAATAAAATACTTTCAGTCTGCAAACATTTACACAAATTCTGGTATAAGGCACATATAAGAACAAATTTGTTGGCTAATACCACACAAAAGAAACAGTATTCTTTCATTATATCCATATATGTATATAAGGACTAGGATATTGGGGCTCTATGCTACAGAAGAGAGAACAGTCTCCTTTGACTCAGTGGGGAAGTCCAATAAGTCTATGGGCCTGTTCTTTGAAGAAAATTATGCAAATCTTAACCATGCTTTATAAACTGTAACTGAACGGAATTCAATGGATGTAAGATATCCTGACTAAAGACACTTCCTTGAATTTTCTAGATAACAGAAGGGCTCAGTTTCTTCCAAAATCAATCTCCCAAGTAAATTTGACCCCAAAGACGGGAACAAAATATTTGTCATGACTTCATTGCTTTTTTCTTTTCTCTGAGCACTTTCTTTAATGTTTAAAGGCAGCATTGAGCATGAAAGTTTACACAGAGAACAAAGAGCTCATTCTTGACACCAGAAACACATGGTCTTATTGATGAAATGAAAAAAAAGAGAGTAAATGATGAACACAACAAAAGTTTGGAGCGAAGTGGAAGAAGACACTGAATCAGATAAGTTTTTTCATGCTATAACATGGTTCTATTTTTAATTTGTATTAATAGGGAATGGGGGCTAGGTGACTGTTGAGCACAGGGTAGAGGTGGTGTTAGACTGTCTCTTGTAAGTTGATCCTTCATCACTGTTTTTAATTTTGTGAGACTCAAGCAGAAATTCAGAATATTTGCTGAATATTAATCCTGTTAGGCTCATGAAGTCAGATCAATTTAACAGACATTGTATGAGTGGTTTAGAACTATAAATAATATATGTCAGCTAGGTTAATATTTTTCTGATTGTTTTATGTATTGAACTGATATATATTCTAAAACTGGTTTTCTGAAGGATTTACTCTAAAAACTAAAGGCTTTCTTTAGGAAGTTATTATTATCAGATTCTTCTTGTCTTATTAAAACAAGAAATTAGGTTCCCTCTGTTCTGGCTTGAGCTAAAGTAAAAACAATTTCCTAACTTTTCAACTAAGTCTTTTCTTGGTAACTTCATTTTCTGGGAGTTAACATGTTTTTCAGACAGTGTCTGCCTCTGTAAGTGATAATGCTTGAAATTTATGGTTATCACCAAGGTAACAGGGCTCTGGTATGCAGAAAGGCCATTGCTTATACTTATTCCTATAGAAAGCAAGTCCATGCTTAAGCTGTGGAGCACCATAAGTCAAAAGGGTGAAACAAAGTTGCACGTACAGTGAGGATTGAACAGGACAGGTGGCCCAAAACTGACCAATAGAGTATTTTATGCCATATAAGTCAGTATAAAACTCAGAGATAACAAGGGTCAAGCTCTCTTCTTCAACGGCTAGCACCAAGCAAGGATGTCGTTTTTCCTTATGCCTCCTGATTACAATCCATGCATTCCTGAATCCAGTTCTTATATTCAGCTCCCATCTGCTTCTAAGCCGAGCCAGGGACCTTTCCCTGTGCCTGCCCTGTAGTGTCAGTGGTGACAAATAGTCATCAGCAGATAATTCAGTTTTGTATATTTGTATAATTTTTATTATTTTCTTATTGATATTATACTTTTCCTTTTAATTATTATTGTTTCATTCAAGGCACCTCAGTTTTAGTTTCCAATCCATAAGTCTGTCTCCCCCATTTCCTTTTCCTGTCTCTCTTTGTGGGGCAGAATTGGGGCCATGAATGACCGCATTTAGCTGCCACCAGAGCTAAACCGTGACATTCTCTATTTATCTCTTTTAATATTACCTCTGTCGATTGTTTTTCCTGTAACACTGTGGTGATATTCTTAGGAAAGTATTCTAATTGCTTCAGATATTTTTAATTGCTTTGTTTAAGCCTGTTTTTTGGTTTGTGAAAAATGTGAGGTGTCTTTCCCAAATAGGCACATGAAGAGCATCAAGAGCGTTACCGCTGAGTCAGTTAGAAAGGAGTCAGTCCTGTTGCTTTCCTCAACTGTCTTGAACCTTCCCAAATTCAGTTCAAAATCTGGCACTCCAAAGCAGGCTTTGAGAGTGTTAGGGAAACGTGGAATGACAGTACCCTGGCCACGTTCATATGTGGGTAGGTTTTAAATGGATGGTGTGATGTCTATGACTGTGATAAGTTTTAAAGGTTATCTTATAATGGTGTTAATCCCTATCGGGAGAGCATTTGTGTTCCTGTGTTTATATGTTAAAATTTAATTGTTTTTGTACTTGGCAGTGTAATAGTTTTAAAGTGCCACATCCAATTTCAAAGGTACAGAACATTTGCAGTTAAAAATAACATAGTTTAGCTGATTTCAAACTCTCAGCACCTAGACCAAATCAAGTAGTCAGTGTTTATATAAACATGACAAAATTCAGCCTACAGATGTACAAACTTACTGTTTATTTCAGTAGGAGCTACATACATGAATCTGGGGGTGGAATATGTTTGCAAGGGCTTGGCTGGTGTGAATAAGAGCCTTTATTACTCCTATGGATGTTAAATTGCAGAATCCAATATTGCTTTTGTATGGGTATGAGATTTTGGTCAGCATTTCTCATGTATGTGAGTCCACGCCATTTTAATGATTTCTGGAGGTTCTGGCTCTGAAGCTTCTCAGCCCTTTAGTCCTGAGTGCTCTCTTGGAGGAGACCAGAAGAACTGGGGCCAGCTTGGATCCCCACAGAGCAGGATGCTAATTTAAAGCCTTTAGGGGCAAATTTTACTATTCAAGGAAGAGTCACAGCAGACAGTATAGCTAGCTGCATAAGTGGAGTGGGATATAGGGAGAACTGTACTGTAGAGAGTGCCTGAGAGAGGTAGGAGAAGGGTTGTTAAGAGGGGTCTGAGCTGGACTCTCCCCAAGTCTCAGGAGGTAGCAAGATCCCTCATGGAGGGAAGCAGCTGTCACATGGCTGCTGCAGCCTGCAAAATGATGAAAGAGCTACAGGTACACTTTGCAGCCAGAGGTAACCATAAGGATTTAGTCCGGCTGTGAGCAGGAGGCAGGATTTCCCTTCAGGGGATGCATAAACTGCAAGCTGGCTGAATTGTGGTTGCTCTGGAAACCGTCCTTTGAGTCTCATTACTCCAGTAAGTATAATTTCTCAATCATAACATTACACTAATAGTATTTTGGGTTTAGATTGCCCTTTTTAAAGCCAAACAAGGAAGGGGAAAGCAGAATTACGACTGATCATGCATTCAAATGAGTGAACATGATTTACCTGAATATATAACATGGTATTGACCTTAATAATCACAGCACTAACCTTTATTTGAAGGACTAATTAAAATAATTGCAAATGCACGTGTTTGATGGTATGGATGTCCATCCAGATTTTTAAAAATGTCTTCTGTTTTGCCTTAGGGTTAAGATCCATGCAAAATCCTCTCATGAGACTTGAAAAACAGTGCAGTGGAATGGTGGAATCATGGGATATTTTAAGGGACACTTCCAAATCCTGTTTAAACAAAAATACATGTTTATAAAACAAGTTATTGAAAAGGACATGTACGCTTAGATGTTGTTTTGAAACTCTTTCACTTTCATAGCTTCTTTTTTATTCTTACAAGAATAAAAAGCAAACTCCTTCAGTATGTCTTGTAGCTTTCACAGTATTTTGCTGTTTGAAATAACTGTTCTTGTAAGCAAAATGAGGCTGGTGGATTGTCCTTTTTCCCACACAGAAGGAAACAGCAGTAGCATTAAAATGGGAAAGCAATTATTACCAAATACTGCACTTCTCTTTTTTTACAGTTGTTAGAGGGGATAAAGCTTTTACTGGAAGCAAAGCAAAGAAATATTCCAGAGGGGATAAATATCTGTCCAAGAAGTGAATGAAAGCAGAAAACAAAGATAGCAGACACATACTGTTGGCAAAATTGATTTATTGGTATTTAGGAGGGATGATTTCTAATTTTGTAAAGAGTAGAGAATCTTAGACAAAAGTAAAACTGATATTTCCAGAACTGGAGCTCCAATTTTTGATGACAGATTGTGTGAGTGACTGATTAGTTTTAAGAGTCAGACAGGCTTTAAAGTATCTAGTAAAGAGGATACATTGGAGCAATCACCAAACCACAGCATCTGTCTAATAGATACAAGCACTGAGAGACATGTGAGGTACGGCTGCATTTGTAGCATTTTGTATTGCTGACGGTAAGAGTCTAGAGTGTAATCAAGGTGCTTTGGACATGTCCCAGAAGTGATGAAATGTGGTGGAGTCAGTGTTAGTGAACTTGAGTGATGATGTTTTTCTGACTAGGGTTTGTGGATAATGATTACAGTTTATACTATAAGAATAAAACTGGAAGAAAACCAGTTACTGATTCAGAACCATAGGCAGTCCAGATTCTTGTGCACTGCAGCTCTGACTCGTGAAACCTGAAGGTGAGGGAGCTGTAGGCAGCTGTTAGAGATTACTGAATCTTACTGCAGAACAGGACAAAACATTTCTTGAACATCCATACCTAACACTTGAGACAAGAAACACGTTTTTGGAGATGGCTCCTTTGTCATACTCCTGACATGGTTGAGTTTCAGGCTAGCCGAAAGGACTAACTCCGTTTGTGGACAGACTCCCTAGTCCTTACATGCTTACTGCCTCCTTGCTCACGTACAATTCACTGCTTTTAATGAGGAAGGCCAAAATGGGGAATCCCAACAGAAGAACAACAGCAAGAAACTGAGGGGAATCTCTGGTAACACATTTAATAGAAAGACATTTTAGTATGCTGAAGTTTTACAACTCTTTGACATCCAACTGTTTTATCTCAATATGTACAGGGTGATATCCTGAATGACATATTTCACCACTGTAAATGATATGTGCAAACAGTTTTTTGTAATGGGCATGCAAAGCTGATAATCATATTTCTAGAGATTTCTCTTCCTCTCTACTTTTAATCTCCAAGGACGTGGTAGTGTAGAGATGATTTGAACAAGAGGGCTTTTTTCAACTCAGACATTTCAAATTGTGTTTAACAATAAAAGTAAAGGGGAAAACTCCTTTGGATTTTCACGGCACACTGCAGTGTGATGAGGAATTATCATTTCAAGGTCAGGTAAACATGAAGAAATAAAGTGATTCTGCTGATGCTTTGCTTCTGGTAACAAAGGTTTGGTTTTCTGATGTGCATGAAGCCAATATTTGGATTTTATTTCAGTGCTTGAAATCTCAGGTAATTTAAAGCATAATATAAAGCATAATTTAAAGCAATATAAAACATAAAGATAAGACACTGACATTTATTTATTTGTTTAGCTAAGTAAACGTAGTCATAGAATCCCTAGACTTCAGAAGACTATGTAGTAGTACTATATATATAGTGGTAATACACACACACAACTTCATACGATTCAGTTACGACAAATTATCACATCAAATGTTATTTAGAAAGATATTACATATTTTCATTGTTTAGGAAACAATTGCCTTTTTTTTTTTTGCATGGATATGCTATATCTCTAATCTTATCAGATATTCATTTTACTGTGCATATACCTCTGGCCTTTTTTACTTGGATCTCTGTATCCTATAATGGACCTTGTCGATTAACCTCAACCCTGTGTCTTAACCTCAGCACTGTGTCTCAGCTTCAGCACCGTGTCTCACCCCGGAGCTTTCACCAAGTTCAAGAGAACTTGAATCCTGATAAAAACTTTATGACTTTGCAGCTATGAGAATGTAGCAAAATTTGCAGTGGCACGTGGCAGTGTTTCAAAGCACAGGTCTTTGTCAGCCAAGGAGAGTATAGTATCTTCATCTTTATGTTAGACTGAAAAGCACGCATATATTTGTATACACATGGAGAGTATTCTCTACTTTGAGAGTTTCTCTTCTACCCCTGCAGGTGTCAAAGTTCTTATGCCAAGACCTCACTGTTGCTGCTCTAGATATGCTGGATGGGACTCATTTGATCTAATGTAATATCTTAAAGACTATACATTTAGATGTATTTTATACATTTGTTTAAGGTAGGTTGCACTGAAAGTTCATATTTCTTTCCATTTCTCTATTGCAAGACATAGCATGATTAGTTTAGATTCATTCCTGAATTGTAGCTAAAAGGAGAGGAATCCCAGGCTCTGTTTTCACAGAGTCCATTTTCTGAGCTGCTGCTTGTTTTAGGTCAATGTATGGTTGTTTACCTTTCAGTACACCATTTATATTTTTCTGGCTCTTAATTATGGTTCCACCAGCCTGGGGAGCTTAAGGGGAATATTTATAAAGCACTCTAAAGAGCACACAGAGCCTATAACACCACAGAGTTTCAAGCTGCTCTGTGGGGTGACAGCTCAGGTGACAGAAGGAGCACTGCTGCCTTAGAGCAGTGTTAGAGGGTGAGCTGTGCCCTGCCTCTGACTGGTATCAAGTATGCATTGCTTCTGATTTTGAAGTAGACTGTTACCAGCATCTCTGAGCTTTATGCACTGGGCACAATTACATGGTGTAGACCAGACCTGTACGCCCAGCAGCTGTACTTTATTCTCTTATCCTTTCAGTCCTAACAAATCATGACACAAAATTCAATGGAAATGTCGAATCACACGTGATCTCAAAAAAATAACTCCACAGTTCATTACATAGTACTTTGGCACTGATTCCTCTGGAGTAAGTCCTGACTTACCCCATTGAAAATATAATCTGCATGCAGATGAGTGCAGGTGTAAATGAGGCCTCTGCTATTAAGGAGCATTTTCATTTCTCATGCAGTGTGGGTTGATATTTTCTGACAAAGTTTTTCTACAGAACCCAAATAGGTTCCTGGTTTACTAAGAAACTACCTGTTTTCCTTATTATCGCTTCTTTAAATTGGTCACATATGAGGCAGAAAAATCACAGTATCACAGTATCACAGTATCGTAAGGTTGGAAAGGACCTCTGAGATCATCAAGTTCAACCTATAACCCAACACTAACACCAACACCAACACTAACACCAACCATCATCTAAACCATGGCACTCAGTGCCTCATCCAGTCGCCCCTTAAACACCACCAGGGTCAGCGACTCCACCACCGACCTGGGCAGCGCATTCCAATGACCTATCACCCTTTCAGTGAAGAACTTTTTCCTAACATCAAGCCTAAACTTTCCCTGATGAAGCTTGAGTCTATGCCCTCTAGTTCTGTCACTGGTCACCCGAGAGCAGAGACCAACCCCTGCCCGACTACAACCTCCTTTTAGGTAGTTGTAGAGAGCAATGAGGTCTCCCCTGAGCCTCCTCTTCTTCAGACTAAACAGCCCCAACTCCCTCAGTTGCTCCTCGTAAGGCTTATGCTCCAACCCCTTCACTATCTTCATTGCCCTCCTCTGAACACATTCCAGTATCCTAACATCTTTCCCAAACTGGGGGGCCCAGAACTGGACACAATATTCAAGATGAGGCCTGACCAGTGCCGAGTACAGGGGGACAATAACTTCTCTGGTCCTGCTTACTACACTATTCCTGATGCAGGCCAGGATGCCATTGGCCTTCTTGGCCACCTGGGCACACTGCTGGCTCATGTTGAGCTTCCTGTCAACCAGCACTCCCAGGTCCCTTTCTGCATGACTACTCTCCAGCCACTCTGTCCCCAGTCTGTAGCTCTCCATGGGATCGTTGTGTCCAAAATGAAGTACCCGACATTTGGGCTTATTAAACATCATCCCATTAGAATCAGCCCATCTCTCCAATCTGTCCAGGTCCCTCTGTAGGGCCATCCTACCCTCTAGCAGATCAACCCTTCCTCTCAGCTTGGTATCATCTGCAAACTTGCTGATGATGGACTCAATACCCTCATCCAGATCATCAATAAAGATATTAAACAGGACGGGACCCAATACCGATCCCTGGGGGACACCAGTGGTGACAGGCCACCAACTGGATGAGACACCATTCACCACCACTCTTTGGGCTTGGCCATCCAACCAATTCCTAACCCAGCACAGAGTGCTCCCATCTAAGCCACGGGCTGCCAGCTTCCCTAGGAGTCTACTGTGGGAGACAGTGTCAAAGGCCTTGCTAAAGTCCAGGTATACCACATCCACAACCTTCCTCTCATCCACCAGGCGAGTCACATGGTCATAAAAGGAGATCAGGTTGGTCAGGCAGGACTTACCCCTCCTAAATCCATGCTGGCTGGGCCTGATCTCTTGGCCATTCTGCAGGTGCCGCATGAATTCACCCAGGATTATCTGCTCCATGATTTTACCTGGGACCGAGGTCAGGCTGACAGGTCTGTAATTACCTGGATCATCCTTACGGCCCTTCTTGTGGATGGGCGTCACATTGGCCAACTTCCAGTCTTCCGGGACGTCTCCAGTGAACGAGGACTGTTGAAAGATGATGGAGAGCGGTTTAGCAAGCTCATCCGCCAGCTCTCTCATCACCCTAGGATGGATCCCATCTGGCCCCATAGACTTATGAGGGTCCAAGTGGCTCAGCAGGTCTCTAACTTCCTCCTCATGGATTGCAGGAGGGCCATATTTCACCCTGCCCCCATCAACCACTTCAGAGGGCCAACTGTCAAGCGAGCTGTCATCCCTGCTGTTGAAAACGAAGGCAAAGAAGTCATTAAGTACCTCAGCCTTCTCTGCATCTTTGGTTACTATATTTCCCTCCACATCCAACAAGGAGTGGAGGTCGCTGCTGCCCTTCTTTCTGCCATTGATATATTTATAAAAACTCTTCTTATTGTCCTTAACAGAAGTGGCCAATTTGAGCTCCAGCTGGGCTTTTGCTTCCCTGATTTTCCTCCTACACAACTTAACAACATCTTTGAACATGACGTGGTTTACATCCCCTTTCAGATGATGGTACATCCTCTTTTTCTTACTTAGTTCCTTCAGAAGCTCCCTACTCCCTTACTTGCCACTAAGAACTATTTCCCAGGGTACTTTCCTGACCAGTTCCTTAAATAATCCAAAATCTGCCCGCCGAAAGTCCAGCATCGATGTTCTGTTCCTGGCTTTTCTTGTTACATTGTTTAGAGAGAACTCAATTATCTCATGATCACTACACCCCAGACAGCCTCCGACAACAACATCACTCACCAGCCCTTCTTTGTTTGTAAACAGCAGGTCAAGAAGACCCTCACCCCTGGTGGGCTCACTCACCAGATGTGACAGAAAGCAGTCCTCAATACACTCTAAGAACCTCTTGGACTGCCTCCTCTCAGCAGTGTTAAGTTCCTGCAGATATCCGGAAGATTAAAGTCTCCTAAAAGAACAAGGGCAGCCGATCTAGAGGCAGCCTCCAGCTGTTTAAACAATAGAAGATCCAAATCCTCCTCCCGGTCGGGCGGTCTGTAACATACTCCAACCAGGAGGTCAGACCTGACTGCCCCTCTGACCCTTACCCATAGACACTCAACCTGGTCATCACCGATCTCGACTTCAACAGCATCCAGGGTTTCCCTAGTATGTCTTCTTCTGATATACAACTATCTGTTGGATTGCCAAATATATCCAGTTACATTGTAGTTTCTTTGCAAAATAAAACTTCTTTGTTACCGTGGGATGTAGCTTTATTTGGGAGGAGAGGTAGAAGGCTAGCCTTGTTATTATGGCTTTGGCTTAATTGTAAAACTTTGTGAAAGTTATATTTATGTTTCCAAATTAAAGTTTGAGTTTGGCTTAGGCACCAAAGAAAATCTTGGTGCAAATTGAAAAATTGTGTCCTTTGGGTAAGTTGATATCTGGAAACTATTTTCATTTCCAAATCTGATATTTCCTAAAGAAGGAAAACATGAAATATTTTTTGATTCAGATTTTTTGATTATTTCTATATCTCTAGTATCTTGAATGGAATGCTTACATTAGATATTGCTGTAGTAAAATCACTGTTGAAATATTTACAAAAATAATATAAACCCAAACATGTTTGATATTATCAGAAGAAACCAAGAAAATTACTTTAACTTATAGCATTTAAAATTTAGGCAAAACAAGCCCAAGGAAACTATTTTAATAAGAATGCACTTTCTGATGGAAAACTAAGGAGTTTTCCACTGAATTTTAATATTGTGCTTTAGTAATTTTTGTTACAAAATAAGAGACATTCTGCTCTAACTGAAATTCCTTTTTTTCATAATGGAATATTGGTGATGTAGTCTATTGTTCTGATTTGGCTGCCTTTTCTTGTAATCTTGGATGCAAAACAATTCGGTGCAAGATAAGGAAATTAAAATGAAATTGGAATTGGAAACTTTGTCTGTGGAACAACACTTTTTGTTCATATATCACAGTACTGGATCCTATCTGAGTAGAACAGGGAAGATGACTGGTTGATGAGATTTATTGGAACATGGGGAAAAAAAGCAGGTGACAGCTTGTTATTAATCCATTGAGACAGAAGACTTATGACAAAGTAAACATTTAGAGCATCACTGAGAGACAAATCTTCCTTGTAGGATTTAAAAGAACACATGTAACTTCTCCCTCTTCCCCACAGGTTTCATAGTTGGAAATAGCTAGCAGAAAATAAAATGTGTCTTGACCTGAAACAAAGCATATCAACTAGACATGTGACTGAATGTCAGAAGAGACATTGAAAAATTGCCAATTTCCTTTAATTTTGCAAGGAAATAGTAAACTGATTAGACTGGAAAGAAGGGAGATCTTCTTTAGCATTCCTAGGTTCGTAATACTAGCACAACGAGCAAAGGATTTGTTTCTTTGTCTTTAGCAGGAAGGCTGATTTTGGAATAAGTGTGTACGATATACTACGCATAAAAAAAAATCAGTATTTTTTTCTGTTTTTGCTAGAGCTTAGGCAGTTTTAAATCAATAAGCCTGATGTGTTGGCTTTGAAGTAGTCTGCATAGTCATATAAAATATGATTCTATAGGACAACAAAAATGAGAATATAAAAAAGTGATTGCTGTGTTTTTCCTCAAGGTATTTACAGTTGGTTTGTCTCCCCAGCATGCAGCAAGGACAGCAGAAGCAACACACTGCAGGGAGGAGCAGAGTGAGGTGTCTATGCAAGGAGATTTGGAGAAATCAGTTTCTACAGTGAGGCTTAATGTGTCCACAGCAAGAAGACCTAAGAGAAATATGTGCAGTACACCTATGTACCTTTGCAGTGCATCGGAGGTGTGGAAGACCCCCCAGTTTGGGCAGATCCGTATCTCTCATGCAGTGTCAGAATACACTGCTGAAAGAAATTCATCCAGCTCCAAAACTTCACTCAGCACCAGACCCGGATAGGTAGTTTCTATGATGATATGATAGGGTAGGGTGCATTTTATTTCTCATCTAAAGAAATTAATTTGCTTGACATGAAATATCAGTTGGACAGGTTGAGAATTTTAATAGAGTAAGAGGCCTTTTTAACTCTTCAGTGGTGTTTTGGGTAGATCTTAGAATCATAAAATCATAGAATGATTTGGGTTGGAAGGGACTTATAAGGTCAACCACCCTGCAGGTTGCCCAGAGCTTGACCTTGAAAGTTTTCGGAGGAGGGGCATTTACCACCTTTTTTATATTATTTTCTTAACTTCATAAAATTTCTGCTCACATAAGAAAGGAGGCATTGCAGTAAATATAAAATACCATAATATTATAGTCATAAAGGATTAAATTCATTTTATTGGGCCAGCTCTTCTTTTCTAACATAAATGTTCTGAAATATATGGGGAGTAAAAGAGAAAAGGCAGGAAAGAAATACACATAGATTATAAATTTCAGTGCAAATTTTCTTTACGTTTCTCTTAGCCAATGCTAGAATTTCTCTCCAACTTCTTAAATGTGTGGCATTTTTCTTTTTTTAGTTAAAATAGAAAATTCAGTACCTGAATTATACCTGTTGCTTTTGTTAATAATGCATGAAGAGCAGAATTCTATTCTCTCTTCCATAGTTGTGTTGACTCTGCAGTGCTGAAAATACTGACAGGCTTTCTGTCTGTCAGTAAACTCAGGAAACGTGACAATGACTCTGAGGAAGAAGTGCTGAGTATCTATCTAGTGTAATTCTTTTTAAGAGGCTATTTCCACTGATGTGCCCTGAGGAATATTTGGGTTATTTTTCATACTTCCTTTTTGGTCTGAAAGATTAACCTTAACATTTAATTTTTAAACTAGAAAGTATCAAAATTATATTTATCTTTATTATGATATATAGAAAGCAGATAAGTACAGAAGCCTGGGCACAATGGACTTGGGAAATAAGAAGAGCCTCCATCTCTTAATGTGGCTTCCAAGTTTCAACGCAGATCAAAGTCAGTCAGCATAGCTGAGAAGCACTTGCTGAACCTCTGTAATAGCAGAGCATGGCACATCCATATCTAAGACTAACTGCCAGTAAAAATTATATCTTCTATAGAGAATAGAGGATACATGTTCTATATGGATTATGTATTTTATGTTGAAAGGTTGTTACAAGGTTATGGTGGAGTTGCTTTGGAACATTAAAAATATTTTACCCTGCTTTTGTGTTGGAATTCATACATTAGTATTCTTGTTGTCATTGATTCTTTTACTGTTTTCCTTTCTTATTTTTTTGAATTTATAACTGTGTATGTAGACTAGTAGAGCTAAGTGAGATCAAATGCAGGAGTAACAGAGATGGACAACCCTGTGAAACTGAGGAAGAGAGTGAGTGAAAGTGCACAAGTGACATGAGGCAACAGGGGCGGAGTATGTTTGGATTGCAGAGCAAAATTAGACATTTCCCAAGTGGTCAACCTGAAGAGGCAAGGTTATAATTAACAAAGATTACAGAAAAAAAAGTACTATTTGCCATCCTTTCTTAAAAGAACATTACAAATGCAAATTGTTATAGCTGGATACAGGCAAGCTTACACAAAAGGACAGCGAGGCAGGACTGACCAGTGTGGTAGACTTTAAACATGCACTTTGGCTTGTGGGTGGCTCATCAAAAGAAAGCTTTAAAATAGGTCTGGAAGTGAATAAACACCCCCTCATGTGTTTCCATTCTGAGAAGTATCCTCAAATCCTGAGCGACAGGATGAGGGTGAGCCCAAGGACAGCAGGGAACTGGCAGTGCAGACTGGTAGTGGTGCCCCATTGCATCTCCTGCATGAAGGCAGTGAAGGGTGGAATGGCCAACCAAAACACTGTAGAAAAAGGTGACAGGATCGTGTGGGCAGAGCAAAAAATTTACATTAACAGCAGCATTACAGAGGAACACCAGAAAGCTGAGTCTATCTGTAGGTTTGTCAGAGAAAACTCACTGCCAATTTGCAGGGTCTAGGCACACTCTCAGGGCAGTGAGCTCTGCTTGCAGAGGGGACAGTCTCATAGAGTGTCAGAAATGATACATCCATTCAATAAATGACACTGATGAGATCTGAAGAAAGGCCATCCAGTTGCTCTCAGTTGGCAAGATTTGATTAGGGAGCTGTGAGGAGGTTCAGGCTAGGAAGTTTTTTAGCAAATAGCTGACTGTCAAAAAATAGCAATGAAAAGGTGAAAAGCTGTTGTATTGAGCGCAGTGATAATAATAATAATAAAAACGAGGCTTTAAATCTTTTTGTATTGTGATCACTCCTAAACTTGTCAGCAAAATTTTACACCACCTGCAATGACAATTCATGTTGTGTTTACTGTTAAAGTATCAGATGACAATGTTCTTCATCTGCTGATTTGAAAGCTCAGGAACAAAAACCCCATACTCGCAGAGGCTATTTACCTTTCATGCTTTATGAAAATGAAAGTAGATTGATTTTTGTAGAGTCAAGGTCTCATATATTACTTAGCAAGGGTGATATCTACCATCTGTGCTGGGACAGAGTCAGAGCCTCTGGGGCTGGCAGAACAAGCCTGGACTAAATACTCTGTAATGGATGGTGGAACGAACTCAGATTATGTTCTACCAAGCGCAGGAATGAACCTATAGTATCCATGAGCTACATATGTCCTGTGGGGCAGCCACCAGATGCTGCCTCCTTCTAGAAATATATAGCGGAGAAGAGGCAAACCCATCACTATCACTTACAAAACCATCTCACATCCTTTAGGGATCTCCAGCTGAGAAGTAGAACAGTGAAATTACTTCATTTCATGATCTCATGTTTACTCCTTCAGATCCATGCAAGGATTACCAGTTTATGGAGAGGATGCAATAAAATTGAAAAAAAACCCATAGAAAGCTTTAAAGCAGAATTAGAATTCTGAAAATTAGTAATTAGTGAACTAAAATGAATGTCTTGCAAACGCTTCCTTGATAATGAAGGCACATTTCTGATGAACGACTAAATACAGGCAAGAGCAGAGGCTCCTAAACCAAGCTACAATTACCATGTAGATTATCCAAATACATGGGAGATCTAAAACGTCTCCCTGATAATACAAATGAAGAAAAGAATAACAGTGTTTTCAGAGTGAAAAAAGTCCATTTTCCACTATGTGTTCAGAATTAATCGAGAGGTGTGAAAGTGAAAACAAACGCTAACAAAGACTATGACATCTGTATGCTAAAGCTGTATAGTTATTAATTTAGCACAACAGAATTTTGAAATAAGATTGTTGTGAAACTGAGTAGTGAATTTAAATAAAAATAGCACAATTACTATGCAATGGGAATGGAATGGAAGAGACAAAAGGCAGTGAGAAGCTATCCAATTAACAGTATCTTTAGAAGAGCAAGTCAGTGATAGGCTAACATTTCCCTGGTCTCAAAAAGAATGATCACTCATATTATGAGTTATTTCAGCATGAAAAGCAACAAGGTCATTGCATCTATGTTTAAGAGCATCTGAAATTTGTTGTCTGGGGAAGGGGAGAGGAGGGAAATATTTTTAAGGAAAAGAATGCACCCCTGTTTAAGCATGTGTGAGTACTGGAAAAGGAAATTAAGTTGTACTAAACTACTTTTTTCATTAATGACAAATTTGCAGGTTTTTTCTCATTAGGATTTCATCTGCCAATGGAAACCAGGAACTGAAGATGACACCCTAAGCCTACTAAACAAAATGAAAACACATCCAGTTATTTAATGGGAAACAATTTTACTCATTACTAATTTTATCACCAGAGAAGTATATTGAGAGAGAGGACAAGATAGTGATGGAAATAGTCTTGATCTGACAATCTGACCTGAAGCATAAAGCAAGATGAAATTATGCTAGTTAGTGTATATAAAGAGGTGGGAAACCTTAATATGTGATTCATATAGTATTTCTTGCTAAGGCACATGGGTAGGAAGAAATTGTTCTGCAAGTAATTTCAAGCAAAAAAAGGTAAAAATTAAGTTTTGGTGATTTTCATATCGTTTTGCTGAGACAGATAAATACAAGAAAAACTAAAATGTCTCATTCTAGTGCCTCTGTGAGAGCTGTTTCTTATGATACTAAATGTTGAAAACTCATAATATAATGTAGGAGGTAGTAAGGTTTGTTCTACTTTTATTTTCCTGCACTGAATTCCTTATTGTTGGCACTGCTCTATAAAAAAACCTGACTACTGCGTAAACCATCAGCAAAAATGTTCTCTCATTCCTAAGTTCCAGAGTGAGGAGAGTAACAAAAATCCTTACTTGAATAAGAACACTTATTTACCTTTCTAGGCCCAGATCATGGTGACTTTGGGTAATAATGACTGTACCTAGTATTTAAGTTGTATTCTACATTAAACTTGTGAATTAACAGAGCAGAGAAATGGTTTGGAGTCCCTCCTCTGAGCCGCCCTTGCCTCCTATGCAACTTGGAGCTTTTGGAATCATATTTTCAAACCCAAAATAAAATTGCTGCAACAGGGTGCAGCCTTGATAGTTAAGACTCTCCTGGTGACAGCCAGTCTCTCTTAATAGATTTTATATGATGCTATGCAGTTTAACAATAGTATACTCATTCTTTAGGCAATATTCAATATAGGAGGAGAAAAGTTTAACCAACGGGAAGTCCAGACAGGATTGCTCAGTGGTTGTCAACATTACTCAACAGTCATCATCAGGCACCCTTTCTCTTTCCATGTCAGTAACAGGAAGACTTATAGCCATGTAATATTGTTTCAAGCTGAGATTTTCAAAGGGAAGCTTTGTTAGGAACAGCCCTTTCTTCTTCCATTTGACCCAGACAGGATTTTTTTTTCTTTCTTTTATAAATCCCAGGTCACAACTGTTTCATTCCCCAGAGCCCAGTCCAGGACTCTCCTGCTGTGGTGTACCCTCTGTCTGTGAACCATGATAATTTTATCAGGTGTTTGTTTCCTGGCATTGAGATTAAAGACTCAAATCTTTCCCAGCCATTCCCCTTCCTAATTAGCTGAGGAAAAAGCAGAGCTGGCTGCTCACAGACGCTGCAACACTTACGCTATACTTTGTTTATGTAAAGTAATGTAGAAGAAGCAGATCTCAGTAGGCAGAGAAAAGACCACTGAAAAACATGGCTTAGAGAAACGGTGGACTCTTAAACCTGCTATAAAAAACAGAGGCCGTAAAGATCTTCTGCCAGGTCAGTGCTCTTTGGCTTGCATTTCAGCAAAACCATTTACACTCCTTTTCAGTTTAAACCTGTGAATTTCCTCTAAACAAACCAGAGGTAGTAGATACAACGCCCCAGGAAAAATAAGAGCAACTTTTGTTTCTCCTTTACCTTAAACTGGACTGAGCAATCTGATGTATTAAGTGGTGAAAGCAGTTCTGAGGTGATTCATTCTGAAACTAAATTGATTGAAGACAATCTTTTCCAGTATCTCTTAAAGGCAGAGAATGAATTTTTTCCTTTGCACATCCAGCATAGAGGTAAACATACTCTTTCCTTTAGATCACACTTTTTCTTCTGAAATTTATTTCATTCTCTCTCTTGCTATTTTTCCTTGTTTCTTTGATTCAAAAAAAGTGCAAATTATATGTTGCATCTACACAAATATTTTATCTGCACCATTGCCTGTTGTTCTTCTAATGTGTGTTGCTTTGTATGCTGAAGTTATACAACAAAGTAAAGCTCCCTATATTGAATTCTGTAGCTGTACTCTTGTCATGAAACAGAACATCTTCTCCTCTTGTCAGAGTATTGTCTAGGGTCCCTTTGGATGAAGAAAAACACCAGAATCTTTATTTGAAAAATTTGCAGATCAAATCTGACATTTGTAGGACACCAAAGCCTGTCTCTGATGTGTGTCTCTGTCTTTCAGTCACAGAAACATTTATCTCTGCTTGCTTTGCACTTCATGTTTTCTCACTTACAAGGATGTCCTATATTTCTACATCTACAAGCATTATTATGAGAGGTTTTAGTATAACATTACATGATTTTTGTGGAGAGGATTGGAGAAAGGATGCACAGTCCTATCCAGAGTCAATCTTGACTTCACTTCTCCAAACTTTAAAATCAGTCTGGGATATGGTCCAGAAGGCAGCCATAACTTGTATAAACATAGTTTTTATTATCTCTCTTAAAGCGTCGTGCAATTTAGCCATCATATTTTTTTGTGATTATCCATATTGATAAAGATATTCAAAATATTTAATCAATATTCATATATTTTAAATAGAATCAGTTATGATTCACAACCGCCTAACTTAATACTATATTTAAAGTATAGTTCAGTTGAGGGCCAGACTCTTCTCAATGACACCCAGTGACAGGACAAGGGGCAACTGGTACAAATTGGAACACAGGAAGTCCAACCTTTACTGTGAGAGTGACAAAGCACTGGAGAGGCCTCCCAGAGGGACTGTTGAGTTTCCTTCCTCGGAGATATTCAAAACCTGCCTGGACATGTTCCTGTGCAACCTGCTTTAGGTGAACCTGCTTTGGGGGTTGTGGGGGTGAGTGGAGGATGCTGGACCAGATGATCTCCAGAGGTCCCTTCCAACTCCTACCACTCTGTGATTCTGTAATTCAGCTACCTCGGTCTTCAAGTTCACTTGAAATATCATATGAAATTTCCATATAAAATTACAGTCACTGGAGAATCTCCCTAAACAGCATTCTGACTTAGCCAACTAATACGGTTCAAATCATTAATTTTGTTAACTTCCCCCTGTCATCTTTTACGGGAAATCAAGAGAAGCAGGGTATTAAAAATGGCATCTTGTTTTCTTCTAGTTGCCTCTTTCTAGTTCCAAGCCAAAGAAAACCCAACTATTTAAAGACTCACTGAAAGCATACAATAAATCTCAAGATTAATTGACTTTGAAAATTATGTTTTAGAAATAAATAAATTGGTTGGTTTGTTTATCACTTCTTACATCAAGGAAATCTTCCAAGTGGTGATTGCTCTCATTCCTTATCTATTGCTTATTGACTACTGTCAAAAATATGATTTGGTCTTGGATGGATGACCCATACAGTCACTTTCAGCTTTTAGTATTCGTATCTTTACTCCCTGGAGAGTGCAAGTAGCCTTGGTTTTAATCTGGTATTGAAATTAGACTTAGTTGTGAAAATTATTGCAATATAGCTATTTTGGCAGAAAAATTTAAATAAAAATAAAAAGAAGAAGGTATAATATTAAGATGAATGTCAATATTTAAAAAAATAAAGAAAACAAATAATGCAACAAATACACGTGCAGCATGATCATGTCAGGGGCAACTCAAGTAAGGCTACAATGTGCCTCAGTCATTGTAATATAATGGAGATTTCAGTCCCCTCTTTCATAGTGTAACACTTTATATAATTTGAAAATGAGCTCGCTGCCTGAAAATTCATAGCTTATCCACAAATTATCCATTATGCGTATAAACCACAGTGAATGTAAAGTAAAACTTTGAAGAAACATCAGACATTAACGTATTCCTCATTATTAACTCTGTTTCAGTACCTTTGTTTCCTGTTTATATTTTGGCTTCAGATATTGCTAACACTAGATTAAACCTCATACAACATTTTTCTGGTCATTATTTACTGGGTTACCAGCTTTCCAAATAGCTTTTTTTCAAATCAAGTATTTCTCTGCTTGAGTCACTAGCACAATTTAGTGATAAAAATTTGGAAGAAATCTATGGTTTATGCTAAAATTCTAGTGGGAATAATCACAGAGTAATCAAGGTAAACTGCTGTATATGTATTTACTTAGTCCTGCACTTGGGATACAACAACCCCATGCAGCGTTATAGGCCTGGAGAAGAGTGACTGGAGAGTTGCGTGGTGGAGAAGGACCTGGGGATGTTGGCTGACAGTCGGCTGAATATGAGCCAGCAGTGTGCCCAGGTGGCCAAGAGGGCCAACGGCATCTTGGCCTGTACCAGAAACAGTGTGGCCAGCAGGACCAGGGAGGTTATTGTGCCTGTACTCGGCGCTGGTGATACCTCACCTCAAGTACTGTGTTCAGTTCTGGGCCCCTCACTACAAGGAGGACATTGAGGTGTCAGAGTGCATCCAGAGAAGGGTGATGAGGCTGGTGAAGGGGCTGGAGAACGAGTCCGGTGTGGAGCAGCTGAGGGAACTGATGTTGTTCAGCTTGGAGAAGAGGAGGCTGAGAGGAGACCTCATCGCTGTCTACAACTTCCTGAAAGGAGGTTGTAGCGAGGTGGGTGCTGGTCTCTTCTCCCAAGTGACAGTGATAGGATGAGAAGAAATGGCCACAAGTTGCACCAGAGGAGGTTCAGACTAGGCATCAGGAAAATTTCTTTCCTGAAAAGATAGTCAGGCATTGGAACAGGCTGCCCAGGCATGTGGTTGAGTCACCATCCCTGGAGATTCTCTTGAGAGACAAGGAAGTCTTATTTGTGTTACTGCAGAAATAAGAAGTCAAGCAAAGGGAAAATGAATTGTTGCCAAGGACTTCAACAAGGATCCATAGAGAATGAGTAATTTACCTTACATTTTCCTGAGTGCAAGTCCAGAGTCTTCACCATAAGATGGTTATTCCAGTTCTTTCCATTCTTACCATTCTCATCAACCTCACCATATTAATGTTGTAGAGTAATAAATGTTGTAGAGTAATAAATGACTTCTCAGTCAGACGGTGAAATAGCTCATTCAATCTCCATTCTCTAGATGAAAATAAAAAGACTAACATTTCTTTCTCAAATAACAGTATCTAAAAACTTCAAACAGGAAAATGACTATTCAGGATTCAACATCTCTATTCAACACATTCATGAGCCATGAGTTGTGCTCCTAGGGAAAGTATAATAGCTCTTCTTTGAGAAAATATGAACCACTGCTACAATCTTATCTGTAGTGCTTAAAATTATTCTAGATGCAAAGCAACATAATATTAAAAGACTCAAGAAGAGGTTGAAAGCATCAGTATTAAATTAGAGAAGAAAAAGTTACCCAGACCTCAAGAATTTTTATAAGACAATATTTAGTTTTTATTCAAATCAGAAAATCTATGCAAATACTATTATGAAGCATGATGAAATACCTCAAAATCAGTGTTAGTGTTTGGCTTATGGTTAGGCTAAAGATGCCTGAAAATGGAGAATTAATTTGCCAAAATATAATTTTGAGATGTCTAAACATTTGGTTATTTATTTGTAAGAGAAAATATGATACGCCAGAAATATTATTGGAAGAGTTATTTGGAATTTTTCTAACCATGCATTAAAGTAGTCTCCAAGGGGTAACATGCCTTAGTCATCTTTTTCAATATGGGATGAATTCCTGTGTGGGTGGTGTTTCTTTCTCCCTTCATTTGTTATACAAGGATCCCTGGCAGACATGCTTGCTGGACTAGAATCCCACGGAAAGTTTTTGCTGGGTTTTTTAAGAGACTATCGATATCTGAATCAGGTTTTCTGTTTGGATCAGGGTACGTTCTGGTTTTCTAGCTTTTGACTTTTTGAGATGAGCTATTGGTCAACAGTGTAACTTGGTAACCTATATAATATCTTTTATGTCAAAAGATAAAAAAATAGCAATCCATTTTATATGGCTTTTTTCACATTGAGAGTCACTGCAAGATTTCTCCTGCTGAATCTCATTTTAATCAAAAGAAGAAAAAAATCAGAAATATACACTGGGAAAACCCTAATAATTTTTGACTGACTTTCACATTTTGTATAGATATTTCATTTGTTACAGTCGGGAAAATAAGGGGAAAAAGAGACTTTTTTCATGTTTTTCTTGAAAGTACCAAATATCATCTGGCTATTAGAAACACATATCAGTTCATTTAAGTGATTGCATCATTCTGTGACAATGAATATCTACAATATGGTTGAAAAACATTGAAATACTTTAAGTCTTGAAGAAAGGAATGTAAAATTAGAATTTTTTTTGCTCTTGCTATCGATTTTTTAACATTTACTTGAGTAAACCACATAGAATTTAAGCACCTAGCCTAGTAGATGTAAAAAAAATATATATTAAGAGATAAACCTTTCCACAAGAAATTTAATACTCAGCAATGCAGGAAACGAACACTGACTAGATTGCTTTGCTTAGTCTGTTATTGGTGTACTTAATAAAGTTTAAGAAGAAGCCTGATCTACGCTTTTAAAAAACACTGTCTCATTTTAGGAAATGTGCACAAAACTTTCATCATTAACCAGATTGTCAGTAACTGTCTTTAGGTGAGCTCTATTTCTACTAACAGTTAAGATGCTGTGATACCAGATGCATGTATGAAGATACTTTAGTGGTATAATGTAATGCTACATAACATGGCATAGATATGATCTAAATGTATGCAAAATTGAGCAGACCCGTGTATCCATGTGTTATAGACATTCAGTTTTCTTCAAACATTCATACACACATTTTATGGTATGGGAGTTAAGAGATTATGAAAAAGGTGGAATGAGTACCCATCTTTAAAAGAAATTTTCAGTTTCTATTATTTCTGGGGTAGGGTTTCATAATGATTACAATCCAATAAAATCCATAGAAAGAAACAGTAATTTTACTCTGAAAGAATAGTGGGTTATGGAAGTCTATGTATGATTGTGTCAGAAAAGCATGCTTGAGCTAGTTAAAATATTTCACACTTCATTAAATCCACCAATATTTTACATAGAATCAGAGACGTTTCCTTAGTTGAAGGCAATCCAGAATGCTTATGATCTACAAATATTATATCTCATCTGAAAGTTCTCTTCACAACCTCGCATGTGGATCATTTCTGAAATATTTTATAAGCAAAAACTCTACAGCTTCCCAAGGAAATGCATTTCAAATTAAAACCTATAATTTTAACTTTTCAAAAAATATTCCTTAGAATTATACTAATTTTTTCTCCATTAAAATGACATTTTAGCAAATGCACATTTGAAAGCAGTAGTAGATGATACATTTCATTACAATACATTGTTTTTAATTTTTATGGTCAGATTTTGGCAAAGGCCAACAAATTTAAAAAAAAAAATGTTAGAAAATATATAAATTTTACCAACAGAAACTCCCAAGCAAATCTCATTTTTAGTAGATCTTGCACAAATACAGTTTGTCAGGTAAGCCATTTGAGTTTTAATCAGCCAGTAATTACATATTTACCTGACTCTCTGATTTTGGGAAGCAAAATCTTTCTAAGCAGGTATTTTTTCTTGAGGAAATATTATACTCTATCATCAAGTCTGTAGTTAGGGAATTGTAGCACAAATGAATTCTGGCCTCAATTTTCATTTAAAAACCCTGTCATGGATAGATGAAAGATTCTTAATTACTTTTTTGTCCTCCTTCTTAGTTCGTCTAGGTTCACAGTGGGAAATGGCTGTTCCTCAGCTGTCATCTAGGATACTGTGGGATGGTATCTTCCGTAAACAGAGAGATCACTTACCTAGCCTTCACCAAAACCATGCAATTCTAAAAGGAATTTGATAGTCCAACAAGTTCTGGAAGAAGGCAGGAAATAGGTATACCTTATCAATCTTCATACCATTATTTATTACAAGGTGTTTAGGTTGTTTCTCCATTCAATGTGTTTCCATGTAAGGAAATCTTCTTTAATTATGCAAAGGTTAATCTTAACATCAACAAAATGTAACCACCAAAAATATTCCAGATTATCAAAGTCACAAAATATAGCACACTTCTGTTACATAGGACTGACTCAGTGGACAACATTAGTACCCATATGCAATACAACTGGATAAATAATTGCATTTACATATAGTTTTTCTAGAAAGCCATTTAAGAACACTCAAAGAAAAGACACGTCTTGTATTATTTCTCACTATTATCCTACCTCAGATGTCTTACTTTAAGTTATTTAATAGCATATTTTCTAGGCTGAGCCTTGCATTCAATCCCAGCCAAGCATATTAGCATCTCTTTAATGAATATTTTTCTGAATTTGGACCTTTATGGTATTGATCTGGAACTACAGCAGTTTTGTTTGTTTGGTTTATTTTTTCTTTCATCCAGTTACTCCATGCGCCATCTTTCTTTCCATTAAATACATTTAAGGGTCTATTACCTGAGGTTTTAAAGAGTATTTCACTCAGAACCGATGGGGAAAAGCTTTAGTCAAACTTAGTCGCTTTTTCTTGTATTCACTGCGAGAATGAGTTGATGAAAAAATGACAGAAACTCTTAAGTTTCATGGAGTAATGGAAGCATTATCCAGAAGGGACACATAGAGGTCATATAGTCCAGGCCCTGGTTCAGAGAAGGGCAAGACTGAATTTGACCAAAGAAAAAAGATTTTTTTTCATGCATGCCATTAGGTATCTAAAGTTACTATATAGAAGGAAAATTTAAGTAAAAAAAATTAGAGCATTCTTCAAAGATGTGTCAAAATACTGAAGGATATATTTGGATTAAGAACAAAATTAATTCCTTCATCTGTGAAACTTCTTTAAAGAGCAAAATGTTCTTTCAAGTTTTCTGAAAGCAAGAGTTATCCTGAAACTATAACATTTCCCATTTAAGTATTATTAAAGTAAAATCTCAACTACTTAATTTAAAAATGTTAAGTGCATTATAAAGTCACATTTTACAATCTAGAATTTCTATTACAGGATAAAAGTTCTGAAAGTGGAGTTCAAAACAAACGTTTTGAAAGAAATAAATTTCTATAGTAATATTTTATATAATCAATTTTTATTAAAAAATGCAGGTATTCTTGATGAAGAGTTCTTAATTTTATGTTATGTCTTGTCTAACAGACTTTCACTGACTATCATTAGTTACTAATGGGAAAGAATTCATAGATAAGGAAAATCTGCCTCAAAAATGGAAACTCCATTTTTAATGCCAAGCTATTTTAGTGCATGGGTGGTTCCTTTTTTAATTTTGGTTTCAGTTTTTTCTCTTTAATTCTCTATGTAGATAGTCATAAAAGGTAGAATAACTGCTCCATTTCCCAAGATACAGAGATAGATTTGGGTGGTTCATTAAAATATGTTAAAGTTGTAACACGTAACTTCTTCCTACTATCTACTCAGAAATATATCAGCAATGTTATCAGAAACAGGTGTTAGCTACTTGGAGTTAGTAAATTATTTCCTATTAATTGCCATAAGCATGAAATCAATCTAGCCCTCCGCAACAGATACGCTGAAATAATTCATTGGTACAGAGCAGCCCAAATCTGAAATGCTCGGATCTTAAATATGATACAGTTAACATTGATACAGCTGGTCAAATACCTAGCTAGACCACTCTTTTGGTAAAGTTATGTTTTCAGTGAATTTTTGCAGTTCCCTTTTTATGTTGTATACTGTAGAAAATGGAAACTGTGTCTTGCATAACTTGCTCGGTGTACTCTGAGCACTAAATATAGAATAGTGGCCTTTGGCGTCTATTCATTCATGCAGATTTTACAGTACTGATCCTCTGCTTATTCAGTAGGGGAGTTTAAGTGTAAAATGAAAGTGTAATTCAAGCCTCCAGTTTAATGTATGGAGTGCAAAAAAATTAAACTCCATGTTTTCTAATGTATTGGAAACCTCAGATGATGTGAGTTGGTACTGTCTCTCAAAGCAAAGACAGTTTTCACACAATGCAGCTGCTACTATTTCACATTTTTTTTAAAATTTTTATGCAGTTTTTTACCTCTTTTCAACTTTTGTTTTTACATGTGATGAAATAATGAGAAAATTATTTACAGAGATGGTTATACTGAAAGTGAGACAAAAAAAATTGATATTTTTACTGTCAAAAAATTGTTAGAAATCCATTTCTGATTAGAGTTGTTAGCTGGCAATGAGAAAGTAAACCTTTTCTGGTATTAGAACAATAAATTAGTTTTTGTTTTTTTATGAAGAACTGAGAAGATACAGAATATTACAGACAATAGTAGTAAAATATAAAGTATATTGAAACAGACTACAGGAGAACAATGGCAGCATTATGTAACTAAAAATATGAATCCTTTATATAATATATATAATCAAAGATGATCCAAGATGCTTGGTGGAAAAATGCAATGTACTATTTATAACTAAGAAAAACTGCCAAAAGCTAAATCTGAAAAATGTATTTCCTTTATTGAAAATAAACCGTAATCCCATTTGCGAATTTTTACTGTATACATGAATATTTGCAGAACTGTTATGTTTTTTTTTGTTTGCCTTGGATTGAAAATCTCCACACTCTCCTGCAGAGTTTTCCTGCTTCTGCAGTTATAGATGCTCTTGCTTTCTGGAATGTGTATGGAAGGAAGAGAAGAAATAGTCTATTAACGATTACAGGGATGAAGACATTGCATCTATCCAATATATTGCATGATGACATGATTCCCAACTAAAACAGAGGTGCACGTTCTACTTGTGAGAGATTGGTATAGTACTGTCTAGCAGTTGAACTCAAAGAAAGGATAAAACTGTGTGAGTTTTGTAGGAATGTAGGCACCAAGGTAAGCTAATAGTTATTTATGTGAATGAAACTAATTTTCTGCCAGTATTTCAATTCGCTCTTATTACACAAGCTGATAACTCCAGTGTGAATGTTCAGATCCTCCAGAGTGACCTGATTCTCTTAAGGTATCATGAGAAGAGATTTCCCCTTAGTTTGTTAAGTGTCAATGGCAATCCCACACCAGGGTTGTTTCCATACCCTACCTCTCCAATGCTTTTCTTGGTCCATAAGCTAGCATCTCACCTTAGCTTGGTGAGATTGTGTACTCCACCATCCAGAGAGCCATCACGTGGTCAGCATCATTCTCAACACAACCTAAAAATTTACAGTTAATTTTACCTAAATGGAGCATGTAATTAGAGATGTTAATATATCCACAGTGTTAATGTATTAATAAGAAAACTCAACATTCAGAGTTTCCAAGTTGTATTTATTTAAGGCTAACTTCTTCTGTTAACCAACAGCAAAAGATCTTCACACTGTGAATATTTCAGCCATCCATTGTAGTCCAGACTCTTCTCAGTCAGAGGTCCACTCAAACCCCTGTGTTTTCCTCAGGATTGTTTACTTGCTTGTGTAAACTAGTACATTCATGAACCAGAGACATAGCAATTAGCAGGAAAAAAAGTGGCCTGGTTATCAGTGCGTCTTTATTCTTTTATCCTCTATTAATAAAAGTCATGTTTGAATCTTTTTCCTTGATTGGAGTCGCTATAAGGGTGACTTCTCTGGCCTCAAATCGAGGTTGAGCCAAGGCTCTTCTAGGATGGGAGTGCTGACACAGTCCATGTTCCTGTAGTAGGATACCCTGTATATAATCTTTGACCCACTTTGGCAAGAAATGTGATGAAAAATAAGTGACAAATTTGGAGTTATAGGCTGAGAAGGAAGAGATAGAGAAAAATACCCATGGTATAATTGCCCAGTCCTCAACTTCGGAAAACTGTAGATAAAAGGGACTGTAGATAAAAAGTGAAAGAATGTGTCTCTTCAGAGATGACCATTTATTAATGGCTGCAATTGCAAACAGAAACTATGCAATAAGGGGCAAAAGAAGCTCTATCTAATGGATATCTTTTAAGATATCTAGAACAGCTGCTGTTTCTAGCCTTGACTCTGAGACCTTTGCCTTTATAAAGAATTTGGAGTGTATTGCAGAGAGCTCATTCTCAAACATATGTATCAAAGAAAAGGTACAAAACACAACCACTTATGTGATCCAGAGAATTGTGTCAGCTTGGAGTTTGGATTTTAATTTCAGCATCCCCCTTTACCCAAATCTTCAGGTAGGAAGATATTCTCTGTGTCATGATCAACTCTTCACCAGACTTAGAAGCCTGAAGGTTATTTATATCACTGCTGCATTACTAGCAGGGAGCACTTTAAAACTCAAGATTTGAGGCTGTGTCAGGAGGAAGTCCCTTATACCTGAGCTCAAATAGGTCTCATTTAACTGGCAGTTGCTGACAACATCCAGAACTACTTTTTAACGGACACTTCAGGGTAGCTGGGTCTTGGTCCACCAAAACCCAGACAACCACCTCTTTCCTAGCTCCCATTGATTTTTGTCTGACTTATCTTTGCACAGAAATTATGGGTATAGGAGGGGAAATTAAGGGTCAGTCTGATATGAAGCTGCAAAGGGAGTTGTGCATTAGCATAGACATAGCTGACAAGCTGTATCTTTCCAAGGAATGATTGAGACCAGCACCACCACTGTCTTGTGGAGCACTGCTCTTCTGACTGATGCATGCTGACCTATAAAGCCAGGTGGGGAGGATCTGGGTTAATTCATGGGGACACCAGAAGGTTTACTACTATGGTGCTTCATATTTGAAACATAATTGTGACTTTATCATCGTGCAGTTTTTGAATGCATCCGGAATAACATGTCGTACATGAGCAGCTTCATGACAATATGACTGCAGAAAATGCTTCATTTTTTTTTGCAGAGGTGTCCTGAAGTTTAGAAGATACCATCTATATATACGTATCTGTGTGTACATGCATCTTTCACTAGAGGACATTTATATATTTAGATATAACTCAGATATCACATGGCCATGGTTCTTTACCTACAAAAAAATTACATGAGTTTATGAATTCAGTTATCTTATATCATTGTTTTCTAGATCATATATAATTTAAGACTTCTGCTTGATCACTCTGAGGAGATCAAAAAATAGTCCTTGCATATGTGTCTATAGTTCCCACTGCTTTCTGTTAACAATACCATGCATTGAAAGAGTTAGTCTGTGTTTACGGACTGTGAGAGTTACAGTCAGCTCAGATTCAGTATTATTTTTTCAATGAAAAATAAACACTGAGTTACAAAATCTGAAAGTGAATTTTGATTTATTGGTCTTTCAGAGAATTTAGAATCAGGTTCTCTATTTCCAGAAAGGAGGGTTCTAAATATCTACATTCCCATGTTTTGTACAAGGTAGCTCAGGACTGTCTTTTGCTCATGATCTGCCCTAATTTCTTACCACATGCTGTTTCTTGTGCTACGTCTGGTGAAACTGTTTTGCATGAGGAAATATATAATGGCATATCATCATCTATACATCATCATTAAAAAGGTGTTTCTAAAGTAGAGACCAGAAAAAGAATCATAACTGGAACTTTAGGAAATCTTGCGAATACAGTGGTACCATCAGCAGGAATAAAATGTGGCCTAGTATTCGCTGAACTGATAGTAGGTTCTGTTTGATTTGGTTTGTAAAGCAAACAGGGTCTAACCCAAAGTTAATATAACCAGTTCCTGATGCTCACAATGAGACATCAAAAAAGGGTTCTGCAATAAGCAACTGTACTCCCCTGTGCATATGTAAGGAGGTGGGAGTGATAACATAAAGTGCAGGATTGAATTGTCTCACACCTTTGTATTGTTTCTTTTTCTAGCTAGAGTCCTTTGACCTGGATTTGTTTTGCATCCACTGCGCCACAGTTCTCGAGGACATGAAGCATATTTAACATCTGATAGATTATTATTTTATTCTGAGTTATTTTCTTTCTCACAAAAGGTTGTTAAAAGCTTGTACGACCTTTATTATGCTTTGTATCTTTAAGAAGTTCAGGGAAGAATTCATATTCTGAGCATAGGGGAGGCAAGATTTGTCAGAGTAAAGAATTTATTTTATGAGATCATCAGTGCTAGTTGAAGAAAAACCTGGCTACTTTCTGGTTCATAAAATCTCACACTATGCTACTGGTCTGAAAAAGTATCAGTAACTCTCATAAAAAAATGGCTTTTTTCTCTCTCTGGAAACATCAACTTATTTAATCTTGTAGCTCATTGTAGCTACTCCACTATACTTTAAACACTGTGTAATTAAAAAGCTGAAAATTCAAACCTTTGTACTTGGCTTTTGAGGCCTATAAATGTGAAAAAAAGAAGCTCACCCTTTCCCCTTCCCCTGATTTGGCTATGCAGTCTCCCAGGGCAAGAGGCATGAAGGTGAGCACAGTTAATCTTTGAGGATCTGTGGCAGGTTAGATGCAGGTCAGGCATCACTGGGTGGAATCTCATGCAAAAAAACACTCGGGTTGTGCTGCTTTCTGTAGGAAAGCAGATTGCCATAATGTGCAAAACTGCTGCAAATTGTGTGGCAGAGACTGTGGTACCCGCTCCCAAGACCAGAATGAGGAAGAATTTCTCCAGCTGTCCTTTCCATCCCTCCTATAGCACACAGCCCACACATTCATTTCTAATTTTGAGTCTCAGCTCACGGAGGCAGTATAAATTTACAGTTATTGAATAGCATGTAAAGATATCCAATAGTTTAGTCAGAAAATGCTTAACTGCTTTTCTCCCACTGCTGGAAAAGGGTGACCTTTCCATTTTAATCTCAAATGATGACAGTACAAGTGGGAACGCTGTCAAAAACCAAAAGGTAACCCTGAGCTCACTGTCTGAACAATTCGGTACCAATCAGTGGAACCCAGTCCTGACACGGCATGGTGCATATTTCTAAAATACAACAAATAATGAACGCTGGGTAGGGGTAGCAGATCATAGAAAGAATGCATTGATTTTGCCTGTAAATGAAGTTTTGCAGCAAAACATTGCATTGTTAGCGTAATTGCAAAGATTTCTGAAGGAAAGAAGAAAGTTTAAGGCTTGTACTCCGGTTTACGAAAAGCGAGAATTGAATCTCTTTGGTCCCAAATGCAGTTTTATTGCTGGAAAACATTCCAGCATCTTGTGTATGCATATTGAAGTGTCATAAAAGTATTCATTGCAGAAAAGAAGGATGTCTTACTGACCCCACTGTGCTGTCAAATGACATTGTTTACATACTGACTCCCTCCTCAGAGATATGCCTCAGTGGCATGTCTTTTTGCTAATCAAGGCTTGAAATTTCAAACTTCTAATCGGCACCTTAAATCCAGAAATGATAGTCAGGGTGAAAATTGATGCTCTTGTGAATATCTCTCTGTACCTCACAATGTGACCTGTGCATTAACCTTCAAAGATTTCTAAAATAATATATCAGAGTGCTTTAAACACTTATGAATGATCTCTTCTAACTTCATAAACGACTCTACTAATTACACAGTTAATCATGTCATCGTGAAAGATGAAAAAATGGATAACAAATCATGGTTTCTCTTTTCATAGTTATATTTCTCTTTTTAGTTTCACTGTAAAGACACAGCAAGTTAAAAATAATCAAATAAATGCAAGAATGTTTTGACCTTTGTAGAGGAAAATTGTTTTACAGTAAGGAAAAAAACCACCAAAACTTGTGTTTCAGGATTTCAGGGCATAATGCTGAGATTCATGCGTGTTCAGAAGGTATTGCATGGGTTTATTTCCAGAATATTGCATCAAAACTCAGGGCAAAGCCAACATCATCTTGGGAGAACCATCATGCAAATGAAGAAATTGCATTGAATTACACTTAGTAGAAAATGGGTCAGACAAGGCACCCCAGTGCTGGCAAAGAGGGATTACAGAGCAGACAAGATGCTTTTTCTTCTCATACTGTTTACTCAAGTGCGTTTCTTTATACTAGACCTTTGATATCCAAGAGATAGACATAAAAACTGAAATAACGTGTTCCCAGAACCTCCCTGACTTTTATGGTATATTTGGAAGTGCGTATGAAATTACATATCAACATCAGTAAGAAATTAGCTTACCATAAAACCAGCTGTCTAATGCTGCTTGACTCTATACATAAAATTAGATTTAAAAAGAAGTATTTTGCTTCTTGTTTTCTAATTGTTTAGAAGATAACGGAGTTTAACATGCCCTGATGCTTTAAAAACAAATAATGAAATTGTGCTTGTTGACCTGTTACTATCTTGAGGCAAGCTGAAGATGTGCCTATAAAACCAGACCCGATCAGCAAATATTTCACTGACGGAAAGTGCCTTAAACTGCTAATGTCTTAACAACCTTCAGCAAAAGGTATATCAGCAAAACAAAGAACGCACCAAAGGAGTATCATCTTTAATTTATACCATTTCCTTCCTTCTATTAAAGCAGCTGTAGTGAAACTCTGTTTTTCTGCAACAGGCCTAGTGTTTGATGTATTGTCAAGATCTGAGCAAGGCATGCCAAGTTGGAATATTAGTAGCAAAAATCCTAAGTGTGAGGGCAATTTCTAACCAGCAAAATGAAAAACAGAAGGCACAAAAAGAAGCATTTGTATCTTGATTTTACAACAGCGGGTGTTGTGCAAGCAACAAAGCCCCTTTACCACACTTTTCAAACAGATCTCCTGTTGAAAAGACTCATGAAATCAAAGAGGGGGAATTGAGCTTGTATTAAGAGCACCTATGCTGTAAAACACCTTATGTCTTTCCTCATGCCTACCTGAGGAGAACATGAAGCCTACATGTTTTTCTCATGTTGTTAGGCCAGTGCCTAAAGAGCAGTTACATTGCTGCCAAGACCACAATCCTTTCTTTTCTCAAAAGAATAATCATAGATATGCCAAATGTCTTTATATTCTGGACCACACATGACATTCATAATGCAACAGGTAACAATGATTCTCTGGTCAGGGGGACTGTCTCATTTTCTGCTTTGGTCTCAGATTTCTGGTCTTTCTGAAGGGTCAAAACAAACCCAGGAAATATTAGTTCTATACTAGGTAAATTCTGCTTGGACCTTACTCAGTCAGCGACAAGAAGTAGCAGACAATTAACATACATAAAACAGGAAGACTGCATTTCAGCAATGATGTATTAGCCTTAAAAATGCTTCTTTTCAGGCAACAGGAATACATTTAGATCGAGTATTAAAGAGGCATAACGAGCCATTCTGTTGCTCCTCAGGATTTATACTGAGCATAGGCGTATCTCAAGTACTGCATTTTGGTGTATGTTAATCTCTTCTCAGATTGGTGGTTGTTGAACCATAACCCATGTAAAAGTAGGAAAAAATCTCTTTATTTAGTAGCAATTCAAGCTCCAAGTTCTACCGGGAAAAGAACAGCCTGGTTAGACAACAGAATCATAGAGTGATAGAACATCATCAGTTGGAAGGAACCCATGAGGATCATCAAGTCTAGTTCCCTGCTCCTCACAGGACTACCTAAAACTAAACCATATGACTAAGAGCATCATCTAGACTTTCCTTGAACTTTCACAGGCTAGGTGCATGACCACTTCCCTTGATAGCTTGTTCCAGTGACCGACCACCCTCTCAGGGAAGAACCTTCTCCTAACGTCCAATCTGAACTTCCCCTGCCACAACTTCATTCGTATCACCAGTCACAAGTGAGAGATCAACACACTCCTCTCTGATGCACCTCTTGAGGAAGCTGTGGACTGTGATGAGGCCACCTCTCAGCTTTTTTTTCTCTAAACAGAACAAATCAAGTGACCTCAGTCTCTCCTCACAAGTCTTGCGCTCAGCACTTTTCACCACCTTGGTCACGGTCCTCCAGACTCAGTCTAATATTTTGATGTCCTTACACTGAAATACCCAAAACCGCACACAGTCCTTGAGGTGGGGACACGCCAGTGCTGTGTGCACACTCTTGGCTCACATTCAACTTATCATCAGTCCAAACTCCCAGATCTCTTTCTGCAGGGCTGCACCCCAGCCTCTCATCCCCTGATCTGTACTTATAACAGGATTACCCTGTCCCAGGTACAGAATCTGACACTTGCTCTTCTTCAATTTCATTTTTTTTTTTGTTTGTGCCAGTTACAGAAAAGAAGATTTTCATTTTAAAAAAATGGTACTTGTTTTAGAAGCATAGGATCTTCATGACAGTAAACATAAACGTAGTTTAGTTCACTACGAACTAAAATTGAAACTACTTGTTCAGATAATTCTCTAGGAATTCATTGTTTAGATAAGTGTGCCTTAGCTTCTACGTTCTCAGATGTCAGATACTCTTGTACACTTGTCCCTTAAGAGACAAAAAGAAGGAATAATAGATGAAAAGAATGATTTTGGTTTTATAAGGCTGTCTGATTACTTTTGGAAGGTTTGATGAGACTTTCCCAAAAGCTCTACTTATCTGGAAATACTTCAGAAAATCTTATCAGCTTCATCAGCGTTTGTGATGCATTTTATACACTTTTGAATACTTCAGATTTCTGACTTTCTATAGATCAATTGTGTCTGATGATAACTGAAATCAGAATGACTTTTTTTATTTATTTATAAAATCTGTCTCAATGAAATCTGTTGGTGCTGATAATTTCCACATATGATTTATGTATTTCCATCTGCGCTAGGTGAACAATAGCTTTCTTATTGCTTCACAGACTTCGGAATAATTCAATCAAAATGAAAAGGGGAAACTTTCACATTCCTTTTGCATACAAAGCTGCTTCTCATTTTGGTTACACTCCATAGGAAGCATGTGAACACTACGGAGTAAAAGTCAGGTGTAACAACCAGTTATTCTTAATAATTCCTATAGCTTAGAAAACACTACATATCTTTCAGAAGTTTGAACTGTGCTTTTAAATATGTTAAAATGCCTAGATGCACACATACATAATCAGAATGAAGAAAAATAAACTAGAAAAGAAACCTGTAAACCTTTATTGACAAGCTTATACTTAACAACTATCTCGTTTCCACTCATCAAACTGTATATTTGAAATATAACTGGAAGAAATTTTTACTTGATTGTGTTGGCATGTAAAAACATCACAAGTAAACTAGGCAGTAAGAGCAAGGAAATTCAACTCTACACCTTCAAGATTCTTTTAAAATTCTCAACAAGCAGTTCAACAATTGTAAAATCAGAACATTTGAGAAAAATTACGTTGATTTTACTGTTAAGTTGTTTCTATATCACAGATTTATTCGTTTTCAGGAAGCAAAGTCTGATTCTTTCCTTGAATTGTCTTTTCAACGCAATTGTGGGCGTCAGTCCCGTCGGGAACATTTGAGCTTTAAGAAAGAGACGTTCAAAATAGGTACAAAGATATTTTCAGAGTTAATTTTGAACAGTGAACACCTGAATCTTGCTCTCTTTGAATCAAAACAAAGTAAGCAAAGTCTTCAGAGTATATTGACATTATCTGTTCATCTGAAATATGTTTATACTAATTATTTGCTTACAATTGTTTTAGTTTGTATTATGCTTGATAGAATGAAGCACATCTCTTGAGACGAAGAGAGGCTGATGCTCCCTCCAAAGAGATAAATGATCCTCAAAGATAAGTTTGGTTTTCTGTGTCTCAGCCTTCAGGATTGCCAGCAACGGAAAGAGAATAGTCACTAGTCCTCATCACCAGCTCTGTCCATGGCGTATGGACAAGCTGCAAGAAGACCTTATGTATGCTCTTAGCTTTCAAATTGCAAAAGAGAGGAAGTGATACCATACTATTTGTAACATACTCTGAGACTTGTGGGTGAAGGTCCTGATTATAATTAGTGTTTCTACTCTTCGAGATGTTCCGCCATCTCTTTGTATGTGTAAAGAGTATTTAGATGCAGAAACAAGTGGAAGTATACTATTTGAACACACTATGTCCTCCTTTAACATTTTTATATGAAGAGTATTCTATATTACATAAGCAATGTGCTGAGTTGTGAAGTATTTCCAAGAATGCAAAGCTATGGTTCAAAAATTGCTTTACCTCAGCTGAAAACATTCTTAATTCAATAAATGGGATACTGAACATAAGTTATTTTAATAGAATGTATTGTACTGGGAAAGGAGACTGCATAAAGCTACGAATATTAATGTGGGTAAAATGAGATTGTCATTCTTCCTGACATAAGTATTATTTTTCTTGAGAACAAAATTTTATCAATACACTTTATCAATACACTTTAATACTTACAACCTCTAGCAAATAATCATGTTATTGTCTGAAAGCATAGACAGACAGACATGAAAGACAGTAACGTCCTTTATTTCACAAATTAACTGAAGATTATTGTAGAGCTTCTGAACTGAATCTAGCGAAAATGATAGTTTCATTTCCCCCAGATACCTATAGTCCCTCAACGGAATGAAAAACATCCTAGATATGCATCTTTAACTGTTAGGGAAGGTCTTTAGTTCAGGCCTTTAGAGACCTTTAGTTCAGGGAAAGTGTTATACAGATCCTAGAACATATTTTGTGGTTGAGAGGAAACTTGGCAGTCTCACCAAAACAAAGGATCAAGGGAAAATAGTTATGCTGATGGTTTAGGTGAGGGGTGATCAAACAGGAGAAGGTTAGTTGTGAACAAAATTTGGGATTAGGTTATCAAACTTGTTTTCTCTAAATGCCATGGAAAATATTTAGCTGACTTCTTCCGGGGCAACCAGAAAAATTTAAAATATTTTTAAAAACTCCATCTTTGTTGAGAAGACATGCTACACATTGCAAATTATTATTTTCATTCTCTCTTCTTGATGATTCCCTAGAGGCGATGCAGCCTTAAGTGGCAACTTGTTTGAATGAGTAATGCTGCAAAAACTGAAAGAAACATAAAAATCCATTTGAACCATTGAATTACCGGGCTATTAGAAAGGACATCTATAAAATACAATAGCATTTGAACATTCACTCAACACTTGAATATTCACTGTGTTCATACACTTTCTTTTTCCATCAAAAATTAAAATTAAAAGAGCAGAAGAAGCACACCTCTTTCTTTTAACCAGAGTAAATTGTATTAAGAAAGAAGTTACCAGCTGGTGTCATAAGTGATTAGTGACAGAGTTCTTGGTGACATAGAGTCTCAGACATGCAGGAACACATTCAAGTGGAGGTTTCCTCAAGCTTGTCCTGTGATATTCAGGATCCTAAAATGAAGAATAAATTCTGCAGTTATTGATAAAAAATATGTAATATGCTAAATTTGTTAGATGGCTTTTTTAATCAATAGAAACAAACAAAACTTCTCAAAGGCATGCTAGTATTGCTTCCTTCTAATTGTATTAGAAAAATTCGAATTAAAAACATTTGTGCTCAGCAGAAGCCTTGATAATTTTAGGTAAATGCAGCATGTAGTTGAAAGCATGTGTTTTTCTTATCCACTAATAACACTATTTCTGAGACAAACTCTCATCTCAGGGATTGTAATTATCTATTTATAAATCAACCAATACAGCAGCAGTAAACATGGTTACAGATCATTGCTGATTGTAATAATGGCACCGATCAATCTTTTTGCAATGTAACTGGAAAAATGTATTTGTTAGAGGAAAAATTGTCATTGGTAATTCAGGTTGGATAAACAGTATGTCAGTCTTGAAAAATCTGGTCTGGGACAGTGTGAAACGTGCACTCAAGTTAAAGTAAATCTATGTGGCATAAGGAATAATCAACTTGCTTCCTGCTATCAGAAACCTTCCCTCTTGCTTTGCCTGTCTCATTAAATACTGACACCTTCTGCTGAGCAGTAGAAACATTGGGAGCCCTCTACCTGGGTCTGCATGAAGAGACATTATCAATATAGAGTGTGAGGCACATTTTCTTTGTGTAATGTATGGGTTTGATTTTCTTATACACAAATACTTGTACAGAGGGGAGGAGGTCAAACAGCTGTCTCTTAAGCTGTAGCTTTAAGTCTAAAGAGACCTAAAAGAGTTCTGGAAACTCGCTTTGACCAAATAATCAATTCAAGTTACAGAGATTAAAGAAGACTTCAAGACAAAAAAACTTTGACAGAAAATGTATGCAAGAGTATGAAATTCTACAGTCAGTAGTTTTACCCTTGTATTGATTTTTATCCACTTCCTTTTAGATAAATCTGGATGGAAAGGTCAGTCAACATAGAAATATTCCTTCCTGACAGTTTCAGAACAAAACTTTGATTTCTTTTTTAATGTAAAGCTTAGATGAAAAACACAGTCAAACGTTCTTTTGTAGAATATTTTGAGATCTTCTGGATTTTGTTGTGCTTCAGAATAAGGCAAACTTATTCTACCTTCTTTATTTTTTACAGTTGTTGTCTAATAGATGTAGGCCAATCCAATGCCTTTGTTGCTCGCAAAAATTTCTCACATAAGAAGTTATGTCACCTAGTTGATTATAATGCAGGATTTCTGCTCACATACTGGAAGCATGTACTTTTAATATTGCATGTAACAGTCTTATTGCTCAGATTTCCTGTGCCATTGCTCTGATGAATTTGCTTACACAGCTTGACTTAAACGGAGACTTTGTTAACTGGCAGAAAGGTTTGTACGGAAGATTTTATCCATATTTAACCTTAGGCTGTGTATCATGCACTAACATGCCACACAAAATCACATACAATTTAAAGAGTAAAAAACTAGTATCCCTGTTAACTACCTTTCTTTTTAAAACATAAGTCAAACAAAGGTGGTGTATAAATGGTAACATATTTTGTACATGATAAATATGTTTTTAGGACAAAAACATAACACTTAGATGAAGGATTTTCATCCATCTAAATTTTGGCTGACCTAAGACCAAAGATTTTGTACCCTGTTAAACACAAGTATGAAAATTTAAACAGGAGCTAAGATACCTAAAAGAACTCTCATTGGTGACTACAGGGTTCAGACAAATCTATGTGAATTCAAGAAAAAAAGTCTAAGCATTTTAAGAAAGTCAAGTGTTACATGTTTAAAACTCATCTTTGAAAATGTATTGATAGACAAAACAGAAGCAATTTATGCAACCTTTTAAAAATCCTAGAAGCAGAACCTTGTTAAAGTTCAGGGCTGCTATAAATATTTGTAAGACGAATGAACCTACACAAAAATGGCACAAGTTGTTCAGTTGATTGAGTTATGGTACAAATGTGAACCAGAAGTTTAGCAATATATTGAGACACATATAAAAATATAAAACTTTCTGAAGTCTGTTATTTACTTTACAGGTTTTTTTCTTGTAGATGAGTAATTAGGGATTTCTTAGAAAGTTGTATTTTTAATTGTAGCTGATACAGCATAATTGTCTGTTAATGAGTATATAGAGATACTAAATCTGCAGACTGCGTGGTTGCCAAGTGTATGTATTAAAGCCGTATGCTCAAAATCCTCAGGATGATACTGAAACTCTCATCAAGACAGGATGCTACTTCTCTCAGTTAAACAGCAGCTATGTTTATTAGCAATTCTTTTTGTCATTAATTGGAATAGCTAAACTGAACGTCCTTGACCTTTAAAGGGCAAGAGTAGGGATATTTTTGTAAGAAGTAGCCCTTTTCAAAAGAAATAAGATACTCCAAAAACGGGCACATAAAACCACCAATAACTTTTGAAACTTGAGTAATATGTTTTCATAAGTGTTAGTGATATTCTGTTCCATAGCGAGGTCACCTAAACTGTATCTGAAGAGATAAACAGTGGCACTTCACTTACTTAAAAAATAAAAACAAACAAACTATAAGGGAAGAAGTGTCAGAACTATGAAAACAGACAATTGTTAAATCCATTTTCTCCCTCAGTATTCGGTGATGAGTGATTAATTTCTATGAAATTTCTCTGAATCCAGAGTCTGATAGCAGATATTCTGCTTGGCCAGTATGGCTGCTGTTATAAGTGGATTTACTCTTATCTTCTCAAACTGGTCATGGTTCTGTCTTAAAATACCATTTCTGCCTTGAGAAAAAGCAGTCTTGAGGAAGGCAGTGCCTCCTTCCCAAAACCTGGCTGCCAGCCTTCCCTTCCTCTTGTGACTTTGCTACCATGTGTTTGCATCTAAAACTATTCAGGTATCTTAATCTGATGTGAGAGATTACACTGGAAAACATTACGTAGCCTTAGACAGAGCATTATGTATTCTGATAATTCACTCCATTATTGCTGATAGGCGCTGCCTGGCTTGTTTTGCATCAATTTTCCAGTTTATTTAAGAGTAGGAGATAAGATCTAGTTGGAATTTTACTCTGTGTCATAAACAGCATTTCCAGGACATTTAATTTAATTTACCAAGAAAGGGTTATTTTATTTTGTCTAGCAATGCTAGTACTGATAGCCATGTTCAAGAAGCAGTCAGATTTTCCTTTGTTATTATCTCTCTGTGTGCCAGACAACACATTAGTAAAAAGCACCTTTGGGCCATGTTGTGCCATCAACCTTTTGAAGTGTTTTGAAAATGCATTAAAATCAACAGGGAGTCCTATTTAATAGGCAATTGTACTGCTTCAGGATATTCGCTAAGAATCATGCTATTTTCTTGGATAAGCAAAAAAAAAAGAAATTGACACGTAATTAGAAAATCTAGATCTTTCCATACAGTTTGTTCAAAGTCAAGCAGTCCTATTGCTCTGGATGGGATTTTATTGAGCAGACAGAGAGGAATAAAAAGGAAAAGAGGGGGACCTTGGATGGCACTGCTCATAGCACTTGAATAGCTTCGAGAAATTTTATTCTTTTTGTTTTTAATCAGGAAGTAAAGGGCTGGCAGCTGGTTGCCATGGGCTATAATTCAACAGAGCACTTCAGCATGTAAGCAAATGAGACTTAAGCAGGTCCTTAAGGAGTTGATTCAGCAAAATCTGCCCCTTCCCCTTGGCAAAGTTCTGCCTTTGGAGTGCAGATGGATGGTCTCTGTTACCACAGTGCCTACACCCCTCGTGCTGTCCAATCTGCTGTCCAATGTACTCTCCCTCAGGAAACGAGGGAAAAGGAGGGTCTCCTTTTACAGGCTGGTAATGGAAATGGACAGAAAGACAGGGCATAGAGGCATCTAAGCCTCCTGCCAAGTTCTCACAAAGCCGCATTGAATAGCAAGTTTGTCAACATGCCAAGCAGCAGCACAAACTCTATACCTCCTTCTCTCCCTCACTTTGTTTGACCTGAACAAGAGCTTGGTTTTTCACGTCCTTAAGTCTCTAGCCAAGTAGAGTGGACAGAAGTATTTGCCAAAGAGCTTTATGTTGACCAAAGTATTCTCCGCGTTATCAAGGAGCAAAGTGTGGTGAGATTCTATTTCCTTATGTGCCACTGAAGATAAGAGGAATCTTCTCAGAGCCTTCTGCAACGTGAGCAGAAACAACATTTCGTACACAGAGGAAGATGTCAGTAGGACTTTCCTACACTTGAAGACAGACTAAAAGAGAAAAAGCTTTAGTAAGTGCTCTGGAAGGATCAAAGTATTCATTAATAATGTAATTTGAACATCTGACTAGAGAACCTTGTGTGGTATGAAACAACCCAAACCAAAAATTTAAATAAAAATATCGTATAGGATTTATATAATGTATGGAAAGTAAAAGCAAAAGTTTCTAATATGACTAGAAACACTGTGTGTCAGTTCAAATGTGATTTGGAGAATAAGTTTAGTATTTCAGAAGCTGAAAACACTGAACTTAGGGACTTTAATTAAAAGAGACTTGCCCCTGGTATTGCACATCTAGGTGCCAGCTGTCAGTATAGTTCACAGTGCTGAGTTAGGCACTTTCTGGGTGAGCAGAAGCTGCAGAATGGATGCAATCCAGCTAGTCAGATGTCTACACCCCGAAGCAGTCATTTTACTTAATATCTACCTACTTTGTAGTATTTTTGACCAGCTCTGCCCAGGAATCATGACCGTATCAAGTAGCACGATGAGCCTTACAGTTAGTGATACTTGAAATTCTTTAGAAAGATTGATTTTGAAGAATTATTTTGAGAACAACACGTTAAATTTTGAGGCTGTTCACACCATAAAATTGCAGTTCTGAGGAATGTACTTACTGGAGCTAGAATCTAACAGGATATGACACTCTGTGAATACATTTTAACACACGGATATTATCTGCAGACCAGGTTAAAAAATCATTTTTGCGATATTGTTGATTTTATTGTCTAAAGAGTCTTCTAGACCCTGCATATTCAAGATTTATGATTTTTTTTTTATAAATTTCACTCTGATTACTATGCCAACAGATTTCTAGAATGCCAAATGGAAATGAAATATGATCCCTTATAGATGTGTATGCAATATAACCAGTAATGTACATGACAAGCTTAAGGAATGAAAGAGAAAAAAGACTGTGAAGAGTATTTTATACTAATTTCCACATAGGATGCCTTCCCTTTAGTTTTGACGTGTTCTTTGGTAATATTGTAATGGATAAGAAGCCTAGATCTGTCATGATATTCAGATTTAAAGTGATTTATTTATTTACTCACTGGAATGAGAAAAGCACAGTAAAAAAGCCAAGATGGACTGCTACTTCTCAGAAGTCTTGACTGTCAAAAGTAATTCGTTTTTTATAATGTTAAAAAAAATTGAACAATCAATAGCAGATTTGATCCTTTAAAATAATAATGATCTCATGCATGATAAATGACTTGTAAGAAATGAAAGTTCACTTGTCCTTATAAAAAGAATTTCAGACAGTACATCTTGGACTAAGGGCCAAAATTTTAATTTCCATCTCACAGTTAAGCTTATTCATATGAATAATTAATGCCAGATATAACAGGCACTTACTAAATGTCATTCTCTCTCTATGGCTTTCACTTCAACATGACATCTTCTTTGGTCCTAATGTATGTTTCTATGTAAAATATTTCAAAACCCTAAAATGTTGTTAATATTGACTCTGTGTATATTAGGCCTACTTTTAAGAAAAATATCAGTGCTCACTGACTACTAAAACCCCTTTATCTAGACTCTGAAGATATTTTTCTTCTTGTTGTGAACCTAGCAAATCATCATCTATAGCACCATGTTCCCGCCCAGTCAACAGAAGGAATATGATCAAAGAAGATCCTTGGTCAATACTCTCCCCTCTGAGTCTTATATGTTGGTAACTACAATAGGCATTTACTTTCAGACAGTAGTTGAAGAGTTCCTGGTCCAGAATATGGACCAGAACTCGACAGTTGTTAGCATCTGCCTCCACCTGCCTTCTGTCTTACATTTTACCTAGACAAAAGAACTTATGTAGAATGAGACAATATTTCCCAGAAAGATAGAGAAGTGATCTGGAGAAGAACTAAGCACTCTTAAAAAAAAAAAAAAAAAAAAGGTCAAGGAGATTTAGAGAGAAAAATGAAAAAATTAGTCAAACATTAAAGTGTTTGTTTCTTCATTTTCATCTATGGGAGAATTGATGCTTCTGGAAACTGCTATAAAAATCTTTCATCATCATTCATATTTACTACTATATACTGACATACAGAAATATGCCCAGCCTTATCAGTTTTTGTTCTTTTACTAATTCTTCAATTCCACCCTGCCAAAAACGATTCTATCAAGAAACCTCATGATCAGGAATCAATCTTGTTGTAAAATTAATTGGAGAATTCTAATTATTAGACATTTCAGAATGATTGTCTCTGATCGGTTTTATCATGTTCCTCTCTACTGAAGTGTTCGCAGTCACTGTTAGCATATAAAACTCTTCTCTGGGCACGTGTTAAATTCTGTTTTGTGGATAGGAGAACAAAGCAGAAAAGACACTAGGAAAAAGAGTCATCTCACCTTGTTTTTCAGCCTAAAAAAATCGGTTGTGTAGTTTAAGCTGGTCATCTAAAGTTGATCTCATGAGTGTTTATTTAGGTGCTTATAGAGTGTAGAAAATTGTCCTCTAGGGAGGCCTGATTCTTTCCATTTACTCTGGGCAGAGTTAATAGGAGAGCATCCCATGCTAAACAGTTTGTCTAAAATACAGACTAGAGGATGAACTCAGGTGCACTGGGTAGAAAATGATTGCATGGCCATCTGCCAGGCACTGGTTTGGTTTTCAGTGATTTTGTGAGTGTTACCAAACAGGCTGTATTTCATATGGTGCAGTTAGGAGGCTTGTTTTGTAGTTCCAGAGCAGAAGATATTTTAGGTGAATTAGAATGGTTGCTAATTCCCACTGGGATTTGACTGCAAGAACTGACCCAGAACTGAATGTGTTTCCTTCATGGAGATCCAAACAGTGAAATGTAGCATGGCAGAAAGATGGTAGCACCTTCCTACAGCATAACAAACTCATAATCAGGGTATGCCTTAGAGACAGATAAGGTTGAAATTTCTCCAAAGCAATAGGCAGCTGGGTGAAAGCAATGAAGTGACCATAGCTTCTTGGCCAAGTGGAAACTCTGGAAAGCCAGGCTGTCCACCCCTTTTGGTGCATGGGAAGTAATTGTTGTGTTTGGTATGATGACAGCTCCTGAAGAGAGCAACCCTCCCCAAGGCAGGAGGATCCTCTCCAGCCCTCTTGTCCTCTCATAGAACCAGGAGGAGAAGAAAAAGCTGACTGATGTCTCCACCACTTGCTTCCCCTTCGATTTCCCCCTCTACTCTCTACCCCTTGTCAGTCAGAGCTCCTCTTTTCCGCTTTCCAATCAGTTTAGTCCACCTTTTTCTTGGGCATCTCTGTGATCAGTGAAAAACATATGTCTCTGCAAATAGCCAATGAGAAAAGGAGAGCCTTTTATTCACCACACAAACACAGAAAAATCACCACTGAGGAGCAGAGAAAGCTCTCAGTCAGGGACAGTTTTGACATCTTCCCTGAAAAACAAACAAAACAAACAAAGTAAACCCCATCTATATATTAATTGGTTATTCAGTACAATTTGACAGCTCTTTCAGATGGTCATTTTTCAGTCCATAACTCATGAAGTATATTTACTGTTAGGACTGGTGGTTGGTTAGGCTGTAGCACTACAATTTCACGAACAGGCACTTAGATGACACGGTTTTGTTGAGTGACTGGATGATTGAAGTTTTATGATCAGGAGGATCAGGAGAGGACTCCATTAAATTGATGGAGAATTTGACTCTTACAGGGAGGATGAGTGTAGTTTGCAAAGAAGGAAAAAGATAAAGGCGGGTAACAGGATAATAAACTTTTAAACTCATTCCAACTTTCTCATTTCTGTTTCATAGTTGTTTTAATTACTAGAAAAAATGTATTATTTTCATATTTATGGGTACGGTCAGATTCAAAGTTTTTCTGTAGTCACAGAAGAGTTAACGATTGCTGTTGACAGGAAGCATTCATATCGCTTTTAAAGGTCAAGCCTAAATGTTTCTCTGGGTGCTGTTTTATAATTATATCCATGTTACATTACAATGGATAGAATACACCACTTATACTAAGGAAAGCATTTTATTTTCTTCGATGAACTGCATTAATGTGGTTATTGATATCTTGGATCTAGAAGAACACTATTCCGGCGACATATCCCCCATTCAACACGTTTTCTTAACGTGTCTCAAAAACACTTTATTTCCACATGCTAGAGGTGTACATGGTCTCCTCCACAAATGATCACACACAACTTGCTACAGTACAAAGCGCAAATCTCATTCCCAGCTATGAAGGATGCAGCCAAGTAGCTTCTTTCTTATTCAGTCAATGGTCTGCATGCCAGTTCCTCCAGCTCCACATCAAACGTGCATGTTTTCCCTCTGTTGAACCGTACCTCAAAGGACATCTGGGATGCCTGAGTAAATTCTTAAATATAAATATATTGTAACAAACCCTTATGGACCTTTGCCACTCTGGTGTGTTCCTTAGTTAGGTCCTGCAGGTCCATGTCTTCCTCGTTATCTCTGATTAATGAAAGGTGTTTTATCTCTCTTTTGGACTCTGTGCCAAGAGCTCTTATCCTAGCATGACTAGATTCTGGGTGGGACACATTTGGAACAAATAAGGATTGTTTCTGAAGAAACACAATTTTCCCTTGAAAAGTATTTTTTTATGAGTCAAGTTGTTCATGACCCAAATCTCCACAGCTATAAGGGTATAAACACGGTTAAAACAAGTTCAGACTATAATTTTCACGATACATATTTTTTCATGCTTCTTTCAATATTGATCACATGCAAAAAATAATGAAAACTCAAGTATGTTCAACCACTTATAGTCTTCAAAAAATGAAAGATACAATTTCTATTCTACAGTCTTTTATGAGGCTCCCTTGAGATGTTATCACTGTGTAAATATTCCAGGCACTGTAAAGCACCAATTGATAATCATTGTTTTATTCATATGGGAGGGGACCAACAAAGTCTGAAGTAATGCAGACCTTTAAAACTTGTCAAAATAATATTGCTGATTACTTTAGTAAAAGTACTGAGCAGAAGAGTGGTGGTGAGCGGAATTCTGTAGCAATGTACTTACTTTTTTGAGAGTTATTGATTACATCAAAAAGTAAGAATAGTGAATGCACTTGAACTGAGCTATAAATAACTAATCCCAGACCAATTACCTCTTTACTGAGAATCAAGATAATAAAGGAATATTTCAAATAGGAACAAAGTATGGAAGGAACAATGTAGAGGGGAAGGGTTTGGTGGAAGAGTAAGAAGCTATTGTTTCCCAAGTAAAGAAGAGAAGTTTTTGAGATAATCCAATGATAAAAATTCTGAATTATAATTTTAAAAATAATAAAATGTTTATTAAAACCTCAGAAGTGAAATTAGAGGAGAACTGGTGTTAGTTAGAATATATTAAATACAATGCAGAGAGAAGCATAGCTTAACACATAAAAATCCATGTCAGCAGAAAAAAAGGATAATAATTTGTGACAGTATATTATGAATAAAGAATGATAAAATTATTCAAAAATGATGAAAAAACATATATTCAATAAATATTTCTGCTATATTTACAAAATAACAGAGTTGTGTGATTTGTGTTCAGAGGAAGACTATAAACTTTCCAATTTTCTAGTACCCAGGAGAGATGTGAGTCACATTTAGCCAAGATAGATATCTAAAATATCAGCCACTTTTGATAAATTGAATCCAACTTGTTTGAGATAATCTTTGGTCTTTTGATATATCATGGAAGCACAAACAGAAGCAGAATAATTTACTTATATTTGAAAAGAGCAAGGACCTCAAGAACTGTTGGTTGACCCAAGTCAAATTAAATTGAGGAGGTTGGTAGAAGCATTGATTAATAATAAAATCATAACAGTAGACGTAAGACCTTCAACAAGGTTTGTGAAGAGTAAGTCCTGTTTCTATTCTTTGAGGTTAGAAAATTGGTTAAAAGCAGCAATGTAACAAACTTCTGTAAGTTTGGTATTGTAATTAAAAAAATTATACCCTAGAGCAGTATTAGAATTCACCCTAAATGGATCATGAAGGAGTCAGAGGAGAGTTGTTACCGATGGGTAGATGTCTTCAAATAGAGGTCCTGGGAAGATCAGGACCAGCCTGACACTGTTTTCATCAGTGAAGATGTCAGTGATAAACATTGCCTAAAATGTGACTGTAAATGGTACAAGAACTTGTGGAAGAGCAGTGTGAGACTCATCACATCATAAAAGAATCTGTCTTACATGGCAAGGCAGACACTCTCAAATGAAAATGGAGGTTTTAAATACAGAAATGTGAAAATCTCCATGCAAGAGCAGCAGGTACCTGTAGAAGTGGAGATGGTACACTTGTAAGGGATGACTTGAAAATTACCTGAGAGTCCAAGGGGGGAAATGGACCAGTTCCTAAAAGCAGATGTACCTAAAGGATTGAATGCAGCTCCTGGATGAATACTAAAGGAGTTAATGAGTAAGAGGAGGGAGATGATGCTTTTTTGGAGTCTACCATGGTCAGAGCATTAGTGGGATTTCCCCACACAACTCTGGTGCTCAAATTTAACAAATGCTTTGGGGAAAAAATATTGGGAAGAAGTTCTGTTATTTGAATGAGGTAAAGGAAAAAGCTGGACTACAAATTCACCATGACAGATGTAAGCTGAGCAACAATAAACAATTGCTGAACACAGAGCAACAAATTGTTGCTTATATTGCTTGACTTATAGAACTTGACAAAATTCCCTGTGAAATGCAGTGAGGTGATTCTTAGCTTTGCAAACACATTTTCTGCAACATAAAACAGTCCGTGTATATTCCCCAGACAAAGAATGGAGAAAGGCTAACATTCTTTGTTATTTATTTTTAACTGCAGCATTATTAAACAGATTTGGAACAGCTACAGTGCTGACGTTAGGAAAGCAGAATTCAGCATTTGTTGAAATCAACACAAATATCACTACTTCTAGCTTGTCTCTAATTCTTAATGTAGTGCAGAATTAAGATATATAGCAATAAGTGCAATCCAGCTCCATAAGTAAAGTTTCTGGATGTTATTATAATGCACATAACAGTTAGTAATAATAATGAAGTATAATCCCTGGAGTATTTCTTTGGAAAATTAACTACAATTTGCCTGTCTCCAGTATTTTAAATTTCAGCTCAATTTCTTCTAGGGGAAATGGGATAGTTATGAAGTTTGTTCTTTTTCTCATAACAAGTGAGGAGTTTTCTCAGTAAATAAGCATATAGAATCACATAATTTAGCATAATTGGGCAGGTTTTGTTTTAATAGGGTTTGTAGGACAAAAAAAAAAAAAATGCCCAAGGAAAACAGATTCGACTGTCCCTTGGTTTAGGAAGATCAGGTTAGAGATCATCTGACGCAACCTGGACACACACGAATCCACGATCCCTGATGGGATGCAGCCATGAACGCTGAGAGAGCTGGCAGATGTTATTGCTAAACCACTTTCCATCATCTTTGAAAGATCATGAAGAACATGAGAGGCGTCTGAGGACTAGAGAAAAGTTAATATCACTCTAGTCTTCAAAACGGGCAAGAAGGTGGACCTGAGAAACTACAGGTCAGTTAACCTCACCTCCTTTCCCAGAAAGGTGATGGGACAGATCATCCTGGATGTCATCTCCAAGCATCTGGAAGAAAACAAGGTTATTGTGAGTGGTCAACATGGGTTCACCAAGGGAAAATCATGTTTGATCATTTTTTCTATGATGACATGACCAGCTGAGTATAGGAGGGGAGAGAGTGGATGTTGTCTATCTTGACTTCGCCAAGGCTTTTGACACTGTCTCCCATAACATCTTCATAGGTAAGCTTAGGAAGTGTGGGTTAGATGGGTAGACAGTGAGGTGGATTGAGGATTGGCTTGATGGCAGAGCTCAGTGTTGTCACCAGTGGTGCAGAATCTAGCTGAAAGCCAGTGGCCAGTACTCGCCAGTTGTTGGTACTCAAAGCCAGTCTTATTCAACATGTTCATTAATGACCTGCATGAGGAGATAGTGTATACCCTCAGTAAGTTTGCTGATGATACAAAACTGGAAGGAGTGGTTGATGCACTGTTAAGGCTGTGCTGCCATTCAATGAGATTTGGACAGGTTGGAAATTGGGCAGAGGGGAAGATAATGAAGTTTGACAAAGGCAACCATAAAGTTCTGCACCTCAGGAGGAATAACCCCCTGCACCAACTCAGATTAGGTAGTTGACCAGCTGGAAAGCAGCTCTGCAGAGAAGGACCTGGGAGACCTGGTAGACAAGAAGTTAATGATGAGCCAGCGATGTGTTTACGTGCCCAAGAGGGCCAATGGTGTCCTGGGGTGCATCAAGAAGAGTGAAGCAAGCTGGTAGAGAGAGGTTATATTCCCCCTCTATCCTACCCTAGTGGGATCACATCTGGAGTCCTGCATCCAGTTCTGGGCTCCCCAGTTCAAGACAGCCAAGGAAGTGCTGGAGAGAGTCCAGCAGAGGGCAACAAAGATAATTAGGGCAATGGAGTATCTCTTTTATGGGGAAAGGCTGAGTGAGCTTTGTCTGTTTAGCCTGAAGAGGAGAAGAATGAGACAGAATCTTAACAATGCTTATAAATATCTAAGGTGTCAAAAGAGAAGCTAGACTCTTCTCAACACTGCACCAGGATGGGGTGTGATGGACACAAACCGGAACATGGGAAGTTCCGGTGAGGGAAAACTTCATTACTGTGAGAGTGACAGAGCACTGGACAGGTTCCTTCTCTGGAGATACTCAAAACCTGCCTGGACACGTTCCTGTATAACCTGTTCTAGGTGAACCTGCATTAGTGGGGGACTGGACTAGATGATCTCTAGAGGTCCCTTCCAACCCCTACAATTCTGTGACTCTAATACTTCTCCAGTTTTTTTTTACCTAGCACCTAGAGAATCTCTTATCAGCAGTGCACTCTTTCAACAGAGACAGTAATCTAGTCCTTGCATTCCAGACACCCAAGTCTAAAAATCAGTCACTGTAGAAACTATTTTCTGTACTGCCTTTCTTTAAGAGTTATACATGAGTTTGTTTCTAAGTTAAGGAAAAAAAAAAGGAATAGAAAGATTTAAAGTTTTCTTTTCAGACCTAAATGCAGCATGTTCCTATCATAGTGATTTGTACTGCAAATTAATAATTAATGGAGTAACATATAATTTGATATAGTAGATAGGGAGCTATAATAATACTACGGATGGCATTAGTGTCCAATATTATCTCACAAATGGTGGGAAATAACTAATTTTAAATACTGATTGTTTTCCAAATAATGCGGTTTAATGGATCCTTTTGCCACCTTTTTCACAAACCAGCTAGAAGAACTTCGGTAAGTAGCAACCTGATATACAACATTATCGTCCCATACCCAGCCTGACACATATGGTATTATATCACCCTGCCCCATCAGACCCCTCATTAGCAGTCTGGTCTGGTCTTACCATTGCCATGGTAACAGAGAAGAAAAAAATGTTTCTCTAGCAGTGCTTGCTGCCCAACACTGTTAGGCAGTGTGTATCTTGTTTGGTTCCAGTGTGAGAGATGCAGCAGCCAGCACAAAACCGCCATCACCCCTCATGGATCCTGCTTCTACCTCTGCAGCTCCATGAACAGCAGCAGGTATTCCCTGTGCCCAAAGGACATGTTTCTGATGACAATTCCTTTAAGGACCACAGACAGCATCTTCCAAAACAATGTGGACATGTCTAGATGATAACAGTAACTTTAATCTCTGTTGCTCTGTGCATCTCTTACGGACCTTACACCTCTCCAGTTCCAGCCCACTGAGATGCAGTTGGGAGTCTGCTGTGAGTGGCAGGATTAGACCTCTATCCAGCACACTGACTGTTGGCATCATTGTGCTGGACCAGACAGCATCCTCTTGAGCTAAGCTGTCTTCAGTCCTTGGGCAGTGCTTCCTCTTCAGCTCTTACTAATGGTGACTGAGAACTGTAGCCAAAATCTTTTTGCTTATAAGGTATTAACATCCTCCACAGCCTTCCGAATTGCATATAAGTATTTCCTTCTTCTACATCCGAATTATCTGTGCTGCCTTGCAGGAATTTTTTCTTCATATTTTGGACCCACTAGGCAACTATTTCCAAACTGTACAAGAATTTACTTCAGCGACCTTACTGCATATGCTGGAATACTGTTTATGTTTATTGTAATTTACCAAAAACATAAATAGTTTTTGAAATTACAGTTTATAAACTGCATACATTCAATAAAAACATTGCAAGCAATTGAGAAGTTTTACTAAAAGTAACCCTTCCCTTGTTTACAATTGAAATCAAGCCATTGTTTACCAATATTCTACTGTCTTAATTATGTGCTGTCTTTAGTAGGCTAACTGTAAGTCTGCAATTAAATAATTAGATATGAAAATCTTCATCCCCTCCTCCAAACCAATTAAGAAAAAGTAAGTATGACATTCCAGCTTCTAAAGAGATCTCTACATGAAAAAATATGTTGGTATGGATATACTTTGCATGAGTCCTTTAACTGAAATTCCGTGACATTGATAGGCTATTTTTAACTGGCTATTAAAGCCAGTTGCAGACAGTGCAATTTTGCCTTTAAATATCTGATGCTTATTTTCACCCTCCCTTCTGCAGATGCCCACACACGTGTCCAAATCTATACAAATTAGTAAGAACCATAGTCGCGGAACATCATTACTCTACACATCTAGCTGTAATATCCGGATATGATATATTGTTTCCATACAAACATAAGTTTATTTCAGAGACAAGTGACTGGGCATGTGTCTGTTTGGTTACCTGTTTTTAATAAGGTACCGGGGGATGGTAAAAACTCATCTGTTACCCTAGTTATGGTATCTGCAGCTCCCATAAATGTGTTGTGTCTTGGATCTTGAAACCCTTGAAACCTATAAGCCCCAATGATTTGTTTAAACTTGGAATTTGCTTGTAAATCTAAAACCCATAACACAAAAATCCTTACATCTCTGTTGTAATAGAAAAAAATATTCAAAATACTTTAATTTATTTTTTTCCTATTATCTAAACAGAATCTTCCTTTCTGGAGTTTCTCTCTTTACTACTTCTGTATTGTAAGGTACTCTCTTCATAGATCAATTGTATTCCTATGAACATTATCACTGTATTTTGTTGCTTGGGGTTTGGTTGTTGGTTTTCTGGGTGTTTTTTTTCCCTGTGTATAAACTAACAGACATTATTATTTTTTTTCCTTATAAATCAGGCTTTCTAACATCTGGGGCACCCTCACCTGTTCTGCTGGGCACAGCTCTGCAGCATTTCTAAAGCAGGGATATCTGTGGCAGTGTCAATCAGTATCTTTCAATTCCTTCCATTTTTTCCTCACTTGGTGACATTTTCAGATTAATTTATTTAGTTATTTATTTAATTATTTAGTTGCTCAATTCAGATGATTAATAATGTATAGTACTAAACCTGGGATGGATAGTATCTTCACTTGGTATATGCTCTATCGCTTGTGACAGTGATCATCCTTACTCTAAATCCAGATTTCTATCTGGATTTGTCTTCCATAAAACAACTGGAAAGTTTCCTCTTCCTCATGAGATGATGTCAGAAATGTCTGGTTTTTTCATTCAAATGAATGGTCATTAGCTACAAGAAAATAAGATACAATTCATTACTTTGAATACTTTTAAGAAGATTAATATTTGTGCCATCTATGATGACAATTTTTTGACATTGTTGGCTCATTAAGCACATATATATAAAATCATTATACTTCAGTGTGTTACCAGAAAGTCTATGTATTTTGGAAGACCATGACAGGATGGATAAAATCAGAGTGTATGTTGTAAGAAACTGAATTTAAAGTGCTATTACAGTACCCACTGAAGAAGGTCACTGTATTCATTCCTGCCTCCGGTTTTGTCAACATTACTCTGTCCTCTGCTTTTCTTCAGATAAGGGATCTGAAATAAAGCTGTAAAAGGTGACCTGAAAATAGATTTATTTTAATCCCAAATGCAGGTAAATATAAATTAGACATTCCAGTCATCCAGACTTAAAAGGTCTTTAATCTTATTTGCTTAAGCCTTTCTCTTGTCTAGCTCGCCATGATGCCTTTGCCCTCCATCACTCCAACACTGCCCTAAGCTGCCAGATCCTTGCCTACAACGCTCTTACAAGTCATCCAAACTCTTTAAAAACCGATGAGACTCACCTGGGTGGAAATTCTATTGCACTCTATGCTAACAACTGATTTCTGGCAATGCCCATGGGGTAGCTGAACATGCTATTCAACAACTTGCCTTGCCAGTTTTCTCCACTTCCTTTCAGTTTGTTTGGTTTTGTTTGTTTCTTACAGTTTGCTTTCTTTCAATTATACCTCCTTATCTTTTCTGCATCATTTTTGCATTCTATTAGTATACAATAGTAATTGTCACCTTCATTCCTGACTTGATATCCTTATTATTCCCCCTTTTCAAGCTCTCAGATGGCAACATTGCTTTTCTCTGCCTTCATTATTTGCATTTTTAAGCAAATTCCCCAAAGCCCTCTAGATTCTTGTGGGAGACTTTCGCTACTGAGCTGCTGGATTTGCACCTCTCATACAGGGCACTGTGTCAGGTTGCTTCTTGATGGCAACACAAGGAAAAATGCTCTTTTATGAACAAGTTGCTGCCACGCTCAACTACAACAACTGGAAAAAAACTACCATCAGATTGGATATGGTGGTCAAAATGCCAGCCCTCATCTAAACACAGTTTGCACTATTAACCTGGAGTAAACTTGCAGAGTCACTCACACCTGGGGCAATAGTGACTTAGAAAATCTGTTGGAAGCACATTTCCATTTCCTCTCCACTCTCTGACAGACAAGAAGTGGTATGTGGGAAAATTCACTTTTGTCTGGAAATTATTACTGCCATTGGAGGAGCATCAAAATAGAATATTTGCTTTGCACACCCCCGTGCTGCATTAAATTGCCAATGGGGTTAGTTTCAACCAGGTTATCAGACTGCACCTGAGGTATAGATGGTTTCCCCTCCTAGAAAACTGCAATGTACTCCCAAAGAACTGCATTCCCTGGCATAGGGCCAGTCAGGTTAGGCTGTCACTTAAGAACAGTGATATCTCAATCTGGCATGGCTAAATCCTTGATAGTTCATTTCTCATAGTCCGGAGGAAAATCAAACTGAAGAGTTTTTACGTCCGATAGTTTCCTTCGTATCAGAATATGACTAGGATGATGGTATTAACTTATCACTTTCTATATAACAGGCTTTGCTGCACTTTACTAATGTTACCTTCAGCCGTCAGACTGAGGGAACAGCCGCAAGTTGCGCCAGGGCAGGTTTGGCCTGGACATTAAGAAAAATTTCTTCACTGAGAGAGCGGTCAGGGATTGGAATAGATTGCCCAGGGAGGTGGTGGAGTCTCCATCCCTGGAGGGGTTTAAAAGATGGGTAGATGGGTTTCTTAGGGATGTGTTTTAGTAGGGAGACAGGCATGGTTGGACTCGATGATCTCAGATATCTCTTCCAACATTATGGTTCTATGATATGATTCTATATTCTTCCTAGGGGAGAATACAGGGATTTTGAAATTAGTTCTTTTTCACAAATAATTGTGTTTAAATCTATATGTTGTTCTTAAGAGAATATGACTCTTGCCTCCCCAGTCTCCAACAATTGAAATAAGAGAAGAACAGTTGCATTTTCTGTCAGGAAAAAAAATATATTTCTATGTGTTAGAGTACTGGTTAGATCTTGAGAGCTCACATCTTGGAGGGGGGCAGGGAAAAGGCAGAAGGGATAGGGGGAAGATACTTCCTCTAAAACTGGGGAAACTTTGGACCTTGATTTAACACAGTCTCCAGAAAGCAGGTGCCACCTTGCAAGATAAGTAAAGTCAGTTTTTAATTAAGCAAAAAACCTAGTCAACCATTTGCTTTAGAACACTGCTAGTAAACTGCAGAGCCATTTGCACCAATTTAGATTGACCCTGGTCAAGCAGTAGGACCAGAAATTGTTTTCAGTTTTCCTTTGCTGTTGCGCTGGCGTACTGATGTTCTCGATAAGATAAAACCCATGGGATCTAATGACTGAAGACTAAGAAGGAAAAGTTGATTTCTATATTTTCACTTGTTTGAGAGAATGTAAAATTTTGGTAACCGCGGAGGGGGAGGATTCCTCTAAATGTTTTTCCTATTAAAAAGTGCTTTTTAGGAGGCATAAAGTTTACACCGCATTCTGTTACAGAGAGTAAAACATAGAATCCAGTATTCATTTTCTTCTCAAGCCATTAGTTCAAATAATTTGCTTTCTTTACAATAGAAGTGAAAAATATTGATTCTCCTGTCTATGAATACATGGCGATCAGGAACCCAAAAAGAGATTGTCCTCAAAGGCATGCATTCTACATAACTGCTTACTTCGACAACAGCAGGGAAACTTTCAGTATCAGTACTGCAGCTGGTCAGAGGTGGTAAAGATCTTAAGGGTTTGGAAGCTTTATTGAAATTTGAAGCAAAAGCTCAAATGAATCTGTGAATTTGAGTGATGTTTGCAAACTATATTTATAGCATTTGTCCAAAGTGTTTAAATTAAAACCCTATTGCAAGAGAGCCACCTAATGAATTAAAAGCATCTGTTGCAAACAAATATCATTAACACTCGGATAGAGTGATTTATTAAGTAATTGTAATGAAATTATCAAATCAATGTAAGGAATTGTATACTTCTAGATCTTTACTAAATGATCCTTATATTTTAGTCACGCTGCTGAAGACCATGTTATTCATTTTAAGCCTCTTACAAATTTATTCTACAGTGCCTAGTGGAGGTTTGATACGTCATGTGCCATGTTGTTTAGGTACATAGAAAACAGAAAGGTCTGGATCAGTTGAGAGTGCTGCACTGAGACCCTCAACTGCCAACTGACTCCATGCTAGGTAGAATATGCGATGTCTAAATCAACACTTGTGCTTCTGTGTGCGGGAAGATTAGTTTTATAGGAATGTGTCAATACACTGACCAGAGAGCTTTGCAAGGCTAATGATACAAAGTACTGTGTATGTCTAAAATTTCAGTCACCGTTAGCATCAACATGCCCTTTTCTGGCATGCTGGGAAGATTCTCCTCTTCTTTAGAGCCATAACATTCAACTATCTTGTGGTCCTGGGCTCTCTTGTGCTGTATTAAAGTAATATTTCAAGTTCAGGACTGAGGATAGAAAGCTGAGCTGCTGCTTTTTCTCAGTATCTGCATGATTCATTGGCAAAGAGGCAAGGACCTTGTTCATCCACAACCCAGTCCTACTGCCTCATATTAATATAAGCTGAAATGATATCAGGGCCTGGCATCACAGTGAGACCTTTTGAATCTTCAGGTTATCAGACTAAGATATACTTCATGCTATTCATTTGCCTTGTACAGCCTAGATCAGGCCATTTTAACAGATCATAATCTTGTTAGTGGTAACCACAGCATAAATACACTTTACAAACAAATGAATAACGCAGCAAAATGAATAGGCAGAGTGCTGCTGATAATAAATGCTAATCTGTGTGTTACAGACACAGAACATCTTGTATACATTAGTAATATTAGTCTTCACAACAAAAAAATATGGTAAATTTAATAGTGCAAATTTATCCAGAAGACCTGTATTACAAACACTTCTTGGCTTTTACAGCACAGAATTGTCAGTAGGATGTAAAAAAGCGAACCGTAATTTTCGTTTAAATGAAAAGGCATTTAATTTTTGTTTTGGTGCCTTGATCTTGTTTTAGTGCTTGCTTATATATTTTCTAGCTTTTGAACACAAAGTAACTCATAATTATTAATGCAAACTGCTAGTTGTCTTGCTGCTCCAAGAAAGATAGACAACAAATGCCAGTGTTTTTCACCTCATGAAAACATTTACATTTTCTCCTGGATAAATGCTGTTATTGATGTATCTAACCCATGGGCCAAAGTCTCCATCTATTCTCACGGCCACCCTGTCTCCATGAAGTGCTTCGCACACCTGAATGCTGATCTTCAGAAACCCTCCATACTGCAACAGTCACATACAATTCATTTGTGTGCTACACATAAGAGAGGGGCCACATAGGCTTTGCCATGTGTCCTTCAGGAGCGGTGGGAGGCACAGACAGGCAGAGAAAAGGTAAGGGAGGAATCTGCAAAAGCCTCCTCAATGGGCCTACACACAAGTAATAAATGGCAGAAATATCTACTCTCTGCTAAGACCCCCAGCCACGACTGTATACCAAGCCTCCTTGTAGATTTGACTTCAGGCAGCAATGCAAGAAAACACTGTTCTTCAGTGCAAGAATTTATGCATATTTATCATTAGGAGCCAGATTGTCCATAGCCTTAGTTCAGTTTATGAAGAGGTGCATAAAATAAGTCTTTTGCAACCCACTTGCACAGCCCTGGCAGAAGGGCTCCCCAGAGGATGCCAGGGATGTGCTGGAAGATGTGCCCTTCGACCCCTCTTGAGTCCAGGGGAGGGGAGAAGACAGGCAAGCAGGCAGGCAGGGTTAATATTTTGCTGTCTATGCTAGGGAAAGGAGCTCATCAAGGGATTATTCAAATGTTTACTCTGCATAATGAAGGGTGCTGGAAAACTGGTGTTTCAGATGTGAATTCAGAACTTAAGCCTTTGCTTGAGGATAGGATGAACAGGATTTTACTTAAGGTTCTACCTAAAGGCACAGTCTATCCATAGTTGGTTGTATATATGAGCTAAAATATTTATTTTTCCTTTCATCCAAATCCTGAGTGATTTTCCTCTTCAACCTCATTCTTTGTTCTTTTCAGAAATGCAATAAATGCTCCAACTTAATGCATTAATTATGAAAGGACTTACTGAAGGGGCCCAACTTATAAATTATTCAAAAGACCCTATGCTTTAAAGCATCTATTTGAAAACATTTATTATTAATTTCACAGTTTAGATTAAGTCATTTGTGAAATATTGACTTCTGTTAAGTCCATCAAATGTGTTTATCTGTACAGCTTCACATATAACCAAATAGTATCAAAATACCAAAATGTTCCAATCACTGATTTAGATAAGGAATTGAAAGTGCTTATTCTGCTAAGTTACCAAACATAAGCAAAGCTGAGACAACATACATGGTGTCATTAAGGCAAAGAGTGATTTTGGAACTAGAACAAGTAATGTTAAATTGAATATGGGAAAAAAATCTTAGGCATAAAGTTATAAATATTAATTGAATTAAAATATGTATGTTAATTAAAAATGTGTTATCTTCAAACCAATAAAATTATTTGCAGACAAAGACATAAAAACAAAAAAATCTGAACCAAAACAACTACTGACTTATGGAGGAAGAACAACCTTCTGAAAGGTATACTTGAAAATGCTGTGCCAAATGCTGATGTTATCTGCTTCCTACCATCCAGCTCTTTCTACACTGAACAGATAGTAATTTACTCACGTAGATCGCATAGATATCATTTTGTGATAAAGCCCAAACAAATGATGGTGAAGAACTGAAAGAACGATGACTTTTTTTGACTGCTTTGGACCCTATCATGTTAACCAGTTATGTGCTGAACTGGAAGAACTAAAGGGTATTCCTCTTCCACAAATAAACAAGTGAGGTCAGACTGTATGGAGTTGCATATAGACTGACAGGGGATCATCAACAACATATTAAACTGCTCCTGATTTCTCAAACTCAAAAAGGACAATTAAATGTCGTCGTAGTGTTATAGCAACCAGGCATTATAATTAGTGCTATCTACATTAGCACCAAGATAAAAGAGAAATATCCGGCTGCACAAACCTGTGAATTTTTTAGATGTTACTGCTGCTGGATTTATCTGAGTTATCTGAATCCTTATTACAACTTCCCTGCCTCCCCAGTCATGCTGGTCATACACATTGATGACTGTGCCTATGAGCCAGAAATAAAAGGGCAGATCCATATAGGAGGACAATTTCAAGAAAGTGTTTTCCTTCAGCCAGTTCCTCATTTCACAGGTTAATGTTTTGGGACTTGATTTTCTTGCAGTTACTCTGGTCAAACTGTTCAATAGGCAAGCAGTCTTCCCACAGGATTAAAAAATACTCAAAGATTTTCACAACTCATTTAGCCTGAATTATATTCACTGTTAGGAGTTCTAAGCAAGTCTGAGTAAGCCTATTCTTACAACCAGAAGTTACCCACACAGAGTTTTACTAAAGCATCAACAACATATTCAAAGTAAATATTCTGTAATGCTGGCTGTAAATAGTGATTCAGCATCAGTGATGCTGGAGATCTCTGGGTGATTTTAAAATAGCAAAGTCAGATCTAAACCTCACTGTGATGCCATAATGACAGGAGGCTGATTTGAAGCTTGGGAGAGCACAGAGTCATCCTGTCACTTACTTAAAATCCTTCGGCAGTAAATGGGACCAATAGGAGGTCTGCTTGCAAGGGATTGAAGGATCTAGTAGGGAGGGAAAATCTTTGCAGTGGTGGTGTTGCACAAGAGAGGGAGCCAACCAAGAGACACAGGGAAACACATGCAAAATATTAGTCTATCTCTAATTCAACACTGTGCAAAAATTACTTGGGAAATTGATGTCAGAATTATTTTAAGACTTTCTGCTCTGCAATTATCCTGCAGTTCTGAGCATTACTGTGCTTCTTGATACTGCTTTAAATTTTAATTTAACCCCTCCTTTAGAGTCTGTACTGACCATGTCTCTCATTTTCAAAGCGCTTTCTCTCTTCATTGTGCTGGGAGAATGTAAGTGTGATTAGATGTTGTGTCCTGAACCCTGCAGTGAGCTACTCAAGTAGTCAAGCCTAAATATGAAGCATTTTATGTACAGTAAAACAATATACTTAATAATTTCCTTTTGTTTTTTCTACTTAGTTAGCAGTAAAACTTAGTCATAAGGAAGAAAAATCAAATGCCTAAATATTCATGTTGAAATTATAGACGTGACTCTGCTGCCATTTACACTCAAAGGAATTAAAGACACTTTTTCCTACTATCCCGCATTACATGTCCAGATAGTTTTGGAGAAATTTTTATGGATTTACATTAGCCTAAATGAAATCAGGACTTGAACAGCTTACACTTCCACTCAGCACTTATTGTCCACATGCATATTTTATGACCATCACTAATAGCTCATTGGCTACTCTGCCATTTGCAATGAACTACTGCACTGTATATTTCTAACCCAAAACACTTTTCAGTCATCTATTAAAGAGTAATTAAAGACAAGACTGGTGACTCTGAACAAGTGCCAAGTGACAAAAGACCTGTGTGCTCGGTTTGAACATATTCTTCTAATGAAAGGATATACTAATAACATGTGACTGCCATTTGAACAGCAGCAGCACACCTTTAGATGTTTATCTATGTCAGGGAAGGAACACCTTCAGTTTTCAACACCTCACCTCCTCCTAACTTCTAGGGGAGATTAATATTTACTATGCAATGAGGACCTAATCCAACAAAACGAGAGGTCTCAAGAGGTGTTGCTCTGTTTTAAGTGACAAATCTGTTGCTAATGATCAAACAGCTTCCACTGTTAGGGAAGTGCTGGACTGAACAACCTTACCCTATTAAAAGGTCTAGCACTTACTTTATGTGGGGCTCTTCAGGATTGCACATGTGCTGTTAAAACAGACATGTTTGTAAAATCGATCTGTGTGAGATGATAATACATCCTTTCTCAAGCAACAGCTCCTTTTTAATATTTAACTAAAACTAGCTTTTGATGCTTCTGTGTGATGCAGGATGGAGTGATGATCCAGAGAACTTGGAAGCTGTAAAATGCAGGAAGCTGTAGCAAAGGCAGAAGCTTGGTTAAAGAACCTTAAATCCCATGAGTAGATGCTGTTATTCATGGTTAGGATTTGATAATTGAGATGTCAGCAGATCTGCTAAAGAAACTGTCCAGCTGTGAAATTCATCATTAACAGAGTGTTGAAACAAGGGCATCTTCAAGAGCCTCTAGCTGAAGTGGCATTCACCTGGCTCAAGCGTCCAGAGGAAATGCTGACACTGGGAGCAACTCCTTTCTTGAAAATGCTTCCAGTGTACACTTCCCTCATCTTCATGTTTTAGAGATCAAATAAAGTCCCAAGTATTATTGCGACTTTTTGAAGAACAATGCATTTTCAGTGGGATATGAAAGGAAGAGCAGATGTGGGATTGATGCTTAGCTAGAAACAAGAAGAAAATTCACTGGCCTTCAGTCCTTCCCAACATGTTGCGAAAGCAGGATGCTGACATTATTTTCCATGACCACTTCTAGTAAGGTGATGAAGTTGAAGGGCAGGGTAACTTTATGTCCTTTGCTGTAATAACTTACAGAGCTTTACAATAATTGTAGTTTACTTTGTACTTGGAGATGGTGGAAACATACTCACACATAAGTGCGTGGCGGTCTCGCGACCATGAAAGTGTTTGTGTGTTTTTTTGAGGGAACACTTTCTGCAAGATTCCTGAGGATTCTGCCCCTGTATTCCTAAAGTAGTGCTGGAAAAGTCATCCCACTGTCTTGGTGGAAGAGAAAATAAAGCGAATCGTTACAGTAGTGATGAGCGTATGAAGCACTTTATGAAAGCAAAGCAAGTCTGGGGAAAAGGAAGGGAGCTACTACTGACCAGACAAAGGTGGGCAGACTGCAGCTCTGACAGGTTGTGCAGACGCTCAGATCAAGTTGCTCCAGTGCAGCTTTCTGCCTAAAAGAAGGAACTGTCCAACTGCTGTAAGGGATCCTCAAAGGGACTGAAAAACCCCAGCCTACTTGGCCACACCAGATGTTTGAAGTGCATGTGGTTAACTTGAAGATAATGCATCCATATCAGTGTTTTCCATTTGACAGTTTGTAAGAATCTTAAAAGCTTAACTAGCAAGGAAAAAAAAAAGAGGTCTCATTCAAAAAGTGAAATTGAGATGGAGTTTGGGAGAGTTCTAGATTCAAAACTTGGTTTTGTCATATACATCTTTATAACTTGCGTGTGGTTTTTGTAAAGTGCCATTTCAATTTCTCAAGGGTTGCTCCATGGGAGTATTACAGACTTTTAATCCTTTTAAAAAGTATCAGATATGCTTGACGCTATAAGACTATTAAAGGAATATGTATACTGGCATTTGTGAAACATTTATACATGAGAAATGGGTTGGTTTTAATACTTTTCCCATATTAATATTTGATCAATCCAAGCAGTTAATTTACATTATTTTCCTTTGGTTCAGGATTTTTTGGGCTTTCTTTTAAGTCAATATCCTCATCTTGTAAGTGTAGTATTCCATTGGAGTGAAGAATGACAGGAATTAGAGAACAGTTGTTTCCCTATGTTTAGATTTTAAAATGAAAGCACCGTTGATGTCAGTAAACCTGTCCCAAAAAAAAGAGAAAGCATCTCATTCTGTGTCCATTTCACTCATCAATAAATGTCATCTACTACTTCTTTCCTCTACCAAGAAACCCTGCAGAAGAAAAGTTATAGAAAGGAAAGATCACTTCGTTTTTAATTAAGATTATATAAAATTATGCTTGAAATCTTGCCTTATCTTTTTTGAATGTAGTATGCATAACCACTCTGAAACAAAATAAAATATGGCATGCCTATGCTTCTAAAAAAGGGTTCCCTTCAAAACTGTCTAAAGCCAATTAGCTATGTCATTTTGCCTCCAGAGAGAATATCAACACATGCTGTAAATCTTTCCAGTTCTCTCATTTCCTTTGGTTGTTTAAATTGCTTTGAGGCACAGAGTAGCAAACAGAAAATATGTTACTGAATTCTGTATGCTTCTTTAATTATGATGCTTCTCTAAGTGAAAAAGACTATGCTTTCCCACTTTCTTGCTTTGTCCCTTTATCAACAATTGCTTATTCTATGAGACAACTTCATGCTAGTTAAAACAGTCACACATTTTTCTACCTGAAAACACTTCTGTTAGTAAAAATTGATGCAACAGCCCCGCCTGTCGCACCTGCAGCTCCTCCCATGGATGCCACACAGGGTTGCTGGGTCTAGTGAGAAATCATAAAATGGCTCTGGCTATTCCTAGATTTAGTCTGGACACCACAAAGCCAAGCTGTTATTTGTTCTGCGTTTGATTCCTAGGTCCTGGCCCTGTGTTGCCAGTGCTCATTAGCTCACAGATTCTTCATTGCCATGACCTATGGAATTATGACAAAACCCTTCCCAAAAAAAGCAATATTGAGTCTAGTGAATATCTAGTGAAAGCTGCATCATGTTTTTCTTCTACTGCTCTAGCTAGTTCTCCAGCACCACCTCATCAAGCACTTAAATCCTCAGTCACCCTCACATCCACAGCATGAAACATATGCTTTTAATTTCACACTATGAAAATCTCTATAACAAAACCACACAACATTTTGCATTATGGGAGCTAAAAAAAAAAAAGGGCAAATCATAATACTGACTAAGTACCTGGTACCATGGAACAGTCCAGCCTGCTCCTGAGGAGGCTAAGCCCAACAGCTGTGTGTGGTGAACATCCTGCATTGCCTGCAATCCAGAAGCTGGCCCTGGAGGGGATGCAAGTGCCAGTGAATCTGTAGCAAATAACCCCAAGTTATGGCCTGGTTAACATTCACCAGTGAAATTACAAAATATATGGGATATGGAGTTTGAAGTGTTCATATTTATTCTCAGGATGCTGCTGGAGATTTGATACTGGACACATCTCATACCTTTCTTGTTTCTAATACATTTTGATTTATACTAATTTTATCCAACAATATTGTGATTGCTCCTCATAGTCTTACCAAAATAAGCAGTTTTGCCCCCCAGAATAGCAATCATATGTTTCAGGATCCTTATTGCAAATTTAAAACATTCCTGCTCTTATTGAATACTTCTATCTGGAGATAAACTTCAACAGTACCTTATGAGAATAATAATAGCAAAAGAAAAAAAAATCAATCTGTAGCGCTGATGAAAGATAGTTGTTACGAAGCTATGTTCAGGAAGGGGGGCAAAGAAATCACTCTTGCCACATACAGTAGTTTTCTACAGGAGAACCCTAACTGAGGAGGAAGAGGAGGAGAATATAAGGTGTGAGTCTCCTGTAGCATCGGTCGCAGCCTGTCCTCGTCTCTCTCTCTCTCCACTGGATGCCACTGTACTGGAGATGCTGCTGTGTGGCTGAGTGGCTCTGTATCCCTGAACACAAGGGCAGGCTGAGGCAAGCTTCCAGGTCGTCTCCACCAGGGTTATGAGCAGCTCTTTCACCAGCACTGACAAAATAAATTGCTGTCAAACCCAGTGTTTATCTATATGTCAAGATGGTATCAGGTGAGCTGTCAGCATGCTACAGCGCTAGGCCAGGACAACTGTGCCTTTTAAAAGTAATGAAAGATTGATTATGGGGTTAGAGGAAATGAAATCAAAAGTTCAGCGGTTGTTTGTCATTGGCACATTTATAGAACATTTTACCACTCCTAAATTACAAAGTATGAACAATTTTGGGTTAGATAAAAAGAAGGCAAGGGGAAATAATGTATATTTCATTGTTCTTTATAACAACCGGGATTTTTAATTACAGAAAATACTCATCAAGTATTAGCAATCAAATGCAGACAATACATAGCAAAACAAAACAGAATTAATATTCTGAAGCCTTTCCAGACTAATAAGAATAACTAATTTATGAATCAAAGGATAATTGAATATTCTCCAGTATCTTCTCTGCTTTCAACTATTTAATCCAAGTACCTTCTTCAAATGACAAAATCTATTTTAGCTGAAAAAAGCTCATGTTTATTCACACAAAAATTAGAGTATAAAAGCAACTCCTAGACAGGAATTTGCATAACTGAAAACTATGATGGTTCCATAATTTTCTTTACTGGAAGATTTTTTTTTTTTTACTTGTATATTTTTTTCCCTGCACAGTTTTGCTTTTCATCACAATCCCCCAAAATTTAACATTACTCACTGGGGAGAGCTGCCTGATCTCGACCCATGCTACTATGTTTCAAGCATTTAATTGGCCTCAGAAGAGCAATTAACTATATGTACTGCCTTTGTATCCATATGTTTTTCTGAAAACTACATAATTGATGCAATACATGAAATATACAATTTCAAGTGAAGTATCTGTAAGATGAGATACTGACAAACCACTCATGTTTAAGAAGAGATTATTTCTGATGAAAATATGTGAGGAATATATACATATTTTTTAACCAAGAGACGTTTGCTTTTATGCATTATTACATTCAAATGGATAAACATAGCAATTAGAATAAGAAGTACCATAAGAAATAAATTCTCCGTTATTTTGAAATACTATTAGCCCTCAGGACACCTTCTTGTGAAGAATACATACAATCTTACATAGGCATCATAAAACGTATTTCTCAAAAGGGTATCCTCTCAGGGAACATGATTCATTTTAGTGCCGGTGTTTCATACAAGAAAAAGCATGACTTCACTTTTATTTTTTTAAAGCCCTGGAAATGTAGACATAAAGTTGACGTTCTGAAAAAAAAATTACGTATGCCATAGCTCCTACATAATTTTCAGTTTGGAGGATGAATAATAACTCCTACATTTTGGGGTTTTAATTAGTATTTGGGCTAAATATTCAACTTGCATAAAACAATTCACCTTGAAAGTTAAATCTTCAAATAATCCAGTTGACTGTTCTGGACCATGTCTGAGCCTTGTGACCTCAGTATCAGAGAGTATATTTATGTGAAACATAGTGTCATAGAATCATAGAATTGTTTGGTTGGAAAAGACCTTTGAGATCATCAAGTCCAGCTGCACCTGTCCACTACTAAATCGTATCCCTGAGCACCTCATCTACCCACATTTTAGACTCAACCGCCTCCCTGGGCAGTCTGTTCCAGTTCCTAATAACCCTTTCGAAGAAGAAGTTTTTCCTGATATTTAATCTAAACCTTCCTTGCTGCAGCTTGTGGTCATTTCCTCTTGTCCTATCACCTGTTGCTTGGGAGAAGAGACCTGCACCCACCTCACCACAACCTCCTTTCAGGGAGATATATACAATGGTAAGGTCTCCCTCCAGCCCCCTCCAAGCTGAACAACCCCAGTTCCCTCAGCTGCTCCACACAGGACTTGTTTTCCAGCCCCTTCACCTGCCTCGTCGCCGTTCTCTGGACATGCTCCAACACCTCAATGTCCTTCTTGTACTGAGGGGCCCACAACCGAACACAGTACTCGAGGTGTGGCCTCACCAGTGCCGAGTACAGGGGCACAATTACTTCCCTGGTCCTGCTGGCCACACTGTTTCTGACACAGGCCAAGATGCCATTGGTCCTCTTGGTCACCTGGGCACACTGCTGGCTCATATTCAGCCAGCTGTTGACCAACACCCCCAGGTCTTTCTCCTCCAGGCAGCTCTCCAACCACTCTTCCCTAGGCCTGTAATGCTGCATAAGATTGTTGTGTCCCAGGTGCGGGATTCAGCACTTGGCCTTATTGAACCTCATACCATTGGTTGCAGCCCATTGATCCAGGCTGCTCAGATCCCTCTTTAAATCCTCCCTACCCTCAAGCAGATCGACACTTGCTCCCAGCTTACTGTCAGCTGTGAATTTACTAAAGAAATTGAACAGAACTGGACCCAACACTGATCCCTGTATAACCACTTGTAACTGACCTCTAAGTGGATTTAATGCAATTTACCACCACATAATGCTAACTTTCATGCTTCTCTCTGCTACATTTTTCTTTGTTTTCTTGTCTTGAAGTGGTATATATTTTATACTCTTTCAATTTTAAGTGAATAGTTCATTATGGATGACTGACAGTGCAGTTGTATGTGTGTTTACCTGCTTTCCATGACTTTTACTCTTATTATGTTTCTGTTATAAAGTGTGTTTGGTGTAATTCATAAGAACAGTTTAACCCATTTAAAACAAAAAGTACTTCATTTTTTTATAACTTACAGATATCTACAGCATGAATATATCACTACCATGGCACAAACCACATGGTAAACTAAAGGTTTTCAAAACAAGACACGAATTGTTTAATATTTCCTCAGATCAGTAAAGATTTGAGCACCTAATCTGTCTTTGTTAAATCTTTTGCATTTAAGAAGGGAATAATTCCATATCACAACATTAATAAAGGCACAAATTGTCGTACACTCCCTCTGCACAGTAGCAAGAGGTTTTCCATTCTCTTCATACACCGACCTGCAGGATGAGCCACATATAATGGGCAGCTGTTAATGTCACACTTTTAAACAACACAATGCGTTTAAACCACTGGAGGTAAAACCTCTCCACACAGAAATCAATAGAAGCTTGAAAGGAATCGGAATATCTGCCAGAACAAAGAGAAACAATTCATACGAACAACAGAGTAGTCCTCAGTAAAGCTAATCACTGAAAGCAAGCAGAGAGGGTGATTTCATATTAAAACCAAATCTATATTTTTTTAAAAAAAATAAATATACACTTTCTACTTAACTTCTCTGTAATTAGCAAAAAGTTTAAAATTGCCTCTAGGATTTAGTACAGGTGCAGACAGGCACTGTATGACCGCAGATTTCAGGTTACAGCTTCAACCTATCTGTTCTGCCCTCCGCCAAAGAAAGGGACCATGGCTGTGACAAATGCATTGCTATTCTGGATTTCTACACTCAAGGAGGCAAGTAAGAGTGGGAAGTGGCAAAATCAGAAACATTTAATTTATTTCCGGGAATTGAAAGTGTGTTCCAAAAGGCTGCAATTTAAACCAGATTTCATCCCTTGTAGTCCTCAGAATTCCCTCAATTTAAATTAAATGTGACAAATTGAACCCGTGCTATTGCACTGTGGGTGGAAAAAGTTGTTTGAAAAACATTGATATGAGCAGGTTTTAAAACCTAATCATTAATAATCTAATTTAAACTGACTGCACTTTTATTTATTAACTGCACTTTAAAGAAATCATAGCTAATACATTGTTTTCAACTTATCTTCACACTATATTAGTGACAAACCCGTGCTCTCCTCTCTGACTGGAATTTATATACGTGACAGTCTTTGTGTACCTCAGTTTCTCTCCTTTTGTCCTTTTAACACAGTTTTACTTTCACAAATGTTCAGGAAAAAAAAACTAAATGCTTAAGTCCCTGCATTTTACAATACAGATTTCCCCTTGCTGTCACTTCCTTTCCACAATAACCCTACTATAATGGGACCAGAAACTCTCACAGCATATTAATATGACCTCATTAAGGGGTATAAACGTCCAATTACTATTGCTTTGCTTGTATGTCACACTATGTGTCAAATCAGCTTTTAGCTGTGTACATGGACTTCTCTGACCTAGTACTTGTGAGAGCATAATTTGGCTGACTATCTCCAGTGAGCACTTAATATTTTTCTGTTTGTTTTCTATATGGAAATCAGGGTGGGAAAGGGTGTAGCACAACATGCCTTCTCTTGTGGAAGCATTTTTGGTCCTTATAGGGATACAGATATAAAACAGTACTGTAAGGTTTATTAGTGCAGTTCTAAGGATGGGCTGGAGCTGAGAAAAGGGCTGCTACAGGCTCTCTGAGAAATAATGCCAAGGATTTCTTTCTTAACCTTCAGCATGAAACTCCCAATTTAAGAGTAATCCCACGTGCTGCTCCTAATTGTGATCCACCCCTTCCCTTTTTAACCTCCTTCAAACATAGGTAGTCTCCTATAGTTTCTTTCTGTCAACAGCACTTCTTTTAATTCTGCTATCCAGCTTCGTAACAGTTCATGTTGCTCTTTCTGGTATAGGGATATCTCGAACTGAGCAAGATTGTTGTAGGTGATGTCACAGCAATGCTTCAGAGAGAAAAAAATTATTGCCGCTTTCCTGCTCCATGATGAGATCCTTCACAGGATTCAATTTTAATATTTAGTGGTCATTTCAGCTGTTTTATTTTATTTCAGAGATTACATGCAGTCTTCACAATACCAGAATTACCTATCTGTCATGGAAGTAGGGCTGTCGTGTGCTCCAGGAAATCGTGTGTTAGACTGTAGAACCAAAGCAAAATCTAATTGGATGCCTATGGATATACCCTACATATATGCTAGCATTTAATTTAACTCCACAGTTTTCTCATAGGTTCTTGGTCATCCACACTGCATAGCTGTAAGTAGTACAGTTTTTTTATTTTCTAAGTGACTAAACCAACTTCCTTTAAAGCAAAACCCTGTGTGGTTTTCAGATCATTCACTGCAAGGTCCCATCTGAGAGACAGTATAAAGAAGAAAACTGTCTTTGACTCCCTCTGCTCCCTTTCCCTGTCAGCTTTGCTCTCTCAGTTGCCCTGTGCTGGCACGCTGTCAGACACACCCTTAGGTTTCTGTCTTCCAATTAAGCATTCTCCTGTGCCAGTCACACGATCAACCCCATCATCTCTCATGTTTACCTAACTTCATCTTTTGTGTGCACTTGCATTTTCCATCCTCGATGTGACTCTGGTGTATGCCCAAGTAGGAGATGATATACAGCTTTAGTTCATGCGGTAAGCATCATCTTTTCATCATCACTTTAATTCTTCTTCCAGCTAGGTCAAGAGAGATAATAGTTATGAATACAGCCGGCAGTAAGCAGCACTCTTCCAAGTGCCCACTTCTCTGCTTGCAGTCCTATTCTTTCAAGAGAACACAGTCTACAGGGAACTGTAACAAATGGGTGTAAAACAATATGCTTTTGAGCTCCCTTCCATTCTATGTGCTGCATGATTATCATCTAACCTTTTAATATAATATACAAGTTGAATGGAACATATAATATCATCATAAATTAAAAAAGGTTGCTAAATGCTGACTATATCAGATAAACTACTCAGTCATCTGTTATACAGATTCAGCTCACTGGCTCTGTTACCTTACTAATATTAGAATGAAATGGTCTACAGATGTTTTTCAAAGCAGAAACAGAATATTAAAAGGAAATATCTGCACATACCCACTAAATAATTTCCTTTCTAATTTACCTAAAATGTATTATCACTTTTAAAATTAAGAAATGAAATGCAAAGCCAATGCAAATCTTGTAAATGAGTTTCTGTCTACAGAGAGATAAAAAGCATGTCTAGGTTTCCCAACAATCACAAATATTACTCTGCTTTCCAGCAGATTGGATTTAGAAGGATTTGTGTGGTCACCACTGCTTTCCCTGCTTTAAAATTGTGCTCTATCATGTCTTGGTAAGCACAATTTGAAGAACTGAGAGAGCAGCACATCAAAACAGCGCAAATTCTCCCCCATCACCCCATGGCATAGAAATAAGTTATGGAAGAAATCAAAGCAAATAAATTTCAGGAGGAACAATGTCAAGTATCAAATAAGAGAGGAAAATATCCTTCCACCAGGCAGTTGAATGTATATTTTTTTTTTTATACAAAACCAGCAATAACAATTCTGTAACTGCAGATTAGCCGTTCAAATTTTCCAGCATAGATCAAAAGAGATTCTTCTAAAATCATTCATAGAAATGATGCAGACTCAAAACAAGTATCAAGGTCATCACTCAGATGCATGCTGCAGCAAATCACAGACTAGACTGTATCCAGCATTCACAGTGTGGATGATCCCTGCCATGTAAAAGGTTACAAAATCTCCTTTCTCACTGCCTGGTTTTTCTAGACAATGCAAAGAGGGGCTGATAGCAAACCCCGTTCACTTTCTAGGCTTGTCTTTTGGGGCTTGTCCTTTGTGGCTTTTCTGTTTCTTGTCTATGTGATGACAGGAGCAATAAAGAACTAGTGACCTCAGAAAGTCAGCCTATTTCAAAAGCCCTTAAATCCTCTGAAGGAGACCCAGGCAATTCCAGCATTCTATTCTCCTGTCCCTTTTTGTATCCAAGCATGTATCAGATACAATCCAGTCTAGCAGATAATAAATTATATCTCAAACTGGGGGCTTGGAACAACACATCGACGTCTTCTTCTTAGCATCAATGAGTTTTGGATCTAAAGAAATTAATTTCAGAAACAGTACAAGTAGCTTCTCACTTTTGAAGAAGGATAGTCTGGAAAAACTAAATGGTTAATGTAACATGGATATAGCTAGCAAAAAAAGTAGCAACAAAAAAAATGAATTTGGTAGTAAAATCTACAAAACTTTGCCCACTCATTTAAGTTGGTTTAGTACATGACTTTGCATATAAATTAAAATCATTTCTAATCAAAGAGAAGATAGGGTAATATGGAAGTACTAAAAAAATTATGAAAATAATGTGATTAGTGTGTCTGTTCTTTTCATCTAATTAGAGAAATTTCAGAGAACATACAGTACTTGTTTTAACTTTCCTTAGCTTTTCACATTTTTAAAAATAAAAATTTCCTGTATTAAGGATTATTTAGTCACCTAGAGTTCCTAATTATTGCTGTGATTTTATAGCTATGCATAGTGACTAGCATTGTTTATTTCTTGTAGCTAAACTTTATAAACTGTAATTGTTTTTCACTCAAATGAATTTAATTTAGCCACCACACAATATCTTTTTGTGATCAAATAAATATTGGGTGTTTGTCAACACAAATCTTGATTTTCTTAAAAACTTCCAAAAAAAAACCAGAAAAGGATGCAAAGGTAATAAAAAATATAATTAGAAATTGTTTCATATCTATTCATTTTTTTATGCCTTTTCATTCAGTTCTAATATATGACTACTCAGTGACCGTACTCTTGTAATTTGTCAGTTTGGAAAAGTTGTATAAGACAAATTATTTCCCTTTTTTACTACTTACTTAAAATTTAAGGAATTATTGCAACAATGTCTTAACATTTGGAACCATGTTTCCTCCTTGTTTCTATGCATCTCTAATCCTTGTTAAAGAAATTCAGACATTGATGTAACATAGATATCACCTGACTAGTTTTGAGCTTGCATGAGATGAAAGTCTATCTTTATTTAGAATTTCTGCAGGAAACTCTTAATTAGACTGAAAGTTGCATAGTCTGGGTAGACAGCATAGAAAAATAGTCTCATTTTAATACTTTGTCTCAGAGAAAACACTGGCATCATAGCATACACATGTAATGATCACAGACCAGATTTCACATTTCATATTTGTCTCTTCTGTTCTATTGTAGCGGCTTGTAAATTTGAAAATGAAAGACTAAGCAGATTTATATGCTCTAGCAAAATGTGCTAAGTGATAGCTCATGGCCACTGGAGGCTATGGTAGAAAGTCTTGAAGTTTTCAGAACATAAAAGACTAGAAGAGTGTTATTTATTTTTCAATAAAATAAAGCTCATATCTATATATAGACTGACTGATACTGGAAAGACTCAACAGTTTCTGGAAACTGATAACAGCAGCTAACCACAGCTTACTCGCACAGCCACATTTTATTTTGAAATCCTTCTTGTTATGTCTTTCTTTGGCAGTTCACCATTTCTGTTATTTAATATACCCATTTGTCACATTCTGTACATTTATCTGTCAGGTGGAAAATTATTTCACCATGGTTACTAATCATTTGGTATAGTATGAAGGACAGCCGATCCTTAGTAAGACTCTCTTAAAAGATTCTTCTCATAGGTAATTCTACTTAATATGAATTTTGTGCGGTAGCAGTTGCGATCCACATGTCCTTTTATTGCTAGGAGCATTTATACAATGCACAATGATATTAGTAACATGTTATGTTTGTATAGAATTTTCCATCGGAGCGATTTCAAAGCATTTATGAAAAATATTTAGCATGCAGTAGATCTGTGAGGAAAATTTCAGACTTCTGTTTTCCAGTCTTATCTCTGCACAGTTGGATCCATCTTTCTCATCTGTTGGAGTTCATTATCACCAGTTAAAAATAGCTCATCATACAGCTCAGTTTATGTAAACAGATGAAATTACGCTAAACATATCATTTAGGTCAATTTATGCCAACAGTTTGGCTGATATAATAATTTTACAAGCTGATTTTTTTATAATCTAAAGAGACTATTGCTGTTTATGAATATCTCCAAAAGGGAACTGATTCTCCTCTTCCATTATCCTTCTGTCTCCTCCGTCAGTATTTGCTTCTTTGTTAGAAACTTTCCCAGTCTGTGAGATGGAACAGTGAACAAGGTTTTCTGCCTGGATAAAGCTTTACCCTTAGGAGCAGTGAGGCATGGTCTATGCTTTTCTTCTTTGACTTAGAAACACATAAATTTTAGATAGTAAGGGTCCCTGGATCCAAGGTCCCGCTTAAAGCAGACCTAGCTCCAAAGTTACCCTGTCTTGCCCATGACCTTGGCAAGCTGAGTTTTCAGTATCTCCAAGGGCACAATGTCTACAAGCTGCCCTGGGTTTAACCATTCTTACTGTGATGATGTTTTCCCCCATGTCTTATTTGAACTGGCTATACCTGTGATAGCGCTCTCCTGATGAAAGTTTATTTTCATTGCTTACCAGGATGTGCTGCTGACTCCTGCTCATCATGTATCTGCCAGGCCCCCATGTTCTCTCCTTTCCAGTTGCTTCCCAGCCAGGCAGCCTCAGTCCCCACAGGGACCACATGGTTTAATCCCCTGCAGATGCAAAATTCTGCATTTGCTCTTGTTGAGCTGCATGAGGTTTCTGTCAACCCATCTCTCCAGATTCGTACCATTGATTGGTAGCCATGCATCCCAGCATATCCACCGCTCCCTTCAACTTGGTGGCACTCACATACTTGCTAATGGTAGGTGCCATCTCCTTTCCACATTGCTAATGAACACTATGAATGAGGTGGGCCCCAGTGATGACATCTGAAGATGTTGCTTGTAAGCAGTGTCTGGTTGCACTTGGGACTATACTCAGCAGTTCAGCCAGTTTTTCACCCACTTCGTAGTTGACTCATGCAGTTCACTTTTTATGTTCAAGAAAAGAATTTGAAAGAAAATTTCATTCCTTACAGGTTTAGGTCTGGATTTTAATTATTTACTCTTACTAGCCCTGCCTTTACTAAACCTGACAGATTTAAGGAATTAGATAAAGCAGATAAAGAAAATTAAAATTAATGACAATAACTGCATTCATTTTCTCCTTCCCTGTAAACTTTTTAGTGAAGGGGTGTTCTAACTAGAAAAAAATATGTAAAAAACATATCTTACTTTTGAGGGAGATTCTGCTCCTGTGCTGTCAGATCTGAAGAGCTCCCTCAAATCCAACTATGGCAGAGATGCTCTTTGGGAAGGAAACAGATGAGCAGACAAGCTACCTACATATATTGCCACCCAAAGCTCGAGGTTTACCTGCTTGTTTCTCACCCTTCTGTATTACAAAACACATCTGCTCAACTATCTGTGGGCACAAGAGATTAGTTGAAGTAATACTCTTCTGAAGTGCTGTAGATGCTTCATTTTTAGTTAGCCTTTGAAAGGGGAAGATGACAAATCAAACCCATTATCTCTCTCAGATGTGATATCCCTTGCTCTTCACAGAGAACACTTCCAATCCTGATTACAGGTTTGGTTTTTTTTTAGAGTAAGTGTAAATGACTCTGCTCCTTCCACTGGAACAAAATGTTTTTTTCTCCATTTTTATTTCTCCCTAAAGAAAAAGCCTGTTTCAGTTGTATTGAGTATCAAAATTACCATCAAAACATAATCTGAAATGGTATGTAATTATTTTTTTCATTTGCAGATTAGTCTTCAACAGATATGCCGGAAGGCAAAGTAGATTCCTATCCCTAACAAACTTCTAGCAGCTGAAATCTATAAACAGTTTATACCATGTGCAAATTGCTATTTCAACAAGTGAGGAAGGATTAAAATAAATCTCTGAAAAATAAAGTAACTAAATTTAACTCCAAATGGTGAACACATTCAGCAGCAGAGAAAACTTGACAGTCATTTAATAAATTTCTTTATAATTGCATTCATTTTGTTAAAGGAAATGTTTCAAAATTAACAAAATATGGGTTGGTTCTTCACAACTTTGCTGGGCAGCCTGTTACAATGCTCTGTCATCCTGAAAGTAAACAAGATTTTCTTCATGTTCAGGTGGAACTACCTGTGTTCCAGTTTATACCCATTGCCTCCTCGGCCAGTCACTGGATTCCATTGAGAAGAATCTGGACCCACTCTCTTGACACCTGCCCCTTAGATATTTATAAGCGTAGATAAGACCCTCTCTTATTCTTCTCCTCTCCAGTCTAAACAAATCCAGGTTTTTCAGCCTTTCCAGTCCCCTAGCATTTCTTGAATATTTAGCATGCATGACTCTCAGTTAATACTCCCTAGGTATTTTAAAAACTGAATTATCTATGTTTAAATTCTGAAATGTTTTATTTAGGTTGCTAGTAGAAAGTCTTACTGAAGCTTTTTAATCCATGTCAGCTTTAGCAAACATTCTCCACAGTATTTCTGCTGAAGGCCTTCTTGTTTGTCTTAATTTACTGTGAATAACTTTGCTTCTACAATTAGCACATGGGCCCCTAAAGCCAGAAATATCCTAAATTATTGCTACGGTGGATTTTGGGATATAACTTAATTACTAAATCTAAGCACTAGAATTATGAACAAGAAGCTTATTTTAAGTACTAGGCAGCTTGCAAGACAAAGTTGAAACTTCCCAATGGAAATATGATGATCTTTGCATGTTTGACTAACGAAACCTACTTCAAGCAATGATGTGAGGCATTATGTAACATTCAAAAATACAGAAGATAAAACAGCTTCCTTTTTAGAAGAAGAACTTTTATGTAAGTCAATTGAAGCATATTTGTCAATTAAAAGTACTAGGCCTGTTATTTTAAACTCATCGAGACAAGCACAGAACATTTTGTCACTACTGTTGTGATTATTTGTGGGAGCAAACGAGAGATATTGTGCGGGATTAGAGCTTTCCTCAGCCTGCCAATGTGCAGATCAACAGAGCTAATTCCTCTTTGCTTAGTTGTTTAACTTGAAAGACGTGAACAGGAGCAGGGAAAACACACTTTTTGCTGGTGCTAGCTGGAGGAACTCTAGCAGTTGTGCTGAAAGACAAAGGTCTGCCACCGACCTGTGGAGAGAGGTCTGGGAAGCTAAACAAACAAGAGCAAGTTAGACTACAGACTTGGAGATATGCATTGCATTGTGGTCTGTCATGCATAAGAACCAGAGCTATTGCAAAACTGTGTCAGATTCATGACAAAGTTAGATATGACATTATCTTGATGTTTACTAAGAAAATATGACTATCCCTAAAATGACTCAAAATTCAAAGATTAATGGGTGATAAAGTTGTCAGAGGTAAGAACAACATAATGGATTTGTCTGTACTAATGGTGAAAATGTCCTCATCACAGTTAGGAAGAAATTTGCAGTGCTGACTATTTCAACTTACATTTCTTTTAAGTGTCACAAGACATTGACAACAAATGAAAGATATTTGTTAAACCTTCTTGCTCTCTAGGTATTTTGGGTAACGCAACATCCATAGTGATAAATGAACTCCTTCTCTGAGAGACCACAGGGCTGTGCCTGCTACTAGTTTGTGGGAGGAGAGTAAAGTGGTTTCTGAAAGCCTTATCACAGCATTCCTTTGCTTTTAGCATTTTGTCATTATATTAGCATTTTAGCATTACATGAAACTTTCTTTTCATAATAGCGTAATCTAAATTGACAGTTTCATTACTTAAGTTATAATGACATTTCCATACGTGCATCCACCTTCAAGCATGGCACCATCTGCAATATTGAGTGTTAGGCAAAGGTTACCATGCTAGTCACTAGACAGATATGAAATGAATGTGACCAAAATATAAAAACTCAAAATTAGATAATGGATTGGTTGGGAAAAGAGCTGTCTGAATTTCATATTTCTTAGAAAGTTAAAACAGTGAAACTTACCATCTTAATAATCTGATTTTGTTTAAATTTCTTCATAACACACTATAAAAAAATATATCTTTGCTAATATCTCCATTTCTTATGATGGTCTGGTACATACCCTAAAGAGTAAGCCAAGAAAATAGTAATATAGTAATAATATAGCCACATTAGTTAATTTTAATAGTAAAATGAACTGAATGTTGTCATTATCCACAGGTATTTATTTTCTCACTTCGCATTCTCTTGTTATTTTGATTTCAACATTAGATTGCCACAGTATCTACGACTAGTACTACTTACTGGCAGATAGTAAGGCAGCCATTCATCATCAACTGATCTACCATTGAAATTCCTGGGCACGATGGATGTATTTTGATCTGAATAACACGTTTTTTTTCTTCTGTAAACTGAGGAGTCAAAGGGGAAATCTATAGTCTTGTTCTGTGTGGGTGGAACCTGTGTGAGCTCCACACTCCTTGCCTGGGAACTGGGAAAGCTGCTGTACCTCATCTTTTGAATCTATCTATCTGGGGAGTTTCACGGATTCATTTTGGGTAGTTATGGTTTTGTTTTGAATCTTTCTTACCCTGGCACTTTTCCTCCTTTTCACATAAGTGGAGGGTCTTATATAGCTTCTCAGCACAATTCCCTACCTCAGTTATATCTATCATGGATTCTTTAATAGATGTTTTTAATACTCTTCTTCGCTATCCTTTTTCTTATCCACCCATTTTTGGTACGTATCACAGTATCACAGTATCACACAGTATCACAGTATCACAAGGTTGGAAAGGACCTCTGAGATCATCAAGTCCAACCTATAACCTAACACTAACACCAACACTAACACCAACCATCATCTAAACCATGGCACTCAGTGCCTCATCCAGTCTCCCTTGGAACACCTCCAGGGTCTGTGACTCCACCACCTACCTCCCTGGGCAGCCCATTCCAATGGCCAATCACCCTTTCAGTGAAGAATTTTTTCCTCATATCAAGCCTAAACTTTCCCTGACGTAGATTCAGATGGTTCATGCATATGTCTTTATGAAGACAGTGAAACTTTCCTCATTTTACCTTCCATTTCATCCTTTAGGTATTCTAGGGATTTCTTTGCTTTCTTAGTGGATGTGCACATTAAACAGCATTTTTACTGAGCTCTCCACAACGACATCAAGCTTTCCCTCTGTGTGGTTGCAATTGATTTTGAATGAAGTGATGTGTATGAGCAATTCAAATGAGCATTGACAACATGTATTGTCAGTTTTGACATGTGCACTGTTCACTCACATAGTTTTGTTAGGACTTTTGTTACAAGTATATATTTGCCAGCTGTAAATTTGTCACATTATAAATCACTTCCTTTCCAAAGCATGCAGAATTACACAAAGCAGGATGAGATGTATTAAACATAACACTTCTTTCTGAAAGGAGACTTGTAGCAGTGCAATACTATATAGAGTGACTGGAACAGAGGCATGGTTAAATAGAAAGATGTGTACAAATTCTTGGGTAATTTCAAGTTTTTCTTGAAAAGAGCATTTTGCTTAAATCTGAAAATATCAGAGATATTAGTTCCACACTCAACCTTAAGTACATTTCGAAGCCCTGTTGACATGCTCATGGAATTTATTTTAAGTAATCTAAACTTTTGGTCAAAACAAAACATTTTTCAACAATCAAACTAGTCATTCTTTTCAGCACATAAAAATGATGATTTCTTCATTTTCTGTTTGAATTTTCAGACAGATGAAGTTAACCTTACCACTAGCAAGGATTGAGGTCGAAGAACAGGAACAGGTTCAGGAACTACATGTCAGGAAAGATGTGGATCAGTCAGAGCACAGTGAGAAAGAACATAATAATGAAGCCTAGAAAAAATGACCTTTGAAAAATGATAGCATGAATAGAGGTTATTTAGACTGAAGAAGAAAATACCACAGGGAATATGCTAATAATTTTGAAATTTGCTTCCTCTATGAAGGATACGTGATGTGGATAGAAAAGAAGCAAAATGTTTAAATAGCAGACAAAATATTCAGTTTAGATGTTAGCAAACTGGAGTGTGGCTACGGATGGCTACAGGCTGTTCAGAGGGACAATCTGGGAAGGATGTGCAGAGGCATTGCCCTCTATATCAGGAAATGGATAGAGTGTGAAGCGCTGTCCCTGAAGAATAGCCATGAACAAGCTGAAAGTTTATGGTTGAGAATAAAAGACTGAGGCAGCAAAAGGAACCTTGTGGTTGATGTCTGATGATGATGCCTTCTTCCTCCAGCTACAGGAGTCTTTATGCTCACAATTCCTACTGGGGGATTTCAGCCACCCTGACAATTGCTGGTAAAGAAGCACGGCAAGTTGTAGGCAATCCAGGAGACTCTCTTCACCTTTCCCGGGTCAATGGACAACAAGATGAGGACCAGGGAGGGTAGAGACCCTCCCACTGTGGGAGAAAACCAAGTTAATGACCACCTGAGGAACCGGACTATATGTAAGTCTATGGGACCTGATGGGATGCATCCCAGAGTCCTGAGGGAATTGGCTGATGTGTTTGCCAAGCCACCCTCCATGATATCTGAGAAGACTGGAAGAAGGGCAACATTGTGCCCATTTTTTAAAAAGGATGACCCTGGGAATTGCCAGTCTGTCAACCTCACCTCTGTGCCCAGAAAAATCATGGAACAGATCATCCTAGAAGCTATGCTAAAGCATATGGAGGAGAGGGAGGTGATTCAAGACAGCCAACATGGGTTCTCCAAGGGCAATTCCCGCCTGACCAACCTAGTGGCTTTCTATGATGGGGTCACCACATCACTGGACACAGAAAAAGCAATGGTTGTAATCTATCTGGACTTCTGTTAAAGATTTGATGCGGTCCTCCACAAAATCCTTATCTCCAAATTAGAGAGGATTTGATGAGAGGAGTGCTTGGTGGAAAAGGAATTTGTTTGGATTGTCGTATTCAGAGAGTAGTGGTCAATGGCTCGATGTCCAGGGGGAGACCCGTAACAAGTAGCATACCTCAGGGGTCCATACTGGGACTGATGTTATTTTAGATTTTCATTGATGATATTGACAGCAGGATCAAGTGCAGCCTCAGCAAGTTAGTAGATAATACCATGCTAAGTGGTGAAGTTGTCACACCCGAAGGACAGGATGTTATCCAGAGGAACCTAGGCAAGCTGGAGAAGTGGGCCTGTGTGAATCTCATAAAGGTTCAACAAGGCCAAGTGCCAAGGTCCTACACCTGGGTCGGGGCAACCCCCAGTATCAATGTAGGATGAGGGATGACTTGACTGAGTGCAGCCCTGCAGAGAAGGACTTGGTGATGCTGATTGATGAGAAGCTCAACATGAGCCAGGAATGCGCTCTCAAAGCCCAGAAGGCCAGCCATGTGCTGGGCTGCATCAGAAGAAGCTTGGTCAGCAGGTCAAGAGAAGTAATTCTCCCCCACTACTCTGCTCTTGTGAGACTCCACCTGGACTATTGTGTCCAGCTCTGGAATCCCTAACATAAGAAGGATACAGAGCTGTTGGAACAGGCCCAGAGGAGGGCCACAAATACAATCCAAGGTCTGCATGACTTCTTCTATGAGGACAGGCTGAGAGAGTTGGGCTTGTCCAGCATGGAGAAGAGAAGGCTCTGGGAAAACCTTATAGCAGCCTTCCAGCACCTGAAGGAAGCCTAAAAGAAAGTTGTGGAGGGAGTTTTTACAAGGTCAATTAGTAATAGGATGAGGCAGAATGCCTTTAAACTGGAAGAGTGAAGATTTAGATTAGACATTATGAAGAAATTCTTCACAATGAGGATGGTGAGACACTGGAACAAGTTGTCTGGGAAAGTTGTGGATGCCCCCTCCCTGAAAACGTTCAAGGCTACATTGGATGAGACCTTGAGCATCCTTGTCTAGCGGGAGGTGTCCCTGTCCATGGCAGAGGGGCTGTAACTGAATGGGCTTTAAGATCCCTTCCAACACAAACCATTCTATGATTTTATGTTTAGGTAGTCTCTTCTAAAACATCTTAAGGTATGAACTTGGGATCAAAAGATTTCTGAGACACTTGCCAATTCTGTGATTTCCTACATCTAGGTTCTGCTTTGTATTAATAATTGTGGTTTTCTGTCTCATTCCACAACCATACATTTTTTAGTCAGCTCTTGCAAGAGACGTTATCTTCCTCCGGTTCTTTGTTTTAACCATCTAGCCTTTCTTTGAATTCCTGTTGTACTAAGCAATGTACTGTCATTTCGTTTTTCATCTTTGCCTATAATGCTATTCAAAAGTTTCTAATTTACCATTCATTTTATTTTACTGTGAATACAATTCTGAAATAATCACACTGCCAGAACATAGTGTAGTGCCCCATAATGGATAATGATTCCTCTAATGTTTCAGATTTGAAATAGAATCATTTTCCTAGGCTAATCATCTCATCAGACTATCATAATGGAAAAATCAAGTGGTCTCTGTAGTCTTGAATTCAAAGCATTACACCAATCTAAATCTCACAATTGACCTTCTAATGCCTCTGTAGAAGAAGCCTCAACAACTTCCACCGAAATAATGTTGTCAATGCATATTCATATAGCTCACATTATAACACTAATATGGCAAGGACTCCACAAAGTTTCGTTGGTGCTCTCCTGAGATTATTGCTGTCATGTGAACAGCATTATCGTGTGAGCAAGGAGCACATGAAAGTGATAAATACAACTATTATCCAAGGTTGCACATCAAAATGGAAGTCTTTGCAACATTTATTTTTTTAACTTGACAATTATGCTCTATGCACATTCAGCAAATACTAAACTCACCTTGACCTTCATTTCTTGTGTTGTAATTGAGCAAATGCTCAGCTGGCTAATATGATCCCCCTCTGTTCTGCTAATGATTATGTCTAGTTTATTACTTAGTTTAGGTCTTATGACAGTTAGATTTAGATATGTCTTTGCTTTGAGCAGTGTAGGACTAAGTGGGTTTCGATTTTCAGTCTTAAATGGAAGCTTCCTGATTTGCTTCATCAGAATTAAAAGAAGCTTTAAGATTTTCCTTGTGATAGGAGATGCAATATTTCAGTAGTACTCAAATACTGTGAATGGATACATTGATCTGAAAAGTGCTGTATTATTGCAGAAATTGTTTTGTGAGGGTGATGCCTGAACAAACATAAATCTTACTGAGGACAAAGAACTCCTTTCAATGCAAAATGTCCCCTCCTTTGAGGAAAAAAACTTTGAAAAATCTCTCAGGAAATGCAGCTCTCTCATAAAGTGCTATTCTGTTCCAATTAAAACAAGATAGTGTCCAAAGGTGTTGCCATTAATCTACACTGATGATTTCTTTGCAAAAACAAGTTCTCCAAAGCCTTCAGAGGAACTGTATAATTAAGTTTGTAATGATAAAACACTTCAAGTATTAAAATGCTTCAATTCAACTCTAAAGCCTGAGAAACTTTAAAAGAAAATCTGAAGAAATAAAAGAATAATTTTATCATTGCTGTGTATTTATGACATGATATTACACTTGGCCTTGTTAACCAAGGCACAGTCACAGAAAGTCAGTCTTTAAAAATTGCGAAATATTTGCTTTCTGTCAGTTCTAACAGACAATGAAGCATTGATATATTTTCACAATACTAAAATGCAGGAGAAGATACAGCTCTCCAGCCTGCCCTTGTGTCTAAATAAGCCTGTCGAAGAAGTACACTGAAATATAGCATTAATATAAGGAGAAAAGAAGAAGTAGTAACTGTTTCTTATAACTCCTGTATAATTCAGTAAACAAAGCACAGCAATAAGATAACATTTCCAGGATGGTCAAATAATCTAGACATTTTTTTTATTGATGGACCAAATAGATTACTGTATAAACACTGACAATAATAAAAAAAAAAAAAAGACCACTATGTGATTTTACTTAGTTTTCTTCCAAAACCACAGAAGGTAAATATATCAGGAAAAGGATGAAGTAAATTTCCTTTTATTCAAATATTGGTCCTTCAAAACCAGCTTTTCTTACAAGAATATGGATAAAAATACAAAAAGAATAGAATTTTCAAAAATGGCAAAGACAAATAGAGGGTCTAAGAAAATGCCTATTACATTTCTTGATTTGCTAAATGGTCTTTATTTTCTTAATATGTATCAGTTGCCTAGGTTAATTTAAAGCCCTGACTCAGGGTACCAGCAGAGTTTCTTTTACAGAAAAGATCTGTTTAATAATTTCATTTGAGGATTTCTGAGCATAGACCCGGTTGCAAGGTCAGGGTAGAGGTTTTCTATTCCCAGCAAGAGCAATATCTTTTTGGTAGTCTCAGAAGACCACACACACCATACATGCTATGCAAATAAGGAATAATGAAAAAGTATAATTTATTATATAAAGTAAGATATCATAATTTTATTGTAAGTAATTTTAAATAGTCCTTTTCCATTTAATGTAGTAATGATTTTGGAACTCTACCCTTCCAGAGTGCAAACATTTTCTTCTCCATTATCCCAAATTATATTTATCTTGGTCATGAGAAATAATTTTCCTTCCTCTCCACTACTCCCTGCCCAGATGACAATTAAATATTTCTTTTCTGAAATTTAAAATCCCCACAGCTCCTTAGTGTTTAATATTAAAGTCCAGGTCTGGCTTCGGCAGAATATTTACACTCTGTTTTTCCTTTCAGATCTTCAGTTGTGGGATCAGAGATATCCAAATTTATTTTTAGTTTCTCTGTGGAGAAATGCATTCCCCTCTTCGATTATATCTCTGAGAGCATTCACAGGATTCTGGGTAGCATCTCTGATTCAGAGAAATGTCTCCTAATCCATGCTCTCTCAAAAAGCATAGAAACAAGATCTCTCACCACAGTATCACAGTATCACAAGGGTGGAAAAGACCTCTGAATTCATCAAGTCCAACCTATGACCCAACACCAACACCCACTCGTCATTTAAACCATGGCACTAAGCGCGTCATGCAATCTGCTTTTAAACACCTCCAGGGACGATGACTCCACCACCTCCCTGGGCAGCACATTCCAATGGCCAGTTACCCTTTCAGTGAAGATTTTTTTCCTAATATCAAGCCTAAACCTCCCCTGACGAAGCTTGAGACCATGTCCTCTTGTTCTGTCACTTGTAGCCTGAGAGAAGAGACCAACCCCTGCCTGCCTACTACCTCCTTTTAGGTAGTTAGAGAGAACAATAAGGTCTTCCCTGAGCCTCCTCTTCTCCAGGCCAGACAACTCCAGCTCCCTCAGTCACTCTTCATAAGGCTCGTGCTCCAGCCCCTTCACTATATACTTCACCAAACTTATACTTCAATTAATCCTCCTTTAAATGCCCAGTCCCACAATCAGGCCTAGACCTATGGCTTATTTTAGCTGCAGTTCTGCTTTTCAGCTCTTAGTATCTAATTTCTATATTATCTCAACGCTTATTCCTTTGTCCCTGCTGTATGTTGACAATAGTGAGTGAATATGAACCTGAGGAGCTCTCTGGACGGTGACTACGTTTTCTTGTATTTATCAATGCAAAGCATAGTAAATCTTTGTTTCCTGGAAAGTGCTGCTGCATTATAAATGATCTAACATATCCAGGAACTTTTGTGTTTGCTTATTATCAGGGGAAAGAAGAGCCACAAAGAGACAACAAAGGAATTGTGTTGAATAATTCATTGACATTTCAGTAAAGCAATTTACCACATTGGCAGTCAGTCCAGTTGCTTATTCAACGAAGAATAGGTAGGTTCTTTGACCTACTCTATTTCTAGGCATTCATACAGTTTTAATAATTAGTACAGTCACCTCTCTGCAAATTGTCAAGTTCTTGAAGAGACTAGACTCCTCACAAAAAAAATGGTATTATTGATTAATAAAATAACTACCACTCTTGAATAATTTCTCACCTCCTCCTTAACCCAAGTCAATGAGCAGCCTCTCCTGAGAGGTCTCTGAAGGTCTGTTGATATGGTTTTACTTGGCATCGATGAATTTTTATCCAAAGATTTTTAGGACTGTGGAAACATTCATGTAAAAATATACACTCTTGTCAAAGATTATACCTCATGAAAGAGTTGTTCTAATAAAAGCAATTTTTTTAACATTTCGGCTGTGTGTGCCTCATTGTCTAAGTGAATATATTTGTATCTGCGAGGGTATCACTGTCTGGTATCATTTGGCTAACATAAGTTAAACAGTTCTTTGGGTTGATAATCTGCAGAAACTTTCAAACAGGCCATGAAAATTCAGATTCTCTCAAATAAAATACAAAAAGAAAAATAAAACTTAAAAAACACCAAGTGAAAAAAATCCTCACAAATATTCCCATTGAGAATAAAAAAAAAGCTAGAATAAAATTTTGTACTATCCAACTACAAACATGGAACTTTCAAGTGACATTATTGTGTATTCACAGTTCAAGCTATTACAGCTCTCTATTCACAGTACTATTTGTTCAAGAAGAGATAAAACTCATCAACGAAAATGTAACACTTGGAAAACATATAAGAGATCCTGCTGTTATCACAAGGGGAAAAATGAAAGTAAAACTGCACCTAATATAGACTTCAGGGAAATAAAATGCAGTGTAATGTAAATCTAATAGAATTTCTGAGTTTATTTGAATGAGGTGATAAGGTGACCTGGTGATGGTGCATATAAACTAAAGCACTAAAGCTGTTAGTGCTGGTGAAGTGTATACAGGAGGGACACATAATTTCCAGCTTCCTTTTAAAAGCACTAGATTTCTGAGCCAATGCATCCAACCACGACAGTTTCTTTGTAATTGAACTGCTCTAAATCACAAGTTCCAAAAAAAAAACTTGTGCTCCATAAAGAAAATTATTTTTCATTTCTTGTGCTCTGCCCATTAAAATGGTTTAACCTGTTAAAGAAAAAATTTAATTTTTGTACAGTATAGATGAGACCAATGAAGCTTTTCTTCCTTCTTTTGACAACTCAATCACTTACCTAGTGGAAAACCTGAAACAAAAAGTTATATAACATACATTTGAGTAATTAAAATTAAATTTATAGCTCTACAGAGGATGCCTAAGTAAGCCCTGTAAGGATATATTAATGAAAGAAAACAGATCATATTTATAAGTAGAGCTAGGAGAAGCTGGAACTGAGTCAAGTAAGAGTCCTGGAAGTTTCTGCTTAGACCTTTACAGTTTGTCATCTGCATAAATGATTTATTAAGGGAGACCATCCATGAACAAATTATCATTAATATGATATATATAGCTATTGTGATATTAGGGAATGTTCAACAAGTGGACAGCTTAATTCAAAGGGCAAAAAGCCTTTTTTTTTTTCTTTTCTTACCAAGCCTACTTTAGCATCTAACATAGTATTGAAAGGAAACAGAGAACATGCTCTATTCAAATGCATATAGTGTGAAAAGTTGCTGTGTAACTAAGAGCTTGAAAATGCCCTTCCAGCACTGACCAATTCTAAGAAACCCACATCCCATCAGTAAGAAATTTAATAGGGATGGCAGAGAAGCTAAACTAAATGTCTTGTCCCTTTGGGGAGGCAGTTGCCACTTCTGACATTCAGAGTGAAGGCTCTGAGTAGTGATCACAAGCAGTTATATCATGTACCCGTAGAGGTGTTTCCTTTAGCAATGCTCAAGCAAGTTCCTGAGCAGCCCCTGAGCTGTGGCATCCCCTAGGTAGGTTGCCAAGACTTTACACCACCAAGTGGCTGCCAGGCTTATGATACTTTTCTTGTTTGTGCAGCAGGCCTGGCCCAACCTTGTTACTCAGGGACAGCAACACACATTAAAAAAACAGACTGTAACTTACAGGTGTCAAAGGGCCCAATCCTTACTGCTGTTGCATGTGTTTCTGAGTGTGCCTTCATTTTGAATGAAAACACCATTTCCCTCAGGGATAAAGAAAAAGGAAATACTTCCCCTTTCCTCTTTCATAGAATAAGACTGTTTACACAGAGGAAACAGCTATATCATGTTTCTAAGGATAAGCTACCACGCCCATTTCACAGTTTTGTTTCGAGGAGAAGTCACTTCTACACAGGAAAGACACCTTGTTCCCTGTCATAAGGGTGGGAAGGTGCAGCTCTATTTCTAGGGCTCAGCTGAGGCTGTTATTCATCAAGTTTGCCACTTCTTCCAACCTACTGTTACGCTTATCCTCTGCCCCAGCTGCAGCAACCGACTACAGAGCAGAAGGCCCTCTCTCAGGTATGACTGTCTGGGGCATATGTCACTGGCAAATAAGGACAACCTACACTCCCTATAAGTCCCTGTGGTTTGCAATTCCTATGGATTGGATGGCCACTCCATGCCCATTTCTTTATCACGCTTTGTGAGTCACTCTTCAGAGGAATTAAGAAGTGACTATGTTTTCTCATTTACTAGGGTTTGAAGTTTATGTACATTTGCATTGTGCAAATTTGGCATCAGGTCCTTGAAGTTCATTCGGGTTCATTTCACCCCAATCCAAGAATGTAATTCATCTGACCTGTTTTATACTTAGACTTAGAGGAATCACTGCCCATAAATGACTGGTTTACTCCATTGACTACAAAAGGTATCTACAAAACAAGCTCAGATCTAAGCAGCTGTACTACAGAGAGCTAAATCTGTGAAATCCCATGTGATATCAGAAGGACAGGCACAGTGCTGTGTGAGGTTTCTCTTGATGGTCTCCTGTTTGAGGAAAAGTGTTTTGAAAGAGAAGGTATTTGTAGATGCTCTCCGTAATTAACAAGCAAGGATTTTGTGCCTAAATAATGCCAAAGACTCGGGGGGCCGATTCAAGGAGTGGAATTTCTAGCCTTAATTCAAGCAACTAGATTCCTTGCTATTAGGTGTGTAAGACAGATATATTGAGATTCGCAGCAACTAGCAAACTGCAAGGTAGGACCCTCGATGACCCAGAGGAAATGCCAGAGCGACCTGAATCTAAAGTGTACCGAGATGTGTGAGATTACTGGCCTATTTTATTGTTGCAACTTAAAGCCTGCCCTAAGATGTAAAATTTGCACAATCTGTGAAGGAAGAAGGCACAGGAGAGTTATCCACATTAGAGAGCACTTAGCTGACTCTGTAAGTGGACCACAGGCACCACCTTCACACATAATCACTGCCGTTATTTGAAAGAGGCATAGAGACAGATGTCACCACACCAGGCTTTGAAGGCCTAAAAACTGTGGTCAGCTGCCAGAGGCAAATAAAAAAAAATGTAACTCAACTCACAGACTCTGAGACGTGAGATCTGTAAGACAGAAAGACATTTTGCTTCCTTAACAGTACAAAGGACTACGCAAACTGATAATGCTTGCTGTATAGGACCAAGGTGTTCCCTCAGTCTGAGGAGATGTCTTGAGTTTTAGTTTACTTATGAGGTTTCGATGAAAGGCAGAGCTAATATCAACATGAAACCTGAAAGGAGCTTTTTTGTGTGTGTACATATATATATATAAAGGCCATGCATTATGCAAAGACAGACTGGGTTGCATTACATCTTAGCTGAGCTCTCTGTAAGGCTTGCATGTAAATGGTGGGACTGGGGGTACGGAGATCCACGAAGGAAGGATCATGCTCAGGCATCAGTTTATGTCACTTATTTACTACTCCTATACAGTGAACATAACTTACATAGAGGGCCTGCAACTGGGTGGACTGGCAAAGTTCTGCCACACAACGTCAGGCTGTGTTAGTGCCCTTCAAGAGGAAAATAAATCAGGTAACTCTGCTGGCTTATAATTTCTTAGAGAATTGCTATTTTCCAGAGAGGATGCCTCCCTTACCCTTATACTACCTGCACTGTCATCTGAGACTCAGTATGATGTTAAGCCCAGGAAACTCCCACATCAGGTATATTGTCCTCAGCTCAGTACCAGTCCTTAGAAGTAGCCGTTAAGAGAAATCAATGTGAATTTGTAGCCAAAACAGAACACTCAATTTGTTGATACTAGGCTTTATTGTAACAAATAACAATATCTTGTCTGAAAACCCCCACATCTCCTAAACTTCAGTCTATGTGGCAGGAAGAGCTATTTCTAGCTCTTGTTTCACACAATGTGATAAAAAATAATTTTAGAATAAAAAAAAACAAAGAGCCAGAGGCATGCTACAGTGAAGTCTAGCAACTGTGAAGAAAACAGACTTTTTTAAACAGCCCAGTCTCTGAAGTGTCTGCTGCCAAAAATACAAATTAAGCAAGATTTAAAGATTACTAAAAAGACAAATGAAAATAAGAAAAAAAAAATTAGTAGTTATGATGGGTAATGACAGGGCTCTTCAGAAAGAAAGAAGAAAAGATTAGGAGACTGGGTAGAATGATTAAGTTACGTATGCCAACCATTAGCAAACCATCACTTTTCCCATCTGGGTCAATCTTTGATTTTGGCAAGTTTCATTTCACAGAAGCCAGCTCAACGAATTAAAGGTAGTGTTAATTTTCCAAACAGCATTTTCAACCTGAAAAGCTACTGCTGGGAAGCAATGAAACAGAAACACAAAATCGTAGTGATAAATGTGTTAAATAACTGCAGAGAAAAGCAATTCCTTCAGGTTGCCTGGAGTCAGCAGATCCCTGCCATGTTGCGAAAGTCACTTCTGCAGGGACCTTGAGCCCAAATGCTGGAATCAACTTTTGAATTTACATTGGAACGTGTAATCACTGCAAACCCTCTGGCAGTCAGAAGACTTATTTTCAAAAGAGCTGATGTTTTCTACTTTATTGTCCTAACAAAAACCTTATGGCAACACAGGATGTAGTCAGTCTAGAGAACAAGTTTGTGGGGTTAAATACTGGTTCATACTAAGCAATAGCCAGTAGATGTATTGTCTCTGTGCTGTTGCTTTTGGAAACAGACATCAGGATGCCACAGTGGATGGCAGGCAAAGTAGGGGTCTGTTACCATTAGTTCAGGTGTAATACCTGTAGCAGGTGAATGTGTGTGGAAACTCTCAAGTATTTGATCCTCAGGCACTCCAGCTCTAAAAAAATGCATGTCCTTCATTGGTGGCCTTGGTGCTTACCTGGCCAACCATGTGCAAATGGCAGGCCAAGAGCCTACCTGAAATACTCATTTTGGTCACTGTCAGATATTATGATCAAGTTGTTAATGACGATATGGCAAGAAGGTGGGTATCATGAACTGCGAGGAGCATAGCGGTGGTGGAAGTGTTCAGATACCAAAATAAGACCTCTTTACCTACCCGAAGAAATCTCCCTGAGAGTAATTGTGATATTTGAGCACCAGTAATTCTCTCCAAAGGCACCTAACAGATGCCTTTGTTCTTGTTTTTGCACCACTGAAGATGTTTTGAGTATTTCATGAATCCACAGTTACATTCTGAAATACAAGTTAACCTGCGACTTAATATGCAGAAAGCTTTTACTGAACTACAAGGTCTTTAGAAATTAAATAAAGAAATATTGTTATAACTGCAGCATAAGCTACCACACATGGGCTTTATTGTCTCAGAAAAATAAATTGCCCTGGTACAGTTCTTCCTGACAAGCAGTGAGCATTAGTTACATCCAACATTTTCTCTCACTAAGCATCAAAATACCTGATATTGAGGAAATTGCTGCACAGAAAATCATTAATCTTGCAGCACACTCTTTAACCCAACCTGAGTTAAGAAATTTCCTCTTTGAAATTCCTGCAATTAGCACCATGTTCTTCAGTGGAGCAACAATATGCTGCTTGTTACCCATGTAGCTGCTGTTCTGTATCTAAAATAGGCATCAGGCAAGCTGTGATGATGTCTTTACTTTAAGAGGCCAGGCTTCCAACTTGTCTCTGGAGCTAGCTGTTATCCATTTCTGGGAGGATGTGTTTCTAGAAGAGGATCATTAATTGTAAAATGGAATTGCAGTGTTGCACACCTCAATGAAGATGGCCAAGTGTTGATATATACACACAAACTTATCTGTCTCATTATATGACTTTTTCATCTCTGCTGTGAAGGTAAGAACACTTTTGGTCTGCTGTAATTGGAAAATCAAGAGTTTTACTTAGACTTCATTGTGCTTAATTTTTCTTCATATTTTTAGTCCCCAAAATGCAACTTCTGTGCTCTTACTCTAAACAATGTTTTCACAAGAATGTGTTGTGGCTTCACAGCTTCTAAACAAAAATGTGGAGCTTTTTTTTTCATGTCAAATTTACTCCATCAATTCAAATGCCAGCATGTCAAACTAGCTCTTTTCTTGCCATCTAGCTCGTTTATACTGGCCTTGTGATGAATCTGGACTCTTAGCCTTTAGAGGCACGACTACAGCCCGTCTCCCCACTGGCTTGAAATAAGCACGGCAATAAACCATTGTGGAACAACTTACAGGAGAAAAATCTAAGAGACACTCATTTTATTTCAACCTTTTAAAGGTTAGTGAAAGCTTGTTGTCCAATCTAGCTTTAATAGCAGTAGAAACCTTCAGAGGATCATTCTTTTATCTCAGGATGGGTACTTGAAGAAACTAGGATAAGAAAACTGAGATGCTTGATGGTTATTGAAACAGTCGATGTCTAATAATATCTTGTATTGAACTGTCTGGATGTCTAACTATTAGATGTCTGGAGTTTGTTTAGTCATTTATTCTACTAATGACATAAAAGTTGGAATAGAATCTAGCTTGCATTCCCATGGTTCTATTTATTCACGAATGTGCAAAAGACCCAAGAAAGCACTAAAATACTTATTCCTGACATTAATGACAAGTATTAACATACATGTTGTCTGTTCAATTGAATAAACTAGTTCTAATTTTACATGGTAATTTTTCAGAGTACTTTCACACTGCCTTTACTGTAGAAGAACTGCTCTGAATTAAGTGACATTTGCTGCTATTTGTACTGATCGAAGTAAGCTGCATAATGTGCATAATAATTATAACTCTGGGACATACTCAGGTTAACTGAAGAAGAAAATTACGGAGTAATGTTAAACATTACAGATAGCACTGACTGGAGACATCATCTGGACAACAGAGACTTAATAAATAAAGCTTGATGACATGGCAATAGATCATTTTAAACAAACAAATAAATATCACTGAGTTTATTCATATTATTTTTTGGCTCAAATGGTGGAAAACTACTTTATTTTCCTCTACAGTTCACTGCTTAGCACAATTAAAATAATGATATTTTTGAACCAGTAAGCTGAAGATTAAAATTTGGCAGGTCATTTTTAAATTGTGTTCCTAGCTCTCTATAATTTGTATTTCTCTGTCTTAGACTTCGTGGCTTTGTTCCTTCTCTGGATAACTGGCTGTCCTTGAAAACATCTTGCTTTCCATTCCAGATCAACCTTTTGAGCTATTCTGTTCTAAATACATTTCTTCTTATATACTTTCTCCTCTTTGTTGTCCCTTTGTCCAGCACATACATCCAGCTTAGCTTAAATGCCTTTATGGTTACTGAAGTCAAAGCAAGCAGAATTATTTCTGTCTTATTTATGTGGGGTACATGAATCTCTTGGAACACGGTAAATAAGATGCTGCAAATTTGTGAAAGGTAACTATCAAAAGCGGGATTAATTTTTCACCTCTATAAACAACCAGAATGCACAGATCTAAATCAGGGTGAAATGAAAGCTGCTCTAAAGTGCTCATTTCTTTTCTATGCCATAATAGGAGTTTAGCTGACTAGATCATATGTAGATGCCTACATTAAAACCTGAAGCATTGTGACACTCACACTTGTTCTTACTTCTATGTCTCTTCATTTCAGCTGTTGTTTCACTGAATGTTTTTTATTAAGAGTGACAGAGAATACACACTTAACAATTCATCACACTTTATTTTTCTGGTTTTTTAGCTTAGACCTAAATCCCTGCATTTCCCTTGGTTGAAAAAACGTTTCCTGGGGAAACATTTAAGCTAATGCCTCCAACAGATAATGTACAATAATGCATAATAATGTTTGCACCACACTGGCTTTTATTGGATATTCTTGTGATAGTTTTCTGTAATTATTTTTTTATGAATACTATTGTCCAGTCATTTAAAATGCCAATGATTTTAATACAGTAAAAATTCAAAGCGAGTAATATGTTGAATGCTTATCTGTTCTAAATCTTCCAGTCTTGTCTTCATGCCCCGTGATGTGAATTTTATGTGTTAACTATAAGTCTCACTGTTCTCAAATATCCATTGCTTATTTTTTCTGCTTCGTGACTAATACTCTTGTTTGCTATAAGTTTCTTTGGGGCAGTTGTTCTGTTTTGAAATCTAGCACTACTGTGGAACAATAACCATTTTACTGAACATATGGCTTAGTCGACTGTTTCAGGAACAGGTACAATTAGGTTATTAAAACACTGCAGCATCCAGTTCACTCCTTAACCCTCTTTTGAAAAGTCTTGCAGTTGACACTGCATGGTTTGACAAGATATGCTCCTACAGCACTGATTCTCTCAGAGCAGTTCTTGAAGGATCCCTCCTGTCTCCGTTCCAGCTCCTGGGTTTGGGAATGGTTTTATTCCCTCTCAAGGCATCAATTATTTTTGCTGTGTCACTGACAGATTTGAAAGGGTCAAACAGGAAGCCTGATATCAAATAGGTAAAAAACATATCATGCACCCAATGAAAAGAGATGAGTAGCATGTTATACAAACCTAACAACAGAAGAGAGGCGTTTCATGATGCCATCTGCTAGTTTCTCCCATAAAGCACTTACTATAGTGATGACTGATATAGAAGTGTTGATATACTCATTAAGTCTGGAATTCCTTTTCCAGTAATAATATTATTATCCAGCAAGTATTTCTAATTGTCTACTATTCATATTATATGTAGTAATAAGGTTACAACAGTTATTTTCTTCATTGTTAACTGTGGATGTGAAGAAGAAATACATATATTTTTTTATACAATCACTGTTGTTCAAATATCTGATAATTAAGAATGATACCTCAAAGGTGCTAATTTCTCTATGGATGGTGTCTTCCATTTATGAACTCTTTTTCTTACGTCTTCATTATACATTTCAGGGAACATATTAGCCAGTAGCAGACTTTTACACATTCATTTGTTTGTAGAAAATGTTTAAGAAAAAAAGACAACTGCTAGTTGTGACTTTGTACTTCTTGCTCCCGAAAGATACAAAGCAGCCAAGTAATTTATAAGGTGATGGAAAAGTTTCAAGAAAAAATCGAGTAGAGCAGACATGTTAGCAACCTGGAAAATTAAGATGAATCTTTTAACAAGTTGTTTAGACAAAGCTCAGCCTAAAAATTCATTTCAGTGAATGCAAACAAATGTCTGACAGCATAAAGGAGATGTACTGTGATTCTGGACAAGCAGGTACATTATTTTCTAAATTTTCCAGTTGTAGCCCTCCGAGGACTGTTTTGGGAGCTCAGGGATGAATTACAGTCACTGTAGACAAATGACAGTATACTTCTCCTGTGGTGAGGTGACAAAGTCGAAACAAAAGATGAGTCTCGCATACCTACTGAAAAGCCAAGATATTCATTGAACTTTTTAAGCCTGAGGCTTTCTGGATGCACCAAAATTAGCCAGATCTGACACACTGATTCCACATTTGAGAATTCACTAAGTTATCATTCTTGCTCTGAGTGACAAATAGAAATCAGGTGGCAAGCAGCACTGAGAGTCTTTGAAGAGAGAGTGAAAGTAGCCAGAGTTTTCTGGCAGGTTACCAACCTGAGATCTAAAGGGCAAGTAAGTGCACTGACTAAACCTCTCTTTTTCCAAAAATAGGAATATACTGCAATTAACTGGGATGATTCTTTCTATGGCTCATCTGGCAAGAGTGTAACTTAGTTGAAACAGTTATCCTCATACATGTAAAACCTTAAAGAAGGTCTGTTTTCTGGTTTTGGGCAAGAAAGAAAAACATGAAGGTGATTGTAATCGTATTTTGCAATTCATAATGTGCTTAACACTTTAGTAGATACATTTAAGACTATAGTTAAAGAAACTAACATTCTGTGCAGAAAAAATGCGGATTTGTGCTGAAAAAGGGCAGGATTATTTTGGAAAAAAAAAAAAAGAGCCAGCATATTTACTGAAAGATTCTGTAGCAAACTGATCCTCTGAACTTCTTGCATAAAATATTTAATTCATTTCGAAGAAGAATGCATACTTCTGGAGGGCAACAGAAAGAAATTTCTCCTGCTTTAACCAAAGGCACAGTAATATTCTTGAGAGGCCTTCTGACCTTGGCCCAGGTGTCCTCCCAATATACTAGAATCCGTCTTTGCATAAACTTTCCTCCAGCTCCCCTCTTCTGAGCTACAGTCTGCTGCTTCTGGCTTTACTATAGCAAAAAGCCATGTGGCATTTCCTGACTCATTTCCAAGCTCCATACATCACCGAACAATAACTCCCAGTCAGCAAAACTTTTAGATGCAAGAATATACTCAGCCTATTGACAAGGACAGACTCCATTGGCAACATCTCTCTGAACCAAAGTGAACCAAAATTTAGTATACATAAGCAGATCTAACCTAATGCTCACTGCCTAAGCAAGGCATTTCCTGAAATGTGGATGAAGATTTTACACTCCAAGTCTGACCACAATCAGATTTTTAGCTTGTGGACATATTTTTAAGGGGATTTATCTCAGCCTTTTCCAGCTGCCTGCCTCTGAAGCAATATCTGGCACAATCCTTTGGGATGCCTTGACTGCTGAAGCACCATCCGATGTTGCATTATGTAAACAGTTCCAATCGAACTCTTTTCTGAAATGCTTGAATCCATATTAAGGCATGTGTAGAACATATAGTTATGGTTAAGTATTGTGCACCTGTGTGATGCAATGCTTAAAAGTGTTATTTTATAAACTTAGGAAAGGTTTTTCCACATTTCATAATCTGGAAAAAAAACCCATTCAGTGTGCCTACCTGAAGACATATGGGAATTCTGTATATAGTACAGATATGGAGACAACTTAGCTGAGGTTTGATCCAAGCCCTGCTGCATCAGACAGGGCTGTTTCTTTTCTTTAAAACAGATTTTTAATGAGACTTCTATTTCATCCACAGCAGTAGCCTCAGTCTAGCTCCCTTGGTATTCACTGGTCATTACCATTAATTCAGCTAGGGACATAAACTAGTTCTGTTTTACAAACTATGCATAAATAGATTAATCTCTTTTATCCTGTGCCCTACTTTATGTAATTCTTTATTCAACAAAATAGCTCATTCTCTTCATAGCCTTCCTTACAGCTTTCCTTACCTTTAGACCTTGCACTGCCTTCTTGGAGGAATAGCCATACCTGAAGGTATGGGAAGAAACAAAATGAGTCTTAAATTTACTCCTCATGCTCATATAGGTATTCAGGGGCAAGTTCTACAGAAAGAAAGAATACCAGTTTTATGAACATTGTTAACAGTGTATTCTGTATTTTTTCTGACTTAAAAAATGGAGTAGATGAGAGATTTTCTTTAAATAGAATTTTAAAAATTTGTATGCAGTGCTCTCTGGGCAAAAAAACCTCTGAAAAACAGGTTCATAAAACTGTCACAGATAAAGATATCCAGTTTGGAGTTCCTTTTTTAATTGTTGGATACTCCAAGAAAAAGTTGCATCTCTCCAACACAAGTACATCAGTTTTTGAACTGGGGTAGCTGGGTTGTGATTCAGTCCATCAGGAAGTGACTTTTTCTTTTCTTCTTTCCCACTGACTAATGAATATCACTGCTTAACCCACAATTACTTTTTATTCAGCAAGAGAAATGCCTTTCCTTCGGACGACCTTGCAGGATAAGAAAAAGCATCCTCTGTCCTGTAACCTAGTGCAAATTTTCTGTGAGAGCTGCAACTGCCTCTGTACTGCTTTGTGATGAGCCAGGAATGATTCTCTGTCTTCACTGAAACCGCTCTTGTTCTGGAAGCCCTGAAAAGTATTGCTTTCAGGCTTCCCTTCTTGGGTCACAGCCACAAGAAGGTTTGCAAAGTGAATGCAGCAACAAGAGAAACAGGTTTTACGTAAGAAAATACATATACAGATGGTAATCACAATATTGGATTACATAACAATACGCATTATGGATTGAAAGCCAACAGCAGTAGTTTGAATTCAGCCAAGCCAGATTTACTCATCTTTTTTCTCTTTTTTTTCTGTCATTTGAGAGGAAGACCTGCCGTAGTATGGTTACAGAAGGCAAAATACTAAGTATGAGAAACATAATAACAGCAATAAAAATAAATTTTGTTTACTTATTAATGTATTTTACTTTGAGGATTGTATAATAAGAAAAAGAAGTGATAAATTGCAGACATATCTTTTTCGGTTAAGAGAGGAAATGTTTTATTATTAGTGTCAGATGTAATGAATGTAGTTTTGAAATACCATTGCTAGCATAACTAAACATTTTTCAATAGATCTGGATCTTACTTTTTATAATCATAAAATTTAAATGCATTTGCCTTTGCTTTTTCAGCAAGATTCCTGGCAGGTCTTTCTAGAGGAAAAATGTGGAAGGCTTTAACTTTTTGTCTGTAATGAAAAACATGCCTTTTTCCCTAATTTAGTAGGGGTGAGGGATCACACAACTCCCCTGCTTTGTATCCATCTCAGGAGCAGGAGAGGCACAAAACCAATATCACTTGAACCAGTTTTCCAAGGTTCAGCCAGCCTCCTTCAGCAGATTTGTTACTTCTGCTGTGGCCATGCTAAACTATTTAAAGCTGCATACAGAAACTTCTACAGCCATTCCTCCATCTTTTGGCACAAGATGGTTTACTCAACTAAAATAACAGACTCTGGGGTCCAGAAAAGTTAAATAAAGATCCCTGGTACTTAAAGCAAGAAAGTTGCTATATTCTGTAATGTGAAGAGTAAAATTCTATCTTCATTCAGAGCAGCGGGAAGATGCATGTTTCTTTCAAAGGAGTTAGAATTTCAAGTGCAGGTAAAAAGCAAATATCCTGTAACATCTGTTTATACACCTTGAAAGCATACACTAAGTGTATTCATTCTGTCAAGCAAATGCAGAGTGTATTCAGGCCTTTTCACCAGTATACCAGTCACTAAATGAGTAGGAGTAACTCTAAAAGTCAGTTGCTAACAGATATGAAAACACTATAATAACATAACAAGATAAATTGATGCTTCTTTGTGACATGTAACTGTTTCTTCCCATCCCTGAATGTTTTCAAGAATATATGAACGCAAAAATTTAAGAGGTTTTGACATGGAAAACTGAAGAACAATGGATAAAACACATTGTTGAATTCTCACAAACTGCTACACACAGTTTCTTTTCATTTTCTAAAACTTTGTGTAATAGAGAAAATAAACATGACAAAATGTTTGAAATCAGAATATTTTTTAAGACTTGTGACATATGGTGCTGTATAACAATAACACAGTAACATTCTGTAGACAATTTTAGATGGAGATATTTAACAAAGCAAAATCTGCTATGGTAAACAAGTTTCCCTCAAGATTTGTAGAGATGCAAAATCACATTAAATGTATAGGTTGAAGTTTAAAGCTGTCCAGAAATGACCACAGCATTTTCCAAGTTCCTTCTTTCTTCTATAATTCCTTTTTTTCTTCCATTTATACTGTAAAACATGACAATACAGGTTCTAATGTTTTGTTTCTGAACATTTATATGAAAGATTAAGTGCAGAACAGACAACATATCTGCATCCAGGGGTTAGAACAGAGTCGTACTCTCAAGTCTTTTACAGCAGTCTATTGCAGAGATTGCAAACCTCAATTTTTTTCATTTTTTCTAGTGGGTTAAATTCAGTCCAGCATACCATACTATTTTCCTTCAGAGTTGTAACCTGTTAACTAATGTTACAGTGTAAGTTTTTGAGAAGACTCAATACCATGCCTCCAATTTAGATAGCTCTAAATGATATGTCGGAAGAAATTTTGGCTGAGCATTCTTGGAGCGTTCGCTAAGATATATGTTGTAAAATATAGCTGCTCTCAGTTTATAAGATGTTGTGAAATTCTTTCTGGACAATCTTTTGTAGTTTTTAGGGTAGAGACACAAAAATATCTGGAGAAATGTTGTTATTTGATCATCACCTATTGCACGTATAATCAACAGCATGTGCCAAGATTTCTGTGTGCTCCTTCACCTGCAACTCTAAAAAGGTGTTATTCCCAGGACAGAAGCCTTACTCTTTGCATTTGTCCAGACCCATAGGTAAGTGTGTTCCCCATGCAAAGGGCAGCAGAGATTCAGACTCCCTCACATCCCTCAGAGAGAGGGTTGGAAACAAAGGGCTGATACACTGGTATCAGTTGTCAGGGGTGTGCTCTTCTTCTACAGCATGCCTTGCTTACAGAGCCCCACACTTACAGGGCACAGCATATGCCTAGGTGCTAGCTTTTCTACTTTGGTGGGCAGGAACCCACCAGGAAAGTTATTGTTTTGTACAGAATTAGACCAGGATAAATTAATTCATTCGCATTGTTTCTTATATGCAGAAATAGCCCAGGACTGCCAAGTGGTATGTGGGACACATGCCAAGGAAGGATTATGTGGGATCTACTTGCTATAGGGCCGATCACACTGCTTGGGGCAATTCAACAAAGCACAGATCTCTGTCTGTCATTGTCTTAAGGAAAATAAACCTAAAGGAGGTCTCACTAAGTTATTCAGTCCCTTATCCAAACTCAGGCCAGGATCAACCATACCTATATTTCCAGTTTTACTCTAGATATACTGTGCAGCAGAACTGCTTCACTATCTTTTTTCCCCCCTCCCTCCCTTTAGTTGTGGTTGATTGATGTACCAGTTTTCTTTCTGGTTGTACTGCAGAGAACAGGCTGCCCAGCGGCAACCCGTGCAGTCAGCTTTAATGTGCGCATATCATCATCTTCACACTTTATTCAAATATCCAGCAAAGAAGAAGTTGAAAGAGAATGCAGGCTGCAATGGTTCGCACAGATTATGTAACATCTGCTCTGTAATCAGTAGAAAATAATTTGTCTGCCTCATCAACGACATTACTCACATTTAGGTAGAAAAATAAATTGCATGAAAAATGAGTTTCAACCTTGGCAACAGATCCTCACTTCTGCTTACAATAGAACAGAAACTGGAAATGGAAGAGGTGTTGCTGCCTACAGCATAAAGGCATTTCCGAAGACATGAGTGTGTGTTGCATTCCTGAGTGTGACCTGATTTCCCCTGGGCACAGTGAGACTTGTTGGAGAAACTGCAGAGAGAAGACAGAGCAATATTTTCGTGATATAAAGCACAGACCGCTATGAAGTAAACAGAAAGAAACTTTCATGTAATGAAAAATGAATGATATTATATATTATATATAAATATCGTGGTAGTTTATGACCTGATAATCAAAGTTACATGAGGAGGTATGTGCTTTATGAGGTGCTCTTTTCCACCATTCCCCCATGCTGAGTGCCAAAAAGCAGGCAGCAATGTGTCAGGGCCATACATTTGTTTTATGTTTAACTTGGGGGTAGAGGAAATGAAAACTCTCTTTAAATTCTTGAAATATTTATGTCTTAAGAAAATAATCCTGAAGGAAGTCTTCTTTTTACGTGCAATATAAAAATAATACTTTTGCACAGAACTCTGCCGTGACCTCTAAAAATACGTAACAGGATTTTGTTGTCAGCATTGCAGAGCTTTACAAAAAGTCTCCTGCTCTATTAGAGGTGGAATTTTTGCTGAAAAGTTTTGGGAAGTTCAAAATTTGCCTTAGACCCAAGTGTAAGGCGTTAAACGTGTTGGAAGGAAACAAAATTGAGTAGGGAACCTATCCAAAGAACAACACGGTGATGAGTATCTGATTTAAAAAGAATTAGAAATGAGTGCTAATATATTCTTTTAAAGCCACTCATGCTATATTAGATTGGGGAAGATTGTTACACTCCAAACAGGGCAATCAAGAAGATATTCAATGATGGCTGCTAGTACTAAGTTCGTTTCCATGGAATAAAATTTATTTAATCACATATTCATTGTTTTCTTTTCCTCCTGTATGAAAATTAGAAGCTTAAAAACACATTGAATGTCTCTGACTTTTTGGGAGTACTTTTTCTGCTGATTTTTAAACAAAGATGCAAAATGGAACTTAATCCATTCTTGTACCTTAGTGTCGGATAATAATACAAAATGTGTCTACTATTCATTTATCAGTATTTCAAATCTGCTAAGTTGATGGGTAAGTAGATGGCTTTTTTATCATTCAGTGAGCATTTTCACACGTGACTCATTCAGAGGACAAAACTAAAATTTATTTGAAAATCTTTCTACGTAATTTTTTACGCTGAGTAATATTTCCCTAGAAACCCTTGAAGCTGAAACGTACTTTAATTATTGATCAGCCTGGTTGTGGTCCTGTCCAGTTCATCTTGTTACAGTGGAGATAATTTGGCAAAAACACCTAGATTTCACCATGTCTGATGCAGTTAAACTACTATGTTAGCTTTCCATTCAATTGCTGCCAGAATTTTATATATATGACAATTTCACACCTTAACTAATACTCCAAGAGAGGCAGCTTTTGCTTAAATATTAACTGTAAAGAGTTCGATAAAATATCCTCAGAGAATATTTACATATTTTTTAATTATTTAAAAGTAATTTTTATTAAATTTTATTAAGATAATTTCAGTAATTAATCCAAATTTGTATAAATTAACAAAAGGATTTTCCATTGATTCCAATAGGTTTTTTGAGTCAGGACATCTCCCAGTAAGTCCTAATTTCAGAACTCTTTGTAATTCTACAGTTACTGCTGGCTTTTCGAAAAGCTACATCATTCCCAACATTATATAATGGCTTAAATTCAGCAAAATTCTTAAACAAATTTTTTAACTTTCTCATATACAGAAGAGTAAAGGTTTGGAATTTCTACCGACCCACTTTTTTTTTTTTAATCTTGCATCTTACTGAAGTCTTCTGGCAAGAAGTCTCAGATGTTAAAAAACTTCTTAAGGAATAATTTTAAAATACTTCCTTGATCAGTTCCAAGTATATGTACATAGGTGTTCTTCCTCTTTGCCCATAAAACAAGATTTTGAGCATAGCAATACATAGCTCCTACACAGTGCTGAATATTCCCTCTACTCTGCTAGAAATGAATAAATGAGAAAAAAACCTAACAACATAACTTCTGACAACCTTTTGACCTGTGTTTTAATTTTTTTATATCTCATACTCTTTTTGGAAATAAACATAGTCCCTTCCTGATGTGAGAATGTCATTTTATATCTCATGGGAGCTGTCTTCTCTCAGACTGGTCTATGACAACCACAGTGGTAAAAAGTGATTCAGATTGCGAGTGAATATTTCAGATAACAGTGATGCTACATTTTCAGCAATATTTTCTATCGCCGTACATGTTCATCCTACTGCTCTGCTGGGTTCTTCAATACCTGTGATCCGAGAGAATTCAAGGGGGTATCTGTAACGGACTGGCAGGTATTTTCATCCTATGGTTGATGCCAGTAAAATGTGAGAACACCTTTCCCATTACTATGATTACCAAGCTGCAATTCTCTATAAGGAAGGAGAGGGACTATCAAACATTTCTCTCAAAATGTAACTGTGCTTATCATTAGAGATGGCTTGCTGGCAAGGCTGACTTCCCCCTTGCTGACAAAGAGACCTCGCAAATTCAGCATGGTGTGCCAGGGAGACCATTGGGTGGGCATTCCATGGAGATTTCCTGCCCTGAATAAGGGGACTTAGATGTCCCTGCAGCGCCAGTCCTAGATGGTACTTGAAAGTAACAGCTTGACAGCCCACCTGATCCCTACCCTGGTAAAGATTTTGTAGGAATAGGAGGAAAATGTATTTTCCTGATGAATCAGGACCCTCGTTTCCTGGAAATGCTGGGGGGTTTAATGATATGTGGGCCAATTTTGCTTTTTAACAAAGGAGTTCAAAAGCCTACTGGTCAAGCTGAGCAAATTTACATCACTGGTAGCCCTGTATTTCTCTTAATCTGACAAAAGCCTGCATTATTCTGACATGAATTAAGACCAGTTAATACCCTATAAACATCTTGGGTGTTAATTATCAAATTTTTGCTAAAGCTTTCAGTACTCATTCGTAGCATTTGCAATTTCTGTCCCACTTCACATTCCAAAGAGGGACACTTGATTTTGTTGATGATAGCAACTTTAATTGCTGTTGTCCATTGGTGTAAGTAGTGCTGCAGAAATCTACATTTAAAAAAAACCCCAATGCAATGCAAACCCTATAATTGTGCATATTTATCTTACCTTCAAAAAAGGGCTGAGTTCTGTCCTTTCACTATACATTCCTCCTTATTGAAAAGGTGTCTGATAGCTTTCACTTTTTAAAATAGCTTATTGAACTTTCAGAGCTTTTCAATTAGCCAATATATCCTGTAATAACATATAGTACAGAAGGTAAAATTTTGAAATTTGAATTGAAGATTTTTTCTTCCTTGAAAAGAAAGAAGCAAGTGCACAAAGACTTGGTCAGGATTGTAGACATAAGTGAGGACCGGCTTCAGTGTAGCATAACTGATTTAGTTCCCTTGCCTAAAGGGTTCTGCTGTTGAAGAAGATGCAGAAAACTCCAACTTGAACAGATACACATAGATATTGCAGTAGGTAGGAAATATGGATTTGTTCCAGCATATCTGCTCATGAAAGCAAATAAATATGTAGTAGAAATTGCAGATTAATCAGATTTGGTATAGATGTTCATCACTAAGTCATGTCGTTGTCAAAAAGAAAAATTAGAAGATATGTAAACAGAAAAATAAAAGAAAAAATATTTTCCCCCCTATATTTTGTGACTTCCACTAAGTATGCATAGGACTTACATTCCTAATTCCCATTTGTGCTTTTAAACATGTCTGCTATACACATTTCTTTGGTTTTTGAGGCAACAATCTCAAAAGTAGTCTTGATTAATACGTACCTGTGTAAACTAGCTTACAAACTCACATTTTCACAAAAATTAATGTAAACAAGAGATTTTGAAACACATAGCACTTCATATTGTTGCATTAATTATGTTAATGCTATTAAAATATTTTTATCACCATTATCAGATTGTCTTTCAGAAGATGGTGTGGCATTCTTTCCACCTCTGTTTGTGCACTGACAATTGAGATGTGTTGAAGTAGTCTAGTGTGACTATCTTAAAAACTTGAAACTTTGGTACAGAAAATAAGGTAAAGTTTGGATAAAGTACTTCTGGAGATGTCTTTTCTCTCAATTTGGTTTAGACAGACCATAGGATAAGTCTAGATATCTCATATTTGTGCTGATGATAGATAAGAGGACTCTCAAGCCAAGAGGTAAAGTCTTTCAATAGCATAGACTAATCTCATATTGAGTAGCTTTCATTGAAACACAAATATTTTCCTGAGATGTCTCATGGACAAATTGTTCCTATCAGGAGACAAAAGATAAACTCAGCCCAAGTAGCAATGCTGATGAGGCTCTCCAAAGAAGATCTCATTACTCTCCTTGGTTCTGTTAAAGAGGAACTAAGATCTCAAATAAACCAAGACAAATTTTGATGGAAGATTTACAGCAGGAAAATATTTCATGATTATAGAACTTGCCTGCAGATAGACAATATAATTGTATCCTGTGGAAACCTAACAGAAATGCTTTAGAATTTTTTCCTAATGGAAAAAAAAAATATGTATATGCATATCTGTTAATGAACTACATAGTACAAAAACCAAATTAAGTTGAATAAAGTTGCACAGTATTAGGGCAAAGATTTTGGGCTAGTTTTGTAAACTATGAAAGAATGAGCATCTGCCATTTGTATAATTTGTTTCATTACTTCTGTATTTGCTTAATTTTACTTGTTTCACATGCAAAATTATTTTTTTCCTACATTCCTATTAAGATGTAATTCTTACAACACACCAACCTTCATGTTTAAATTCCAGTGTTCGGAAACACTAAATTAAGATTGACTGCATGGTTGTAATTCATGCCCCTTGCCCTTATGCACTTTAACAGTCTTTACCTATGGAACACATTTGATCTTTTTTCCAAAGGTACTTTGCCTCAGCCAAGGAACTGAATGGATAGTAATTCCAATTAGCAAGCAGTAACACATTTTTTGTTTGATTTTGTTGGTGAGGGTTTTGTTTTTATTACTCAGTGTGTGTATCCTATCTGAATGATCAGAAAGTTTGGCTGAAGAAGATTACTACCATGAGATTCATTGTTTAGTTCACAAATTGTTTACCTTACTAGTTTCCATATCCTTGTTCTGTTGCACATTGGTTTTAAGGATGAAGTAATGTTGCAAATAAGACTGGATGACTATCTTACAACTTCATCTCAGGTCTCTTCATAAACTCTTTCAGTTTCTTTCACCTTTTGTTACTGAACAGAAATCTCTTTGCAAATTCCTTGTGAATGAGGTAGCTCTTTAAAAAGATTCCATAACTATCTGTTAAAGTTCAGGAGAGAATAAATACATTAATAATGTTACTTGGTGTTTGCATTGCTGAAGACAATGTACAGAGAACACACAGTGAGCAACAATTGATTTTAGATGTAGTAACTGCCCACTCTTTCTTTTACTTTTTTTGGTGGTAGTGGTCAGAATCCCCCCAAAATTAGTCATAGTTTAACTTATGCCCCTTTTAGGTCCATGTACAGAATTCCTTGGGAATGGTGATTATGGATGCAACCAATCACATAAAATATTATTGTTAGTCCAGAAAAGACAATAGAAGAAAGATCTCAGACCAAAGATGCTATTTTTGGGTTTTGTGTGCATTTGTATTTCCTTATCTTAAATCATTACATTCAATGGTTCCTTCCTTGTTGGGTTTGGGAGAAAAAGGCTGAATAAATTCAATATAATAACAAAAGATTAATTTCACACTGTCTAAATAAGATTTATCAATCCTCTGTAGTGAATAATTTAAAAAGTATGCCTGTAGCACACAATTGCCAACCCTGGGCCATGCGTCACAAATACATGTGTTGTTCCCTGTTTTGCTTTCAGTAATTAATGAGGCTCACAACTTGTCATGCAAAAATAAGACTATTTGTTTATTTTTTTTCTCCTTCTGCTCATTCAGGACATGCTAGCAATATTTAAGACTCCCAAAGGGCTTTATTGCAAACAAGAAACAATCTGCAAAACTCTCAGAATATGCTACAGTTACACTGATAAAGCTACAAAAATATATTACTGCTGTATGGTCATGCCTTCAGGCCTCTAAGTAGAAAGACAGAAAAGAGAAAATAACCTTGAGGATAATGTTCCTCCTTTAGTGTAAACAGATAGGATTAGCTATTAGGAAAAAAATAAAGAAAATTATCACCTTGTAAATCTTTGCAAAAAAAGTCTGGCATGTACTCTTCCCTTTCTACCTAGACATTACTGTGTTCAACAAAAAACAAAATTTTTACTTTCCTACCTCTTATCCAGTCTCCCAGCAGCATGGCTATCGTCCCTCAGATAAAGCAACACCAAACTAGCACGGTAAGGTGACAGTGGAGCCTGTCATGATCTGACCATGGTCAGAACCAAATAATGAGCCCATGAAATGAAAGTTTTGCCAAGTGCCAGTCTGATTATCGCAACAGAGCTAAGTCCTTTTGCTGATGTGCTCTTCTAAGTCCTTTTGCTGATGTGCTCTACAAATGACCAAAGAAAAAGTGCTTAACAGTCAGGAGAAAGTAAAGAGACATTATGAAGAGAACTGTAAGGCAACATTGCAGGTCTGTTAGAATCAGCTTTCCAAAGCTACCAATCATAAACTGATATCAGCAATTCAAGTGATGTGTACAGAAGATGACTGTGGCACTGACTGGTGTCACAGACTGAGGACTAATGGAGGAAGTGTCATGTGGAAGTATTTGAGAGACAAATGTCACTTCCAGTTTTGCACAAAACACTTTATGTCACACAGGCAATGTGATAAAAATAATCAGATGAGTTATTTTTACAGAAAATTTAAGCACAATTACTAATAAAACTGAATCTTCCCTCTCCCACCCAATGACTTCCTCTCTGCTGACATTAAATAATCGGAGCAGAGATTCATTTGAGCCGAGTAAAGAGTACACCAATTTACTGGGAATTGTGAAGTCAAATCCTAGCCTTGTGAGGGTTTATAAAAACTGAAGTAAAGGCAAGTTTTTCCTCAATAAAACCAATATAAATTTATTGTCTTTTTGCTGTGAGACCTCAGGTCTCTGGTAGACTTGGCTCTATATTAGGCAGCAAGACTGTTTAAGACATATTGCTACCGAAGAAGGTACCAATGTGCACTTTGAGACGGAGTCCCCAAAGAATCATAGAATCTCTTAATTTGAAAAGACTTTCGAGATCATTGAGTCCAACTGCACCTGTCCACCACTAAATGCCTCTCTCCAGCCTCCTTTTCTCCAAGCTAAACAACGGCAGTTTCCTCAGCCACCTCTCATAAGGCTTGTTCTCCACCCCCTTCACCAGCCTCGTTGTTCTTCTCTGAATGTGCTCCAACATGTCAATGTCCTTCTTGTAGTGAGGGGCCCAGAACTGAACAGAGTACTCAAGATGTTGTCTCACTGGTGCTGAGTACAGGGGCACAATCACTTCCCTGTTCCTGTTGGCCCTCTTGGCCACCTGGGCACACTGCTGGCTCATATTCAGCCGGCTGTCAACAAATATCCCCAGGTTCTTCTCTGCCAGGCAGCTCTCCAGCCACTCTTCCCCAGGCCTGTAGCACTGCATTGGGTTGTTGTGTCCTAATTGCAGGACCTCATACTTGGCCTTGTTGAAATTCTTATCGCTAGTTGCAGCCCATCGATCCAGCCTGTTCAGTTCCATCTATAGATCCTCCCTATCCTCAAGCAGATTGACGCTTCCTCCCAGCTTAGTGTGATCCACAAACTTGCTAAGAGTACACTCAGTCCCCGCTTCCAGGTCATTGATAAAACTATTGAACAGAACTGGACCCAACACTGAGCCCTGTGGAGCATCACTCATGACCGGCCTCCAACTGGATTTAACTCCATTTACCACCACTCTCTGGGCCCAGAAGAGGGTGTGCCCATTCAGGCCAATGGCAGCCAGTTTCTCCAGCAGAATATTGTGAGAAATGGTGTCAAACGCTTTAGTAAAATCCAGGTATGCTATATCCATAGCCTTTCCCTTGTCCATTAAGCAGGCAACCTTGTCACAGAAGGAGATCAGGTTGGTCTGGCAGGACCTGCCTTTCATAAACCCGTGTTGACTGGGCCTGATCACCCAATTGTCATGCAGGCCTGTAGTTCCCTGGATCTTCCCTCCAACCCTTCTTGTAAATGAGCATAACATTTGCCAGTTCTGAGTCAAGTGGTACTTCCCCGGTCAGCTAGGACTGCTGGTAGGTGAGGGAAAGGGTTTTGGTGAGCACCTCCACCAACTCTCTTAATACCTTTGGGTGGATCCCATCCAGCCCCATAGACTTGTGAATGTCTAATTGGCTCAGCAGGCCTCTAACTATTTCCTCTTGGATCACTCGGGCTTTGTTCTGCTCCCCCTTCCTGCCTTCTGGCTCAGGAGGCTGAGTAACCAGAGAACATCTTACCTTACTATTAAAGACTGAGGTGAAGAAGGCATTAAGTACCTCTGCCTTGTCCTCATCCTCTGTCACTATTGTTCCCCCTGCAAAGGTGTTGCTGTGGAGGAGCTCAGAAGGCATTTGTATCGTTTAGGATGCCACACTGTCAAATTGTTCTGTATTTAAGTGGAGATCTGGTTGAAAAAAATGTTCATAGACTCAGTAACTAAAGGAGAAATGCTATGTTCCACACAGTGTGCTGGGTTACAACTTTTTCTGTTCTTTTGGTTGGGTTTTATGATGAAGAGTACATGCTCACTAACTCCCTGATCCATCTTATTCTTTCCAGTGCTTCCAATCGTTTGTACAGCTCAGTCTATGACTACATTAGCCCCTTAGAAAAACAGCAGCAGCATCTCCTGATAAGAGTTGATCTTGAGGGCACACCACTGTTGCTGAGGCATTATTGTCCACTTTATATGCACCTCAGGGGTTCTGCTTCACGTTGACTCTAACCTAGCCCCTTGGACTGAAGACCATGGACACTGTCATGCCTTATGCATGCTCTTAGCTTATGACTTTTATTCACACTGACAGATCCTAGGCTTCTAAGACTGCCCCATAACATAACCTGAAGTGGTTGTTGGAGACCACAGAGAAATTGACATAAAAAACACATTCGTTTTCTGAACTGAAATACTGAAGTGAGCTCGTCTTTTTGAGGATGCATCTTCAGATTATTTGAGATAGTGTGTTTCTGAGGATGTGAGACAAGCAGTATCTTATCTTTCTGTCCATGTGGATATTATGATTATAACTAAACTTCACATGCAATACGTGGGACAGGGCAGAAAAACTTATGTCCTCCCCATTTTACATACTTGCTCAGAAAGACTCACTATTTAGCTGTAAAAACAGTTAGTCACAGAAACATAAATAAATGGATAATCTGCAATATTCTTTAATTGCATAAAACAGAATATGTTATTACTGGACAGAAGAATAACACTTTCTCTTACCAGTCCCTTTTCATTTTTTTAAAAAAAAAAAGATAGAAAAACCAGAGTGTTTTAAGATCTTAAAAACATTAGCTGATACCCTCCCTACAAGGCAGAGGTGTTTTACCTTACACCCACAGAATACAATACACCAAAGTAGCACACATTATGAGGCTGTGTGAGAAGGAGAACAGTATTGCTGTAAACCTAAGACAGGGCTCTCACCACAGGGTTGTCCCTCTTACAACACAGAACATATTTCTCTGAGTCTCCTCTGTTTTCACACAAATAATCACTGTCAGGAAAATAAGTCTTTCCATAGCCAAGAGAACCAGAATTATCTGGCAACTTCTTGCTCCTCAAGATGTTGTAGGCACTGAGAGAGGTCTTCAGGCAAAATGAGGAAGTAAGGACAATGAGAGGGATCGCCAGTCTCACTGGCTTGTGATAGTTGCAGGGAAATATGTTTTTAGTTTCAAGATCACTTTACTCCTTTATTATGTAATTGAGATGGAAATGGAAATGCCTCAGCTATGTTACTTTATGAGGAAATTCTTTTATTGCACGTATATAATTCTTGTGATTTTTTTTTCCCCAGGATGCTAGGAACCCCTTTCAAACAAACAAAACAGAAAGAGGAAAAAATAATGAGTGCTGGCACTCGGAAGACAAGGACAATGCTTGTTCGATTGACTAAAGCATTTCTATAATTTATATCAAGTTTCTCTATTGACTTGAACGCATGTGCAGAAAGTGATGCCTGCCCTACCTTTACTTGTAACACTTTCCATTTTGGTATCTGAAAGAGAATCCCTACAGATTATGTGACTGTAACAATATGATCGTTTAGTTCAAAAATCCTCTGAAGACAAAAACGTTAGAGCAGTTTGTTCAGAATGGTCACCAAAGTACCCCAAGTAGAGAGTCTGAATTTTATGCAAGAAAAAAGAAACGGAGTATTGTAAAATAGCGTCTGAACTTTTGTCCCTACTTCATCATAACAGAAAATTAATATGGAGGATGGAAAGTCTAGACTTCATCTTTCAGGGGAAGAAATGAGCTTTGAAGATAGCACAGACTAGTCTGTGAGATGCAGTTAATTAAGTAATACCCTTCAGTTCAAAACCTTGCTGTTAATAACTGGTAAGGGCATTCATAAACCCAGTTAGTTACTCTTTGGAAAGAGGACTGGAAACAAACTTGGGTCTCTTGTTTGTAGAAGACCACAGAAAAGAAGTCTGAAAGCAAAGATGGCTTTGCTATGCCCTGTTTCATAGGCAAGTGCAAGTAGCGAATGCAACTAGGCTAAATCCATAGCAGAAGATGCCTAATATGGGTATATGTTTAGTTAATATGGTGATAAGAGGTGTTGAGGCTTTCCATGGTCATTGCAAACACTCTGTTTTCAATTTGAGCTCTGTTCAAGGCTGTCCTGGAGCAGAAGGGAGCACCAGGCGAGGAAAGCCTGTCTGCAACTTGCTCATCTTTCTCTGTTAAAAGATCTGCAAAGCACACTCCACTAACCATAGGAAGTGGGTTGCAAACACAAAGCTAGAGGTGAACAGAACAAAGGAGGAGCTTAAAACGATATAGGAAAATTAAGGTGGAATAGAGAGGTCTTAACATTTTTTTGAGTGCATACGATGTGATGAATTGATGGAATAAAGTAATTCAATTACAACCTACTGTAAGACACTGAAGCTAATGACGAGTAGAATAACAGGATTTTTTTAATTTATGATAGAGATGGAAAATTTCAAACTCAACTTGATTTCTGAATATCAATGAAAAACTCATGCGTTAACTAGTAGGAAAAAAAATTAGCTGTTACCACCTTAGTACTGAAAAAGAAAATGTACCTTTTCCATTTTCATATTCAGTCACTAATACTCACATATTAATGAAGACTATTTGTTAGGTTTTTGTGTCTTTTATGACATATTTATTTAAGCTATTTAAGGGAAGGTAATAATTTTCATGGGTTAATTGTCTTCATGGTTACCCTCAAAATGGAAAACACAACAATCAGCAATCTGAGGAAGCCTTGCAACTTGACTATAACTTTCACATCCAACTACTAAACAGTGGTTTTTCCTTTCATAATAAAAAGACTTTGCAAAGTCTTTCAATATACGCAGCAATTAGTGGACTTGGCACTGTCTCTATTCCTATCAGAACTCACTTTAAAATCTGAAACTGAATGTAAAATGATAAAAAACACATATGAATTTGTCAAAAAAAAGTGATGTACTCCAGGGAGAAAATGGTATATTTTCTACATATTGATCAATTTTATTACATCTACTGCCTATTATAATAGCATAAGTGTCACTGGTGTATTTATTAGTAGGAAAACATTTCAACAGAGCTGTTAAAGAAGCAGCCTCCTACAGCATGTCTGAATAATTCAAACACCAGTAACTCAAAATTGTTCATGAGCATCTCATTCTCTCTTTGTGACATTTCAGAAGCTGGTGTCCATGTTTGCCGTTCTAAGAAGCTTCAGTTAAATCTCTTCATTATCCAGACTAAAGATCCATTTCTGTGGTGAGAAAGATCTATATACAGTTTGTTACGTGATAACCAGGGTTTTTAGAGAATTATCATTATCAGTGGAACATTCTTTTGAATGAAGTCATCTGGGTTGTTTGGTAATAAATTGGGAAGAATAGAGAACTAGTTTGATCTAAGAAGTTTTAATATTACCTGCCATAACAAGAGAATAAAGAGTGGTTAGAATCAAATTTTAACTCACTCTTCCAAATGGAAATAAGAAAATAGATCACATTCTCAACTAATGCATGGAAAAAGTTATTTATTCATTAAACACAAGTCAGATGGTATCAGCCTAAGGTTTTCAATCAAAAAAATTGGTGGCTTACATTAAGAAACTTCCTAGGTCTTATCAGTATGTGATATATCAACATGTTTTATGACTGTACCAACTTTGCACATGAATAATCAATTTATAGCCAGTACTGTTTCCCAATTACAGCAGCTCTGAGTAATTTATTAGTCTTTTCCCTGTTCTATCCATCATCATTAATCTCTCTCACTTTAATGAAGCTCAGGTCTCAGTGAAAGAGCTCATTTTAACTTTTTTCAAATAATCTTCAAAGAATATTTTTATCATCTGGACAGAGGAAGATCACATTTCTTTACAAACTGCCCATTAAGTTGATATCTGGACAGGGTGGTGAGTGAGAGGACTGCTGAGATAGGTATAAATTTAAGCAGTTTAGCTCTTGCTCTGCACGCATGCACTTTCTCATCTCTATTTTAATCATCTGAGTCTGAATCTGTCCTCAATGTCATCTCTAGATAACAGGTGATGTTATCTCACAAGCATTGTTCTCCTCCACAAGACAACATCCTTTCTATGGCTGCACTGCTAAATCCACTGAGATAAAATTAAATCCTCTTTGAGAGTATACAGCTGTGATGCTTCTGCAGTCTGGGAGCAGCTCATCAGGATGCAGTCTGTCATAGGTGCTTGCCACCTGTTCTTATCACAGCTGGTTTTTCAGCCCTCTACCATACAGACTGGAAAAAAAATCACAAATCATGGTGAGTGAGACTGACTCAAAACCACTGGCACCATTCAACATTTCTTCAATGGGTTCAGCCAGTACTGAACTGCATCCTGAAAGCCCAGTGTTGTGAAAGACATACACATGAACCCAATATTGTTGCATTCAAATTATGCTGCTGAAATAAAACAGATTATTCACAGACTTAGAGACACATATTTCTTTAGATAACTTGCTGGGAAGTGTCACAATAAAGTGTGTGAAAGTGCACACAAACATGCTCGTTAAAAGGAAATCTTCCTTACGGAATTCTATATGTGTACATATCCATGTAATATATCTAATTTTATAAACTAAATCTTCTGTAGAATCAGAAAAATGATCACTTACCTCTTGACATCACAAGCTTTTCTCCCACCAGAGGCCAAACTACTAGAAATTACTGCATTTACTATTTTAGAGAGTATGGAAATGGACCATTCTATTACTAAGGAACAATTTAGAGCTGCAAACGCTACTAAGAAACTAATAAAGATCATTCTGTACTCTATGAAGGTCAAAATATGTGTATGTGTGCGTGTATTTCACTATTTTACTGGAGCAGACACCAATTCCAAACCACTGAGTTACCCAAGCAACCGCTCAAGTTTTTGGCAGTTGGAAATATTGGACATAATTTCCTTCAGTGCAACATTATTAATTTTCCTGATAATGTAACATCATCAGAATCCAAATATCAGCCCAGACCTGGAACCTGTGAGCTGCACTGCATCAATATTGGTTCATCTACTACCTCTTGGGGCTTTCGCTTTCTCAGCTGTCCTTGTAGGGTTCCATGGGAAGTATCTACCACAAGAAAATTATGGAAAATTGAGAAGGTACCAAATGATAAAGGCATTAGATTTTGGGTTTACTGTCTTAGGTGTTAGGTTGAGTTTATAAATACAGCATTTATGCCTTCTTATGTGTAGCCTTTCTACTGGGATGCCAGAAATGTGCAGGAAGTCCAAACATATCAAAGCAAACGAAAAGTATTTCTGCCAATTCTCAGTACAGCTGAACCTTTTCAGCTTCATTTAACTTCTTCTACAAACCAAAAGCAATTTTCAGAGGAGGTAAATGATTTTCACTGCAGGAATGTCAGAGTTTCTCAGATAAAACAGGTAACTTTCACTTGAGAAATAGTTTTAAAAATTATACTGTTTATTCTATCACAATAATTATCAATTTAAAAGCCTTTGCACTTATTCAATTGGGAAATATTTTATATTTTTATGAGAAAAAATGTGAAATATGTTTGTTGCATTGTGTTCTGTGTTTTGCTGAGGTAGAATAAATTTTCTTTATAGTACCTAGTATGAGACTATCTTTTGGATTTGTGCTTAAAACAGTGTTGATAATACAAATATGTTTTAGATATTGCTGAGCAGTTGTGACACAGAGGCAAGGCATTTTCTGCTTCCTACACCACTCCACCAGCAAGGAGGCTGGGGTTGCACAAGAAGCTGGGAGGGAACACAGGTGAGAGGGCTGACCCCGGCTGTCCTAAGAGATATTCCATACCTCAGCATATAAATATGGGAAAATACAAAGGAAGGGGGTGATGTTCAGAGTTATAACGCTTTGTCTTCCCAAGCATTTGTTACGCATAATAGATCCCTGCTTTCCTGGAGGCAATTGAACACCTGCCTGATGACAGGAAGTAGTGACTGAATTCTTTGTATTGTTTCACTTGCAAGCACTACTTTTGTTTTATCTGTTAAACTGCCTTTATCTCAAACCATGAGTTTTCTCACTTTTACTCCTCCAGTTCTCTCCTCCCTCGCACTGGCAGAGTGAGTGGTTGTGTGGCGCCCCACTGCCAACTGGGGTTAAACCATGACACAATGCTGATAAAATAATGTCACAGTTTCTAGAAAAATTTCCTGAGTGTTGAAGGTATATAAAAGATAAAGTAAGTATACGTCAAAACTGTCTCTTCACTCACCCACCATTAGTAGAGGAAAGAATAACTGAATACTGTCATGCTCCAAATGCAGTACAGAGAAGGAAGACTGAATAGTGTCATGGCCCAAATGGGCTCTTTACCTGAAACTTTTCAGCAAGCAAGGGTAGATGCTTCACAGACAGTGAGATGGGTACGTGTTGTGTCCAGGACATCAGAATCAGAGTACTTTGTATGTTATTTTGACATAGACTTAGTAAGGATGGAGGACAGAAGTACAGAAGTCCCTTTTCTGTTTAAAAACTGCAAGACTAAATGTTGCTCTTTAATTAAATCAGCTTACAGATGCACAATCTAGCCCCTAAAAATATATATTTTAAAGTATTTTAAATCATAAATTCAACATATTGTCATCTTTTGTTAAAAATTCTTTCTTTGATCCCAGCAAACACACCAGTCAAAAGCTACTTTCAATGTAATAGTTATTCTTGGTGTTTGCATGTGTGTAAAAATCTAATCTATGCATATAATCTTACTATGTCATTAGCTGCAGTACTAATTAGACTGTACTGTGGTAGTAGAGATTGACCTTTTTCTGAAAAAAATACTTTTAAGTTAATTTTCACTGTCAGAAGCAGAGACATCTCCTTAGTGCAAAAGCTTAAAACATCTTTGATAACTACATGCATGTTCTGGAACAGAAGAAGCACAAATGCTGAAAGTACTGTCATTGACACTGCTTTCCAGATTAAAGCAAAAGTAGATCATTACTGAATTTTTGCTTTATTGAACAATTATGGGACTTCAGACTTCAAAGGATAGCAATCACAACTGTGAAGAGTGATACAGCTTCTGTTTGATGATAAACACACATGTTTATAATTTCCTTTTAAATGCTACATGTACCACACTCATTCAGTAAATTGCTCAGTATGGGAAAAGCCATTTGTATTTTCCTAATAAAATATGGCACAGAAAAAGGACTATGAATTCCTGAAAATAAAGAGAACAGTACTTTGAACTTCTTTAGTGCAGTTTTCTTAAAAAGAATGTGATTTATTATTTCCTTTGGCATAATCACAGTTTCTTAGCTCACACACGGATCAGATCAAATCCTTTCAAAATTAGCCTAACAGAGCTATTATTATCTTATAAAGGACAAATGTGATCCTAATAGAATGTTACAGGAGTTATTATTATTAATAATCATATCCTGCAATACACTCCGGGGGTCCCAGGCATTATATATAAAGACATAGCCATCTCATGTTTTGTCCTCCCGCACATACTCAGATAAAGCAGGTCCCACATACAAAAGAGACAAAGTTTTTATTTTGTTTAGGTCATTTAACATGGTTATGTTAAGTGAGAGTCCAGTACAGGTTTGGACCTGTGTGGCTAAGGGAATAGCCTTGCTGATAGGTGGCTGGGGGTCCTGGCGGACCACAAGCTGAACAGAACTCAGCAAAGCTCTGCTGCAACACTAAAGGCTAATCAGATCCTGGGCTGCAGCTGCAAGAGTGTTACTAGCAGAGACAGAGATGTGATCATCACAGTCTGCTCAGCACCTGTCAGGCTGCATCTTTCGTGCCCTGTTAGATTCTAGTGTCCACAATTCAGTAAAGACTCAGACAAACTGTAAAGGGTTCAAAGGAGGGCGGCAAATGTGATCAAAGGGCTGGACTACCTACCACATAAGGAAAGACTGAAGGATTCAAGTCTTTTGTTCCTGAAGAAAAGTCTAGGAGGGACCACATTCCAGTACTTAAAGTATTCCAGTACTTAAAGGGCGGCTACAAAGAAGACTACAAATTACTCTCGACATAAGGAGAAGACAAAGCGTAACAGGCACAAGCTGCATTGAGAGAGGCTTCATCTTTATGTAGAAAAGAATTTTTTTGCAGTGAGGTCAATCATTCCCTGGAATGACCTCCCCAGAGATGCATAGAGCCCCGTCACTGATGATTTTAAAATGCAATTGGATAGGGTGTTGGATAACTTCATCTAGGCTCTCTTCTCAGTTAAAAATTGGACCAGATGATCTCCTGAGGTGGTTTTCAACCTAGACTCTTCTATGACAGTATAAGACATTTCTTCCCTGAAGGACAAGGAGTAACTACAGTACATAATAAGGGGTTGCATTCGAATCACAGAAATACTTCAGCTGGAAGGCACCAACATGTTGTAAGGGCCGGTCTTGTACTGAAGGCAGGGCTAACATCAGGCTTTGCAGGTCGTTTTCCAGTAAAAGGTTTGAAAGTCTAAAAAAAAGTCAGATTTTATTGCCTCAGCATGTTGAGCTTGACCATTCCATGATTTTTTATTTTCCTGAGAAGATCCTGGCTTCATCCTGTTTCATTACTCAAAGACAGTAATTAGATATTCCCTTAACCTATTTTCTTCAGGATAAGTAAATATGTGCTAAAAGTGCCTAAATACCCTGGTGGGTGCCTGCTAGACAGACTCTTGTTTTGATATTCCTCTTGCACTAGGGAGGAGAGATCAAAACCAAGATGCAATATAGTCTCTCCACAGTGCCAGGCAAAAAGGAATAATGACGTTACTCAAACTACTGCTTATGCTCCAGCCAGTGCAGTTCACTGTGCTTTTGCCTTTCCTTGCAGGAACATACAGCTGGCTTTTGTCCAGTAGCCCAAATAGGTTTAACCTTACTGGTCTGCATATCAGGGAAAGCACAGTGCAGCTGTAGTTATGATCATATTTGGGTCCTGCTAGCAGGACCTAAACAACCTGATTTATAGCAAGCTTAGCTATGTTTTCAAAAGTAGAAGTCACACAGAGTACGTTTACCCCAAGTCTCAGCTGTCACAGCAAGAGGCAACAACATACTGGCTTAAAGACAATATCACTTCAGTGGCAAAACTGCAGCACAAGTGATTCAGATGATGCACAGCCACTTGGGGAAAAGGCATGCTATGTGGTACACAACATTAAGAGTGCTGAGAGCTGCTGAGTGATTAGACACTGCACAAACTCAGGCAATTCCTGTTTCCTGTTTTGACAAGTTCATCTAAGCCATTTCCTTGCCCCAAGGCAGGCTCTGCCCATCACTGAATCCATCACTCTTGGCTAATATTTGTTTCATGGCAGTTAAAAACTTCCTATCTGGCAGGTTCTCCTGGCAGCTAGGTCCTTGTTGCACTACCATTATGGTTAGAAACGGAATCTTAATATCTAACCTGATATACAGCCATCATTTTAGGCTTGCAGAAAAAAAAAAAATTATCTATTAAGACAACAGAGACATTATCTGTGTGATGTGATTTAGGAGTATCCGGCTCTGCACTGGACCACCTTCCACAGACTGAACGATGTCTTGGGTGACTTTCCAGCCCCACGCACCATGCTTTCTCTCGTTATTGTGCTCCTTTCAGAAAAATTATTTGACAGCTAAATCACCTGGAAGTTGTCTTTCTGCAAGAGGCTGAAGGGAATTCTAAAAGACAACAGTGAGGCAAATGCGATACAGATGCAAAAGAGGTTAAAACTATGCTATAGCCATGACCCTCTTAGTATGTGGTTTTATATCCATCTAGATTCTACATCAGCTGAAGTGGGGATGATCTGCTCTTTTTAAAAAGGAATAATAATTTGTACTTACATATAATTTTTTCAGTATATGGTCAATCTCTCTTACACTGAATCCAAAAGGAACATCCTGGTCCTGGCTGAACCCTTTTGCATTTTGTAGTAATTTGGTTTCTGTTAGCTCAAACACCTTCTAAAATTTGGAAGAATATGGCACAATGGAGAAAATGAAGATGACAGAAATTCAAGGCCACAGTTAAATAACATGTACGGGCAGAATAAAGTTCATTTAAATTTCAACCAAAATGTAAATATCATGTAAAGACACACTATGCATATACTTATTTATTTTTTTTCGGTTGACTTTTTTCCACATAGAACTTAATTAAAAAAAACCAGTCTAAATATAAATTATGTCGATAAATTTAATATATCTGATAAACAGTTAATAATGAGACTACCTTTAGTTACTGATGAAGAAGAGATAGGTATTAAAGTACTGACATCAGCTAGCTCTTGAGCAAGTGAAGTTATATAACCATGCAGCAGATACTATGGTTGATGAAAAAAATCAGTTGAGTTAAATCCTTGTTGAGCTTTTAACTGAACTCAGACAAACACATAGACTCACTAATTCAGAAAGTTTTTGAGTGGAACACTACAGTCTTCTTACTCTTAATTCCCTATTAGAAACATAAAATATTTATTTTCTCACATAATCAATGTAACTTACACAATAACAGGCATGTTTAGTTTTTCAAATTTGGAATGGATGGTATAACAGACTGCAGAAAGAGATACTGGTATTTTGCAGAAGCTATTTCACTATATCCTGACCATTTAAGAGGTGAAGATGGTGAATGAGCTGTGAGTTTGAACACTGCCTCCTCTTCTGTGTTTCAGTTGCCTTGTGCTGTCAGGTAGACAGGCACCCCGGGAAGGACAGAGATACCAAACTTCTATAAGTGAGACTGCTGAACCTGAATGAGATGTTCAAAAGCCTTTGAGTAAATGAGATTTAGGGTTTTATCCAGACCTCAGAGCCACGTTAGCTGAATACTAGCATTTCCTTTTTACCTCACCCTTCACTTCCTTCTGTTGCTGAAATAACTGGAGTCTTATGAATAGAAAATGGTTTTAGGAGCGAGCTTTTTAAGGGCAATTTTTTCTCATGTGTATATGCGTTTATTAAGCGAGCAACCATCCTTATGTGTGAAGCCACAGCAGTTTTTAGGCAGCAATTCACCTGTGGTGCACAGTTGACACAGTTTGGGTTTAAATTGCTGTGGGCCAGCTGGGCCACCTTCCCTTTGCTGATTCCAGCAGGGCACCTAGATGAATGTGCTATGGAAGTGCCAAAAATCCCACTGAGCACCACTACTAGGATTGCCCGGAGGTAGCAGCCATTATCCTGGTCAGGAATATGAAGCAGGTCAACACGCTTTCAATTAAAACAAAATGTCACATCTTGTATGATATATGTGGCTTTACTGGTATCTATTGCTTCAAAAGTATTTCCAAATGATCCTGCAGTGCTACCGTGAACATGGAGGCAGAGGCACCAATACACTACATTTTGATTGTATTTCACAGTCTTAATGGCTACTTATGAGGCCCTTGGCAGCTCAGTCCACACTGAACACCTTAGTAAGCTAATGGTTGGTACAATTTACATTAATTAAAAAATATTAAACATTCATAGTCAAGATTTTTAATATTGTAGTCTTAAAACAGGGATTATACTATTTTTTTTTAAACTACTAGTAAGTAATCAGTGCAGGATACGAAACCTTAGCAGTGACTTACTTGCTCACCTACCAGACTGTTCATATTGTAGTGCGTCACAGCAGAGTGCCAGTGCCAAACAGAGACTTAAAGTGTGACTTGGTTTATAGATTTCTTCTAGGTAGCAAAAAAAGCCACTGTATCTTCTGTGCTTTGGCATGCAGATAGTGCATAAAGTAAGAACATCACAGGACAAGACTTTAATCAGATCTTGATATCCTTTACAAATAGCAAGTGAACTGTAAATACCTTATCAAGATAGTCAAATGATAATTAGATCCATTTAAACAATATATAAACCTATAAACCAAAGGCCTCGGAAGGTTAACCTAACTTGCTGTTTAGGTTCAAGGGAAAAGCTGAGGCAAGGGGAAGGGTTGATCAGACAGAGACTTGAAGGAAACACACTAACTACTTCAAATTTAAGAAAACTTGGGTGAAGGCTGGATCCAATGTCTACCTTCTCTGTTGAGAACAAAAATTTGTAGGACCTTCTCATGGTACAACTTTGCATTTCTGCTTTTGTTGAAGCTTCATTTTACTTGAACACTATCAGCGATCCTTTCTTTAGCTTCTCTTCATCAACGTCTGCAGCCCACTGTTGCTTTTCACTGACCAGACCAGCAAAATACTGAATACCTACCTGTGGTTTGCTTAAGGAATAATAATATATGAAATAACGCATTCTAGGTTATTTGAGCCTTGCTTACAATGAAGAGTGACACATCATTTTGAAAAAACCCCACACATTTCATTGGAAGGAGGAAGAAGAACACATAGCCAATGAACAGAAGAAGGAGCAAAATTAGTGGTTGGAAGAAGCACAAAAAAACAGGCATTCTGGAAAAGGGGAGAACTTCAAACTGCAGAGAAGTAAAATGGGAAGAATAAAATAATACCAAGAAACAAAGGAGACAAACAAAGGGAAGTGAGAATTATACTAAACTTCCCCTAAATGAATAATGATTTAGAAATATTAAGGGGCGGGGTGGGGAATATAAAGACATAAAGGAAAATGGAACAAAACAAAGAACTAATGGGAAAAATAGAGGCAGTGTAAGAGAAATGGATTGAAATGTGACGGAGAAAAAGAAATAGAAAAAAAGTCCTTTTCTGTTTATATAGTGATACATATTTTTGGTGCAATTTTAATATTTTGTGGTAGCCATAATTTCATAAAATAGCAATTTGCATCCTAAATATCTAGTAAAAGCAGAAGTATTGGTTTGCAGTTTTTCAGAGAACACGTACCATGTGTCACGAGTTATGATATTTTTCATCAGGATAGTTGCCATCATCAGTATGTTCAGAAATCCAGTGATTAACATTTAGTTAAACCCTATATAATTTTTATAGCATTTATGTGGCATTGCTCTAGTTCAGACGTGGTGATTTTAAATGAATGGTTGACACTTGATGAAATCAATAAACTGAAATATCAGGAAGAACAGAGGAGTAGAAAAATAATTGTTTTTCTCTGCAGTGTCTTGCAATCACTACCACATCCTCTCAAATAATGCTTTAAGCATTGTGCTATCTCTGTTAGTAGGAAACCAAGGTGTAAATGAAACTGGCACTCTAAAAGGCTTTGAAGTCTAAAGTAGTAGGATTAAAATCCATTGTAGTCCTTGGGTGAGAAGCTTGACTAAAAGTAAACCATAGATTCTCTACAGCTGTCACATTATCTTTCCTCTTATATTTGGTGGTTTATTTATTGTTACACTAATGAATTGTCACAGACTTCTCCTTGAAAACTACTTTAAAGCTCTGTATACTGGACTAGTAAATCAACCAGCACTTTACTACGCTGAAGTGCTTTACCCCATGACACCTGTTGGGCATGAAATTGTGTGGGATATTTACTTCCGTGTCAGAATCAAGAAGATCTTGAAAGCAGCAGTAGCTCTTAATAGTTTGCAGACTCAGTATTGAGAAGGAAAAAAATCCCAAAGTCCAATCCATTCCCAAAAGCTAGAATAGAAATAAGCTGTATGGAATAAAAGATTTGCATCTTAGCTACAAGAACTCAGTAAAAACAGAGAAAAAGCATAGGAAACTAACGTCTTTCTTTTTAATAAAAAGTGGATCTTGATTCTAGTATTGTGTTGGTTGTTGTAATTGTAACTTGGCTTGATCAAATAGTTTTTGGTATGTGGATATCTCAACATCCAATTGTAAAACAAATCTTGTGCCAAAAAGTAACTTATAGTCAATAATGACATCAAAACCTATATGTTTTCTGTAAAACAGATTTTAGATAAACCTTTTCTAAAATTCAGCTAATATGATAGTCAACAAAATTGCACTGACATTCTCTCTCAAGAAGAATAAATACTATGGTAAACTGTTTATAAAGCACCCATTCCTTTTTAATTCTCTGCCAATGAATATTGAAAAATCTTGGGTTGTCGAGATATACTAGACATTTCCCAAATGTTCAAGTTAAAGGGCTTCATTCGTGTTTGGTTAAGTTGGGCGCATGAGTATTGCAAAAATGGTAACACTATAGATTTTTTGTCTGCACAAAGCTTCCCAATTCTCTCTTCAAACACTTGAATAGTGCGATTAACATCTTCATTTGGAAAGGAAAAATGTTAAAATTCAGATGGAATCTAATTTTAAGTATTATGGAAATTAATATGCAGTATCCTATAGAATGGAGTTAATCAAACTCTTATTATTGTGCTATCTGCATATATTTAATTATAGATAGTGACACTACACATTTCATAAAGAAGTTGTAAGGATATGCACAATGTAGCCATTGTCATTGATTGAAGGTCTTTTTCTGAACCTTGTGAAGTCTTTCTCTTATACACGACTCTGAAATCAGGAATCAATTTGCAGCTCAAATAAATATTCTGTCCAAAAACCTAAAAGTACCCAGCACTTTCAAATAAAAATATTCTTTATATTGATAATTAGTTCTATAGCTTTTTTTCCTAGCCTGCTATCAAACTGCTTTCTTATTGTTGCTACCTTATTATTAGGTTGTTTGCACCAAGTTTGGATACATTCTCTATTGTGGGAATACATGTTTTTTTTCATGTGGTAGGCCTGACAGCTGTTGTTTTGTGGAAAACTTACTCTTAAAATTACTGTTAGCATTGTGCTCTGCCTCTGCTGAAAATTCAGTTAAATGGAAATGAAGGAAAAGTGCTACAAAAACAAAAAAAGAGCTGATGTAATTGCTTGTTCAGCAGCTTCCACCTAAAAATGAAAAGGTGCTTTTAATCCAGTGGCTCCGTAAGAGTCTATGACCTGTAGTAAATCCAGAGACTCAGGGAGGCAAAAGCTGGGCTTCCCTTCGGTTCAAGCAGATATTTGGGATCAATACCTGTTTTTTTGTCCTAAGAGATTAGCATGTTAAAGTGGAAAGTAGCATATTGTAAAAGGTTACAGTTAATTCTGTCACACTCATAATTACTAAAACACAGTGGTTTAAGTAAGACTTTTCTCCTCATTGCTTTTCATAATTTTTCTTTTTTTTTTTCTTCTTTTGGGGTTACTTTTTTGGAGGAAAAAAAGGCATAACAACAGCCAAAAAAAAAGGAAAATTGTATTTTCAAGCTTTGAAAGAGAAATGACTGAGGATGCTTTTCACATACTCCCTTAAAAGAAAAATGTACGGAAGCGAAGGGATTCAGGTCATAAAAACAATTTCAGACCTCTGCCTTGAGGCAGGGCTGTTGGCAGGGAATAGAGGCAGAGTCATGCCTTTCCAGGTCTCAGAGAAACTCCCGCATCACTTTGATGAGCCAGTAGAAGATTAAGTTAAACACGGATGGTCTCACGGCTTCAGAAGAGCTTATGGTGCTGCTTGAGGAAGATCTCTAGAAATAAAAATGTCTGCTCCATTGAGGAGTTTATACATCCTTCTTCATCTATGCCACATAAATCTGAATTAAAGATGTCAAAATGTACATAATATGAGGCCTGCATCTGCGTTGATGTTAACGTGAACAGCTGAACCATTGAAAAGTTAGCAACCCCAAAATTGAAATTCAGTTGTCATGTTGATGAATTGCCTTAATTTATGTGCATACGGATCTCAAGAAACAGCAACAGAATCAGACAAGAACAAAACCAAACAGTAATTATATAACAACTCAGAACATATTGAGAACTATCCACCATAGACCTTGGGTTTATTTGATTAATAAATTTCTGCATTTTACTTAATATTTCAGCTTCTTTATGTCAGATGCTTCATACAGGCATCCGGAATAATTTCTTAAGGTACAGTGAGCCAGTGAAACCCTGTAAATAAAGGAAAAAACAGACCTGTATACCTGCTATACACATTAGAGAATTCAACAGCATTACAGATATAGTAAAATTTACAGACAGATTAAAATAGAACTGTCATAGTATTGATACTTACATCTTTTGATATATGTTGAAATTTCTTTTTGCTTTCTTATCCAACAGCTATTTAGGAAGCAGATCTGCATTAAATAGATGATAATATATACTAATATATACTATATTCGGTATAGATACTGATTTGAGGGTTAGAAAGATTGGAAACCCATTTCAAATGCTGTACCATTCCCTAACTGACCTTTTGAAGCTGAGTATTTAGTTGAATGTTTCAGGAAAAGACTGTATTTTACTATATTCACGTAATCATTCATAAAATTTTGTATTTTCTGAAGAAAAATGTTCCATTGTTTCATTATTATTACTGAGGGATTTCGAAAGAAATATTACTTTAGCTGAGAACTTCTTTTTTAACTTTCCCAAGGCACACAAATTCCCTACACGTTTGCCTGTAGATGGGAGAGTAAGTCCAACAGATTTATCTTATGGAGTGAGTCTTCCTTTTATGGTTTCATTAAACAAAGAGAGATGGTTATGTTCAGGAAAGGAGTAAGCTTGGTCAGCAGATCTTACCAAACAAGTTGAGGAGCTACATCAATTCCCTGTTGTAGAGCTGTTGCTACCATCTCAGAGTAAGTACTTGAAAACAGATTTTGGGACACCTGCCTTCTAAACCTGAGCAGATGTTGCCTTTGAATAAGGTGAAATACCCAATTTCAATTCTAAATCTCTGCATTCTTCCAGGTTTGCTAACCGAAAGACCACAGACGTCCTCAGAAAAGAATGTCTTACAGAACTATGAGCAGTCTGGGGTTTTTTTTAATTTTGTTTTTAGCTTTTCTAAAATTCAGTCAACACCTTCAACACTTAAAAAGATTTAGTCAAATTTTCTGAGAAATTCTCTCTAGTTGAGTTATATGTCTATAGAGACATATAACTTTGTGGCAAACATTGGGTGAGAACACTCAGATATCGCAGTAAAGCCGAGTTTCATAGATTATTTAGCTCACACTTGAAAAATAACATGAAATTAGAGCAGAATAAACTATATCCAAACAGGTAGCTTTTCAGAAAGTTGCAAATAATTACTCAATAACACAGTTTTACTGGAATATGATATTGTAAACTTGTATGGAGCAGAAAAGGCCACTTCTAAAGCTAAGCAAGTATTTAGAGGGATGATTTATATCAGATACGCATACTAAAATTATGTTGTGAAAAAGCAACTCAGAACTTAGAAAGCACTGTTGTTTTTGACAGGCTCAGTCTATCACATTTCTGAGACTTCCTGGTAACATATAGTCTGAAGTTCAGATTTAATTAGAGAAGACCAGGAACAACTCTTGAAGTGGTGTCACTGTTGTAACTGTCTATAAAATAAAAGGAGGATCCTACTGACTACTGCCTTTTTTTTTTTAATGTAAGACATTGCACCAGACTGTAATACAGAAAATATTGGCCAGAGCTCCAGAGTTGCAAACTTCAGCACTAGCTCACTTCAACTTCTGCTACAAATGCTGGGATAAGATCATTGTTCTTCAGGGAGAACGGTATTTTCTCAACCCACTTCATCAGCTGTTTCAGCCACATTTTTTTTGACAAAACCCAACAAAACTATCTTTTGACCACTACTTTGTTCAGTGCCAAAGGATCACTGGTGGCTGACAGTCCCTGTCTTAGCAGAAACCAATTTGGACACAATGAGACATTTTATAAGTAATTTGAAACAATAACAGTGAATACAATGATAATTTTGAAGTATTGTTGAAATAACATAAGACAGTTGTTGATATTGTAGCTATAACTTCTGTTAAATGCTGTGGGTTCTGATATTTTCATTAACACTTCTTCAAGACCTATTATATCCACAGAGGTTTTCATATTCTAGTTTCAATGGGAGTCCAATATATCTTCTTGGCGTAGTTGACAGCCTAATTCCTAATCATGCCTGAACTGGCTATTTCAGAGCAAAAAAGTGAGTTTTTCAGGTCACAATTCTTTCAGAGGGGATCCGAAAGAATTTTGTTTTTTTTCTGGTTGCTGTATGGTAGCCTCCTCAAATGTTCATTTCTTTTCTCTTCAAGACTGTTCAATTTGCAAATGATATAACACAGCTGTAGAAGGATGGATCTTGCCAAAACTATGGTTAAAGTGGAGCCACCTCTTCTCCTCACCACTGTAATTTTACTGTACACATGGCCTTTTGGAAACAGCGTTTTTTCAGTATCGAGGCTCCTCAACATGGCTGATGTATGTGCACTGGAAATAGGACTTTCCTGATGCTGCAGGTTAAGGGAAAGAATGGCAGTATGTGAAGAGCACCTGGAGAGAATGGAAATCTCACCCTCAAGCATTTCTCTAAACTCAGAAATACCCACAGTAATTGTAGCACATTATAAAAGGCGATAAACAAAGACCATAGGAAGCACATGTCAGCTTCAAAGACAAGCGATGGGAATAATTACAGACCCGTGAGACAGTCTGATGTTTGTCCAGTTCCTTTTCAAAGGGAAAGTTTAATCAGAAAAGGCTTTACTCTTTTCTTTTTTTGGCGTTTCTGGAGCTCAGTGATTGCAAAGGCTTAAAAGCTCCGATAAGAAAAAGGAAACAGTGCCACCTTTCTGTGGAAGCTATATTTTTTTTAGTCATTAAAGATGAACAAACTTATATTCTATCTTTTAACGCTTGGAGGAGAACACTTACCTGTAATTAAAATATTACTGGTGTATGTCTTTTCTCAAATCACTACTGGGAAAAGTTCAATTTTCAGTAAAAAATCTTCTTGATCTCGCTCCCTGTATTGAAAAATTGGGGCTTTTTCTGTTTGAACTGGTAACTGAACAGCTGAACAGGATTCATAGTCAATTGAGAAGACCAGGCATAGTCCAGACCGTGAATGATGATCCTTTGCTTTAGGGACATTAATTACTCATTTTTAAACCAAGTACCTTTATTGACATGAACATATATATGTTGCATGCTTCCTTTTTTTTTTTCCATCAGCATTTGCTTTCAAAATGATCTCTTCTATATTGCGAAAAATCAAAGCATCTTGTTACTATTTATCACAGCAGTTCGTTAACTCAGAACAGAATGAGAGGTTTACGAAACTCTCTACCATAAGATGACTGAGTGTAATGTGCAGTGCCAGGTGAATCTATGTTTAGGTAAGTATCGGCAATGTAAATTCCTATCCAAACTTGAGTTCTACGTGTGTAGGCTCATAGCCTGTTTCCAAAGCCTTTCTCACCACAGGTACCTGTACAAAAACAACACAGAGAATTTATGAGCCTTCTGCAACTGTCCAAGTACCTTACTGAGAAACAATGAAGATGAAATAACTTTAAAAAATAACGAGAAAATGAATCATAAAGTTCAGTGAGCATCACAAACACTAAACCAGCATCATATAAGCCTGTTTATTGTCAATGAAAATAATGGTTATGCTCACTTTTGAAAGCATTACTATAAATTCAAACTGCGTAAACATGTTTTGAGTTAGTTTTCTGGTTGAAACAAAGGAAAGATACAACATGAATCTATCTGAACCTATCACTTATCTTCTGACACTTAGATTTCTTCATACCATAAAATCTCTCACAAAGAGAAGGGTGAAAGAGTGCAGCAAAGTGTTTGTCAGCTAAAACTGTGGGTTTTTCTTTTTTTAAAAACAGCTAATAGTATACTCTCAGGTATGGGACTTTTAGCTACTTGCTTTGATGTTTCCATTGCAAACAAAACCTAATCTCAGTGTCATTTTGCATGATTTTGCCTAGTGAGTTTTGCTGACTAATGGTGTTATAGATAAGAATCTCTTTCCTTCAAAGGCTTGGATCCATCTGACATTTTTAATATCACTGAAGTATTCAGAAAAGCAAAGTGTTGCTTAATCCACCACAGTACAAAGATTTACGCTTGAGTCCAATGCTAAGCATGAGATAAAGTATCACTCCTATCTTTGACATTTGACACATGCTCTTCATCCAGTACAGAATTTTGCAATTAATTCCCTTCAGCTTGACATGAAAACACCAGTAAAATATTTCTATTAGCTGTAATATTTACATCCAACCCTTTCTTAAGTTTTCTCTCACTTTTTACCCTAGAAATGTGCTGGGAATAAAGCAAACACAAAATTCTGGGGCTTAATCCTTGAAAGACTGCATGTGTCTGAACATCTAGAAAACCGTGTGAATCATTTCTGCAATGCAAATGGCATCAATAAAAACTTGCCTGATTCAGGGCTGTGTGTACTTTGAGTATGAAATAGCTTCATGTAAGAAAAGAGCAAATTGCGGCAGTGGGCACAGAAAGCACAATCAATACAACTGCCTGTGAAAGAGAATTTATTCTCTCCCAGTGAAACTAGGCACATTGTTTTGGTTGTATTTTGATATTCCATGCTACTTCAAAAGTGAAAAAAAAAGATATAACATTTGATACTTTTATCATTAAGATAAAAGGGACAGAAAATATTACTATTCTGTTTCTGTATTACGTGTTATTCTTAATAACTACACTATTAATGTACACAAAGAAAGGTCTTCCCTTGCACAGGAATGTATTTTGTTGCTTTTCTTCTTCAGTTAATAAGTTGGAAAAATGCACCAAAATACTATTGTTGCTGAAACAAGTGCAGTAAGTAGTGAAGCAGGCAATATTTAAAGAAAAAAAAATCAGTCCTCAAAGATAGCACACATCAAACAGAGGTGTTAGAACGTCACTCTGCTCTTCCATCTTGCTTTCACACATTCAGTCTCTTATTTAATTCAACCCCTTCCCTATACATACCCAAACATCCACATGTAATCAGTTGCTGGGTAACAAAAACAACTACAAGAGATAGAAGTGATTATCACACTCCTTCAAAAGGATTTTAGAAGAAAATAATATCTGTGTATATGTCCTTTATGTAAGTACACACACATGAATATACACAAATACTGAAATACATAATGGAATATTTCCTTGCACTAGGGAAAATAAGAAGTGAGTGTTATCCACAGCAGAAAACAGAATGAGCTAGGCTCTGGCATCGTGATCTGCAAGTAAGATATGATATGATATGATATGATATGATATGATATGATATGATATGATATGATATGATATGATATGATATGATATGATATGATATGATATGATATGATATGATACGATACGATACAATACGATACGATACGATACAATGTAATGTTTTATAGGAAAGGAAACTTGAGAATAAATGCCAACTTGTGGTACCCTCCCTCTCCTTCTGCCTCTCCTCTCCCCATCTAGCAGAAAGTGAGACAAGCTGGTGTCCTGATACGTTCTGAATGTGGTTACTTTGAAAAACCTTACCAAAAAAATCAATCCAGCTCATGGTTTCTCTACTACTTGCCTGGTGCTGCTTTCTGCTTTACTTTCTCCTCTGTAATTTTCCACCCTAGAACACGTGCTTACTCTTAACACAGAGTAGGTTTTGCATCATCAATACTCTTGCATGAAGTTTCATCAATAGCTGATTAACTTAACCACCTACATAAATACAAAGGGAGAGGCAGCCAGATGGTTGCAAAAGCTCTTGATACCTTTAGATCAGTATCTTTTGTTTTTCAGAAATCAGCGCCATCTACCTCTATCATTTCTATTGAGATGCAAAATATTCACCTCTTATTTTCCTTCAGTATAGATTTTCTAAATGGGCATAGAAATCTGCGTGGATATTTCTTCAGCAATACAATAATAAGTAAATTTTCACTGTGAAAAATTACAATGTGAACACCACAATCCAAAGTTAATTGATTAAAGAAAGGTTGTTTTAGGTTACTGTACTTCCAAAAGCATTTGCGCCATTTCCATCTGAAGTAGGTCTGAATTTGAAAAACCAATAAAGAAGTCGGCATGTGAGATACACTGCCTGTCATCTTTGCAACCATCTGAACTGATTTAGCAGTAAACAAAAATCATTGTTTGTACCTGTAAACCCCATGGTTTACTCAAAGCTCTAGTCAAAAAAAAGTTCAAAATCACTGGGCAGTTATACTTACCTTGACAAACAGAACAGAGGATTGCTTTTGTCATGCAACAGAGAACCACAGTGCTGTTTAGTGATGGATACTAACAGCCCAAAACAAACAAACAATCAGCTTTCTTGTAGCTTATTTCAATGCAATTACCCTGATATATTTTTTATTGTTTAAAATAACAAATCTTTCCTAGTTGTTTTGTTTTAAAAATACCAGACCATCTCAGAATCCCCTTTACACATGATTCCAGGATGTAGTGGCAGCTTGACTGAGGCTTGAGTGTTGGGATTGTACAGTGCAGTTGTTTATACTATTGTTTTCTACTGATAGCTCTATAAAAGTTCCAAGTACATTACAAATGTTGCTGTTGGAAAGAGGAATAGTCTACCAGTCAAATCCCAAGAGATTCATAGAATTCAGTATACTTTCATGGCAGTCAGTAGGATGCAGGTATACTGCAAATGCTTATTATCACTCAGGCTGTGGACCAAATTGAAGACAAGATACAACAAGAAATGTTAACTAATGCTGGCAAAAACGAAGATGAAAAGTAGAACAAAAGATTTCCCTAGAGGTAGTAAAATAGATATGGGAAAATCTATGTCAGGGTTGCAGCCTGTCGCTTGTCCAGTGAAGAAATCAGAGAGACAACTGAACCTGATATTGGAGAACTCCTGTGTGTAAATGGAATCAGTGCATGACATATAAGATAGCAAGGCTGAGGTGGAAAAGGTAAAGTCAAAGGCCATTATGCCACAACAATTCTTGGCAGCCAAAACTGTCCCAGTGGGTGATGGGCAGCTGGAAGTGCATTATAGTAGCCTGAAAGTATTCTCACTCATTATCTAGAACTGGACAGCTGTGAAGCTAGGAGTTCACCTTCATTATCTTTTCTCACCCTCCAAGCACCTGTTACGATTTCAGCTTTGCTAGTCCCTAGAGTGGTGACTAGTTACCATGGCTGACCTCAAGAGGAGCTGCAGGTCAAAGAAGTCACCACTGAGACCAAGCAGCTGAGTTTGGGACACAGAACTGAGCAGACACTATAAGGGTGGGTGGAAGGTGGCTCACAGTGCCCAAGAGCATTACATCAGAGTTTGTGGAGAGGTTATCTTATTCAAAAAACACTCAGGAGAAAAGATACTCTTGTCCTTGTTATGGTTGTCATTGAAATCATTAGGAATGTTAATAATTATTATCTTTCCTAACCTTTCCGTTTACTTTTTCCTCATATTTATAATTTTATCAATAAGAGCTTGTTTTCCTGCCTGCTTTTCTCTTTCATCATGGGTTTTCACATTCTTGTACTTCCAGGACATGCGAATGACAGCTGAAGTAGCATACATTTTTGCTAGGTATCTATCACATCAAATTATATGTATGTTATTTAAAAATGAAATGGTGCTCATATTTATCTCATCTTTTTGTGTGAAGAATCACTAGAGCTGTAATTTTTCTGTCAGAGCTTCTGGGCTTCTTCTGCTTCTTTTGGGGTTGTTATTGATGCAGTGACCAAAATTCTGTATTTTATATTCATTTTTAAAATATGCCAGTGATTTATGTAATGGGACTGCCTTTACTGTTTTCTACACTTTTCTTTCCTTGCTAATAGTTCAATCATACAGTCTAATATTCTCTACACTAAATATCTGAAAATGCAAAGATATGCTATTAGAGATTTTCAGCAATTTTTTAAAAACGTTTCCAAATTAAATTCATTAATTTTAAGATCACTCCTCAACATCCACTGAATTACACTGGCTATTTAGTCGAAGTTAATTTATTTATTTGGTAGAAACAGTTGAGAAAGAGTGTTCCTCTCCTTGCTGGCCAATTTTCATTCTCATGTCTACAGAAGTGAGGAGTCAGAGGTTACATCTTGGCAAAAAAACATATAGAAACCCTGCATAATTTATGCTCTCCTTTAAGGTCATATTTTGTCTTTTGTTAGAATTTCTTACCATTAATTGCAAAGAATAACATGAGCGATAAAAGAAGAGGGAAAAACTAAATGCTGTGCCATAATATTCAACATGTAAATCTACTGACAAATATATGCTCTAAAATGCCATTAACTATCAAAGTGCATTTCTGATTAAAATTCAGCTTCTTCTAGATAAGAAAACAACATGTATTTGTAATAATCACTTCCACTAATACTGGCCTATTGACTGTTTAGACATCAGGATTTTGGAAAACACTGCTGAATATGGCATGTAATCCTTCAGCCTTTGTTGCAGAAGGATGTAGACAATCACATTTCATAACCCTTAGGCCTTTTCCTAAGCATCTTTTGGAAACCCTTCCAACAAACCCACAATATAAGCATGGGTGAAATCCTGTTCCTTTTGAAGTAAATCAGAGTTTTGTCATGGTCTTCAATCGGTTCAGGATTCACTTCTTATGTGCTCTTTAAAAAATGGAAAGTAACTTCCTCAGGGAGATTCATTAAGTGAAAACAAGAAAGTGTAAAGCTACTAATATGCTTTGCTTTCTTTATTGTTATAGATTTGCCTAGTTTTTAATATGGTTAGGATCCATCAGTTGCTCATAATACCATATTTTTCTGTTAATTTATTTAAAAATGAATATGCAGTTACAGATACATATGGCCAAAATTATATAGCAGGGGTTTCTTTTTAAGAATACTGTAAGCAGAACCGCTCTTTACTACACGATTTTGTATTTCAGAACCTCATTCAAGTCAAAATTAGCCCTGCTGTACAGCTTGTAAGCCATCTCCTTCATGTTCCTAAGGTCCCTTTTATGATGCTGGAACAATGATAAACAATGTTCAAATGGCTACAGTTATGCATATGCAGTCACATTTCAGTTTTATATCATCAGAGGGGACTTTGAATGCAAACCAGATTTTTGTGAAGCAACCATCTTTCATGCAGTAGTTAGCATCCCATTTCGTTCAGCGTATCTATGTTAACAGAAGCTTGAAGTATTAATGTTACTCTTGGAAGATGGCTTAGCTGTTATTCATGACAATTTTCCTGTATGCTATATAAAAATAAAATCAGCACAGCTACAGCTTGTTAATATATCTGGCACCAAATGTGGGTACCTGGGATTACTGGGCTTTTTGGCAATGATGTAACAGTAATGCTGTATGACTAGTTTGCTAACCTTGTGATTATCACCCCATGATACTCTCAGAGTTCAATTTGTTAGCCGATTTTCCTGCTTAGCAGGGCAGCAACTCATGAAAATACTGCAGACTTAATAATGCTGTTTCCCCACCAAGATTGGTTTATTGAGCTAAAAGCCCTTAACTATTCTTTCACAGCCAAAAACAATTAGTAGCACTTAAGGGATTGAAAAGAAAGAGAACAACAGAGAACTGTTTAACCTGTTTCCTTTCTTTGAATAGTAAAGACAGAACTCATGTTTTATATTACATGTTGGTACAAAACTTAACTTCATGGGCTGTCTAATTTCAGGAGCTTCCTGATGTGTTGCTGTGTTAGAAATAACAAAGAATATCACCTGTTCAGGCAGTTTCTCTTCAGGAAGCATTTTCCATCTCTCCTGAAATCTTGTGAACAGTCCTTGATACGTCTAAGAAAGCCCTGATCTCATGAAACTTAATGAACAGAGGCAGTTACTTAGCGCTGGAAGACTAAGAGTTAGTACTGGCCCATAGTAGCATACGATTCTTGCCACAGCACAGGATTCACAAACAAAGTTTTATTTGAGGAGATAGACATCATTCTGGCTCTCAATGATTTAACGCAAGCACATTGCACACAGACTGGTGCATTTTTCCAAGGCTCACACACTGAATCCACATATGCTTTTCCCATTTACTCTCATATTTTCACATATACCAACAAGACTGATAGTATTTCAGCTTACTACATGTCTGCCCCACGTGTGCAGAAACCAGTAGCAGACGCAACACCTGCCGTGTGCACCTGTGGCTGAGAAGTCATGGCAAGAACTAGCTAAACACTTAAGAATCTGCTTGAAAATCACTCTGCTTTTCTCCAGGTTTATTATCCTTTTTTCTGAGTTTCAAATAGTAATAGTAAAAAACCTTCAGAAATTTCACTATGACACTAGCATCCCTTTACCTATAAAACCACTACACTGAAAGCTGTGATTGTGAGTGCCAGCCTCTGTTCATTTTCTGGAGAAGTAAAACATTTCTGTTTCTTCGGTAATATTTTCTCTTTTTTAGCTCTGTAAAATGCAATGCTGTGTTACACTGCCAGGTGAATGAATCTGATTACTGTATTTACATCAAAGCTGTCAACAATCACTTCCCTAGAGATCCAGCTGCAGATACTATACCAGTCTTAGGAAGCAACAGGACCTTCTGCAAGTATCATCTTTTCTTCACAGGCCTGACAGAACAGGAACAGGGTTTCTCAAAATAGTTGACATTTTTACAATTCCAGTCGATATTTTAGATAGCTATATATTAGTTGGAATCTCACAACAATACTGATGGGAAGTAGATCTTCTTCTGGACTCTCTCTTGTAGTTCTTTGTCTTTCTTGAACTGAGGATCCCCAAACTGGACACAGTACTCCAGATGTGTTTCCCCAAGTCCTCTGTAGGGCTGCTCTCAATCAATTCATCCCACAATTGATAATAGGGATTGCCCTGATCCTATTTATCATTCAAAGTTTAGCTGGAATGATAAAGAGGAAGCAGTCTATTAAACTAGATAGACTAAATAAAATTATGATGATTGAATGTTTTAAATCTACATAATATTTTCTTGTGTAAATAGCATGAGGAGTAACAAATCAAATTTTATTACAGGCTTTTCAGTAAAATTTATCCTGTCTACTAAGAAACATTTAGCCAGCATAACATGTTATTATGCATAACTTCAGTCCAATTATATTACAATAAATTACCTCAAATTAGTCTTAGATTTGGTGTCTATTTACAAAGAATGATCATGGTTAGCTACTAAATAATTGAGTAGGTGTTATATGAAATAGAAGTGTTTTAAATTAACTGTCAAATGTGAAAAAGATGAAGAGGCTGAAAAATTTTTAATCATACACAACGTAACAAAAGCTATCATTGTTTGCTTCTGCTTTTACTACATGTATTAATAAAGTTCTAGCTATTATAATTGCCACAGTAAACAGGATACTTACCAAACTAAACTCAATATCTACGTATGTCTGTATCTATGTATATCAATATCTATGATCTACAGCTATAGGTTCTACAGTCTTCAATCCTATGAACTAAAAATTAGGTAATGAATTAAATCTGTAATTAGGAATTGGTGTATATATTAAGTTATGGAGTAATCATCACTTAGAAGCAAATGTAAATTAATTGTATTTTTTAATTGACATATTTTATTAACATTGCTTTAGAAATGAGGGCAGTTACTTCATCAAGCTCTTCATGATTATCAGTATAAAACAGTACAGACTTTAGAATAAGATTAGATGATCAGGGAGATAAATTTGTTCTCACGCCATGTAATCCCAAAATGAATAGAATGTAACTGTAGAAAAGCAACTATTTAAGGATGACAGTATAAACTCTAATCATTTATAGGTGTCATCATCTTCCTTTTTTTGCTGATAAAAAAAAATCTTAAAATCTATTTTGCTTAGTATGAAGGCCAAAACATTCTCAATCACTTCTATTAGAAACCATATTTTTTCCTCATACATGAACTTAGATGTCTAAAAATGTCTTCACACATCAGTAGAACTAAACAAATAGGAAATCACTCATTTAGTATAGTTTCACCCTTTAAGTGGGATATTTTAAAACTGGAACCTTGAATGCTTTTGGGATGGGAAAGGAAATCACAGAAAACAGTCATTCTGAGAAGTACCAGGTAATTAACTCAGAATTGTTATAAGAAACACAATTACTCGATTCTGTTTCTATAATGAAGGGAATTGTCATCTGTCTAAATAGCGATGATGACATAAAAGTAAGGAAGAGGCCTAGCACCACTTTGCAGCTGTTGACTGTTTTTCAGCATGACTATGAAAACTGGAGAAATTTCAAAATACATTGACAGATGCAGAACTTAGAAATAATAGGTGTGTAAAATCCTTGGATCGTTCAAGTGCCCAAGAAGACAACAGCAAGAAACTTAACTACTGTGGTTCAGTACAGGAACAAATACTAAGTCTTCTTAAGCACCTGATAAACTCATGAGAATGTCCATCTGCTGCAACTATAAGCTACAGAAACTAATCTGATTTAATATTCATCCAGTTTAAGCATGGACAATGTGAATAGGCCATAAACGAGGTTCCTTAGCATGAAGCAACACAGTTTTTAGAAACAGCTTCAAGTGTGTTCGTTATTTAGGTGGTGGGGGCATGGATTGGAAACATATTCTCCAGTCTCTGCGTGGAGAAAAGTGTCCTGTGATAGCTTAGACAAATATAACCATGGTCCGTCTGAGCTTGAAATGTGGGGTTCCGTGCTCCCTTGTTCATATATCTCCTTTGCTCCTAACACTAATAGGTCTATGTTAAAACAAACATTGTAACTAAATCTCAAGTTCCAGAGTGTCATTCAGTGTCTTGACAAAGCCACAGAGAATGTTTTTCCAAAATTATCATTTCTGTTTGGCATCTGTTTTGTTTATTATCCTTCCCTTGAGGCATCAGCAGCTGACCACCTCTGAAGCCAGGCTATGGAGCTGGGTGGCCAGTGCTCTGAGAGAGCACAAAGCACTCATAAAACAACATTTGGTGTTTCCTGCACTACTTTCCAACTGCTTTGGTCTTATTGCTTTAATTGAACATTTAATGTATGAATATCTAAGTAAACACAACTGAACAGATACTACACATTTTTGTTGTGGTAGTTTAAAACTTGTTGCTCAATACTTTCTGTGTTTTGGCTGCTATTTCTTCCTACTGCTTTTGATTCTATCAAATGTAGAAAACCTTTCAGGCTACTATTAAACTCTCTGTTCCTAGGAGGTAGCATTTTCCTGTTTTCTTCATTTCTTGCTCTGACTTGCTAGTGATTTCAACAGTTATTGTGTTGACTCTGGGCTGTAACTCATGTTCTTTCCCTGTAAACGAGGTACCATTTAGCTTATATTTGTAAGAGAAATTCTGGAGCATAGTTACAATTTTAGCGGTTATGGCATACCAGCTAGCATGCTGTTGTGATTTTATTTAGTTTCACTGAAAAATATGCTATATATTTTGCCACTTTGAAGATGTGTATAGGAAATGTAAATATATATATTTTTCTTCACAGTAGTAGACTGCCTTTTATCATGGGTGGGATTCAATGATGTGACTAAATTGCCAGATGTGTTTATTAGCAGCACTTTCTAAGATTTTTTGCTCACTTTTGTAATGTAGTCAAGCCGTCATATTTCTTTTCATATCACTTATGATTCAAATTACTGTATCTTTTAATAGAGATCATAGCTGGAATTTCCTGGTTTCATGTTTCAATAATATTTAAATATGCCTAGCCAAATAAAAAAGAACAACAAATAAAACAAAAATGTGTCTCATGTAATGCAGTAGTGATAGAAACAGAAATCAGAACTTGCCTCATTGCAGGAACAGAAGTATATTTCTAGCACACATGGTAAATTGTTGTAACTTTCTTCATAGAGGAAGAAACTAGAGTAAAACTGGTATTAAATGATTCCTTATCTGAAGTCCTTGAACATGGAGGAAATCTGGAAAGCAGGTGAAAGAGAGTGGCATAGGGAGAGCTCTGGTATGCTCTTGCAATCTCCATTTTAAAGTTCACTTTAAACGCATAATCTCAGAGTCACTGAACTCCAGGTACTCTTTTGTAAAACAAACTGCTGATGATCAGGCCTAGCAACGGATGGCTGTGGCTGGCTTACAGTACTTTTTATTCCCTCCTTTCTCTGTGGATGTGCGGAGAGAAGAGGCAGCATCTGATCTGGGGGGAGGAAGGTTGCTGTAGGAATGCAGTTCATGAAATGCAATTTCTTTTCTGGAAGATACTCATGCATACTAAACAAGTCCTGTCTGCAAAAAGTGACTATTCTGACACTATGGCACTAAAATCCCTTTGAATGTCATTGAGGGGATAAGGCAGTTTTTCTTCACCAAAAGCTGCACAATTTCAAGAATACTGAAAACTGGTCGATGAGCAGCTTTTGAAAAGCAGAATAATTATTTGAAGAAAAGTTGATGTAAATATAACTGAGACTTTGTTACAGAAGAAATACAAGGACAATAGGGAAGAAGAAAGAGAGAGAAGGAGAGAAAGAGAAAGAAAGAGAGAGCGAAGGAGAGAAGGAGAGAAAGAGAGGGAGGGAGAAAGGGAGAAAGGAAAGAAGGAAGGGAGGAAGGGAGGAAGGGAGGAAGGGAGGAAGGGAGGAAGGGAGGAAGGGAGGAAGGGAGGAAGGGAGGAAGGGAGGAAGGGAGGAAGGGAGGAAGGGAGGAAGGGAGGAAGGGAGGAAGGGAGGAAGGGAGGAAGGGAGGAAGGGAGGAAGGAAGGAAGGAAGGAAGGAAGGAAGGAAGGAAGGAAGGAAGGAAGGAAGGAAGGAAGGAAGGAAGGAAGGAAGGAAGGAAGGAAGGAAGGAAGGAAGGAAGGAAGGAAGGAAGGAAGGAAGGAAGGAAGGAAGGGAGGGAGGGAGGGAGGGAGGGAGGAAGGGAGGAAGGGAGGAAGGGAGGAAGGGAGGAAGGAAGGAAGGAAAAAAATTAAATATAACAAAGAAAAGAGGCCATATTTACATTATCAGTGTACTCTATACATATACATATGCATGCATAGCTATTATTCTGAGGAGCACCTGCTGCCTTCACTTTGTGTAATCTAATCAGAAATGTGATATCTGCTTCATTTTTGCCAAAAGAAAAAACATTTATCAGGCAGTAAAAGAGATTTTAATTACCTCATCCAGTGTGAGAAACATACCACCTCAGTTTGTTTCTGTCCTAGAGCCACCTGGCAGTCTCTAGTCAGCTTTTGAATTGTGGAGTCATGTGCGCAATCAACGTAACAGTGCAAATAGATTTTAAAGAAAATGGGATTCCACTGCTGAGGGGCCATTCTCAAAAAATAATATTTAGTTCTATCTTTTCTCAGAGAATTTTGCTACATGACACTTGGTAAATTATCTTTCATATGAAAATTAATACTTGAGAAAGAAGAATGGAATATTGCTGCACATACATAATGCATATTCTCTGTCTGCAGAACACTGTTCCTTCAGTTACCACAAGAATGTGTGGTTTAAAAATATTATGTATTGATAATATGGTCTGATTGGCCACCAGTTGCTTAAAGTTACCTGGTATTTTGCAGGAAAAAAGCCATTTCTTTCAAAATACTTGGTGAGAAAAGGCAGGTGTTGAAGCAGTGAGTGAAACAGAAGGGTAGTATTGTGTTTAGGTGATTGATTGAGTTTTGTTCCATCAGCAGTGGATTCTTTAGTAGAAAGATGCCATCGCAGCACTAATCATTGCAATATTAACTGATACAAGAAGAATGCATTTGACAAAAAATGTCCTCTGTTCAGATACTCAGAGGTGTTAAATCACACAAAGATGCGGTAATTAAGCATTTTTCTTATGTCTTTCCATAAACGATCAAATATTAAGGACAAGGAAATTAGAAGAGGAACAAGAAAACCTCTCTAGGTACCCTGTGTATAAGTAGGGCACATCTGCAGCCCTAAAATATCCTTATGATGTAACATTTTGAGGAATTGCCATTGGGTCTTCTCAGTGCAGAGGTACCAAGAGTGCTCAGAAGCTCTGCAGAAACAAAACTCTAATACCATATTCACTCACAAGAGTAAAAGAGCATCATTTCATTATCCTTTTATTTGACATTCATTTTCTTTCATCAGTAAAAAATTCTTCATATTAACAACTAGTTCTTGCTTCTTAATAAAGCATGAAGGATATTTCATTGGATTTTATAATTAAAAATATCTTCAAACATATCAAAAGAGACCAGTGCTATTTAATCAATTAGATAATAATAACCATCACCAATGGCAGGGGTGGTTCTCACAGTACCCTTTGCTTCTCTGTTAAAATTTCGAATAACATGAGAGTGAGGCTTTGGGAGAAAGGAGATGGGAACTTTTTTTTCAAAACTTTCAAATGTCTGTTATCACATGAGACCTTGGCAAGGACAAGACTTGTTTTTTCATTTTTTTTCAAATTTGAGCTGCCTAATTCTTGTCTAGCCCCAACCTATAAAAAACAAAGATGTAAAGAATAGTATCATATAGCCAAGGCTGTTGAGCTGCCTCCCATACCTGAATAAGCTTGGCTTCATGATGGTGAGTGCTCCAGATGCCAAAACTGAAGAGCATTGTATAATTTAGAGTCAGATAGATGGACAGGACATCTGGCACGTTCCACCCTGACCCCAGTCTAAACTTCAGGCATAATCCCTGTACAGGTTTAAAGAGGTGGGAAAAAGTATTTTTCATTTCTTGGGCTCTCAACATTTGAAGAACACAGGCTCTTATCGTGAATTTTTAAAATAAATGTTAGAAGAAGTATAAAGGAAAGGTCGAGTACCAAAAGCTACAGTACTTTCATGCTGCCACCAGCTATTGTGTTGATACCATGTTCTTACAAACATGCCTGCAGGGACTCACTCCCAAAGCTCTAAACCTTCTCTGAAGTAATTCCCAAGCATCCTGTTCAGTCAGGAAAACTGAGAATTCATGCCCAGGAAAAGCAAAGTGTTTGTAATAATACTACCTTATAAGCTTTTGAAGCCTCAGATGATGCAACTGAGAAGATACACAGAGATGTTACATTACAGTGGTGTAGGGATTTTTGTTCATTTCTGAGGGTTTGTACTGTTAACACAGTTTGGGTATAAAATTCCTATCAAAAATGGACCTCACTGAAGGGTAATTGCAATTCTGTTTGGTAATGCATTGCCTGTAATGGAAATAAATAAAAGCAATATGTCACTGACAGTGTTTTCATTCACCTATTGCTAGTTTTCTCCTATTGCAAGGGTAGACTACAGCAGTGATGTCAGAAAGAGCATAAACTACAACAATTTGAAAAAGCAGTAGGAATAGTATGTGATTCCAGGATGTAATATAAAGCATATTACTTTATATGTATGTACACATATTTGCATCAGTTGCTGATGTTCAGTGTACATGTACAGATTTTTAATGTGCTAGCTAGGTAAAGAGGCTTTGATTCTTTGATTTCAGATTCCTTCATTTATGTTTATAAAAACCTATTAGGGCTTCACAGGTGAATCTCCAGTGTTGTTGGGGTTTTTTTTAATGAAATCCCAGGAGGCTTTTTCACAAGAGCGAAAAAGTTTGCAGCAGTAATCAAGTTTTCGAAGTCCAATCTCCTTTATCAGCACTGTTTGCAAGATAAGGCTGGATTTGTGTCTCAGTAAAAGGACACATTTGAAGAGCCTTACTGAAAGAGTAACAGAAAAAGAAAAAGAGTAGGGGTAAACATAAAAAGAGGACAATGTAACAAAAAACAATATAATGAACACAAAGCAAAGAATCCCCTCACTGCAATTTTCCCTGGGGTTCCTTTGATCTCCTGGCCAAAGGCTCTTTGGTTTTGTCACCTCTAATTGTGTCTCAGGCACTCAGTCTTTATTGGACTTTGGTACTCAGCACATCATCATTTCACATTTTGTACAACTCTTATCCTCTCTGTCCCTGTTGCCAGATGAGCTGTAGATCAGCACTGATACTAGGATCAAATTAAAGCAACAACTTATCTGAGAGCTACATTTAGCGCACTGAACAGGATACCAAACATTTATAAATTTATCTACTCTACTATAAATCCTTGAGTGAGGAAAATATGAAGGAAATTGTCAGTAGATATGTAGGATGCAATTCCAGCACTATTGCCTTGTAAGCATAAAGTACGTCGTTCTCAACTGTGTATGTCTTCTTATTTACAGTCACTACCACAGTCAAGGGGTAAAAAAATAAGACTGCAGTAGTTTATGACATTTTACTTCTGTCAGTACTCTGCAAGCAAAACACAGACCACCAAAGTTGCTCATTTTTCATGTGTACAACTTCAGAGGGCTCAAAACATCTTTGTTTTCTTGCAAAGCTTTGAAAGGAGTCCTACTTGTTAACTCCTTTTCTCGTTAACTCTTGTTGACATAGAGGAATTTATTGCTGAGGGGCCAGGTGTGATGACAAACACCTGGGAACTTGATTGTCATAAATAAAAGCTAGGAAAATGCAACTCATTGCAAGGCCTATCGTCAAAGGAAACACCTTTTGTTAAATAAAATTTTGTAAGTCGGCTAGTGCTTGTCAGTCTCATGTTCTGATCTCCTTAGGCCATAGTGAAGCAAAGACATCCTTCCAAAATGGGTAGTTTTGGATAAGCTGTGATCCTTCAATAGTAAAGAGTCTAAGCCTGTAATGGATGGTGTTAGCTGAACTAGTGGGAAGGTAAGTATTTCTGAATTTGTGCATACCTTGGTCATTATATATCAATGGCTTTTAACTGCTCAACTTGGAGGAATATTTAAATAATTTCCTCAAGGGGATGAAAGACATCAAGATTTTTTTCCACTTATTTGGTGAAACTTAGATGATGTCAAACTGGCTGTGAACTTCATGACTGTAAAACAAAAATTCAAAAAAGAAAAAAGAAAACCCCAACACTACCACCGCTAGATGGCATTGATTCAGTATCCAAACTTAGAAATAACCTTCAGCTTTACCACGATTAAATCTCCTTCAGTGTCAGCTTTGGTATTAAAAGTGCTCATAATCGTTGCTCTTAATTTTCCTTTAAGTGTACACTATCCATAACAGAACACCATCTTCTTTCTGTCTATATCATAGTGTATCATTGGCATCCATTGTCAAACATCATTGCTGAAGTGGATACATTTTTAAAGACAGATGTCAGGGAAAATTTTCATTTTGATGCTATCCAATCACTTCTGCCTCCTTGTAGAGTCTGGGAAACCTCTGAGATTGTCAAGGTCTATACCAAAATCCAGCACAGCAGGCAGTGAGCTCTGTCAGCAGCCAAAGGAGGTTGGAGGTGTGTTGTTTCAGCATTAATAATTCCAAGAGATGCTGCCTTGGCTGTCTTCGTGAACTTCAGATTTTCTCAACCAGCAGCTACCTCAGTCACTGTAGAATTAGTTTTCATGGGCTGGAGGAGACTCTTCCATCTCTCTAGACAAGGAGTCAGAACTGAGGATTTAATCCCAGCCTTTTCTGTCTTTTCTGCTGACATGCTGGGAGCATCTATCACCTCCTACTGCTGGTTCCCTCATGATCTATGACATAAATCAACAAATTATATCCATTCTTGCTCATTCTATGTCTGCTGTTTAAGTAGTGAAACCATAGTACCTGCTGCCTGCACCATTCCTGATTTCATGTTTGGTACTTTACCAAACACACTTTGGTGGGGCGTAATGGGAAAGGAAATAATGATCTTTTTCTTCTGGGCATGGCAGATACCCTGGAAAGATGCTCTTCTGAAAATAGACTTTCCTACAAGGTGATAGTGCCTACATGATAAGTGGTGCTTATGTGACTAACAGGTGCCTACATGATTGACTGGACACAAATATTCTCCAACATCCTCTTGAATTTCAGATTCCTCCTGTGCTCTGCACAACCACCTTGAGGTTTTGTTTCTTACATGGTACTGGGACAGTAAGGACCAGGCAGCATATCAGGATTGCACTCATGTTCACATTGCTATTTGGGAATGCCAAGTGTCCAAACACAAGCGCATGGCACTACTCAGTCTACCACCGATAGTTACTGCAACCCTGCCTCTTAATCCTCTGTGCCTTCTTTTGTCCTTTCTTTTGGGCTGGGATGTGCTGTATCAGCAACCCTGGGGATACCTGACAGAACTTGGTCTGAATGGTCAGCGAGGGAAAACGTTGCTGATGAGCAGCAACACCACACAGAGCAAGAGAAAGAAGGGAAGTTGCAGGCAGGGCAGAGGAATTTGCTTGTTTTGTGCTCCACTCTGAGCTGGCAGGGGAGGGGGAAAGGAAATGTGACAAGGTCTGCTGTAGCCTGGAGGAATGAGACTGAATAAGAGCTTGGAGTCAGAACTTGTATAGTTCCTGCTAAGAACATTTTCTCTTCTTCCGCCCAGCATGAGTTCAAGAACTTTGAACCTGTTTCTCTCACCCAAACCCCTCCTTTTCAGCTATCAAAAGAAATGATTCATCTGTTCTATGACTAGGCTCTGCTTGACCACCTTCTGAGAGCAAAATGTGAAGATGAATACCTAATATTACAAGATCAAAGCAATTTAGATGAGACACACCTTTAGTCGTGACTGGTCATGAAGGAGACTTAAGTCCCACCGGCATTCAACTAGACTTAGCACTGCGTCCATGGAAGAACAAACATGCCTAGTCAGCAACTCCAAATCCATAAACCACAAAGCTCTGTTCGATTTCCCCACACTCCCAAATTGCCATCCATATCCTTTCCTCCACAATTTCCAGATTGTTTCTTGACAAGCTGAGAGTGTCTTAAATCTTTGGTAACAGTGAGTGGCAAGGTAGCTATCCCATATTTCAGCTACGCTAGATTTCAAAAAGATCTGGAGGGCCGAAACTGGTCTGTCTTTCTCAGACCACATTTAGCAGATTTAGTTGTAAAGAAAACTCGGGCTGAAGGCAGAGCAGATAAATAGCTGTATCCTGTGAATTGTAAGAAAGTCAGAATGCCTTCCTGTAATAAGAAAGACTTGGTTTCAGGTCACTTTTCTCTTTGCAAGGACTTTACCCCTCATCTGCCTGCATCTCCATGCTTTAGGTCCCTAGTTACAATCACATCGTTAGTTTTCTTTTGTGGCTTCTACATTTAATGCCAAAATCAAGTTTGAAAATAGATATAGGCTTTGCAGAACTTGGCAGTGCACTACTCAAAAGTCTTTAGAAAATTAGACCCTAAAACAGTATAAGTTCCATTAGATTTATGGCATTGTTTCCAAGGAATTTTGATCTCACCTTCCAAAATGGCTAGGGTGACTTAGTGTTTTATTCCCTCAGGAAACTCTTCATGGTATCTTGTCACAGAAGTATCCACCTAGTCTCTCTTACAAAGACAGACTAATCACAGCTCATAAATTCTGTGAATAATGAAAGCTAACTTTACTACAGATCACAGGCACATGGGGTGAGTGGATGGGTTGGACAGATATAACAGTGAGGCCAGATGACACCAAGTGCCAAAATTTGCCGAAGTGTGCAAATGAGTGAGAGAGACATGTAAGGAAGAGCAGCTGGATTTTGTGAGGTCCCAGTGTGACTCCTTATAGCTCCACAGTGAAGCCTTTCAGTAATCACCAAGTGTTACATGACATAAGCATTTATTTCTGGATTTCCAGATGTGTGTTGCTTGCAAGATCATGTGTGAAATTAATCCCTGCCTGACAAAAAAAAACACTGAATATGTGGCAAAAAAAGCCACTACAGGAGTGCTAAGCCCTGTATGAAGAAAAAAAAAATGCTCAGTGACATGTGATTTTTATAGTTTGCCTGCTAACAATGAATGACAACTGTTTAGAAACTGGTTTTACTAATCATGAATTAGAGATCTGTGAGCTGTATTGTTACCATTCTTCCTGGACACTATTAGGAGAACATATTATGTGTCTACTTTTAATTCAGTATTTTTTTCTTCCTGAATGGATGTTGACTTAATGCCTCTGGAAGAATTCATATAAGCATAATACAATATTTCTAGTTGACAGGACTTCTATAACCCATTTTTTTCCCAATTAGAGATATTATGTCAACTTTATGCATTTCAGAAGGCATTTAGCAGTATTTCAGCCAAGTCATTCCTATGGTGTCTTACAGTCTGTATCACTTAATCTATTTTTTTAAAAAAATCTTTGGTCAGATAAGCAGAAATTTTTAAATATCTTCTCCAAGTGCTCTCAGCCTTTTATCAGTAGAGTTTGTTGAATTATGCATTCACATTGCAAATATGATAGCTTTGCTGTTGTTATTTCCAATCATTATGAGAGTTGTTTGTTTAGGTTCTGCATTATAATCAGTCCCCATCATGAATTTATATATCCAGCTATTACAAGAGCAGCCATTTTGAAGGCTACTCCTTGAACATATCCTCAAGATATTTTCCACATGTTTGGTTATTTAATATGGAAACTGGGTGAACTGCAAGAGGTAAGCACGATTGCTACAAGAGGAACAGGGACCACAGATGAGCTCATGAGGCTGATTCATAAACCTCTGGTATAATACTGAGAAACCTGAAATATAGTCTCTCTAAATTATAGGAAGCTTTAGTGATTGTAAAAGTCCAAAGTTGTCCAGCTGAGAGGTGTCTGAGAGATGGGGGAGAAGTGTAAGTTAACGTAAATTTTAGGTTGAGGAAATCATTCTCTTCCAGTGCTCTTTTTCTGAATAAGATATTATTGCTCCACACCGCTGAACATCAAACATGCTCATATAAAACTTGTTTCAGTGTCATAGCAGCTTAGACCAACAAATCCCTACAAAAAGACAGTATTTAAATTTATAGCCAAAGAGAAAAATGTGAAAGGAAGAGATGTCAACATTAAGGCCCAGAATCGTGCCTGGATCAGCTCCAGACATCTACGTCTGGTGGTTGGTACTAGATGATCTTTAAGGTCCCTTCCAACCCAAACCATACTGTGATTCTATGATTCTATGATTCTATGTTGCCAGGCTGTGCAAAGTGTGTCTCATTTGCCTCTGTCCCAGCTGTGGTGGCAGTAATTATGTTCAAGATACTGTCACATGCGACCTGGCCATCTGCTATCATGGCCCACAGAATCAAGGCCGTTTCTGATGAAAGCCATCCCACCTTAGCCCCAGCAGGCAATAGTGCTGCAAAGGTCGATGCCACACTGCCACAGCTGGCTAAGGCACAGGGGATGGTGTTTTGTCACCTGTCCCTAGTGCCTTGTTTTCCCACACAAGCAACAGCAATCAAAAAGGCACAATTTATACTAGCACATTTCATGGAATCATAGAATCATAGAATGATCTGTTTGGAAAAGACCTCTGAAATCATCATGTCCAATCGTACCTGTCCCCTTACTAAACCATGTCCCTAAGAAACTCATCTACCCGCCTTTTAAACACCTCCAGGGATGGTGACTCAACAACCTCCCTGGGCAGCTGTGCCAGTGCCTGACCACCTTTTCAGTGAAGAATTTTTTTCTGATGTCTAGTCTGAATGTCCCCTGGAAACACACACAGTATGCTCCCTGGCACAGAGTTGGCACAGAGCAGCTCATACGTATTTTAACCTCTTTTACCCTTCAGAAACGGCTAGCAGAATCCAACCTGCATTTTGGGGATGGTGCCCAGCCCACACTAACCCCCAAGCTGTGCTATGTGCTGTTGGTGCTGATCACCATGCCGGGGACCACTCCAAGCGTTCACCAACACAGATTACTGATAGATTTCTCTTACACCTTTTAGCCATAGGCAAGAAGAATTTAGACTCAATTTGTCTTATATTTGTCCAGCACTGAGTGTTCTCCAGCTAAACATACAGAGCACTAGAATTAAGGTTTGGGATAATTCCTGCCGTAACTTAAAAACTGCTTATTTTACCAACATCAAGCAGGACTGTTAACATTTCACATTTTGTAATGTAAGTTGATGAAAGATTCATTTCACAGGAATAAAAAAGCAGCAGTCACTCTTGAATCTCTTGGGAGTAAATGCTTGTTAATAGCCTTTAGAACACTGGGAATCAACCTTATTGTGCAAACAACTCTTCATCTCAGTATGAAAATGAAGTTCCCTTCCAGACTGGTGCATGAAGCACCCATAAACTTGCAAACATTTATCATAACACAGATGCAACTTCAGCTTCTAAATCAAGATAACCGAGATTTAATGCACAAACACAAATCGAATTATTACGTGGAGACACTTACAGTGGATCTCTGAAGATGTTTTCATAATTCAGCAGAAGTAAAGCCAATTAAATCTGTCTAATGAATAGTACTATAATAAAAAAAAGGAAATCACAAAGATATCTGCATGAATAACATTCTTTTCTCTTCCCATTTTGTAATCCATATATGAGATTTTATTCAAATTTTCTTTCTTCCGTTACAGAAAATCAAGATGTCCTAAGAAGTATGAAAAAACCTGAAGTAAAGAAAAATTGTGGCCTCCATCACAGAAGACATTTTGAAGATAAATGTTGATTTGGTTATTGGTTATTTGCTTGAAAGATGAGCTATCCTGGAGCAACTTAAGCATCTTGTTTTTCTAAATGGTATTCACTTGTATTGCATGCTGGTGAACGTCTGACATCTGCCCCTTTCTTCCTGACATTAATCACTGCCCTCCATGTTCTGCCAACAACAGCCTTTTTTTTTTCCACATATTTCAGCATCCATAGTATCTATGGTTGGAAAACCATTACCTCGGGTTGTTTTTTTCTTCTTTGTACTTTGGCACTGAAATTGTTATTGGTTTTGTGAGCTATTAAGTACATGAATACAAAATCAACAGAAATATTTTGAGAAGAAGAGGCATTATTAATTGTAAATTCCCACGTTCCTTGCTAACAGTCAGCTTTTTACTTTCAGAAGAACAAAACAAAATCATTACAAAATACACAAGAAACCCTCATTTTTTTACCTAAGGGAAATCGAATACCTTTATTCTCAACATCAATCTTACAATCAAAATGTGATTATCAGTTTTAACCTTCTAAAAAGAATCCATAACTTAAGGTAATCTGTGTGGCCTGCGAGGTTTTCTAATGTAGCCCAATATACTTGTCAAGGCTAATGATGTACACAGGCTTAAGGGATTTTTACATCAAGCTACAAATTCTTCTTACAATTATTTATGAAATGTTACTCTATGTGATTGTAGATAGTTTTCTACAGAAATTTACTTTACAGTGGTTGTCTTTTGTCCTGCTGTAGAGAAATGGTATACTCAAGGTTGCAGGTCTGCCTGCACCTGAAATCTGGTTCATTTACAGTTCTGAGGACTGCACGATAAATTCAATTGACTGATGACACTGCAGCATTTAATGTACTGTGAACTGAAAACATAAAAAATGTTTTTAAGTATAGTGGTTGAATATTTCATAATTTAAGGGACACATGGGACAAAGAAATTTTTTTCTCACAAAAACTATGATGCAAGATGTAACCAACAGGAAAACAGGTTGGAGGTTTTTCAAATGTCAATTAAAAAAAAAAAAGAAAACAAAGAAAGCTAGTCAATACTCACCTCTCTAGCAGAAGTATATATAGTTGGCCATGTAAGACACAAGTTCTAGAAACTGTAGTTAAAGATAATTTGATTACCATCTTTGTTGTCATGAACATAAAACAAGACAAGAGGGTGCAGAAATAAGAAAATAAGTATTTTAATGAGTTGCCGAATACAACAGGGAGATAGAAAATCTGTATACAGTTGATCTAAACCACACCATATTAAACGACCTTGTATAAAGTTGTCTTAAAATTACTTCTACAAAAACATAGCTTTCTGGACTATGGAGACCTTACTTCATTGCTTTTCTGCCCACTGCCACTGGTAAAAGGTTGCTCCCCACAAAAATTCATGTGATTTCTGGCCATCACTGAGACAACCTAAAAACATGTTACAGAAGTTACAAATCTCATTCATGATACAGTTATTTTCTGCCACAAACTGTTGCTGCCTGCCCTTGAGATATAATGCCTTCATAAACCAACTAGTAAACCACCGTCACACACAGCAATTCAAGAGACTAATTTTCACACAGAAATAATTGCTAGTAAAAATAGCTGGCCTCCTTAGTCTTATTCATTGCCATAACATCTCTGCTTACTTGGATTTTGCAGCAGATAATATTTCTGGTGTGATAAACAATTGCATTTTTGGGTTTTTTTATCTTTCAGCTCTGTGAACAGCATGGATCAGTATTGTTGTTAAAGAACATAGATATGCTCTGAAAGAGCAGGACAGACACTTTATATATTAACCCATATTCAGGTCATAGGATTCTGCTCTGTTGTCATGTTTCCGTGACAGGTGGCATGGCTACATCCTGAAGTAGTAATAAGAGACTTCCAGTGAAATTTGTAAATTCTTAGACAGACATCTACACAAATGTCTAGTGCATATTACTGGAACATATAAATTTTTTCAGTAAGCTAATAGCTGAGAGACATGCACTGAAAATATCGTTAAGTCTTCAGTGAATGACTGGACTTGGCATTTTTCTGACTATTGGATTTCCTTACGTATTAATTTCGATTGAAAGGATAATTTTTCTGAATTATACTCAGTGCATTTAGCGTTTTCATCTTTAGGTACATATTGAAATCCATTTTTTTTATAAGGAATCCAATTGTACTGAATTGAAAAGTCATAAAATCCTTCTGAAAAATGCATCCACAACACCCCTAAACGTGTTCTCTTATTTTCTGTGGACTCCTAAAAGTATTACACTTCAAGATACAATTGTTTAGGTTCCTCAAGGACTCAGAGCAACTGTTAGTGCATTTAAGAAAGCTGTCAATCCCTCCTTTTTTTTTTTTTCTCCGAAAGATAAAATGTACTTTTAGAACCATGAAATCAGGGCTTGTGAATATGTGTAATACATACTTCAGGGCATTAGTTTGAAAAGCATCTGTCACTGTTGAAGTGTTGTATCTTTACTGTCTATAATAATTTCCCCCGTTATTATGACAGACAACATCTGATATGGGAGCAATATCAGAAAAGATAGGTATCAAGAAATACAGCCAATTAAAAAAAACTATATGAAAACGTTCAATTTAGCTGTCTGTCGCTTGGCTGATAGCAGTCAATTCACTGTCTATGTGTTACAGAGCTCATAACAACACATCCTGTGCAGTCTGATGCACTTTTGGGGCTGAATTCAAGAGGCTGTCATCACTAAAGAATGTGCCCTATTCATAACTGCCAATAAAACAAGACATGCACCAAAAATGCCTGAACATGTAAACAAACGTGATAGTGTTTTTGCAGGGAATTGGGGGAGGATCCTGGTTGCTCACAGTACGGTTTGTTGACAGTACTGTGTTGAAGTTACGAGTTGAAGTATGATGGTTACAGAGACCAGTTTCTGACAAAAGACATTTTTCCCCTTGGGAAAAATATCCCTTGGATCTGCGGAGGTTTGGGAGAAAAATTACATAAAGGCAGTTATAATTTGTTCAAATGTTATTGTTGACTATAAAGGGAGGCTCTTTTCTCTGTCTCCCTACCTGAGATGAGAAAAGTGACTTTATGTGAATCTCGAAGACCATTGTTACCTTGAGTATTTTTACTTGGAAGATGTCTTTTACTAAATATTTTTTTTTAATGAGTGTTGCAGTTAAATTCAAACCAAAGAATTTTTCTAGGTAAAAATTGAGAATATCTAGAAAATTATCTACCGTTGGTAACGGCACTGATGTCCATCTTTCCATATCTCTATGCACAATACTTCCTTCTACTTCAGCTTCACTGGTGCAGCTATTATCATCCTTTTTGTTAGTAGGCAGCATATTCATCAAGAACATGTAAAATGTTGAAATATATCAATCATCTTATCCATTTTGCTTTATCTCTTTATCTCTTTATCTTGCTTTACGTACCCACTCAGATATTAGAATCAATGTTATGCATTTATTAATTTTACAAGAGTCTAAGCGCAAGCATTAGACAGCCTAGGTTTCCATGGAGGGAAGTAGTTGTCTGTAGCCCTACTTTAAGTCAGAAATTTATTTCCAAGAGTAAATGAATCGTACTTTTAAATAGATTCAGAAGAGGAGGGCCTTTTCCACTTACGTGGTTATTGCTTCTTCTCACCATCACGGTAATCTGTTCTTTCAGGTTATCGTCCTTATTCTACAGTCTTCATTTGTTCTTCAAATTCTCCTACTGGTTTTGGTCTTTTTAATTCACCTTCACTCTGACTTGTGAGTCACTTTTCTCCTCTTTATAAGAAACTCTGTTCTTCATGGAGATTTCAACTCTGTTAGGCTGGGAAAAGAAGTCCTGGATAGCATTATGGTGCCTGTGAATAATAATAAAGGAGGGTTACACCCTTTGAAAGATACTTCAGGGTCAAACATAGTGAAAAAAAAGTAATATTTGCTACTCTGAAAAACATACAATGAAAATAGAAGATTCATGAATGGGGTGGAATTTTTCGAAGATTTGCATTTATGCATTTTTTGCATAGTTATATTCGTGCATATCCATCTCTTTTCCCCAACTGATCTACAGGGTTTTTCTACTTTTATATATGCCTCAGTTTACAGGGTAATTTGAATTTTTGATTCTACAAACCACAAAGTTTTGCAAGCATTAAAGAAAACAGCAGTAAAGAAAATAGGTTTGCAAAGCAGTCCTGAAACCTCTGACTATCTCATTTCAAGCCCTGAAACACACAAAAACACGACTGAGTTGTAGTTCTGTTATAGCAACATTTAAAACAGAATACAGACATAAGACTAAGTAAAACAGAAATATTTCTAAGACATCTTAAAATTTTAATAAATATTGACTCAGCGCAAAAGGCAGCTGTCAGAAAGAGAAGGTCTTCCTGATTTAAGGTACAGAGCTGCTGAATTTAAAACAAACAACAAAAAAATCTCTCGGCATTTTTTATTGTGCAGGTTTTACTTAGATTTTGTTGAGCCCAGTTTAGTTCATGTTCCTCTTATGGGGAAATGCTTGTTTATATCTTTCATTTTTAGTGTATTGGAAAATTGGCAGCATTACCTTGTAATTCATCACTTGTTGTGATCCAGGGGATAATGCATCTTGAACTGTAGGGCAAAGGGTTATACAGAGTCATAGAAGAAAAATATTGCGTCCCTTTGAGCTGCATAAACATAGTAACAGAGGCCTTACACAAACTTTGCAGAAATATGCAGAAGAAATAATGTGTTCTAATAGATATTAAATTGCGCAAAAGTAATTTTCCTTTTATCTGTTTAGATTTTATTCAGACAGATCAGAAACATCCACTATAAAAAAGGGCTTTCTGTGAAGGCAGTGTGTAGAGATGTGAAATATAAATAACTTGCTTACTTCTGACACCAAGTTGTAGTGTGGTTACACTCAATTCCATGCAGAAATAATATCAAGATGCAGTATGCAGTAATGACACTGCCCTTTAAAATTCACAAGGTAATGAAAGTATTCTTACAGTATCTACAGATTGTAGATGGGGAGTACGGTCAGTGTTTCTGTCTGTGTAATTACCCTAATTAAGAGCAAAAGCTTGCCCATCACCTAATTTCCATAAACTTGAAAATACTGCAAATCACCAGTGGAGGTGGATGTAGCTAATGGTCCATCTTCAACCTTCTATTTTCTATGTTGGCATGGGTGACTGGCTGTTGGGGGGACTACAGAATTTACTACACCTTCACCTAGTTGGTGTATTAGTGTGGTAAATTATTTGATTATGTATAATAAAGTATTTATCACAGGCTGAAAGAGATGCCAGTTGCTTAGAAAATGTAAAATCTAGCCTTATGTTTATTTCAATATTCAATTTTTGTTGTCAGTTTTTTAGAGGAAAGAACAATATCTTTCTACAATATTTATGTTTCAAATAATTAGTAGGTGTTAGAAAATACTAACAATCATAATGAATGAAGGCTCTGAGATAGGAACAGTTAGAACTCAAGTTAATGGTGTTTATGATAGAAAATACTAACAATCATAATGAATGAAGGCTCTGAGATAGGAACAGTTAGAACTCAAGTTAATGGTGATTATGATTCAGGAAATGTGTATTCCAGGCAAATTGTAGGTTCTCTGTTTAATGATGCCTATGACAATAGAAACAATATTATTACTTAGATCAGACTGGCAAATGTATTAAGAATCTCACTTCTGGCAAAGAATTTACACACCTCCCGTTGTTCATATTGTTTGGCTTTAGATGAAGGATAAAAAGCTTAATTCTATTCTGTTTACTCTTGCTTTCTTTGTAGAAATATAAATTGCAAGACCTGGTTTTTTTTTCCTGTGAGCATGGTATTCCATTTCCTATTTCACACATTCATGTCTTGAGTAGAAGAAATCCAGCATCGTCCCAAACAGCACGTAAACCAAGTGGTTTTGCTTTCATCTCTCTTTCTCTTTGCCAAGCTGATGGTTAACAACTTCACTTTCATTCTACAACATTATTTCAACAGATCTAGTCATGTATTTGAAACTGAGAAGTTATTCAAATTATTTTTATAATTACCTATTAGCTTAGTGATTTACTTTTGAAGTCATTGTTGTTCTCAGTAGAGTTTTAGAGTTTCTACTAAAAAATCTCTTTCACCCATTCCTGACACTCACAGGAATTTTTAACGAACTATGGGACAACAGAGTATGCTGGCTCCCTACTGTGCCATGCGTTGCTCCTGCTAGTGTTTTCTGACTCTCTATTAAGAAACTGCTAAACTTAGCTGCACCTATAGCTATTAGGAGGGTTTTAGCAACCTCGTTCTTTGAGCTAGCCATCAAAGGGAGGAAGATGTTGGTCACTTGGGAAGAATAATGACCTCTGTCTTCACGCACCTACATGCGGCAGTGCATAATAAAGCACTTTTCCTCTAGCTCACAAGTGCAGGCAAAGCCATGCCTGAGACAGAAAGTCTCTAGCACACATTAATGTGGTTAAGTTATCCTGTTGCTAATGGAAGAGAAAGAGCCAAGAAAAGGCCTCTTTTTTTTGTCACTAAAGCACAGACATTGAATATGCTGGTAGAAATTACCATAATTGCATACTACTGAGCCAAGAATAACAGAAACTCTCCATTTTACATTGCATCTGACTTTAACATAAGCAGCTCAGGTTTCTGTAGGGATTATACATTGTTTAGTCTCTGGTAGAAAGCTTGTATTTAAGTAAATAGTAACCAGAAGAATGTCAATCATCTTTGTAATAAAACAGATCATAGCAAGTTAAATCAGGAAACTCATTGTTACTCACTGAGAACGTGAGTTTACTTTCTCATGATTTCTCTTGTTAATAAAGTGATGAGCTGATTAATCCTCTGCTCATTTAAATGTAAATCCATGAATGATCACCAGTAAAAGCAAGCAAAAGAAATGCCAACTTAAAGGTCATATGTTTTCCAAATATAGGTACCTATATGTAATTTAAATGTCTGTTAACATCCTTCTTTGAGAACAAAGTCCATGCACACATGGAAAGATCACTGAAAGACCTCTGCCAGGATATTTTGCAACACAAATTCCTACTAATCTAAGATAAAACAGCTAATCAGGGAGCTATTTTGTAATGTTCACATTGCTCTATACAAATTCAACTCTAACTCATCTTTAACAGGATTCAGGAAGTCTTTCACCCTTTTCTGTTTGATGAGCAGTAGAGCCTTTGGACACAGAAAAAGATCATAACAGCGGCACTACGGGGCGACTGTGGATGCAGGTGTGGACAAAGGAAATTATGAGGAAGATAGATGGAGAAAGTATTGGTGTTATGTCCAAGGACTTGAACGTGTGGGTCGTACAGGCAGCAAGAAAAGGTTTGGATGCAGAAATGAGAAGAGCAGGATTTAGACCTGGCCTGGGTTTTTCTCTTACATCATCAATGAAAAACCATTTTACCCATAGCCTCTGCTTTTTCTACTGCTCTTGTTTCTGTAAGGTTCACATTTCCTGGTATATTACTTCTTTCCTGGTGTATTACTTCAGCCTATCAGTTTGTGTCCATCAGTTAAACCAGTAAAATCTTAAATTCTTGCTCATCTTACTTTATTCAGGGAAGTCCATACAAGTTATACTGGAAAAAAAAAAGCCCACACTGTTGCCAGTGCAAGCTGTGTCAATATTAGAAAAGCTTATTGCAAGGGCAGAGGCAGGGCTGACCTCACTGGTCCTACAACCACAGATGATTCATGTAAGTAGAAGCACCCGCCACATCAGCCAAGGCAGAGGGGAGAGGGAAGGCAAGAGGTCAGACCTCATTTGGCCAGTGTTTGAACTGATTCACTAGTAAAAGAACCATGTCAGCCATCTGCTCACAGATGAGAATAAACCTGACCCACTGCTTCTCTGGGACCAAAAGTACCCTTACAATGCTCTTATTTAGCATAGTTCCTATTTACAGGGCCTACGTACCTGTGATTTACAGGTGATGGAAGAATGAGTAGCACAGGGCATTTGCCACAAGCAGGCAATAATTTTTGGAAGCAGACATAGATTTTGTTTGAGCTCCGATAACAGAGGACATCAGTTCTATTAGTATTCAAAATTATTTCTGCAGACTGTGCAAAACACAGGGATATCCTAATTTTATGGCACTGATGCAAGAACTCCCTAACAGAAGGAAGTGCCTATGCATCTTACCTTCTAACGCTCCGGGAAGTTGAAAAAACAAAAGGCAAATCCTTTTTTCAAAGTGCCAGTATGCAGCTCTGGTTAGGTTTCTTGCTGAAGCTGTCCCAGGACTGTACTGTTTTCCTCACTCCCAGTTTGAAATCTGGGTAAACCTCCCTGAAAAATCTTTTTTGAATCTAAAAAAAGCCTCTAACTTCTGCTAATCATTATACTTGCTTGAATAAATGTGCCTCAGTGCAAGTTTCTGAATGCTACGTTTTAAATATTCTTTTTCTTGGAATTTGTCTTTTTTTAAAAATAGAGATTTTAGCTTTTCAATGCAAAATTAAAACTTGCAAAACATTGTTGCAATTACAACTTACATATATGTTTGGATCAGCAGCGCTCAGGAGGGCAAAGGCTATAGTGCAACTTCCGAAATTAAACCAGGAAGGAAATCTGCAGTTTCACCTTGAGAACCAGACTGTACCTTGTTGTGTCTGGGCCTTGGAAAAGAGAGTCAGGATGTTTCAGGACTGTGTTGAAATTAAATCTTACATACAGACCATTCTTGCTAAGAGAACATCTTTATGCTTCATAGAAATGCAGAGACTGAAACCCTTCTGAGCTAAAGGACTGCCCACTGTTAAAGCTCTTTTTCATGAAATGACCATGTATCTGCCTATAATTAATAATTATTAATTCCAAGATTGATTACACCATGGTAATGGGTAAATAACTTTAGAAGAAATACTGTCATGTAAAAGGATATGTAGACAAATCTCCCCGTATTGCCTAGTAAATTGGTATATAATATTTTCATGCATTTACAAAGCAATACATATGACACAAAGAGTGTAAGTTTTATAGCTTAAAAATGCTAGTTACAGTTTTCATTTCCCATTCTGTTACTGTTGAGCTCTTTGCAGTATAGCAGTTTTACCACAGAAGCTATTAAATTCTTCATGGGACTATTCTGCAATTATTTTTCAAGCTTTTCATTTCAGAAATGAACCAACTATCAGCTAATACAAGGGAAGATTGTTTTACTTTGATGAATTACAAACTGAAGTAATAAATCAAGTCGCATGGTTTATCAAGACTGCATTAGTATTACCACTTCATCATCTTATCATTTTTCAATGCCATTTGCCAACAATTTTCAATTAGGTGGTTGTGCCAAAGGACTTCTGGAGTTTGCTGTGATTATGGAGACTATTTTAAGCTGTGTTACTACATTAACAAGTAGTTTCAATGTGACACCTTCACCAGTTCTCACCTCCTCCAAAACACTAGACTACAAAACCATCTGGTTCCTTTTGTGTTGTTACAGCTCCACCTTATCCAAGATTTCCTTCCACAAGAGTGTCAAGCCGTCCATTTGCTTCATCGGCGTTTCATAGCAAAAAAGTTTCAAGACCCTCTAAGGCTTTCTGGTGATAACCTGACCAAGACATTTCTTTTGTCTGGTATCATCCACTGTTTTCTTTTTTCCACTTTCTGAGACAAAGGGAATGTATCCTAAGCTGTCTGTATAGAAATGTGTGTACTTAGTGGCACTGACAAGAGGTCTAAGTCATTCTGCGTAGAAAGGCTTTTCACAACTGCTTAGTGAGAATTTATTTAAGGCTAATTCCCCTTACGTACCTATCCTCTTGGTTCCAGAAATCTTGCCCCTTGTTATATATATAAAAACATCTTATCCATTTTCATCTGAGTAAGTAAGTACATAAAAAATGAAAAAATACTGAGCCAAATGAGAGCAAAGATACATCTATAGTGTATGGCTAGGGAAAAGTACAGAGCAAGTTACGTAGAGCAAGGTCTGCCTCCTTTCAGCTTCGAGCCAGAAGATTTCAAAGGCAAAGGATGGATAGAGAGGGTGTATTTAATCTCTTTTGAAATTCCTGGGGTCCAGCAGAAGTCATGTCCTGAGCAGCCCCTCTGTTTGTTTGCTCATTAACTATCAGCAGAATGAACTCCTCAAGACTCATGAGGTCACATCACTCCGCAGGAGACAAGCATTCAAGTAATATTACTTAAAAGAAATTAAGTGACCAAATGTAACAGTCAGATTGACCCAAGCCCATGTAGATTTGTGTCATCTTGATTGGTACAGGATAGAAACAGCATATTCATCTATTTTTCTGTGTACCCTGACCTAATAGGAGTTATCATCTACTGCTTGCATAGCACAGGCAAAACACACAGCATTTAGCCTCACAGTCGTTTTTGTCGTAAGAATATAGAGAATAATTGTGTGAAAAGAAATCTGGCGACAGTTCACGATTGCTTTTGCAAATAGATTAACAATCACTTTCCTGGTCTCTTAGAACTTGAGCTTTTCATAACACATGGCCAATGATTGTATAATAACTGATGATCTTTCCTTTGACATTTCACATTAAACTGAAATATTTAATTATGGATGTGTTTAATATATCATGAGTTATTGTTCAGCATTTTTTTCATAATATTAATATTTAATAATACTGTACTCTGCGTCCCCTCATTAGTTCTAGCTATACATCATATCCATGGAAAATTAATCTGCCCTTTTGTGAAGGACAGCTGTCACATATTCCCATCTTTTCTGAGCTGATGTTTAAAAATTGTAGATTCGCCTGTTAAAATAGTACAAATGCTGTCGGCATACTAATAACAGTAGTTGGTTTATTCAAAGCTTATGCTATCTGAAAGAATACCTTCTACTCAGTTTCAATAGCAGCAATTTTAGCTTTGCATAGGCATTTAAAAAGCAAATGGTGCAATAGTTGAGGTGTTCCTTAAGAAATTAAAGTGATTTTGTAGGAGAAAAACTACTGCCAACTGAACACATAAGTTGTTCAGATACAAATGGTCAGTTATTGACAACGACCAGACGGTCTCTCAGCTGTTAATGTATCTTTACCATTTGCTTGTAGTCTAAAATATTGCACCTTAAGCTTTAATATTTAATTGTAAGTATCTTGGATTTTGATAGATAGATAGATAGATAGATAGATAGATAGATAGATAGATAGATAGATAGATAGATAGACAGGCAGACAATTTCAAGGTTATTGAAAGAACCTTGCACCATAAGCTATCCGTAGTTTTTTTGTCTAAACACACTTTCTCCAATATTATATTATAAGCCATGAGTGGACGGGTCAATGTCACTTAACATGTCGTATTTTTGGAAGACCTGATTGAAAGCTCACCTAAGTCATTGGGAGTCATCCTAGGATATTCTAAATATTTCATTACATAGGCAATTTTGGTTAATAGATCAAGTTTTAAAAAAAAAGAGTTAATTCTTGCCATTAGATTGTATTTATATTATGTAAATCTAATGTTTACCTATCTGTAAGCAGATGTCATTCTGCTTTTAAGCTTATTCAGTAACCTCTTAGTTTTCTAAATATTTATTTTCAGATAATGCAAGGGAGTTAAATGTCAGTCATCACATTCAAGCATACAGATAAACATGTATAAACTTATATACATGCACAATCCATTACCATGTCTTCAGTGTTTTGGCATACCACATGACTGTTATAGCACAAGTCTGAGTGAAATGTAACCGAAAAAATAAAGAAGGCTTAAGTTTATCACTTAATTTCTTTGTTGGCTATCAAATATCCTTGGAAAAGGAAGAAAATATTAGTAATTATCCATCAGAAGATAGTCTTCTGCTTTTCTTCTCTCTCTACCACTACAAGTACTTCCAATGTCTGAAGAAAAAAAGATCCTTGAAACAATCTTGTTATGAGAGCCACCTAACGTAAGTTTTTATGACCAAATTTGTTCTATACCTACCATTTCTTCAGATACATTAATTTGAAAACTCACATTTTATTCCATTATTTTAACACAAATTGATCAATAAACTTACTTAGATAACCATTTCTATTTCAAATGATGTCTTGTCTTCTATTCATCAGTAAACCTGGCTAACTTTCAGTTACGTCTGGTTAAATTGTAGGTTGTAGGGTTAAAATATAATAGTCCTTTGCTTTGTTATGAAGTCTTTCTAGAATTGTTGAATTTGAATACCATTTAAGATGTGCATTCTTTCAATGCTGTACATGAATAGATAACACATCAAATTTTTATCACATATTAACTGCAATTATCCACAAAGTGTCAATAACTGCTAAACATTCCCATCTCTCCAGTTAATTCTTTGTATCCTTCCAGGTCAAATAACTATCTCTCTTGCAACTCAAATGCTCAGAAGTTTTCTACATGGCAGCCTCTATGTTAAAGGAGTTTCTGGTAAAGGAATAAATAGCTGGTATCAATCAATGGCACTTCTCTGTCATACAGAGCAGCTGACGGCTGCCTCTCGACTCAGCCTCCTGAGCTCTGAACTGAATTTCATTCACAGTTCCTGTGATTGGAGTTTCTTGGGGTTTTGGGTTTGGTTTTTTTTGTTTTTTATCTTGGGGAGGAGAGTTATGTCTAAACTTACCTAGAAACTGTTAGATTAAAAAACACATTCTGCTAAAAAAATACCTTTTTTTCCCCTCCATTTTAATGTTTTTACAAAGGGCTTTTACACGACCTGTGGGCTTAAAAGGTGAATTAAGCCTACATCTGATCATCTGTGGTTTGATTGTCAAGCTTGTACATGTTCTGTTTTAATTTCTGGTGATCATCGTGTATAATTCAATGTGCCTTGCTCCTGAGTCAGTAATATTGATTTACCAACCACTGCATTATACAACTTTCAATTATGAAATTCTGTCAGTTTGTTAGTGCAGCGCTTTATGTAAGCAGCACAGAACATTAAACTATTGAGTTCCTTTTTGAGAACCCACCTAGAAATGTTTCATCTGATATTACAAAATTTATGCCTGCAATAAGTGCCTAGCAAGAGTCATTAAAAGGCTATAGACATCAAAGCTGTAAATATACTCACACTGCAAGGCATGAAATACTCGTTTATGTTCTGGAAGCTCTGAAACATAAAGGTACACTTTCTTTAAAGTCGTTATTCTATTTTTCTTCCAATTTTTAAATTGCTAGCTGTTGCAGCTATAAAAGATGTATTAATCTCTAAGAAGGAACACAGGAGAGGAGAAGAATCCGCGTCAATGTCTGATGAGGGGAAGATTTTGTGCTAGGTACAGGCTGAAAAAAGAAAACATATACTTTGCACAAGATAAATAGGTTATTTCAAAACTTTTCCAATGTAGGAATTATTTTTTTAAATTGGTCCAGACATGAGAACCTAGAATTCTACTTAATTGTATACCGTATCACAAATAACTAACCAAGTTTTCAGATAGTGAATACTGTAGTCTTGACCCATCAAAAATTAATCATTTATATCTGTCTGAGCTGTGTGTTAAAAGTATATATAGTTGGCGTCATTTATTTTAATGAGACATTTGTGGGTTTAAAATCAAAGTAAGCCTGTTAATAAAATTGTTAAGGTCAATAGAATTATCCCGGGCTTTAAGGAAATTATGTATTTAATGAGTTGGCTGAATCAGATCGTGTATCTGAAATTTGATATGAAATTGAACCTATGTATATCTAAATAAGCAGCAAGTTTTGTCCATGTCTTTTGAGGGATTATGTTATAATTATTACATTTAGAAATTAAGGTATTCTGGGGACATTAAAAAACTTACTCTTCTGTAGAAGGAAAAACATTTAAAACATTTTTAAACAAAGATTCCCCCAATTAGAAATGGTCATTAAAATGTAACAGAATTTTCTTACAGAAAATGTCAAATTTTAACAATATTCTTTATATTTTCTTCTAAAAGTGTTTTTTCCTTCCAGCAAGAGAAATGCTATTGTTATATTGCAGTTATATTTTCAGTTTAATATCACTGTTTTACTATTTTTTTTTCAAACTTTTCTTAAAGCCTTTATTACTGTAGTTATGTGAGAATGTATTTGTTTTTTTTAAAACTATGATGCATCCTTTGCACTAATTTTAAGTCAAAAAAAAAGTGAGACAATAAGTAGAACCTGTTTTTCTTTGGTGTTTCTTTGTTTCTTTGAGGTGCAAGGCTTCAAGTCAATAAATGGAGGTGGTGCTTTAAGTGGAAACCATCAATTTAACAGATATGATAACAGCTAGGATGATGGAGTGACTACTCTAACAATTCTGCCATGCACTTGGGAGCATCCAAGGCAGAACACATATTTCCAGAAGCCCAAGCAAAGCAGACTTCGCATGAGATACCAGAGGTATTAAAAATATTGCTGTACAAGCTGACAGCTGAGTTACAGCTTTATAACCAAACTGGCAGAACTGGCTCAGAGCTTCCAAGAAAATGTGGGAAGATATAAGGCAGGTTCCCATTCTGACAAAAAGCGAGGGAAAATCCAGTATTTCTGAGAATTTTTACCAAAGCAAAAAATACTTCCTTTAAAGTAAGGCTGGACCTCAGAAGAAAAACTAACTCAGCTCTGTGGATTCTGAAATATGCATGTCACTTCATATATCTGCACTCAAGTTATTACTATGAAAGCTGATTATAAATTTACCAACATTACCCTTTCTTTTGCAGGGAATGTCCCATTACACTATACCTACACAGTAATTTTCCTACCAGGACTATGCTGAAATCCCCCAATGTAGGCCAAGCATTAATATGAATATTTATTTGTTTCCCAGTAATTTAAGTTGAGCATTTTTTCATTAGAAATAACAGATTTTCCTGCAACTTAAGTGTTCACTGGACATAATAAAATTGATTCAGTTTCAAGCTTTCATTTCATAGCATTGCATTTTAGTTTAAACATAGTTTTCATCTCAGTTATACTGCTCTGATCAAAGTCAAGTAGAGCTTTCTAAAAATTATCAAATTTATGCTTCTTTTCACAGGATTTAGTATGTTTGTAATTAAGATATACATATGAATGTTATAAAATATAAAATTATCAAAATTAAGTTGTTTACTTTATATATCAAATTCAGTATAACTTTGTGGTTACTAAAGAAGCAAGTAGAACAAGATGTCTTCTGAAACTGTTACAAATGCATTGATAAACATACGATAGTTAATAGTAAAAATTTACTGTGTAACTTAGAATTTTTACATTCCACAACAGGTCAAATACACAGATTCACAGGAATGACCAATGGAGCAGGTTGTACAGGCAGCCCATCAGAAAAAAAATCACAATCACATAAAACTGTGTTCTCCTCCAAGCTGATGACCATCAAATAGCTTGAAGGTCAATTTACATTTATAAGCAAATCCCTCTCCAAAGAAAGATAAAAAACCCCTATGTCAATTGCTAACAGGATGAAATCTGGTTGAGTCAACCAGGGTCCATCAAGGAAAGAACCATAACTCAGACAAAGGTGGAATCAAGCCATAATGAAACTTAGTAGAGTATGACTGGGAAGCATGTAATAGAGGACAAAAGCATTTTGAATTATGTCCTGGTTATAGCATACTTTTAAATCTGCATTTCTTTTTCTGGTTTTTACACTCATGTTGTTTATAATAGAAACTGCGAAAAAACACCAAAGGCAGTAGGTATTCATTTCAATATAACCAAATCTCTTCTCACATTCCAGGTGGAACTTTATATTTCACGCATTCTTGAGACTGCTTATATTTTTAAGGCTTTGAATGCTTTGATTTATGAAAAGTTTTAAAGATTGCAAAGTCTGTGATGCTCTAAAAACACCAGTGCTAACCATTGTGACATGGTTCTGAAAGGAAGATACTAGAAGAAAAATACTTTTGGATCAGAAGAAACCTTCTGTTGCAACAAATTTATTTACTTAATTTTTGTCTTTTCTTCATAAACTAATTGGTACTTTTAAATTTAAAGCAGTTCTGAAATTAATAATTGTATAATGGCAGGACTCCTTCCTGTGCTTTCCTATAAAATAAAGTTCTGGGGAAATCTAACTCTAAATTCACTCTATGAAACATTTCCTTCTTAACAGATTTATTTTTTTATATAAACCAGCATATGGAATTATACCAAAAAAGCCATTTGCCTCAATATCCTGTCTTGGATGGTGATTGGTGTGCTTAGGGAGGTATACACGAGATGGGGAATGCATAAAGGATAATGTTTCCCCTGGTACACCATCTCAGTTTCCAGCAATTAGGTAACAACTTCCTGAGCTGGAGATTGCGTCTGGACTATCATTCACTGCCACAACTGATAGAAGTACCATTCAAAAAGCCGTCCAATCCATTTCAATTAAATCATTTTGGTTTTACTATACAGGAATTGGTGCTATAAGAACAAAAGTAATTCATGGCTTCCTATACCATTCTACTAAAAATAAAAAGATTGCACAAGCAAAACAATTCTTCCAGTTCTTATACTAGTTCATGAAGTCTTGAAGAAACAGAACTATATAAAAATGAAGGAGCCTATGAAAATGGAAGCTGAAAGGAGGAGCTAAGAAAATTAAATTCTTACAGTCGAGGTGTGTATTACATTGCAATAAGAAAAGCTTAATTAAGGATGAAAACAAAACAGAACAGATAGGAAGTGAGTATATAAGAAACAAAAAAACATCTTTCAGTTTGTGGAAATAATGCATATTCAAATTAATATAACAAAGGGGACGATAGCAATTCAGGCATATCAAATGAAAAGAAAAATAAAACAGATTAAATCAGAATCTGAAGAAAATAACTAGCAAATAAAATTAATACTAGATCAAACACATAGGAGCAGAAACTCACACACATATAGTATGGACAGCTGATGATCAGGATATAATGCTACCTATATTCTTTGTCTTCACATTCACGGTGGAAATATGAGAAACTCGCCCCCCATAACCCACTCTTGAAGTGGGCTCAGCAAGGGGCCTGTCTGAAACCAAAGTGATTGTAGGAGATGTCGTTGAACAAATTGATGAAATGATCACTGAAAATATCACCAGGCTTGGATTGTGTACCCCCAGGAGCTCTAAGAGTTCTCAAGGATGAATTAGTTAAATTAATAACACCACTGTCTAACCTCTGGTTCAAAACTCTGATGGTGCCTGAGGGCTGGAGTGTAGCAAACGTGGTATCAAACATTTCTTAAAAGCTCCAGTGGAACCAAGAAACATCTGACTTCTTACTGTGGAAATTAGTACAAGCGCAAACCAAATGTTGCATTAGTGGATACATTGAAAAATATGGCCTGCGTGGGAAAAGCTAGCTTGGCATCAGCAAGGTGACTATTTACCATTTTATTGATCAGAATTCATGCATATGCAAAACTACAATTCTCATTTGTTTCTATCCTAAAAACAGATGTTAGAGTAAAATAGACATAAGCAAATTAAATTGAAATATTTTTTCAGCATCTAAGAATTAGGAAAAAATATATTTCCGTTCATAGAGTATGTTATATATTCTTATACATTTGTCTATTTTAATGGAAGGTCCTCTTTCAAAGTTCTTAGAAAGGTTTCCAGTAGTAGGGAAATACAGAGGTCAGATTCTTTTCTTTTCCGGGATATAACCTCATGAAGTTCAACAAGAGAAAGTACAATGATGTCCTTATCTGCAAAGGAACAACCCCATGCACCAGTACATGATGGGGGCCATTCTTCTGGAAAGCAGCTTGGCTGAAAGGACCTGGAGGTCCTGGTGGACACCAGATTGAATATGAGCCAACAAAGTGCTCATTCTGAAAAAAAGGATCATGATATCCTTGGCTGCATTAGATAAAGCACTGCCAGCAGGTCAAGGGAAGTGATCCTACCCCTCTAATCAGCACTGGTGAGAATCTCACTTAGACTACTGTGTTCAGTTCTGGGTTGCTCAGTACAGAGACATATGGATCTGTTGGAGAAAGTCCAGTGAAGTGCCATTAAGATTACTGAGGCTCTCAAGAACCTCACATGCGAAGAAACGCTAAAAGACTTGGGACTGCTCATCTTGGAGAAGAGAAGGCTCAGGGGGATCTTATCAATGTATATAAACTGTTAAATAGTTGTCATCGTGGAAACATGGTGGGATAGCTCACACAATTGGCATGCTGCAATGGGCAGCTATAGACTCTTCAGAAGGGACAAGCAAAGAAAGGGGCTGTGGGGTAGTCCTCTATGTTAGGGACTGTTTGGGTTGTCTAGGGCTTGACAATGGTGATAAAAGGGTCAAGTGGGTAAGAACAAGGGGCAAGGTTAACAAGGCAGGTATCATGGTGGGAATCTGTTACAGATGAAGAGGCAGATTAAATATTCTGGAAATGCAATACAACAGAGAGGAAACAGTCTTGGACGTTCCTAGAGTGTCTGGAAGATAAATACCTGAAACAGCTGGGGAGTGAGCCAACTAGGGAAGAAGCCCCACCGGACCTCTTGTTCCCAAACAGAGAAGGATGTGTGGGTGATGTGATGGCTGGAGGCTGTCTTGGGCACATCAACCACAAAATGATAGCATTTTTAATTCTCGAGGAAGTAAGGAGGGAGGTTAGCAGAACTATAAACTTGGAATTCTGGAGCGTAGACTTTGGTCTGTTTAGGAGCCTGGTTGACAGAGTGACCTGGGAAGAAGTCCTGGAGGGCAAAGGAGTCCAGGAAGGCTGGACCTTCTTCAATGTACTTAAAAGTGTACAAGCAGGCTGTCCTCATGTACCAGAAGACAAGTGGTGGGGAAGAAGACCAGCCTGGCTGAACAGAAAGCTCTGGCTGGACCTCAGTTAAAAAAGAGAGTTTATGATCTTTGGAAGAAAGGGAAGATCAACTCAGGAAAACTACAAGGATGTTGTGAGGTTATTCAGGGACAAAATTAGAAAGCCCAACTAGAAATTAATCTTGGCTACTACTGTAAAAGACAACTAAAAATGTTTTATGAATATACTAGCAACAAAAGGAGGGCTAAGGAGAATCTCCACCTTTTAGTGGATACAAGGGGAAACATAGCTATAAATGATAGGGGAAAGGCTGAGGTACCTAGTGTCTTCATCGCCTCACTTTTTAATATTAAGACCAGTTGTTCTCTGGGTACCCCTCAGCTGAAAGACATGGATAGGGAACAGAAAGAAAACCCCCATAATTCAAGGAAAAATTATCAGCGAACTGCTACAACACTTAGCTGCACACAAATCTATGGGGTTGAATCAGATCCACCCAAGGGTACTGAGAGAGCTGACGGAAATGCTCACCAAGCCAGTTCCACCATTTATCAGTAGTCCTGACTAACTGGGAAGTTTCTGAGTGACTGGTAGTTAACAAGTATGGCACCCATCTGCAAGAAGGCTTTGAAGGAAGATCCAGGGAACTATAGGCCTCTAAGAATGACCTTAGTGCAAGGGAAGATTACAGAGCAGATGACCTTGAGTGCCATCAAGCTGAACACACAGGAAAACAAGTTAATCAATCAGTCCCAGTCAGCATGGGTTTATGAAAAGCAGGTACTGCTCGACTAACAAGATCTCTTCTGTGATAAGGTCACTTGCTTACTGGATGGGGGCAAAGGCCGTGTACGGTGTTTACTTAGGCTTTAGTAAAGCCTTTGACAACACTTCCCACAGGATTCTCCTGGAGAAACTGACTGCCCCTGGCTTGGAAAGGCATAATCTTTGCTGGGTAAAAAACTGGCTGTATGGCCAGGTACAAAATGGAGTAGTGAATAAAGTTAAATCCACTTGGCAGACAGTCACAAGTGGTGCCCCTCAGGCTAGCCACCAAGGCCGGTTCTTTTTATTATCTTTATCAAATCAACACTCCCACCCAATTTGGTGTCATCTGCAGACTTACTGAAGGAGCATTCAATCCCCTCATCCAGATCATTGATAAAGATTTTATTATTAAGATGCCCCTTTTATATCAATTGGTGTTGTCAAACACTGAAAACTAGCATTGTCTTTAAAGGACTGTAAATGTAAAGGAATTTTTTTTTTTTTTTAATAAAAGATCCTTCCACTGTCTAAAATGTTGGGGTTTAACCCAAGTAAAATCTGTATATTCCTTAAAATAGCTGAATGGCATAGTTTAGACAAGCCCTGAGATGGATTTGGCAACATTTGTTTTGGCAAACAAGTTAGTTTCCTGCTCAGTCTGCAATAGGATTTTATTGAGTCCAGGCAATAAATGGAGAAACTCCCCTAGGGAAAAACAAGAAGCAATGAAAGTTTTTCTTTAGGAGATTTCACAAATTCAGCATTTTGAGCAACAGTGTGTGAGAGAGTGAGCCTTTTTCTCAGTGGGTAGACGCACATTATTCAGAGAGATAGAGGATCCTGGCAAAGACTTTGGCTGCTTTTCTGGGCTGACTAACTTTACCAGTTCACACTGAATTTTGCCATCTGTTATTTGCTGACTCTGTTTCACACATCATATCCAGCATATTGCTCCCAAGCTTCACAAACACTGTAGGTTTTCTCTCAACTTTAGCAGATTAAATGCAGAGACTCTCTTTAGCCTAATGCAAAAAAAAAAGAGGCAATTAATATAGTTGTTTTGATCAATGATATAGCAACCTTACTTCCCTTAACTAATTCTGCAAAAAAGGGAATTCAAGCTGACTACACAGCTAACTTTAGGAACAACATATTACTGCTAGAGAAAGTAGGGAGGATTTTTAAACCCAAGAATTTAAGATCTTATTTTAGTGATAATTTTATGTCATTCTGAAAGCTTACATTGCCAAAAGCCTGGGGAATCTGCATTTTATCTTGCTCTGTTGATTATTGTAGCACTCAAAAGCTCAGAGAGAGTATTGCTCTCTTACTGCCTCTGTAGCCCTAGAACTTGTGGGTGGTTTCTCCCTTACGTCTGTTTCTCATAAAACACAAACTGCTGAAACAGCTTTGTTTAGTCCTTCTGTTACCCTTCACCAACATAATTTCATTTAACTGTAGTGATCATTAAGCTTTAAGAAATTCTATAAAAAAAAATCTGTATTTGAAAGAGAAGAGGTAAGGTTTCCCCAGGCTTGGGTTCATGCCCTGAGGAAGTCACTATACCCAGCGCTAGAGTCAGCTCAGTTCTCGTCTTCTTCTCTGAGTCATGATGATATTGGGCAAAACTGAACTTCAGAGCGGCCATTTATAGAACAAGAACACTAAAATTGCCTCTCCAAAGATAGTGAATTCTAATTAAGCCTGATAAAACTGTTCAGAAAATAGGAAGTAATGTTCTACGAAGTACAATAGGCAGAGAAGTATGAAAAAACTGTAATGCGTGATTAGTGGCACAGCATGCTAAAGGTATTCTCTAATCAAATTATTCTCATGCAAAGTAATACCATTTTAAAGGTTTTTTCACAAATTATGAATCTACATAAGCAACATTTGTTATAACTCTTTGTCCACGATATTATAACTAACAAAACCATCTCAATATAATAAAAGATTAAACTTCTTCACTGTATGTCTGATGAATGGTGTACAATTAATTACGAGTAAAAACTCCAGCCTGAATAATAGCAACATAAAATGCAAAATTAGTAAGTGTGAGGAACTACCAAAAAGTTGTAGATTTAAATTAGAATTCTAGATACAAACTCTCAGGTTTTTTAATTAAAGGCACAGATTTAGCTAGAGGGTAAGGTGAACCGGATCATCATTTTTGATTATTAGAAGACAGATTACAGTAATGGGATTCAATAATAGTTCTTCTGAAAGCAAGGAAAAGACATTCACAAATGACTCTCCAAAGCTGGAGAGTTTGTACAACTCCCAAGTTATACCATCCACTACTGTGTTTGCATAATGACATAAGCAGCTATCAGTGGATTTACACAAGAAACTTCTGCTGCAGGCAACTTCAGTGACTTTACCTAAGGAAAGCAGAAGCAGAAAAGTTGGCTGATTTGTCTCATTAAATAGAAAAAATTAAACAGTATATATAGCACAAACTTGCAACATCGAGTTGTATAATATTGTCATATCTGCATCAGAATTTGCAGAAAACTAACACGAAGAACAGTGACAGGTTCAGTGAAAAAGGACATAGAACCATAGAATCACAGAACAGATTGCAAGGGACCTTTAAACATCATCTAGTCCACCCCCATGGATTGAGCAAGGACATTTTCAACTAGATCAGGTTACTCAGAGATCTGTTCAACTTGTCCTTGAACGTTTTCAGGGATGAGACATCTACCACCCCTGTGGGCAACCCATGTCTGGTGTTTCACTACACTCATTGTAAAAAATTTCTTCCATATATGTACTATAAATCTACCCTCTTTTCATTTAAAACCATTACCCTTTGTTCTGTCGCTACAGGCCCTACTAAAAAGCCTGTCCCCATCTGCCTTACAAGCCCCCTTTAAGCGCCCCCTTTAAGCATGTAAATACCACAACACAGTCTCCCCAGAGACTTTTCCTCTCCAGTCTGAACAACCCCACATCTCTTAGTCTGTCCTCATAAGACATCTTAATAGCTCTCTTCTGGACCCGCTCCAACAGGCCCACATCTTTCTTATGGCAGGGTCCTCAGAGCTAGAAACTGCTCCAAGTGGAGTCTCTAATGAGAACTCAGGACAGCAGCATCACTTCCCTTGACCTGCTGGCCACAATTCTTTCATGAAACCCAGGATATAGTTGGCTTTCTGGGCTGTGAGAGTACATTGTCAGCTCATGTCCCATTTTTCTTCCACCAGTACGCCCAAGTCCTTCTTGGCTGGGCTACTCTCAATCCCTTCATCACCCAGCCTCCATTGATACCGGGGGTTGTCCCAACCCAGGTATAGGACATGAGCAAGTATAAAAGAGGATACTATATTGTGCAAGCTACAGTGATTTGTCTGCAGCTATGTCTGCTGGAACAGATTTATGTATTTTTAATACCATTCATCTGAAAGAACTTGTTTTTGCAGACATTCAAAAATCTTCAGTAAACCCTTTAAGAAGCTTGCTTTAGTCAAAGTCTTCTGTACACCTCTGAAGTCAAGTTTCACTTATATCAGCCAACATAAACTTTTACTACTATACCTAGAAATGGTTTAGTTATCGATTCCAAAATCAGTCTTCCTCAAAATCTTCAGAATATTTTATTAAGAATCTTTGATTCTAGAAACATCATAGTAAATAAATATTATGTCAAATATTGTTTCTAGCTCCAGAGGTTTAGAGAGTAGAGCCTTTCTAAATCTATTTTTTGAGCAATATTTCCTTCCTATATTGAAGATTAACATTGAATTATCTAACTTGGTAATATTTCATAGCTCATTACGTAATTATTCAGTTTGAGATCTTTAACATATTTTTTTCCTTGAGGAAGAATTTAGATTTTACAGATGACTTAGCACTTTTCATTGAGAAAAAAAAGTCTATCCATCTTGGATTACTGCTACATCCCATACTTACGTCATTCTTATTTTTCTTAAATGAAACTGTGTTCTATTCTGTGCATTGAATAATGTTGGAAGAGCCATACAATGAATTAAGTAAGATTGGCTTGGTGAGACAAATACGGAGTATGTAAATAATTACAGTTGTTACTGCATTTGTGTATTTTGTGCTTTTCAGAAGGTATTGTCAACTATTAAACTTGCCTAATAAAGAGCAGTTGTCCAGTTTTTACCCGAACAAGGGGTACCATGACCTGACTCCCCTTCAGACTCATAGATGAGATCACAAGACAATTTAATTGTTCAGCAGCTAGTGTGACTTCATACAGGTATTAACCTCTCCTTTAAGCACAAAATCATGTTTCACATGAGAACTTAAAAGTTCCATTGACCCCAAGTTTTCAGCCCATGCTTCCTCTCAGGTCTGTACAAAACCCAAAGTCAGTATCCAGAGGATAGCATCACATCTTAAGGACACCTTAGGAAAATGTATAATTTCAAAAGATATGTTCTTGACTTCTGAAAATTGACAGAGCAGTAATTGCTTCTCTGTAAGATCTTGTGAGTTCAACCTCCAGACAATCTGATCACTGGTATGCAAAGTTGTTGGTACAGCAGTGAGAGGATTGTCATAATTAATGCATTCCCACGAAGATGTGTTAGCTCTTAGACTTCATAAAATTATAAAAAAAAGTTTAATATTTATGATTTTTTTAAATTGCATTTTATATTGTATGACAAATCACCTTGAGACATTTATTCAGTCATGTTAATTTACTATCATGTGTTCTAGACGTTTCCAGCAACTCCATAGTAGGATACAAGGTGGTTGTTGGCTTGTTTCTTTTTTGCATTATGATTCATTTCTAGCAGGGATATTCCTGAATATTAAACATGTCCATTTTTTTCTTACTTTAATACCTCATATATATGTATATGTGCTTGTGTAAAATTTATTTGTGGCCATGCAGCCATCTAGTATCTTCAGCAGCCAATATATAACCATAAACAAAGAGATGGATTTTGATCATGGGTCAGTTTACATGACACCAGGTCTGCTGGCAACAGAGTACACCTGTTTCAAAGTGGGGAAAGGCTCCTCGCATGGGAGCAGGCAGGGCTCATTGAAAGACCTTTAAAATAGATTTGAAGAGGGAAAGGGATAAAAGTAGAGATAAGGTTGGGGGTAACACGCCAGTATTCAAGAGACAGTGTTCTATCAAGTTCCTCTGGTCTGCTGTCTGCGTGGATGTAGGGGATGGACAACCATGCAACAGCAAAGACCCAAGGAAACCACAGAAGCAATGAAAATAGTCATGTAGGAATTAGGACTTCTTCACCAAAAAGGGTGGTGGGAGCAATAGACCAACTGAAGTGCATGTACACCATTGCATGCAGCATGAGCAACAAATAGGAAGAGCTGGAAGCCATTGTGCTGCAGGAAAACTATGATATAGTTGCCAACACAGAAAAATGGTGCAATCACACAACTAGAGTGCTGCAGTGGATGGCTATAAACTCTTCAGATGGCATAGGCAAGAAAAGAGGTAGTGGGGTAGTCCCGAGTGTTAGGGGGTGTTTCAACTGTCTAGAGCTTGACAATGGTTATTGAAAGGTTGTGTTTATGGGTAGGAATCAGGGGACAGGCCAACAAGGCAGATATCATGGTCGGAATCTCTTACAGACTACCTAATCGTGATGAAGAGTCAGATTTAATACTCTATAAGCAACAGGGAGAAGTCTCACAATGACTAGCCCTTGCTCTTGTGTGGGACTCCAACTTATTGGATGTCTACTGGAAAAGCAACACAATCTAGTGCTTTTCTGAAGTGTGTGGAAGATAACTTCCTAACGTGGCTGGTGAGTGAGCCAACTAGGGAAGGTACCCTACTTAGCCTTTTGTTCACAAACAGTGATGAACTTGTGGGTGATGTGATGGTTGGAGGCTGTCTTGGGCATAGAAATCATGAAATGACAGAGTTTTTGATCCTTGGAGAAGTAAGGAGTGGAGTTAGCAGAATTGTTGGCCTTCTCGAGGGAAGACTTTGGCCTGTTTAGAAGCCTGGTTGACTGAGTGTCCTGGGAGGCAGCCCTGGACATTTTTAAAGGAGAAAGTCTTAAAAGTTTAGTATTGGGCCAGTTCTGTTCAGTATCTTTATCAACGATCTGGGTGACGGGATTGAGTTCACCCTCAGCTAGTTTGCAGATGACACTAAGTTGGGTGAGAACGTTGATATACTTGAGAGTAGGAAGAGTCTGCAGAGGGATCTGGACAGGCTTGATTGACTGGTCGAGGCCTGCTGTATGAGATTCATCAAGACTAAGTGTTGGATCCTGCACTTAGGGTCACAACATTCCCATGCAACACTATAGGCTTGTAGAAGAGCGACTGGAAAGCTGCCTGGCAGAAAAGGACCCTCCTGTGTTGGTTGACAGCTGGCTGAATGTGAGCCCACAGCGTGCCCATTTGGCCAAGAAGGCCAATGACACCCTGGCTTGTATCAGAAATATGGTCAGCAGGATCAGGGAAGTGATTGTGCCCCTGTACATTGCACTGGTAAGACCACATCTTGAATAACTGTGTTCAGCTTTGGGATCTCATTAAAAAAAGATATTGAGGTGCTGGAATGTGTCCAGAGAAGGGCAATGAAGCTGGTGAAGGGGCTGGAGAACAAATCTTGTGAGGGAACTGAAGTTGTTTAGCCTGGAGAAAAGGAGGCCGAGGGGAGACCTTATAGCTCTCTATAACTACCTGAAAGGAGGTTGTAGTGAGGTGGGTGTCAGTTTTTTTCTCCCAAGTAAAAAGAGATAGGATAAGAGTAAATGCCCTCAAGTAACAACATTGAAGGTTTAGACTGGATATTAGGAAAAATTTCTTCACCATAAGAGTTGTCAAGCATTGCAGCAGGCTGCCCAGGGAAGCAGTTGAGTCACCACCCCGGAAGTATTTAAAAGATGTGGAGATGCGGCACTTAGGGATATGGTTAAGTGGTGGACTTGGCAATGTTTGGTTAATGGTTGGAGTTGAAGATCTTAAAGGTCTTTTCCAACCTAAACAAATCTATGTTTCTACAGGTGATCTTTCTTATAAAAGCCCTGCCTTTTGGGCCATGTTCTGCATTTTGCATGTCCACTTTGGTAGGTTCTGAAGTGTATCATACTTTGGCTTGTGACTATTGTCAAATCCACTTAGCACTTAGTGGAATCCAATCCCATAGGGAGAAATCTATTTTCTGTAGAGAAATGGCTATAGAGAGTAATGGCTGAATATGTGTGTAGGATTTGTGACATGCCAATCACTCCAAATGTCTCAGTTTCAGTTGAGTGTTGATGCAGCTTCTCTGTGGAATCAGTCAGGAATTGTATCTGAACAGATGTTATTTTCTCAGTTTTTGTCATCTCAATATCATGTTAGTGTTATAGTTAGAATAATAATGTTGCTGTCATAAATAAATCCTGTATTGGATCCAACAACAAAGGTAACATAATAATAGCAACTGACTTTTTATTACTTAAATTATATGATGTGTGTTAGAATTTTTCCAAGGATAACTAAACAGGAGATTGGATTCCTTTAAGTGTGAACTCTAAATGCAATTTGGTTTCTTTCACTGTGTTCTTAAGCCTGTAATTGCACAAAACCCTACATACCTGTATATAGTTGCACAAAGAAGATTATTCTGGAAGTTTTCTCTTGTAGCAAATAAAGATTTTTATGGTTATTATTTACTTATGCACAAATGAAGAATGTAACAGGAATGGCCATCTATCAGCCAAATGAAATGATGTTAAAATATTTTGATTTGTGTTGCAGATGTGTATTAGCAGCAATTACTAAAAGGGACACGTCACTTAGAATTTAAAAGACACAGTTGATTGTAAAACCAGAAGAAAAGGAAGTTTCACTAGCTCTACAAATCAATTTTTCATTTAATGTTTTATCAGATAATACACAAAGATATTGTATTTGTCACCCCACATTATGCTAGTGCTCTTATATCTGTCTCTAATTTGAATTAGATGGGTTTTATTCTACCGTTCTGAGCTCTAGAGTGAAGAATTTATGAAATAGTCTGCTTGCACAGCAAGTGACTCCTTGATGAAGAAACTGGCATATGCATTTATCAGGAAGTCTTCCTTTTTTTTTAATCCTTACTCATCTGATTCAACATGCTATTACTGCATTCAGTATTGTTTTGTACTTACTTTAAGCTTTCTTACACCATCTAAACTTGTCAACAAAAACACTAGCATTGAGGTTTTTACCCCAAAAAGAAAATTACATAAAAAATTAAGCACTATGCTACTGTAAAATGGGACAGGGTTAGTACATATTAAAACCAAACCACACCAAAACAAACAAATCCCCCAAAACAACAAAAACAGAATCACAAAATACCCCACCTGGAATCTTCACCAGCACTTGGAATACATTTGGCTTTGTTTCACCATTCAGCAGGTTTCACTCCTTATTTTCATCCTCTGGGTGTCTCCCTTTTAATTTTCATGAACTCTTACAATGTCCAGTTTTGTCCACAGATGGATGAGGACTTGCTTATTGACATAATGCAAGAGTTTTATTCTGCAAGTACCTGAATTGTGTCAGGGATTTCTGTGAATAAGATTTCTTTTTTGAGAGCTTAATGATTAATGTTCAACATGGACAATTGTGTACAAATTAGGAAAAATGCAACAGCAATCAATAAGATTCCATAATTTGCCATGGATTTGACACTAGTACATATTTAAATTAATGGTCTGGACAGTAGAGAAAGATGTTTTTCTGATTAAGTCTGTAAAGCGTTTCAAGCAAGCTAGAAGACAAAATTTGAGTCCAAAATGTTCTTAAATAATTCAAGAATCATCTAATAAGGAAATTACATCATAGTAAGGCTGCTTAGTTACACTAATAGAGACAAAGGAATTCAAGAAAAAAAGTCCACGTGGCTAGCATGCAGCACAACTTGAACTCAAAGTAGCAAGTGTATACTCTTGAAAGAAAAACCGGAGTGGGAAATGCCAAACCTCAGTCTACAAAAGAGGTTATCCTCTACAAAACATAGGGAACTACTTTTTCACTCTTTATATACAAGAAAAGTCTTAGCTGAAATACTTCAGCAAAGGGATGATCTAGATGACCAAAATTCACGTTAGATCTATAACTACTACTATTATTTTTTTTTTTAAATATAATTGTTGGAATATAGGAACTAATTTCTGTGCTACTGGGAAATCTGTCTTGCCAGTGGAATATAGATACAGCCAGCCAACAAGCCTTACCACGTCTGTCAGTGCTATACCAGATGTGGTGAAATATTTTTACACGTAGAACACGATACTTTCGGTAAGCCTTTGGGAATCAGGAGGTAGGCACTTGGTAATCACATTTGTCAGCAGTGATGCTTCGTCACTTTTATGAACTGTTCAAGCACTAAAATTGGATCAGTCAGTTGAATATAAGCAAACATCCATGGAAATACATAGTTTGTTTGTATTGAATATAGTTAATTTTGTAGGTTTTTACCTACACTCATTTGTCTGATTAAAGATGAACCAACATGTTCGGTACCACCACACTAAGTGAACTGATGAGAGTTTAATTTCCACCATGTTTGCACAAACTTGGCAACATTAGTGATTTTGATCTCTTGAAGAATTCAGTGCCTAAGGTACTATAGCAGTGTTGATGCCTGCAGTGATTTTCCTGTCAGGGGCTGTGTTCCCCTATTGCCTTATCTGTGCTTCACAGAACTGCAGTTCTACCTTTTTCTGCTTCCATCAGCAGTTGTCTGAGATTTCTCGGATATATCACCTATTGCGTGTACTTTTATCTCCACTTAAGCTCTCATTGCTCAAAATATGTCTCTAATAGATAAGAGTATGGTAGACTGATTTGTTAGACTGATTTTTAACTTCTTGTTTTTCTCTTGCTCACTAAAAATCTGTCTCAATCCTTCAGTCTGTCTTTATTATTCCTAACCCATATTGTACCTATTTTATTGTAGCTTTGTTGCTTGTTAGTGCTTCAAGGTCTGCATGATTGCTCTAAAAATAATACCACGTGAACCTGGTTTAAACATGGAATGCTTCAACAATATACTAAAAAAAAAAAAAAATATCAGAACACGAAAGCTGTCTTTCTAAATGCAACTCCTACAGATTTACTGAAGAGAATTCCTTTTCTGGGAGTTCTGTTTAGTCACAGGAAATCTTCTGAGATAATGTTTAAACTATAAAATTTTGTTAAAGTCTGTGTATATCATTCAGTCTCATTTTGTCTTTGCAAACACTATCAGCAACTGACTCAAGATGCAGGCTCTTCTAGCTTCTCATTCATAAAGATCTTTGCTTCCCCTTTTTATAACTATTAGCCTTTACTATGCCAAATGGAGGAAATTAAATTTTTGTTTGATCACTGGAATAAATTACATTTTAGGAGAATATGTAGAATATGATCTCTGCATATCAAACATGGTTCTTGGGCATTTACAATACACTCAGTTTTAACTGCCGTACTTAAACACAAGGATAACACAGTTAGAGCAGGAATACAACTACATCTCCTGTTTAGAAAGTGATACTACTTAAAAAAATATATCTGAATAATTACACATATTCGTACTGCTTTTACATTCAGAACATGAAACAACTTTTACTTTAAACTTCTCTATTGTTTCCATTGTTAAATTAAAACATAATTTCCTTACAATAACATTACACTATACTTTTGTATCCACTTTAAATCATATGGTTCTGCAATGAATGTTTACTTGCTTCATTTTATATTACACTCAACAGATCTGAATCATTACTGCACTGTTTCTTAGGCATTGATTATAAGACTTAATGTCTGGAAAATTTTATCTTTTGCCCTTCTGAACAAATGTTGGATGATCCTGTGGCTCATTTCCTGGTCTATCTAATGGAAAATTTGTCAATTCAGACATCCTTTCTTCAGCTGGGAAAAAAACTACCTCTTTGGATTGAAAAAAACTACCTCTCCTTTGTCATTGACTTGAAGCACTAAACAACAAAGCACCTACTTTGTTTTAGAGCACTAAAATAAGATAGCACACATCCTAATATGTCCTCCCTAGAGAACTCAGGGGGCTTTTCCGAGGTTTTTGTGTTTTTAAAGATGGTTTCTTATTTCTATTGATTCCAGAGGCTTGAGTTAAGGTTAAACAACTTTCCCTTTAACTACAATCACCAACAGTAATCACACTCTGTAAACAAACCTGGCTTAAAATTTTCTCCTTTCGAAAAGAAGAAAAAGAGCAACATGTTTGGCCAAAAGATTGCCAGTTTTCAACCTATTGGAAACATGCCCTTTATTGCAAGAGTTGGAGAACTACCTATTATACCATTAGTAATGTTGAGCTTCATTACAAACATTTTTAGGCTATCATTATCCCTACTCTTATCTCAACCAGATCATATTTTTAATATATGCCCATGTTCAGCAGTGGTCTGGAGGTCTGTGGAGCTTCAGCTCCAATATTTACCAAAGTGTGTGCACTTTTGTTTGTATAGTTTCTCTCACAGCGTATTGCTTTCTTCAAAGAAGATAGCTGTCCCAAGTGATTTATTGTTTAATGCTATAAATATCACACAGAGCATATATTTAGGTTTCTGTGTGAGTTTTATCTGTATCATTAATCAGTTCAGATTTTTAAAAGCCCAGCTCTAAATGTAAATGATCCTATATCTGAAGAAGTACTTTATTCAAGGGCTAAATTCCCAGCAATTGTGATTATACTGTATAAGCAGGTATGCTCCATAGCAAATATGAAATCCTATTTCTTTGATTATATAGACCCTGTGCGTGGGCCCAGGTTCCTTTTTAACCTAGGATGGAACAGGGCAGGGAAGTATCTCACCCAAATGCTGCCATCCAGACATTCAGATAGGATCTCATGTGTGTGCATACCTACACAGGACCTTAGAGATATTTATGTAAAACATAAACCAAATTCCATGTACCAAATGGCTGCAAGGAAACATGAACTAAATGTATTGGATGGCCAGAAAAAGCTGCAACCTACACCTAGTTTAGTCTTAAGACTTTCTGCAGCAGAAAATTGAGCACTATCAATCAACTGTAGGATTTTCCTTCTTCCTTTGTGTCCGTTTAGCTCCATTTAGCTGGATCTAGCTCCATCATGGATTGTGAAAAAGCATTTTGAAATCTATCCAACATTCTTTTTCTGAAAGAGGGTCAGCCATTTCCTCACTGAAGAGGTGAACTCTTTACCTGATCAAATTATGATTGATAGCACGTGAACCATAATTAACTAAATGAATGCAATGACTTTAAGAGTAGAAAATCAGTTTGATTAAACTAAGTAAACAACGATAAAGATTTGACCTATGAAAATCAGGAAGATCTCTTCTCCCACACCCTTGACTAGAATCCTAAGAAAGGAAATGGGCTTAAACTTCAACTATGACTTAAATTGTAACATGCCTTAAAGTTCAACAAATTCTGGACAATAAAAAAAAAACTAACTCCAGGGTACAAACCTATGAGAAATAGTAAGAAACTGGATTAGTTGGCATTTATCATAGACCACAACTGATTTATTGTCAGACACCAAACTTTCATTGCAAAATTTTACTACCATGAGAATACCAGTGCTTTTCATATGGCTATCACTTCCTGAAACTTGTGCAGCTTTATGTTTTAATTCCTGTTTTGAGCAAAATAGTTGATACTTCACCAGTTTTTGCAATGCATTATAAAAAACTACATGACAAAGTCCCTTTTCTAATTCTGGGGAGAGAAAAACAGATATATATTTTCCAAAATGATTGAAAGCATAAATACAGAAAAAGAGGAAAAGAAAACAGAAGATCTCTCTTCCTTGATCATAAAAGGACTCTTAATATAGGATGAATCCAGCTGAAAAACTCCACAATTAGCCCTAGAGTCTCAAAGAAGCTGAACGTTCAACCGACTCACATAGGCACACAGCTGTTGGAAATCCATCCTGCAGTTGTGAGTTTTTGAAATATGCCATCTTAACAATTTAAAATTAATGAAAAGCTATACATATCAGACTGGTATTTTATCTGATAGTTAACATTTTTTTACAGAAAGCTTGTATCTTGCTGTAAAATCTTACTAAAACTATCTTTCTGTTACAATTTTGCAATAGAAACATGTTGAATTTTACATAACTTTCTGTAAATAATCTAAAAAAGTAAAATATTCTTTCCATATAGATTTTATGTAAAATAGTACAGAATGTGTATAGAACATTGGCAAAAGAGAAAACACATCTACATGACGGACGGCAATGTAATTGTATTATTCAAATCATCTCTGTAGGAAATTATTAACACAGGCTTTTCTTCCTGACACTGTTGTTTTTTAACAGGCATGATCATTTCCTTGATTATCTTGTTTGTTACGCATGTGTGAAGGGATAACATCAAACAGAAGTGATTTTGTGAACGACTCTGCTTCCCAAAATGCCTGTGTCTCCTCCTGCAAGTTTGCAAAAAATTGGAACTTTTTCAATTGAACATCTGTCTACAAGAAAAGTTTTGAAAACACCCTGCCACATCAGTTGGCTTCCTTTGTAAAGATGGCACTGCTGTTCCATGAATGGTTACATTAATTTTCTTCTCAGGAATCAGCTTCCATTTAAATGTGGCTAGGATATCAAGTATCCAGTGGAAAAGAAACCTTGATTGAGTTGAAAGCAGGACAGTTTGTTATTCAGTATATTACACTCTGGGATCAACTCGTTCCTGTAAACTAAGATATCAGGATACAGTGCTTCTGAATAACACTCTAGCAGTTTGGAAATCTCGAGACTCTATGTTTTTTGTGTGCCTGGGGTTGCTACTGCCAGCTTCAAATTTAATTGGTACATATACATCTGTAAGATTCCACATGACAGCACGTTTTTTACCGTAGCCATAAGTAATTGCCCTAAGGTGGTAAAGTGAGTTATGAACCACAAGCACATACACACTAATGAGTTCTGAGGTTCTGGGTATAAAAATACCTACCCTCTGAGAAGCACCAGCCTATCTCATAGGTTCCTCAAAGAAAACTTTAACCAAGTCTGTAAACACATTAGTAGTCTTCCTACCTTCTCAGCCATTATCAACAACTGATTCCTCTGTTATTACCTTTCTAGCTATTAAAAGTCAGAATAAACATAGTATTACTCTAAATTTGATCCTTTTGTTGAGAAGATAGACGCAGGATCAAAGTAATCCAAAGAGAGCTAAGCATTTATATTGGACTTAAATAGTTAAGCCTTGGTTTGGCAGCAAAATTTTGGACATCTGCTTCCTGCTCTACTACCCTAATTCCATGTTTGCATGTTGGATTCAATGACAAAACTACTATTAACTTCAGATGTCCTGTAACTGAAAGTAACTGGTATATGCAAACTAAATTGAGAGTTAAAACTGAAGTATCAAATTAAGGGACAGAAAAGTATCAGTCTTGGGTATTAATAGCTACAATCACACCGATCTAAGGGAAAAGACGTGATATTTAGGATCTATTTCTGTATGAGACTTTACTAGGCAATGTTCCAATAACTGTTTGCATCATAGAGAGAATATGACCTTTTTTTATTAATGGAAAGGAATCAAAATCACCTATGATTTTTTTTAATCAATTCATTTAAGGAAAACTGGCTCAGACTGCTTTAAGCATGAACATGGTAGTGCTGGACAAGCCCTTGTCTCCTGTTAAGACTAAAAAGACCAGGCTCATCATCTGTGCTGTGTGTTATAATAGATTACATGAATATCTCCAGCTCTCAGTGGAGTCATTCACATTGCATCTGTGAATAAGAAATGTCTCCTAGAAAAAAAGATAACCCTCATCTATATTATTTGTATGCAAGATTCCTTTCGGAGGAGGCTGCTAGAATCCTGTTGGTATTTTCATGGTATTATGTTCTCCTAAAGCAACCCCCTGAGTGCCAGTACATTCACTCCAGGGTCCTTGTTCAAGTGTGAATAGAACTTCAGTTTAGTGCTCTGTTTTTGAGATAGGGGACATTACATTCCTGCAAGAAACGTCCTTATCAACCTTCTGTACTTGACATTATCTGCACAAAGGTAAATTGAGGCCCTAAAATACCTTGTGCCTGCGGACAATCCTGTCATCAGCTGTGGAGTGAGTCTCTCCTCACTCTTTTTCCTTGCTGTAGCTCTTCAAAGATATCGAACCCATACTGGTTACAGACAGCTAACCTGGACCCTACATCCTTTAATGTTACCTGCAGCCTTCTCACCTGCAGGTGTTCATCACAACCAGGTACCTTCCATGCAAATGAAGTAGATGGAAAATCACCTTCACCAAGGAAAGTGCCATTCTCACATCAAACTACAAACACAACAAATACATCAAGTTATTTCTTTCCCCCAAATAGTTGAAAACATACTTCTTAGCAGAAACTTGGATTAGACTTTGATCTCACTGCCATAAATCCATACCAATTCTATCAGACTGCCCTGAACTTGCTTTTATGTAATTGAAAGAAGAATTGGGTCCTCGACATATTAAGGCAGCCTTGAGCCAGTTTTCAGATTCTTATTTGGAATCCACTGAAAGGGAAAAACTGTTTGTTATGATAAATACTGACAGAAATGTAGCTACACAAGCCAAACACTCCCAATGTAATAACACTACCCACCCGCACCTCAGCCAAACAGGAGGCTAATGCCAGACAGGGAAACAAAGAGGGATCAGGAGGCTCAGACAGAACAGGAACAGCAGGACAATTTGTCAAGCAGTGGCCTTTTTCTTAGTCAAAAATTGGCTAGGAGAAATCCTGATGTGTAATGGATCTATCAGACAATTAAGGATGAAAGACTGTACGACCTAGCTCAGCTTCACAGACCAATTGCTGTGTGGAATCTATTCCTCATTGCAGTTCCTCCTCTGATGGGAAAAAATGAGAACCAGGGATTTGTGCCTCAATTTTTGAAGTTTCACTCCTTTTCTCAGATACTCACAATTACCAGAAGTTTCAAAGGAAAGTGAAGAAACTCAGTATAAGGTTGTTTTAGGAATAATTCCCCCAAAAAATATTTCTAATTTTCAATATAGAGTAATTTATTCCTCAGTGTATAGAGTCTATCTTTCATTTAGGTTAGCTTTGGTTTTAATTGATTTCTTTGGATGCAGCGTATATCACAATCACATCTTTTATGTCAACACTCTTCCAATCAATTGGACCTACCTGGCCAATTTAAACAAGTGTGATGGAAGAATGAAAATCTTAAAGATGGTTAAATTTATATAAGTTTCATGAAAACTGTCACTTAACTAGAAAAGAGAAACACTGTGGTCTTGCTGAGAAAAAGTATAAGTTAATTAGTCATTCCTTGTATCTTGCCTACTGAGGAGCCAATTGGCACATAAGCTGCTGGCCAAGATACAGCACATACCTCACAGACCATTGATGCAGAAAAGAGGGCAGCTGAAACTACTGAGAAATTTTGAGAATCCTCAGAAAAAGATGCAGGAGGATGAATCTGAAGGCACTGAGGGGATTGGTAGGCAGATTTCTGAGGCTGATACAGATAAAAATGACATGAACTAACAGGAACACAAGTTAAATAGTTTGAGTTTCTGCCATAAAAAGTCACAGGGTAATAAGCCATAGCGAAAGATCAATGTTATGTTTTAAGTTCTGCCACAGCTCTATTGGGTGCAATACCAGATCAGTCATCTAACCAAACTGTGCATCAGATTCCCATAAAACAGGGATAAAATGGTTACTTTACAGGTTATAGTGAGGTCATTTTTTCTTGTTAGAAAAAGGTTTTGCAGAGTTAGAAAAACATATAGAAGTGCAAAGCATATGTGAATGGAACACAGAAGTGAACGTAAGCAGACATTATGTCACCCTTTTAATGTAATGAACTAGCACTAAATTGGGACCAGGACTGAGTTCTCATCAAAATTCACTCACGGAAAACCTGCACTTCAGCTCAAGCCAAGGAACAGGAAGTGTGTCCTTTTCTGTGAACTTTCTTGTTCTTCAAGTGTCAGCCCTTGCCTACCATCTCCTCTGACAACTGGGCCTGTGAGACACAACCACCTGATTCTGAGTCCAGCACAGTGTTCTCAGAGAGACTCTTTATCTATCCTTCTTAGGATCCTCAGTTTTCAGTCTTTCTGCTTTACACATTATTCACAAATCTCTCTGTGGCACTTTCTTTTATCTAAAAACAGAATGCAATTGTGTATAGATAATTTAAAAACCAACAGGCATCCTGAAAACAAAAAGTAACTCACACCTCCTTAAGGGAATCTTTGAGGGTACATTACCTATATTCAGGAAAGAGACTCATGTTGTTCTGTGTACAAGCCAATGGTTAAATGGACTTCTACTGTGAAAGCTGCTCCATTTGCTGCCACTCTCCTATCCAAAGTTTTCCAAAGTTTGCCTGAGGCTTACTTCTTATGAATCCTTATTCAAATTAATTCTTTCCTCTTGGTTTCCTTATTCAATATTTGGCAGCTTCAGTAGGCCCTACAGACTGGCCACTCTGTAGGACTGTGTAGAACAAGGCTACCCAATTTTCAAGTTATTTTCATTTCAGTAACCACAAATTAAAATATAACATCTTATTATTATATCCAACATCGGAACAAGACAAGGTATTCTTTCAGAAGGAATTTCTACGCATGGATGTAGACACATTTAGGATACAGTAGATATCAAAGAAGCAAATCCAAATTAAAATCAGGAATTTAACATGGAATTCAAAATTCACTCATTAAGTTCGCCAAAACACTATACTTTCCTCTATTTTACAGGACAGTTCATTACATTTCTGATCTGATCAAGTAGTTCTGTCATTTTTCATGTTTGCAAAAAAATTTCTTTTATGTCTGAAATATTTATAGTGGTATCATAACAATATCAACAATAAAAATGTTCTGACAACTGTAGAACAACAAGGCTCATACTGCATCCTTGTAGGCTCACTAAGCACCTTTGATATGGTAGCCACTGACAACTGTTGGCATGTAGTGTAAGTTGTAATTGAAACTTTGTTAATAATTAGAGCAGTCCATTCCGGAGTTCTTCCCTGCAGATTCTTGAGATTTTGTGGAGGTCATGCTTCATACCATTACAACTATCATAAATACCTGTGCTTGTCTTTCTAGCTCTCAAATTAGCAGCTGCTCTACCCTTTCTTAAATGACCTGCTCCACTCCAGAGATGCCAGTACTTAAAATAGCCAGATAGATTAAAGAATTGAAATGCCTTACATTTGAATTTTCCCCTCTCAATGACAAGGGCTTCTCAACTAGTAAATTTGGTTTTGCTATGGCTTTCTGGTCCTTTCATCATGTTTGGAAAATGCTGTCATTTTGGTCCTTTATTCCCCAAAAAGTTTGGTAAAAAATATACTTGCTGAAGATCCATTCAGAAAACTGTTCTTAAAACCAAAGAAGGTCATTTCATGCAAGTTAGCAATGTAAGAAATCACTTCTGGTCTCAGAGCAACCTGACTTCAACTCTTTCAGAATGATCTGAAGATTGTAAAATAAGATTAATTTCAGTAGAAAAGAATAAAGGTTACAAAGTCTTTTCATTACTAATTCTTATATAGGATGGGTAAGCTAAGTAAAAAATACGGATCCTGCTAAATGCCAGTTCACTTATTACAGAAGAGTAATATTGTTGCATTCATTTATATTTTCATCATAGTCACTATATTTAATTGGTCTCATTTTATAGGTTATTCATATCACAACTTTTGTTCAGTTTGACAAAGTTGTTTGATTGATCTCTTCTACATTGAGGGCCATCTGCCTACATTGCTACAAGCAACAGGACAGCATAAATTGACCATTTGTTACCATTACAAACGGAATATATTATGCTTTCGTAATTGCCTTATGCCTTAAACGTACACTTCAGTCTATTACAAAATGCAGCATACAGGACTACTGCTTAGCAGTCATTATGTTCAGATCAACTATTTTCATATTTTATTACAAGTTTAGATTTCTTTTCAGCCCAGGTATGTTAAAAAGTATATTAAGTTTAATGTTTCATGCAAAACTAGGTTACGTAATGTTTTCAAATGTAAAGTAGGTGAACAGATGGACTCCTGCTTTGTCAGCTGAACAAGATTAAATTAGAACTAGACTAAATTGTATTAAACTGCATGGTCCTAATAAGGTCATTTAGATGCAGGAAAAAAAATAAATAAGGGAATCATGACTACCATGACAAAAAATGTAATCAACATCAACTTTTATTTGAAGAATAATAATTAGAACTTTTTAGCAAGAATCTATTATTTTTTTCTAAGTAAGGACCAGAAAGGTTTATGAACTTACTGTGTACTCAGTAATCTGTCTTGTAATGTTGGAATTTTCTTCCACTAGATTAATTTATTTCAGTCACATCTGGTATCCTATGTGACAGAAGATTAGCAGTGGGTCATGGACAGATGCTTGTATCTGTTACAGGTATTTGGCCCACAGCCAGTAGTACCAAGACAGGTGTTTTGCAGAAAATCTACATCTACTTCACAGGAAGAAGGTAGTGTCTACTGACTGCCTAATAGGTTCTCCTCTCAGAAAAATAATGGTATTAAAACTACATCTGCCACTTGTCTTATATCTCACTGGTTGCATTCGAAACTCAACTACTTTCTAAATTCAACGTGCGTTTTCTTGATCAAATTCTTCAGCACTCTTTTTGTGCACCATGCAGTTGACGCATGATACTGCATGATATATCCACTGAGTTTTCTGATTAATATCATCTAAATGAGAACAATATTTAAATAGTTAGGTAAAGGTATATATTTTCAAATAGAGGTCAAAATACCTTTCTTCATTATTGTTTTTCAAAATATTGATTTCAAGAAGAAGAATAAAAACAAGAGAATATTATCTCTATGCATGACAGTCCATAAACAGTGATGCATATTTTTCAAAGGCTTACAGATTAATTTTTCACACTGCAGCAAGCAACGAATAGGCAGACAAGGACAGAAAATATTCCCGAATAAAGCAAAAAGCTGAAGTAAATCAGGATGTATACACAGAGAACAGTGACCTTATTTCAAAAGTTAACTATTTTCTAAAGCTATGGTCAATGGCCATGGTCCATGTTTTTCCTTTCATTTTGCTTTTTAAAGGTAGTCAGAAAATCTTCCAAAAATCAGTGTTACTAGTCTCAAAAGTTCTTAGGATATGTAACAAGAACTCCAGATTACAAAATATTGCTTTGGAATTATTTCACCAAGAACAAAGTTCTAAGCTACCTGAATTCTGCAATTAATTCTGATAAGATTTATAGGAGCTTTTGACAATCACAATAAAACATGAGAAAAAGAAGAAAGTACACAAGAATTTTCCCTCTTCTAAGGGAGAAATAGTCAATGAAAGGAGCAATTAATGCCAAAATATCTCTTAGAAACAGAATGAACTATTTTGGTTGACATAGAGTCAAGAGTTTAGCAAAAAAATAATACATTAAAATTGAGGGGTTTATCTCAGCTTTAGTTTTTTCCAGTGATGTTTTGGGAGATTTCTCTGTGACAAGGTAATTCAGTTTTCATTTGGGGTGTTTGAAAACACCCTCAGGGATGGTAATTACATAAAAAAACATTTCTAGTTTTGGTAATATTATTTGATTTTCTGGGGAGATAAAGAGAGTGCCTGCATTTGGAAGAGTACAAAAAAGAAGAAGAGAAATATGTCTTGAGGAGGAGAGATTATCTTTGCTTTTTAATGTTAAAACTAAATTTTTTAACCAGAATTATCAGAAAGGTGAGAAGAAAAATCCCAGTTATGCCAAGAGCCATTTGTTCTTGCTTATAAAGGAATCTGGGCACAGTTTGGCGGAGGGGTTGACTAGTTAGTTTCAGAAGGAACTTGAAAATCAGAGATGAAATGAGTGTTTCAAAGAAACCATATCTATGCATACTCTTTTGTTTGCCAGTCTTTCACATCTTTGAAACCTCTTTGATCTAATCCAGAAATAGCTAAGAAAGTCACATTTTTATCACAATATTATTGATTTAAATAAGATTTCAGTGATCCCCCACTTTTTAAAGCTATTTCAAATATTCAGGAGGATACCATTGTTTTTTTATTACACATTTTCATGTATTTTTTTTAATGTTTGTTCTCCTGCTATAATAAGCAGCCCTTGTAAAAAAGATAAGAAAAATTTGTTCAAGTGTCAGGAAATGCAAAGGCAATCCCAAGACTCTCAATTCTTCCATTTGAAGAGAAAAACAGGAATTTCACCTTTTTCCATGACTAGGTCTGCCTGTGTCTGGCAGTCTTTCTTGGAAGTTATACCTGTCAGCCCTTGCTGGACTCAAAATGGACGGATGGTGGGGTTTATTGCATAAGCAGAACACATGTTATGAATCTCTGGTAATACTATATTTACCAAAACAAAGAAAATTGAATGGATTGCACTGTCAAGTACTCTATGTACTGACACTGTTTCCACTTTTATCAAATTTCAGGAGAGAAGGAATGCAGTTGGGAAAGGTCTTAGTAATGTGTGTCACTTCTGAGTGCTGGAGAGGCGTAATCAAATCTGTTAATGTTTCAGAGACTTACACTCCTTCTCGTTGTCAAGGCTGTAATCTACATGAATGCATCAGAGTATGGAAAGACCAGAAACAGCAAGGCAGACCATATGAGACTGATGGTACATCGTTCCACATGTGTCTATACTCTTCCCATAGGCTTTAGTTAATATTTTTTAAGTTTGTGGTTTTATCTCAGATGCCAGTTCAGAAAATCTCATGAATTTGCAACATCAGGAACCAGGGGATTTTGATAAGAACACGGTTTAAAATACTCCATGGGTGATGAACTGATTGAAAAGCAGTTCAGCTCCATGACCTGTAGCTGCATGGACCGCAGTCTGTGAACTGCTGATTTCTTTCCACCCTTTCCTGGAGTGTCTGTTGTCCCTAGAAGAGAGTAGCAAGGAGAAACATATTGAATCAAGCAGTCAGTGGAAAGGTGTTTGACAATTGGATGGGTAACAGTCTGTGCTAATAGATATAAATATGGGTACAAAGCAGAAACCAAACTATAGTCCATCACACAAAGCATGTGCACATTCTTGTTAAGTGGGAAAAATAGAAAAGTATATATGTGCCCATTTCTACAGTTGCCTTTTAGAGTTATATTTCATCTAGCATTTTTCCAGCACACATTAACTCCACAGTAGTTCATTATAATATATAAAAATGGACTGAATCAGAAACAATATCTCACAAGACTAAACAGAGCTGAATTACACAGATGAATAAAATTAGTTGTGAGACTATAGTAGAACAAGAAAATTTAAAAAAAAAAAAGTCATACCTGCTAAGAATGACGTGCTGAGCTTTTATCATTTTACTTCAGCAAGGCATTTGGCACAGGAATGCTTAATGATAGTCAGTGTTAGTTTCTGGTTTATGTTTAACCTCTGAATGTGCTAACCAGGAATGTAGAGAATCATTCTGATTTTGAAATGCAACTGAGCAGTTATGTGGGAGGGACTGTACGGAGTGAGTAGAAAAAACATAAGGTAGAAAAAACATACGGAGTGGATTTTGCTCTGGAACTTTCCTTTAACACCATCCTTTATATTATTCATATATGCCATCACAAGCAAACCTAAAACCTGCAAATGGTACTCAAGTGACTGATTCTTAACAGTAATTGAGAATACTGTACTATTATGGTTTCATTTATCTCAGGCTCAGCTTAGTTCTATTCCCTGCTGCAGAAATATCCTACACTGGGATTGTCCTCGTAGCATTGTCAGATTGATTGTGCAGGGAATTGTTCAAACACTGACACGGAGCCACTGTGTCACTGCAGAACAGGACTAAGACCTCCCTTATGTTTTATGTTTTAATAGATGCATACACTTGATTTATTTCATTCAATTTATAATATATATCGCAGGTTTCTCTAACTGAATAAAGTTACATGAGGAATTACTGTTTTAATTACATTTTTGACTGCTTACTGTGAGTCAGCTGCCACAAAAGAATGTTTCATTTGGAAGTAGCAAATTCTGCAGTTTTGTAAAGTCAGCAGCTGGTCCAAAATGTGTAAAAGCTTTAATTTTGTGAAATTCAACTGGGAATGCTGAAGTAAAAGAAAGAAGAAGGTCAATTTCAGAACTTTTTCAACAATTCCTCATTTATTTACCAGAAAATCCTAACAAAATTCCTCTTCAGAGGGATGAACTCTTAAGAGAGTGGCAGGGAATTTGGAGCATGGAGGATTTTTACGTCTGCTTTTTGCCATGTTATGATTGACTCAGGAATGTGGTAGTAGCCGCCTAGCACATTTCTTTCACCTGAAACATTCTTGTGGAAACATCTGTGTTGTTTATACTTAAGATGACGTTTCAGTTTCAACGACACCCTAATTTTGTACCTACACCAAAGAAAGATCTCATGGTCAAGCCACTATTTACCAGTGCATTCTGATAATATTGTTTCTAAAATCAGATGACATGTTGTGAATGCTAGTTTCAAGGACTGGTTAAAACCCTCAAGGCTATGCCCTGCTTCAATCTTTGAATTCCCAAATAGGAAGATTATTAAAAGAGCATGATCAAGGTTAGCGGCCCCTAATATTAGCCCTTACAGCTGTGTTTTGATTTCTGTGTTTCTGTGTGTACGAACACAGAGATCATCTGTGCATTTGGGTTTCTGTTTAAGACAAGAAAGATCTTTTCTTCTTTCCAGACTACCATACCCGCCATTACAATGCAAGAGCCTGAAGATGCAGTGTTGGTATTTTACATATATATTTCTATCAGTTCAGATTGCATGTGAGCTGATGACTTACCCATGTACAGAATTCCCCAAGAAAGCTTTTGGAGATAGATATCTGAAACTCTCCCTAAATTTCAGATTTAGTCAATATTTTTCTGTTTAATTTATGCTAAATGACACTGTAAAAGGGCAACATTTCCAATCAATGTCATAAACTCAACTTCTAGATGCATTAGCTCTGAAAATCCAAAGCCATAAGTAATTTTTACTCTTGTTTATCTGTATTTGTAATTTGAATATTTGTAACTCTTGTGCTTTTACAGCAGTTTTACTTTCCCAGAGGACATAAGGACTCTTCTAAATTACAGTGACTTCTAATGACCCCAAGGTCGTCTAGAAACTAAGGGACTGCTATGTCGAATTTGTTCTTTGTCTTCATGGTGTCCTTTCCAAGCCAAAATCCTTTATTTGGTGGTGAAGGTTGATGATCTAGAACTGGGCTCAGCAGACCTAGGCTAAAACGGGTAGCATTTGTTCAGCAAAATTGACACCATACCCTCTGCAGAGGACCAGACACCTACTCTGATGGCAGAGTCTAGTCGAAGCATTTCACAATGTGATATCCAAAAAGGGTCATTCATATGAGTGAATTAAAAATTTCAATTTTAAGCCAATAAAGAAAACAAATTTAACATTTTACTAACTTGCATGAAAAGGACAATCAAGAAATTGTGCTTCTACTTCCATGAAGTAATTAGACAACTTTGTTCATAATATGATTAAACGAAATAGTTTGAGGCACTGAGAACACAGTGAAGATCTGAAACTGTTTTCCTCTCAAGGCTGGTTAGCTTGAGGTCTGCAGTAGAGAGCAACCAAGACCACGCTCTTGAAATCTCTGTAAGAGCTAAGACACTGTTGCCCCCTCACACTTACCTTTCCTAAAAGCCATCCAGCAGCTATCCCTAGATTTCTTTATTCTGTGCCAAAGGGAAATAATGTGGCAAAACAGGATTTGCCAGGCTGGTTACACCTCTATTCAAATGTTAGGAGAATTCAAATTTTGATTGTCAGTACGTGCCTTCCCTTGGACACACCAGGGTTTGCAGACACCTTTGGACTGCAACAGTTTTAAAGATCTTTCAAAAGCAAGAACTTAGTGTGCAAATATGAGCATATATAAATACCTGGGCTTTTTTTTTCCAAAGGTCAGTAATGTAAACAGTCATGTGAGAGAAGGAAGTGGTAAGAGGCACCAGACTGGAACTCCAGCAGCTCCTGGCTCTGCTGCAGCTTGTGACTGCAGGCAACTCTTACAGGTATAATATTTCATTACCTCAGCAGGCTGCTATTAATTAATCTGTGTGCCTGAGGTCTGCGTTATGAGGGATGAGGTCGAGGAGTCCCCTCTGTGAAGTATCAGCTGGGTTGCTTTCTGTGCCCAAGGCATCGGTTTCAAAATCGACAGGAGTGTCTCCATAGAGCACTCCACAGGTAGTCCTGGCAACTCCCTGCTTCCTGGGGCTGAATTTCACTTCTTCTGCACTCTATGAGCTGTAGTTATAAAATTGTAATTTCAGACTATGAAATCAGTTACAGGACTATGAAAAGCAGTGACGGGAGGAAAGACAAAGGTCTCATAGTGAAAGAATTAGGAGATAGATTTTCTTCTCCAGCACATATGAATTCAATTTCAGAGAGAAATGAATGTCAGACTGTAAGCACGTGAGGAGATCTCTGAGGAGCCAGAACAAAGGGTCTCTTAAATGTTAATCAGCCATTCTATCAGCCCATGATTGCAGCAAAATGTTTTTGTTGTAAAACATTTGTCTGACACATGCTTGTAAACCTGCCAAAAAGGATGTCCTACTTAAAGAAAGCAGACGTTAGCCACAAAAGCGGGTTTTCAGTTCAAGATACCCTTGGGTTTTTTCATAACTCTCATTTAATTCATGCAAATGACTAGAGAATGACATTGAATTAAGCCTGAGTATAAAGTTCTTATCGGATGCTTGAAGAGAAATTGTCACACCTTCCATGCCATGGCAGCTGTTAGGCACAGAGGCTACTACCCAGCTAACCTGTGCCCTGGCACAGCAGAGTAGCCAGCAGCCTTCAACACTGATGAGGGTTTCCTCCTCCTCGGACACAGCTGCGTAAATTGTGCCTGTTTAGCTATGCTTTGCAAGGCCACAAAAGTGTCTGCTGAACTCATAGCTGATGGAGGCAAAGAGACTTCCTGTAAATTCAGAAAGTATAGAAAAGGAACTGAAAGGTCCCTATACACCGGCCCTTTAGCTCAGGAGAGCCAAGCATTGGGTAGGTTCTGTGCAAGCACAGGACAAATTACTAAGAAAAATGAAATTATTCCAGGACAGTGTAAACCTAAGATACGCTTATGCTTATGCAAGTAAAAAAATAGTAAGCAAGCCAGGACTTCCAGAATGTTGCAGGGGAAGTGGGGACACAGACAGAAGAAGGACACGACACCAAATCACAAAAAACCTAGGAATTATTTTTTAAATTAAAGTAAAGCAGAAATTAATCAATCGTAAGTCATAGGATAACTCTCAATAGTAAAACCTTATACAAATCCAAATGCTCTTGTTTCATCTATATATTAAATTTGCATATTGAATGGAATTTTGAAAAGATAAAACTAGGAGTTTGCTATGGGATTTAAAATAATAGAATTATTAAATCTTTATTATGTCTCCAACCCGTGAAGAAATACAAAGCAAACTGTTCTCAGCTAGGAATCGGTCTTCAAAGTCAAGGAGGAAAAAATATATTCTGTTAGGTAGATATTGTAATTGGTATGTAGAATTGCATTTAATCAAACCTATGTCCATGAACATTAGAGGGTAAGAGGAAAAGAGAACATTCAAATATACATTTTATTTTATTTTCTATATGAAGTTCACTAACTTACAGTGGGATCCTTGTATAAAACAACACAGACAGATGATTTAAAGTCAATTATCGAAAAGGTTGCATGAGAGATACAAGATGAGATGGTGATCCAACAATTTTTAAAGTCTGTTTTAATAATTCATTGAAAGCTATTTGAAAGACCTCTCTTTTAGGGTGATAACATCTCAAGACACTTGAACTAAATTGAAGCAAAGGAATTGAACCTTAAATAACTAGTTGAAATTCTTTGAAGATATTACTGCTGTGATAGATAAGGAGAATTCTAATTTAATTAGGTTTCCAGAAGATAATTAACACCGCTCCACATCACAGATTACTAGTAAAAGGTATAAAACAAATACTAACAGCTAGTGAAGGAAAAAATTGTCTCCTAAAGTAAAGATCAAGAGAGAACGATGCATAGTTGTTATTAAAGCAACTTCTAAAAAACAAGGGCCACGATTTCTGATGCACTATATCCACTTCGTCCACTATCAAAAATTTACCTCTCTCATGACATGAGACAGAACGTTCAAAGTTGAATAAAATCTGATGGTGTAGAGAAAATTATGGATTCCTTAACCATGTTCCTTTGTCCTGACACTGATTAAACAGGAAAAAGAAGACTGATGGGACAGCCCCATGGGGTGCTGGTTGAAAAGGACAGCCATGAAAAACTGTGATTTAAAAGTTTATTAGAACAACTTTCAGGCTAATATAATTTGACACAAGAATTTTAAAACTCTGCTAAGTTGTAATGCACAGACAGTTGGCAGGCAAAAGCTTACTGCACTGCCCTTAAAAACTACAGGCAAATAGATTAGAGCTTCCTCCAAGTTCAAAACTTAGGAGAAACTGGGAAATGTTTCCATCACAATTTCTTTATGCCAAGATTTTACATAGCATTAATGGAAAAAGTGCTGGAAAGTTAAGAATGCATTAAAGACGCAGAGTGAAAAAAAGAAGGGAAGTTAGTTTCAGATAAACAAGGGTGCAAAGAAAGGACCGGGCATATTGAGAAGGACAGGCTCTTCCTGTCCTTGTGCTGAAAATTTCTTATGTTGTCTTCTCCGTTTTCTAATCAAATACTCCAGGTGAAAGGGCATACTTTGCTCTTATGTTTTTCTTCCCATACATATGTTAGCAGCTACTGCTTTAGACCTTTTCTAAAAATTAGGTTAGCACTATCTGATCCAAATGCAAGAGCACAAAAATCATCATTCATGTCAGTCAGAGAGCCAAAGTTGAAACACATGTACCAATTTTGGAATTTTTTCTTCCCTTTTTGCATCTTTTGTGCACTGTGAAACAGATTTTTTTAAAGACATTTAGAGAATTATATGCAACTTAAAATGGTATATGCATGTCTTAATTACACTGTCTTCCAATAAAATCAACACACTATTTACATTAGGAAATTTCTTTAATCTTCTTGGCAAATGAAGCAAAGTCAGAAAAGCAAATTTCTCTGACAGACATTTTATCGAGTGATTTACTGGATGCAGTCTCTCTTGGCTGGTGTAGTAATTGCAAAGCAAGAAAATCTTGGTGATTATTCAGAATCACATAGGAATTTTTAAAAATTATATTCTTTAACTCATTCTAATAGATTTTCAGCACATAAACTGTAATAATTTTGCAGTTTGAAAAAGAACAGAGTTCTCAGACCTGTAATGAGAGTAGGAGTCAGATTATTTAATAAAGGGCAAGTTATCAAAGGATCTGCAACACCAAGAGTTGCCATCGGTGCACAGCCAGCTGCGTATATGTTACACAGAAGACTACATTTGGATGGTTGCCCTTCTAGCTGCTGCAAGCACAAACACCCGTTTTCATCAGCTAATGAAGGAAAAGTTGGCACCCATAGGCACCCATCACTGAAGTGCGGGCTGCAGCACAGGAAATGCTGTCATGTTCAAGCATTTTCCTTTATTTAAGTCCATAGTATTTGCTCTATATCCACTGCCAACTGTAAACACTTTGATGTTCTTTGTGGGTCACCAAACTGGCCTTCCCTATTTGCCTGAAAGGAAGCACCCTGAACAAAATTGAGTCAAAACTTAAGAACTAAAACAAGATAAACCTGTAACCTTGTCTACAAGGCTGGAAGAATTACTGCAGAGATGGAGGAGGGTCAACAGTCTAGGAGGGTGGTCTAGCAGAGGACCAAAACTGTAGCAGAAGTCTAGGGTATCAAAGCCTTGTGCAAACAGGTCTCTTTCTGAGCAGCGCAGAACCACGATTCTGAGCATCCACCCTATCCCAGCTATTAGAAGATGGAGTAATTGCTTTGATCCAGCCATTAGAAGATGGAACAGTTGCTTTGATCAACCATTTACACTAACCTTGGTTTCAGTGCCATGAAGAGTAATTATATTTTTTGTCAGAGAATTTTAGCCTAGAATAAAACTGCAGTAACATCAATATGAGACCACAACGATCGCAGTCTGCCAGTATACCAAGTAGTTAAGATCCCACATAGACCATATTTCCCAAGAACAGGAGTTTTGCATAACTCATTATTAAACTTTTAAATCCTCAGAAGAGGGACAGTAAAGCTATTCAATTTATTGTTAGCTCAAGGTCAGATTTGCTGAGTGTTTACCCTCTAGAGTACACTTACACACCACGTTGGGCAAACCAGCTGGTAAATCTACTAGAAAAACATCATGTACACCCTCGGTTTTCCAAAACACACATTTTCATGGCTGCATTCACAATGAACAGCCCCAGCATGATGCATCTCTTCTGAAGTTCTGTTCCTGTCACATCTGCCCTTGATGTAGGGCCTGAGATTAAGCAGATGGCCTGCCCATAGTTGTCCCTGGAAGAGTCTTGCCATTGCCTGTCATCAAGGGATGTGAGATTCCCAAGAAGCCAGAGTCCATACTGCCTGTACAGACAACACGGGGCCCAGGTTGACACCTGCGTCCAGCACAGAAAACTAAGAAGCTGTTTCTGACACAAATGCACATTTAGGAATTTTTTGCTCTCAGGATGGTGACTGTAAGTTTGAGGGCTGTATTGCTAAGGATAATAGGGTGAGAAAGTCTCTGTGATGTGTTATACATGTGCTACAACTGTGTTATAAACAATAGGGGGCTATATTTAAAAATATATATATGTTTTTCAGACAGCTTTTTGACTTGCCACAAAAAATTTCCTTCATCTCTCCTGAGTCTAGTGAAGTTCTTTGTTAGGGGCTGGGATTTAAAATCATAGCAGAAAAAGGAGGGGTTTTCAGACACAAATTTGTTGCTGTTTGCAAATAAATTATTCCCTGCATTCAGATCGGCCTTCTCATTCAATTGTCTGCAGAGCCCTTTCCTGATCTTTGATTATTCCTAGATTTTTCGTTCAAGGAGTGGGTGGCATTTCAGTAAGCTGGAATCCCTTGCACAGTCATAACAAAGGAAAATATAAATAACCAGCTGAAAACTGATGATGTTGGAATGTGTAATACTCAGCATTAAAATGGCACAAAATGCCTGCCTATTTATAACTCTTGTTTTGAGAAAGAGTGAGGCATACTTTGGGCAACAGATATAATGGATCACCCAGGAAAATTCATGGCCTTGCATTCTGTGTGTGAAAGCCTTTTTATCTGTTTGTTGCAATACCAGTAATTTCCCAGGAAAATGGAACTTACTCAGAGTTTCAGTTATCTATCCGTTTTATGCAAGCAAATGCCAGATTTAACATGCCAGTTTGACTGCTGAGTAAAAACTTGAATGACTAAATAAAATCCTACACTTGCTGTAATTCAGATTTATCCACATAGCTTTGCCATTATATTTTTTGTTGAGAAATGCATACTTAGCATGATTACACAAAAAATGTGTTTTCAGTGTAGTAACAGACCTGCAATATCTCATTTGTCAAATGATGAGACTTTAAGGAGAACAAAACACTCCCAATTTACCAGTATCTAATCTTTTCTTACACGTGCTTCTTGGCCCTTATTTGAGTTATTTAACAAGCAAAATAAGCAAACCCACCATCGTAAGTCGTCTTTTTCATTTCTAAGCTGCATCTCGTCTCCACAATCTCTTGAGTTTATTCTCCAGTTTCTAAGGTACAAATCTTTGAAACTTCCTTTCTCTGCCTGAGACCTATGCTTTAGTTCTGTTACAATTGCACAAAATCACTATCAGGAACCCAATATAAACAATTTGGTAATAAATTGAATACTACTGTTTTTTCTTGTCCTCGTATATCATAATGCCCCCAGATAAAAGTATTTAAAAGATTATAGTCTGTATCTGTGTTTGTTCTCTTTGGGAGACCAAAACTGTGCTGGGAACAAAACCTTATCCCATACGGATAACCTGTATTCTCTCCAGTTTCATGTCTGTCCTATTCTACAGTAATAAATAAAAATTCATTCTGAGAACAGAATTCCCCAAGAAATGCCTGTAAGATTACTCCTGTGGTCCATCCAGCCCAGACCTCTGTCCCCAACAGTGGCAACAGAAGATGGAGGTAAGGAAGAGCACGAGCTGAGCTGCTCTCTGCAGGCCTTTCTCCTCATACTCTCCAGTATCCGGAGTACCTGGTGAGGGGGCCAAGAGGCCACACTCCTACCTATTCCCTTCAGTCCTTCAAGAAATATCATGTATGCATCACTTTGTGAAAACAGCTAGAGACTGTCCATGCTTTTTTGAGATTGAAACCTATAATCAAGCAGGACAAGAAAGGTAGGATCAGAAGTGGGGGAAATGTACAGCAGAGAAATGAAGAGAAAAATTCTGAAAAGACTTTGAGGTCTTTTCAGAAAAAAAAGAGAACCTGAAGTGAAGCCAAGTAATAAACACAATCCTGCAGATTCATTAAGGTATATTAATCCTGCCACTTTCCCACCTGTTCCCTGAAGTTTCAACCCAAAACCAAGTCATCTGCAGTCTTGGCTTCCTCATTGTGTGAAGCTTTAATCTGTTAAACTAAGCTGGAGAAAATGGATGCACTTCATCCCTGGTGGAACTTTGTTTTGTTATAATAGGACTGCATATCATGGATTGTAGCCCATTGAGGCCACTGATAAATTACATGTGAATAAAAACAATTTCCAAATGAAACAAACAAATAATAACTACATGTTATTTGTTTTCCTTTAATAGAAATGCCTTTGGGATAACTGCTAAATATTTTTTCTGTTCTGTTGCGAAGGCTAGCAATTTACACTAACAAAACTGCCACAATAACCCTGGGAATTCTTATTTTTGTATGAACAAAATAAAATGACAAAGTTTAATGCTAAATTTCCATGTCCTCAGAATCAGATATATATTTCAACTATGAAACAATATTCCTGGTGCCAGTATCACAGAGGGAAAGACTCATATTTGACCTTATTAAACAAAAAATTAGAAATGTTCTTTGCAAGTTCCCAAGCCAGTAATTCCTGGACGCTGTATATTTCAAAATTCCCTTCTGCCACCTCTGATTACCATTGTTCATTTAACTCACCATGGTGATGCAGCCATCCACTTGGAGCAGTGGCAAAATTTATTTCTAGTGCTCCTAAAACTTATTTAAGGTTATGGTGTTTAATATTGTGCCATGCAAGTAGCCTAGAAACCTTACTATCAATGTCTTTAGCATAGTTACGTTAATTCATGTGTTTCCGCTTAGGCTTAAAGTGGATGACTTAACAATTATTAGGTGGAACGCCTTCTAGTCTCTCCAGACATCTCACCAAAATTAGCACATGCCCTTGGCAGGAACAAATTGCTAACTAGCCACTGGCAGGGAAGATGTCTCATTTCCATGGCTCACGTGGTGTGTTCTCAGTAACTCCTGTTATGGTTCTCTTTTTGTGGCTGATTAAATATATTATCTTTTTTCACCCCTTCCTCTATAAAAGTTCTTTCCAAACTGTTGATTAATTAAGCTGCGTACTCACATGTGATTAGGGCACAGGACTATGAGTCAGGCATCTTAGGTTCCCTCTATGATTATGTCACAGACACACAGCATTTTCCTGGAAAAGTCAGTTCAAGTCTCTGTTCCCAAAACATGAAGTGTTCCTACAGAGATTACTGAAATATGTCTTTCCCACACATGTTTAATTTAGCAATACTAAAAAGTAAATGCGTGCCTTTGATAATGTCATTTCAAAATGCAACTAGCCATTAATAATTATACTTTCCAGTGGTTCTTTGCTGCATATTAAATCATTTAGGTATATTTAAATGGTTCTAATTTTCATTTGAGAGTATTTTCTTCTTTATGCTCACAAACTATAGAGGCCTTTAGAAGTGAGATTTAAAATTGCAACAAACTTGTCATATAAATTAGAGCATTAAATTCACTTGCAGAGATTTTAATCAAGTTTAGTTGTGTCTCTGCTTACTGAAAATCTTTAGACCTGGTGTAAGTTAATAAACATCTATTTATTTTTGCAATAGATCTAAATTTGAATTTACTTATTCCTAAAAATATCTCTATCAAAATAAGAACATCACTTTTGAGTAGAACTCACTTCATTCTGCAATAACTTGGATTTTTCAAAAGGAATAACCAAAACCCAGAATGCTGAAGTTCACAGAGTCCTAGTCATGACTATGGCAACTTTTGAGTTTATTCAAAAGTGTGAAATAAGTGTTGCTTGAAGTTGTCTGGTCATCTTGTGCATGCTTGGCTGTATGGTGATGGCAACATGCTCACAGCATTCCCAGTAGTTTATGCTATCCAGAGTGGGAGGATAGATCCACAAGTCCAGACCCTCTACTTGAACACCTCCATCATTCTGTGTCTTATCATGCAGAGGTCATAAAGTTTATTTTTATCCTTTCTTATTTCAGAGAAGTTTGGAGATATCACATTTGCATGACCAGCACATGAACAAGACTCCTCCAATGACCTCAATTACTATTTTAGTGGTGATATTGTAGCATTGTGAAGAAATCAGCAGATAAGAAAAGTAGTTTCTTCTTTTTTTGATTAGGAAAGGCAAAAGTAAATACAGTAACTTCAGGAACTGAAGTGATCAAGCCACAGAATGTCAAAGCAAGATGAAGGTGTAAGCTATGCTTTCTCAAAATACTCTGCTCTTCTCTGGATAGGAAGTAGAATTTGAGGTTTCTTCTTTTAAGTGTAGATATGGGAAATCCAGTTCTTAGTGCCATTGGACTCTGTAATTTTGAAAACCACAGTTCTTGATTTTAAAAGTAGTAGCATGCAACCAATATAAGCTACCTGATACCAATGTGTTTTTAGTTATGTGCCTGAGGAACATCAATTTTGTGCTAACACCTGTCTGCCTTGTTTCATCAATTTTTACATATAACCCTAAAAATAAAGCTTAAAGTCTGATCCAATTAACAGAGTGGTGCTCTGGTGACTGCCTCACTCTGTATAACTTTCCAAAACACCAGCAGAGCTGTGGTCTACTGCTGCTCTCTGGGAAACAGACTCAGTTACGAAATGACAGAATGGAAGACATCATTGGCATTGGCACAGGGAAATACTGACTGTACCTTACAAAAATTTTTTCCTAGAAATAAGACAACTTGCAGGTCAAAAATGTTACAAAAATCCTGAATGTGACTCTTCTTATGATTGTAACAAGAAAGGGGCTGCAACCTTTTTCTCAATAATTTTGCCTTCAGATATTCTACTAAATAAATCTACAGTGATACTGTAATGGAAAGGTAGATGCCTAAATCACTACCACCTTCAGAAAACTGCATTTTGCTGTTCATAGCACTCAAAACCAGGAATACCTTTCTTAAATGTTTGAGCATTGTCTAAGGGGGGAAAGAGGAGGGAGGAGATTATGTGTATATATACATATCCTAAGAAAACATATATATATATGTATATATACATACAGCTGCTTAAATATTTGACTGGTCCCTGGAAAATGACAGTTTTTAGAAGGATACTGTTATAAAGCTCAGTTTTTAAAACAAGAAATCATTTTCCTACATATTTTTTTCAGTATAAAACTAGTTGTATGATATGGAATCTATAAGTATTTATAAATATTTATATGAAATTTTAAGATGAGGACTCATCTTTCCTGTACCAAATGTAAATGCCTACCCCAATTCTGATGTTTCAGAGGAATCATGATGGATACACGTTTACTGAAAATGCTCATTGCTGTCTCCACATGACCATTTTTCCTTTTCCATGCTGTGAAGACCAATTCCCACTTTCAGCCTGTGCTTATCAAAACATTTCAGAGAAGCAGCAGCCTCTCCCAATGCTACTTTTCCGAGCTTGACCACATTACTGCTCCTTCATGTAATTTTAACTTATTGCCTCAGAACAAAAGAACAGACCACAGCAATCAGCTGTGGATGTCAGCTGTCCCAGTTGAAGTGGTTAGATCAACATGTCATGAAGGAGCATGAACCTAATGGAAGAATGAAAGGATATGAGCTTTTTTTAAAGTAAGCATTCAGAAAGCCCTATTGTGGCTGACAGATTAAGGAAGTTTCCTTTTCTGTACATAAATAACATGGGAATAATATATGAGTAGTATAATCTGGGTTAAGGAGAACCAGCTTTTGAACTCCTAGAAAATTAATGAGAGTCACTTCTAAACAAACAACTACACAAAGTTTCCTAAGGATTTTTTCTCTATGCTTTTGTGTCTTTTTTTAAGATAAAAGAATCCACAGTAAATCATGAAATAAAAAATGACCATGTTAAAGTTCACCAAAGTATGATGTATTTTTAAGTTGGGCCTGAGACTGAAATATGTAAGGTTATATTTAACAAAAATGAATGTTTTGTTTCATACTCTAATTAAAAACCTTTGAAATGCCACTAACTGCTGCAATACCCAATTTCTATTGTCTTCGCATAAAGTCCTGTTACTTAACATTTTGTAAAGGACAAGTAACAGTTTTCACAGTGCTGGTTTAATGTCAGTTTGAAAAGATGAAGAAAGCAGAATAACCAAGATTTTCCTTTAATTTTGCTTAAATTTTCTTATTAATTTTTCAATGTTATAAAAGAAGTGGATGTGTTTTGATGCTACCAATGAAGCTCACCCATTCGCTCACATTCCCAACTGCCCACAAAAAGGCATAAAACCAGCTCATCTGTGTACGAGTATATAAAAAGACCATAATGCTTCAAACATCACAGGAATAGAAAGCACAGAAGCTAAATCAAGCATTAGAAACTGTCCTTCATGATGCATCAAATTCTTCTAAAGCAAACAGACCTCAAGTCACAGTGAAAATTTTTGTGACATAACAGTTAGCCCTTTCTCAGAGTTTTTTTTCATGGGACTTATTGGTACAGAGCAACAGAAGACTCACGCACCACTGTACTTGACTTTCATTTGGCTTTGTGGCGCCCCTTATTTTCAGTGTCTAAGTGCTTTTTGCTGCCACCTACTCTTTGGTGTGGAGAGTCATTCCACCCAGGCCTCTCAAGCATCTTTCCATCCAAATGATGAATTAGATATAAGTAAGAAATGCCCTTTTATTTAAAAAAAAAAAAAGAGAGAGAAATACAGTGATTCTGCCTTTGATTTCTTTCACACAGATAGCTATAAAATTTATTGCATGCTACTGCCTGAAAAAGAGGGATAAGGAATTTTAGGCACAGCTCAGTACTAGGATGACATTTTTTGTATATTGCTTCACTCTATTTCCATTAACTTAATCAGTGAAAAATGCTATGTTTTACACAGCTTCCTTTCAAAACTTAATCTAACCCAAGTTCACATTAAACTGGTCCAAAATTAACTTCAAAGTTTTGCAAATTCTATTCAACCTTGCCCTGACTTATTTAAGCTGGAAGAAAGAAATTAAATTCAATAGCCAGAGATTTTTTGTGTGATTTGTATTTCAAAGGGTAATTTTATACTTTGCAGAGCTCTGTGGGTCTACTCTTCTGATATAACTGTGCATGCCCTTGCCATCTCAGGACAAGAGTCCTTAGCTGACAAATCCCATTCCTCTCGGTGGCAACCTCCCTTGGACTTAACCAGAAAAGGTTATTTAAAAAATCTAAGTGAAAACATTACTAGATCCGTTCCAAGCAATAGACATTTAATTTGCTTCACAAAGGTTGCACATCATGTTACTGTCACAATGTTTCCCAATTAATAGACTGAGAGGGGAACTTATCAATTCTTATAAATATCTAAAAGGTGATTGCCAGGAGGATGGAATCAGACTCTTTCCAGCGATGCCCAGTGACAGGACAAGGGGTAACGGGCACAAACAGGAACACAAGAAATTCCACCTTAACATGAAGAAAAACTTTATGGTGAGGCTGACAGAGCACTGGAACAGGCTGCCCAGGGAGGTTGTGGAATCTCCTTCTCTGGAGCTATTCAAAACCAGTCTGGAAACATTTCTGTGCAACCTGCTTTAGGTGAACCTGCTTTAGCAAGGAGGTTGGATTGCATGATCTCCAGAAGTCCCTTCTAACCCTGGCCATTCTGTGATTCTATGATATTATTAACAATAATGGCAATTTCTTCTTCATCTCAATAAGCTTTAATTAGTGATTTTCTGTGTGTTTATATTTCTTGTACATGATTGTCACAGATATTCTTCAGCAGAAGAGCTAAAGGCTTCATCATACAACTATGCAGTCACTAACTTATATTTCTGAAGCAATAGGTTAGTGAAGATTTTTCAGTCTTAGTTCTCAAAGTCTGGGTCCACTGATCCAAATATAAATAATTCTTTTGCCAAATTTGTGAAAATTCAAAGCACTCTTCTTGCCCAAGTAAATCTGAAATTTGAAAGCACAAGGTCCTGCCTACCAAATCCGAGGGAGCTGCTCACAGCTTCACTGGCCACAGGCTCCCCACAGCCTCTTCTCTTGTTATAACAAAACCCAAACATCCTCACAATATTATTTTTGACCAAACCAGCATTTCCAGAGTATTTGACAGGTCTATATGGCCATCAACTACCTGGAAGAATAGAGTCGTCATAGTCCTGAGTAGCCCATGCATATCGTATTAAAGTATTTTCCTACTTTCCTGTTGGTTTATTTAGAAACCAGGAGAATAAATTCTCCTTTAAATAATGGAATTGTACAGATAGAACTGAAGGCAGAATCTGGATCATGTTGCCTTATACACTTTTCTTATGTCTTTATCACCAGTCCAGTTAAAACTTTGTTTAATGACTGATGTGCATCTCTAGTTGATTTAATGTCATTTTTAGTTTTCAATAACATGCAGATGTCTGACCCCAAGAATCACTGTACATATAAACATTTTTAGTTCTCAGTTTGATATATGTATTTTGGCTGATTAATTTTCAAAATATCTATTAGTACTTGTGCCAAACAGTCTGCCATTTCCATACAAGTCTGAAGTTTATGCACCAGCACTTAATAAATCTTCAAATAAAATCTTCCATGTTTATATTTCTTAGGAAGAAAATCCCATTTAATAAGTGTGGGCCTCTTTTCTTTATATGCGTTTTACTATTGAGAGGATAACTACTCTTTCCTAAGTTATATTGGTGTTTGGCTTTTTTATTATGGGAAGAGAGGAAATAAAAATCAAAAACCCAAATATATATCTACTGAGGGCTTTACTTATAAATAGCTTAAAGCTTATAACCATCATTTTGTTTTCTGATGTTACTGGAGAAAGCCTAGCACTATGATGATAGAAAGGGGAGAAAGAAGGTTTTTCTTAGAGTTGCAGTTTCATATATGTATTTTGGCTGATTTATTTTCAAAATATCTGTTTGTACTTGTGCCAAAAATAAATTTTTGATTATAATTTTTCTCCCCATCCCATCAGAGTAACGGGGCATCCACTTTCTGGTCCAGGAAGGAAATGTAAACCCAGCGTAGGAACAGAAAGACACCACCTTGGCAGCATCAGCCCTGATCACCAGGCAGCCAGGCTTCAACCTGGCATTCAGTCAGTGCGCCGTAGAGTTGGGATATGAGATCCATGATGGCATCTACTCAAATTTTTCAGACCCTGTCCATCTCCTGAATACCCCCGTAATCACTAAGCACAATGAGGTCTTCAGTGGTTATTGCCTTCACCCCAGTCCATGCTGGCAAGACTGTGGGATTGTCCTGATACATGGGCAGTAGGCAATGCTTTCAAAGTTAGCTTAAGAGCCTTCGCCTTTATTTCTAATATACGCACATGGCTGCACCGTGGCTCTCAGAAGGCCTCCACACTGCTGTGGAAGCAACTATGATTTTATCCTGGGTAACATGGTTTTAAAACATTTAATACAGAACATGTTAACAGTGTAGCAAGAGCAAACCTTGTGACTCTGCACGTTCAAATATTTATGCTTCCTGGGTGAGTCTAGCAAGACGTGCTGCCAAGTGTACTGTTATCGGTGTCCTGCGCTGGCTAATTTAAAATTAACTTGGGCTCTGCCTACATGAGTTGCAGCAACATATTTGACTGAAACTGTCCTGCCCCTCCAGGCAGGATATAGAGCACAGGGAGATGAGATGAATCATTTTCTGCCATTCAAAACCTGAATTATTTCACCAGCTGGAAAGTCTGACCATGTAATTTCAGCAGCCCTATAGCACGTTCACTCACGGGGGATGCAAAACAGGAACCTGACAGGTATTTTGCACACCTGCACTGGAGTCGCTGCCCGCAGCTGTGACAAAGGCTCACAGATGCTAGCATCTCACCCACGTGCTCACAAGGTGCTCGGAGAGCTGTGGCTTGTAGAGTAAAATGATCTCCTCTGCAGCACAATAGTTCACACAAAAGGCATCTATCAGAGACATTTCTTTTCAAAAATACTCCAAACACAGAAAAAATAGAAGAGGAAAATAAAGGAGTCTTTAAATACTCTCTTTTCATCTGCAGAGTTTTCTCTGGGTGTTACTCCAGAATTGGACCCCAATACTTTTGCTGGCTGGTTTCTTTTTGAGTAAAAACATCTAATTATCATACAAAGATTTAGCACAAGCGTGAAAAAATATCAAGCATCTCGGGGTGTATTTACTTATGGGATTGCTCCAGATGAACACATGTTATTATAAAAATGTGCCCTTTTCATTGTGTACACAGCCGTATCAGGCAAAACCAACCAACCAAACAAACAAACAAAAAGCCCCCAACCTTAATCTCTTTTCAGGACAAAGCAAGTGTAGTTCTCTGCCACAGAAGTAATCCAGCATGTAGGAAACCGAGGTTCCTGCTCCTTGATAAGTTAAACAGAGCAAAGCCCGCTTGGTTTCTGTATCCGTCACTCCCTACTCTGCCAAACCTCATTTTCTGTTTGAGTACTCCTCTCCACTCGTCCTGCTGCTTAACTGGCAAATAATTTCACTTAGTGAAGCCTATTTCAGGAGCAGGAGGAGCACTAAGAAATTGGCTCTCAAAAAGAAAGAAAAAGAAAGAGAGCAAGAAGTTTTCCTGGCGCTCACTCGGTGCCATGCAGAATTATCTCAGGTTTCTGGTTTCCTAGGAACGTAGTAACTTCCCCTTGGGTTGTTTTGTGGGCGGTGTTTTTGAATATATGCTAATTCAGCTTTCCCGACAGGGAGAGGAGCCCCTCTCAGTTACCCAGCTCTCCTGACAGCAAAGGGTGGCGAGAGCTGCTGCGGGGCACGGCCATGCACTCACGCTCGTGACAGGACCACTCGCGCTCCCGCCGGGGCCCCGCAGCGCCCCGGGTCCCCTGTGTCACCGGCAGCAGCGCTGACATGTGCCTATGGTCATGGAGATGAAGGACTCGGGCAGCGTGGTCCTGACAGCTTACCATCCCCACAGCCCAGCCAGGATCCCAGGCAGGGAGCAGAGCTTTGTGCAGGACATCCCCTCCAGCCGTTCGCCTACTAGCAGGTAAAGCCTGAGGGAAGGGGACTGGTACCACGTCCTGATGTTTCGCCTCGGTCGGTCACGGTTTCAGCTGACTGTATGTCAGCCTGAGAGCATTTCGCGAACGCTCGGCCACTTCGCGAGCACTTTGCTCTTTCACGTTTCTTGCCCTCCACCGGGGAAGTGATTCAGCCCAGTGTTGCTGTTCGGGATTGGGAGGGGGAAATGCGAGTGCGTATTTTAAGTCTTGTAATTCAACAGATCAGGCCAGTTTCCTGTCCAAGATACTCAACAAGACAGTCCCCTGGAAAAAAAGCACGTGAATCAGGCTTCTGCTCAAGTCGTTTAGGACTACATTATGGAAATTGAGGAGGCTGGAGTTAGTCTGGCACTCAGAAAGTTGATTCTGGCTTTGGTTTAGAGGCTTGTTTAATTCCTTCCCTATTCACTCCCCGCATTGGGACCAGCTCCTGCCTTTTTGTAAAATTGCAGTTGCTGCTTTGCACATCCACATAACCACAATGGGAGACGGCATCGTTAAAGACTTAAATAAGAAAATTCCTTTGGGTTGCAGGAAACTAAGTATTGTCTTAATTAATGCAGTCGTGTGTATGTTTACTTCCCTGATTGTGAGAATGCATGGATTTGCAAAGTTCAAAAACAGAAAAATCTGACCTTTCTCCTAAACATACGTGCCTGAGTTTTGCAATTTTCTCCAGAAGTGGTATGAAAGTTCATTCTGTAAAAAGTTGAAGAAAGTAGGACATGTTATTCTGTGGTTTCACTGAAAAAATGAGAACTGAAGTCTGAGGAAATGGTAGATATATCTTTATCCCCAGGAATGAAGTCTGTATCTTCTTTTTATAAAAATAATATTTACTTCATATTGTTTATTTATAGCCCAATAGCTGTTTTGTTTTCACTGCCATTATTTAGACTAGCTGCATCTTCCTGTTCTTTGTGCATTTCCCTGGCTGTCTAGTAAAGATAACTCCTTTGTTCTGTTAAACTGTTGTTTAAGAACAGTACCAAAATACACAATTTCATGTTAAGAAAAGAAACACGGTCTGGGTTTTTAGGTGAAATAAGAATGGCATTTGCTACTCAAAACAGAGAGTAGTGGTTTGGCATTGTGTTACTGGGGAGCATGTCATTTCTTCCTCAAGGAAGAATGCTAAACTGAATCTCCCTTTAAATCTGTGAGCAACGGAAATTTGGTGGTTTGCTCTTTTTTCTTTTAAGTGTGCTAATTGCTTTAAAATGCTCTTGATACTTAAGCTCGGGGTGTCTGAGGGTTTAAGTCACATACATATCACCTAAGAAAAGCAGAAGTGCAAATTGCAGTTCCTGAGAGAATAAAGAAAAGGTGATCCTGGCATTTTGATGAAGAATGTATTTTGGGAGCTCCTGCCATGTGGCAAAGCCATGTGTCTTTCTATGTTATTTGTACATGAGATTTCGGTGCTTTCTCCCCTTTCTTGTCCTCAGTTTCCTGCAGCTGTCTAATAGCAATAGCCGAATTCTACCATATGGGCAGCCAGTAACTGCCTGAGTTTCCAAAGCCTGTTCAAGAGAGAGGTTTTATTAACCCAGCATGCAGTCCTCTGGAATGCAGAATCCATGAAGGCAAAAGCACTGAGAGTTTTAGCAAATGGTAGAATAGACTCTGGCTTAATACCTACTTCACATTCTAAGAACTCTTTCCTGGACTGTATTTTGAGTATAGTTTTCTCTGCCGCCATCGTAATGCAAGAAGCTTTACATTAGACTGTCTGGTGTTTCTTGATCCCTAGAGCAGCCACCACACTACAACGTGCTAATTCCTTGACTCTCCAGGAGAGTGATTTCAGAAAATGTGCAACAGACAGAGGTGTTGTCTATTTTTTGTTTGATAACAAAAGCAGTTGGGACCCAGAGCCTGACTTTCCTCTGAATTCAATTGAGTTTATTTAGATGTATCTCTATTAAAGTCCATACTTCATATATATATCCGTAAGAAGATAATCAATCTTGGCTATTAGCCCCCAGTTTGATAAACTGCTGACCTGGCAGTTTAGGAATCAAGATCTTGAATTTTCTTTAATCTCCCCAAAACTTTACTCTTGCTTTGGAGGGATACCCCCTTTATATCAGCAGAACAGCTCCACTCACCAGAGCCAGGCTTGGATGTGTGTCTCCCAGCCATGTTTTCTCTTGCGAACACTTTCACTTTGGGAGCCTTCTAAGCAGAGGTTTTTCACAGAAAAGGGAACATAATGCAGCCTCAGTCAGCATTAAACTGCTCTGCTTCCCACTATTTAAAAAGATGCTGATAGAAAAGAAAGGTTTAAGTTGCTATTATGATAAACCTCTGAACAAATGAGTAATCTTCCAACACTCTTGCCAATGCACATACACAGCTGAAAAGCCCAGGGACACCAAAGTTTAGACTAATAAAGTTACTTAGATGCATCAGACTACTTGGATTCACATCCATCTACAACTCTTGAAGGGCCAATCAGGCAGGCATTCTGTGCACATATCTAAAACACACACTGGCTGCTTTTACATCAGCATGAAGTATAGCAGCCACAAGCGCTTTGATTCATAAGCCTAGTGGAAGGAGAATGTATATACCCCATTTTATGTTAGGGAGTATTAGCTGGTGGGCTCCAAGGGGAACAGGAGAAGCAGCTTTAGCTGTTTCAAATGGAAGATGTATCAGTGTGCAATGAGGGATAATAAATTCATAGGTGCAATGAAGGGGAGAGCAGGATGAAAGTCTGACTACATAGTGATGCCAGTCTGCAATGGAGAGTTCTAGATTTGAAATTTACCATCAGTTAATATTAATAAAAATATTAAGAAGAGGGGTCTCTAGAACAAGAGAGCTTCAGGGGGACTAGAGATAGCTATACTTAAATATCTCCTCCTCAGCTATCTCTATCTGGGAAACTTAATTCACCAGTTCCACACATGGAGTGAGCCCTGATAACTGTACTGTTGAGTTTGCTAGAGGTCCAGAATTCTCCAGCGAAATCTTCCTTTAATTCTTTTAATGCAACTAGCGAGTTCGTTTTCCTCTTTTCTCATAGGACATTCAGGTCATTTCACTTGTCATCTGCTTTGCATGATTGCAACTGTTGATAGCATTTATATTATTCATATGGGTCTTTTTGCATACTGCTTTTGAGAATAAAGTGTTGAGGAGATCTTTGTTTTCTTTGCTTGACAGTTAGGCTAACTCTATGACATGAGTATAATGGGGAAGGTTCCTGTGCTTATGGCACTATTCTCACCTTTTTTTATTCCCATTTATTAGAACTCAGATGTCACAAGTACCAGTAGAAAATACCCTAGAATATCACATTCTCCCTTTCAATACAGATACTGCCTCAGTGCAAAGGCAAAAGTGCTGATGCAAGTTAAGTGTCAACTTTTCCATTCTCATTGCAGAGAATGAAGGACTTTCTAGTTGTACACAAATACTGCTCCAGGATTATGTAGAGGAAAAGTGGGGCCACAGCCACATGTCTTCCTCACATCTCCTTTTTATCCTGTTAGGAGAAACTAGGATGAGTTATTCTTGAGCTCAGAGGAAACAGGCATGACCTCTATGCCAAATGGCCAGTGAGCTTTTTAAGGTAATTATGCAATTAGGGGAGTACAAAGCATTCCTAAGTGAGTCATGCTCAAGCTTTCCTTGATTCCAGTATGAGAGTTAGTGAGTTCCTCAGCCCATTTGTTAGTAGCATATCTACCAGCAAAGAACTCATCCTGCACTGCAATGAGTGACTTATGTTTATATGTGCATGAGATAAAAATCAGAGAAGAAAAAGCACATTCACAGGCTTTGTTCCTGCAGAATGAGTTTAGAGCAGCTTTTAAAGGGCACATTAAGATTTTTATGCATGGAGTAAACAACTCTGTAATCAATACTCATCAAAGAGAAGCATATATACTACCAAATCTAGGAGCATGCTACAGCAGTAAGGGACAAAGAGAATTTCTATACTACTGAACAATGAAGCCAAGACCCCTTCTTAGCTTCTCGCTTAGCCAAGGGCAAGTCTGACACTTCCAGTTGTTTCAGGGAAGTGCCTTTCCAATCTCTTCATGTTCAGCGTGTCTCCATCCTCCTAGTGTTAGGAGGTGACTTTAAGGTAGGCATCATTAAACTACAGTTAAAAAAGAACAGGAAAAAATTCCGAAAATTCTATGTTACCTTGAATTACCTGCTTATAGCTTTCAGAATCCCTGCTCTCCAAGTCTGAGTCTTGCATACTTGGGCCAAAGAGTAAAGTCATTACAGTGAATAAGCATATTACCAGATCCTTTTGGAATATTCATCCCCACTTGCAAGTCCCAAGATACTACATAGGTATGTCATGGTGAAATGAAGTGTCCTGAAACAATGACTGAAATAAAACTGGAAAAAGAGGCCTTATGGACCAAAATTTGGCTTGTTTTTATCCCAATAGAAGCAGATTTTTTCACAGTGAAGTAAGGTCTGTATATCCTGGGGCTGGTTGATGAGGATTTAACTTTTGTCAGCTCTGACTGAACACCTCCCCTGCTCAGTTGTATACAAGTGATGTCAAGAATGTCTTCTAAGTGAAGCAGGATAAACAACCTTAACTATTTTGGATGTTTATCTCATTCTACCATAAACTTCCCCGGAAGATAAAAATAAAAAGCTGGCTCCTTTTCCATGGTAAATCTTGAAATTACTTGGGCCTCTTGCAATAACTTGGGCTCAAAACCTATGAAATTGAAATTTTCAAATGTACTAAAAGTGGTAAAAGAAAACCCCACAAAACAATATTCCAGGAAAAGACTGCAATGACACAAGTTGGGAAAAAAAATATGTTTTGTGGAAAAAAAGACTTCTTAAAGTATCTATTACCTTTCTAAATTATTATTTGTAAAGGTATATTTTTTATACATGCTAGGAACAATAATTCTTTATAAAGCATTTACTGGGAGGCTGCTTATATCAAAGACAATAGTAGAGACGCTTTTCCTGTAGGTTTTAGAAATACCTACAGAATGTCCTCTGGGAGCCTCACTGAGGAATGTAGTATTTATAGCCAGTTCCTCATGTTATGGTTGAAACTAGAGTTGGCTTCTCTGGTTTCTTTTTAGTTTGGTGCTCCTGCTGCTCTCCCTGGTACCTCCATCTGTAGAGCTGATGGAAAACATCTGGCACTGTCCCTTTGATCATTTCATTTGGTTCAGCATTTAGCCAGCTGTCCCATTCATTTTTAACTAAGTCATTTATCTGATTACATGATGGTTGGAGCTGCCTGCAAAAAAACCTGTAGGACCTGAGAACCCTACATGCTCTGCACAGACACCTTCAGATTGCATCTGACAGATTGACAGAAAAGGCACAATCAGCCCAGAATCAAGAACTGTAAAATGTTATTTTTGCACAGGAGATTAAAATAATCCAGTGTAAATGTGCGGAAAATGTGCAGTGGAGGAGACTGCAAGACATAACTATGGAACACCAGTATAAGTCCTAGCTAGGACAGTATCTGAAAAGCATCTGTTTAGCACTGTACAAATATAGAATCACATCCTGAAACAGTGTGGAGTATCCATAGCAAACAAACAAGTTAACATCCTAGATTTTGGCTAGCACAGTACTAGCAGCCACTTGGCCCACTGCAGTGCTTTGCTCCAGCTGGCCAGGCAACAGGGTGGAGCAAGGCTGGCAGGCAGCACTTCCACCATCAGGGTGGGACCATGTTCTGTGAACCCTTCAGGTACCATCACAGTGGGTGCACTAAAAGAGCATAGGAGAAAGGGAGGAGAGTGCCCAGAGACACATCTCAAGCTGGTCACTGAAGCCGGACATCCTTTATAAGATTTTGGCCCCTTTGCCTGCTTCCTTCTTTCTCTCTCAGGGGGAACAGACCCTATCATGGTCTTCAAAGTCCTATTGAGTGTAGGAGGGACTCTGAAGGGGGTGGGAGGGAGAGGGGAGGAAAGAACTAGAGAAGGACCACTTTCACAGGTATATGACCTGATTCTCCACTTTGTGTGCAAATAAAAGGAGCTGGAGTGAGAAAATAAATGTCTCCCAAGGGATTTTGTGTGGTGGTGCCATTTACAGTTGTCCCCTGAGTCACACCCAACACACGGGGCAAGGGATTTTGGAAAGGCATTTCAGTGGTGATTTTTAAGTCAAAACTTGAAATAGTTAAAAGGTTATTTGAAAAGGAGCCCCTATTATCCTGAAGGACCAATTTAGAAAAGGTCAGAAGAATTGCTTGAGTTGGCATCCCTTGTAATTAATGCAACGGAAAGACATACTCTGTGAGGGATCCCTTGTCTCTGTAATTCATTTCTTCCCCTGTCTGTATCTGTTAACTTTCCAGACACTGCCAGAGCCTCTGGTCTCTGAGGAGAGAGGAATGAACACTGGAGCAGGGAGCCATAATCAGCTTGTTTGTTTAAAGACTGTTATATGTTCTTATTTAGGATGTTGTGTGTAATACACCCTGTGGGACTTTAAGATGTGAGAAATCATCCAGTTTAGGATGTACCTACGCTGAATGTTTAGACAGAGCTGAGCAAAAGAGAGACAGAAGTCTCTGCTACTACGTGTTGCTGTTATTGCCTTTCTACCTGAGGACTGCCAGACTTTAATGACATTTCTTTCTGTAGAAGTTGCTTTACACGTAAGATGAGCAAAATAATAACTGTTAAAGCTTTTTTGTAGAGTAGAAGAGTGCTACCAGTGCAGAGAGACAGAGGGGAATATATATTGAAAGCCTGTATTGGATGTAGAAGTCCAGCTGGGTTGACATTATTTACCGGCTGAAAGGCAAGAAAAGCAAGAGGCAAGCTGGGCAACTGTGTTTTAAACATCTGTGGTTGAAACCTCAGGACATGAGACACCAGGTCACCCTCAAAGTTTTCTACCAGAGCTGGAAGAGCACTAGAGCTGTAAGTCCTCCTATTTTACTACAGTTAATCAGCAAAATAGCAGCTTCCCAATGGAGAGATTTGGGCAGGGAATGAAAAATTTGTGCAGGTCCTGAATTTGCCTCACTGAATAGTAGGTTCCTTGCTTGCTGTGCCTCTGCAGACATTAGAATCTGCAGTTACCCAGACTCTGGGTTAGTCTACATGATCTTGAAGTATGGTAAAGGACAGCCTCCTCCCTATTTGTTTCTTCCTCTGACTAATGAAGGCTCAGAATAAAATACCCCCTAGGCTTATTTTCTGGCCCAGTGACGATTATACCTAGTGGTCAAATGGAAACCTAGAAGTGAGAGTATCAGATCCTTTTTGAGGTTGACGCTAGTATGAGGGCAAGAACTGGATAGTTGTTTAATTTTCATCTGGCATGAAAAGCTCTGTCTTTATTCTAGTCTAATAAAAGGTTAGTAATAAATCCTGAAGTGGAACATCAAGTGGGATATGAGCCTTGCTTATAAACATGGACTGAGTTAATGTATACTTAGGTGCAGTAATTGAGGTTTTGCCTCAGTGGAAATTGGATCAAGCCATCAAAACTTACATTTTTGTTAATAACTTTGCTTACAAGTCAGTATCTGAATTTGCTGTCCCTTGTCTCAGCTCAGGCTGACTTCCTATTTAATGGGATTATTGAAGAATACGACATCGGTATGGAGTCTTAGATAATGAAAACATAATGGTGATTAGGCCTGTCTTCTTTTTGTGATACTCCTTTCAGATATTCAAATATTTTGAAAACTCAAGTTCTAAATATTTGTCTGGTTTTATCAGAGATGAATATAAAATGTTTGCTGTAGTTGCAGGTGAAACATGGAGCAGAGGAGCCTAGGTCATTCTTGAAGATGTTTTGCAGGCTTGACTGTCCTTGGTCATTTCTCAGCCAGATGGTGCCCAGATCATGCGTGTGCATGGGAAGGAAAAGAAGCTGCAAGCTTATGCTGGTGAACAGAGACAAGGGAAGCTTCTGTATCCAGGCTGCAGCAGGATTTCACATTGAAAATGCTTGGTTTTGGAGAGGGACTGGGCAAAAGAAAGTAGAGACAGCTGGCCAAGCACAGGAGAGGGGTCTTTTAAATATATGGCAGTCTTTAGTGCCTTGTTGAAACAATTGTGTCCACGTTGTGTCAGGTCCTTCTTACATCTTCCACGCAGAGGATGCATTTCCCCATAATCCCCAGTGATCTGCTGCAGTCCTTAAAGCTGCCTTGCTTGCCTCCCTTCCTTCTTTCTTTCAATTAGCAAAAGCAATGAAAACATGAGAATTTAAGGATAGCATTACCAGAAATATAAGGTTTCTGGAAATACTAATTTATTCTTATTTACACATGTATACAATATATATAAGTCCATAGATGGAGCATGAAGTTTAAGGCTACCCATGTATCATTGACAATGCACAGGATATATCACAAACACTAGAATGACTTATCCCATGAGTCAAAAACTAACAGGAACCTTCTTCAAGCATATTTCTTGAAGTTATCTGTTGCCTCTAACAAAAAGTGTCAATTAAAAATAAACAAAGGAACCTACTATGTCAGTTTTTGAAAAGCTCTCTTCAACACACAGGGCCTCCATGTTCTGTATTTAGGAAGCACACCACAGATTTTTGGGTGGGACATTGACTCTGCAGTTGTTTTTTTGTGGTCAAGATGCATTTCATCCTTAATGGACTCCGGTTCTTATGGCTTTTTATAGCTACCAAATTTTTTTATAAGACTTAGCTAAGACAGTCTTGAAATTAACTGTGCCACACTCAGCAATGCAGTAAGACCACACAAACTAAACCAGCTTGCCTCAGTCTACACTGAACACAAGTAAATCTGCAATTAATTACATTATGTACTGTGAAACAATGTGTCACTGTAGTTGTAAGTAGTTGTCCATTTGTATGGGGAGTTAATTGTCATAGGATGTACCTGAAGGCCCATTTTCTCTTTCCAGATCCAAACATGGGGTATGATATTCATGTGGGTAATTAGGAGGTCTGTAATTAACATTGTCATTGCTATCAAGATTTAAAAAGGTACAATAAAATGTACCTTTCGTAGTTAAACTTCTCCTACCTCTGTGGAGACTTACGGAAACAGAAAGGACGTGCATTGTTTTCTTATTTAATTCACAGTCCATTTTCTTTATTTTATCTCAGCCACAGGGCACTCAAAGTTATGTATTATGCACATGTAAGGCCTAGTTGTGATGCCTGTATTCTGACACCTATTGAAAATCTGTATTACAGGCAAAAAAATACTCCAGATACAACAGCAAAGAAATCACAAAGTTCAATCTGACACTATAAGGTTTAACAGCAAGGCAATAAACTCATGGCATCAGTGAATTTCATTTTTGTCACATAACAATCACAACATAGGAATTCAGGATGTTTTTTATGGGGTGGCCACAAGCAAATCCGACCTTCCTTTGCCTGTGTCCAGGAGCTGTGCAGCAATGTCAGCACAAAAATTTTGCCCAAACCAATAAGCAGTTGCACCACAATAGCTATAGGGCTTCTGGCCCAGGGGAGTCTGTGCATAGCCTACTGATGTGGCTGTAGGTGGAACCTTGAAGGCTGGAATTTGAAATGTTTAGACCAATGCTTCAGGACTGAAGATAAGAAAAAAAAGGGTATATTTTCTTTCTGAATGGGCCACTCTGCTGGTTAGGCTGGGTGTTTTCAGGTCTAGATGCTTAAAGTGAATAAGTGGAAAGCTATACTGCATTTTTCTCAAATATTTTGCGAGCTGGAAGGGAAACATCCACCTTATTTGAACCATAATAGAATATCTCATTCATTAGTGTAACTCAGATTCCTACCAGAGTAAAGCACATAATTTTTGATATTCGGCTAGAAAAGTTTAACGACAATACTATGAAAGCATTTCTCATCTGAATCCCTGCAGACTCCAGCAGAAGAGTCAGGGTACAGCAGGGAGCTAGATGTAGTCCCAGTGAATAAATTTAAAGAAGATTTAAAATTTTCATTAGGTTAGACTATTTTTCTCCTAACTTAGCTAATCCGTGTGAAGAGCAGAGTTCTGATTTTCATGGAGAATAGTCTAAAATATCTTTAATTTCTTAAGCAATAGATAGGCTAGTCAGCATCTGACTATCCATTAGAATCTCTTTTCTCATCAGCTGATCAGGAATATGATGATGTTCACAGGCTGAATTGAGCCACATTCAGACATTGTAAATAAGGTTCTTGATTCTTGAGCTGTCAGTTCAGCCTTTGGTTTCTGAATCATTTCATGGCATTGATCCAGTTCTTCAGTTATGCTGAAAAAGACACCGACCACTGCATAAGTGGGTGGAAAAGCATCATTCAACAGTTAGCTGGGTATATCTGCTGAAAATATTTCTGTAATTCTGTGAAGGAGATGGTGTTACTAAGAACAGATTGGTTTCTGAGACTGCCTTGAACCCAGCCAGCTGTAGTTAAACCCGCAAAGGCTGACAAAGTGCATTCCTAATTATATCAGTGGAGTGGATGGCTAGATTAAGTTACCTCCTTTGAGGCTACTGGGGATGAGTTTCCATTACTGGACAGAATTTCTATTTCATCCAAGCTAAAGGGGGCTCAGTCTGTGCAACAATAGAAATGGACCAAACACTGAAATGATATACAATCTGTGGGGCTACCCTAAAGCTGCAGATATCCACATCCCTTTTATTCACTGGACATATCAGTAGCAATAACATTTTCTAGGCATTCATTGCAGATTTCAAATAAATTTAAAGTTAGTATTGTGTTCATCTTTGAAATATAAGTAAACCAGTTTGCAACATGTACCGGAAACAGTCAGGAAAATGATAGACAGTGGGAAGAGGGTTTGAGATATCTTTACAGAAAATGCGTATTTTTGTGACTTTGGCCATCTTCACAGAGTATTACAGCATTCACTGATGTCAGTATACTTAACCAACTGGTGTAACTGAAGATAATAAGCTCAGTATTTGTTTTTCTGTGATCATTTTTTAGTGAAAAAAAATGCCACTTTTCCATCATTCATGACAACCTATGAAATGAGTAATGCCCTACAATGTGGTTACAGGGACCAAATTTAGCATCTTCTGAAGATCACTTGAAAGCAATGAGTAGCTCTCAGGAATAAACAATGCAATGCACAACGCATACTTACATATGATGAGAGAAGTGACATATTCTTACAGAAGGGAAGGAAACTTCTTAAACTTCAATATAAATTTTACATTTGACAAAAAAAATTTGCTCACTTTGCAGAACTGCTCCTATGCATTTTAATTTTGGTAGATGTAGGGAAAAATCCTGTTTGCCCAAGCTAATGTTTCTGCCACCATTGGTCTTTCTCACATTTAAAGCATGCTACCTAAAGCCAGAGTGACGATACAGTGCTCTACACATGCCACTTGGAAAATCTGGTTAGAATTAGTGTGATGGGCTGATCAGATAAGTCATGTCTGTAGAGAGGACGTGATTGTTTTGACTCTTGAACTGTGGAGTCTATACAGTTGAATTTTTGGATTGCAAATGCAATTAACATCTCACAATGTTCAAATTCCCTTGGCAGCAGTAGGCTTGGGCTTGTCTCTAAAGAATCTAGATGTTCCTCCAACCAACTCTATATCCTTGATACACATTGCAGTGCTTATTTTTGGTCATTTATGTTATTCATTCCATTATCTTATTTAAAAACTCTTAAACACCTCACAGGGATGAATTAGTTATTGAATTTCTTTATAATTACATTTCTGTTGAATCCACTTTGTGCATTTATTGGACTTTATTAAAGAAACAATAAACTTAGCCAAAATCTACTGAATACACAGGAAAGATAACTGAGTGGGGTACTTCTGTAACAGTCACTCATGATGGAAAAACTTAGCAAATTCAATGGGATATTCTTCCTATTAGATTCATCATAGTCACTTTTTTGGATTGCCCTCAGACAAATATACTTACAAATGGAAATATTATCACAAGTTAGCACTGGACCCCAAAATCCAAACAAAACAATGAAGCAACACAGACTTTCCTTCCTATTCTGATTGCATCACTGGAACCACTGCCTAATAAAGGGATTTTGTTTGAAAAAACTTCCTTCTGTGTTTTTTACAGTGCTGTGTGTCTGCATTCCTGGTCATTTGTATGCTTGATTAGCTGAAATCAAATACAATGATGCAGATCTCCAAGTAGCTATAAAAACTCAAAGTGAGCAATACTAACAGCAAGAAAAATATTCTACATTGCGATCTTCATGGGAATTGCTGTGCAGAAATTAAAAGAGCTGATGCAAAACCATGTATGTGTTTTTCCTTTATATTATTTTGTCATTGTATAATTGCTCAGAAGTTTGCTCTGTAGCAGACTTCAAATAGCTGTGCAGACAGGTAACAAAGGATGTACTGTTTGTGTTGCCGCCTCATGCACAGCTATCCTCTGGCTGGCAGCTGGAAAGAATTGCCTAGATTTTAAGAAATCCTGTAAGTATCAACCTGTGGGATTTTTTTTCCTTTACCTGTGATATTCTCTGTGCTTTTGGTTTTACTTTTGATTTTTGATGAGCTGCTGTTTTGTGGTTTAGAGTTTGAAAATGGGAAAGGTATTTTGGTCTTTGCACTTGATGATATACCTTCTAGAGATGAATTATGGAACTGATTCTGATCATAAATGTCAATTTAAATGAATAGAAATATAATTTTTGGGTGCCTAAGATAAAAAAAATTGATGGAGTTTTAAGCCATCCTATCAGTATTTTCAGAATGTGTAGCTTATGTAAAGATAAAATAAAATGATACAATAAAAAATCAGAAGCCTAACCCAGGAATCTTCCAGTCATTAAAAGAATCTAAACGAAGTCAGAAGAAAACTGAAAATTTAAGGATAAATGTCAGTTAGTTAAGGAAAAACGAAGTGCCTAGGTAAAAAAGAAAACATCTAAATTCTACTTTTGTGACATCTATGCTTTCATGTGAATGCTTTTGTTACACATATGGGGGGGAGGGGAGGCATGTGTCCTGTCATCAAATAAAACTTAGTCAGTCTTTGAAAATTATACGTTTGACAGTATTGGAAGAGATCTTACTGAGTAGATACACACTCTCATTACCAAGTAGTGAAGTGAAGGTTAAACTAAAACCATGATGAAAGTAGATGAAAGATTAAACAAAATTCTTTAGTGTAAGTTTATTTTAAAAGAAACTTGTCTTCAACGTTTAGTTTTGATGTGCTGCTTTATTTAAATTACTGATTTAATCATGCACTTGTTGAAATCAAAGTTGTTGAAAAGTACTGTAATTGCTTTATGTGGAAAGGAAATTTTGTGGCTAGAATATTAAAGCACTGATCGTTGAAATCAAAATAGTTATGGAGAAGTCTAAGCAACTAACTGAGACGTACTGATGTCACTAGGCATTTCAACAAAGAAAGCATAAGAAAACACATGTTCCATATACTAGATTCAACAGGAAATTTTTTTTGAGATGTGAAGTCTGTACACAATTTCTTCGACACAAACCTTGAAATGTCTAAAGTCAAATTCTTTATTATAGTATATATTATCTGACTTCTATCCTATACAATATGTAAATAGGAAAGTCCTGCTTCCCTGGAAATTATGATAAGAGAGTAACTTCTTGATTAGCTGTGACCTCATTTACAAGCCAGCGTTAGCCTAACAAAAATAAAGTTAGTTTATTTTGCATGATGAAACCAATCAGATTATATCTTGAGTGGAAATTTTTAATTTACACACTTCTAGTATCTGTACCATAGAAAGTTTTCTGATTTGCTCTGTTTCTAAGCACTTTGAATACCTTTTGATGGATGAGCTACTTTTAACCATAATGACATCTTAAACAACGAGAACAACTCCGTGGCTCCTTTGAGTTGCTGAAGTTGTTTAATTTTCATCAAACACAATTTTACCATAAACTCATTCTTAGTGGTGCTTGCCCTGTGTTTTCTGTAGTGTTTGCTGGTCTTGATTCATATACTATTTATTCGTATTCTGTTTCATATTGCGTCAAATTCTACTTTTGTCACAGATGGACACCTGGAGGAATTAGTTGTACTGCCTACTTGTTCATGAATGAAAGACTCAGGCTGCTTCTAAGATTGGCTTAGATGGGGGTGCTCTGGGTCCTTCCAGACCGTCTCCCAATTCAGATCATTGTTTCAAATGTTATAGTGAGGCCAGAAAATTTCCTGTCAGTTTTCAGCTCTGCCTATGGCAAGTGTATGGACTGAAAATGTAGGAAAAACAAACAAAATCACTGCCTACAAATTTTTGTACCTCCTGGAGCTGTAACAGCTGCATCTACGTAGGCGTTTTTTGGAGGAAACTTTAGAGGAGTAGTTCACAAATAGAAAATGGCTTATTTTCGGTTGGTTCTTTATTTGATCAAAAGTTATTGTCAAATTCCCACCAAGCCCACAGGTGCTGTCTGGTAGTCAGCTACCTCTGAACTACTACTTTCATTCCCCCCCTAGTCTATTAGGATTCAGACATACACGCAAGCTGCAATGGCTCAACAAGCTGCCACTTAAAATGTGTGCTTCTGTAACTGCCCAGGGACCTGCTCTTAGCACAGGGCAAATAAAGCATAACTTAACTAGATTTATACGTCTTTAATGGCAGAATATCTCTGAATTATGCCAAATTTGCCACGGACTACATTTTCACATGATAGTTAACATAGCTCAGTTGCCAACCAGGAACATTTCTAGCAGTAGCAAACATTATATGTCTAAGTTCTTAAAATGAGATGCATGTGAAACTTTCCCCTGGAACAGAAGAACTCCATAACTACACCTAAGAAACAAATTTTCTCGAGTGATACAAAGATATGAAAAAAGAAGTGACATTATTGTTTCCTCCTGTTCCTACTACCACCTCCTGAGATAGACAAAAGAACCCCATTTTTTATCCTTGTATCTCAAAAGTTCTGGGCTTTGGTAGTCAAATACCAGCTTCTTAGATAACACAACATCAGGAATCCTCACTAAAATGATTATTGAACAATGTTTGATTTATAGTAGTCATTTCACTGGCAGAATAATTTATCATTCAGGGATCCATAGCACAAATAACTTTGAGAGAGGATGCTCTTTGAGAACATATGCTCAGTTCATTTAAGATTTCTCTCCAAGAACAGAAGATTAATGTACTCATGAAAGAAAAGACCTGGCGCTCCTGCCAGCTCCTTTTCTCATTGCCCAAATGCTAAATTGATCACAGAAATTTCCTCACAAATCTCACTGTGTAGCCTGCATGCGTACACACTTCCAGCACAAGAGATGGCTGCAGTTTGCACAGAAGAAATACCCCTAATCTGCCTGGCAGCCAGCCATCTTGCCCTAATTCAGGCTCCAAGGCTCGAACTTGAGCCCAGACTGCTCTGTCTTGAGAGTCAGCAGTGGCAGCAGCACAGAGGCAGAAACACACATCCCGTCTTGGCTGCTCGCTGTGCCTTCCCTGGAGCCTCTAGCTCCCGGTTTCAAAAACATCCATGTAAAAGCTGGCATCTGCACAAGTCACAGGTCTGAGGAAGTTCTGGAGATAGTTGTAACTGTGCTGGAAAGGAAGAAGTGGAAAGCCAGAGCTTATTTTAAAAAAACAAAGCGGCCACTTTTTTTTTCTTTTCCCCTCTTACCTTCTGGCAGATGACAGTGAATGTGTGAGTGCTGAGCAATGCACGGCAGCAGGCTCACTAGAGTTCAGTCTGAACCTATCTTATAAACAGGCAGAGAGCCATCTCCTGTCATCCCTGTACAGTCATCCTTCCTGCCCTGATCCATTCCCCCGAAGAAACACCCCAATGTATTGGAATAACACCTGATGCAGGGACCGATGCTCTCAAACACAACAACACACTCACCACACATGTTTGAGGAGCTTGCTAGAAGACAGTCAGCCTTTTTTATCCTTCAGCAGCACCCATCTCCTGAAGGTCCTTGTCCAAGCACCACTGATTAGGCCAGATCTATGCTAAAAACAAGCAGCAGTTTTCCCAGCTCTTGCTTTATCGTCATGCTTGTGAAAAGCTGATAAGGGGAAATTTCAGTATATTGCCCTGCTCTCCCAATGCATGTATGACTTGTTTTATAGAAAAGGCAAGGCAATAAAAAGGGGAAATTAGAGAAACAGGCAGATTAAAATGTAATCAAAAGAGCTTATTAATATGGCAAAGCTAACACAATGCCATCTGGTTTGTATCTGGTCCACATTTGTAGATGCTGCTGCTAGGTACTTGATGCTTAGGCTGTTTCCTACAACACTCTCCAGAGCATGCTTAACATTAGGTACTTTACCAGATTGTGGCCAACATGCTGAGCACCTCACAGGAATCAGCCCTTTCTTAGCTTTTCTGATTTATAGAAAAAACTCCTCCTAGCTCTGAGCCCTGGTACTTCTGAGATTTTCTTTCCTAAGCCCACTGCAGTCCCCATATTTTTCCTTTCATATTCTGAGTAGTCAGTGCCAAGCAGGGTTAGGCCACAGATTGCTCACTGTGGAAATCCTAGTACAGGCCTCTGTGGAAACTCCAGGGGACAATATTTTAGCCTGAATTGAGTTTCTACCTGGAGTTAGTCAAAACTCCTTTTGCTCAACCTGTGTAAAAGAAAAACCTCAGAGAAGGGAGAGCATGTAATAAATTCTTGAGCATATATTCCAAAGGGGCAATGGGTTGTTAAATCAAAGAAATCCCTGGAAAACCAGGGCTCACGGTGTGCCTGATAGTGCACACAGCATGAAATACTTTAAGTCAGTAACTCTAAAGGCAGTTGTCACTGTGATGTGCACCTTCTGTGCACTCAGCTTCGGTCTCTTTCCAATAAGAGTGAATTTTTGCAAAGAGTAGCTCTAAATTAAAATTCCTAGGCAAATTTCCAAATTTTATAGCCAGATCTGTAACTAATCTCAACTATAATGAGAATGGGATGACAAAGCAAGCAGAGACACTTTTTGCTGTCATGGCAAGTCTACTCAAGGTTTTAGTTTCAGGGTCAGACTGCATAATTCCCCTATCAGCTGATCATTACTCAATGTTTTAAAAATCCTTGAGATGTACACATTCACTGTGATATGGTCTATCCTATGCTCTCTACCCATTTATGCATCTGTATGCGTGTGTGTGTGTATATGGTGTATCAGTCAGCCACAGTGCATCAACTGTTCTACCGCAGTGCAGACACCCAGAATTTTAGCCATATGGAAAACCACACTCCCCAGTAACACCATTTCTCATCTGTCCAGTGCCCACTCTCCACTTACCCCACAACAAAATTTTAATGGTATTGCAAACCTCTGGCCATCCTTAAACAGCTATTTCATTCTCTAAACAGTCTGCCAGAAAGAAAAGTAAAAATAATAGAAAACATTTACCTCTTTTTCTCAGTTATAAAATTGGCCTAGGGCTTGAAAAAGAAAAAGCATAGTCCTGGATCACTGACTAGATTAAGGTCTTGTATGTCCACACATATGTTGATATCCTCTGAGACTAGAAATAATTTTTTACCATACCAGACCACTATGCCTCATAGGACCCAAGACAGCAGCTTTTAAATTAGCTTGTAATTGAATATTGGAAAGGCTCTTGACTTTTTGTTGTTATTATTATGATTTTATTATATCCCTAACTTTCTGAGTTTAGGTAGCAAGAAAAAAGGAATTCTATCTCTGAAATGTAGCTATCTTAGGAGTATAAAATGACATTTTCTGCCTGAACTGCAATCAAGACATGGCCAGGGAGTACAGCACTCTGCATGAGCAGAAGTAGGCTGGAGACTCTTGATGGTAAACAGCATTTTTCAGTGCAGCATAGCACCCAGGAGGCTTTTGCTTCTGACTCACACCTTTAGTGAATTATGATGGTAACAACAATAACAACATTTTCACAGCACATGTAGAAAAAAACACAGGGAGCAGAGGTGGCATAAGCAGCAGACTGAAATTTCATGAGTACTGTAAACAGGCCACGATCTATGCTGGAATTGAGCCAGAATACAAGACACAGCATTTTAGCCCTCCCAAGACGGGGCCTCATGGGACTTCTTGGCAGGTCTCTCGCGCCCACACTACTGACATGGGTGCAAAGAGGGGCTGAGAGTAAGGGTCATCTTTATCAGACAGCACTTAAATGTGCCCTGTGTGGGTGACACTGTCAGATTTCACTGCCTTCCTTTAAAAAGCACGCTTTTTTGCATCTGCCATAACCTACCACTAAGTAAGTTAATAACGTATATTCTGTAAGACATAAGTTGCCCTCTCAGCCCATAGAAATATGCAGAAAATCAAGAGCCGGGGCCATGTGAAACATTCATCCATCAGAACATCCAAAGGGGGTTGCCTGCAGTAACAACACCTGGCAAAGGAGACTCTTCTTGCAATTTTAACAGTGTTGCCAGGAAAGCCTTTTCGAAACACCATCTCTTATCAAATATCTTGAATTTTTTCTTGCTGTGATCCAGCTCTTTTTATGAGTCATAATCAGCATTTTTCTTCTGTCTTGCCAGTAACAAAAAAAACCTTGCTGGTGAAGCTGCTGACACTGGGGTCAGTACCAGTTGTTATATGAACAAGGGGGAGATGAAGCACTCTGATGCAAGAGAGAGTGTTGGAAGAGGAAATAACTGTCAGATAATCATCTTGCAGGACTACATGAAACCTGTGACATTGACATGTGGCTGGTGTCCTCGGGCCTCCTAGATGTATATGTGCAAGTGTGAGAGGGAGTGAGAAAGAAAAGCTGGAAACAGCAGGCAACAGCTGATGCTGAAGGAGTGCTTTTCTGTGTATCGCCATTCATGGAAACCATGAGTCTGGGTATATCTTGTTTGGACAGCGTTGTTGAAGCCAGAGATTTCTAAATCTTGGTAAAACCATTGATCCTGAAAGCAAGCAGTCGCCTCTTACAGGCTCATGAAGGCATTTGTGTTTGAAAAGGTGTGTGCTTGTTTCCCAGACAGCTAGAAGTGCCTTTGGGGGCCTGAGTCTCCACTACCACGCACCCGCTGCAGCCATTCAGACCTGTGCAAGTAAGGGCAAAACACCAGTTTCAGCAGTGATCTAGGTTCCTCAGATGGCACAGTGATTTTGGCTGCACTAGGTGTGCCAAGCACTGCATATGGTGGACTCTGGATTGGAGCCAGGCAAGGAAGATCTGTGGCCTCAGCTACTGTCACTCCCTCAACACCATTTGTGGGAATGGTGAACATCAGTATTGCATTTACTGCTGCTTTTCTTTTCTTTTTTTTTTTATCTCAGGCTAATCTTTTCAAATTTCACATAATTTTTTTTTTTTTGTGTTGAAATGTCTATGATGGTTCACCGTGGAGTGGTTAACATGGATTCCTTCTTTTAGATTTCATAATAAATGTTTCTTTTCTTGTACTCTTGTTTTTGCTGCATTGTGCAAGACAGGCGTCTCAAATTCCACCTGACTGCTAAGCCCAGTTCTGCTTTCATCGCAGATAATTAACAAAATTTTAGACTAACCTAATATTTACGTTATACATGGCAACTAGATATGTCTTTGACTTATGTATGTTTCTGTTTGAAGGAATGAGTTTTGGAAATTGGACATTTGTAATTGATCGAGCATATTCAGAGACATAATTAAGTACAGAAAGTAAAAACTTCTTTTTTCCTTTGTCTATTTGTGTCCAACAGAATTTTCAGACGTAATGCCTATTTATTTAGGGATTTTTTTTTAAGTCCTTTTACTGGAACACATTTCATGATTTACGGTCTCTCTAGAGAAATATCGCTGATTAGATTAGTATTACCTAATGGGTGAAACTAGTAAGATATTGGTTCAAGTTAAATCCTCACCTTTAAGGAAAAGTGAATCGATCAATAGTTCATTAGAAATTCAGCATAAACTTACCCCAGTTCTTAAGATAGAAGTTGCTGGCCAAGTATGAATTTGGAAGTTATATTTACTTTTAAAGTTACATTAGTGAAGAACATCTGCTAATGTAAAAATATCTCTGATACATTACAGTGGTTTAGCTGTAGTCAGTTTAACAGTGCTTGGTTAACATCTAAGGGAGAAGAGGGAATAAATATCTTACATTTGGCAATGAGTAAGCCAGAGCTTTTACCCATTCCTTGGCTTTGTTTGGGTTTAGACAAAGTCCTTCTGTTTTTACTCAAGCTGCAGCAATCCTTCAGCCCCTGATGTCATTCATTCTGGGTTTTCTGTACTCTTTATAGTAATCTTTGAACCCTCAGACCACATCATATGTTACGAATATTCTTGTATTGGAGAAGAGAGGCAAGCAATCATTTTAGACTGCAGGAACCCTACCCCTAACATTTCCCTTTGTGTCAAAGACATGGAGCAATAGCATGGTAAAGAAGAACCAGAAAGGCTGGTTTGGAAAAATGTTTTGGGATAGGAAAAGTAAAGTGGAGAAAGATCAGTGAAAAAAGATTACTTTTAAGGGTCAGAATATCACTGCTCTTGAGGAATGATTCAAACTCCACCTAGAAAAGCCTCTTCAGGACCACACCAGGTTCAGGGTGTGAGCATGGAGAAGCTGCATAGTGAAGCTGTTGCTACAGAGGAACAAAAACCAGAAAATGGTCTTGGTGAATATAGGAAATGGTGGTGTTACAGACTATCAGCTCAGATTCTTCTTTCCAAGTGAAAATATATTGAAATTCAGAAACTATTATTTTCTTCATCGTCTTGTTATTCATGTCCTCTTCATTCAGTGATTCTTCCATCAGGCTGTTATCTTTTTATTCTGGGCTTTCTTCTTTTATCTTTGAAAGAAATGGTGGCTCTAAGGTTGAGGAAGAGGCTTCTCTAGGAAACTGTAGTGCAAATTTTTTAGATTAGGATGACTAAGAGATTCTCTATGATATAGTATGATGCAGGCTTTTGTTGAGGGGACCTAAGAGAAGAATAATGTCAAAAGTCACTAGATGACTGAAGATTAAGGCAAGAAATAGTGTTTCTCTGAAGATCAAAGAGCCACCTGAGAAAAACCTTTGTGTTTGGAAATTCAGCACAAAAAACAGCTCCCCGTCACATGGCTCCACATATTGTTTCCAGTGTACATATGGCCCTGGTTTGTGGCTATTGCAATGGGCACTAGAAAACAAGCACAGTCCCTTCCTGCTAATTTACGTGTGGAGGAAGTTTTTCCCACCAGGCAAGTTCATTTGTCAAGGTGACCTTTGCAGCCACCACTAAGCATTACTGCAGATAAAGAATGCTGCCTCAGCGGGTTTGTGAAACCAAGCTCAGTGGCCAGCTGTGGGCCTCCTGCAAGACACAGGGGAAAAGCAAAACAAAACCCTTCCTACAGGCACTGTGAGGGTTTTTCTGTTCCATAGTTTACATACATCAACACTACACATTTTGCAATCCTTCTTTTGTCATGCTCCGTAAACCCTCTTCTCTTGCCTGACTGGTTTTATGTCTAAATGGTCTTGAGGTTAAGTAGTTTCTTTTGAAAAATCCCTTTTCTGTTAATTAATAGTTTCCTAAGCAGAGCTAAATCCACAATTAAATCTTAATCAATCATGAATTCAGGTAGGAAATTTCACAGATCCTCTGCCAAAGCCCAGACAGAAGAACCACATCTTCAGAAGTCTCCTAAGAGAAGGTATGACCTTTCATGGCATCTGAGGAGCTGATGTCAAGTCTGGAATGCTTGGCCATGGATGACTATCACCTTCCTATCTAAATAGTTGCTTTTGAATACTTCACTTATTAAGTTTTAGGGTATTGCCATTTTTCTACCATGAAAAACAAGCCAGATTTGGAGCATGTGTGCTTAATTTATGCCAGTGTTAATGTAAAATCCAGGCTGGAGAAGAGCCTCTGATTTTTGCTCACTAACAACTGGAATAGATTAATATATGAAGTCCCTGGAAATAGCATTCATGTTTCAGAACAAACCACCAGATGTTTATGATCATGCCAATTTAATTTCTATGGAATAATTAATCCAATGATAATTCTTCCAGTTCCTTCCTCATAGTTCTATTTCCATGCTTGCCATAAGACATCAGTTAAATCAGTCCTTAAAGCTATTTCTTAACAGCAGTGTCTTGTTAAAACAGGAGACTGTATTTGGAAGTGGAACCAAAAAGAAAGGAACATTTCTTTTTCAGGGGATAGAAAAAAAGATTCAAGTTGACCAGAACAGTCTATTGAACCTTTTTTTTTTAGCCAAGAAGAAAAATAGGCAAAAATTAGAAAAAAATGAACATTTTATTGTGACATCTTCTAAATGAACTGCTTTGTTTCTGATTTATGTGTATTTAACTTTCAACAGAAAAGTAAACCAAATCTCTCTAAGATCATGTTGTGCTGAATTTCTACAGGAAAAGCAAATTGCTTTGTTTCAGGTAAATTTTAAAGGAAGTTTTTGTTTAATTGCTTATTTGACCAAAGCCCTGAAAAAATCAGTTATCTACATAGGTAATTGTTTATGATTAGTCCTTACTCCCAGATGCATCAAAAAGCTAAAACATTTGTCTCATTGTAAGGATAATCTGTGTATTTCTGCAGTCATAAAATGGAATCTATTTTATATTGTGTTTACTTTACAGTTTTATGTTTATGTTACTTCATTCAGGTCTATTTTACGTCTCAGCATTTAACTTCAGAAAAAGAATGCTACGAAACTGCATGTGTCAATATTTAGCAGTTGTACGACATGAAGTGTGCCTTATGAAATATTTCATGATTGTGTCCCATGTATGGAATTAGTTCAGAGTTACTTTTGTACAACCATGAAACAGAATGCTCATATATGAATAAAGATACCAGTGCAGGCAGATTTCTATGTCATGCTTCAGTGAGACTCCTGTGTATACAGGTTCACCACTGTTTATTTTTCATAGGACAGCTGTGATCAGGTTTGACCATTGTGACAGTCCAGAAAATGTGAGGGCAAAAAAAAGCTGTTTAAACATATTCACATAGTTTTATGGCAAGACTTTTAACCTAAATGTTTCTGTAAAGAGTGTATAAAGAAAATACTGTATTTTGGAAGTAAAATAGATTAAGAGCAAGAACACTGCAGGGAGAGGGTTACAGTTCCCTTAATTTTAAGGGAACCTAATTCACAGTGAACACTTACCCATTTGCAGCATTTAACAGCCCTTTGGTGAGTCCCTCACTGTCTTCTCTCTTTATGGGCAACAAGAAAGAAGGAAAGACTTCTCATCCATAGGTGAGCTGAACTGTTCTTTGGAGGTGACTTTCTTTCTACTTGCTGTAATCTGGAGCCCTCAGCAGGCGGGGTCCTAACTCATGCATCCTGGTTCCACATCTAATGTTAGAATAGAGGATCCAACAATTACTGAAACATAGGGAATGTCATAATTGCTGACAGCAGTCAGAGGGAAGATACGCGTATTGTGAATTTCTGCAAACGAGCCAACCTCCACTTCCTCCCCTCCCTCCATGACTGCATTTTTCTGTACTGCACAGATGGCAAGATGCAAGGGACTTGGGTTCCAAATGGGAACTACCTTCACATTTACTAAATGCAGCCAAATCTCACCTTAATTCAATAGCAAAACCTAAATCACTCTTACCGAGGCTTGTTTAAATTCAGAGAGAAATTTTGAGAAAGGGCAATGTGAAAACTGTATTTATCTAACTGTTCAGACAAAATCTGTAATTTAGCATAAAATTACTTTAATTTCTTCATTCAACAACAGCTCAAGGAGAGTAATAGTGGCAGCAGTGCACCATTTAACTAAAAAGACAGAGAAAATAGCCTTTAAGGAAGCCAGAGTGGGCAGTCTGGTGATTATTCAACCTAGAGGTTGCCTCTGGCTGCCTGCAGGAGGTAACACTATGGAACTGTTTAATCGAGATTATATGGACTAACATGATTGTATCACTTCATGCAGAGCAACAGTAGCTGCCAAGCAGATTCTGGTCACCACCAACACCAGCTGTATTTGCAGCATGAACTGCCCCACAATCCACTACCAAATTCTTGAGCCTCCCCCACCCTTTTAACTGCAGTTTATCCTTTAAAGCCTGACCTACCAGTCCCTAAACAAACCTATGGACAGTGGTAAATAACTGCAACTTTCCAAAATTTTCAAGCATTCATATAATCCTAAAAGTTCACCAGAAGAAATACAAAGGTTACATTAAATCCAGTTTAAAGCACAAAGGAAATATAACTTCAAGATGAAACGCAAAACCAAACCACTTCTGGTTTTGCTTTCTTCTGTCCCTTTAGGAAATTCAGGAAGTCCTTTCCTTTCCTTTCCCTTCTCTTTTCTTTTTTTTTCAGCTTTTTTTTTTTCCTTCTCTGCTCGTTCTGATTAAATAACAGGCTCTCTTTTCCCTTTTTTTCTGCTGAAGGGTTTTAGCAATGTCCTTAGAGGAAGTGAAAGATAGCAAAAAGCTTATAACCAGAAAGTCAACTTTTTCTCCTGTATTCCAAGCTGGCGGACCGATGACAGGAATGCTGTAAATCTGACCAATCAGTTTAAGCATTTCAATGGATAAACAAAGGTTTGATAGAGAGACTAAAGTTTGAGCATTTCATATGCTTTCCATGCTTAAGAGCTATTTAGGGCTCCTTTGATAGCATAAACAGCCTGTGGTAGGGAATTTTTCTTACAGTGAGTTTCTACATCCCCCAGCTGCAGCTCAAAATCATCCCTTAATTTCAAGAATTTATCCATCTTATGGCCAAAACCCAATTCTGGGCCACTGTTCATACGAAACCTGTTGCATGCTTTTGTCAGCACTCATCTGGCCTCCCACTGGTTGTCCAACTGTAGGAAAAGCAAGAAATGCTTCCCCATAAATGTTTGATGTCTTAACAGCTGTACTCTGGCTCTCTTATCCTTCCTTGCTGGCGTTGTGCACTATGCTTCTGCTCTGTGTGGAGTCGCCATTGCTGTGCAGAGAAAGCTCCTCATTAATTTGCATCTGGTCATTTTAGATTTTTTGCTATATACTAATGGTAGTGTTTTATAACCCTTTAGCAAAAAACATATAAATATGTTCTGTCTTTTTCTAAGCCACCCCACAGGGACTTTTCTGAATTACAGTGCAGCTTAGTGCTGATTACTTTTTTATTCCTCCTCTCAGGAAATGGATAAAAGGTTTAAATTCTGACACAAACAGGAAAACACACTAAGTGGATTTATCCTGAAGGCATCTTCTCTTTAAATAGTGATGGAGCAGTGTTAGTGTTTCCCACAAGGGCCCAGAAGCTCCACTGCTCTTTGTTCCCGCAGCCCTTGTATGACTAGAGGCAGAATATCCTATTGCAGGCTATCAGACAGCTCCCAGAATATGCAGCTTGGTGATCATAGGCTGAGGAGGGACTCACTGCCACTAGGAGCATGAAGTTGGATTTCAGAAGGAATCTGCTCTGGTCCTCTAAGGATAACACCAAGGCTTTATTCTGCTCTGAGGTAAGACTTGCAGAATTTACTAAATCAGTAACTTCTTAGTCTTACAGACTGTTCCCTCCCTCTTGTTTTCTTAAATGAGGAGCAACAGGAGGGGGAGTAAGCTGTCAGAGTTATCAGTAGTGGAATTTTCCAGTTTAACCAGGCAGGAAAGGGGGGGACAAAAAAAAAAAAAAAATCCACTGTAGAAAAACAACTGAACATGGTGCAAGCAAAAGCAACTGCAGAATGGGCATAGTCACTTTGCACTCACTCAAGCTGTCTGAAAATACACCTTAAGAATCTATTAACATAAACCAGTTTAAGGTTTCATTAAAAAGGTGTGCTTCTGGAAAATTATACTCCATTGTAATACAATTTTTTGTCACCAGTTATTCTGTTTAAAAATGTCTTCTGCTGGAAAAATGTTTCAGAGGAAGGAAAATCTTTACTTCAAATTGGATTATTCACAGCTTTTTTCCCCATTTTACTTTCATTTGATTTGGGATCTGAAATTTGCCTTTTTCAACTTTTGCCGTCTGATGTCATATAAATTTTTATGATAATTATATGCATTTCAACTCAGTGTCAATACCAGACTCTTAAATTTGCACAACTAGAGCTTTATACAAACCTACCAGTAAGGAAAGAAGAAAATTATGACTTACATCACTCCACAGGAGGAAAGGTGAGTCCAACAAGTTACATGATGCCTTCACACAGGTTACATGGCTAAACATGATAAAGTGCTTCTACATTCACAAATACATTATCCTAATCCACATTTTTCAGATTGTGCAGGTAGCACAGGCTCTTTTTAATGGTTGCTTTCAGTTTGAAGGGACTTGTGTCTGGTAACTAGGTAAAAATACAGGGCGTTATGGGACTGATGATGAAGAGCCACTGTAACTGTTTACCTAGTAATGAAAACTGGAGAAATTCAAGGGAGCTTGAAACCAGGACTTGTCCACATTGTTTTGAGGAAAATGGAAGCTTGTTTATGTAGCCGTCCCTCAATCCAGCACTCACTAACAGATTCTCTCATTCCTCATGAAGGAATTCAAGGGCATTTCTGTCCCGCCGGGTGTCTGGTGTGATGCTCACAGCTCTGCGCCTCCACAGCAAGCATCAGGAGGGTTTGAGGAGTTTCTTTTAGCAGTTCTTGCTCCATGGTAGTTTGCAGACACTGAAACAGCCAGTGCAACCTTTCCTGTTCCAACATCCCCCTGCAGCAAAATATCATGATCCAGGGTCACGACCACCAGCAGAAATAATACTGCTTGCCTTGGGGGAAACTTTTCAAGAATTTCTTCCCTTGTTATTCCCTCTGTAGATGCAGCACAAGCAATATACCAGGCCTCAAAGGAGAGTCTGAAAAGGTAGCAAATGCTGCACAGCAGCACAGTATAATGATCGTGGTCTAATATGATGAGTACATAATAGATTTTAATTAACCTTGATCAGGATGAAAGAGAAAGTGCTTTCTTTTTCCCTTGTCAGACATGAAGTTTCACAGAAAGAAAATTGAAACAGCTAATATCCCTGGCGATTTGACTTTTGCTATCTAGATTCTTGATTGATTTGTTTAGAAAAGAGAATCAGATCAGCAGGATCATAGTGAAATTTCTACTGGACATTTATACTCCTAACACAGAGTTTCTTCAGCAACTATAGTGTAATATTGAGTCCCAGCAGTGTTCGGTCAGAATAGGAGATACAGCTTACTGGCATAAATAATTTTCCAAACTGTTTTTTGTGATTTTGTGACTTCTTTTTCGTATGAATGGAAGAATTCTGAAGGATCTCCCATCACCAGTTTTGCTCCTTTTTGTTCTCAGTGGATATGATCCTGTCCATGCAATTAAGAGGCACTCTTGGATGTTAGGGCTTTTTCAGGTAGGACTTTGCAGTGCATGTGAAACTGAATTAACCTAGCAACTCTAAGGAACATTGTAATTTGCTCAACTCTCAGTTACTCTTCATTAGAAAATCTCTTCAAGTGCATTATTTTAGAAAACCTTACGTGGTTAACGGTGTGTAAGTGAACATAATGATATAGAAGTCTCTTAATTTTATGGATCTTTCTCCAACCCAGATGATTCCAGCTAGTTTGAATATAGTCTGTTTCATTCTTAACTTGAATTATGCTTCCGTTAAGCTATTAAATTATGTGGTTTGTGCCATACAAAAAAACATTCCATTTTATGTATTATCTAGACTTTTTCACAAAAGATTTTGTGGGATTACTAAAATAACCCTTCACTTTGTTTCCATCTTTGATGTGCATTTATACATATATTTACATGTGAGCATGAATCCATATATATGTGTAGTAATTTTCCTCTTAGGATACTGTGTTTATATGTCATAAAGGAAAAGGAGGTTAACAGTACAATACACACAGGCTGACTTTACGGTGGTCTCGCAGAAACTCCTGCCAAGCAAAAGAATAAATAACAGGTGTATTAATCAAAGCCAAGTTTAAAAGATAAGGCTTAAATATAGGTGGTCAAAATTTCAGAAAATTGGACAAGTTTAATGCTCACAGAATAATAAGAACTCCAAGGACAAAGTGTGTAATGGTTTACAATTAAGTTGAAGACAAACTTTCAAAAATGCTTCTGTGACTTAAAAGCCTAAGTACCACCCTTAAAATTGACTTTCTCAGCAGGAGCATTTACTTTTGTAGGTTTTGTGTTCTTTCAGTTTTTTTCCAGAAATGGGAGTTAGGTGATTGCCCTCCTAGGCCAGTATGCTCCTAAGCATAATCTGTAGTCACCTGGAAGCCCAGAAAAGATGCTGGTCCAAGCTTAATACCAACCAGGGATACTAACTCAAACCAAAAAACTAGAAGTACAAGCATAATTACTCCTCTGTTTTACTGAAAAGCCATCTATCTTCTCTGTTTTGGATTAAACTCGTGAAAATATGTCAGTCTGTTCAAGGTCCTGTGGAAGCATTTTGAATCAATTGCAACTGACATAAATATAGCCCTTGACTGGAAATATTCCAGACTTAGAGGGCTGCAACAGTTCAGCCAAGATGTGTTATATCAAAAGTATGGATAAGTAATTCAATGTCCTCGTGAGAAGGATAGTGTTACAGCTTCACAAAATTCATAAAGTGCCTGTACAGTGAAAGATCTAACACGATCATTCAAAGATGGATGAATGCCCTGTGAATCTTCACCTCCTATCATGGATCATTGCTCTTATCTAGGCTGGAGCAGGAAGAGGAGCATGTATTCACAGTGACAGAGGGCACAACAAGAGCTTGGTCGTAGTCATTTGATGTGAGTATGTGAGCTTTCAAACATGATTTACTATGTTTGCATAGCAATATTGATTACTATTTAGAGGCTATCCAGCCAAGAATATGTACAGGGAAGACAAAGCTGAGATAGAAACTTCAGCCAAGCTCTGCAGGGCTTACAGAAGATACTAGCAGTTATATTCCTCACGGCATACTATAGATTTAAGTCACGAATGAACTCCTGTATTTTTAATCTTCTTCTGTGCCAAAACACCTGTGTGATTTTAGAGGTGTCTCTTTAGCTCTGTAATTCTTATTTGAAACCGTCTCCATGGTCCTATTATGATGAATTAGCTCTTGACCTTATAGTTAAATAAATGCAACAGGGAGTAGTTGGGATATTTTAGTAGTTTCCAAAATCTTGGTTCTGCTGTTACCATCCACCTCATGCTGATTTAGTATCTGGGTTCAAACCCCCAGCTATAACTAAGGAGAACTCAACACAGCTTAAAGAGGGAATTCTCCAAAGTGCTCTTTACTGTCTCCCAATGCGACCTCGTGCAAACCCAGAACAGCTTTGAGCAAACCAGAAAAAAAACAATGACTGTAAAAATAGATGGGTATTCCCTTCCTGTAATACATGATGTCTAGAAGAGGTGGTGTAGAAATTTCTAGCATGGTTCTGGACCATCTAGGGTTTCTACTTCCCAGGAGAACATGAATGGGCATTTTGTACCTATGTTAAGATGCCCGAAGCTGAGATGTTTTTGTTCTTCTATGTCCTCTAAGCCTTGCAGACTTCCCTCCAAGATGAGCCCATTTTCCTCAGAGATGAGATGAGAGCTGCCTCTCATTCCCCCTGTGTCAGTATTAAGACATTTGAAATTCCAAACTCTATGCACAAGAGTCATTTGGCTGGCTTCAGCAGGGTTGCTTGTAGGATTCAGAATTACTCATATCACTGAGGAACTGTGGACAAAGGCATCGTATTTTGTAAACAATAGTGGTCTCTAGCTCCAAGAGCTTCAGGAGCTGCAGTATATTTGCAAAGTTAACTTTGAAATACCTGACGTGCTGCAGCTTTGCTCAGAGTGCTCATGGCTGAAATATTTGAGATAAATCTCTAAAATAAAATAAGCAGGAGGAGAAAAAGAGGTAGTTGAAGAAAATTGTAAAGCTGCTGTACATCCTGTTCTAGTATTCCCATTTAAGAGGTGATTTTTCTTTCTCTGTTATTTGGCTTTTTTTCTGGGCCTTGTAAAGAAGTGAAACCTGGTCAAACATTTCCAGTTCTCAGTAGATTTCAAGTGGTTTGGAAGTATCACTGATTCATTTTGCTGCTTACATAGAAAAGTCGTATTTTTCACAGGCACATAGTACAAATATTTGAACACAACTTAAAAGAATACCAACTGAAATTTAGTGTGATGTCTTGAAAATCCTCATGAAGAAAATCCTTCTATCTTTCTAAGATAATCCTAGAAATCACTTTAAGATCATAAAAAACCTTTTATAACCCTTTGATTGTAACTGTGTAGCTTACACAATTGTGCTGCTGAAATTAATGATGTCCTGAATGGGAGAGTTTACCAAATCATATACCACTAAAGAATTTTGAAGTGAATGAAACCACTCCAAAAGAACATGAGTGAATTAGTAAGAAATTAATCGTTCATTGATTCTCTTAAAAATGTTGATCACAAATCTGTTCTAATATAGCTTACTTTTTAAAGTTTGAAGGTGAAATGTGCACTGCATTAGCAAAACTTCTATTTGCTTCAGCAGAGCCAAGAGGATTTACCTCTGTTAATATTGCCTAGCTGTTTGGGATTTTTTAATAGTTCATTTTTTAATGTGAAGTACTATAGTTGCTTTGACCCTGAGCTTTTTGTAAATATTTAGAAGTGAATGGAGGGAAAGGCTGATGAGTGAATTCCAAAAAAGGAGAAATGATGGTCAAATGCTGTTGGAGAAACCTGTGTGAATACACCAATCGGCTGCAATTCCCATCTATTTCTGTATGTGTCACGTCCCCGTATGCCGCACTGGTATCACTTCCTCTCTGCACAGTGTCCGTTCCCTGCTTGCTCCACTTCTACACATTGCTCTCACTCAGCCCAGCAGCACTTGACTTCTGGAATATGGAAAGGGAAAAAGACAGAGTTCTGGAATAGCTGCAGACAGAGGGATGGAAAGGAAGATAGAGGTAGAGACGAGACCTCATGTTGCCTCAAGTGATCCAGAATAAATTCACAGACTGCTCAGGGCATTGACTAGAGTTTCCATGTTGTTGTACTTTCCATCAGTTTATAGCTGATGCATGGCCATTTTTCTTCAGGTAAAAATAGGCTTTCAGGTATTCTCTAAGATTCATCTGCATTGCTTTATTCGTTGTATATTCTTTATCTACACTTATTCAGACTGTTAAGCAGTCTCATTAACAAAAGAATAGTCTATTCAGCAATTTTGGGACTCTTTCCAAAGGAACTCCTACAATCTTTACCAATGTGCTTGAGTAGCAAAAAATAGAATTATGTGCACATCTTGATTTTTATTTGGCTACAGCGTTTTCCAGTGAATTTTTCATTCCTTCTAACTGATTCAGTATGCCACAAAGTACAATACTTCACGGAAAATACAAGCTCAGAGTTCAGAATTGCCTGACAGCCAAACCAGCGTGGCCGAGTGGTGAGAAGTACATTTGCTCATGAAATTTTTGTGATTTGTAATAACTTCAACATTAGTAGTAACACAAAGAAGGATGTTCTGAATTTAAGCATAAGGGATAAATTGAGCTAGTGGTGTTGTATCAGTTTGTAACTATCTGAGAGTCTGATCTAGGATTATTACAGTGACAATATGAAGTTGCTCCCCACTCTTGAAATATTTAAGAGTCTCTTCACCACATAAACATTTTTTCAATAAAATAACTTTGAAAGTTATGTGTTGCTTAGCTTTAAAAGTTCAATGCGTTGCTTTATTTCATTCCAGTCCTATGAATGTCATTAAGTACAATGTTCAAAATGTTTTCTCATTGTGAGGTAACCACATGAGAGTTTACATATTCATATCTTCTAATTAAATCATTGCTTTCTATATGTATTAAAATACATTTAAAAGAAAATACAACGACTGACAAAAATAGCTATTGTTTATTTGCTTAGGTCCTGAAGCTTTAGAAAAAAATGTTATGGACGGAGCAATTACATTTACTTAAAAAGATGCATTAATTATAGGAAGGGAGAAAGTAACAGCTGCAGTTCACTTAAAACTAAGCACAATCAAAACTTCAAAGACATATTGCATGATTTCGAACTCCTGTTTAATTTACATGATCACTCTCTAGAAGGATCTGCCTCCCTCCTGTCCAGAGCTTAGACCTTGCACTTGCAATGTATATTGGTTGCATTAGATGTCTTCTAGGACAGTCCAGTTCTTTGTATTGTTACCTTAATTCAACCAAAATAAATGAATTTGTCTTTTGAAGTGCTTCATGCCAAGGACTGGTAATGTCATAGTAGTTAATCCAGAGCTGCTATACATCTGGATTTCAAGTTTAGACCAGGTGGAATTTAAAGGGTTTGCTTTGGATTTTGGGGTGCGTAGCTAACTAGTGATCTTGCTGTGTGAGTGCAGGACAGTTGGAATTTTTGGAAGCATCTACTCAACATGAGTGGATAAATTGTACAACGCGTGCGCAGTGAGCCCAACACTCCTGAAGGCTTTCATCAGCTCTGGGGCACATGTACAACAAAGTGTCACATCCAGTGGATTCAATGCTCAGACACAAATAACTTGTACTGTACATGCACAATAGATTAAACATTTCCTGGAAGCACTGGATTTCCTAAGCCTACAGTACATAGCCCACATGCTTGTGTTTCTTCCTGGAAAACCTTGGTCTGCCCTAGATACATGGATTTGTTTCGTATAAGAGCAACTGGACTTAAGCAAGTACCAATACAATAGAAGAATTTGTCACCCCTAACAAAAATGTGTTGGAAATACTTAAGATGTTTAAACTGGTTGCTCACAATCAGCTTTTGCCTGCTGTCAGCATGTCTAGATGCTTTTTATCTTGCCCGTTGAAAATTACATCTAATATACGCTGCCATGATCTGGTCATGCCCTTAATTATTCAGTATTCAAAACTATCTTATCCTGCTGTCTGTTAATCTATATGAAAAGAATTCCTTGCCAATTCACTTGAAAAAAAAAAAAAAGGTTAAGAGGACATACTCTTGCTAGTGTTAATCATTTGTGAATCCCTGCTGCCCTTTACGAATAGCCTTGTTAGGAGACTGAAGACAAAATAGAGTCCCTTTCAGATTTTGACAGACTCATTGAAGCCATGTAATGCACTGTCTCTGTCGTATTAGGCCAGCACTGAAGTGATGTGATGGCGGGCGTGGAGGAGAGGTCTGGGTCATGTCCCCAAAGGTCGTTGTTGCCAGAAGGCAATATCTAGAGAGTGTATTCCTTGCACTTTCCTGGCTCAAAGGGTCTGATTGTGAGAGCCCTCACACTGAAACACACAGAGAGAGATTCTTCTGCAATCTCCATGTTCAGCCACAGAGTGGTCACAATGTGGTCATTGTTACACACAGGGCACTTCATACCTTTTACATAAAAGTTGTGCAAGAGAGAGCTGAAGAACCTAAGGTGAAATGCTTTTTTAAATGCTAGCAGGTAACACTGGTGCACGAATTCTACAGTTGAATCTCCTAAGTCCTTTTAGTACCTTAATGAACTGCCAATGAGTTACAAATAAATAAATGAAACTCTCTTAATTTCTTTAAATTATATAATTCTTTTCCCTATTAAGCTCTGAAATCTTAAGACTCACTAAACAAGTCCCTTTTGTCCGGAAAACGTTTTTAAAGACAAAAAGCATCTTTAGAAGATAAGTTGATAGTTGACAGAAGCATATTTTGTAGAATGTTTTGCAGAATACAAAGACATGCACAGTGTCGAATTCCTGTGCTTTCAAGTCTAGCTTATACAGTAAGTTAACAACTCAGCTTGTTTTCAAACCCAACTTTGTAACAAAGAGCAATGAATTTCATATGATTTTGGAGTTCTGCTAGGCAAAATTATGAGAAAATTATACATTTTATTAAAAAAATCACATGACTGATCCCTGGCATTTCAGTAATAGAGTAAAATATAGGTTTTAATAAAGAGCAATAACTTTTGTTACCCTGTCAATGCAAACTGCCATCCCCTTTTTTACATTCGGGAAGAGCTGAGCTGAGAGAAGGTAATTATTTTTTTTCTCAGAATTTTGTGAATGGTCATGACAAACTGAAGAATAGAAAGGTCTAGGTACAGGGAGCAATACTGTACTCTGCCACTGTTGTGTTTTTCAGGCACCGCTGACTCTATTGATAAAATGATTGCAATATGAAAAGGTGGATCCTCGCCCTAAAATGACCAGGAGAATTTGCTTCCTTCATCTTCCCCATTCCTATTATTGTGACAAATTGTGGTGAGGCAGGTTAAGGACTCACTGAATGAAATGAGCCATAATAATCCACAAGAGTATGACCTGTGTCTGTGCAAACAAGGTTTAAATGCTGGTTAACTACAAGATGGCTTTATTACTGCCGTTTGTTCTATGGATTCTTTACCACCCATTACTTAATTAAACTGAAAACACAAGCTTGGCTTTATTATTAGTCAGCCTGTGAGCAATTATTAGATGTCACTGAATCAGCAGTTCGTGGGGTTTGACAAGCTTTCACTTTGGGGATAGGGTAAGAGTTGCTTATTGGATTTGGCTTGGCTATCCTGAGATAAATGTGTGCTGTCAGACCCTGAACAGCACACTTCTGCTTGATATACGGAATACAAAATATAGGTTCAGTGGGCCTGCTTTGCTATTGCATTTCACCAATGTTATAAACATATACCAGGGCAAAACTAGTGTCACACTCAGTTGAATCAGCCTCCTTGTGCCCCATGGAATTACTCTGCTTCTTTGCAAAAATCTTTACACAGAACACTTTGTACATATGATGATCATATTTCTCCCTACTGGCACTCTTTAACCCTCTCTCCTGTGACAAATATCCAGTAGGAGAGGCACTCTTTGATAGTATTGGCCATTCTGATGTACTTTTCCCTTCTTTCTTTTTCTTTCTTTTTTTCAAGTCTTTGGGTTTGTGTCAGTGTGGCTTTTTTTTTCTTCTAATTCCATCCTGAAAACAATTTCAGCTCATCTGTAGAGTCACTATAATTTTTGCTCAGTGCTTTAATGATTGTCCTTCTCTCTCAGCATTTTCCGTCCAGTAAGCCAGGATCTGAGATCCCTCCTGTGTTTCATTTAGTCAGCCTTTCAGGTTAGCTTAGCACTGCCTGTGTGCATGAGGGAGCAGATGAAACTGAGCAAGAGCTTCATGATTATTACTTATTTACACAAGACTGGTTTTCAGATTTTCTGTAGGAGTAATAGATCAGGCTCAGTGAAAACATTTTATTTTTGTAAACTTCTGTACAGACACTGAGAAAAAGAGCAAATAAACCTTGAGGGTGGAGAAGTACCAGGAACATAGGTTTTCTGCTGGGAGAGGTCTCAAGTGACAGACAATCTGGGTTCGTTGAGCTATTTCTGAGATGGCCAGGCGGAGGCGGCTTGCTTAGTCAGTGCTCATTCGATGTCCTTCAAGAATGAATTAAAAGTATTGAAGAATATGCTTTGCTTCCTCAGTGGGATTTTTTTTTTTCTCCTGAAACTTTTGAGCAGCTTTGGCTGGAGGAAATGAAGACAACTGCCATTATCACATAAAAGTAAGACCACTTCCTCCAAGACAAAAGTCACAGGTATATAGATCAAAACAGCAGCTGGAGGTCTTTTCAAACATGAGCTTTTAATAGGCAGACTCAGAATAATTGCAGAAAATTTCTGCCAGACCACCTGGAAGCAAACTTGAGCTGTTTACCAATAAGCATAAAGCACCTCTGCCTAACCTTTCTTGTTACAGGAATTTTACACAGCTTGATTTAATCCAGGCTGAGATAACAAGCCTTGTATATTAGGTTCTCAGGAGACTTTGTTCTGCTGATTTTCCAAATAAACTCTGTACTTTTAATTTTGTTGCAAATGCACGTTAATTGCCCAGGAACTTTAGACATATTTGGTAAAGCTGTTGTCACAGCAGTTGTTGCCATGCTACATGGTCTGTTTTGCATTTAGCTTTTTGGTATGATAATATAAAATAGCGTACTCACTGCAGGGAGAAAAGAAACAACCCACCAAGCCTTTCTTCCTAATATGGTGAAATGAAAAGCTTTGGTTTGAGCTAGCTGAAATACTGATGGAGTCAAACCCCAGGGATCAGTCTGGTGTGGTGCGTGAAGGGCACAAGGGTCATGGTCAAGATTCACACTGGAAGGGCAGAAGATGTTCAAATTCCCTGACCATGACTAAATGGTGGGAGTCAGCAGTGCTATCAGGAAAAAGAAAACCCCTCTTCTTGTCCCAGCACGTGTTTGACTCCAGGCTGGCGACAGCATTCCTTCTGACAATTGCTGGTGTGGGAGCTCTGGGTTGTGCTATATAGCAGATGTAGGGACTTATTTTTCACATAGATTCATACTAAACGGGGATATTAATTGCTCAGTGGGCAGCAGCATGGGGGGCTTAGACAGAGCCCTGGACTAAAGAGCAGGGCAGGGAGGGACAGGCTGTCGCCAGATGATAAGCACCCGCTGCACGACTGACACCAGGCCTTACATCTCTCTCTGCTTGTACAGCATCCGGTGAAAAGGGGCCCCAAATGCTGTTAAAGTGTCAGGAAGTTTTGCCTTTTTCCTGATTCGTGTTCACTATCATCTTTTAAACAAAAGAACTCAGCTTTTCCCAGCAGTAAGCAATTGGCTGGCAGGAGCCATTTCCCTCATCCCCACCAGCTCCCAGATGAAGAAATGGGGTTTCTCTGGCATCTTCTCAGACGTTTGACTTCTGCTATTAAAAACTCTGCTTAGAGATGCTTGGTACAGTACAAACTCATGCTATTTAAGTCCTGTGAGACTTGCATGGTTTTTTTCTTTGATGATGCTGATAGAGGGAAGAAAGATAGGTGAATGCATTAAAAAAAAGAGGCCACAACTTTCAGGTTTATAAGTACAGAAGTTATGATTTATCAGGTACCCCAGTCATTTGAGGCTTTGCAAACAAAAGGCAGCTGAAAAGCTTGTATCTCCCCAGAGGAAAGCACTCAAATAGCTTTAAGCACACTTGTGTCACAAATTCTCAGATTCGGTGACTGTGTCTTGTTGTAATTAAAACAGTAATCGTTTCAGTGCTACGTTTAAAAGGAACCAATCATGTGCTATTTATAAAGGAAAAAAAATGACAGAAACACTGAAGATAGCACTTCTGTTCCTGGAGGACGTGTCTCCACAGCACCATAGTGCATTTTCTTCTGCTGAAATACTGTCACCCATCAGAAAGCTTTGCTTCTCAGCAACTGACCCAGCAACTCAGCACATGGGTGGGTTTGGCAGCTGAGTCATCTGTATTACACCTCCCTGTGTTCAAAAAAGAGGCAAATGCCTGAGCTTTAACATTTTAAAACACTGATGAAGTCCACAGCTGGGTTTGTTGTGCTTCATGATTTCTATCACAGCTCCCCAACCTGGGGCTCTGACCTAATCCAGAAGGAATTGTCTGGGACCACCCAGAGAAAGCAAGGAGGCTCCAGGAGCCTCAGGGAAGCAGCTAGGCCTTCGCTGACCAGGGGGGATGCAGCAAAGGTAGCAGCACTAATGGGGAAAAGCATGCCTAGTCAGCTTTTTTAAATAATATATATTGTTTATGCGTACATTATGAAAACTTCGACAGGGAGGGAAATACTGAAAAGGAAGTATCTTTTTTTTAGTGGAGTAAAAGTGATGTCTGTGGTTTTAAACAAAGGCCTGATTGCAGGATGATGCCATAAAGAAACGGAAGAGAAAGGGAAACTCAATTTGAATTAATTCAGATAAGTGAAGGCCAGAAGACCTTATGACAGAATTTTCCATTAATTCTTGAAGTCTAGCTCTCTGACAACATGAGGTTACCTCCTGACTCCTTTGTACAAATACTGTTTATTATTACTATTTACTGTAGCTACTGTAATTGCACTTACGAAAGCTTCTTAGAGTATTGTAATAGTAACAATATGAAAGAGCAAAATCAGACAAGACTTTTGTGGTGGATATTTTATAAGATTTTATATGAACTTGTATAACTGTCTTCAGCTGGAATAATTTACAGTGGAGAAAGACAAGAACAAAGGAGTAAGGAACAAGCCTCTTTGTTTTCATTCCATCACTGTATTGAAATAACTTGAAATTTGATATTTAGTGAATCATAATTTTTTGAACCTGTGACCAAACCTCATGTTTGTCCTGAAACATGCTATTTCATTTCAAAGATAAATTTTGTTAAGATTTCATTTATTTTAAGTTTTTAATTCTTTTCTAGAGCCAAGATGAGTTTGTAAAATATTTCAGGGATCCCAAGCCTAATTATTTTCCCCAAATAAGTTTGTACTGAAGCATTTCAGTAAAAAAGGAAGGGACAGAAAGAGAGACTGAGGCACAAAGAACTTAAAATACTTTTCCAGTGTCTTGTTAGATAAGTGTTAGTATTAGACATAGAAATTGCATCTCCTGAGTCCTCCCTCTAGGTTGTAAGGATATTAAAGCGATAAATTATTAGATGCAAAATAAATTGTCAGCCATAACTGCTCTAAGCAATAGAGATCATAAAGACCACCAGAACTGTACACTTTGCCTCCAACATCTTGATCGCCAGTCCCTGCTACAGTCAACAGTTGAAGCCCTAGTTGCATGCTTTATCTGCATGGTACAAGCTAGCATGATAGAAAGATTAGAGTATTTTTATTTTCATCTCTGTCTCTTTTCAGAAAATCTGTTCATCGTTGTCGAAGAATTAACAGGATGCTTTCCAACGAGTCAGCACCTCCTCCTGCATTCAGTCGCTCCAACTCACAGGCCTCCATGGACAGTAGCTCCATGGACGACTTCTGGTGCGAAGTGGAGAGCATCAAGGAAAGCAGTGAAGATGCATCTGAAGAAGCAACGCTCTTGGAGTTCAAACCTGCTGATGGTGAGCACAAAACCACCACTTCTTCCTCAGACTTTGGCTTTGCCTCATCTCTTTAGTGATCCTTCCTACTGTCATCCAGTATGAGCAAAAGTGCTAGGTTATGTCTGTGATCATCGTAGCTCTACTTCAGAACATCACAGTCAATATGAGAGATCAGTGGAGAGAAACAATTGTTCAGTCTGGTTTATGCACTGGTGGTGATTGACTTCTGAAGTAGGTATTTTTGAGCTTATTTTATTAGTACTTCAGGAGGACAGACATGGTATGGCACCTTAAATCCAAAATGCGCTTCTTTGTGCTACTCTGTGGTCTCAAATAAAAATAGATCAAGTTGTAACGTTGAAGCTCTGTTTTTTGTTATGGAAGGCAGAAAAGCCATCTGTCTCAATTAGTTTGACTTTATTGAGAAAAGTCACGTCTGGTCAAGCTGTCCAGCTCAGAGACCCCAGAAAGAGTCACTGAACCTCCCAGTGTCTCCTTCATGCAATTGTCAGCATGAACTGGGTGTCCCTGACCAGTCTACATGGTCAGGTAAGTGTCCCATCTCTGTGAGTTAGCAGGCCACATAAGGTAGTAGGACAAGGCAATACAGGAGCCCATTTTCCATGTTTTCTGAAACTTCCCAGTCACTTTAATCACTGATGAGCTAAGTCTTCACAACACTTCAAAGTCTGTTGCAGTTCTACATTATCCTTTGTCTGATTACACCTCATTACCCCTAATTGTTTTTTTTCTCCTCTGTCCTGAATTAAAAATGAAACTGCAAGGTAAAATGCAATATATCTCTGCACTTTATTTACCTTCACGCTGTTGTTTTAAATACATATATATTGCATTTATATTGCATATACCCACACAAAACCAGGCAGTACTTGTTCTAGTTATCAACTTAAGGAATATGTTGAGTTTGAAATTATGAATCTTGGAAATAAAAGTGAGTTCTTTTAAACTCCTATTGGGATAATACTCCTTGCTGAGGATCAAAACACTGAAAATCAATGTGGAAGTCCTCAGGCAAAAAAAAAAGAACAAATATTCTTCACCCTTCAGAGATGTCTTTGAGAGGAAGAGATGCAGAATCCTTAAGAAGGAAGCCAAAGGGTGATATCAGCCAAGCACCACTCATTTTGTTGAAACTGCAGTGCTGGTTTTTGCTAAGTTACATGTGTAAGGGAAGACATTAGCACACTTTACTCTGTTGACATTAGTAACTACGATCAAGAAAGAAAAGATCACAATGAGTGATACAAGAGATGAAAATGTAGCAAAGAGGAAGTCATGGGGTGTTTAAGATGGCAGTAATATGCAGAACTGCGTTGAAACTTGTTTTTTGTAAGGCTGAGATGGTGTGAGTTATTTGAAGTTATGTCTGAAATTCAAAGAAAGGCACAACTCTTTCCTAGCAGTCTGTGAAAAATAGGTGAAAAAGATAATTACAAACCAGGAGGAACACTTGATTATCTGTCTTTTAGTGGAGCAGAATCAAACACGGTATCAAGACCCTGTAGTAGCTACCATTATAAAAATAATGTTTTTTAAAACAACATGTTTTTCTTTTAGCCCTTTTTTAAACTTATGTGTCATAAAATTTCGAGGCTTTTTTAGTGCAGAAATTTCTTCTCTTTAATAGTTTTACTTCTCTGGTTGTTATTGTTATTTCTTAGTCTATTGTTTGTGACTGGTTGGAACAGGAAAAGAACAACAGCCAGAGAAAACAAGTCACAGGGGCGGCTGGTAAGCAGGCACAATTTCATGACCGCTTTACTATTTTTCATAGCATCATGAAAGCCAAGTTTGATTAAAAACCAAAATCTTGGAAAGAATATGTCTAGATAAAAGCCAAAATGAATATAATTAAGAAACTGGAATATGAATAGATGTGGCTGGAGCAGTGGCACACAGAAATGAGACCTTGTTAGAAAGAAGAGTAAGGAGGGCAGAAGGAATGTTGGTTCAAAGCTTACAAAGCAGGGAAATGAACAGCCTGTCATCCTGTCTGTGGATGCAGAAAGGATCTGAGTGAAGACAAGCTCTTTCACAGGATACAGGACTGGTTACACTTACCAAACACAGAGCAGGGGTTTTAGAAGCAGGTATTGTACAGATTTTTAGAGAGAAAAGGCAGTTAAAAATTAATTCAGTGATGACACATGTGTAAGATGCTACGGTCCAACCCTATAATATTCTTTTTTGTCTATCTAACAGCCAAAGAGCTGCAAACCAGTATCTGTCAATCTGCCTGCATTTTGGCATCAAGAAGTGGCAATAAAGGAAGAGTGGAAATACCAGCCTGCCAATACCACCAGTGCTGGGACAAGAACAATAAGTGTATTTTCTAGTTGTTCCATAAAACATGCTGCAGATTAATTCATGTCCTGCTTGACATGTTTATTTGTAATACCTTTTCTTCAGTGAAAGCTAGAATGTAATTATTGTCTTGTCCCAAGCAGCGTATTGTTGAGCTGGAATTGTTCACAGAGCTAAAATGAAGGCCCTTAAAATGTCCTGTGTGAAGATAGATTTAAAAAGACTATGATTGTTTACTTCAAAAAGTAGATAAATAAAAAGGCAACATCAGCAAAATTTAAAATTACTAACTCATTTAGAGAAAGTGTATTGAGAGCTTCTCCCTGTCCTACAGTGATAGGAGATATTAATTTAATGTAACACGTAGCAAGCTGAAACTTTGTGTTTGGCTTGCATGGCAAGGTTTTGGTGAGAGGGAGTGGTGCAGGCGTGACTCTGTGAGAAGATGCCAGAAGCTTCCCCCATGTCCAGTAGAGTCAGGAAAGAAAATACTTTTTCATGTGGTGCATAATCTCACAATGAATCTCACTGCCATGTAGAACCAGCGGAGAAACAGTTATTGACCAGGATGTAGAGTCCTAGCCAGTCTTTATTTATTAGAAATCAGGATGATACTTAGCATGCAAGAGCAGCTATTTCTGTAACTTCTGCCCCTACCTCAGCTTTTCGACACCCACTTGTCGAAAACTTGACCCTTGTTCTTTAGTGAGCACCTCTGGCTCTTAATTATCTTGTTCAAAACAAGGCTGTTGTACTAAGTGGACGTCACACTTCTCTCAGTGTGGCATCTTCACTAGGTGTCTGATTACCAGCTGACTTTGGCATCTTAAATCACATATTTAGTGTGCAAACAGTATTTTTACTTATTTTAATTGGAATAGTAATTTAATCTCCACCTGACAATTGGCTTCATCTCTTACAATGTAGTTTAAATGGTAAGTGAGGAGATTTGTGTTCTAGAATGAGGGATTCGTTTTTAGCGGCCTTGCTGTTGTCTGGCTGGGCACTCTACTGCCTTCTTCACATGAATGTGTTAACGCACAGGTTAAAAATATCTCTTCTGTTCTTCTCCAAAGCATCTCCTGTGCAGAGACTGCCAAACTGAAAGTTGACAATATGTTGAGAAAACTAAATTAACTTTCACTTGTGGCCTATGAAAGATTGGAAGTGGAGTCTTCTCAAGGTAGAGGCTAAGGCAGCGGTCCACTGTGCCACTTCCCTTCCTTCAGCCTCCTCTTCCTCTTGTGCCAGGCCTGGTAACATGCTGTCTTTCTCCACAGAAGGGGAGTTGGAGGCAGAATGGCTGCAAGATGTAGGTCTGTCTACTTTGATCTCGGGAGCTGAAGAGGAGGATGGCCAGGCCCTGCTGTCCACTCTGACCCGAACTCAAGCTGCTGCTGTACAGAAGAGGTACAACACCTACACACAGACCCTGAGGAAGAAGAACAAGCACACAGTCCGAGATGTGCGAGATATATTTGGCACCAATGACTCTTCTGTAAGTAGCCAATGCATCCTAGCAAATGCTTTTGAGCCTTTTTTATGTATTTTGCAAGTAGTTCATCAAAGTGTCTACCAGACAAGAACTCCTTTCTTCTGCTAATGTACAGAGAGCCAGTAGCAGCTCCTGACACTATCCAGAGTTTTAATTCTGTATATACTACATTTTGAGAGGAAAGGAAGAAACCAAATAAAATAGATGGTGCACAGTTTTACAACTAACCTGTAACATAATGTTGTATCTGTTGCCAGCCTTCTTCCTGCAATCTCCTATCAAGACTAACATTTACTCCCTTAGTTTTTGGAAACTGGTGAGTTACTCTTGGCAGCTATTCAAATTTTGGTGGCTTTTGGGGACACTTGCTATTTACTCAGCAGTCTCAGCGGTGAAGTAAAACTTCTGTAATGAAGCAACTGGGTTTCAAATGTGCATAAGCAATTAAACACCTGCCAGCATGATTGCAATGGGTACACTGGCAGTTACATTTCACTTATGTAGCAAATGAAAATCTATTAACTGTTCATTTGCTGCATGGCTTCAGATACGTGCATTCCTTCTGGTGGTTTCAACCACTTTCCCTGAGGATAGGTCTAAATGCACCGATTCCTATTCCCACACTTTTTGATTCTGGTGAATGCAATCGGCTTTGTGAGTTTAGTTCAATGCTCAAAGCAAGACGCATGACTTTACGTATCTCATTCATGATATCTTAAATGGAAATTGTCAATAAGCTCACAAGCTCACCTTTGAAATTAATATTAATGTTTGTGCCATTACAAAACTCTTAAGAAACTCTTTTTATTATTAAATACTTTTATCCTTTTCTATTTTTCCTACCTTCTCCTTAAGGTTTGGCATTCTGGATGGATTTAAAAAAAAAAAAGGAAAAAAAAAATCGTAGCTTTGTAGCTGTATGGTTATATTAAAATAACAAAGACCTAACAGTTAAGGGGGCTTAACTTATTTTTCTCCACTTTTAGTATCTGGGCGAATTTGAACTTCTTGCACATAGCCCGCAAATATATCCAGAAGCATCCAGTGGTTTCCTACGGGCACAATTTCTTGCATGAGAAATCATCAAGCATGTTTGCATGAACTTAAAAGCTGATGGCACTTCTTATTAGATTAGCACATTTCTGTTTCAAATATCTGTAAACATTAACTTGTTTAAATTGTTCTTAAATTATATTGAAGCTCAAGTTTTCTGATGAATTTCAGTCAACCAAATAAATGTTGTACCTGTCCATTCAGATGGGAACGTTATTGATCTGGTTTTGACCTGCTTATTTTTCATCTCTGTTTCTCACTTGTTAAAGGAATCAGCACTTTCAGAGCCATTGCCCTTCAAAACACTATCTTACCTCCTCTGAAATTCAGCTCACTTGCTAGTTCTACATTGAGAAAGTCTGAAAGATAAAACAAAGAGTAATGCTCCTAATGCTTCTAATGCTTCTTTTCACAAAAGCATGAAGTTCTGCTGAATGCTTACCTAAATGTTAAACACAGACACACAAGTCCAGCTCCAGAGTGCACCTCCAACAGACTGGAAAACAGATTGCATTTCTAAAAGCTTGCAAGGTTCCCAACTCCCTTTAGGCATTCCCATTGACTATCACTCCTATCTCTGCTGCTTATTATGGGGTTTAGAAAGTCCATCCTAATTATTGGCTCCTCGGGGACAGACACATTGCAAGGGGTTATTGTGCCCCAAGCTGAGTGTTTCCCGAGCAGTACTTTGTAAAAGGATGTCAGCTGTAACAGTCCCTCATTCTGGGCTGCCTCTTTGGGCATAGCACTACAGCTGTTGGTAAATCTTTGTGATGAATCAGTTTTGGAAAGTGATCTGGAATAAAAAGCATGGAGCTAATCTTTTGATCACAGCTGATGAAGGGAGGCTGGTAAAAAGACTGCTTGAAATGATGTGCAGGAGTTTTGCTTTTTTATCCTGCTTTTTAAATGGGAGGGGAAGAAGTAAACATGTTACTAATAGCAAACCAGCTCTAATTGCTTCACATAACCCTATAATCCTCCCCATTAAGAAGATGGATTTACACCCTCTTCCCAATAACCTCAACATTTCAAAAGCCTAGAGGGATGGGTCACAGGATGGATTATTCCCTTCTCAGGGTAATGATGAGAGAAAAGGTGATTAGCTCACTGGGGTCATCTGAGATGGTATTTAAGGGACCACTGAAGCGGCATAAATAGTTGTTATCCAGAAGGGGAAGAAAGGAGGAATGATCTGCTCTAGTTGCTTGCTAGCTCTCTGTTCAGAAAAAAAATTGCCTGCTAAATATTTTGTTATTACTATCTGGTTGTCAGCCTCTGTGTGAGTCAATAAGGAGGAAAGAGTGCTTTTTCCTCATTCTGCCTTCAGGTTCATCCCCTCAGAGCAAGAGAGTTCCCTCAACAGTCCAAATGGACTGAAATGACAGGAAATGAAGCCATATTTCCTCTTCTTTTTGTTTGGTATCATTTTGGGGCTTTTTTTGTTGTTGTCCACCCTGGAAAGGTGCTGTGATCCCTGAGGGCAAAATGCAGCACCTGAGGTACCTCACTCCTCAAAGAGCTGATGCCTTAGTAGAGCAGCCTGCCCCAACTGAGGTACCTCTGCTCTGCTTTAGACAAGCCAGCATGCAGCAGGTTTGACTGACAGTCATGCTATGGAGGTTTAATTTGGATGGTTTATTAATCAGAGTGGTCTGGTTTTCCTTGCTGCTGATACCCTGCTGCTTCCATCAGAAGGTATCGGCTCTGCTAGTGTGTAAAACCAAGAGAAATCAACAGCGGAATACAAAGCGGGAGGTAACATTGATTTTATTATTGGAGGGAGGAATAGAAGCATTGTGCTCATTAACAGCCCAACCCTGTACATTGTGATCAGCTGAAATTCTTGAAGAATTTTAGGAGCATTCTACATGAGCAATGCATGAGAAAATCATGCCTTAATTAAAGAAGAATCACTAACTAACCCAGAGCTATCTGCATGAAAAGGCATTTGTGATGGCAGTGCCCAGAAATATGAATCTATCCAAAGCATGGGAAACAAGTATTCTGACCAGAGCTAAAAGGCTGTCCTCCTTTGCCTGTATTTCCCTTAGCTGCAAGGCTGACAATAGAATTTGGGTTTTTTGGTGCTCCAGTGATTTGCTGCTCCAGTGAACTTCTGTCTCATCTCTATCTTTTCCTTACTCTTCTGGTTTCCTCTTCCCATTGCAAATTCCTCTCTATGTTGTGCTAGTAAACACTGAGCTCATTTTTAGTATTAGATAATGCAAACTGTCTAAGGTATCACTTTCAATCAGAAACCAGGATATGATAACTCTTGTCTTCATTGGTCCCCCAGCCAAATTAATAAAGTTGTCCTAATTTAGTTAAGGACACAATTTGACTCTTGGTGTTTCACATTCATTAAGACGTGAGCTTCCAAAGATTTTTAATCTTCTTTTCACTTGCGAAACAATCTATATCCTTAAAATTTGTGCATTAAAAATGTTATATTCCCAGTCTTCCCTTTCTTTGCATTGTATTATCCTAAGAGAGAGAAAAAAAATCAGGGTCCAAGGGGTAGCATCATAATGTTTGTCCTATTTGGAAGAAATTTTCACAAAAAGAGCACTCTTTATGCGCTTTCCCTCTGGAGGCTGGGAAATGAAACAAAAATTACAATGTTTTTAGCTACTCCTGATACTCTGCATCATTCATGATATTCAATTGCCAAGCTAGAGCAGCTTTGCAGGCTTGTTGCAAGCACTGCTGGGAACAAGGCAGAGTTATGCTGGCAGGTATCCTCCACCAGCTCCACCCTGCTTAGCCAAACCTGGTTACTATAGCTGCTTCACTATTGTTTTCACCTGTGTGAGAAGGCTGAAAGCATTTTTTTCTTAATAAACGTGATTCACTGTAAATCTATGCTGTTTGCAAGGTCAGGCATTTTGAGCAGTAAAAGTAGATGAGCCAGTTGCTAATGTTTACTGTTAATTTCTCCATCTGGATCTTAAGCAGCGGAATAACTACTTTTGTATTTGATTTTCCTAAATTGCTGAGACAAATTTAACCATCCTCTCCATGTCTCTACTCCCACCTGAAATTTATATTGCTTTTTTATGTCCCACAGTCCTTTGTGTAAATGCTATGAAATTTTATTATAAACGTATTCTACAGGTTTCCTTTTTAAAAAAAATCAATGGTCCTTACAGTCTTCTGTCAAAGGAAGTCTATGTGACTCAAATCATGTTTGCTACCAAGTTTGTGAGCCATCGAATGGACTCTCTCAAAGCTGCCTGTCTTTTAAATATCTGATGTTTTTTAGCAGCCTGAATGCTGCTCCTCCAGATTCGCTGCAAATGGGAAAGACAAAATTTCTGCACTGAGGCATTGCTGCTTTTTGATAAACAGCCAATTTAACAATTTAAAGAGCAGCTGTTATGGGCTCATGGAGGCTCTCAGCTGCAGGTTCAGCTGGGGCTGCTCCATCAGGTTCAGGAAGGGTGAGGCAGCCGGTTTGAGAAAGGGAAGGTCTCCAAGAATTCCCACCAGGATGCAAAGGACAGCTGAAGAAGTACAAGGCTGGTTAAATTCCATTTGTGGTTTGTTTTTTTTTCCACCCAAGAATGTGCAGATAAGCTGCTACGGCCCCAGGTGTACACAAACACTCAGATTTGTCTTTAGGTTGAATCCCAAAACTCTTTAGAACAAGGGCAAACCTCCACTGCCAAGAAGAGTTGACAGTGCTTGAAAGTCACCCCCTGGGCTTCAAAGCCACTTCTCTGCTGTGCCAATACATCCTTCCCCCATTTTCACACAGTGCAGAATGATTTCTGGACTGGAAAGAAAAAAGTTGACTATAGAAATGGTCTTTCTTCCCTAAAAACTTGGCAGTTCACTGAAAAAGTGTTAGTATATAGCCTACAGGAGGACATCCATCCATTAATTATTTGCTAGTGCCCGAATCCTGTATGACAGTGAACAGCCTAATTTCTGACAGGTGTCTGGAAGCAGCGGATGTTTGACGTGTGTCAGAGAATCCTCAAAAATATTCGTGGCCAAAAATGATTAAAAGCAGGATGGATTACAATTTGACAAGGACCTTTCGCTTCGTACAATTACGTACAACAACTTACTTAGCTAATTTCTGTCATTATATAGGACAGGCCCATTAGCTACAGTGAGCTGCAATGTTACTGACCTCAACATGATGCAAGTCTGTACTGCCTAAGAAAGATTAATTCGCAGGCTTGGCTGTGAAAAATGTACTCTGGCAAATCACAATAGGTTGTTTTAACTTGGCAAAAGAGTATAAACTGAGTGTTATATGCTGTTGCTTAAACTGTAGCAGTTTCTGTCCATAGATTTTTACTTTCACTGCAGTCTGATCATTTTTCCTTGCCTGTCAGCCCACATTTGAGACAGTTCCAGTGTCACCAGTTCCTTCTAATGGTATCCAGCTTCCTGGGCAGAAGCCAGTTTGGAAATCAGTTAGCTGTGAGTATGCCAATATGTAACCAGTGTTCGCTTCCTCCTAGAAAAAAATGATAGGTAGAAAGATCTTTTTGTGGTTATGAGGTTAGTCCCCTCTTTCATGTTGGGGTCATGCTGCATGTATTTCCTTAAAATGGTCACAAGCTTATTGTCATGCAGGAACCAAAGTTTCCTGTTCAAGACCAGTGTTGTACAGACACAGACTGCAGCCATTGAGGCATTGGTGTCTGAAAAAGTACTGATCATTGCAAGGCTGGGAATGTAAAAATAACCTCTAAACAATACAGTGCAGAATTTGTCCAAAATATGTCAGTAGCGAATTTTCTTATTGCAAATCATGACAAGAAAGATGCATATTTCCTTCACATTTCTTCTCCAGTACTGCAGAAATTACAGTATTAGAAATTTACCATTTTTCTGGTTCTGCCCTATTATTCTGATCTATTAATGGTGTTATTTTTGACATCCCTTAAATACTTTGCCCTGACAGTGACTGGCAGTGCTAAGAAAATCATAGTTCTGCTCTACTCAGTGTCTGGATAACTGTCAGCAGTCTTCCACAGGAACGTCCAACATTTATTTTGAAAGCTCTTACCATCATCATTGTTCAGAGCTAAACTAAAGCATATCAACACCCAAGTTTCAAAACTAGTCTCTTAGATGTTTACCTCTGGATATAGTGCCACAGGCATTTTATTTGGTTGCAAAAACTGTTCATTTCACTGCTCTGCTGATACCTCTGCTCTGCAAGCAGTTGTACTAGAACAGCTGGGGAATGAAATTGCCAAGGACACTGTGGACGGTCTGTGGTCTCAGGTCCAAGGATGGAAAGAGCGATAGAAAACATCTTGGCCATTAGGTGACATTTAAGGCCATAGTTCAGAAGCCGCTTAATAACATACTTTGTTTTGTCAGCCTTTGTTTTGCAAATCTGAAAAAGCTAAGGATGTTGCAAGAAATGTTCAAGTCCCTGTATCTATAAATTCAATGATTAAAATATCATGAGGCATCCATGTTTATAAAACATGTAACACTTTTTTTATTTTACTCTCTGATTTCCATGGATTTTGAATGCACCTGTATCATGTGTAGAAAACTCTTCTCTGCAGTCCTGGGGGCTGAAATTTTACCTCAGTTTCAATGCAAATAATTATTCTGTTCCAATTGTGTGAGTCTAGGAGCTGGACCATAATGGAAAATGTAAAATTGTCCTGAGATGTGAGAGATCAGTCATGAAAGTTGGCAACACTGGAACTAATACATGTTATCACACTTTGGACTCCATGACAATAGCATGTTTCTGTACTTGATTGTACTGATTTTAAAAAATTTCCTTGGACATCCACTAATTTCACCAGGTGACTAAATTTTACAGTAGAATTACAAGTCATCTCACAACAGCTAACAGAAATTCCAGTACATATAGCGTTTTTCAAACTGGAAGATCATATGTTGAGCCCTATTTTGGTGCTACACACCTAAACTAGAAACTGTGAGAAATATATGTATGTGAGCATATAAAATATATGCAAAATATCCTATGATTGTAAATAAGTCAACAGTGACCTGAGAAACTATGTCAGCAGCATTTTTCTGTCAGGAACTTTTATTCTCAATTGTTCATTACACAAGTGCCAACACAGTTTGGTGGCCTGGGTAGACAAGGATGGAGTACAAAAACTTCATAATTCTTGATAAACAGGAAGTTCCAGCTTGACTGTCTTTCTCATGAAAAGCAATAAGTTAAATAATCTAAAATGAAAATAGGGATTTTATTTCTAAGGGGTTATTTCCTCCAGACAAAACAGGAACATGCTGTGGTTTACATGAAATTCCTCTTTGAAGCACTTCCTTTATTACTTTCTCAAGATTCTTGTCAACTTGGTTCAATTTTTTAATATTTCTGTACTAAATGCAAGCAAATATTCAGCGTTCATGTGTATTTTCCCTTACTTTCAGCTAATAGCTGTCTAGACTGCGGACTAGATAAAGACAGCCCATCCATAACAGAAGAGCTCTCCTATGAGGTCTCTTTCTCTGAATCCATTATGGTCCTTCCAAAAACTCAAGAATGGCCGAAACCCCATAGGTTCAAAAAGGAAGATTCTACTTTGCCTGTAAGTTTGTTCTTGGCATATTTCCTCAATTACTTTCTTTAATTTAGTAATTTCCTGCTTTATATCCTCAGCACATTGGAGTCAGTAGTTAAGACACATTAGCTATCTTTTGCTATGTGTGCTTTATAGAGACCACCTGCTGTGCCTGCCTACCACTTCTGATTCCCAGAGAGTCACCAAAGCTAAACAAGATATCCAAGCCTGCTTTTCACTTGTACCCATCACAGATGAATTTTTGTAACTCAATCCACAAATATTGCAAAATCCCCACATTTTTCACATAGAAATAAAGACGAGTTACTGGCACTAAAACCAGCAATCATTTTTATTACTGCTCTGCTTATCCTACTTTATTCCCCCACAGACTATCTGTCTTTGTTAATACATGGATGTAAAATTGCATCACAGGTGAGGAGGGGAAAGCAAGTCTTTGTCCTGCAGCAGTACTCTCTCCAGCCAGTATTCAGTGCAATGATGCTATGGGAGATACTACATAAATGGTCAAAAGAAAGTTTGTCATATCATCCAATGAGACATACACTGAGCAGCTGTGTCATTATCTGGAATGATTTCTTGGAGTCAAGGAAGTCAGTTTTCTGTTTCCATCAGCTTTCACAAATTCCATTACTGAAAAATGGAGCTTTATGTTTGTGCTTCAGAAACCTCCTTTTTGGTGAAATGCATGAAGTAAATTATTTGGAAGCATTTCCTGAATGTTATGATGTCCTGAGGTCCTGAACTAATCTGAAAATTTTGCTATCCACACAGACATTGAATTCTCTGAGAATTATTGTTTTGTCCATCTCAGGCACCACCAATGAAGAAGTACCTGAGATGCAGAAGTAAGCTTCCTTGTTGAAAGGAGGGATAAGACACCAAGTAGATTACAAATGGCGTGAAACCCCTATGCTTTAGTGTGTCTGGAGTTTCAGGGTTTTTTTTGTGGTGGGGGTAGCTTGATGCCTTGTGGGGAGCAAGACTATCTCTGCATTCGTCATGATTTTGGCAAACCAAAAGTTTATCCTTGCTCCTTGTAATAGCAAAAGTAGGACTCCAGTCTTCACTAACGCACGCACACACACAAATTGTTCCCTGCAACAGCTCAGAAAATGTCCAGTTTATAGAGCAGGGAAGCTGGTGACAAACAGGGAAAAAAACATGCCACATTGAATATCCTGGACCTGTGGACACATAATTGATCAGTATTAGAAAAGGTCAGTATTGTGCTGGAGATTAATTACTTTGCATTCAGGACATTGTTTTGCATGCTCCGAAGAACACACAAGAATATGCCAGGTCATCACAGATAGAAACTTTCTGAATAAAGTCAACAGTCATAGCTGTTGGCTTTGGCATTTCTCTTATTTCATATGCTGCCACTTATGATATTTGTTTTTTTTTCCCATAATGACTCAGACTATAATGAGTCCCAGCAAAAAAAAATCACCTCTTGTTCTGTTACACAGAATAACCAGTCACCTGCACTCTGAAGGACTGTCCCTCGTGGGCCAACAATGCTAGACTTAAGTTTACACAACATCATACTTTCTTAATGGCAGGTCTGAAACATTGATATAACCAATGTCATGGGCAGCATTTACTAAGCAGCACAGAAAGAGTTTATATACCATAAAACAGCATGTCCCAGAAAAGCACTTAACAATAATGTCTGCATAGGGTTACATGTGATTTTCCCAGTGTGGTTCTGTTATCAATGTGACTTAGTTGAAGATATTACAGAACTAAGAGTCAGTAGGCATTTCAGGCCCATATTAGTGCATTATAAAGTTCCACATAGAAACAATGTGTCACACAATATCAGACATGATCCTTATCCAAAACAGAAGTAATCTAATATCAGGATAGGACAGCCTCCTTCAGTGCTGCATACTGTAATTCCACTGTTTGCAAGAAAAATCACTAGAAAATTGTGACACAAGACAGAAGAAAAAAGTGCAACACCAAACTTTATGTTAACACTGTATCATGCATATTGACCCTAGGAATCAACCAGCCACCATGCAAAATCATTGTAACTACAGTTTGTAATCTCTTTTGTCATTTTTTCATAGCAAACGAACTTATTTTCAAGGTGATTTATTGTGCTTTGATTTTTGCATCATGGGAACTAAAATGCTTAGACGTTCTTTAGTATGTTGTGTGTTTTCAGAAGACTATCCTCCATGTAGCTTTTGTAACAGTAAGTCTCAACGTAAGAGTAACAACAACTGGAACTGCTGCATTCTCAGGAGGGAGTTCTGGCCTAAAATGCCCCAGACATCATGTAAATAAGTTATTTTATCCCCTGTACTCAAAGACCCTATGCAGAGTGATTTAGGAAATCCTAACTTACATGATCTAGATGTCTTTATCCTCTTGTCCTTTTGTAATCTGGTGCAATTTAATTATTTTCTGTTTGCTTTTTTCTTTATCTATCTGTTTAACTGGCTTCATCTAAAGATGAGTTAAACCTACTGAGACCAATTCTTTTTTTAAAAAAGGGAGGACTGGGCTGAAATGTCTAGAAGCAAAATAGACTGGATTTCCACTCAGTTCCCTAAAGGGAGGAGCCAATTTGTCATGTTATTTATTTATACACTGACTAACAATTACTGGTTTAAATTACCATTAAATTAAAAAAAACATACAATGCCAAAGATCCACATTTCTCTGAAAGCCATGTTTTTTATTACAACTTTGTTACTATGTCTAACTATTATGTCAAAAACTGATGGGTATTTGTTCTTTTTGACATTTGTACAAATGTTTCTGTCATGACACACTATTCTTGGCTCTGGTCCATGACTTCAGTTTCTAAAATATGTAGACATCTTCACACGCTCCCAAATTACTAAGTTATCATTCAGTTCAAGCCTACTTGAATAAATTTCTTAGCTGCTGGGAGTCCTTTTTCTAAGCCTAAATATTTCTTGGTAATAAAAAGTACCAGTAAATTGGCATCAGTGCATAGTGATTTTGTTTCTGGTCTTTTCCTCCGATCTTTAGGGTGAACTCTTCTATAAGACCTCATAAATTAATAGCAATATGCAAAGCAGGCATTACACACATGCATGATTGATACACAACCGTATCCATGATGAAGTGTGTCAACTACTTCAACAACATTCAAAGACTTTTTAGGGGCAGATGCAGAGTAAAATGTTACATTCTACTGAAACTGGGCAAAAGTTTTAAGTAAGTAATGCATAGCCCATTTGTCCCAGATGGAATACAGGCACTGAGGGTAATACCTCCACTCCAGCACTATTTAACCAATCAAACTGCAAGGGAACATGATGAGCAAGAAGTTCAGTTTCACATTTCAGATGGATCTAAGTTATGTCAACTTACCAGGCCAACATATGGGGTTGTAGTTCAGCTCTTTGGTGCTATCCATCTACCCTAATATGACTTCCTGTCATATATGTGAATTGTTAAAAAACAAAAATTCACATCCTGTAATTTTGTGCAACTAAAGATGTGACCCATCTCTACTATAGAAATTCATTGTTCGGAAAAGCCGGTTTGGACTGACAGAGGTGGGAGACCTCTCTCCTGAAGACATGAAAAAGATCCGCTATCTCTCCCTGATTGAGCTAACAGCCTTCTATGATGCACTGGGGGTGGAGCTGAAGAGGAACCGCGCAGAAAGGGTGCGGGGACGAGGTATGTGCTGTGGTGTCCCGATGGCAGCCACCTGGGCATCACTCAGCATTGCAAAGAAGATGCGTACAAGGTTGTGTTTCCTCTTTTTCACCTTTGCTCTTATTATTTTTAAGAAAATGGTCTATTTGGAGTCCCTCTCACTGTACTTCTGGAGAATGATCAGAAGAAGGTTCCTGGAATAAAAGTTCCCCTTATCTTCCAAAAAGTGAGTATATCTCAGCCTGCTTGACTGCTGAGATTCACATTTCCATCATTTGCATTGACATTCAAAGCAGACAACAGATAAAAGAATTTACAGACTTGAAGGTGTTTACAGGTTGCCTAAATGTTGTAGTTTGAAAACCTCAGGACAAAAAGACAAAATTATCTCCTTCTGTATGTTTTATCTGTAGTGAGGACCTCCTTCCATTTATGTAATTATAAGCTACTATACAGGAAACTGTCGGAAACAAATGTCTGGCTTTCTGTTGCCCTTTCTCATTAAAGTAGAGTACCACGCAAAATTGTTGGCGTGTGCAGAAGTTGTAGAGATGCATTGTCTCAGTAGTTCTAATTTCAAATGAATTCGAACCATAGGTATTACTTAGCTATTACTTCCAGAATGGAAGTGATATTTTCTCATTGAGATTTGTATGACAAGACAATGTCATTTATATAAGTCATTTGACAGTACAATGTCATCCAGAGGATGCCTTGGAGACAAGTACATGGGCACAAACACACATGCAATTTAGAGAGATTTACATGGACTCAAAACTATGACAAATTTCCCTGTAAATACCAGCAAAAAGAAGGAGGTGTGAAGTGCCAGGTGAAAAGACTGACATGACTTTGCAATCAGATCTATAGCTCCCCTGTCAAGATATCATGGGAAACTAGAAGGAAACAACAGCTAGGGCAGGAAGCAGAACTGTTGGTGAAAATCCAGAGCTGTATGAATGAATGCAAGGAAATTATTTTCTTTTTTTTCCTAGTCCTTAGTAATGTTAGATTAAAACGTATTTATTTTTTATGAGGATTAGAGCGGAAAGCCTATTCCTCTATTCACAGAAATTTCAAATTGAAATATCCTGGGATCATTTTCTAATCTGAGTTCTCATTTCCCAGAAATGTATGTTATCTATAGACCTTTCCATTGTGCTCCTTGGGGAAAAACTTAAACATTTTCTCAAAGGTTAATTTTCCCTCAAAACACCATTGTGTTTTACCCAGTGTATCTACCCTTTCATTAATATGTTTATGTGTTAATTGTTCTATAGCAGTGCCAAGTCTCAAATCAAGGACAGAGGGGCGTATTCCATTATCAGTTTTCCGTACTCTGCATACTCTGTATTTCAGGGTCAGGAATAAGGAAAACAAATTACGAAGGTTTATTTACATGAGTTGGCTTGTTTTCATTAATAAATTACATAGAAATGTATCTTTTTCAACTATGTTTCAAGAACACTTAGGTTGAAAAAAAGTTAATAGTGTTTTTAAGTGCTTCTGGGTATTTTCCTGGGGTTTGTTGGTTTTTTTCAGTTGCTGCTCAAGCTTGAGGAAACAGGTTTAGAAACTGAAGGAATTCTACGAGTGCCTGGATCTGCCTCCAGAGTCAAGGTACCTGCTTATATTAGCTTTCTGCCTCCTGGGCCACAGACTTCATGTAAAATAATGTAGCACACACAAATTTACACTGCACATAAATGCTGATGAGCTCATAATACTGAAATAATACATAAATACTGAAAAGCTCAGCTTTTCTATTCCTACCAGCAAAAGGTCAGATTGGTTCCTGGGAACCAATAAATCACAGATCATATAGTCTATTGCTTTGCATTTGTTAATGTTCTATATAAAGCGTAGACTTGATGTTGAATGCAGTTTTTCTCCACTAAGCACTGAGGGATGCTTTCAGTTTATCTCTATCATCCAGAATTGCTGTGATCTTATCTCTGCCTTAACTTATTTTAGAAACCCAGAGTTGCTAAACGGAGCAAACTTTGGATAAAGATCTCATTCTATGTCATTTTATTTCTCATTTATCTTCTTTGATCGTACAATTTCATGTTACAAGTGGGAGAAGTTTGGCCTGCATTCACTGTTTGGCAGCTTCAAGTTCTGCATTTTCAGAGGCTTTTTGTGGATTATGAATACAGTAGAGCTGGTACCCAATAACCTGACATTGTGGTGCAATAATACTTGCAATTGTTTCTCCAGACTAACTTGATTCCGGAAGCTGGAAGCCTTTGGCAGAGGCAAATTATGAAAACAAGTTTCTTTTGGGCTTAATAGTGTCTACCTCTTTGCCAAACTTCTTTATTCCTAGGATTTTTTTTTGGTCTGGTTTAGGCAACTTCTTACAGTGCATCCCACGCACCCTTTCTCATCCTCAAGAAAACCAGTCTTGCTTTCTGAAGTAGGAAGTCTCAACATTGTGTCAACTGTACAAATATTGGTGATTGCTAAACACTGATGGGCTGGGAATCATGAAAAAACACTGTACAAGAAAAAGTGGCATTGCATGGAACTCACTGAAGATAGGCAGTAGCATCCTAGCTCCCTTTGACTCTGTGGATTGATAAAAGCACTCAGCACCTTGCAAAGGGCCACATCTTGCAGAAGCAAGCTTCTAATGTGGCCTGTGCTTTTCAGCTTCCTCATTTTTTCATACAAATCCTTAAGGTATTATTCCATAAAAATCTCATTTTTTTCTGACCTCTCCGGGGAGGGTGCACAGAAGGGTTGTGCTCTACCTAATTAAATCACTTTCATATTCTTTGCATATACTGCATTGTGTCTTGTTCACTTCTTATTCACATCCTATATCCAGGGAGCTGCTCTGAGATATGACTTTATATGGAACTCTCCTCTACTGGGTGGTAAGTTAAACTGCCCATATGGAAGTTTTGAATTATTGGAGTTTTGGCTTCATTAAAGTCTGTCCAACAAGCCAACCAGCAAGAGAGAGATTTTTCAAAGCAGATCCAGATTTCATCCTTCAAAGCCTTAATAGATTTCACGACATTAGGATTTGAGGGCATTCCAATTTTATTTCAATCTTGTTTGGAGAAAGAAAAGGCATGTGGAAGTGATTAAAGGTTACTTTTCTATAAAACAAAGAATAGAAGAAATGAATACAAGGTTTCCTCTGTCTGTAATTTATCTGTAACAAAAGCTCCAATGAACCAAAAATGCATGATAATATATTGTAGAATCAGTAATGTTTTTTTTAAAAAATGTCAAAACTCAGTTTTTAAAAGTACTTATGTGTGTATATACATATGTGTATGAGGGGGAGAATATATAAATACATACATGCTTGCCTGTGTAAAAAGGTGTGTTTCAAAATTCTTGCTTTCTTTTTCTATGGATTTTTCCCAGTTCTCAGCAGAAAAATGTTGAGTAGTTTTTCTCTTCATGTGATTTTGGTGACGTGAGAATTTCTGTTCCACGTTTCCCAGTCAGTTAGCAGGAGATAATTTAATCCAGGTGTTTGTATGGATTATAGGCAAAGGATGTGAATACAGAGGAACCCAAAAGATCCCAGATTACAACCAGGAAAATGTGTTAGTAAAAATGAGATTTTAACATTATGTACTAAATGCTGAATGACTTTCTATTTCCTTTTGTGCCAACCGTTTTATTTCATTTTGTGTTACCATATTTGATATGTCATTTCCTTCCATTCATGTGAGGCACGGTAAAAAGAATTAATTTTTTGAAGCTTTTCTGTCTCAATGAATTAAACTTTTTGCGTAATATTGAAGTATATTTATTTGACAAAAACATGACCTGAAACCTGAACGTTAACTAGAGATGTATCTTGTCATAAAGGGCCCCACAAAAAAAGCAGCAACAAACTTCCTATGGGTAAGGTAGTGTTTGTCTAGTAATAATCATGAAAGTTACATTATTTATGGATAATCTTTTATTACAATAGCCTCCTTCAATCTTATTAAACCAACAAATTTTCCGAACTCTGTTCCTACTAGGAAAGTTACTGAATACTTCCCATTCACACACGTGTGTGGAACATTGATTAGTTACCCTCCAGAATTAAACAGACCTCTGTTACAGAGCAAGATGCTGACACTTCTTTGTTTTTTCTAATGGGATTTCTGAAGTGATCTCAAACTACCAGGTCAGAAGCAATGATTAAAGGTCAGATGTTCCTTTTATCTTTCAGAATCTCCATCAAGAACTTGAGGCAAAATTTTATGAAGACACTTTTGACTGGGACCAAGTACGAAACAATGATGCAGCAGGACTGCTGAAAATGTTTATAAGAGAACTCCCAAGCCCCCTCTTCACAGTAGAATATCTGCCTGCTTTCATTACCCTAGTGGAAAGTAAGTGGAAAAGTAGTTATTATGGACTGATCCAGACAAAAAGTAATAAATGTAACAATTTTTTTCTCTAAAGAAAAAAAAAAGGCCTAGTGCATTCCCTAAACATTTAAGTTTTCTTCAAGCTTTACTTTTCAAATGTAAAATAAAAAGTTTCCGCATTTAGCTAATAGTGTAGACTTGTGTGACTAGCACAACTATTTAATGTGAGATTTGAAACCTTTGAGGCAAACGATGGCTGAGCAGGCTGGAGGAGAAGACTTAACAGGAAGTGTCTGCGCAGAATAAAGTAACTTTATTCCTTACAATAGATCATTTTTTCTCCAAAACTGTCATATCCACCGTGAGTAGAAGCAAATGATAGAGTTATTATTCCCACATTCTGTACCCGAGCGCTTCCAGTAAGCACTGCACAGTGTGAATATATACCAAATGCAGAAACCATGATGGTATTTTGTATCTCACAAGAGGCTCTACATTTATTTAGAGTGCTAGGTTTGGGACAAATACTTTTTAAAGTATAAACAATCAATCTGCACTCTCATGGCACAGGTGTTGAGCAAGTTACTCAATAAGAAAACTTTCTGAAAACAGATAGCCATTTCAGTTTGAAAGGAGGAAAATATTCACAACACATTCTGACTATGATATCAAAGAGAAACTGGCTAGTACTGAAAAAGTATTAGCTATTTAGACATATTTTTATAGAATCTTGTGACAAACACTGAAGACAATGAGGAAAAACCCACTCATTTCATTGATTTTATATTTGGGAAAAAGGTTGTGGCTAATCAACACCTAAACAACTAGGCAGTGGTTGCTGTGTTTCTAGAACTGCTGACTAGCAAGGGTTTTAGAGCAAATCAATTTCAACAGGGATTTCAAAAATATTAATTATTCATATTCTTAGAAATCTCCAAGATCAAGTTACAGCTACAAGCTTTGCATCTGTTGATCATGCTGCTGCCTGAAGCCAACAGAGACACAGCCAAGGTAAGTTCTTCCTTTGCTATCACTTGCCATCTGTGGTGCTTTTGACTTTTAAATGAGAGACCCATTTTTTTTTCTAACAGTCAGTGATAAGACACTGCACCGTGAAAGTATTCATCTGTGTTTTTTTATCATTTCCTTTTAAAGATGTTCCAATTCCCTGGCTGTTATTTCTTTGACAAGCAATTAAGAAATAGTTGCTGGAGATATCCAACTGCTAGTGTCAGTAAATGGCTCCAAGGCATCATTTATTCTGGAGATCTGTTTCAAAGAGGCATGTTCCTTGCATAGTTTGCAATAAAAAGGAGGTCTATTTTCTCGGTTTTCTGCATAACTGGAATTTTCCAGGATGAACTTAACAAGAAGCTGCCTCCCAGGATATTGCCTAGTGCACTACCAGTGCTGAAGGTCTTCCAAGGCACTGGACTAGACTGGAGAAGGTAGTTTGAAGTAAAAACCTCTGAAACATACATCTGTAGGACAGATGTCAGGACCTCAGCCTCAGCCATTTTGCCTTTAATACCCACACTCACACCCATGTACTAGTTCCTGATGTTGACATGGTGGCCGCAAGTATTTTGGCTGCCTGGGAGCTTCCAGATCTGCCTGCAGCTATGTCCTGACCCTAAGACACACTGGTTTTGCCTTTGGACTTGTTTCCACATAAAGGAAACCTGGATAATCAAGCTCCCTGGGTCCCTTCAAGCCATTTCGTCAGGTCCCCTGCTCATTAGGACCCTGCAGGGTCCTCACCTCTGAAAGTCTCCCAGTGGTCAGTTTAGATGTAGCTTTATGAATCCAGATGCCTTCTTTAGCTGTATTTATTTATACAAAAACAAGGGACAAGAGCAACAACCCTCTTTAAAGCATATACAGAACTGTATATGTAAAACTCATGCTGGATGAGTAGTCTTAATTATTACTAGGCTTTTATAGAAAAATAGAAATTATGACAAAACTGAATGTATCTCTACTTGCTATCTGTGAACTTTTAGAAATTTCTCCAAAGCAGTTTCTGTTTTGTAATTCTTGGGTTTGTAAAAGTGTTTTAATTGCAATGTCAGGGTACAAAGACAGTGGTCTAATGGTTATGGTGTTGCGAAAGCACTCATTGGCAGACATCAACTCTAACCACAGCTGCAATCTATCCTATTCAGTCACTCAAGCAAAATTCTGAATAAACTACCCAAAAGGGAAAAGAGTTTCCTTTGACTCTGCCATGCATGTGCAGAAGTGACATCAACGAACCACCACCGTTTTTTGCATTACCCCAGAACAAAAGCTTGGGAGTTGCTGTCAGAAATTCCTCAGATTATTTCACATATGAAACTGGTGTGCATTTGAAGAGAGGTTGATCACCCTGTTGACTGCAATCTAAAAAGCCTTGGCCAGATACCTCAAAATGGCCATCTTGAAATCTGTGAAGAAATTAAGTATTCCATTGCAATATCCTTATATCTTTCCTCTACTAGAGGATTCAGAGCCTTAGGCAGGTACAGAGCCCATAGGCACTATACTTGTCTTATGGATTTGAGATCGTACTTTGATAGGTAGTTTATTAATGTGTATTTTGATAACATTAACTGTTTCTCTGTGACTGACACAGGTTGTGCCAGAAAATATCAGAGTAATCCGAATTAAAATGTGAAAAAAAGTGCCTTTCACCCCCAAATATGGCAGCTGCCTGGCCAGACATATGTGTTCTAAAAGGCTGCATTTAAGAAGTAAAATATTTTATGAGACTCAGCATAACAAATATTGTTTCTCCAGGCCTTTCTTCAGTTCCTAAAGAAGGTGGTTGCTAATGAAGGGAAAAACAAAATGAATTTGTGGAATGTTTCTATGATAGTTGCACCAAACCTCTTCATCTACAAAGGAAAACGTGCAAATCAACAAGAAATGCAAGCAGCCGCCACCACAGCGCACATTGTGCGGCTTTTAATTCGGTACCAGGACATCCTGTGGACAGTGAGTAATGTTGGGGTTAAGGCTGCTGTATTTTGTGATAGGCAGCAGCTCTGTAGAAATCAGCGTAAACTAACCTGCCTAGAAGAAAGAGTTAGCTATTGTTGGGAAATGGGCTGGAGTCTTCTCTATTTAGAATGAGATAGGGTGACAGATGATAGTTCTGGATTGAGATTTACCTCCTCACCTATCTAAGACATCCATTTTAGTATGAATTGCCCTCTGGAGGTACCTATCCCACACCATTCATTATGCAGCAGAATGTATAGAAGAATGATTTAAACTAGATACTTAAGTGAAATAACTAGACTTGAATGAGATTAAATGTTTAAAGTTTAGCCCATAGTTCTTGCTGAGCTTCTGAAGATAACGACAGTGTCAGCTGGTTTCCTCATAACAGAGGGAAGGTATGATGGAGTTTGGAAAGCCAACCTCCTAATAAATTTCCTACAGCTTCAAAACAGCAGTGAAAAATTTCATAGAAAGATGATCTACAGTTTCACCAAAGGAATAACTGTAGGTCAGGGGTGTCAAACTCCTGCTCCTGCAGCGTAATGCGCGTCACACGCTGCACACGTGACCAGCGCTGGCAGGAGTGCAGGGACAAGGAGCTCGGAGCTGCTGCCGGATAGAAACAGGGTACAAGGCCAGATAAAACAAGGTGGAGGGCTGGATTCAGCCCACAGGCTGTGAGTCTGATACCCCTGCTGTGGGTTGTTAGAAGGAGCTACTAATTGCAGGTATCTTCAGAATAAATAGAACTTCTGTGGCTTAAACTTTGATGCTTTTCTAAAGCCCCAACACCAATTTTATGGAGGGAAATTTTCTGTATATTCTTAGCTCTGGTTTCCTCCTTTCAGGTCCCATCCTTCCTGATATCCCAGGTGAGAAAAATGAATGAGGCAGCAATGAACAACAGCAAGCGACAGATGATATTTGACAAGGGAGTGAGAAAACTTCTGAGGAGAAAGACCATGGAGCGGGAGAGACCTGAAAGACCAGAGGTGGGGTAAAAATATACCATTTTCAAGGGCATACTGAAGCCCAAGCTATAAACAGTTACAAACACTTGCTGGTTTCGTACCTGTTTTATAAGAAAATGATCATATGTGGACTATCCTTGATAGCAGTGATTTGTAGGTATTCAACAAATGCATGGATCTGTAATTGAATAGTAGGATGGTCCATATTAGGATTAATTGCACTTACCCATTGTCATGGTTTAGCTCCGGCGGTCCAGCCTAATTAGCAGCAAAACTCAAGTATATATAGAACCTATTGCACTTACTCCACCTTGGGAAAAAGGAAAGGAAAATTATAGAAAAAAAGGCTGATGGGCTGGAAACAAAAACTAAAATAGCTTTAATTAAACAATACTACTACTACAACTAATAAGAAATTAAGAAAATATATACAAATGTATGACATTGCCCCCCCTCAATGACTGTCACCACAGATGCAGCAGAGCAGGCATCGGAAAAGGTCCCAGGCTGGACTTAGTGGCAGGAGGGAGCTGGACTCAAGAACTGGATTCGGGAACACACAGATCTGAGATCAGGGGCAAAAAGACAGATAAGGTCCTCACTGGATGCCAGCAATAGAAGAGAGATAACCCTTGTTATCCCTCAGTTTTATACTGAGTATGATGTATATTGGATGGAATACTGTGTTGGTCAGTTCTGGGTCACCTGTCCTGGCCTCTTCCTACAGATGCGACCATCTTTTGTCTCTTTGACTTATGGCACTCCATCAGCCCGAGAATGACCTGTGTTTCTATAGGAATAAGTATAAGCAATGAATGGCCTTTCTGCATACCAATGCCCTGTTATCACTTCTAGAGAGAAACACTGTCTGAAAAACATGCATTCCAGAAAACAAAGTTACTTAGACAAGGCTTGGCTGAAAAGCTAGAAATTGATTCTACTGTAGCTCAAACCATAACACCTATACCCTGGTACAGATCATTCAGTATTCTCCTTGCAAGTTGTAGTTTTAAAGCTATGCATTAACTTCCTATGCAGAGAGAAGATCCACTTTGCCTAATATAGATGCCAAAACCAGGTGTAAATTTTAAGTACCTAATGAAGTAGCTCTCCTCCAGTCTGTGTTGTTGTTGCCCATATAGTCAGAGAAGTGGGTAACTTCGAGGATTTGCAGAGCTCCATGTGCAGTTCAGACTTACAAAAGTCTGAGCAAATATCTTCCTTCAGAGGTCTTAAAGCCACCAGTCTTTCTCCATTGACTGGATATGGAGTTTAGGAACTTACTTGAAGAATGCTACTTCAATAGATACCTAAAATTGACTTATATGTTAGATGAAACATATAATTTGGGCAACAAAGAATCTTGTGTACCGATGCACAATATATGCAGTTCCTATAGCAGCTTATATGTAGCATTTCATGTAGCATCTAAATTTAATAATCTGGAAAATCTTTAGAGTCTTCCATGGTGGTTTAAAAGAGTAGAGACTGCTGAATTGCAAGAGGAGCCATCAAGGAATTGGTCCAGGCCTCTAGAGTTGTTGAAGAATAGTCTTAAAAACAAAAGACAAAATAGGAAGAAGAGATGGTAAGAGATAGAGAATAAGTCACATAATAAAGACAACAAAGTAACTGCGGATGGGAACCTCTAGGAAAAGAACAGAAAGGGAAAGGATATATATGATTAATGAATCCATACTAATTCAACCTTTTTGAGAATTCATTTGTCAGCATTGACTGAAATATATTATGAGTAGGACGTTGTGCTGCAGATGGAGACATAGATGTTTGTTTAAAATGGCAGTGTAGACTATTGTATTCACCATGGAACAAACACAGTGAGAGCTTCTAAAGAAAGTCAATTACTGCAGTCATTGCACCTTCGGGATGGCAAGTTCATTTATCATAGTAATTGGCTTTGCATCTAATAAAAATGAGTGTAGCCATGGCAGGTAGCTGAAATACAAAGGGTAAATTGAAGGCAAACTCTGTTTAGATAACTGAGTTGAATTTTGAGAGCACTTAACTCAATCCCTGGGTCTCAGATTTCTAAATTACACAGGGACAGAGACTGCAGAGATTATTGTACTCTGCTCAGCATGGTATTAACTGGATTAGAACTGGAATGCAAACCTTGCTAACTGATTTATCTGCTATTAATCGTGGAAGAGTGCATAAACTTCATAGATGATAATTTGAACTCTACACAAGGTCAAATTTCAAATTAACAGAAACCATATGGTACTTTGATATTTTACTGTACATACACTTCAATCTAGTTGAAGCTATAGGAGGCGGAGAGAACCGTACCTTCATACCTCAGGAGACTTTCATATTTATAAGGAAGATAACATTTTTCTAGTCATTTATATTTTTAAATAAGCAGCTGGTTCACTGACCAATGTTAATAGAAATAACATTAAAAATCACAGATAACTTGATGCAATATTACTGCAAGTAATTAAAATTCAAGGGGTGTACTTTATTCTGCATGCATTTATGTGATGCTTGGCAAAGGGCTTTTGTATTTGTGTCATATCTTATTATACTGTATCTATAAATTTGCATTTGTATTACTGTAAATATGTTTTTTGAATACTTAAGTGAATCCAGAGCAGAGATTTTTGCAAGCAACCTCAAAAGAGTTGCATAACTAGTTCTGAATGGAGCTACAGCATTATTTGCCTTAGACTGATTCTACTGAATATTGATTTTAGGGAGCTGTCACTTTCCCCCCATACCTCCAGTCTGACATACCCGAGGGGGTGATAAGAGTTTATGCTCCACTGCATTCAAAAGTCTCTATGGCAATTCAACTCAACAGCCAAACAAAAGCCAAAGACATCCTGGCTCGATTCCACTGTGAAAACAGGTGGGTAAATCAGAACATTTTGTTTTTCCAGAACAATAAAGTCAGAACCATAGATTGTCCCCTTTTCAAAGACTCATTGTGTTAGAACTCTTTTCCTAGTCTAAAATTGATAATTTACGGTTATGTTTTTCAAAGAAATTTTAACCACTGTTTTTATTCTTTATATTTTATTTAATAATTGGCTCTTATACAGAATCAATCTGCCCTCTGTTATGCCACATCTAAAAAGCATACATTTTATAGACTGGCTGCATAGAGAACCCAGAGGGACTGCCTTAAATCAGCCAATAAAATGTTAATACTTTTTTTGTAAGGTAATAATTATTAACAGTTATGGGAAATGGTAAATTGTATCTGAAAGTCTTTCCTACAAAGTCTTCCCATGTTACCACATAATTCTGTTGTTTAAATAAATAATAAAAAATTAATATTATAATGGAAGGCTTAGGTAACTGTGACAGTAATTTACCTCTGTAGCAGATTCAGTATTCTGCAGTGCTCCATTTGGTGGAAGTCCTTGCTGATCATAAGTAAGCTCATGGGGCAAAAATATCCATTTTTAGCTTTTAATATGATGGTGGCGGATAAGGCAGTGGTTATAACAGAAAGAAAAAATAAAGTTTTATTTCTGTCCTAGCTGCGGTTCATCACAGAATGTGAGAAGCCAGATCCAAAGTTTACATGAAATTGGAGGAAATATAGGTAGGTGTCATTTGTAAAAACTCAATTCTAAATCTGCTTTGCCTCAGGGCAGTTCTGTTTTCACACAGCTGGTTTTCTCCTACCTTCCAGTCCATCTGCAGGAAAGGTGTCTGACCCAAATCAATGTAACAATTCCTTAGGCCTCCAGCATAACTAGAAGGGCACCCCGCAGGAGAGAGTGACTTGACCTCAGTGGTTGGATCTCAGCAGGACTCCTTACAGTATTGCCAAATTCATATTACCTTTCACTTACCTCTCTCTCATAATTGAGCATTTTTTCCATGGTTAAGAGATCCTTCATCTTCGTCTCATGAGCACATTCCACCTAGCTGTCAAACATTTTCCCAAGACTGATTTCTTCCTCACTGTATTTAAAATGTTAACCTTCTCCAAACAAAAAACACAGAACTGAGAATTCAGCCCCTGCATGTATGTATGTACTATATTCATACTAATCTATGTGCTTTATTTAGATTGTAAATTCCTTGCAGTAGGGACTTTGTCTTCTTCCATGTTTAATGCAGTGATATTTCTGTAATAACAGTGACTTGGCATACAAATTCCTGGCCTAAAGGCCAAAAGACAGATTTTAATTTGATACTGCACAGTCCTGACTCTTCCCTTTCTCTATCCATACTAAAATTCTGGATGCCCTGTTGGAGTCTTTTGTCAACTTAGAACATACTATTCCTTAATACTTCTAAATTCTAAACTCTAAACAGTTTCTATGAGGTTATTACAAAACCTCGTAGACTTGCTTCAGCAGTAGTCATGAAGCAAAGTCTTTATAACTGGAGATATTCACATAGAAAGTTAAATCTGATTAGAGATTTGTTTTGCTTGGTTAAAAAGCATGACCAACCCATCTTAGACCAGGAAAAGATCCTGAAGGCCTTGTGAAACAATGCCAACGCTCCTTCAAAAATATGGACATTTAATTTGCATCTTCATTTAGAATTAGTTTTATAGTCCTAGATCTTCTACCTTATTCAATTGATTATGTGTTAATTCATCTATATTGCTTTCACTTTAATAAAATCATTAGGACTTCATCGACTTTATAAATAACTGTACAAAAATTTTAGCATGATCCTTCATCACAATAGTCTGACTTCACCAGTTACCAGGCTTCACCACCCAGTGTAAATGCAATATAATCCAACAAATTTTCTTTACTCAACAAGTTGTTGCTTATTACTCAACTAAGAAGCACCAAATGCCTCTTTCCATGGCAAAGGAAGCAGACTCCACAACAAGCTTGTTCCCAGTCATGACCTAACAAAATCCACAAACTGCCACACTTTTTTAACCAGCAAAACAGCAAATGCCAAAAAACTTGATATAGTCCCTATATTTATTCGCAAGGTCCTAGCTGGATGGGAACACATGGTTTACAGAGCTACTTTTTCAGCATTTAAAAATAGTGTAGAAACGAAATCACAGAGCTGTACTTCCACTCCAGTAAATCCAAAGAAATTTAAAAAAAACATACTGGGGCACTTACAGTAACAGTGTCATTAATGTTTCTAAAGAAACCATAATATTTGTTCACCATTTGACTAAATGCCTTGTCCATAACTTAGTGTAATGCAGGGTATCTTGCCTGGAAGTGAAAGTGAATTCATGACTCTCACTGAGTAAAATCACTGGCTAATTTACCAAAGCTTCCATCTGTATCCGGGCAAGATGTCAGCTGGACACACCAAACTAGACTCACTATGTACAAGTCACTGATATATTCAAGGATATTTTAACATAGCTCTGTCCAATTTACTAATGTGCTCAAAATATCCTTTGACTCATGACTGTTGATTTCTGTTTCAGGTCAGCACTGTTTGGATCCAGATGCATATATGTTAGATGTTTACCGAGCAAATCCTCAGGCAGAATGGGTGATAAAACCAAAAGCAAGCTGAAGCGGAAGGCCATGGTGTATGGAACAAAAGCCAAATGGACAACAGTGCTGCCTGTCATTTCAAGAACCTCTTGCAGAGACAAAATAAAATAGTAGCTAAAGGATACCATTCCCTCCTACTGTACTGTCCAACTGATGTTTGCCATATACTACTTTTGGTATAAGCGTTACCCCTCCAGCTTCTGGACCATCTGAAAATTATCACATAAATTATGCTTTCATATGGGTTACACTTGTACCAGTTGGCCAGAAGTTAAAGAAGACAGACCAAGGTACGGTGCACAGAAAACAACCTGTTGCACACAGAGTTTCCTGACTTGGTGTTCTGGAAAGAACTGAGTGGCATCTGCAGATGCAGGAAACACTACTTAACCACAGCGTAACACAGAGCATCACAGAGACATTCAAGAAGAGAACGTATCTGTCCAGCGTGGAAGAGAGGAGCTCGATGTAGCTGTGTAACAAAATCAAACCTTTCTGCTGAAAGTAAACCTGTACAGTGTGCATTACTGCAATATTTATGCCTCTCAGTCACTCTTCATGAGTACCTAATGCTTGAGAAGGAAGGGAGACAGGAGGAACAACTACTGTATAGAGTTATACCGCTTTATGTATGTACCACTGTATACCAGTCTTCCAAAATCATCTGTCTAGGTCACGTTACTCTACGCAATTGTAGTGCCTCAGGCCGTTTTCTCCTTCCTTCCCCCATCATACACACAAGCTTCAGGAAACAAATGCTAGGTAAGAAGGGGAATCTGGCCATATCTTTTACTTGATACTCTCAGATTTAAGTCTGTGTAATGCCATAATGCAAGATACGTGTTAATGGTGCCACTTACAGTCATAATGTTTTTGGCTAAACATTGTAATTTCTTAATTTGTAACCTAATTATTTCTCTTTTGTTTATTTTAGCTTTAATATGTAAGCAATGTTTATACTATTCAGCTGCATTGAGAACTTTGTCCATATCTTGTATAGTTCAGCATGGAGAAGAAAAAGAGCTTCCCAATGAGCAGAGTGATTTAATACTCTCATTCAGCATTTACATATTAGAGCCTTAAACCATAGCTAAACTAGGCCCAGTTATGCTGGGGGGGTTACAAATAGAGCAAATTGCAGCTACAGATGACACTTAGTCATGAAAACTGCAAATGTGAGTCAGTATGTCTATTTTGTAGCCAGTCACAAGGTAAGCACTATTCTTCACCTAATCCTCTTGGTTTGGGCTATACTTTATACAACTACAGCATATTTGTTAAGTAAGGAAATCACAAGTCTCTGGAGAACAGCAAGTTGGGGTTTTTTTCCATCTTTGTCTTATGCAAAAAAATGGGAATTAGTGCATTCAGCTGCACTGCAGTTATCTCCATCATTGGATGACGATATTGCACAATGAAATCACTCAGTATGAGCAGAGGGTTTTTTTCCTGATCTGGACACACAGATAAGGCAGAAACTGGTGCTCTGTTTCCAGGTAGCAATATAAAAACATTCTGAACAAGTCCTCCAGGTGAACATGAAGTATGCTGTCCTGCAGAAACCTGTAATTTTGTGATGCTCTACTGAAGCTGGGCAATGAAGATCTTCACATTCTAGAAACCCTGCTCCTGGGCCAAAGTTTATTGTTCTCCAGTAGTCAACTTTCATTGTTAGTGTTCACTGAAAGAAATCAACATTCAAAAAGTAATTTTACCAGCAACAATGAGGTGGACAGAGGGCAGATCCTGCCTTTCTTTCTTACCTTCTTGAGATAAAAAATGACAAAATTTAGCACCATTATCCTTTCATTTTCTTTAAAATAGTGGAATGCTTAACTTCCTCTTTTTTGGTTAACACTAATGGATGATAGTTGCAGCAAGGAAAAGACCAGGGCCGTTGTACTATGAAATGCACTGCTTATTTTGACCACTAAAATATATGAGAGAGAGTAGATCTGTGGTTTGTTCATAGGACTAAGCATAAATATTTTGTCAAGTGCTTTGTTCCCGATTCCCTTTAGTAGCTCCCTCTGTGGCAATGGACAGCTCTTTCTATTATGCTGCCCTTTTCTTTTAGTTGTAAAACAGGATTAGTACTTTCCTTGAAAAGGTAATACGAGAATTGGTTGAGTTACGTTCTGTTCCAAGATGGAGCCAAACAATTCCCTGAACAGAACAGGAATTATAAACGCCCATCTAGGAAAGACAAACTCAGCAAAGAGACTTTCTACATAAAGTGCTTTGAATAAGCAGAGCATCATATAAATGCTAAGCATCATTATATTTATAGCCAAAAAAAGAGCTTTTATGATGCTACAGAAAGCCTAAACATTAACTAAAGAATTCAAAATGTTGTAGTGAATGAGAACACTTTCTACAGTACTTTCAGAAAAACACATTGACCTCCTCAGTCTTGCCCACTCACTTCACTCTGTGTTCTCAACACCTGTGCAGCGGAAAGTACAGAGCACCAATCTGCTCACGCAGTAACTCACTCAGCATGTTCTGGACCCTGAAATGAGGACTTCATCAAAATTATTTCTGAAACAGATCTCACTGTATTCCATACAGGATACAAGGTTTTTTTTTCTGAAGACTTTCACCTTTTACCACTTTGTAGGTTAAGAAAGCCAAATCTGATGCAATGAAATCCATCCTGTGAACACTTTGTTTTATACTACAATTGCCTGTAACTTTAAAAGACACGAGTACTAGCAGATGTAGATTCTCCATACAGCTCCCAGACTGCTACAGCGTGGCCAAATACGTGCTGTCTCTGAAAAAGAATGGTAAAATTCTTTTTTGATACAAATGGACCTAATGACCCATGTATACTGTGGTTAATGCTGTTACACATTAAGTTGTTTTGTGTTGTTGTGGTACACTAACTTGATTTAATATGCAGCAGACAAACTGTACAATCTCTATGACATTTTTGAATATGAGGTTGCAACTTTAGGCCTTGTATTTCAAAATGCTGGTGGAGGCACCTGTAATTCTCTTCTTCATAACAGCAGTTGAAGTCAAAACCAAGTTATGATTGCATTGTCAACCAACAAAAAGCAACATATGTGGAAAGCTATTAATGAGAAAGTGGCAGCAAGCAGGGAGAAACTTATTCAGCAAACTCTAAAGATGCCTCAAGCTTTTATGTACTCCTTGGTTCTACAAAGACAGCATTTTTGCATATCAACACGTAGAGAAAGTATTGAAAGAAGTAGGTGTTTGAAACAGACTGGAATGCTCTAACCTGTTTATGCAGCTGATGTCATTAGATTGTGTGCATGTGTACAAATGTTTCAGTGTCAATGTACAATATTAACTACCTCAACCTGCATTTTCCAGGAAAAATATTTTGGCTTATATTCCAAAGCTTCCTATTATTAAGTTCACCTCTCCACTAGTCTTTTCCATTGATAAAATGTTTCTCCTTCTAAGGGGCAAGAAGTGGAAATAACCAAAAATATATATTAGAAGACAAATTTCAAGTTATGGATGACATTTTGGCCAAACTACATTGGCTCAATTACTGCTTGTAATGTGAACCTTACGAGATCAGATCTTGGAGTTAACAGATAACAAATACAACCACACTGTGTTTCCATTTTTCATTTTCAATGGCTTTCCATAAATGTATCTTTTCTCTGGAAAATAATACAAAGTCACTAATCAAAGCAAAATGTTTGTATGTACAGTTCCCTCACACTCCTCATTATGTTATGTGTTTTGGTTAGGTAATCCCACACGTAAGTCTATTTGTACAGCCGAATGTGTCCATTGTATTGTATCCATGTCAAAAATAAAAACAATACCAACAAAGAAAGCTTTTCAAATCTGAACAGGTGGTTTTTTTGGATAGAAGCAGGTGACAGAAACTGCAAAAAGCAGTGGAGAATGTGTCTTATAAGTAACTCTGTCGTTAGAGCATCTGAACAGCTGCACAAAAGGTGAAAATCTGCCATCCTCGCTCAAGTGGAGCAGTTCTTTGCTCCAGGAGCTCTTCTCTTGGACGTCAACGCAAGGCGCAAAATGACTCTGCTTGTAATGCTGCCTCATTGAAATCAATGACAAACTGCTTTGGGGTTTCATTTGAGCCAGTATTTTTTAAACTAGCATGAAATACCTAAAGCAAAACTGATTTTAAAACTAATTGTAAAAATACATATTAGAAGCCACACAAAATTGTAAGAAGCAAACAAACCCACTAGTAATTCAAAGAGAAAAAAGGGGATGGAAGTGACTTGTAAAGAACTGTGTTTATTATAGGTGAATCTTGAAGTATGAGACATGTTTGTTACTGCTCAATGATGTGGCCAGTTGATGAACAGGGACATCCTTACTTGAGTCAGATGGACTGCATGTCCCCCAAACCTGGATCTAGCACAACAACTGAAAGCCTCATTTTAGGAACAGAGGCAAGCGCAGTAGGAAAAGGGAAAGACAGAACTGCTCGCTGTCCAAAGGTGCTTCCCTGTATCCTGTTAAAAAAAAAGCTGTGTTCTCAAGAAAGACACGGTAGTTCTCATTTCCAAAATACAGAGTTTATCCCAAGCCAGACCCAAATGCTTCTTTGCCAACACATTTCATGTGTCTCTGTTTGTTGTGCAGCTGATTACATGAAAGCATAAACAGGAACACAACCTTCCAAGATAATGTGGCTATAATGGGGGTCAGAAGTATTGATATTAAGGCAGAGGACAGGGGATTGGAGCTGCCATATAAAGTTTAAATAGAAAAATTCCATTCATTGGACTCTGAATGCGAGATCTTCGAAACTATGACTTTAGTCTCCTGCTCCCTCTGCTGGACTCTATCCCACTTGTACGATTCACTTCTTAGCCTTCTGGCTCTTTTTCTTCCAACAGAAATGTATGGACAATAGAACTACATGAAATAATGCACAGTTTATTGTACGTTTTATTACGTGGTCCAAAATTTAAACCTTTTTATAAGATGACCAACACACAATAAAACGAAATACTGTCAAGTAATCAAAAGAAAACATACTGTAAACACTGATTAATAAAAATTCCCAAAAGAAAAATACCCACTTAATGCCATTAACATTGTAGCAGAGGTATTTGTTGTTTAAAACCTTTTAGTTAAAATGCAGACAAAGAGCTTCTGACTAAAAAAAAAAAAAATAGTTACCTGAGCTGGAAAACAACCAGAAAATCAAAGAGATGCAGGCTCTCACCAATTCTTCTTTTCATTACAAAACAAGAATGAAAAAATAACAGATCAACAAAAAAACCCTCTCTTGGTCCAGACAGGCTTTGCTGCACTTCAGTGCTCAGCCCCAGGGCAGGAATGAGGAAAGACTCCCTGCAGGTCAAAAGCTCTGCTGAAGTCAAAGAATTCTGCCTGTTGGCCCTTGGTCAATACGAGGTTCCTCAAACAGCCATGGAATGAATTCTTTCTTGTGAGGCAGTTTTGCTTCACCTCAGCTGAAAAATAAATGTGAAATATGTAGAATCTATTTCCAATGAACTGAAACCATACAAAGATCCAGGTTATTATTCAACTGCTTGCCCTCCTTCCCAAACAAGACATGAATACAACACCTGAAGAGCACAAGCTCCATTCATGCTTGGATGATCCAGGACATCTCACTATGGACAGTCACTGCTGCCTTCCCACGTGAGCCATGCACTGGTATAACGTGCAGAAATTTGTCCCAAAGAACAATGGGAGATAAGAGAGAAGGAAAGAGAGGGGAAAGCTGCTCTACAGAGATGTCTTCCAAGTTCATATTGAAACTGTCAGAATATGAAGCAACAACGGAGCTGTACACAGTCATGGACTCCACTGGCCACCCAAAATAGGAGGCTGATAAAGAGTCCAACTCTTCTCCATACAACCTGTAAAACAATCCATTCCAATTCTGCAAGTACTCAACTAAACTAAGAATTTCTCTCAACTGTATGAACCCTATTCCTTACAGATGGAGCACTGAAATAACGATTAGTATCACATTACCCTCTTTGAAAAAAAAAAAAAGGGTTCACAAGATGCTGATAAGACTGCTTTGGTATTTGATGAAACCAAATATATTAATCAAGATCTGGTTAATTAGCATTAATTCATTTTTCATAAAGCACCAAAACCTTGTCCAACAGAAGGCTCTGTAACATTTGAAGTTATTATCCCTAAAGCTTTCCAAATATTTAAAATCTGAATATGCCCTTCACACCTCACCACTCTGTTTTCACACAAATGGAAATATCTGAATTGATAAACTGTAACAGCTGTTTTAGAGACAAATGGATATTAACATTTTATGCTATTTTTAAAGCATAAGATATTCAAATCCATACAAAACCTACGCACTCTCAGTACTGCTGTGTTGATTAAAATCTATGCCTGCAAAAAGGCCAAACTCATGATGTTTGAAATGAATGAATACATTGTCTTGGCTCACATTATCGAGTTGCCCAACTTAGTTGAAAAAAGTAACTTTTTGTTACTATTTTTTTCTATTACATCATAGTATGATTGACAGTTATTTCAGAAGGGAATTTGTACAGAACAAGAGAAACATGTTGGTTTGCAGCAGCTTGACTTCTGCCTGCAGAGTCCATGACATGAAACATTAGCAAATATAAAGCAGAGAAGAGCATTACAGAAATTTCACTTAGATGAATGTGAAAGAAAGCCTTAATATCAATCTGACTGCAAGAGAACCACACCTCAACCAGCATACACAGGCTGGGACACTGTGAAGTCTGAGAGACTGTGAAAGATGAACCATGTGGAGGAAATCCTTCTCAGAAACTAAGGAGCAGGTTTGTTTAGGAAAGTGATATGAGTTCAGTTGATCTTGCCAACGCACTCACAGCTAAATGCAGTCGTCCACAAAGACAGTATACACAAATATTAACATGCTGTGATCTCTGCAACAACATGGAAAATGGTAACTATGATTTATAACTCAGTCAGGAACTTCATGAATCAGATAGAGAGTAAGAGAGGCAAAGAGAGAGGGAGGTAGGGAGGGAGCGCATGCGTCAAGAGTCATTCTTACGAGAGAGTGAGAACAGGAGACAGGGGAAAAGAAATATTATTGTACCTACCAGGATAGCCTCCAACATAAATGGGATTGTTCGTATCTGCAGATGTTGACTGGATGTAGGGATTATCAGTTTGAACCAAATTCCCATCAATTATCAGTGAAATGCGATGTTTGCTTTTGTTTGCTTGAAGCTTGTGCCATTTTCCATCACATAAACTATTTGTGCCTCTTGGTTCATATGTAGCTGTTATTCTGCCAGCTCCATTGTTGACATGGAATAAAACCTGTATAAACAGCCAGATGCCAATAAAGATATAAAGTAAGAATACATCAACTAATTTGCCTAGATAAAAGCATAATCGTACTGGTGCAGAAACTTCCTTTTTAATAAATATTTGATAATTATGCAAAGCTAATGTTTACATTGACAGATAAGAGTTTGTCCTTATTGAAGTATCTTTAAGATCTAAAAGACTTGGATATATCCATGCAATGGTCCATTGTGTCAGCCTGGCATACTTCACTTGAAATTTCAATGTTTTTTACGATATAAATCAAGTCATTTTCTAACAGAAGCCAAGACTTCAGATCTCAAAGAAGATCCACTGCATCTAACTGAAGATAAAAGAATGGACTGAAAGCACTTGTCATTGCCAATACATGTATTGATTTATTTCATGCATTTATTTTTCAAAGCAGTAGACATTTCCTCAACTCTGTGGTGAGAATTAATATGTAAATATTAACTGAGATAGTAACAGGGATATTTAACACTGTCTCTAGCTGGGAAGTCTTGAATAAAAAATGAGCTATTTCTGAGAAAAGGAAATACTTGAAAGCAATCAAGTATACATATTTTATGCAGAGGATGAGTGGAGAACCACGTATTGATTGCTGAAAGGTTCATGGAACATAATGACCAGTAGAAGTAGAGAGCAAGTTAATTGCTCATGAATATTGAAGAAGAAATTAGAAAACAGGGTTCTTTGTACACGCAATAATATATCTACCAAGGACAATTGTAGCTCTATGGTAGAAAAAGTATTAAGCTACAAGTAAGGCAAATATTTGATCTAACACACAAGCTATGTAGTACAGGATGTCACAGTAGCTGCAGACTAACAAATTACACTAATTAATTAAAAAGGCAAAAAGTTCCATTGACTTCTGTTAATCTCACATTTTGTCATATAAGGATAGGATGATAAGAAACTTTGAGACTGCAAGTCTGTCCCATGCTAGTTCTGTGCGCTTTCGGGTCAGACATTTTGCCTCAATCCCATCGCACTGATGTCTGTTTAGCACTACCCATCAGTTCTAGCCTTCCAGTTTTAAAAAGGCCTCGTGAAATGAGTGTCCCAGCAACAAGGCAGCCTACCTTGCCATCTACAATCTCCAGTCCAATGGCATCAACCTTAGCACTGCTGACTCCAAGGAGAACACCATGCACCGCTGTGGTACGGAACTCCAATGTGATGTTCACATCGGATCGGACTTTGTAACCTTCTCTGACTGAAAAGAAGTTATAAACTTCTGATAGAAGACTTGCAACCCACAGTACAAAGGAGAACACATACATTGTCATTAAAAGGCCTAAAGTCTTGTTAATTGCTCTGCCAGGATAGGACCTTGCAGAACCTCTGACAGTAAGTTTTCCAAAGTCATAATTCACATTTTATACTGGAAAAGACAAACCCTTAAATTCTTCCACTATTTTAGAATTCATACATTCTATCTTATTGGTAGGAAATGGTAAAGAGCAAATATTAACACAATCCTTCACATTACTTCACAAGTACCCTACAGCTTTTCTCTCCACGCCCTTTAACAAACCTTAACCTAACATCATGAACATGGATATTCTTAACTGAAGAAACAGGTATTTAATTTCTTTCCCAGTGCTAAAATCATTAGTTCTGTCATTTGTGGAGAACAGCCATTTGCTGAAATGGCCCCTTTTGCATGTACGGACTAAAGGGACTCAGAAATACATATGCAGGGCATGCACTCTTTTGTGTGAGGAGTCAATTAATTACACACAGTTCCAGCAGGACCTAAAAAGAGTACATTTTCATTAACATTAATTCAGTAAGGTACTGCTTTAATTTAATGACACTTACCAAGAGCAGCAAAGCCACTCCCATCAAAGAAAGTACCTTCCTGCACTGTTAGATAGCATTTATTCACAGCAAAGATGGAGAGAGGGCTCTCATTGTCCAGCTGCTTGCTGTTCATCATCATGCTACCAATGCAGGCAGGAATACTGTGAGTGACCTAAGTATGTTGAAATATAAGAGTTAATGTGCAATACAAACTGCTACAATGCTCTCTCAGTGATTCACTTGTTATTGTAAATAAAAAAAAAAAATCCCTGAACAAAACACAGCAGGATCTAAAATACTTATGTAACTAATTTCTATGTCTTACAAATACCTATATAAGGTTATAGGGGTTTGTTTTAGAGTCAAAATGAATATTGTTTAGAAACACAGTACTCACTCTTTATAACGTATAGATATAATTGTATGTGCCTGAATGTGATACCCCCAACAGTTGAAGACATTTCAAACACACTTCAACAAATTAACACGTAAATCAAGATTTTGCAAAGCACTAGGGCGCTATCCAGCAAAAGATTCTTTAGACTTACTCACTATTACCTTTTTCTGCAATTGCAGATTCAAAGTATTAGAATAATTGTTAGCCCCATTACACAATTAAAAGCACAGATGAAGAAAACATGCTCATAAATTAAGAATCACTGTTATCATCACTGTAATCCTCCCTGAGATAATGGGCTACACAGGGAGAAAGGTGACATAAACCTACCCTGTAAAAGCATGTTTAGAAAGCATACTTTAATCTCAGACAGCTAAACCCAGCCTTGCAGAGATATTTAAAAAATCTAATTCCTACTTGAATGCAATAGGATTTAGGTACCAAAATGTCTGATATTCTAGGTCATATTTTTATCTTATACTATGAAACACAGGAATTTATATTCTTCATCCATTTTTAACAGAAAGCTTGATAGAAGGAAAAAAATCTTTTCAGGGCTATTACTTAAACACAAGGATACAAGCTCTATCTAGAGTTGTTAAGCCACATAAACCTGGAAAGGTTTAACTGGTAAAGGGTCATTGCTTTCTTTGTTATTTCTTTCCCCAAGTACTTCTTTTTGTCCTTGACAGATACAGAATAGTAAATTAGATGGGTTTGATGTAGTGTACTCCTTCTAGTATTGCAAAATGTCAGAGACACCCCACCATCCCAAACGTTCTTACATTCCCAAGGTTCTTCGGCACATAGTCTAAGGGCAGTCCTCCCACATAGAGCTTTCCCTCCACATCCAAAGTGCTACCATCTCCCAGAGCACTGACTGCTACCAATTCCTGTTCGTCCACAATGATTACACCTTTTCTTTTAACGTATTCTGTCTTTATCTGAAAAAAATGAGAGTATGCAAACATGAATCAGTAAGCTGAATCAGTTGCCTGGTCATTATTTGCCATAGAAGTAAGTAAAACAATTCTTTAGTGGTTACATTTCTTTGGCATACTGTACCCAGGCATCCTCTTGAAATTCATTGTGAGGTTGAGGCCATTTTGGAACGCAACTGCACAGCTAAACTGCTTCCCTGCCTCCCCAAGGGCTCGCTATAATTGCATGTTATCCTGCATAAGTTTTTCAGTCTTAACAACCATTTAAAAGCAATAGTTTACTGCCTTAGGATATGAGTACATCACTGAGTTTGAAGAGGGGAGTAAGGTGCTGTCCTCTGCAGTTGTTGTGCTGCCCACCAGCTGAGTCATCTTAGGTCTCTAAATTGCACACTCTTACTCTGTAATTTCATGATGGGCAGTGCCGAATATGCTACTACCAAAAAGCTTTCCAGTTCCGTCCTTCTTGTTCATTCATGCCCCTATGCCTTCCTTCTATCCATAAACAGGTGAGGGACTCCATCTAGCCACTTATTCTTCCTTGGTTACTTCTCTTCCTGCTCAGAATCCTGACCGGGTTCAACATGAGGTTTCATAAACATTTCGGCTGCTAAGAGAATAAAATAGTATAGCAGGGTGATATGAGCAGATGGCAGAGAACACAAAAAAAGAAGTGATTCCTCTAGCAGCAATGCATATTAGCTTAAACTGATTGTAGAGCTACTGCAATAACCACCCCCAGCTGTGAAGTGGTGAGACAGCCTTACTCTCCAATAAAAACACGAGCTCAATGATCTGGGTAGTAAAGGCAGATCAGGTCTCATATGGAATCTGTTCATCCCTTAAACATAGAATAGTGTATGAGTTTTACAGAGTATATTTAGTATTAAATGTGCAGCTGTAAATCCTGAAGTGTTCTTTCATTCAGGGTAGGCAGCAGAGCTTAACTCTGATATCTCTCTCTGACAGAAGTTCACATTTGCTCTCTTTATGTTAGTCTTTGCTGTTTATAATTCTACTGACCATATATTTAAAGCAAAAATAACACTTTGCTGATTCTCAAGTCACCTAGGAGGTACGGCAGCTTTATTTCACGTCCTGGAGCTAAGGCATCACATATGGATAAGGGAAGGGAAAGTTAGCAGGATGAGCAATGCGGTCAGTTACTTCAGAAACTCATGCAGACAACACAGTCATTTCTCACAAAGAAAGCCAAAGTCAGCAGCAGGTGGGTTGTTCAGAGGAACCGGGTCAATAGAGTTTGACACAAGTCTTTGTACAGAAGGTCCTGAATATTATGTGACACCTAAAACCTGTAGCCATAATTTCTCCTCAAATTCTTCTTATGCCAAGACCTCCTCCTCCATTCTCCATTTATTCCCAACGTCTACCTTTTCGATGTAACACTGGCCAAGGAAAGGGAGTGTTTCTATAGCACTAGTTGATATGCTATGCTCCGGTATTAAGTGATAAGTGGCAGAAAGGAGAAACTGTATACCCACAAATCTTTTCCACCCTGTCACACACTCAGTTGCAGGTCTTTGGTGACAGTGCATGTAGGCTTTTGGTGGAAAAAGTCAAGAATTTTTAGATGTCTCTGATGGGTTCTTCTTTGGTGAAGATGACCCTTATTAAAAACTTGGTGAACTATTTTATTTCTAAATAATCTGAGATACCTGACAGCAGGTGGATGCTGAAATTGCTGCATAATTAATAAGAATTTTAAAAGGAAATAATTATGCTTAAACAAAAATTATCTATACAGTTTCATGATTGGGTTAAAACCTGTTTGCCTTTGCAACACAGCAGGCAAACAGGGAAGGCAGGGTGAAAACCATCCCAGTAACTCCCAGGGAAGAGGAAACGGGGTATGAAATTGGTGGCTACCTACCGTATGCCATTTTCCATCACTGATAACAGCAGGGTGAAAAGCTACTGTTTTTCCTTTGCCTAGATCAAATGAGAAATAGAGCTGTCCCCCACGAAGCTGCAGGGCTGCATAATCAACCTGGTTCTGGTGAGCCATGTAGTAAATCAGGCCACTGGAGGCAAAGGTTCTGAGATTCAGCTGGACGGAAAGTCTAGACAATAAAAATACAGAGTTACCGAAAGATATTTCCTCTGCATTAAAAAAGAGCTCTTCTGGAGGCAGAGAACTGCCTCAACCAATTTATATTATGAAAGGAAATTTATTATTATGAAGGCCGGAAAAGTAGAATTTGCATTGATTCTAAGAAAGCCTGACCTATCATGTATTTCATAATAGAAATCAGTGCTGTACCTGTTAGAGACAGAAAACGTGCTTGTCACAGATTTAGCGTGACAGGCTTAGCTGTTTGGGACTGCAACCTTGCCTACTGCCCCAAGAAAAGAATGAATTCCAGGATAATGCGATGGCATCCATTTCTATTAGCCAAGCTTGTTGGGATATAATGGGCAAACTGAGAACAGAGGGAGGCTTAAAAGGTAGAGGAGCTGATTGAATCATTTATTATGGAGACACTATGTTCAGACTACATAGCATCAATCCTCTGCAATGTCATTATGTTCAACAGTTACAACAGAAGAGTTAGAAGGAAAAAAAGCTCTTTTCTCAATGCCTGCAGAGGCTCCCTGAGTTGAAAGAAGCATATGCAAGTGGCTTGAAGGCTGTGTTTTGGGGACCTTGTTGTGAGCCTCTCAAACAAATAAGAGTAGCTGAGAGGCTATGACACATTAAGTCTCAACAGAATGATTCTTCTCAGTAGTCCTAGCTCCTTCAGTGACCTGGAGAGTGAAGCAGACATGAAAGGTGCAATTGCATACTCCAGAGGAGAGGGTGAGATGTTATCTGCATCAGTCAAAGGAGGACAGACTAGCTGAGCTCTTTATGTAAAACACAGATATCAAAATACTTAAGAGAGTATATTAGGGCCCTATAGTCTGAGGGGAAAAAAAATGCAAACTAAGCACAAGTTAAAACTCATAATGAAAGACCTGGCAAAGACACAAATTACATTGTGGTGTTCATGGTATCTACTCCCACGAGGAACCCATAGAAACATGAAGTGAGGGCCATGTTCAAAGCTGATAATGCAGTCATCATTCATGAAAACCATCACTGTGTTTCTTGTAGATAAATACAAGATAATACATTGTGTGCATGTGTGATTCAGGATACACTCACTTCTTCCTGACAACAGACTGATTGAAGAGCAGTGTCAAGTGGCTGCCTTTGGCAAGTCCAAACTGATGGGCACCTTGAACATGATCAGGTAGCTCATGTTTTGCACAAATCACCTGTTAATGAAAGGACTTTATTAAGAAGAGTAGTATGAGGTGTTGACCAGCAAGTGCTGAATGGCTATTTGCCCATGCAGAACTTTGTAAGGAGCAAAATTGATCCACGTGATAACCACAAGGTATACAGGAACATCAATTAGCTAAACTCCTAGTCATTCTGAGCTATCTTTAGGCTGAAAAAAATAGGTCTAATGATTAAGCTATGTATCATAGACAGCACTGGTCTTTTCCACTGAGAAACGTTTGTGGTTTGAGAAATATTCATTCACGATTTGTCTTAATTGATAGCCTTTTTGAGAAAAAATTCTGGAAGACAGAGTACAATTGCAGTGTGAAAATCTTAGAGAGTTGGTAGAAATATTTTCCCATTCAGTGAGGATGCATATCATTGTTATGATTTGGCAGATGGAGAGCTGACTAACAGAGCCAAAACTATACTTTAGCTGTAAGAATGATAGTTTATTTCTTTTTACAGCAAGAGATGTATGAAATGTATAAAAACCTGCTTTCTGTTGTCACAGAAAAATGATTACAGGATGCTTTGGAAACACTTCATTATGAAGATGTGCAGCTGCAAAAGGAGAGAAGTAATACTGCTTATACTGCTTTCTCTGTTGGGAACAAGGACTGTGTGAGAGGGAACATGTGCCACAAGCTGCATTTGGACACTGTGTGTGTCTGAAAGGGTTTGTGCCTTCTCTGACATAGAGCAGAGACTGCATGCGTGTGACCAGGAAAATGTGAATACTGAACAGCACAACTAATTGAGCACAGAGTCACTTTGGCAGGAAGGCACTAAAGATAATAGTTACTGTCAAGTCCTTCTGCTGGGGGATTATCATTACACCTTTTCTTTTCTTTTTCTTAGTGCTACTGCCTGAACATTGATAAACATAACTACATTTCCCTTCCAAAAGGCCAACAGGATGCTACAAAGGTTTGCATTGCAGTTTTTTCTATAAGATACAGTATTTTCAAATCCACTTTCATTGAACCATGCCATACCACAGAACAAGCAAATAGACAGACACAGCCTTTTTTCACTTTGAAAATTCTCTTCAAAGCTAAAATGCTAAAATAAAGGCTGAAACTTATTGTTGAATACTTTCCTAGAACAGACAATACAGCTGTGCTGTAATACATACCTTTTTTGTGTTTGTAAGAGGCCTCAGGGGAACTGGCAAAGCCTGAAACTCTGGTTGAATCTTAATGTGTTCAGGCTGTATGGCTGCTTTAGGCTTCTCTGACAAAAAGCAGTTGTCCATATCCACATGTTCATACTTCATAGAAGTGGTAAAATACAAAAGCCTGTGTTTTGAAAAACATGAATTTTAAGAGGTGAAATCCCAAATCCCTACTTTTCCCAAGCACAAGGAGAGTGTTTTACAGGATCTTTCACTAGTAACAGGAGAAAGGGAAAGAAGTAGCATGCCTGTTACAATAACCAGATCTTCAGTACCAGTCAAATCGACAACATCAAAAAGGAGATTACAATTAATAATTACTCTACACAGTTTTCCAAAAGAGGGCAGTTATCTGACTCACTCTTTGTTAAAAATAAGATTGCTGATACAGCCATGAAAGGAGCCAGGCATTTTGAGCCCTAAGATGCCCTCTCCTGCTGGAATGCCACCAGCGTAGAAATTGGAAATATTAATGGGGCTCATTTCTGCTGATGAACCAAGCCTCAGTTCTGCAGGGTTACTTTCATCCACTTGTACAGTTATGATCCTGAAAAAGATAAAGTAGGGAAAACATTCAACAAGTGCTTTAGATATTCATTTTCAGATGAAAAGCATTCCTTTCAGCTTTCAAAATGTCCTGGTTCTAAGAAATAAACATTCCATCACTTTGATAATTCTTTCACTGTCTAAAACTAGCAGACATTCTTCTGTAGATAATTTTTAACATGTAGAGTTTTGTCAAATGACTTTCTACATTATTTTGATAGGTAACTTTCCAAATATTTTGACAGCTATATTTTTTCCTAATACTATTTAATATACTTTACTCAAGTGGTCCGAACTGTCTAGAGACTCTGAGAGGTTTTAACTACAGCTTCATCAGGGGCTGTATGCTGTACACAACTACCATGTAAATCACAACATCTCCATTAACAGCAGAAAAACAAAGCCCCAGTTCTTTCACCTAATAAGCCAGCAAAGGCAGTTCCTCAAGAAAGCACAGTGAACTGACAATATAATACAATAATGAAGCGGGTAGTATTGTTTGCAGTCACATGTACCTCTTATTCCGGATTAGGATGACAGAGTGCTGTTGCCCATCACTGTATGTTCCATTAGCAGACTGAAGAACTGCTTTTCTAGTACTTGCTCTATCTCCAGCATTAACATGCACTACAAGATGACCATCAACCAGCATGATGGCAAAGAAGGGCTGTGGATTTAATCAGAATACTATTTTATAGTTAAAAAGTAATAGTTACAGTTAAAACTCAATTTCTTGTCATTTACTCAGTGTTTAAATAGAAAATACTTTGGAAAAATTGCCTTCAAATTTGTTGCAAACAAACCTTTTAAATAAATGTAAAGATTACTAGGCATGCACTGGTAGCTCTCAGAGTGCAAAGCTTTCTAATAGAAAACGGGAAAACTGAAAATTTCCCTGGTTATGATAAAAATTCAGGTTGAAACGCAAGAGTTTTTTTATACCACAATCACTCCTCTCCTCCCAACAGAGGAAGGAAATAAAAAGGAGCAGATGTTCCTACTAAGACTTTGTCCTTAGATTCCGGCTCAAAAACAGTCCACCAGATATGACACAGCTGTTAATCTTGTATCCTTCAATAACTACTTCTGATTAACAGAAGTGGAAAGTAATACTCTGTCTACATTTAATGTGCAGTTTTCCTTGTTATTGGAAAAGCATTCTGGGTCTTAGTAACCCTAATATGCATGTACTAACTGGTCCTTCGCCTCTCCTCTGCTACAATGAATATCCTCTGTGCACCCAACTTAGCCTCTGAATTTGGGCCTTCTTAAGCCAAATGAATTTTTCTTCCTCATTCTTTGCAATTTACAGTCATAAAAACCTCACTCGATATTACAAAATAAAAATTGAAAAAAAAATCCCCAGAATATCTTTGTTTTCAGTACTTGCCAGATATGCTTGTCTACGTCGTCGCTTTTCCAGTCCCCTGCTGAGTCCAGCAAGGATGATGCCATTGCTGTTCTTTGTAGCAAAAGTTGCCATCAGTTCTGATTGTGGGCTTAAGGACTTTGGTACCAACTCAATATATCCGTTGTTCAAGATGTTCACAGTACGAATAGGCTGTTTTACGAGGAAGAGAAATAATTACTGATTGTCTCTACATAGCACTCAGTAAGAAAACAAAATTAATTTCAAGTATAGATTAGATTGCCTTAGATTTTTTTCAAGATAAGCCTGTTTCAACTCACTACATTTTTTCATAAACATTACTATTCATTGTTCAATAATAGTAAAGATGAGTTCATAAAACCTAAAATCTCCTACCTCCAATACACAGCCTTTTCTTACTCCATATGAATTTCTAAGCAAGTCAAAGGTTGACCGAGATATTTCCAGATTCTTGATGCATCCCACATACATTCTACTAATAAGACCTTTCCTGAAACACAAAACAAAGCTTTTTTTTTTTTTCCAACGAGTAGCATTCGGAAACTCCTGCCAGAAAATATTAAGATCTTTTCAACAGGAGAAGAGATCTGTTTTAAAGAATGTAGTCAGCCCAGTTAAGTGAAAGTAGGGGTAATTTGGGTTTTACTCATACAAGTGTGTTGCTAGGCTAGGTAATTTTCCAAAACTTTTAGGTGAATCATCAGCTGCAATGGCTTTTCTGTGAGAGGATAACTGTAGCCCTCTACAATTCTTTTTCATTTCTTGAGGCCGGAAGATGCCTAATTTTGTTTCAGGTTTAAGTCAGAGAAATCTAAAGCTGTCCTGCCATAATCCTTTACAGGCTGCTATGCCAGCTAAGATTAACAAGTCTGCACCTTTGCAATAACTGTGCAGAGACTAATATTGCCCTGGAATTTACATTATTGTCAATAGCAGAGAGTTTAACTTGGGGTGGGGTTTTTTTGCCATGTTTATCCTTTCAAAGTGAAGCCACTGTAAGAAATATGAATTTCCAAGTAAAGCAGGAATGTGCAACACAAAATGGATAAAGTAGAGATGTGATACAAGTATGTGATGTAATGTATTTTGTTGATCTGTTCCCAACTGTTTCTCCACTGTTCCAAGTTTCAAAACTGAAGTACAAGGATACCTTTCTGATGTAGAACATCTATCCTGAAGCAAAGTTTTGTACACAAATGTCATCTGGAAATCACAAGGCTCACATACGTAGAGGCTGAAGGAGCATCATTTCAGGCAGCAATGCTGAATGCTTGCCACAGTCTGACACAAAGAGAGGGAAGCTACCGCGGCAGCTGCTGTCACGGAAATCATCCATGGAGGGGAAAACCCAGAAGCTTTTCTCTGATCTAAACTGGAATGTAAGACCTACCAGTGAAAAGCACCATACTAGAGTTTGAAGGCAGAGGACAGATAATTCTGTGGTATACATGGCCATAAGCAAGACCCCAGATTTCACTGCTTTTCACTGATTTCAGTGGAAACAGCAGAGTTTGTTAAAATTTTTCCCTCTACTTGTAATAGTCTTAGCAAAGGAGTAAAAAAAGCAAGAGGACACTTTACCTTACAGTCCTTGATCTTGGCAACCCACCAATGAAGACTGGGTCCTTATCAGAGCGGTTCAAGTCTGAGGCAACCCCAGGAGATTCTCCTTGCTTGGTTTCTTTATAATTAAGGTTATATGCATCCATGACTGCCAAAATTCCTGCAAAGAAAAGAGAGTAAAAAGCTGGAGAAGGACATGAACACACATTCTCCCATTTTGGCAATCTTGTCTCTAACAAAGGAAAACGCATTCATTGACTCAAACATGTATGGACAACCTTTTTTATTTTTAGAGTGAGCAACTCCTTATACTTCCAGTTATTCTGCTAATCACATTCATTCTTCTCTGTCAAAATCGAATCTGGGGAAGTCTACAGGAAAATATATGTATGTATGAGAATATGTTATAGCTGTTAACATGTATTATTTGTAATGCATTTCTTTCCCAAACAGAGGCCCCATAATACTGTTGTACTATGTACTAATAAAACACAGAACAGAAAATGTGATCCCTTATATACAGACTCAGACAAAAAAACTTTCACTCTTTAAAGACTATTCCTATATTTTTGTCGGGCAGCTTCTGCACTACCTGCTATTTATAACATGTGCCAAACCAAGCACAAGATTTACACCGCTGTCCATCTAAAAGAAAGGTAATATAAGCGTGGCTGCTAAAGAAACTACATTGTAAATGGCCAGATTTGGTTGCAGTAATGTTCCTGTGGCTACCTTAGATATCTGTGTTTCTGTCATGTCTGTAAATGTAGACACCTGTATTTTTCCTTTAGCCTACCTTGTTTCTTGTTCCGACTGAATGAAATCTTATACCATGTTCCATTGTTGTAACGATTTTCTGTTGTAAGAGCAAGAGGGCCTGAACCTAGATCAACAGTCAGTCTCACTTTGCCATCAACAAGCTCAAGGGACAAGAAATCTCTCTGAGAAGGAAAAAAAAAAAAATCAAAAAATCTGCAACAAAAATAACAGATTAAATTCCTGAAAATAAAATCTTCCAAAAGGGTGCATCCTTGGCAGGTTTGGGTTACTGTGTGAAGAAAGTTTTGGTAACTCTTGCACTTGACTATTTGTTAGGCCCAAGACAACTACCTTTGTTATGCTTAGGAAAATTAAATTACAGGTACCTCACAAGGATGTATTTTTTTTTTTGTTTTGTTGTTATTATTGCTTAAATGCATCATCAGTCTTGATTACTCTGCAGAGGAAGGTTTAAGTAACAAATGTCACATTTGCTTTTTTTTTTTGCATGAAGTTGAGAGTAATCTGATTTGACTGTTAGCATAATGATCAAACAATACAATGTTCTTTCTGCAAGAATCAAAGAGTTGCTTCACACAGTTAAGTCCTTCTGAATTGCATTAAAAGTACCCCCCTCTGCTCAGAAAAAAAACTTAAGTCAGATATCATTGTGCAAGTAAGTACATAACAAAGCTAATGAATAATCCAGTGACTCTGAAAAAACGTTCATCTAGACAAAGCTTTGTCCTCCTTCAGGAAAAGAAAACCACCAGCTAAGTACACAGCAAACTGCATGGCATGTCAGTGAAGGTCTGGAGATGGGTTTAAGTTATATTGCTTTTGCAGGGAGTTTTATTTCATTTATTTCATTTTACTGAATTCCCATCTTATGGATTTAATCTTCAACTGCAAGCTCAGTTACAAAAGATTTTACCTTCTGCAAAACTAGTCTGTTGTCTCTACTGCTTCTTTTTCTTGCCCTTGGTTAAATAATCATTAATTTTAGTCTAGAATTACAACAAGTTATGTAGACTTCTTTTCATTGCTTAATTTTGCCCTTAGTATATGTGAATATTTGTTCTAAAAAATTATCTCTAGGGTTCCTGTCTCTACTCTTTTGGCTTATGCCAATCACAGGTGACAATCTATACAAAGATAATAACTTGTTTTAATATACGTAAGCTGAGAAATAACAAAGAGGAAAGTAAGAAATCATCAAGAGATCAAAACAGTTTTAGACAGGTTAAGAATATGATCCATTTTCTTACAGTGCCATTTGAAGCAAGATACAAAAGCAGCCCATTAGGTGAAAAGGTACTGAAAAGCATTATTATCTGAGTCACTGTTGAGCGAAGCGCCTTTTCCACTACTGAGTATCCACTGCCATCAAAATGGAATGAAGTGTCCTCATCCTGTGGACTACACAAAATAGAGTATAAACGTTAATTGGAGAGTTGTGGGTTTCCAGTCATCCTTTTATAAAATATAACAGAAAATAAATCAGTCGGTGCAGCCCCCAGGCAGTACAACTAGAAAGTGTGGAAAGAGACTTGAATCTTGATGTTAGGATTGAAGGATTCCAGCCAAAGGCCACTTTCATTATAGAACATCACAATACATGATTTAGCCATGGAGAAGGATGTATACAAGATAAGAAATGTTCTTCCCTGACGTATGAAAAAATTCAATGATTTTTAGGGAAAAAATAATTGTTACTACATACACTCTCTTAATTAAAACATGTCATCCATTTATCAAAATGCTTTGCATAATTGCTCTTAAAATAAACATTCTATTGGTGCCTTTCCCTGCAATATAATACTTGTAAAAACCAAACCATCTCATACAATCAAGCAGCACCCTCTGCTGTTTCTACGTGAAAAAGTCTACAAAAGGGAATACAGTCAAGCATATTTCTTTTTAATTCTTTAAGTAAAAAATAGTCTGCAATCCTCTTTCACAATGATTATAAGAATGGTAGCAAGCTCAGTGGCTACAGTTTTGCTATTTTTTTTTTCCTAAGAGTGCTTTACAGTGTTTCTTATTCTAGAAAAGATTTAATTTGTCCTGCTAGAAATTACTGGAAAGCGAACATTCCAAAATAGTTTGGTTTAGTGGCAATCTTTGCTTTCAATTCTCAAAACAGGCTACTCTGAAAAAGTTATTAACAAGTGATAAAATTATATAGAATGAAATTATTTGACACAACTGGCACATTCACATTAGCGTGTTCAGAACTGTAAGTTACGATTAATGAGACGCTGCAATTTGTCTGAGTTCATTATTTTTAGCTAGCACTGAAATATATATTAGAGATGTAAATTACTCTATATCTGCTACAAAAAAAAAGAGAGTGAGATAAAATACCTTCCAAAACAGCCATTGCACTTGCCCTCTCTTTCCATGTAATTCCAAAGACCAATAGATTTGCCATTCAGGGATGCCTCTCCCATACACCCTTTAAAATGGGTAACCTTAACAGCAGGTGATTTCTGTAACACAAGAAACACTTCATGAATACAATCAACGTTAAGTACTCTGAAAATTATGCAGCCAAATTTTTGCTTGGTTGTTTACCTTCAACTTCCAGTTTGTTAGATATAAATCATAATAAAAGAACAACATGTTTTATCATAACCATTAGCAATTATCATTTATAACATAACATTGATTTTGCAGCAAGTAAGGAAGAGAAATAACTATGTCCTTGACCTACTTAAACGCCTCATGGTATGAATAACAATGGTAAACTAAAAGAAGCCATGAAAGACGGAAATGAAAAACAAATTCATTGTGTAATGTCCATTTATCATGCATACACACACAGTGTGTCCTGGTTAACACTTGATGCAAAAATTTCCAGGAATAAATGACTTCAGGATACTAGAACATCCTAACATGATCTTTTCTTTATGTTCAGAGTACCTGGCCTTTCTTGATGAAGTCACCAATTCATGCAATGGTATCTAAGTCAAAAGTATATCAAGCATTGTAAGAACATTTTACAGAATGCTGATCTCAGAATTTAACCTTGATTTGCCCGCCAAGTCCTCCGATAAACACTAGGGTTGATTTGTTAACATCTAGCACGCTGGCTGTCCCTGGAGAGGTTGCAGATTTTGATGAAGGTTTCTGATTGGAGTTCATTTCCTCTATGCTGATTGTACCTGTTTTCCCAAACCTGCCAAGTACAAATAATAATAAACAGTTTTTGAAATCACCAGGTTTGATCAACACACGTTATTGGCTCCTTTTTTTATGGACAAGTAAATCCTTGTCAGCATAGAACACTGTCTCCCACAGTAGACTCCTAGGGAAGCTGGCAGCCCGTGGCTTAGATGGGAGCACTCTGTGCTGGGTTAGGAATTGGCTGGATGGCCGAGCCCAAAAGTGGTAGTGAATGGTGCCTCATCCAGTTGGCGGCCGGTCAGCAGTGGTGTCCCCCAGGGATCGGTATTGGGTCCCGTCCTGTTTAATATCTTTATTGATGATCTGGATGAGGGGATTGAGTCCATCATCAGCAAGTTTGCAGATGATACCAAGCTGGGAGGAAGGGTTGATCTGCTAGAGGGTAGGATGGCCCTACAGAGGGACCTGGACAGATTGGAGAGATGGGCTGATTCTAATGGGATGATGTTTAATAAGTCCAAATGTCGGGTACTTCATTTTGGACACAATAATCCCATGCAGAGCTACAGACTGGGGACAGAGTGGCTAGAGAGTAGTCAGGCAGAAAGGGACCTGGGAGTGCTGGTGGACAGGAAGCTCAACATGAGCCAGCAGTGTGCCCAGGTGGCCAAGAAGGCCAATGGCATTCTGGCCTGCATAAGGAATAGTGTAGTGAGCAGGACCAGAGAAGTTATCGTCCCCCTGTACTCGGCACTGGTCATGCCTCATCTTGAATATTGTGTACAGTTCTGGGCCCCCCAGTTTGGGAAAGATGTTAGGATACTGGAATGTGTTCAGAGGAGGGCAATGAAGATGGTGAAGGGGCTGGAGCACAAGCCCTATGAGGAGCGACTGAGGGAGTTGGGGATGTTTAGTCTGAAGAAGAGGAGGCTCAGGGGAGACCTCATTGCTCTCTACAACTACCTAAAAGGAGGTTGTAGTCAGGCAGGGGTTGGTCTCTTCTCTCAGGTGACCAGTGACAGAACTAGAGGGCATGGACTCAAGCTTCATCAGGGAAAGTTTAGACTTGATGTTAGGAAAAAGTTCTTCACTGAAAGGGTGATTGGTCATTGGAATGCACTGCCCAGGGAGGTGGTGGAGTCGCCAACCCTGGAGGTGTTTAAGGGGAGACTGGATGAGGCACTGAGTGCCATGGTTTAGATGATGGTTGGTGTTAGTGTTGGTGTTGGTGTTAGTGTTGGGTTATAGGTTGGACTTGATGATCTCAGAGGTCCTTTCCAACCTTGTGATACTGTGATACTGTGAACTCAGAAAACGGTTTGTGTTATTTATGCCAAATTCACTCAGTAAGTAGCTGGACATTTCCACAATACAACCATCTCATTAAAAAAATAACCAATAACCAATTTTTCTATACAATGTTTATGCCATTTTCATTGTTAATTACCTGGTTGCATGTATTCTGTGCCATTTGTTGTTGTCAATTTGAAAATCAGGGTATTCCACTCTTGTTGATCCAGAGCCCAGATCCCAAAGTAGAGCTACCTTACCACGTCGCATCTCCACCGCAAGGAAGTCTGTCTAAAAAACAGCAGGGCTTATTCTAATACATGGCATGGTATGTGTAGTTTCTGTTTTGTGAATTTTAACATGTAACAATGATAAAGTCTTTCCAGAGACACGTCCCTACATCCCATTTTACAGGAGCTGACTTGTAGCAAAGTCAGGCCTAGTAAGTACTTAGTCATTTTTACTTTTAATGAAACAAAAAAATCCTTAGATTATATACAAGTTTGTGAATGATTTCTTTACAGATATATATTAAAAATATGTGATGCACGTATACATAGACATATAGAAAAATGCACTTCACTGTATGTGAAGTGACCTACCAGTTTGTGAAAACGTACTATCACATGATACCATGCCACAAGGAGCTATAGTTGTGCATTTATTAGGATTACAGATGTAAGGAAGAGAAGGGCAATGTGACAGTTAACCATCCAAGTGGCTAGATGCACCACATTCATGAGAGTCAAATTTATGTATTTTCTCTGTGATACCAGGCAAATAATTTGATATACTCTAACATGCTATATGAAAGCATCACAGCTTTCACAGAGTGTGAAAATGAAGGGAGTTTTCATCACATGACAATGCTAAGGAATCAGATGCTCTTATTCTCTATCTTTGAAGATCTCTGGAATCACATAAAAGACAAAAATATTTCCACTCCTAGTGAACACATTCGTCTGCAAAGGGGTATACAACAGAATATTAGAACGGTTTGAGTAGGAAGGGACCTTAAAGATTATCTAGTTCCAAAACCCCCAGCCACGGGCAGGGCAGGGACTAGATCAAGTTGCTCAAAGCCCCATTCAACCTGGCGTTAACGCCTCCAGGGATGGGGTATCCATGATTTCTCTGGGTAACCTGTTCCAATGCCTCATCCCACTCATAGTGAAGAATTTTTTTCCTATATCTAATCAAAATCTACCTTCTTTGAGTTTAAAGCCATTACCCCTTGTCAATATCCCTCCATGCCCTTGTAAAAAGGGCATCTTTTCTATAGGCCCCCTTCAGGTACTGGAAGGCTGCTATAAGTTCTCCCCAGAACATTGTCTTCTCCAGGCTGAACAACCCCATTTCTCTCAGCCTGTCCTAACAGCACAGGCTGTTCCATCCCTCTGATCAATTTTGTGGCCCTTCCCTTGACCTGTTCCAACAACTCTGTGTCTTTCCTGTGCTGAAGGAATGGTTTCAGAGCTCGATGCAGTACCGAATGCCATCACCTTCAGTAAATATATACCAGGAACTTACCTTTCCATTGCTACCTAGGTAGAAAAGGAGGTTATCTGGTTCAGCAGTTTTCACATTGAGTGTTAAGGTGTTGTAATTTGTAGATGAAATTTGGGGTTGGTAGGCACGAATGCAATCTCTGTCTGCTGATACTGCAACTTTTATCTGGGAGGGAAAGAATGAAATGGAATCCAAACAAGTTTAAGTGTGCACAGCACATATTTCTGTAATATATACTTAGCTTCTGACCAAGAAATGCAAGCCATTTGCTGAGATACTTTCATGTAATCGAAGCATTGCTACTTAGCTTAGGTCTTAGCAATCTCCCAGCTATCGCTTGACAAAGAGATTCATGAATAGAAAAGAATGAAATCTGTTATAATTCATTCATTCAATTAGGAGATTTGAAGTCAATAAATTAAACTACTCAAACACCACAGAAAATAACAATAAATCTTGGTTCAGAAGGCCACATATCAGTAAATGCTACTGTAAAAACATCAGAAAATAAAGACACAGAAATTCAAAACCTTTTAAAAAAAGAAATGGAAACATAATTCCTAGTCTATGTTGACAGAATAAACGTTTTTAAACAATTAAAAGGTAGTCTGCCATAATTCTGATTATTTCACAGTTTTACAACAGAGTTTAAATAATTAATCCAAAAAAAATTTATTTGTGAATATATTACAAGTTAACATATATTAAGATTAAATAGAGAAATTTGTATTCCTGTTGTCATATCAGTAACTTCCTTGAACACTGTCTAGTATACGTAGAGGACATTGATTCAATCTAGATGCAGCCAAACCTCCAAGGAGTTTAGCAGTGTCATAAAAGAAAACCCATTTCAACAACAGGAAAGCCTTAGCTTCATCAATTTCATTGAATATGCCTGTAGCAACTGAATACATAAAGCATACGCATACGGTCACAGATATACAAAGTTTCTCTCCTCTAGTAGAAGTTTACAAAACAACAGAACAAATTCTCAAAAAAGGGGGAATTTTGCTAATACTTCTTCTAACCCTACTAGAAACCTCTGTGGTTTATGACTCTTCAGAAAACACTACTCCCTCTTTTCTGCAGTGGATTCATTAAACTTCAGTAGACTGTGACAGAGAAGCAATAACCATATAATTAAAGAGATATGGAGAAAGAACCGAAAGCTTTTTATTTTTTAAAATAAAAGCTCCCTAAATCTTACAATAACATAAAGCCAAAGATATATCAAAAATTACTGAGTGCAAAGTCATTTTCATATTCCACTTACTCCAAAATACAGTTGATTCACTTTTGTTATTTTTGAGGGGGAAGCAGAGATTTAAACCCAAGCATATTTGTCTTAAATTATTCTGGATGCATGGCAGCTTCTTGCAAAGAAGAACATATGGACATGGCAGGGCATAGATGACAAATTCAGTGATATAATCAACACTATTAAATTTGTAATGATACTGGATGTAATATGGAGGAACCCCACATCAATCTTTAGTATAAGCTTAGAAATCAACATTTTGTCCTAAAAAGAACAGCAGCATCACCCCCTCACTTGTCTCTTTCTCACCAAAATATCTCTGTGATTGTTTTCTGACATATCTATTTCTTTATTTCTTCATAGTAAACAAACCAACATAAATGATTGCTGTTCTGATAAACTCACAAATGCAATGAGCTTGAAGCTGAAACTATAAAATGTATCAACCACCCTGCCAGTATGCTTTTAGCATCCAGTCATTGCTCTTGGACTTCGGTGAGACCTGGGAACAATGAGGTACTTTGACAGTAAATTTTAGGCTCTTTATCTCAAAGAACTTCCCCACTAAAAGTGAAAATGAAGCCAGTTAAGTCTGGCACGATGGAACTTACAGATGCTGCTTGCTTGCGGGCCTGGCTGATGAGCTCTTTAATTTCAGACAAGTTTCTGTTCAGGTTCTCCTCTAGAATTTTCAAAGGTTTCAACCTATCCAATAAAAGACTTGCTTGTGCATCAACTTCTTTAACTTGTTTTTCAGCTGTGACTGCTGCCAAAACATGAATAAGGTGTTGAGGCAGGTTGAAAGAGAATTGTACAGTTCATTGCTAAACTACGTAGCCAAGGTAGCCTGTTGCTGGATCGTTTTGTTTCCAGCAATTTTAAATATCAGCATGGAATATGCATACTTAAGGGTACCCCACATGACTCCTCTAGAGGTCTTTTTAAAAGTTAGCACATTTTTATTGAATTAGGAAGAAACTTTCAGTCCATCAGACTCATATTTAATGCCTTTTAAAATCAAATAATGGTACTGCCTTCTGCAAGCAGTGACATTTCTAAAAAGCAATGAAGCAGCAAACTTACCAGCTTTTGATGAATCAGTTATAAGTTCACTAGTTTTCCTTAACGTCTCATTAACGCGGGACAACGTAGAAGAAGTATTCAGCAGCATTTGACTGAAGTCTCCAAAGTGATTTAAACCCACCACCATGCTGGTGTTTGCAGACACAGCCAGCTCTTTCACCTCAAGCATGTACTTCCTTATATCTGAAACACAGTTCCCAGGTTAAAAAAAAATTCACAGCTTTCATACATACGTGGGAGCAGTAAATGTTTGGCTTCATAACAACACAGTTACAAATACAGTACTCATAGGGGAGTTCCAAACAAAGACATACTGTGATATAACTTTGCTTAACTGTTGAATGTGACATTGCTTCCACAGTGGAAACTTCACCTTATGTGAAACTGGACTGCCAGGAGGTTGAAGCAATTCCTTTTGCCCAGTTATTAAGTTGGAAAATGGCCATGGCAGCGGCCCTGAACAAAAAAAATGTAAGTGCTCCCAAGCTGGCGATACAGATATGGATATAGCCATAGACATAGTTATGTGTTTTCATACAAAAAATAATAACAATAAAACGTATTCCACAGAAAACATATTACACCATAAACCATAGAATTTGAAGAACATTTAATTAAGGCTCATCAGTTTGAATGAAGACCGATAAATCCAATTTTTGAATGCTAGGAAAAATATTTTATTTTTCATGATCAGCTCTGAATAAAACATAAGACACAATGCAGTGATGGGGAATCTGATTCTGCCTATCCCAAAAGGACGATTATATGAATACATCAGGTTCAGAATGTTTAAGTTTCTTGCATGAGTGTTGCCGCCCAGAGATGCTAATCTGAGGCTTACAAAATCATAGAATCATCTGGTTGGAAAAGACCTCCGAGATCATCAAGTCCAACTGTACCTGCCCCTTACTAAACCAGTCCTTAAGAAACTCATCTACCCGCCTTTTAAACACCTCCAGGGATAGTGACTCAACCACCTCCCTGGGCACCCTGTTCCAATGAATGACCACCCTTTAAGTGATGAAATTTTTCCTGATGTCTAATCTGAACCTCCCCTGGCATAACTTGTGGCCATTTCCTCTCATCCTATCATCTGTCACTTGGATCCTATCATCTGTCACTTGGGAGAAGAGACCAGCACCCACCTCGCTACAGCCTCCTTTCAGGCAGCCTGATCCTTTTAGACAGTGATGAGGTCTCCCCTCAGCCTCCTCTTCTCCAAGCTAAACAACCCCAGTTCCCTCAGCCATTCCTCGTAGGACTTGTTCTCCAGCCCCTTCACCAGCCTCATCGCCCTTCTCTGGACGCGCTCCAACACCTCAATGTCCTCTTTGTAGTGAAGGGCCCAGAACAGAACACAGTACTCGAGGTGTGGCCTCACCAGTGCCGAGTACAAAGGCACAATCACTTCCCTGGTCCTGCTGGCTACGCTCTTTCTGATACAGGCCAAGATGCCATTGGCCCTCTTGTCCACCTGGGCACACTGCTGGCTCAAATTCAGCTGGCTGTCAAGCAACACCGCCAGGTCCTTCTCCTCCAGGCAGCGCTCCAGCCAGTCTTCCCCAAGCCTGTAACGCTGTATGGGGTTGTTGTGTTCTGAACCTTCAGAAAGCTGGTGAGGCAGAAAGTCTATTACACCATTTGCTTTGGGCTTGGATGACTTATAAAGTGAGTGCATCATTTCCAGTCTCAGCCTGTCCCTTACACACCCTGTGCCCACAATAGTGGGAAGATGCTGCAACTGGCACAGAGGTCCTGATTTAGATCTGCAGGGATCCTTTTTTTTCACTAGTACCCTATTCAGAGAGCAACACCATCATGAATCTCTGCCCAGATTAGAAAAAAAACCTCAAAAAACCCAGAAAATTTCAAGAAATGTAACAACAAAACTGAAATCAAACCACATCAAGCTGTGAGTTAAGAACTGTCCTAAGATTTTAATAAGGCCTTTATTTTCAATGTGTAGCTTTATGCAAAATAACATGCTCCAATGAGAATACAGTTTAATTTTATCTCTAATATCACCGTTTAGTGAGAGTTAAGGGTTGTAAAATGGGTATTTTAAAGCCTTGGATTTAGCATTCTAATCTGGGCATACAGTATAACCCAAGAAAACAAGGAGACATTTATGAGTGTTTTTCTACCTTAAAATAAAAACATTATTAAGGTTGGCAAAGTATTTCAGATCCTCTTATTCACAACTTCAAAGAAATCTTCTATATTAGTTTCCATGAATTCTAGCTCTTGCCTTTATCCAAAATAATGACAATTTTTAAAAACGGCATTATTTTGTTTTGGAAAAGCACAGAAAGAATATTTTAATCAGTTAAATGAAGTTAGAGTTTACAACAAGAAAACATTCAGCTGCAGATGGCAAGATTCGCAGTATAAACAATTTTAAAACAAGCTATCAAAAGAAAGCTAAACCTCACAGTTCCACATATAAGTTTCTCTCCATGTGGGATTAAGTACTCTAGGACTTCACTCTGTTCTCAATAGTGTAATTATGTTGTTTTCAGAGCCCCTCTTCATTTACAGCAATGTTAAATAGATATAAGACTGCAGACACAACGATAACCCAGTTATGTTTCACAGGTTTACTAAAAAAACGGAAAATATTCCTTGTAAGGCAGGCTGCTAAGTGAGTTTCGAGTATAGTTTATTACTAGGTCTCTGAATCAGACAGCAAACAGGATTTTATAACAATTGCACTAGAGAGTTCCGTAATAAGGAAAATGTCAATATAAATTTCACTTACCATTAGGTAAAGCTCTTAGTGTCAACAGGGAATCATTAAGCTGGTTGACAATTTTATTAGTACTTTCCTGATTCTTTTCTATCTTTTTATTCAACCCATTTAATCCAAATAAAAGGCCTGTTGAAAGAAATAACTGTGATTTTTCTACGCATAAACAAATACCATACTACCCACACAAACCCTGTGTACAGGGATAACAAGCATTCACTTCTTTAATCAATGGAACTTTTGTTGTTTTTTTTTTTTAATAGAAAGAACATTTTGCAAGCAGGAATGCAAAATAAATGCATTATGCACAGATAAGCTTCTGTGGGCACTGTTTCATTCAAAGTTATCCTTTTTGGCCAATTCCGTCAGATTGTATTGGTAGAAATATAATAAAGAAAATGTTATAAATCAGAATGATTCCATGATTGTGAACCCTTATCATTTTTACGATGGTTTTCATTTTTTGTGATATCTGACAGAAGCCATTCAAAGAAGTGTTTTTCTTTTATTTATTTGTGATGTTTGCAAAATCCTCTCACTAAAAATAAAAATATGTAAACCAGAAGAAACAAAACCATCTGAATTACATGAATTGTATATATATATTTGGAAAGCCATTGATTTGAAAAGCAAAAACAATTTTACATTCACAATTTATCTCTGAAACATTAACTTCCTGTCCAATTTAATCCACAATTTCCCTTAAGGTCCCTCTCTGCACCTACACAAAATCTGTGTTCAAAATGTGTTTTTGAACTTCCATGGTGCAGACTCCAATGCCTTGTTGATACCTTTGGAGTAACAAAAAAAAAAATAATATAATCTTACATATTTGTGTAATCTATGATTTATTAGATAAAATTGGATAAATGTATTTTTTCAAGAACTGTGTTTGTTCTTTGTCTGCTGCACAGTCCCTAATAACTGAATTCATAACATTTGGAAAAACTACCATTTAAAGAAAGCACTGCTTGGAAGTAACTAAAGTATAGAGAAGGCCAATTTTTTACATGTTTACAGAGAAAAATAATATTCTTACCTAAAAATTTAAAATAATATTTGACTCCACAACACATGAATTTTAATTGTATAAAAATATTTATAGTCATATCCAGTATTTTACCTTGACAAAAAAAAAACCACAACAAAACAATCCACAATAAAAAAAACCCACAATACAGGATATAGAAAAAGAAACAGAAGCAGAAATGTGAACTCCAAAGAACTGACCATCACTTTTTTCCTTCAGATTTTTAGCTTCATTCTGAAATTTGGAGCTAAGCAATAAAGTTTCTTTTCCAAGAAGACTGAGAGACTCCTCTGGCTGAAAAAAAGAGACATCAGTTGCAAAAGATGAAAAACAGAAATTCAACTGAAAACATTCAAGGATCTGCAGATGTCTGCTTAAAAGTTCCTGAACACTTTTGTTAAAAGAAGCAACTTTTAACCATTTTTCCAAGAGTGCAATAATGAATCTTTTTATGATTAATAAAAAGAGAAGACCTTGAAAAAAACTCTACCAAGTGGCAGTTTGAATACTGTTACTGATTCAGCACTGCCTTTTGGAATATCAGTAATTTGACCAAAGTCAAAATTGTTAGCACTGAGCACTTTAAAGTGAGCTATCTCGAAATCCCAATCCTCCAAGCGTTCTCTTAAGACATTTCTCTAACTGGAAAATCTGGAAAGTATCTTGAAGAATTCATGCTGTATGAAGCTTTAACAAGACAAAGTGCTATAAAATAACACACAAGCTCAGAAAACAATGATGCCAACTATTTTGATCGTTATCATGTAAATGCATTGTCACATATTTGTTTCTCCAGTCACAGCGTGCATGACGTTTGTAAAACATAGCCCATTCCTTCCTAAAGTTTACAATTATGGAAAGCAGAAAGAGATAACAGGAGGGGAAACAAAATAACATGAAAGTAATAAGGTCAAACTGGTAACTAGTCGAGACTTTTTCATCTACTGTGTCAGTAACAATCATCTGGTAAATTTGCAAGACAGACAGAAGATAAGACACAAACATACATTTGGTTAAAAAATGTCCTCAGCTAAGCTAGTTGTGGTTTGCAATATCTAGATAGAAATGGAAAAGGAACAAGTTGAATAAGGAGATGGTTCAATAATTCCAAAGGTGGAAGGGAGCACTAGAAGTTTGAGAACTTAAGTCCTACAAAAATGCATGTCAGATGACTGATACAAACACACATCAAGTCCAGTCCAGCTAACCATTCATTAGACATTAATAAAACAAAGAAAAACCGGTGAAGTGGTACTGTGTTAGAGAGAAAAGCAAGGTAAACAGAACATGAAATCTGGGACACCATGACTGCCTTGAAGTACAGGTTCAAGACACAGTATATACTCATTGGTAGGACAGGTTTCTGCTATACGTGCATCCATTAAGAAGACTCAAATTTCAGCAAGTACAACAATAATTAGAACAAATATTCCAAAATTAGAATGGGAAAGAAGCTAATTAAAATACTAATATTGATACTTACTAAATCCAAGGGACCATTCACAACTCTAGATGCATCATCTGCCAAACTCTCTGTTCTTTCAATTACACTTTTAACACTGGAATGGGTGTAGACAGCAGCAGTTGTGTTCAGAGTCACATTTCTTACTTTAGAGAGGCCACTAAACAGAGAATTAATAAGTCTTATTCTTTTCATGAGAATATCTTAATTGAACACTCAAGTCAATGTCTTCAGTTACAACATGCACATCTTCCCAGAATACATGATGCACTCCGCAAAAAATGAGAAAAACTGGCCCTGTGTCACGTAAGGGGCTTCAGCTTCATTATTTTGAGATGAAAAAAAATCATTTCAAAGAAGGTTTTAATCTATTCTTTGCCTGTTTTATTCCTTTTTGTATATGCTCAGCTTTTCAACTTATAAAATCAATTAGTCACATTTTGCATGAAGAACAAACAAATTACATTGCCTAAACAGAACAGAAACAGGTTCCTAGCTGGAGCTCAAGAGCAAAGCAGAGAAATACAGAATCTAGGAGGAAATTAAAAGCATCTCAAAACTATTCTCTATTAAATTTTGCTTTATTGAATTTACCTGGCTGCAGTGAAGTCAACTGAGCTGCTCAGCGTAACTCAGAGCAAAATTTTCTGTTCTCAAACTTAAAATACATGTAATTTTCCAATCTGATATTATTTAACTTCTAATACACATATCTTCTGACTTTAAAAGACAAGCCAGCAAAAATCCTAGAAGGAGTCCTGGGGTTGAAGATTAATTTCCACTGAATTAACTGAAACAATTTCTCAGCTTTCAGAATTCTAAGAGTGCACTTGAGTAGACTTGAGATCGTAACCCACTCATTTCTGCAAGATGCTTTGAAAACAACAATAATGGAGGCATAGCAGGAATAGCTTCTTGATGAGACTCAGAGAGATATGATCAAAAAGTACTCATACACACACCAGAGGCTTTTCAAGTCATACCAGGACCTACTCACTGGGCATTTAACATTTCACTAGTTATTGTGTAAGTCAGTCACATGAAATCCTAGACTAATCACCTCTCTCTACATCATTTAATAAAGGTACACTGCATTAAAACTAAAAATCACTTGAAATGAAATGGGGCATAAAATTGATCATAGAATCATAGAACAGCTTGGGTTAGAAGGGACCTTTAAAGAACATTTAAAGTTCATCTTGAGTGTGCTCACCAGGCATGTGCAGAACAACCAAGGGATCAGGTCCATACAGCACACGTTCAAGAAAGTAGGAGTAGGGCATTGACTGTGTGCTGTATTCAGCATGTATTCATTCAAATGGCCTCAAGCTGTGTCAGGGGAGGTTTAGATTGGGTATTAGGAAACATTTCTTTACTGAAAGAGTGGTCAATCATTGAAATAGCCTGTCCAGGGAAGTAGTGGAACCACCATCCCTAGAGGTGTTCAAAAAGCGTGTAGACGTGGCACTTCAGGACATGGTTTAGTAGGCACGGTGGTGCTGAGCTGACAGTTGAGACTTTGTGATCTTAGATGTCTTTTCCAAACTTAAAGATTCTGTGATTCTATGATCTAGTGCAATCCCCTTCCCGTGTGCAGGGAACTTCTTTAGGGTATAAAGCTCCTACTGATTTAAATTACATCTGACAGACACTACTGTAAATCTCCCTTGTTTTCGTATTTGTCAAGTTACCTACTTCTCAAGTGCATCTGCAAGTCTTTGGAACTGGGAGGCATGGTCCTCAGCTCTGTACACTAAGTCAAGCACTCCTCTCACAGACATCTGCATCACCAGTTCATCCACATGGTGTCGCAGTTTAGTGCTCCATAGGACTAACCCATCTTGGTGGACCTCTAGGCTCTGCACAACAAAAATGGTTTACTTCTTTTTTTTTTTCAATAGTAAAATACACTTCATGGTGTCAAAGATGATGTCAAAACTTAAGAACTTACAGATGTAGAGTTCTTTACATCTTGGGCAAGAGCAGCAGCAGCATTCATTAGGACTTTCCCTTCTTTAATAAGCATGGTCGAGACTTCTTTACCTTCCTTTACATTCAGCTTTTTATCCTATAGCAAAAATCAAATGTTTTATAGCAGTCAAAGAGGCCAGCTAATGCAGATGAGTTCAAATATTACAGCATCAGGTTTTGGTTTTCAAACAGGGTTCTGGTTTCCTTTGTGCTTTTAGGTTAGCATATATATTAACAAACTTAAACATGTACAAATTTATTAAAGTCTAAAAAGCAGCTTTTAAACACAGTTTCTGATTTGATATTTCTTATACACCACCACTGATCATCCAGTCTTACATTTAACTCTGCCAGGTTGCTAGAGATAAGAGGAAACAAGCGATTGGTCTCATTGATGTTGGCAAGTGCCTTGTTCACCAGATCCTGGGCATCTTGTAGTCTGCTGTTGTACTTTGATAAGAGCTGGCTTGCATCCTTTTTTAGTTCAGCAAGCTCCTGCTGGGGTTTAACATATTCTTTCTGAATCTGGATCAACAAATTTTCTGCAGCTCTGACAAAGAGAAGAATCAGAAAATAAATAAATGGCGAATGATAAATTTATGTATGGATTTCTTAAGGAGAAACTGGGGTTAAGTGAAATTAATTTAAATGCATCCTCTTACAAAAGTCTGCAATTTTCTTCTGTAAGAGCATACACACACATTAGTTACTTGTCTTACCACACAAAATGATGCCTGGGGAAGAGGGCAAGAATACAGTTCATAAATTTTGTATGTGGTGACTAGAGGGGAGAGCAGTTAGTATAAATCATATTTGCTTTGACTTATTTGGGACATTCTCAACACCAAAACCTCTGTGAAACATCCCTCTGGGACTGCTCTATGTCTTAATTGTAGTGATTCATATTTTGAATGCAGGATCAAAACATCAGTTATGCGGATTGACAGTGGAAAGAAACAAGTAATCAGAAGCAAAAGACACACCCAAAAGTCCTGAGAAGTTTAAGTATCAAATAAAAATAAACAGTCTCACTAAAACAAGCACTGAAATGAGCAATCTCTTCACTTATCTTTTGAAATGAGTAACAGACATTATCTGGGAAATACAAAATCCCCATAAATTTGTCAGTTAATCGCTTCAGCTGCTCTGTTTGGGAATATTTGCATCTCCATTTGAACGCTTTCCAGTACTGAAGGAATGGAACTGAAAATGATCCTGAAAGTCTGTTCCTTTGTTTCTCCTTGTTTGAGCCCATATGCTGCACACTGCAACTTCTATAACTTTTACATAAACGCTTGTCACTTTTTAATCTGACTTCAAAGCATATAGAACTTTAGCCAAGGCAAAAGAAACTTAGTTTATGTCACAATTATACACAGCAAAATGCATTCCATTTTTCTTATTGAATAGCAGATGTGCATTTGCATGTATTTCTTAAAGCTAATACTTCAGAGTCCTTACACTCAGAAGCTACAGCCTTCGAAAAGTTACAAGCATGAAAGTATTTTACAGGCAGTAATGGTTCCTATTTCAGTGTAGAGTATAAAGGTTATATTCCAAATGATTTGTAAACTTTGCCTTACATGGTAAATGCGTGGAGACAATGTTGCTTAACTGTGTTATCACAAGCTCAGTCCACTGTGAGCTACTGGTCCCTGAATGCACTGTCAAGCTGCTTATTTAAATCAGTTTTGAATTTACAGCTGCGCTGCATGATAAATTCTGCAGAGCAAACAATCTTATAAATCTTTCTTCTTTGATCTGTCAAAGAACACTCATCAGAGAACTTTCAGAAATTTCAAAGCCTGTAATTGAAAAAGTTAATTTACAAATGCCTTGTAAAACAACTAAAAAGCTGATGCTGAAAGTCAGAACAGTCTGTTACTATGCAACAGGACATTTTGAGACATTTTTTTAAGTGAAAGAAAGATATTTGAAGTTTCTAATAAACATAAGAATAAATGGTACATTTCTAGTCTATTTTTATGTCCATTTAGCTCCTATACAATTTATAACAATATTCAGTACAAGAACAAACACAGGAGTCTGTTGATCAAAGTCCAATATGCTACCAACACAAAAATCCTATTCTGTCTATTATTCCAAAGCAGTTAATAAATAAAAGCCAAATTTTCAGAAATATTCCACTCTGGTCTAAATCTTTGTCCCCCAAAGCCAATGTAAATATTCTTAGAGCTTTTGGTGAGCTAGGGCAATACTTAGAATTTCTGAAGTTGGAACAAAAATTTTGCTGAGTGTTGGAACAATCAACATTTTATATTGCTAACTCTGGCAATAAGCATGAATAAATAATGAATACAAATGCCATTTTAAAATACCCTTTAACGGAAGACAAATCAAGCCAATGGAACACAATCCTAAACAGTGCTGAAACAGATGCCTTGGTTTCATTTGCAGAGCTATATGATATATATTCTATTGACAAGAAATCATCTTGTCCTTGAGCAGACCTGGTATGTCGTGGGCTTGCAATCAACTGGGGCAGTTCTATGACATCTCCTAGCCAAAAGCAACAGGGATATGCATATTAGGACCAGATCTGAATCAAAATGACACCAGTGAGTATTTTCCCTTATTGCAATAAAATTTTGTACTGTGCTCAAATGAACGGGCTTTGGCTATTAGTACCACATTGCATGTCCAAACATCTTCCAGTACTGCAACTCCAAATTCAACGTTCATATAGCTCCACCTGGGTTAATTATTTATCCTGCTGCCTCATTACAGCACACTGATTCTCCAGATATCTCTCAAAAAAGCAGTATTGCGTAATATAGATACATGCAAAATAAAGTTTTCAGTAGAGCAGGCTTACTTTAGTACACTCGTAGCGTTATGATGCCGTTGAACAAAATCTTTCTTGCGCAATCCATCCAAAAGGGAAAAAATATCATTCTGCAGGCTCTGAGATGTAGCATTTGACAGTGGAAGATCCAAGCCCAGCGTTTCATTTAGTGACAGAGCAACTTCAGAAAGTACTAAGTAGGAGAGCAAACAATTTTGTCACACCATTAAAAAAAGAATATATGCTACCCCCTGTGCAAACCGCAGCACTTCCCATTAAAAAGCTCTTAAAGTGTTGTGAAGGAAATACCCTTCTAAATTTTGTAAAGCAGAAATATCTTAAAAGCAGGATACCTTTAATGGTTGTATGTACTGTATCAATAAATCCAGTCACTTCTTGACTTTTATTCCTTGTTTCCTGAGTCTTTGTGTTAAGCTGCCAAGCTTTTTTCAAAAATCTAGATGACTAGAACAAAATCAGAGAAAACCTTTGACGATCGTCCTAAAAACATTGTTTAATTCAAAATTTTTGTCTATGTTTTTTACAGTTTTTTCCCAATACTGAGACTACTTTGCAAGAGGAAATAATGTGTTTTGACAAGGTAGAACCAGCCAATTCATAAGATGTTTCCATGCTTGCAGATGCCTTCATTCTGAAGTGCCAACCTCTCATAATCACTGAAGAACTGTGTTACCAAACAACAAGATCATAACTACAAAAGCTATTTCTTTAACAAAGTAAACACTACATATTCCTTAGCTACAATTAATGAATCTCTCATCTGTATACATCACTTTTAGCAATCACAACACAGCTATTGCAAGACCTAGTTAGATTACATATACATGGTCAGAAAATTATAGGAACAGATGGTCTGCAAGAGATCGAATGAATAAAGTAGTATTGTCAGCTTCCTACCTACGTTTTTTCTCATGTTAAAACTGAATAAAGAATACAAATATTGTCCACTTTTCACGTTGATTTTCAAGAAATTAATTTCTGCTCAGACAATTTTGAACACAATAGTATAGGCATCAAAGACTTTTTGGTGAATATTGAGCTACGATGTAATTTGGAATAAGATCCACATGTTAAAAACAATGAGAAGAAACACCTTCCTCTCTCCAGTTCTAAAGCCTTAAATGATCACAGTACTAAAAGCTTCTGAATTTCAAAAGAAAAGGTATAAAACTCCTCTACAACATCATAAAACCACTGTAGTTTGCAGAAGTATTCCACAGACCAATCCCCTCCTCAGAAAGACTACAGAAAGGACTGAATTCTTTCTTTGAACTCTATAGATTTAAAATAATTCGTAAATAGCTCTCTGGCTTTTATGTACCATGCTATGAAACCTTAAAGGATTTCTCCATAAAGGCTAAGAAGAAGCCAGGACCTACCTCTTCATGCAGCTGATCAATTCCTCCTGATAAACTCAGAAGATTTTCTTTTGCTGTACCTAACAAATGTGTTGGATCTTCCCTTGAAACTACAGATTCCTACAAGAAAAAAGAAGAAAAAATACACTGTAATTTAAGGACTTTGCTGTGTGTCCAGAAAACTTGTGGGAAGAAAACAACTATGCACACCTTTTAGTTTATTTATATTTTCAATGACTGATCTGCAAAGCACATTAGATGAAATAAAATAATTGCATACATACAATTCAGCCAAAGTGTACTATGTCTTTAAATAAGGAAACAAGGATCCACTCATGTTGTACTTCCAAATGAATAAGAAAGAAGTATAATTTCTGCTATCCTGATTCTCAATTTCACCACAGTCTGCGCTGCTCAAATAAAGGCGCTTTGAGAAGTTCCAAGGCCCATCAAATTAAATGCTTCCATCCAGTCCCACAGCAGCTGGTCTTGTCAAATCAGCTGCATCTAGGGTGTATCTGGGAGGATGACCCTCAAGAGTTCTCTTTCCATGTCAAAACCCAGTGCATGGCACTCAAGAGTTCAAAATTTTGGCCCTCCAGACACTGTAAGTGAACACAAGCAGCCCTGCAGATCCTCTCACCAATAAGAAAGAATAATAGGCTGTATTTGGCTTTAAGGTCACCTCAAAAACTCCTCTATATGGCAATAAATAGGCCACTGAAGCCAAATGTATCATATTTGATAAAATCAAGGCCTGCAACCACTTCTCTACAGATGCAAAGAAATTTAAGGCATCTTTGAAAAAGACAGCAAATCTGGGAAAAGGTTATTTTTAGATTTCAGATGCTTCAGAGCCAACCGTTGTAGATAGCATAGTAAGTATCATTCTGATCAACTTTTTAAAGAAGTAATACATGGGATTATCCAAGAATGCTCAAATGGAAATTTCAGAGTCTCTTCCTCAGGATGAGTGAAGTGAAAGAGAAACAGAAACCGAAGCTCCTGAGCTTCCTGGGATAAAGCACAAAGTTTCTTTAAAAGTCCAGTTCAAAAAAAACCACAATGAAACAGCAAGTATGTCTAGGCATGTCAGGAGGAGTAAAGCAGGAGACTTTAACTAGAAAAACAGAACTAGTTAAGTCCTTAGATGGACTGTACATGCAGAAACAAGGAGAAATAGATGATTTTATCTGATAACTTTCTCATTATTAAAATATTCACACCTAATGCAGAGAAAAGAGGAAATACTAGAGTTCCTGAGCCACCAGTGTGAGGCAAAGTCACAATGCAGTGCAGAGGACAGCCCTTCAAGAAAGATCTGTAATTCACAAACAAACATGGGGATTTCCTGGCTTCTGGCTGCAGTTACTTTGGTACAAGGTCAAAGGGAAGGTAATCTTTGATTAGCCAGGAAGAAAGGAATACCTGCTTCCCAACAGAAAAAAAAAAATAGAAAACTACTAACTTACACTCAAGATTAAGTTGTATAAAAACCACTGCAGCCTTACACAAACAGAACTGACATCATAGTCACGAGCGGTTTTATATCACTTTCGGCATCCCAATTTCAAGATTTTGATATAAAGGAAGTATGTGCTAAAGGAGAAACTTAAAACCGCTCTAATTTTTACGTAAAATTTGACTTTGGTTTTATATTTTCTATATTTTATAGTTAAAGTGCTAAATAAAAAGCTGCATATCGAACATTGTTTATAGTCCCAGAAGAGAATGTTCCTAAACAAACATAAAACAATTACAGAAAGCAAGTCAATAGTATTCCTAAAACATTACAGTAATTCAGTAAGTTTATGTCTTATGACACAGAGGAAGGGAAGCATAACTGAAGACTTGTAACTAAAATGTTACCAAGTAAAACTAAAGGATTAGAGTATCCCTGCTGTAACATAAATATGTAATTTAATCAAGTTTTCTCTCAGATATTGCAATCATCAACATTTTGAAGTACATTGACTGGAATTCAGTCTGCCTTACATCTTAAAAAAAAGAAATTTTAATTAAAAAAATCTTAAATTTGCTGAATCCATAAGCACAAGAAAGCTATCTTTATTTTGATTGTGTTGTGATATGGTGAAATACAAAGAAGATAGCTTTATTTCTCTCTTAGAGTTTGTCTTGCTTGAATTATTGACAAGCAAAGTCTTATCAATAAATGCGCATATTTAAGTGGTCATGATTACAGAGGATTCTGTTTATCTCTGGCTTTGTGTAGAGACCACATGAACTCAGTCCTCAGCAACAATAAATGACCCTCTAGAACCACATAAAGTGGTATTTCATGCTTTGAATAAGGGGCAGTGAAGCTGGAAGGAAAGTTTGCCACAAGCAGCCTGAAAGTGTGCAACACTGAAACATTCTACCTGGCTTTTGCACCCTGACATGAAGGACAGTGTAAGGCACTCGTACTGCCACACAACCAAAAGGAAAGCAAACTGCTGCATCCCAGGTGCCCTGGCTAATGGAGAAGCAGCCTGCCAGACCCCCTCCTCCTTAAGGAGTGCAGGGGAAAAGCCTCAAGACCTATGCCTTCGCAGCTCTTTAGCAAACACATAAAGAAAGGAAAAGCCCTAGCTTGATGTCGTTATTTTACTGCCGTCTTAGGAATTCACGTATCCAGACAAAGCACATACACACAACACATTCAATAATCACAATGCTGACTGAAAAATATATTCATCCATACAACACATTAAAAGAAAGTAATACAGGCAGTTAAATAACTTTAAGTATATCTCTATTTCAAACGTAACAGTTTTTAATCTAGTATCACTTACACATACATACGTTCAAATTTTGAAATTCAGGAGTGCTTCTGTTAAGTTATTGCATACATGAGTTGCTGCAAGTTTTGTTTTAAAGGTGTGACTATGTATTTCTACTGTTTGTGCATTCATTTTACCTTCAGATGTTTTGTTGCATTCTCCAACTCTGACAATATCCCATAGGGCACACGGGCCACACCAGTGAGGTTCACTGAAAGTATGGCATTGTTGAGATGATCCAAACTGTTCAACAGAACTCCTGTGCAGTTGTCATCACAAGCTAAATAAACCATTTTGGGAAGAGGAAGCAGTATTAAAATGAAGCCATCAAATACTGAAATTTATTTTTATTTACACAGTATACGCCTTCACCTTTTGAGTTAAAAGTAATTATAGTAATCTTGAGGATGCAGATTTGTAGTATTATCCTTCCCTTCCTGTCCCAAGAGTGGACCTATTCCATACATACTCTCCTTAGGTTAGTTCATATCCAAGCCTTATTGATCCTGCCGGCTATTGAGCTGCTTGCTATATTAAGCTTATTGAGCCTATTTAGCTGTATTGCTATAAATCCAGGGTGATGCCACTGACACTCACCCAAACAGTTTAGGAAGACAGGAAATTCAGCCCTATAGTGGTGTAATTCCATTTATTCCTTGCGTCTTTTTGACTAACACAAAGCAAAATCTGAGTATGAAATCCCAATGCATTGTAAAAGCAGATTACAGCGCCTGTTGAGTCTTTCTGCTATGCACCCTCTTACGTGACTAATTACTGGTGGAATATCATTAATTATTGGTGTAGAATGCCTACATACCTGAGATAACTCCAAAAGTATTATTACAGCAAGCTCACGTCCAAAGGTTCAATGACTTAGGAATTCAACATTTTCAAATTAATAAAGGTATGCTACAGACAGCATCAAAATTATTTGTCCCTTAACTTTTCTGTAACACTAAATGAATAATTTTAAGGATTAACTGCTCATTGATGTTATGATCTCTGCTCTAGTGCCCTCTGTGTTCACAGAACGGTTGAGGTTGGAAGGGACCTCCGGAGATTATCTAGTCCATAGAAAGAATAGAGCCTGATGGCATTCCAGGAGTAATCATATCTACCTAAGTGTCAACGGGACAGATCCACACCCTTTGGCAAAGTAAACAATTTAAAAACCACTTACAAACACACTCGTCTTCCACAAGAAGATGTCTCGGTTCACACTCTTCACAGAGCTGTCCTGTCACACCTTGCTTACAGAGGCACTGGCCAGTTGCACGATCACAATTACCATGAACAGAGCCACTTGGATTGCACTGACATGGAAGGCAGCTGCCACCAGGCAGCTGAGGATCACCATAATAGCCAAGGGAGCACCTTCACAGAGAGGAATGGACACTGAATATCAGGGGATATTGATAATCATCATGAAATAAGATGTTATATTTATCTTCCAGAAACACTGATATATTTTCAATTAATGGCTTCTTAACAGTAGCTAAGAAATCACTCTAAATCCTTTAGCATTCATTCATGTATTTATTTATTAACACTGAATAATCTATTCCAAGCATAAATATAGTTCATATTAATCAAACTCTTCTTGGGAGCTGGTGACATCACATGTAACTCACCTTTCACAATACTGCCCTTCATATCCTGGGAGACAAGCATCACAGTGGTAATCCTGAGTACCCTTCAGGACACAAGTAGGACTGAAACTGGAGGAAGGATAAACAAATACTTGCTAGCACATAAATGGAAGACCTCAGCCACAGGTTAAATGTTGTAAGCAAAAGCACCCTCTGCTCAATCTGAATTTGCTCTAGAATTTGCACTTTTAATTATTTCTTAAAAAGTTTTCTTCCTCTATGTGACTCTATTACTGTATAACATGCTAAAACACCTTTTGACCTTCCCTTTAAAAGATAAGACAACGAAAAATAGATGCTGCATGACATGGCTACAGCATAACTGAAACTTGCATATGAACATCAGAGTTGATATACTCTTACTCTGATTCAGTTATCTGAAAGCAAACAAAAAATGCACCTTTCAGGCCTCTGGAATAAAAAGAACCTGCAGAGCATTTTAATTTTTCAAAACATGAAGTTAACTGTACCAAACAAACAGATATATAAATTTCAAACAAAAGCATATTTATTCTTTCCCTAGACCTGGTCTCATGAAAAGCTCCTGCATTGACTAGAGATGCCCTGAATCTCTGTAAATACAAATGCATTGTTTTCCAAATGAAAAAGAGAGACCCACGTTTGAAACCAAATCATGTCAGAGCAACTTACTCCATTACCTATAAAACATTGTATGTGGCTCATCTACATTTGGAGAAAAAAATGACTTATGTATCAGTTAACCTTTTCATTTTAAAACCTCAGAGTTACCACCAGCTGTGAACAACTCAGAATGTAAGCTCCATTTACCAAAACAGGTAGCTTTCAAATCGCTAAAATTTAAGGATATGTAATGATAACTAACTCCTGTTGTTGTGTCACGGAGGAGTAGGAGATGGGATGTACAGCACAAGAAATCTGGAATGCTAAAATGTACATTGGATTTAATAAGTTCTGGTTACCTAACAGGGTTGGCTCTGGGACAGGCACAAAGAGAGCAGTCGTTGACAGATCCAATTACTTTCCCATAGTAGCCTGGGGCACAAGCACCACAGTAATCACCAACTGTGTTATCTCTGCAGTTCTGACACAGAAAGGAATTTAGACAGTTCAAAACAACAACAAAAAAACAAGAGGAACTATATCTTTCCCCCAATCAACAAATGTACACACTTTCCAATAATCATCTCTAAATGTCCCTACTCATTGGTTCCTCCTCTAAGTGGAGGAACCTTTATGCAAAAATAAGCAGAATGCCAGCCTATTTTCTGTTGTATGAATGCCCCCTCAGGCAGGCTGACCTAATTTCTGTCCTAAATTTCTATTAAGGTTTATATATTTCTGTTTCTGTTCATGCAATTCAGACCAGGAAACCACAGCACAAAGCAAAAAATCCTCAAAAAAAACCAAAAAAAAAGAAAGATGAAAAAATTAAACAGGAAGGATACCTGGATGAAAAATGTAAGTTTCAATGTTTCAGTAAATGCAACTGATTGCTACAAACCAAGGATCATCCACAGTCAGAATTCATAGAAACTATATTTAATTAGTACTGACCAACAGCCAGTACTATTAATATTAAAACTGTAATTCGATATTATAAACATAATTTAACTGACTAGTCCTTTAAGAGAATAAAATTCAGTTTCTCCTTTTTTCTCCCTTTTTCGTCTTTTCCTTTTTTTTATTATTCTTATTCTTGCGAATGTCAATATTTTAGAGGTTAGTTGAAGATAGTAAGCAGTAGCAAAGCAGCCTCCTATTGTATGGGAGCAGAAGTCAGAGGTGGAAACCATTTCTTTTGCCTATGCTAGTCATCCAGCAATGTCTAAGTAGCAATCTTAACATTTCGGTGACTTGTGACATCTGCATCTTTCAGAGTTGGTGGGGAATTATCCAAATAGTACAGTCACATACTTCTTGAAGAAACTTTTTCCGTAGGTTACTGCCACTGTATGCTCAGATGAAACCAAAAGAAAAATTTATAAATTGTACATACCAAGCACTTTCCAGTTTCAGGATCACAGGTTTCACTGTGGTTGTTGCACTGACATGGCACACAAGGTGCTATCGGAGTGTGAGGTTCTTTTACACTGAGTTCTGTGTGCTTTCCCCTGTAGTATCCTGGAGCACAGTTCTATTTTTAAGGGGAGTAAAATAAAGTAATGTATGATCCTGGTTATCAACAGTTACAAACCCATTCTAAAAGATATTTCAGCAACTTTTTTTAATTATCTCACTATTAAAAACACAAAAAGGATTCAAGGTTTCTGTACCTGACACGACAATCCAGAATAACCAGCAGGACAACTACATTGCTCTATGAGATGAGCTCTACCTCTGCCTAGATGCATTTCTTCAAACTTCACTGCAACTTCCATCGAGATATTTGCAATTCTACGAGACATATACAGAAGAGAGTGTGAACATCTAAAGAAGTCCTAGCAGCAAAACCGAGATCCAAACATTTTTATGCTTCAGGGTCAGGACTACCATACATAATCTCCTACGATTACCTTTTCCCCATAAAAATATCTCCATAAAATCTGACGAGCCTTTAGATATTTATGGAATTTCCAGATCTACAATAAACAAATCAGAAGTATTTCAAAGTAAGGTAGGTTGATTCGTATTGGTCTGCAGAACTTGACAAACCCACCATGGAAGAATATACATTTCTGCCTCAGAAACACTGGACAGAAATACATCTGTTTTGATCCACAGAATTTTGGACAGAGATAACAAGAAGAGAGTTAAGGGCCTGTGAAACAAAAACAATTGCTAATCTGGAGTTGGAACCACACTTTATAGCTGTGAAGATGTACAGATACTGGGTTTTCATTGGATGCACCTCTGCTTGTCTCGTTAGTTTCCATATGGACAGACGTGATGGCCATATCGCATCTCCTCCCCCTCATTAGTAACCTATTTCTGTTCAAAATGGCAGTAAAATGCTACCATTCTGAGGCAGGAATATTTTACTACCACTGCTCAGAGTGCATAAAGCTACAGTAGAGGCCTAGATTGGTACAATACAAACCCAAGAACTCAGGGGGCCATGTGTTTCAATCGAAAAAACAAACAAAAATTTCAATACACATAAAAATCAGAAATAATTCAGAAACTATCTAACTGTATCACCTATGCTGCAGTGCACTGCATCAGCCTGTAAGACTCTGTGCTTCCTTATGGGCTTTTCTATCAAAGCAAGCAGCAGAGACATTTAGTTTTTCCCAGAAAGAATTAAAGAATGATTCTACTGCCATTAAAGGTCATAAACGCTTTCTTATCAGAGGAAGAACAAAAGCCATAAATAGGAAATTGGAAATTTCTCTAATTTGAATCAAATCTTTACTGTATAGATCAGTTGGGATTTCTTCTCGGTTAAATTACAGTAAACGCAATATAATAAGTAAATGCAATCAGAGATTGCTTTACCTGCTTTGCTGTAATCCTTGGCCGTAAGCTGCCTTGATGAGGATGTATTCAACATTGCTTAGCACAGACATGAAGTCAGAACGTAAGACAGGCTCTTCAGACACGGAGTTAAAATACTTCCAAGAATCCTAGGGAAACATAACACGTATTATTAAAACCACAACCACTCAAGCTCACTTCAAGGTAACGCCCTGCTTGTCCTTACATATTCTTTCAGAAATGCAGTCACGGTGATTATGTCTCACTCAGGTCTAGGTGCCAGAAAATCCAAAGCCTTGCTTCACATTAGAACAAGATACGGTTTTATATTCTATCTCCTCTCCCTCCTTTCCCTGCACCCAACTTCCATGGCCAGTTTCTGCAGGAAAGCAGCCCAGGCCCTCATGGCACAGCTTTTCCTGGCTAGACCTGGAAAACCCAGACAGTCAAAAGGCCCAGACATCACAGCATTTATTTTATGTGCAGTTAGAAACAGCTGCTTTAAGTGTGTCTGGCCTTCTCTCAAGAGAGACGAGGCCTCAGCTCATTCTCAGCCAGTAGAGAGTCTCAGAGACCAAAGGAGGTCATCGTTACCTCCTCTGAAATTGTTCAGTGGACACTACTGCAACTTACAGTTCCTTCTAGACTAAGATTCACGAAACCATGTGATGCTCCTAAGCTATGAGTATAATATTCAGGACACCAGAATATGGGATTGCTTGAGAGTGATAATACCTGGCTTCCTGTCATTTAACGTTGAAAACCGAGTCTGTGTTTGAAAAGCTTTCCACAGCAACTTCAGCTCTTCCAGAAAAGGAAAACAACATCAAAATATAATTTGCATGATATAGCACCTTATTCCTAGCCATTTTTTCCCTCAGAGAGATGCATTTTAATTCAAGCGCTCTATTTACTCAGCCTATTTGCAATTAGACATACAATTTTCAATTTTTTTTTTAAATACAAGGCTTAAAAGCTCCTAGAAGAAAGGAAATATTTCCACACCAATGTTTTGGCTTACCTCCTTCATTTCTACTTCTTTGTCAGTTCTTACTCCATTTTCTGGAGAAGGGATGTCTACAAAGATGACCAACTTGCTGGTGTGACCTCCTTTCATTAGAATCTGTGGCTCAAAATCGGAGGTTCCAAAGCCATCCAAAGCATAAAAAGCAACAGTATATCTAAGCTTTCCTCCATAGGCCATGAGCTGTTTGGATAAAAAAATCATTTCTTTTATTTATTCCAAGGTTAGAGCTACTACCTGTAAATATATCATCATCATCAGAAGACTTGAAACCTGTGAGTTCCGGCAATAAAACATGAAAATTGATTTAAACTCAGCAGGTTTTGTGCCAAGGTTAAATGCATATTTCTAAAAAGCAGTCTTGGTTTCTTCTTTTAGGCCTTTTCAAGGTGTGCACTCAATTTTCATTTAATTCCTAAGCAACAGAGATTCCATTATCTACATACTGAATCTATCATCAAGGCTGAAAACTTTCAGGCTTCCAAAGTAAAACTGAATACCTGGCTCTTTCCCCTCTATGTAATCTCCGAAGAGTAACATAGTAATTAAATATGGGTATTACCAGTTTACAGGGTTAAGAAAAATCTCATTAGGAAAGGGTGATGTAAACATATTGTTTGTTTGCTGTTAGTACATTCAGTCACTGAATCATTTATAATATGACCCACAAGAATAGAATTAATGCAAAAAATGTTATCAAGGTAAAGTGACTGTTATACAATAAACTATAGATAATTTCAAAGCATCTTAATTATTTAATGATCTTACCTGGTCTCCCTGAAACTGCTCTGGTAACCTCCAGTAAAATGTTTCTACATTTAAGTATTTTCTGACTATGGCAGCATCCAGTAAAATATCAGGAAATTGTGAAAATACTCCTTCCATTGTTCCAGTTAGGTTACTTTGAGTTACTACAGGCAGAATGGACTGATCTGGAGTTAAGGTTATCTGCAACAAAGAGAGCAAAATATTAATTGAACAACAATTTTATCTCAGTGTAATATACTGCTAACAGTTTTACAGCTGCTTTGAGACAGTGAATAGTCCATCCTAGAGCAACAAATGCTCAAAACAGAAAATTGGGAAACATGTTTGGTACTTATTCTTTTAAAAAGCAAAGAATAAAACACAAGGTTTCAGAAATAACACTATGATCGTTTACCATTTGCTTTTTCTTTTGTTCAGCCATATGCCACTGTTTCCATAAGCTACCCAACTAAATTCAGCCTGATTAATGAAATGTATGCAGCCTTAGACACACCACTGCGGTACCTAACATGAGGTAACACCAAACTGTGTTCTGTATATTTATGTCACTATACTTACAGGAATTCTCACATGATCTTCTAGTTCTGAACAAACCATGGACATCCCAAAACAGAAGCATGGAATACAACCTAGAGCATTGTTAGCAGACAGAGCAAAAGTTCCAGGTTTACACTCACTGCATTGTAGACCAAATACATTTTCCTGAAAGAAAGAAAAAAAACCCAACATAACAGCACATTTGTGTTACTTTGATCACTGAATAAAAGACCGTTCTTTATAGAAGAACAACTAGTTGCTATGTAAACTACACAGTAGGAGGTCAATTACTGTATCTATCCTGGTTTACTATGCTGTACATTGTTCTTTTTATTATTTTCCAATACTAGGGGTATTTTTAAAGAAAAAAAAAACATGGAATAGTCAAGCTAAACTTACATACTTGATTTTCTAGCAAAAAATTATCAGCTGTACATTTCCATTCAAGACTGAAAAATCTTCCCTCCCTGGCAAGAAGTAGTAAAGAAAATGCTCAGTACAAATAGGAATTAGGGGGCGTATTCCCAAGTGTCTGCTTTTGCACTCAATTCCCAACTGGTAAATCCAACTTGAAGAAACACCCAGAAGCACACCTAGTGCTCATTGTCACCTTTAACCAGAAGACTGGAGACAGAACTATGAAGGCATACACTTGTTGCCTGAAGTAAGCTCTTTTCTATCACTCAGTCTTTCAAGCACAGATTAACACCTATTCAGAAAAATCTAAACTACTACATCTCTGTATGTAATGTTTCCTTTTTCATACAAGAATGTCAATGTCGATATCATTATTAGCAATATACGTGAGTTATTTTTAAGCACTGCCTTTGGTTATAGCATAGGGAAAAAACTGAACTTGCAACATAACCACATTTTAAAAAATGTTCAGATTCTCCATTTTTTATTGTTTTCATTATCATTTGGATTTTGAAAAGAGCAGCCTGTATCATGTGAATCAATGTGCTGATCCCAAACCTAATAGAACCATGCAAGTATGAGGAGAAATAACTTCTCTGTGTTTCATTTTTTCCATTTGTATAATGATAAGAATATAATAGCTTTTTCACTGGATTTTCCTACATTGAATTAGGGATGGAAGAATTTTTAGGATGGAAGCTGTTGTAGAAGTGCTGTCTTTTTATCTCTACCCAGAGAATGAAATTATTCGTTGCTAAAACAGCATGTAGGGAATTTACACTTTCAAGATAAGGAAAAAAACAATCTTTTTACTACAGATTGTCTACTCAGAAACTTCAAGATGGTATCAATTGATGTGACTTGCGCTCAGAAGTGCAACTCTTGCAGCAAAGTATTCCTAGATTTTATGACAGAATTTTTTTCCCTGGCTTGAGGCAGAAACGATTTCTCTGCACTGCTCTTTGCACTGAAATACTTTTATTTATTACAGCTGACTCTTCTCCATCTGAGAAAAAAACTAAAATTGACTGAGAAAAAAAACCTTTTAAATATCAACCAAGAAATAATGCGTAGAGTTATGAACTATTACTATTGGAACCACTTGCAAGGTAAAATGCAACTGTAGAAAAAATCAACTGAAACAAATACAACATGTAAAATTGTATCATTAAAAATGGTTCATATGGCATTGTTCTTGGTATCAGAAGGCATTTATATCATACGAAGAAATACAGCAACACTAAAGTCACTAGCACCATTCTCATACATTTAAGAACATTTACAAAAATTTTATCCCAAAAGTTATGGCCAGTACTTTGTCCTACTCAAAAGGTGGAAGCAAAAGAAAAAGCAAGACAAATGAATCCTCATTCATTTCTACCTTACAATACTAATCCATGTGAAAGAGGACTCTGAATGTATTATAAGAATGACGTGCTTACAGAAATTCACTTAATAAACACATAGATCTTGCACTGAGCAAATGCAAACTATTTGAATGTGAGACCATAGTCATAAAATAAGTCAAATTCTGTACAAGACTAGAACTAACATTCTCCTATCAGATGTACAGTGGCTGTTTTGTAAACTTAGCAAGGATTCAGCATTAGTCAGCTAGAAATTACTTTCTGTCATGAGGCATACAATGGGTCTTGATCCTGACTTATTAACACACATCCACATCAAATTCCATGAATTCTGTCTAAAAGACAGCAAGAGTACTGTGTCACAATAATTTTATGGCCATAAACAGGAAATTAAATTACCTGGCTACATAAAATGAAAAAAAAAGGAGGTACGAGAAAAACTGTCTAATATTATCACAGGAATTTCTAAGAACAGAGATAACAATGCTGTGCTGGTAATGTTGCTAACTCCTCTTCCTAAAGCTGTATTGTGTTTGTCCAAAGTGGGGAATCTCATCTGGCACTTTTTAACAAAGCTGACTGACAGTACAACCTGTTTAGTGCTGGCATAGAAAATTCTTTAGGAGTGCTTGAAGTGTACTCCAAAATGTCTCAAAGAAGGGATGCAGATAGCCTTTTGAAGTCCTTTCAGCCCTCAGCCTTCCACGACTTTTATGTAATAGACAACCAGACAATCCCAATGCTGTCCCAAATGTATTTGAATACTTAAGTACCTTGCAGGTACAGATGCCAGTTTCTTCTTCACAACCACAAAGTCCTTCAGCGTCATCGCACATCTCTGCTTTGGTTCCACTCAAGTCACAGTCACAGGTAACACAGTCTGGATAGTCCCTGTAGCCTAATGCACACCTGGAACAGTCTTGCCCTTGAAATCCAACTTTGCAATGGCAGTGACCCGTCAATACATCACATTGGAGATTGGTTGAACCAATGTCACTACAGTTGCAAGCCTTAGATGAAAAGAAGAAAAGTTCATAAATAGCCGACCTTTAAAATCAATTTTGTTACAAAAGAAACAGCCTAGTAAATTTAGAGCCCTTAAAACTCAATGTTTGTCAATAACTACTATTAATAATAAAAGGGAAGAACTTGCATATAGAAATGGGGTTGTCTCGTTTGTATTTGAACAAATAACTGAATTTATAGTAAACAGTGGATGGCAAAAAGTAAGAAACTCTGTTGATCCTCAAATCTGGGTTGGAAATCAAAGGTGCTCAAGGAACTTGTTCCAGGAAAAGAAAACCTACAGACTTTATTTAAAATACTATATATTGAGTGCAGCAAGTAAATCAAAATCACATTACATAAATGCTAGATAAAATAAATTCACAAGCACAATAATTTTATAAACATGATAGAAAGAAACATTTTAATACTGGCATTCTTAAGATCTGAAGAAGCATTAATTGGGTCTACATCTTGCTCAAGCTTCATCTACTATTTGATGAGGAACCAAGAATCTCATTGCATCCAATGGTGCGAAGCTGAGCATACACTGCAGCTCAGTACCAAAGGAATATTGTTCCCTGGCAGAGCCCGTTCTTCTTTATGCAATCAGTAATATGAACCTGTTATTACAAATACACAAAGTGGATGTACTTAATTCATCATTCCTTTTGGAAGCAGATCTAATCTTCAGTTTTAATTTCATATTTATAGTTACTTAACAAGTCCAATTTTGCTCTGTGGTTATTTCAACAATGCAGGCAAAGGTATATTCTATTTATCACGACCTGACTGTGAGCATTTTCCCTGAGTCTTCTTTCCTCATCATGTTTCTTTGAGATAAAAAGCATGTTAAACACTCTGCTCAAAGACCCATAAAATGTATTAGCATCACTATGTATTCTTTAGCATTCTTCACAAATTTGCTGCTCACCATTGGTATTCTTTGTATTAAGCAGCTTTAATTCAAGCAGCAAGCACTAGGTATGACACTGCCTAGTCAAATACATTTTATGACCAAATAACTTGGCAGCTTTGACTCCCAGATACCATTAAAGGTCTACAGCTCTGAAGGTCAAACACTAATTTAAGAATAATAATAACAGAAAGAAAATTACATATATTTCAGTCTCTATCTATACATAAGATAAGTAAAGACTCTAAGCTACAATTAACTGTGCTTTAGAACGCTTGAAAAGGGTTGCAAGCAAATCATGACTACAGCTCTTCTCCATCACTGCACCCAGAAACGGAGGCTGATTGTCAAGAAAATTGCAAGAAACAGAGCCAAATGAAGCATCCCACTAATGTAATGAGTGTTGCAGTAACAGACCAGCTAGTTTTCTCAAAACATCTCCCCCATTTAATCCATGTAGAGAGCATGTAAGAACCTTTCCAGGGTTTGCCAATGGACACTGCACCAGCTCTCTACATGCCACTGTTGACTATTGAGCATAGGGAGCCTCTGCTAGGACTGTTACCTGGAGATAACGGTATATTTTGTTGCATCAAGAAAGAACTAAAATACCTTAGAGTAATTCTCTGTGATGCTATAACCAAAAGAAATGTTAAACAATTTAGCATAACTGAACAGTTACACATTTAATTAAACTTGATCATTGGCAAGTGCTGTGCATTCACCTTATGAAAGGAAAATTTCAAGGGAAATGCAGAGGGATGAGCACATTCTATTTGCAGCACACTAGGTAAGAATGACAGTAGTAGCTAGCTGACAGAGCAGTGGTTTTAATAATGGTTGCCAAGTAAGTTGCTATAAATTCCTAAGACAGCGAACTCTGAAGAGGTACCATAGAACTATTTTGTAATAATTACTCTAAAAAAGAGAGGAAAAAAAAGAAAACAATTTGGCTGATACTTGTCAAGCACTTACTGCATATAATGACAGATCTTGTCAAGTTGATTATATTTGTGTTTCTCCATTAAAATTACCTATTAACTTCATGTAATTCTGAGCTTTTTTAACATTTCAACATTTATTCAATAGAAGTTGGCCCAATACCTTATCTGTCAGGAATTTACTGCATGAACAAAATTGTTGTAAATGGCTCCTACTCTTTGGATCTGCACTGAGTTGGCATTTTATCATTTAACTATAAAAATTATAGAGATAATGGGAATTACCATTTTTCCATTCACAAAACATTAACTACCTTGTACCATTTTAATTTCAAATATTCAGAAAAAAGCATGCTGTGACTTTCAGGATAAGCTACATTTCATTGTTCTTAAAACCATATCATCACTTCTTGATAAGCACAGAAACTTTTTTTGTTGTTATAAATCTGGTTTAGTTATCACTTTTTAAGGAATTTAAAGTTAGAATCCACACTTCAAAATTTTAATATGATCTATGCACTTACCCAGAATAGACAGTCTAAACAGTTTTCTTAGAAGGTTCCTCAATAAACACTTTACAGTCTGATTTTTTTTTTTGTAATGTCAGCATGTTACACTAAAACTTTGAGACTGAGATTATTAAAACAAAGAGTCTAATTCTGACATTAGTATAAGGTGAATTGCTTTTAACAGCCATGGCTTCTTGGTCAGCCTACTATACCTTGCAGCCAAGTTTAGGAGAGAGTCCCCAGTGATTTTCTTCACAAAGTTCACATTTTGATCCCTGAGTGTGAGGGGGACAAATGCATTGGCCAGAATCAGCATCACAGTTGTTCTGAGTATGAGCACAGTCACAGGCTGCAAGAGAAATAGGATCAAATAGTTAACTTCAGCCTTGCTTTAGCTACAGAGCAGAAACTCCAAGACTACTGACAGTTCTATTTTTCTTAATTATGCAGTACACTTTATCCATTCCACTAGGAACTCCTTGCCATCCCTACTCTCTGAGAAATAAATTATGACCACAGTAACATTTCATCTTTTTATTGATAGCCCATTAATGCTTCTTGACATCACCTTTTTTTGGTGGTTCAAAAAAGCAGTGCTGCATTTCCACAGGGAAATTAACAAAGCCAAATAAAATTATGTGGAGAAGAGTAAATCTTTAGGAAAAAAATAATTCTATTATAGAGGATACAAAACTCATCAGGATATATGACAACGTTCTCAAGGAGGTCAAAGGATTAATCTCAGGAATTAGTACTTTTCAATAATTCTTTAGTGAATAATAGGGATGGATAACTATTTTGATAATAGCTAACTGCTGCAGGAAGTACTTGTCTATTTAAGAAATGCAATACTTTTCCTGGTAAAAAGCAGAAATTCAGAGAAAACGCAGGCTCATTAGCTATACTGTGTTGAAAAGGGTATCTTATTACCATGATACGTTAATCACAGGTTTTTGACAGCATGCTCTCTGTTTGGATTAGCATTTTGCCCTGTATCATGAGTAAAAATCACACACATCCAGGTGATGACGGGAAAAAAGAATCAAAGACAGCTTATCAAAGTATGAAATATATTTTTAAGAATTAAATTAAAAAACAAGGTAAAAACTGTAAGAGTAGTAGCTCTTAACTTTTATAATTGCAGAAAGAAAGAAGTTTCTATTCTCTCTGAAGGACTGAAGGGTTTTGTGAAGAGACAAAGGAGCTATTGAGGATGTAATACTCCTCTCATACAACCTTTATGAGTTGTTATTTCATAGTCATCACCTTTTACAAGGAACTACACAATAAGTAATCAAAGAAATGTTTTGTTTCCTAGCTTAATCAAAGTATTAGGAGACCATTCTATAGATTTTTCTTGATAGTTATCAAAACAACTGACCTTTGCCAGAGTTGTACATAAAATATATTGCTGAAAGAAATTCTAGACAAACCCAGCAAGGATCATGGGTTAGAGCTTACGTGTGCAACCACGATCCTGGAATGCATAAAAGCCATGAGCACAACGATCACACTTTTCTCCAGCCACTCCTGGTACACAGTGACACTGCCCCTGATCATCGCAATCCTCGGAATCTGAGCCAAATTGACTACAGTTGCAGGGAATGCAGCCAAGTCCACTAAGCAGGCCATAATAACCATTCTGTCGGACAGGAAGCAAATACATATGAGCTATATTTTGTAAATTTTTGAAAACAATACAATGTACACTCTTACTTTCTCTTGTTTACTTTCCCTGCTATCTGACCTATATGAATACTGGTCAGCACTGAGCGGCTGATGCAGGAGAACACCCTGGCCTTATCTAGTCACTGTTCCTGTTATATGCAAGTATGCATTTGGGTGAAAAAGTGAACACTGTAACAATCTTCTTGTTCTCTGACCTCATCAGTGAGATTTTATGTTGTAAAATCTGAAGTTATTTTTATTTAAAGATTTCCAAAAGGTGAGAGTGGGCTGTGCTGGTCAGACACAGATTTCTGTGAATGTGAATGGAAGACCAGAACAGACCAGGTCAGTGACCTATAGTACATCTGAACTGAAAGATATTCAGTTGGGCTGGCACAAGGGCAGCAACTGGGCACAGATTTCCTGCTCTGGTCTCTGAGGCAGTCCTACTCTTTGCAAAGGCTGGAAATTGCTGTTTTGTATCACCAGTGAATATCTCCTTGTTCTTATAATAGGCCTGCCTTTTAGCTGAATTCTATTTTGGTGTTCAGTCATGATGTATTTAGTATCACCAACCACATTCTTCAGATATCCCCACTTAGATTTCATTTTGCAGAAGCACAATGTTAAGAACCCTTGAGGTGTGTTGGCTGTGTATGGTTTGGTTTTTTGGTAAGCCAATCACAACTGCACATTGTCACTCAGCTCAGCACAAGCCTGAGCACCCCTATGCAGAACGGTGACAAGTCAACAACATAGCCTGACATCTGCAAAGGGCATAGGTAGAGAAATCTGCTGCTACACAGACAAATCTTTGGCCTCTGCTTCAGCAACTTCCCCACTGAACATAGTTGCTACTATTCTCTGTATTTGTTCTAATCAATATCTACAAATAAATAGGGAGACCAAAATACAAGAAAATGCAGATATTAGGAACAGGCAAATATTTGCTTACCAAGCACTTATCACATCTTTCACCAATCACATTTGATTTACAGTGACAGAAGCCTGTCTCATGGCGGCAAGTACTTGAAATGGAACCATTCACATGGCACTCACAGGCTTATATTAGACAAAAAGAATACAAAAAAAATCATTAATGTCTATCTATATGCATTCATTGTTACACAGAATTCAAAACTTGGTATAAATGTGTGTTTCACCTGTTTATATCCCACAGATGTTAATATACTACAGTAATACCTGTACTTCATTTTTGGGCTAAAAGACAAAAAAAGTCTGTGGGCAGATACACCTGAGAAGTTCGTTTCTTCCAGCCCCATATCTAACATTCAGAAGGTCTACAGCAGGTCACTGAAGAAACGGTATTAAGCAAGCCAGTAAGTTTCAGGAATGCAAAGTGTCAGACCCAGCATAATTCTTTCCTTCCTCAGGCTAATTCAACCCCATAGTTTTCAGCCCGCAGTTGCCAACACACAACTTGAAAGTTAAATCTTTCAGCAAAGGTGCCTATCTCTCTATCCATCCATCTACATCACATTTTTGTGTTCTTTAAATTTTGAGAGTAATAATAATAGCTTACCACGACAGCTTTTCTCAGTCACTGCATCCCCATAATATCCATCAGCACACTTTTCACAATGGTGACCTGCTGTGTTTCCCAGACATTTCAGGCATTGTCCTGTGAAGGTATCACAGTAGCCATCTTCTTGTGGGTTTACATTGCCATTACATTTACAAGGAGCACATGACTGTCCAGGCAGAAGTGGATTTCCATAGTAACCATTAGCACACCTGCACCAGAGATTAAAACTATCAGTTGGAATGTGGTCATGCCAAACACTCTGCCCACTCAAGACAGTACTTCTTATTAAGTTTTTATCTAAAGTGTCTCTGTATTACAAGCAAAGACAAAATGGGAAATTCATTAGGAATATTGCGTACATTTGGTATGAACAATTCAAGGCACGTGGGATGATGAATGGCTAGAGATGTATAATGACATAGATATTTTACCCAAAGCTAGTGTACATACCTTTCACACTGAGAACCAGTATAGCCTGGAAGACACTTGTCACAGACAATTCCACCTCCTTCACTCAGTTGGCAAGTAGGACTGAAACTATCAACAATAGTTAGTATCAATATACAGAACCACAAAACTTCTACAGACATAAATATCCACCCTTCAAGTCCATGCACCTATCTATATAACCAGGTAATTTTTATTTTTCTGGATTAACGTCAATGCCTTAAATATGACAAATTGTTAAAATAAAGTCATCATTTTCAAACACTCTTCTTGAGATTTCTTTTCTTTTAAAGAAATGGAAGATTTTAAAACTTCCTAAAACCCTGGCCCCCATTTTGGCACATCTGTCCAATTTACGTGCTGAGCTCCAGTTTTTCACATGCAACACTTATGTCCTCCTGTTGTTTTCTCAAACAACATGAAAAATAACAGTGATTTTGCTGCCAAGTTCAAGGACAGATTGAAGTATTACTTTTTCCCTCCATGCACAAACAGCACCTGTCTTAGCTTAGTCTACACATTTGTCTACCTGGAAAAGCAATGTTTCTATGAGATACAATCAAATGAAGAGGGAGAAAAAAGCCTTCTCTTTGAGATTTCACATTTTTTCTTCACCTCATTTTTGCCAAAGATGCAAAATAAAATCTCACATAAGCAGCTTACTTGTTTGCAGCAGAACTCAGAGGACAAGCACAGGGCTGGCAGTCCTCAGATGTTCCTTGGGATGGACTTCCATAGAAGCCAGGCAAGCACTGATCACAGAAAGGTCCTGTCGTGTTGTGTTGACAAGCCTATAAGATATGGAAGAAGTCCTTTCATATTTACTTTTGATGTTTTTTTCAGCCCCTAGGGATCCCTGCAGGAGTCTGCATACAGTATAACATTCAAGGAGACAGCTATAAAGAGCAAACTAAACTTTGAAAATAAGTGTTTTTTTCCCTGAGTCTTAACAACAAACCCTGTTTCTTTCCTACATTTTAGAATATACTTTACACCATGAAAGCAGCCAAAATATTTAGACATAAACTTAAACATACTTCCTATATTGCACATATTTGAAGTAACAAACTTCTTGTACACATCTCTACTGTTGTTTAGCCATTGTATTTCTGGGATCTTTAAATTTTATAAGACATCTGAGAGCTAAATTCTCTCTTCAGAAGACAACGTGTAAATTCCACTGATGTCAGCCATGGAAGATGCACATATATACAAAACCAGATAGTCACTCAAAACACTGCTTAAATTTGTTCATTTCAGGAAAATTTTTGTTGCCACCTGCAGCAGGCAAAGTTATGATTTTTATTAGCCAGTATATGGTGACCTTTTTTATTTTAGTTCTGATTACTCTCCACTTGAAATGATAAACTGAAACAAACTCTTTACAGAAGAACACTTTAATGAAGCCTCCTGAACATATTCTGAAGTAAACAATGAAAAGCAAGAAAAATAAACACTTGATACCCATAGCTTGAAATTTACATACATTGTAAACTTGTCTCCCACTGCCAAAATGCTCTTCTAATTCCTAAATAGATGCTTAAACCACAAACATTTTGAAGGATGACTTACAATGCAAACACCATGTATATCACACTCAGATGCATGCCCGTTGCATCTGCAGGGTTGACAAATACCTCCAAAGAGTATTCCATCTACACGATAGTACCCAGGGAGACAGGACTGAAAAGAAACAAGAGGAAATAAGCAGTAGCATTGTGCATATTAAAAATACACATCAAAACATTTTCAAAGAGCCCGCTTCCGAACACCCACCATCTGACTCAATCACATTGTGGTAACTGAATGCTCTTTCAACTCTATTGATGTCATTGAGGCTCTTTTCTGGTGTTTTGGTTTTGACTTCCAGTGGATAAAGGGGATAAGAATTAACTCCATGAAACTTTGATTCAGACCTTTGTCCCCTGGAGGCACATAAATTAAATTTTATACAGCTGAATATGTGAAGTTCTTATTATGGGACAATAAAAAACAGATGTTCAGTCTCCTCTGTGGAGTCATTAACGATGCTATGGCACAAGGCCTCACAGTGAAATTTATTTGTCAAAATAACTCCTGCTATTCTGCAGATGGTGCTCAGCCTCCCTAATCTTCTATTCACAGATATAGAAGACACCACATTGCGAAATACATTTGACTCTTGTCAGATCTTCCAAAGGCTAGCATTGCTTCCCTGCCAAGATTCCTTATTGCCTCCATAAACCTAATGACATAAAACAGAAATACACTGTACGCAATTCAGATTCAGGAAAAGTGCTCTGAATAGAGTAAGGTAAGCTCAAAACAGCTTCAGAGAGCTTTTACAGCTACTCCCTCTGCAACACTGATGCCCTAAAGTATATCACCATCTTTTAGCGACACCAAATAGAATTCAAGGAACAAGTTTAAAACCCCATTTAGTGTATCTGGAAGAAAATACCTACAGCACCGGGTACAGTAGAGTAGACAGCATTTCACCACAGAACATATATTTTTATTGCAGTATAATTAAAGGCAGCCTGCTTTCAAAACCTAGACACTTTCAGATAGGAGGTAATTTTGTGCACACAAAACACTCTAAAAGATTACCTCACATGATACTCCTGTGTAACCCTGAGGACATTCACAGAATTCCACATCTGGTGCTGAAGTAAGATCTATAACATTTGCACTTGCAGTATCCAGGGTCACAGTGTCCAGCCTAGGATCAAGCACGAAGACATCACATCACACCCCAAACTTGATCTTGAATAAAATCTGCTTCTAGGGGACTAACACAAACACTGCTGAGTGCTGCTCCCTGGCAGTGACAACTCAGGACTAGGCATAAACTTCTGTTGTAAAAAGGCTATGATCACAGTCTTATCACTGTACTTGCAGTTTGGGGAGTAGTTGTGCCCTCCTCCTGCTATCATTATTGTTACTAACATTGCCTCTTCTCCTGTGGAGAGGTTTAAACAAAACCTTCCCCCTCTGTCATGGTATTAGAGGTTTATCAGTATACTTCACTTCTGCATATCCTGGAGAAAACAGGGATCTGTAAGGATTGATGCAGAAACTGCTAATGCTGACTTGAGACTGCGGAATGACCAGTTAATCCGTTCCAGCTCAATTTCCCTATTAAGCACTCCCTTAGAGACGAGCATCAGTAACATCTATAAACAGACACTAAAAGAAATTACAGCCAACATCTTTACTGGTAGGTTTTCAATAGTCAGTGATGGATTAACTTGTCACATAGAAAATAAGCATACTGTTGAGAGTTTTGGAAGTATTTCCTTCTCACAAAGCCACGATTGTAATAAGGCTTTCAAGCAGTATTACTTTAAAGCAGAAAACAATGCTTCTGCTACCAGATAACTTTAAAACAACCATATGCTCTTTTCCACACAATCCACATGAATTTATTTGGGGGACAAGTCTGATCTTGAGAAAATTATATTAAAAAAATGGGGTTTTTTTCCAGAAATTATTAACTTAAAACTTTAGGAATATTGCCACTACAAATAGTTTCATATGCTAAAAAATAATAGAAGCATATAGATTACCTTGACTGTTTTCTCTGCCTCACCTGTACACAGCTTTTTTGGCAATGTTGTAGTTGGCCCTGATCAGAAGATGGGTTACGTTTACCAGAACAGTCATCAACCTTTCACGGTCTATAGCTTTTTTTGTATTGAAGTCTATGAAATTTTCTGACACAAATCTCACTGCATTAGAGTATTCCTCATATGGCTGCAACGACAAGCCTGCTGCTCTTGTACTCAAAACCTGTCCATTACCCTGAAAGACAGAGAAAAAAAATTTCCACATTTGCATGTAAATTTCATTTAAGAATAACATTTAGTGTCAGTTATACATCCAAATAACACAGAAAAGAGACAATCAAACCAGTTTTCTTGCACTAGGAAAAAAGTAAGTAAAAGGTCTGCATTTTCTATGGCTTCAGGAAGACTACAAACCCACTCTTTCACCTGGTTCAGAGATTTCAGAAATATTTGATCTTTGGGAAAACGAATCAAATTTCAAAAACCAAGCTTCTCTACAAAACAGAATCTCTTTTCTCCTTTGTTCTATTGCTAAGTACATTTTAGAAAATGCTTTTTTTTTAGATGCCTGAATATTGAGCCTTACTTTTTAACTGCAACAGAAATCTGGAAAAATAAGCAATCAGCAAGAACACTCACCTATTGCATAAATATAAATCCTTCCAGCTTATCATTGCTTCTTTTCTAAATAGAGCTACTTGTACATTTGGTAATGAGCACTTCACCTGTTTACACAAAGCTTAAAATTTACGTATTTATCATTTAAAATTAGCATTGTATACCTACAGTTTCAGAGAAATAGACTAGGAAATCACATAAATGATAGTAATAACATCTTAGTAGTGACATTCGAGAAGAGACTTTAAACTGACAGAATACTGCTACAGAAATACTATTTTATTCTCCTTTTTTTAACCTCTTCATAGATTCCAAATAATGTCTTAATAATAAGAAACTGAAAAAAATCCACCTGAATGATGACATCCACACTAGATACTATATCACTGTCCACGCTCTCCATTGGAATGTCGTAAGATACTGTATACTTCAAATATCCACCAAAAGCTGTGAGCTGAACAATAAAAAAACAAAGGTTTAACAACATTATAACCTCCAACCAACACAAAGAAGTAATGTGGGACAGTACAAAATCCAACTGAAAGTATATAGTCTTATAAATACCACCTTTCACGGAAAATATAACATGCTGTGTGCATCAACACAGGAACAAGCAATGACTTGTTGCTGTGCAGGTGGAAAAAGCTAGCTGAAGGCTCTACAGATGATTCAGGTAAGTGCCTACATTCACTGAAACACCTACAGGACTTTCAACAAACAGCAGAGGTTTACAGTATCATCCTAGCCAAGGGGCATAGCATGTTGGAGTTAGTCACATTTCATATTCCACCCTTCAGGCTCCTTAGCCCAACAACTGCTTCGCAGTAAGTTAAAGAGTAATATCAACAGATTAACCTATATTAAATGGATAAGAGATGAGAATTTAAATGAACATTGCCCTGTGCAAGGCTACTCCTTAATGTTACACTTCTGATACTTGTGTTCATTTACTGTGTCACCAGACTAAGCAACGAGGTTGCACGGGCACAGAGACGGGAACAAAACTAATTCAACAAGGCTGCAGGGTCCTCTCCACTCAGCATTGGTGAGGCCACAACTGGAGTTCTGAGTCCAGTTCTGGGCTTCCCAGTACGAGACAGATGGAAATTCAGGAAAGAGCCCAGGAAAGAGCCACTAAGACAATTAAGAGCCTGGAGCACCTCTCATGTGACGAAAGATCGAGTACAGGGACACAAAGAGAAGGCTCAGGGGAATTGCACAAATATCTGAATGGAAGGTACAAAGAGAACAGAGCGAGGCTTTTTTCAGTGGTGCCCAGTGCCAGGACCAGAGGCAATGGGCACAAACTAAGACACAGGAGATTCTCCCCAAATATCAGGTAACACGTTTTATTGTAAGGGTGACCGAGCATCGGCAGAGGTTGCACAAGGAGGTTGTGGAGACTTCATCCTTGGAGATGTTCAGAAGGATCTCTCTGGACATGGTGCTGGGTAACCAATTCTAGGTGGCCCTGATTGAGCAGAGAGGTAGGGCAACATGACCTCCAGAGACAGTTTCCAAACTCAACTGTTCTGTGATTCTGTCGCATAAAATGGGAGACTCAAAGCTTTAGGTAGTAACTAGGGCAAAAGTTAAAGACTAGTTGGCTGGAAAACAATAAATATAAAATGGGAGATGGCCAAGAGTAAGGTAAGAAGAATTTAATAGTCCTATCTCCTGTGTTGGGCAAGATGCCAAGGGTGTAAGCTTTGGATAGGATCCAAGAGTGTGGATATATACATTAACAATAGTCAAGAGAAAAAAAGAGAGATTCTATTGTGTCAAAGATAGATAGGCAGAGAAGGAAGTAGGGAGATCAATGTGCACAAAGAGCTAGAAGAGGATCCTAAGAATATCTGGCCAGGAACATTAAGATTTGAAGAGCAGAGATAGATTGAGAAGTCTGGTAATGTTGGGGGTTGATATGTAATTTTTAGTTACAGAAATTATATATTTAGAGCAATACAGTATGATTAAAATAAGAGAAACTAGGTAAGAATTTTGACTCCAGCTGAGAACTTACTTTATTTCCTAGATATGGCTCAGGTGCTGACCAGTAGTAAGTATGTTTCAGTACTTTTACCACCTCAGTGTTGTTAATACTTATTTGATGGGGTCCATCAAATTGGCTTCTCTGAGGTTGCACGCTCCTTGTATTATACAGATCAGTAACAACCCATTCAGTCATGTCTGATATCTGCAAGAAAGAATAGTAATATTAACAGAGTCAGACATTGCATCACTGAGAAAGCAATCACTAAACTTAACCGCTCCCCAGATATTCACTCAAACTGATGGATCTGTAACACTTTCATTAACCCAGCCTGACACTGAGTACATGCAAAAATGACACTTCAGGCTGAAATCATCCCTTACTACTTTATTAGAAGGGGAGAAAAATAAAAAAAGCACGATTTTCATCCTCCCAATAAAATTAGCACTATACTTAAGTAATTCCCTGAGACTGAATTAAAGAACTTCAAGGGCTTTGAGATCTATCATGCCCATTTATAGATAAGGCTGAGCTGGAGGAAAGTTAAATCCAGAGTCCCAGAAGAGGAAGCAAGATGAGAGAACTTTGTACTTCTCACTGAACTAGTTTTATACAAGTATCTGAGAATTTCAGTCAATTTGATGTGGTTTTCTCTCATTTTATTGGTGCACAAAACAGGGACTAACACGTGACTAGCTCTGCAAAGATATAGAAGGAATTTGGTGAAAAAAATAGCATCCCCAAAGTGTCCTAACTCACAAAAGGTCTATTCAGAAGACAGTGTTATTTATAAACACTTTGTTTTCTATGAAAAAGTATTGCAATACAAGCAGAGGTCACTCTAGCCTTGCCCAATAGGTATGCGAGCAAGACAACAGATCTGGATTCACGTCTTCAATACGCAAAGACACATTAACATCATACGGTCAGAGAAAAGCTCATTTTTCCAGTCATCATTGTAGCCTCAACAACCCAGTGCTTCTGGTATTACTTCTGGGGCCAAAGCCTGCACTGGGATGACACATTGACTACCTCAGAGCTGCAGGATAACACTGAAAATCCTCTCCTGTGTAAGGAGACACATGCCAGAATTTGGAGTTAACTTGGGCGCATGTCAAAAAGAAATATGATACACGCAGCTGCCAGAGGAAAGAGTATTAGTTCATAGATGTAATGTATAAATACCTGACTGATGGGCCATGTTAGGCTGTCACAGACATCAGAAACCCCAAAGCAGAAACACTCTGTGCAGCCCTGAGGATTTCTTTCTTGCAAATTGTAGAATCCTGGCTTACAGAGATCACAGTTTTCACCTTCTACATTTTCCTGTCAATGGCATAAAACATTTGTTTTGCATCAGCATCATTATGGTAACAAATACAGTGGATTAAATAGGATTTAGGCCTAACAGCATTCAGAAAGTTATAAAAGAAAACAGATTTCAGCACAGTAGGATTACTGAGTAAGACTCAGAGCTTAAAACTAAAACTCATTGGAAAAATCCATCAGAATTTGCCAGTTCATCAAAATCTAAACATACTCTGGCAAGGTCTCTAATTACAGTGAAATTTTAGCACACAGGCAGGGTTTGAAAAGCTTCTGCCAGCTTGCCAGTCTACTTCTCTTGTAGCTTGAGTTTGCACATTGCTCTGGAAAAGAAGTTCCCACGTTCACTGTATCCAGATAGCCTACATACAGCGTAGCTCACCTTTTAAGACCAGGCTCCTGAAACTACCACAGCCAGCTCCAAGACAACAGTTTCTCAACCATCTATGAATACTTACATTGTGTTCCCTACCACTGCTGCCACTTCTTCCTGGAGGAACACCACATACAGTTATGCTAGCAGGAAGCTCTTCCTCCTAATATGCTCTGGCTAAGGTAAAGAAAGTCCTACTCCAAAAGCAGAGGTGCTCCGTATTCCTTCAGCTTCTATCACTGGCCTGCTGCCTCCTTGTCATGCGAACTGAGTAGTTCAGAGCATACTGTTACACAACTCTTTCAATGTAGAATTCACAGAGAAGAAAAAATCCAAAACAGAGGACCAAAATTCCCTCTTGTAAAACTTGTATAGATAATATATCAGTAGTTATTCAAAAAGTTTAGACAAGTGCTGCTGACAAGCAAAACAGTAGGGAAAAATATTCAGTAAATGCCCACAAAGCTGTGTAAACAGTAGATCTCCATGGGTACTTCTACACAGTAAGATATAGAATATTTCCCACTGTCAGTGACAAGTTTCTGATCATGTCTTAGTTTCATATTGGGACAAGACCTGGACACACATCACTCCCTCGTCTCTACCTTTGTTTTCCACTATGGCAAAACTCCACTACAAAGGCAAAGAGAACTTTACCGAGCACCCACAAAGCTCCCTCATACTCATGGTTAGGACACCAAATTGCAGGGCATACGTTGTAGCACACCTGTCTATTTTGAGAAGACCTGTAGGAGCTCTTCATTGCAATTTGAAACACAAAGCCTGTGGACCAAATTCTGCATCCAGAAGCAGTTGCCAGCGTAACTTCAGCCAAAAGAGTCACTCCAGCTTCCAGACTTGGATCAGAATTGGTCCAGTGGAGCAAACCTTAGGCTTACCAGACAGAAATCGGAGACCTTTGGTGGCAACACCATCAAATGCCTCTTCTTCTGGACCAGTGTTCTGCATGCCAAGTTCACATAATACATCTTTAAATAGGCATATTATGTTCTTTTGAAAGCGAAATATGAACTTTAAAAACTATATGAAAAATTTATGATCCCCAGCTTTGATTCAAAGGCCAAGAACAACTGCTTTCAATTTGTTAATATCCAGACTTGGAAAAAATCTCATACAAGGGGTTTCCTGAGATAACAAGATTTTAAAATCTTGGATTTTTTACAGAAGTAATACTTATATACTCTTTTAAGCGTTTTTATTTCTCAGTCTGCAGGATATACTTGGATCACAGATTTCGTTTTGTGTCTGTAACATTATTAGACAGAAATTATTTTTTTCTTATTGAAAAATAAAAATCTTACCCAATGACTAGACTTCAAGAGCTGTGTTTCTGAAAAGATCAAATATTATGAAATTCAGAGTATAAAAATTACTATCTTGCACTACTGTGTTCATGGAGACTGCATAAGCTTAGAAAACCTATCTCCTTTGTTTGATATTTGTAGCACACAACTTTTCTCCTTTGCTTTCACCTCTATATGTGGGCTGTTGACTGGTAACACTCTCAGGTGATCTGGCCTCAAAATTCTTTACTCCAGGCTTATGTCCACAACAGCACAGAAAGGGGACAGTTTCTCATTCAGTCTATACCACCACTTTCACCAGTTAGCTGTGTCAACTGATATAGCCTTACTCTAGCTCAAAACCAAGCAACTGGTTGCATCTCCTTTTTTGTATTTATTTAGAGTCTGCTTTCACATTCTGGTTATTTATATGTTTGATATTTTGGATCAGATACATTATGCAAAAAGACTAATAAGATCCAAAAAAATCATCAAACAAACCATGGGGGTTTTGGTTCCTGTTCACTGTCATACTTGGCAACAAATACATAAATTACTAGCTAACATTTGGTTAAAAAAAATAAGGGTAACTTCTTTAAATATTGACACATAGCTTTGCAATAAAGCTCAGCAGAATCTACAGCTGCAAGATATTTCAAGGGATTTGGATATTTACCAAAACATAAAAGAAGTCTGTAGAACTGATCTCTTTTTAAACATTTCTTTATGGTTTGTATTTTGTAATCAAACAAATCATATTTCATACATACATCTAACATAATTGTTCCAATACTTCTTTCCAAATGCATGCTCTTTCTTCACACAAAGTAGATGTCACAAACACATCTTTTCTTTATAGGAAATCAGTGTCTCTGAAAAGAAATATCAGCTCATCCCGAAAACCAAACCCAGCTAGGCATACTGTCATTCTCTCTGTGATTCTTCCTCACACATGTGCAGGTATTATTTGATTATAATATAAGTCTGGCCCATTAATATAGAAAATTGTGTATCAGTAACATAAAGAACTTTTCAACATAAACTAACATATTTTTCAGTACAGAGTAATTTTAAGTTCTACATTCTCAGGTGCACAGTTACACCAGGTTACTTCCTACAAAAGAAGTGATCTGTCCACTTAATGAAGTAGCTTCCCTTATTGAAAAGGAGGTTACAAATCAATCCACAGGTTGGATTTTAAACAAAAATGAGACTTGAATACTCACTTTGCAAAGACAAGGTTCTGTGCATGGATCTTCATTGATGCTACCTATCAGGCTGCAGTTACAACGCAGGCAGTTTGGGTAGCCCCGATACCCAAATGCACAATGATCGCATTTTTCTCCTGTGTAACCTTCTCTGCATTGACATTGACCTGGTCCAGTCCCTTGAAAAGCAAAAACAGAGAAACCAGTAAATAAAAGCTGTAAGCTGGATTCAAGATATCTCAGAAGGTGCAAGTAATTTAGCATTCCTTTTTTTTATTACACTCCATAACATATTCCACACAGATACTTGGCATAACGTCAGTCTCACCATCTACTTTTCATGTTTATAGAACCAGATGCACAGAAACTGCAGCAAAATGGGTTTTGTGACAGCTGTAACAGCATACACAAGCAACAGCACTGGATCTCAATTCCTCACATTGTTTTATATAGCCAGAATCTGCCATCCCCACACAACAATGCACTCAGGTAAACAAATCACAGAACCATTTAGGTTGGAAAAGGCCTTTTAAGATCATGGAGTCCAAATATTACACTACCAAGTCCACCACTAAGCCATGTCCCTAAGCACCACATCTCCACATCTTTTAAATACTTCCAGGGATGGAGACTCAATCACTTCCCTTGGGCAGCGTGTTCCAGTGATTGACAACCGTTTCAACTAGCCTAAACTTCCCCTGGAACTACTTAAGGCTATTTCTTCTAGTCCTATCACTTGTTACTTTATAGAAGAGACAAACACCCACATCACTACAACTTCCTTTAAGGTAATATTGAGAACAATAAAGTCTTCCCCTCTCTGCCTCCTCTTCTCCAGACTAAATGATACAAGTTCTCTCAGCCACTCCTCACAAGACTCGTGCGTCAGACCCTTCACCAGCTTCATTGCTCTTCTTTGGACACGCTCCAGCAGTCTGATACCTTTCTTGTAGTGAAAGACCCAAAACTGAACACAGCACTAAGCACAGGAGGATAATCACTTCCCTAGCCCTGCTGGCCACATCATTTCTGGTACAAGTCAAGATGCCATTGGCCTTCTTGGCAAGCTGGGCAAACTGCTGGCTCATGTTCAGTCAGCTGTTGATCATCACCCTCAAGTTCCTTTCTGCTGGACAGTTTTCCAGCCATTCATCCCCGAAGCTGTTGGATTGCATAGGGTTGCTGTGACCCAAGTGCAGGGCCCAGCACTTATCCTTGTTGAACACCATAAGGCTGGCCTCGGTCTGTTGATCCATCCTGCCCAGATGCCTCTGTAGCGCCTTCCTGCCCTCAAGATTAACACTCCCAACCAGTTTGGTGTCATCTGCAAATTTACTGAGGGAGCACTCAATTCCCTTATCCAGATCATTGATAATGACATTAAACAGAGCCAACCCCAACACTGAGCCCTGGGGAACACTGATTGTCCCTGGCTACCAACTGGATTTAACTCCATTCACCACAACTCTTCAGGCACAGCCACCCAGCCAGTTTTTTACCCAGCGAAGAGTACATTCGTCCAAGCCATGAGCAGCCAGTTTTTCCAGGAGAATGCTGGGGGAAATGGTGTGAAAGGCTTTACTACGGTCTAGGTAGGCAACATTCACAGGCTTTCCCCTCATCCACTAAGTGGGCCACCTTATCATAGAAGGAGTGAGCCAGGGCCTGCTGATTGGGCCAGTCACCTGGTTATCCTGTAAGAACCGCATGATGTCACCCAAGATGATCTGCACTATAACCTTCCCTGGCACTAAGGTCAGGCTGACAGCCCTGTAGTACCCCATATCATCCTTCTGGCCTTTCTTGCAGATAGGTTTCACATATGCTAATTTTCAGTCAACTGGGACCTCCCCAGTTAGCCAGGACGGCTGAGAAATGATGTGAAGTGTCTTGGTGAGCACTTCTGCGAGTTCCACGTGACATACCTTAAAAACCTGAAGGTGTTATGCCTCACCTCTCCTTCCTAAATATTTACCATTGTTTCAAAGTGGTACTTAACTGACTGCCATTCACAAGTAGACAGTGTTCCCTCAACTTCAACGTCCAGAAATGCAATCAGATTTGAAGTTTAGAAAAAAAAGCGCTTCCTACTCCTTTACCGTGCCGTGAGTCAGAATGATGATCATCTTTAATGCAGACAGAACTCAGAGAGCCAAACAGGTCACAGCCACAGGGATAGCAGGGGTGATCCTCATAGGGAGAAACCTACAAAACAAACAATCTCTGTCAAATTCTCAAATTATCAACTGAGAAAATAAAGTTGCATCTGTTTCTTGTCTGGGATTACCAGTACTAATATGAACAAAGACTGGAAAGGCTAATATGCAGTAATAGATCAAGGGACTCATTTCATTTTAGCAAACAGAAGATCAGAGGGTTGCAGCCTAAAAAAAAGCCTTAAAAGTGGGAAAAAAATCTGGCCTTCAATAGCACAGGCAAATGTATACTAACTGCTAATGGCTGGAAGCTGAATCCCAACACATTCTGCCTAAACAGACTTTTTTTTAATGTAATAGCAATTAACCACTGTGATGGTTTGCCAAAGATTATGGAAATGTTTAAGACAAAAATGGATGCTCTTTGCAAAGATACTCTGGTTCAAAGAGGAAAAAAATGAAATAAATCCTTGGCTCTGTATTCAATGGGAGGACAGATTATCTATTTATAAAGATTCATTCTGACTTTATGATCTATACATCTTTGAAACACTAGATAATGCAATTTATATAGTCAGGATTTTTATTCCTTTCGGGGACAAATTTCTTTTGAGGTGCTTCTGCTATCTAACCATGCTCCTACAGACTTAACCTTACTTTATGCACCAATTTATGCAGTATTCCTAAAGCATTTTTCTTTCAAAAATATGCATGAATCTGACAAAGAAACACCTCGTAGTTCAGTTTTCAAAAATATGCATGAACCTGACAAAGAAACACCTTGTAGTTCAGTATGTCTCATTATAGACAGACCTCTAACACTGCAGGAAGCTCACATGTGTAACCCTGTTAGTCACATCTTAAAAAATGTCTTTTGTGGAGTTTAGGTCACTTTGCCCAAGAGTGACACTTGTCAATAAACTGGAAAGTATACAGACTCAGAGAGCACATGTTCTGTAATAACCACGTCAAGAAAAAGACACTTCTAAAACCACTAGAACTTCAATACTGGCATTTATCCACAGGAGAAATAGGTCTCCTAGCAGAACATCTACATTTCCACACTAAGACTTCAAGTTTCATCTTCACTTATTCTTTTCTTGTCCTTTACTTGCCTCCCACACAACTGGACAAATACTTTATGTTTTCCTCTAAGTTTTGGTGATATGTAATTTATTAAAAAAACTCTATAGTTTTTAGGTGTTGTCCAACTGAAAAAATATATATACTAATTACAATGAGAAGCACTACACATCATCATATAATGTTGTAATTCACGACTAGAATGGCACTTTCCAAATCTTACTTTTTGTGGTCTAAAATATCCATCAGCACACATTTCACAGTTGATCCCAGTAGTATGTTGAGTACAGTTTAAACACACGCCTCCTCCTACATACTGGCCATGAATATCCATGCTCCTTCTCTGATCTGCAATACTCTGATTGTAATAACAATCTTCTGCTTTGTTATGACAGTTGCACTCTGAGAAGCAATGAAAAACATATCCATTTTTTAATTTATATTGTATAACTTCTCCTATAACAATAACATTGTTCAAAGAGGAAAATGTAAGTAGAAGAGCACATTCATTAATCTCAAAAGTGTACCTTTTCCACCATTTAACCATGATATATACTTCAAAAGTCTTGATACACAACATTTCTTAGCAAGTAAGCACATTTTAAAACCACTGTCACCAGTTCAATAGCACCACTCTTAACAGTATTCTGTAGATCCCACTAATACAATCCTTTTTGTTAGGACTGATGTTGATAGCTATGTGTACTATTACCTTTCATCTTATGTCCTCATCTTTACAGAAGAAAATCTCCCTAATTCTTCTCTTACTCGTATTACAGACAAAAGATTGAGAAGTCAACAATGCCAGTACCCAAGTGTGAATTTGACTTAGGTTAGAGCATACTTTGATCCAAATGTTCATAAACACCTACTTTCCAAAAAGTGACATTAAGACTTGTGTAAGGGCTTCAGCTGAAAAGACTACTTTCCCTTTCACAACTGTAAATTTTATCTGATAGGTTCTTAATTGTCTGCAGCTTGTGCTATGCATTAGCAATGCAAAGAGAGAAAATGCACTAATTAGCCCAAGCAACATATTCAGCACTTCTGGCACAGCTTAAGTCAGTCCATGAGATAATCCAAAACTGGTTTATGAGGAGTTTCTTTCAAAACATTTATTATCAGAACAAAGTTATTTATCTGACAAAATTTATGATCAACGTAAGAAATTTGCATTTCAAGTAGCTAACAAAAATGACTGATGCGAATCTTCTAGTTTTTACAGGAATATGATAAATCCCTGAGCCTCTTTGAAAAAGAGACTCTAAAAGCTTTACTACACGACAACTCCACCTCCAGAGAGTCATATCGAACAGAATCTGTAAAATGATCTTAACAGCTATGATCAGAAGTAGGTCTTCTATCTTTAAACAATACCATGAAGACAGGCAACAGTTTGTGGATTTTTTTTGGAAATCAGTATAGATCTGTGTGAACAGCAACCTCAAATAAGAACATAATAAGCCTTTATGAAACTATCTAAACCTCTGTGCAAACTTACTCTCACATTTGTTCCCAGCAGAAATGGTTCCTGGTCTCCATGGTTTCTGGTGGTAGCCCGGACAGCACTTGTTACAGCTCTCTCCACATGTGTTATGTTCACACTGACACTGCAATTTCTAAGAATGAAAAATTTGCTTTCTTTAAATACTTTTTAATGGATAATTTAATCAGTGTTGCCAAAAGCCTCCCTAATATCAGACTTACTCCAAAAAATGTCAAAACCCACAAATATCCCTGAATTAGCATTAGACTGCTAAACCATGCTCAATCAACCATTGGGCAATAGCCTTTCTAGAACAGGAGGGACAAATCTCCAGTGTTGCAAGAGAGACTATTTCTTGATGTGCCCCTTGAATTGTTCAGATTTAATGCCAAAGAAAAAAGAGTTTACTTCAATAAGTATCAGATAACCAGATACGCTTACATAGAAAAGGAAGAAAATTATCACACATAATCTGTGCGCACCATATTGTAAGATCTCTTTTAGTCTCCTTGCTCTCAATCTCCTTAGGCAAGCACTTTTTTTTTCTTTAAATTGGAAAAGTTGTTTTGTGAAAATAAATCAATGAGATAAAAGAGTACCTTTGTGATTTCATCCAGCGGGCAGCTTCGAGCATGGCCATAGCAAATACACATGCCACCAACAGAGATGTCCTTTATTGAATAGTAGTACTACATAAAACAAAGTTGAAAAAGGGATGAATAAAAGACATTTACATGCATTTACATCTCCATCCCCCACTCTAGAAAACAAAATACCAGCATTCAACTATCCTGTGACTTGAAAAATGCCAAGAAAATAAAAGAAGCTTTGAAATTTTGCCACTTGGGGGAAGCTTCCATTTTGTGAATTAACACACCCCCTCCCCATATTTTTTTCTCACCGGTAAGAAACTATAGCTGACTTTTAACTTTAAACAAGTAAACACAATTTCTCAGCTTCAGAAAAAAAACAACATATGTGATCTCAGACAAAATTTACTTGTAAAAAAATCCTTTTTTTCACCCTATAAGAAACCATGAAACATAACAAATTGCTATATTTTAATTTCAGTCTGGGGAGCAAGAGTATGATTTCTTAAAAATAGGAACTCCACCCTCCCTTAAAACCAGCTTGTGCACTTGCTTCCAGGCCAGCTCTTTGCTACTAGTGTGTATGCAGTGTATTATTCTATTCAAATTCTTAGCTTAAGAATTGGTGATATAGCAGAGTACAATCCGTTAACAGGGCCAGGTGTTGAGCAAAAGCAACATACGTAAGGGAAGAAATAACCATCTGGGTTCAGTTACAGCTGCAGTGTCCACGTGGTTGGCCTGTTTGTATCCTGGGAGGTATGTACAGCAGGGGAATGAAAGAGAAACAATTTCTGAGGATACTTCTAAGGAAAGAGTTCAAGACTCTAAGACCTAACACTCCTGCAGTCATGTGGTTCAGGAAGAGAAGGTGGCCCTGGGAGGTCAGGCATGCCAACTCCTGGTCTGTTATTTCTTTGAAGGATCTTGGAGTTAGAGAAAACTAGACTTTTCAATTTCTTACTTAACTTTTAATGTTTTTATTTTTTTTATTATTTTTAGTATTTTTTTAATGTTACGGGTTTGAATTACAAAAAAAAATTCAGGGTCTTATCATAAACAGTAAGTCCTAAACTACAGAGGGAAGAGGTCCAGACTGAGAAAAGCGGGAGCACAAAAGCAGAGCTCATTACATTCCCTTCATCTCCTTTGTTTTGTTTTCTTAAAACTCACAATGTATGGCTCACAGCAGCTGTCTGCAGCTTGAACAAGAGACCAATGCTAACCAAATGCTACAGACAGAAATAGATAAATAGAATACAGAAATAAAAGTGCTGTTGAACACTCAGAAAAGTTTTCCATCAGCCCTTTCACAAGACTATGCACAAGAAACCGACAACTGATATCAACAACCAGATGCAAATTCTTCAAAGACAATAAAATCCAGAAAGCTGGAAGCGATTGCTTTGGTTGTAGTCAGTTGCACGAGACAAGGCAAGGCATCAGGATTTGGGAACCTTGCCCAAGAAAACCCACATATTTTGAAGACAAAGACATGTACCTTTTTATGCAAAACTGCACTAAGAAGTGCTAGGTAAGGTAGTACTAAGCCCTGGATTGCACAACTGTGTGTGGTACAAAAGCAATGGGAATGCTTGTTTCCCAGCTGTTATGTTGCCTGCATGCTTCCACATCAAGTCATTCTTTTTCAGGTGCATTTCTTCATACTACAATACTTCCAACAGACCTAAATGTCAACCAGCCTACCCCACAGGAACATCTTACTCAGGCTGTGCATTAACCATTTTCCTGCAAGGCACAACACTTTGCGCTTGCAGCCTCCATGTTTGCATTTCCCATATGGGGCAGACAAACAAGCAGAACATCCAGATTTTATGCTTTAGAAATGCTACAGCTGAGTGAGCAACTCCATAATCAAGGTAAGAGTGAGGCTACCATGACAGCACCCACCAAATCCTGACCCAATCAGACCTCACAAAAGAAGCAATGTTAATGCACAAGAACTGCCTGTATCAGAGGAGCTACAAATGGAAGAGCCACTGAAAAGGAAAGGGAAGAAGCAGCACTTCTCGTTCTTGTCCTTATCAGATGCTTATCTTCACAGAAAAAACTTGAAGCCACTGATGTCCTCATCTATAGACATCATGGGGTCTAAGGCTAATATGGAAGAGGATCAAAATAGCAAAATACAAAGCAGAAATACTGCAGAAGAGTTAGGAATAATAGGTACTGTTAGCACGGGCTCCAACACTGAATTTCTTGAGAGAGATTGAAGAATACAGCCTAAGTGCTTGATGCCTCCATTTCCCAAGTTTCAATATCAAATACGTAAAGATCAGTTAATATTCTCAGAATTCTATCTGAGTGTTTCACATTATTATTAATTCATGGGCTTCAAAATAATTGATTACAACAGCCTTAAAAAATGAAGAATCAAGTCTCATTAGACACCAAAATTCACAATGGCAAGGTTTTGAAATAATTATTATTTATGAAGCAGAGCACTGTCCCCTGAAATTCTTCATACACCAGAAAAGGTATTGCAGTTGCATCAAGAACAACCTCAAGTGACATTTTCATCAGTTAAACTGTACTTTCTTTATTTTGATGATAAAGCATTCTAAACACTGTTCAATGTCTATGAACCATTTATGAACGATCAGCTTACCCTTCTGGTAACAATGGGGTCTAGTTCTTTAGGATCATTATGGCTGAGAGTCATGAGGTCAGCATTAAGAGTTCTAATACGCTGCAGTCGCAGGCGAATGTATCGTGCAGAAGTAAATTCCAAAAGCTTTTGTGAAGGATCATCAGCACTGGGCCTACCATTGATCAGTGACGTGTGAATCTAGAAAGAGGGACTGGCTTAATCATAAATATAATTGTGATTCATTTGTAACAACAAACATCTTAGTATGAGAATTAAAACAGTACTTAAGCTTGTTTTCCAGCAATTCAGGATGGTGAGATGTTAAACTACCCGGAATTCTTTTTTATTCCTCATCTTCTACCTGCAGGTAGAATTCCTGCTCTCTGACTCATGCAGTTTTGAAACCACCACACTCAGCTCATCATAGTTGCAAGTCTCCTGGACTTTTGTGGAGACAGCACAAAAACAAAAACAGTACCACAAGCTAGTCCGTAGTTTCCCTGGTCATTCTTCCTCTCTCTTACCGAGATGGAACATGTAACTCTGACCATAAGAACAGATTTGTCCTTACAGATTCCTCCTCTGCAATTTTTTATCACAAAACACAGTATGATGCACATGTGTAATCTGGGATCATTAATCCTATGCCCTGCTGGGACAGGGCTGTCTCATCAGCAAGGAGTACTCGGTGATATGAGAGCACAGTGAGAAGTCACAACATAGATGACAACTGAAAGCAAGCAGCTGCCACCACAAATCAACCCATCTAGCCTCCCATCTTTCTTGACAATCCTAATTGACCCCACTATGATGACTTTTGGTATTGAGCTGCACAATTTATTCTGGGCAACAGCTCCTTCGACCTTTCCAAAGAAACTTAGGAACATGACTATGCAGTTCCTGCTCCATTTTATGGAAGAAACTGAAAAATGAGACCCTACAGGCCACTAACAAATGTTAACTAATTCATCTGGTGACCACAACAAATAAGGGGTCACACTTTTGACTTGTCAGCTACATTTTAGAGTATATAACATATCCTCATTTATGAAGAGTAATTTTGTCTCACATACTACTCTTGAATTCAATCTCACCTTTGTCCAGCATTGTCAAATCTTCCCCCTGAAAATATTTGTAAATATTAAAGATTTTGATTATGTAGCAGAGCTAGTGGCTTCCTAGACAGTAACTGTGCTATTTCAAAGACAGAGACTGGTAATAGAGTTCACATTTCCAACATTATGATTTCGCCATTTATGGGCTATCACCATTTCTTCTAAATATTCTAATATACCAGGTTCAAAGAACTTCACTTTTCTGACAGCCCATCAGAAACTAACCATCAACCATTTTCCAACTGCAGAATAAGTTATGAAACACAAAACTTTTTCCATGCCTGATTCTGCCTTATATAATATTCAGATCCCATAGAAACACAGAGAATTTTTCTAGTGCATTTCCTACTCCTAAGCAGGATTTACCAGGTTTCTGTCAGACGTTTGACCATCTATTCTTGAAGAACCACTGTTAATGCTGGTTGATTGGTAGAATCATCACGACTTACTGTCAATTGTGAGATACTTTGTGTAGGGAATACTCCTATCTGTCTGCCATTACAGCTACGAAGAAGCAGTCTGTCTTTTGTGAATGACAGTTTTTATGTGGTATACAGCAATTTAATTCTGTCATTTTTTATGCTTTCATGTTACTGTACCAAGGGAAAAAAAAAAGTTCTGAGTAGTATCACCCAATTAATTCTATGTACATCAGGAAAAATAAATATCACTAAATTACATCTGATATTCCTGGGTTTGGAGTAGTATGGCCTTATCAGCCATCAGACATAAATTGAAAAGGCACAGTTCATACAGAGTCAATCTAAGGGCTTTCTGGTTAATTGTGTGGAGAGACAGGTTAAGTTTCTTCATCTGTTCCATCTGTTCCATAGGGGATATGCTTACATCAACTTCAATAAACACTTCATTAAAGTGATGGGACTTGATGTAACTGAATTTCATTGTTATTTTCTTGCTGAAACATAGTTTTAACTTTATGTGAGGAAGTTTGACACACTTTAGCCCTTAGCTGCATACACTAGGGTCATTTTTTAACCAAGAAATAAAAACATATTGGTTTCTATTAAGCCAAGAGTTACTAGCATTCTCCATGGGATAACGCTGCGTTTATTATCGTGCTCTTACATTATAGAATTCACAATAGAATAACCACTGGTTTTAATGTATCATTTAATTATGTGGCTGCCTCTATAATAAATTACACAAGTAGCATGAATAGAGTTTGTTAAAAGAAAGAACAATCAACAGCATGGCTGTAGAACTCATAGCTCTTTTAATTATGCTACATCCCTGAAACAATGCCAAGGCTTGTTTAGGAGTTCCAGCTGTGCCGAGCACTTCAACTGTGTTTGCAGCTTTATCTCACATAACCAGGTGTTCCTAACACAGGAGTTTCTTTATTAAATGAAAAACCTGGCAAAACATAGAGCCTCTATTATAGTCTTTCAGGATAAAGCAACTAATAATTCACAACTAATAGCTATCAGCAAATTACGTGGAGAGAGAACAAAGAGTTTAGTAATGGGAATACATAGAGCTAAAGACATGTTTTATCCCAACATTTAAAAGTTTGCTCTACTGGTACATGATGAAAATACAGTATCATTAAAGAATAAAAGGTCACGTGGCAGTACTGAGGGCAATGAACTCTGTGACTGTAATCCAAATGTTTTCAAATTGCTATCAGTCCATGTTCTTACTCATAAACCACAAGAGCAAAAGCAAACATACCTCTCCATGTTCCAGGGGAACTAGTCTGGAATAATAGGAGGTGCAGATTACTTCATCATCTCTCTTGTAAGTTGGTGGCCCAATTCTTGGAGTAATATTATAACGAGTTAAACATTCGGTATCACTAATTGCATAGTACTGCCATGGTCTGAACTCTGTGCCATCTATGGAGCGTTCCAAAATCCAGTTTCCAGGTCGTGGAGCATTAGCAGCTTTGATGATGACATATGCAACTTGAAAGACCTGAAAAAAATATAAGAAAAAAAATTAACACTTCATTATGCTGTAAAAGACCAGTAGAAGCCAACTGGGCACTAAACTCAAATTTTAAAAGCATTATACTTTTTGCCTGGGAAGAGAGTAGAATTTGGTACAGTGATTCCAAATAAAATTTTTGCACAAACTTTTGGTAAAAGACCAATCTAATCTCTCACTAATAGAAATATGTATTATTTTTGGTCAGACTGAGCATTACAACAAAACATTTGTGTCTGTGACAGAAAAAAGACCAAATGTATTCAGTGCATCATTCTGTGTTAATGTAATAGTTAAAATTTATATCTACACAGTACATTTCAGGATTACTTGACTATAACACCCTTTCTACGCAAAATGTGCTGTTTAGCTTTTCTGAACGAAGGGCTTCAAAGAAGTGAGTTGGTTTTCTTCCAAAACAACTGTAGCCCAAACAACTCTGTTTCACATTTTAGCCTTGAGTTTAATCCTCTCAGAAACAGCATTTCTAATAAGCTTTTTACACTCTAGATTAATAATCTCTGTGCATTCCATTTTCATTCTGTGTTACAGTTATTTAAACGGAAGACTATTTACACACACTGCTGAAAATATACAGAGACAAATAAGATTAGTATGACAAACAGAAGCACGATAAAAAGGCTACTATTCTTAAATAAGGTGAAGATATGTACTCTTTAAGCTCTAAAGGTATCTTAAAGAGATTTTTAATAACCCTGCATCCAAAGTCAAATTCCTATCCACACAACAGCACTTTTTAGCACTTCTGTGAGTAGGCAGGGCAGTAATTAAATTTATCTCACCTTTCAAATGGCCTAGCAGAGGCAGCTAGATAGCCTGCACTGGCCCCCAACTTGCTACAGCGTTGGACACTAACATGAAATGCACTTATTGCAAAGCTATTACTTTCTTCCTTACCTAATGTCTACTATATCATCTCACTTTAAAAGGCCTGTCTTTGCAAATTGGTAAGACTTCCTATAGGAGTTTAGTGGCTTATAGTACTAAGCCACATTTAGATGAAAGAAAAATGCCATATTACTCAACCATCACAGATGTATGCATTCACACTGGAGCAGACTTTCTGGTTGGCTGGTATAATCATAATTCCTGTCTGCATGTACAGTATTAACACTGTGTTGAACTCCAGTTTGAACACAATCAGTTCTTTCAGACATCTTAAATCTAAATTTTTTTTTTAGGGTTGCTGGGTTTTGGGGTTTTTTGCAACACAAATTAAAGCCAGAGCAAGAATAGCACTTGCCACATACAAGCAGATTTGGATTTTATCAAATGGGGGAAATAAACACACAGAGACAAATAGTAATTGCATTGTGTGTGCAATTCAGGAAAATACTTTTGAGACAAAACATTCTTTAAGTGAGCAGAGGTTTGCTTAGGAGATCTTGTAGATATGAGAAAGAAAAAAATGGTGATACTTGTTTTCAAATTCTGACTAACTAAATTTAATACCTTAAAAAAGTCAAACAATCTCATTTTTGATTGAAATCAGACATAACTTAAAACATGATATTCACTTGGTCTGATTTTATTTTCAGGCACTCCAGTTCTATCATTTGACACATCAAGCACACACAAACACAGTGTTTCCAGTTGTCTGAATAAATATGAGAATTTACACAAACTGAGGATTTTGTCTACTGACTTATATGACATTTCAGCAATGCAAGCAGAAGCAAACAAAAGAGAAAATAGCTCACTATTTAGTCACAGCCTTATAGTCTGAGAAATAAAATTTCTCTGGGGTTTGTGAATTCTCTGTTGTTCAGCACAGTCTTAAAATTTTATCGAAGTTAACTGAATACCAAGAACTATACTCCAGCTTCCACGAAGAGAAAAGCCCCTTTTAAATAAAACCTACAGCATGCCAACAAGTTCCAACTGGAAAATAAAATGCTAAAATTCATACTATTAAAGGGAAAAGAACAGAATGTGGACAGACTCCAAGTTAAGCAACTGTATTCCCTACACAAAGCTGGGATTTCATTGATTCAGTTAGTGGTGGTTGACTTACATATCTGTTTCGCACTGGGTTATGCACAAGCAGAATCTAAGGTATCATCATTTCAGTATCCCTGACCTGAAGACACTTGTATGTGACAGAAGTCAATTGTATGGGTATTTTCTCTATCACAGAAGAGAACTGCAGAAAAATATTAAAACTAGGAAAAGTTTTATTGACTGGGCATAAGAACTGCTATGCACCTCCAAGTTCCTTTATATCAGTCATCTCTCCCAAATGCATAAAAGGTTCAAGATCATATTTTTTCAATGCTGTGGCAGAAATGTTCCTCAAAAACTCTTTATTTTTTTATTTTTCCTCTCTACTTGCTGTCATCACCTGAACTACTTCCCTACTTATTATACAGTTGGCTGAACAACAAATGATCTACTTTTGATTACACTGAGATTTTTCAAGACCTATTATAGTCTGCAGCTGATGTAGCTAGTTTTAAATCCAGTTCCAACTAGTAACAATGAGCTATCCTTCATCACAATCTGCAGTCACTGCTGCAGAAATAAAAGATATTCGCAAGAGTATGCAAGTTACATTTATTTTACGTTTTGTTTCTTTGTGAGAAGGGAGCGAAGAGAAAAGCCAGTTAAAGATAAAAAAATTTATAGCAACTGTGCATGTATTCAATGCACAATTCAATAAATTAAATCTTTCCAAGTCAACACTTTCCAGAAAAACAGTAGCCACGTTTGGTACTCAAGACATCCGGGGACTGTTTTTTCCTACAGTTTACCAACAGCTGAAATGAAGATATTTGACACTATGAATCCAAAAGGAGGCATTCAGACACCAGTGAATGGTTCTACAAACAATTAAGTATGCACAGTGTAAAAAAGCACTACCTTCTTTCTTCCCAGATCCTTTCAATTCTCTTTCATTTACATATACAGCACATAGGTACTCAAAAATACTTCACAGGTAAATTCACAGGACAATGAATATTAGTGAAATCAGGAAAATTTGTCAGCCCTTGAAATAATATATGTTAACTATAGAAACTAAAGGACATAAATGTTCCTACACTCAAGAAGTGACAAAACAACCAATCAGTGGGAGTTACATTCTCATAGATTATGTTCCCAAGGACAGGAATGAAGCTGGAGGAAGCAGTTAAGGTGTTTCCAGAGTTTGCATTTGAAGATGTTTGTGAGTATGTTAGCAGGCAGAGGTCTCACAGACCTCACATATTCCATTGCCTCTGCAACCCAAAATGGATCTGAACCAGGAACTCCCTGTAATGCAAACTGATTCTCCAGCTTTCTCAGAGCACTTCTTTACAGATTTTTACTTTTACAAATTCTTCAGGTTTGAACACCATCAAAGGCATTTTCTTACCACTTTCCACATCCATTCAGTGTCCACCCATAAACTTGAGCTGTGTGGCAAGAGCTAAATGATTTGTACACTTTAATTTCACTGTATAGCTTTCCCGGACCTCATTTCCACATTGAGCTACAAGGGTAAAAAGGGCAAGCCAAAGTAGGTTAGCAGTTCCCAAATAGCCATAGATTAAAAGTGTCATTTTACAGGCATTTCTATCCCAGCTGTAAAGACCAGCCAAATAAACTTGTACTGAAGAATCTTTTCTTCATTGCAGTAATACCAGCATAGCAAGTCACTTTGGCTTTATTTAGCCTTCCTAATGACCTTGTTTCCCTGAATGCAGATCCAGCAACATCAAGTGCATTATTCTTGAAAGAGTTTTCTAAATGAACGCTTCTCTGTTCATCAGGAAATTCTGCTTATTTTTTTTGCTCGACTGTAAATTCAGCCAGCCGTGACCACGCAGTAGATACTAGCCAGAAGTCCCCATTTCCAAGGGCATGTTCAGTGCTTTAGAAACCACACTGACACAGGCTCTGGCAAGCACAGTTTTCCTGGCAGTCTGTTTGGGTAAAGACTCCCAGTTATACTTTTCAATTTACATGAATCGAGACAACAATAAGGAAAGATTCTGTCTTTTCTTATTTATATGCATTTGAGCACCAGGCTTCAAAAGTGAAATGTCAAGGGGAAAGATAAGTCCCAGCAAATTATTGTTTTTTTCTAAATTTCAGAATTTTTTAACATTATAAACAGAGGTAACTAACTGCTACCACAAATCTACACCCCTACTCAAATCCAAACTCTACCGACCTTGAAAAAACCTGAAACGAGGATACAATTTTAGGACCTTGTGATCACTTTCAGTGTTCTATTGCATTCCTTATGGAAAACACACCAGACTAACGTAAACCATATAATGCAGAAGACTGCAAAATTAATAAACCTGGAGGAATGCAATGCTCTTGGCAGACTGGTTCCTCCTAGTTTTATAAATTGTGATTAATCATTCCTTCAGGATAAGTGCAGAAATGTTGTCTAAAAAAAAACAACTAAGCATGTTTTTCAAAACAGCAGGAGAAGCCCTGTGTGAAAATATTTATTACAACTACCATTGCTCTGCATTTTAAGTGAAACTGCAAAATCCATCCTGTTAATTGCTGTCAACACATAAAAACTTGGTTACCTCTATTTGGTTAAGCCTCTTTTTTTCAGATTTCATTTTACTGTCCAAAAAGTCTAAAACTGATCCACATAAACTCTCAAAGAGTATAAGACTACATGAAAGGATATTATGAGTATTAGCCTATATTGTTCACAGGAATGTCTTTTTAAGGGATAAAGATGGCTTCAGGCTCTTACTAGAGACTGTGAGGCCTAGCAATTGCTTGCAACATTTTGCTCTGAGGAATCTGTGATGTTAAAGTATAAATTAAACTAAATCTAGTAGAACTTTTAGACTCCTAAATTACATTTTCTTTAAGACTTGATTAATTATGTGCAACTACTGCTTTAGAATAGAAGAAAAATTTATTTTACTCAGAAATGTATTCTAAGAATGTACAGATGAGCGTCCGGAATCTTCCATCGTCAGTTTTACAAGGCCACAAAAAGGCTTTTAAGGGAGCTTACCAGGTACAATAAATTAGCATCAGTCCAGTGAAGTCAACAGAATAATATATTTTTACAACAGCAAACAATTTTTCCTTACAGAAATCTCTTCTTCCCAATTGGTTTCAAGATAAAAGCCCTGTACAAATTGCATTATAGTATTTACGTTATTTTTCACTTTCTAATAGCAGAAACTACAAATTACCCTTACATCAGCCTCAGAGCGGCAATTCAGTACTCATGAAATATTCATGAGCTACAACTTAACCAGAAGTGGAGATATTTTCTCAATTTGATGCTATGGTTCTTTCAAGAACAACTGATCTTGCTTTACAAAACAAGAACTTTGCGATATATAAACTTGTGCCTTTCTGTAATGCCTAGTACAAAGTACCCTTAAATACCTTTAAAAGTCTGGGGCATGGTAACAAAACTGAGGAAAATAGTTTTCATTTAATGGTGTGACAGAGGAATACTTTACAGCTAGCTCAAGCACACTGCTGACATTAATAATAATCAGCATTTCTTTTAATTCATTATAACTTCACAGAGCAACTCTCCTGAGGAGTCAAAATCAGGCAAAAATGCTGGTTTTATCCAAAACTGCTGCTGTCCATCTTGTTTGTGTAGAATTGCCACTGTAGAAAGCACAAAGTCATAAATTAAATCTTGGTATCTTGTACATCAATATTACACCTCATTGCTAAACTACTCTTTCCCTAGTTCTGGATCTTTGCCATAAATTTAATGGAAAGGATGGGAGGGAAGATTATCGTACATCTGGGTCCTGGAAAGACTACAAGGCACATCAAAATACGTATGCCTCGTTGTTATGCTTAATGTGAGCTAAAAAATTAAAATGTACCCACTGGCTACCCTTATAAAATGCTTAGCATTAGTTATAAATCGCACAGAGACTGCAAAGGGGAAAGATCAAACCAGCAATTTTGATACTGATTTTATTAGGCAGCCCTGTTTTCTCAACAAGATTCAACTAAACTTCTCTTTAGTCCAGCTGTTTTTAGATTAAATAAACTAAGTGCAAGGTTGTCTATTAGATGAAAGAATATCCTCTGCTTCATCCAGTTCTGAGCCAAGAGATTAATACAGCCACACGCGGGACACAGGACACAGACTGTGGCAAGAACTTCACCAAGCATAAATTGGAGCGGAGCCAGTTTTCACCAGAGAAAGGAATCTTACCCATATTTGCCAGACAAGGCTATGTTCTAGCACCCACCAACCCGACTGCTGGATTGTATTTCTAAACTGCACATTGGTAACAATCCCAAGAAATAATCCACTCCTCTTCCTGCCAGAACTTCTAGTAATTACTAAAAGAAACATAAATAATGGACAGATGGACATTCTTCACATCAAAGTGGTCTGAGTATTGTCTGTATTCTGGCAAGGAAGGTTTAAAGGACGTATTTAGTTCAATGCCCTAATTGACCGATTTAATGCACAAATCTTGAAATGTAATAAGAAGTACCAACACTAAAGACATACTGCAACACGTATAGTTACAAGTACTGACTTTCAGGAATACTTTTAAAGTCCTAGAAGAGTATTTTAACTCATTCTCAAGCACATTTATGAAGAAAAGTTACTGAAATCAATGAGATCTTTCATATGCTTTTCTTCTGTCACTCTTTACTTGTGTTGACTCGCTTGAAGTAAGCACACCAAGTCAGCTCTAATAACTCATTGACTTCAAGCAATCTCTATTAACCAAATCCTTTCTCACAGAGCCATAATTTACATTCAGTTTGCATAGCCCTAGATGCCTTCTTTCTCTCAAACTCTCTAAGGAAAACATAGAAGAAAGGCCCCTTGGAGGAAATTTTTCAAATCGAATTAGTGAAATCAAGCGTGGGTCAGGAGAGGAAAGATATGTATTTGGTGAAACATCAACAGCTCTAAGGCTGGAGAATAAAAGATTTAGAGGGCAGGTCAGCTGCTCTGTTTCCAAAGTGAAAATGTTCTAGTAGGATAAAAACTAAGGCATTCCCTCCTTCATTTTCCTTCCTGTTTGTCTATTTACAAACCAAACACTAAGCCAATTCTTTAAACAACAAGGAAGTCCTATCCAAACCTTCTGTAACTGACAAAAGACACCTTGTGATTATTTTCCTAACAGTTCTGCCTTATAATTAAAGAGAAAACTAGTTAAATTTTCGGGTTTAATCTTTAAAATAGCTTTCAAGCAGGGTCCAGAGAGCTTGCAAAAGCTTGTTACCAACTGAACACCTCAAGTATGTATTTCTTAATAGCAAAGTTTCTTCCAGAATTTGGAAGCATCCTAATATTCACATAACCATAGATCCTCTTGGTAGAAAAAGACCTTCAAGATCATCAAGTCCAACCCTACCTGTCCACTGCTAGACCATATCCCTGAGAAACTTGTCTACCTGCCTTTTTAAATCGTTCCCTTTCAGGCAGTTGTAGACCGTGATGAGGTCTCCCTTCAGCCTCCTCTTCTCCAGGCTAAACAATTCCAGTTCCCTCAGCTACTCCTCGTAAGACTTGTTCTACAGCCCTTTCACCAGCCTTGTCACCCTTCCCTGGACACAGTCCAGCACCTCAATGTCTTTCTTGTAGTGAGGGGTCTAAAACTGAACACAGTATTGTGTGGTGTGTGTTTTAATAAAGGATTGTTGAGCTATGATTTTCGAACAGTTTAGATTGGCCAATGTATACATCCGTTCAAAGCAAAACAACAAAAAGCCAAGAAAAACACATTTTCTTCAGAAATTATTTTGTCTTATTTTGGATCAAGGTTGAGGGTAGGAGATTTTTTGATTCTTCCACGTCTAACAGACAAACCAATAAAGCAGCAGCCTCCTGCCTGAGGTTGATGAATCCCTCTAAGCTTTGCCAATAAGTCCCAAAATAGAGAAACCAACTTTTGCCCAGACAGTTCCAGCCTCCCCAGGGTCAAAAATCACTAGTTTAGAAATAACAGATAGATAGTTTGTTTAGAAAAGACAGCAAAAGTTCATTGAAAATATAATATAGAACAACTCTTTCCAGTGCTCCTTCCAACAGAATAGGTCAGAAGAGGAGAACAGAAAGTGGCAAATCAACTTTCCTTTTGGCAACACTAACTTTGACTGATTTTATGCATTTTGCTTTCTAGTCCTGAAGGATATGCCTCAGCTAAAGAAAACTTATGTTTCCAGGGTTTCAGAGATTCTGCAATTGAACTTTCTGGCATTTTACACTTCAGTCTGGCCATTATGTTGTATTAACAGATTTACATATTTAATGTAAACGTGAAAAATACTGAGAAATTTAAACAGAAGAGTTTAACTTGAGATATACTGTGAGATTGTGTGAATACAATAATGCACCAATTACTCATTTTCTCTCCTCCCCTGAAACTCAGTATCTGAGTTACAATATCTATAACTCTAAAGAGTTCATACTTGGAAGTATATTGTGTTCTGTTTACTTACAGTTAATGTCAAATGCTTCTACCATATCCTACTCCAAACCATTTACTCTTTTACTGAAAAACTTAATGGTGATCAGGTGACAGGCTGATAGTTACAGTTAATAAAGCGAAACAGATCTATCTTCACACATAAAATCTGCACTTATGACAATACTCTGATAACACTGTTTGCTGCTTGAAAAGTCTTTGATAACCCAGACTTCAAATACCCTGGATGAAATAAAAGTTGGAAGAAAACAGTATCAGAAAATTGCTGGGAAAAGGTAGCAAGGTCAGGCAAAGGAAGGTTACCAAGACAGAAGGAACACCTGCATAAACACTCTTATACACATATATAATATCATTATTGCGCCATGAATTAAAACTTGTGACTTATATGTTTACAAATATAGTCACTTCCACTATAGTCTGGTAGGAATGAAATCATCTGTATTTTCTAGAAAATAATTGAAAAACACAGCTGTTGAAAATCAGTTCATATTAGCTTTAACTTTCCATGTTTAACTATCCACTACTAAATATCTATCTGCTAAATATTCTACCATCTAAACACAGAAGAACTGCAATCAATTGCATTAGCTTATATCCTATATACAATAAATGACACTCACCTAAAAGTTACTCACCTGCCTTAAATCCAAGGTGATGGTGACCCAGTGATATTGCCTCCCATTCTGAATGCTAGGACTCTGCCACCAGTTATTGGTACCATCGATTGCACTGGAAATTGGGTGCTGCTCTGTTTTAAAGCAAAAAAATAATATTTTGAAAATACATTTCATTGTATTTTTCTCTGATGCAGCACATTTATTTCACACCAAGCACAATTTCTTCCTGTCATAAAGAAGTAAAAGCTTAAATCTTGCCCCAGTCATTCTACTCTGCAGTGGTTAACGTTGATTTAAAGTGCTCATGCTTTCTGTCAGCCCTTTGCTGAAAGGCAGTTTCACTCATGTAGTAGCGAGACTAACAGTTAAAAGCATTTGACCCCAATGCACCCTGCATTCATGGAGCAGGGTCAAAAAGAATGACCGAGACCAACAAAACCAAAACAAAACCACATGGAACTTGCCTTTGGGATTGGCACTGTTCTGGTCGCAGACACGGCACTGTGCGTTGCGCAGGGGTCGTCCCGGGACATGCTCCACCAGTTTGCAGAACATCTCTGGTCCCTTCTCCCCACAGGTGGCATTGGTGGAGATGTGAGCATTGCTGGCCAGGTTCAAAATGGCGGGGAACAGGCCTTGAAAGATGTAATGATAATCAGTCACATTGTAGGTTAAGCAAAATATAGACATGGGTATGAGATAGGTGTCTGAACATACAGAGTTTCATGGCAAGCACCTAGGAGTCAGAGATACACAAGAATACAATGAAAACAACTTATTTTGTGAAAAGATTACCATATCACACTGAGACCAACACATTAATCACTATGACTCTGAGACACTGGAGCCCTCTCTGTCCTTGCTCACTGGCTAAAGCACCTCCCAGCACAGCCCACGACCCCATTTCAGCCCCTCGGGGCCATTCAGCTCCTGCCTAGCCAAGTCACAGGAGGGATGATCTCCAGCTCCCCACAGAGGTCCCACCATGCTGAGCTGGGACAACCCACCAGCCCACGTCCCTGCTCAGCCTCAGCCCATCACCGTCTCCAGGGAGGTGTCTGATGACCTGGGGCTGAGGCTGCCCTGCTGCCCCTGGCTATGCTGCTCCCAATTGACATGTTTGGACCGGCCCCAGCTGCCAGCACCTGCTCTGATGGACCTCACTAGAAGCCCCCATGGCCCTCAATGTGCCCCCAGCCCTCAAAGCACCTTGACTGCAATAATCCCGTTACTTCATTCCATCTTTGGATGTTTTACTGCTGAGGAACACAACAGTTGGTAAACTCCAATTACTAAAACTTCTCTTCACATTGTGAATTGATCCAAGCCAGAAGGACAACTGGCCTGCAGCCAGAAGTGAGGAGGAACTGTAGAGCACGCCCTGAGCTGCTGTGGAAAACGGTATTTCACCGGAGCCCTCCGAGGCAGCAATGCCACCACCCCGAAACAACACGTTCTGGGTTCACAAGTTTTAAGGATTGCGTTTTAGACCTTTGCTCTGGGCTCTTCCGCAGCCTGTGTAAAGTCTAAGACATGTTTTGCTTGCCCCTTATTAATCTTCACACAAACGCTTCACCAAACCTTCAAACAGTGCTGTTCTTATGCGCTGGAATAATGAAATAATATATAAAGCATTTCAAGATTACTGCTACCAGGTCAGAAATTCTTAGTATTTTCTAACTGAAGTTAAGTTTTATTTTAGCTTGAAGGCTACTGATTAAATTTAAAGAATACGGCATCCAACTAAAAGAAGTTAAGCTAAGCATTGTTATCAGTTTCCAGCCTTCCCTCCAGAGCTAGGAAGCTTTTGTTTCTTGCAGGGTTGTGGTATAACAAAGATACTCTATTTCCACTCAGAAGCAACTGAAAAAGAGGAACTGTTTTGGAAAAACAGTCCTGTGTTTAGAGATTAAACACAATGGGCTGAAATCAAAGCTAGAGCCTTGGTGTGGCGTATAAAGAGAGTGGCAAGAATTGCTAGTGTTGCAACAGGGAGGTATTAAAATCACGTTTATGAAAGGCTTTTTAAAATATTTTTGTTCTGCTATAGTGAGTTCTGAAGAAAAAAAATCAAGTCATATTTGTGAAAATATATGCCTTTTTCACTAGTAAAACTATACAAATTCTTTTAAACCACAAAATATTGTAATATCAGTACTTCATTCTTCCTACCAGTCCATCTCAAAAAGATGAAATTCAATATTCAAACTGTCTATCTGCCCAGTAACTGCATTACCCTGGAAAGCCTCCATAACAATTTTAGTGTTATTTAAATCTCGACTTCGCTATTGAAAACGTGGCTAAAACCTAACCCTCTGCACCACAATATGGGTAACTGTGTTGTCAATTGTGCTACACTCAAAACTTAGGAAGGAGATGGAGATTGGGTTTTTTTAATCCTTACTTCACTTAAATTAAATCTAGAATATGGTGGATGTTCTCATTATAACTACATCTGATGCAGACAAGGATGCTGAAGACATAGTATTGACCATTTTGGTGAGGGTCTTCTACCAGTAACATGCTTTCTGCAGTCTTTTGTCACCTCACGCAGTTTGGGTGCAGTATTGCTCCAGACCTAAAGTTGAAGGCAAAGCAGAAATGCCACTCTCCATTTTGCAACTGGACAAGAAAGCCCAGTGGTGGAAGAGGGTATTCACTTTCATATTACTCTCCAATGATACAGAATCTTCAGTATTCATTACTGTTCACTTAGGTGTCTATCAGTTAGTCTTCAAGAGCTATCCAATACTTCCCAGGACATTCATTACCTTCACTCATGTTAAACAGGAGCCCTGCCATTTCATTTGAGGGTCATTTGTCACAGTGGCTTAATTTGCCTACAATAACCTTCAGGCAACAGACTTGTGCCAAAGGAATAGTGAAGCTCTGAAGAAAAGTGCTGCTGACAAGTGCTGTCCTGGCCAAGATTCATTCCAAACCCCAAGACTGAGTCACCATAGCATTCAGGCTGGACTCAGCCCTTTTGCCTGCTTGTCATCAAGCATCTTGCTGACCTTTTAAAATTTGCCAATTAATAACAAAATGAATAATGGTACAGTAACCTTAAGAGTTCCAAGATGGATTTTCCACGTCCCACAGAGATAAGAAGAAAGAACATTTCAATCTGAGTTGCACTGAAGTTTTGCCCCAGGTTTTAAATAAACAAGGTTTTTACTTCATCCTGCAAGGTACTGCATCTCTTCTTATCCTTGCTGATTACATTCACCTCTGATTCTTTTAACGCAATCAAATCTTAAAGCAATCTGCAGAGGTATGTCCACTGATTTCAGTGGAAACTGAGAATGGTGCATGAGCTAATCTATTAAGAAACAATAAGCATGTGTGATAAACAAAATGGAAAAAAAAGCATCTTTACAGAACTTTGTTCCCCTTCAGCCACTCAGCGTGTTCTTAAGATAAGATTTTTCTTAAGAAGAGTTCAAGAGCTCTTAGATGTTCCTCTGCCAGAAAAGAAACTTAAAAAACCTCTACCAAATGAAAACAAAGAGAAGAATAAAACCATTCGGTAAAATATATTTTTATTTCTCTTACAAAGAGGTAGGAATGATAAATATGAGGAACCACAGAAACATTAACTTAAATGAGTCATTTACAGATAAAGAGGTGACTGTCATCATATCCTACTATAAAATCCAAGTGGCCATAAGAGATATAAAACTGGTAGAAAATACTACATATCTTTAAAGTGAACTTTTTTAGTATTTGCATTCTTAAAGATATTGATGTATCTTTTACAGTTTGCTATCTAAAGTCCAGTACAAATGATTGACTGGATTTATCATACCTATTTCCACTAGAGAGAAAGACAAGTGCTACACAGAAAATTCTTACTGTTTCACTGCTGAGCTGTCAGGCTCTATTATACCATCAGACAATTGTAGCAAAGAAGCTTGAGAAATCTTTATATGGATGGCAACAGACCCATGTGGTAGAATCCTTAGCTCACTAACATATTTTGGTTGACTATATTCCATTTCACAGAATGGCTTGAGTTGGAAGGGACCTTAAAAGATGATCCTGTTGCAACTCCTTGTGCCATGGGCAGGGATGTCTTCCACTAAATTAGGTTACTCAAAGACTCTTCCAACCTGGCCTTGAACACGTTCAAGGAATGGGCATCCACGCTTTCGCTGGACAATGCGTTCCAGTGCCTCACCACCAACCCTCACAGTAAAAAATTTTGTCTTAATGTCTAATATAAATCTACCCCCTTTCATCTTAAAACCATTACCCTTCATCCTATCACCGCACTCTCTGATAAAGAGCCCCTCCCCATCTTTCCTATAGCCTCCTTTTAAGTACCGGCAGGCTGCTATAGGATCTCCCCAGAGACTTCTCTTCTCTAAATAAGCCCAGCTCTCTCCTCCTGTCCTCATATGGGAGGTGTACTTGCTACTTCTTTCCACCATTGAGCCCATCTCTGTCTGGGAATTACTATTCAGCATTTTGCAAGAGAGAGCAGTGCTCCCCAGAAAAGCTAGAATGATTTTTTAAATTAAGCTAATCTACTTCTAACTGCTGGCCAGCTCTTTTCATAGAAAGGTAAACTCTTTAATTCAATTTTTTCCAGCTACTCATTTGCTCATTTGCCCCAAGCCAGTCACACACCACCCAACACTAGTAAATGAATACGATACAGATGCTCATTTCATTTCACTTGCAGCTCAGCACAAGTGTGGAGTACAACATTCTCATTAGATGTTCAAGGAAGTTGCTCTTATTTGTGAGGACTTTGCTTTAGCCAGATACATGACTAAAATTACAGGAAAACTGAAAATCTGAGTAGGTAATGTCAAAATTATGTCTTTCACAGCTTTCCTACAGGGGTAAGATGCTCCAAGCTCAGAGAAATCAGCAGAAATCAAATCCCTAACAAGGTGGTCTGCAACGTTGACATGGCAGAATCTGTCATGTTCACAGTCTACAATGCTCGATTCTTAAAGTAATGACAAGACAGAATTCAAAGTTTAGGTGAATTTGTTGGATGCACAGCTCAGCAGGCAGACCTTGTGGTGAAGGACATGGCATTGAAGTTTCACCAAGAGTCAGAGGAAAGGCTTATTCATAATGAAGCCAGTTGTAACGGATCTGAATGACAGCTGAAGAGGTGGTCAGCACGCAGTGTGACAGGGAAAAGGAAGACAGGTAAAGAGCTTTAGGTAGACGAGACAGTCAACTTCTATTTTATGTGCTTCAATATGATTATTGACTCTAATCCTTAAGAAAGAATGGGCAAAGTTGGAACATGCAACTTGTTGAGGCAGATCCAAAGTGCTGAAAATTCAATCGTCATGGACTGAAATATATCATTCCTTAAGAAAAAGATATCTGCAGCCAGGACAGTCATCCCTCTGCTGTGAAGGTTATGCCTGATCATATATCCTACACTTCTTTGGGAATTATTCTACCTAATACCAGGTTCTATAGAAGAACTCACAAGCTCATTATTGCTAGAGGTAAGTATCATCATCTTCCTGGGAGACTCAATTTAATTCTCTGTAGTTATATAAGATTTTTCTCAGCTAATTGATCTTGTTATAAGCATAGACCACCAAGCAACCCTGAAATTTTCTCCAAGAAGAATTTCAAGGATTTGAGATGTTTTCAGAGTTCCGGCAACTCCAACTGGATGCATATTCGGTACCTTCTAGTGTTATCGATGCACATCTGGTGATACATTCCAGATACACCTGATTTACATCACACGAGCAGTGAATAAGCAGATCAACTCCACAGTATTTACACAGTGGATCTGACACATCTTGCACATGCTCAGACCACAATACATACATATCAGTAATGGAAATAATGAAACCACATGCAGGTATGATTCTTCTCTGCCATTTATCAAAGGCTTTTTAGACATATTTATTCTGTTGCTTATCTTTAAAATGTAGTCTCAGTTTAGTAACCCTGGCTGCATTCTGTACAGCCACTAGATCTGAACAAAGCCATAATTCCATTCCCAGTTAATGATTTTTTCACTCTGGATATTGATGTCTTTCATAACTATTTTGTTTCCGGTGGAAAAAAATTGGTTTTGTGCATTTTGGTAAAATCCATGCATTGTCTGTTTCTGACCACATTTGACTGTATGGATTTTCACAATGTGACTGGCAGTCAGGGTGAAACAGTATTTCTTCACTTTTTACATATGGCATGTGGAGAAAGGGAAACATCCCGCAGAATAACAACCTACCTAGCAGAGGCATACCTGATTAAATTTATTTCTTTTACAAACACAGTTCTACAAAGAGAAGGATATACATGAGAGTGTCACTTTACATAGGCTACACTATGCCAGTAGATATGTTCAATAAGAACAATAAAGACAGTAATACTTTACGGTATCCTGATCTATTAGCAAGGATGACAAAATTTCCTACAGGAACGCCACATTTAAGACAGCTTCCTCTGAATCCAAATTCACTAATCTCTGTCTGATAGCCCCAGAAAGCTGAATAGATTAGGTAGGTGATTTTTTTTTTTTTTTTTTTTTGTTTTTTTTTGTTTGTTTTTTTTTTTAACAAAGCAGAAGACAAAGAAATGATGGGAAACGAAGAAAAAAAATATCTGAAGCGAGCCAAGATCCTAGTCCAGAAAATTTTCTGGATTGTTCATTAGTCTATACAATGAAGAAAACCAACTAGGCTTCAGTGAGGAACTCTACTGAGGCATTCAGCAAAGCAACAGCTTAATATTTCTGGAAGTATTTTGGCTTTTTTGTGCTGAAAATAATAAAGCAGTAATTCGCAAGTGAACAAAGTAAATGTGACTTAAAAAGCATAAAAAGCCAATGTGTGTGTAGTTAACAATGAGCTTTTTATTGTGTCATTTCTCAGAACATAGAAATACTTGAAGGGGTCTAATCCCATTTGCAAGTTAGCGTTTTTAAAAAATGTAAGGCAATCACTGAGTCATAACAAACAGGCAAGGCTGAATTTTGCTCAGAAGCAATAGATTCTTCGTTTACTGAAAACATAGAGAGGACACAGTGACAGTTGTTCAGAGTAGTTTGATGCACTTCAGGACAACACAAAGGGCTAAGGACAAATTGTAACAAAATGTCACTGAGTATTAGAATGTATAAAATACGCACAAGTTAAGGTCACATTCTTTATAAGATTCTCAGACAGTTTTCAATAGCACAGATTTATTTTAGTTGCTCTGCCTTGGTCATGTTTTGGGCTAAAAGAGTTTACTAAATAAAAGCCCTGGAACTACTGGGCTTGGGTTCAGATTCCCTGCCTGCTTAGTAGATTTGCCCTCATTTTATTTTACTAGTGAATGTCCCTAGCTTAACCTTTTCCATGCACTTTCATCAGTATCCTGCCCTGTGATCACAATGAAAATCCAGGCTGAATTCCTTAAAGTAAATGGCCTGAAATCCCTAATTTTTAACTTCAGGAACTAAGGCGCTAATTTCCCTGTCCTTAGTGTCAGCAAGAAATCTGCAGTAAAAAACCCAACTGGCCTTATAATCCATTTTGTGGAGACCTTGCCTAAAAATATCTGTTACGAGCAGCCATCAAACCATTTGAAAAGCTGAAAGCTTCACTACAACTTACACAATAGGCTTTGGTAGCAAGCCACTAGTTAGAAATCATTTTGAAGACTTATCACTCATTTTTCTGTAGCCCTAAAAAGAAGAGATTTTCTGCTAGCACAACACAAAGTTTACAGGGGATAACAAAGTGGTATGGCTTTATTAGCAGAACCTATATAAACTTTAATTTCAAATGTTCCTATTCATCTACTTCAGATCAAAATAAAGCCTCACTACCACAATTCTCCTAAAACCTGTTCTGTATTTCTTCTCATATTGTAGAGCAAAACTAATATGTCAATCACAGAAATACTAGTTGGGGAAGATTATGTTCTTTTAATTCAATCAGTTCTCAATATAAGAACGTTCTAAGTTTGTTCTCAAGAACTTCCAATTGGGTATATTTTTGAACACCCAAGGCAAGTCTGCTCTGGTGTTTTATCACTTTAAAAGCTACAAGTTTAGTCCTCTTGCTGCATTTATGATCTTTCATGATCTTGATTACAGCTTTTGATTATCTGAAAGGCTCTTATCATACACCATTTTCTCTTTTCCAGACTAGGTAAACTACACTTTCAATGTTTCCACAGTCAATTTTCTAAATCTCTTAGCCTTCTGAATTCTTGGCAGCTGGAGTAGAATAATTTCTTAAATTCTTGACAGTTTTGTTAGCACACCTGAAAATAAGTTTTGCTTTCTTTTCAAGGCACTATAGTTTGATTTGGATTGCATGCTAAGGTAAATAAAAGGTCTTTTTCTCTTTTACTGCAGCCCGGTCAGTCATGAAAGAGAATTATTCTCCACATCAGCTCTGGGATGAGCTCAGGTTATCTGTAAAACAGATTATTTTGCAGACATTTGCTTCTTTTCAGAACACTCTGCTGAATACTTTACAACTCTCATTCTGTAAAGCTTTTGTAAATCACACTTAAACAATCTAAATAGAGCGCCAGAAGAATGACAACAAAAAAATCTTAGTGGTTAATGTGATCAAAAACATTCTCCTTGAAGGCTGTAAGCTGTAAGAGCTACAGAAGACCAAACCCTGCCCCTTCCTCTGTCCAAGTTGGAAAGGGTTCCCCGTTAAACATTTTCTGCTGTTGCTTATGTGCATTCAGCGTTATTAACGACAGCCTTAACCAAGACGGGGTACTGCAGTAACAGGCTTTTACCTACTGCTGTCTGCCTTGGGCTAGATGCTGTGCTAATTAACATCCAATGCTCAGGAAAGAAGTAGAATTCTGCAAATGAATAAAGAGGCATTCTCTCACACTCAGACTGGAAACACAGAAGGCAAAAGTTTATTTACTCAGTATTATAGTTTAGCCCTTAGCAGCTAAATAACTCTATTCCAGCTGAAACCAAGACACTCAGGAAAGAATATCAACCATACTATTCTGTCCTCACTGACATCCTCCATTCATTTTGTGAAGGTTAAGGAGTAACAGTCTGGCATAACTTGTATGTCTTCCTTTAAATTCTCAAACACCAGCTAACAGCCAAGTTGATGGCCAGAATATAGAGAATTTGAACAAGGAAAAAAAATTTGGGCAGAAAACCTGAACCCTAACAAACTTTTAGATTTAAAAGTGTAAGAAGCAGCATGCTAAATATAAAAGGCAATGAAAAACTAAGTGTAAAGCGGAGGGGGAAAAAGAATTACATCTCACTTAAGTCTTAATTGCAAGATGTTAAATTTCCCAACATGCAGTATTGGAAGGCTAAAGAGTTAGTCAAAGTTAGGGAATTATCAAACTCACTGAAAAATGTCTAAAAAAACCCCATCAAACTACCAGCTTAAATGTTTAGAAAAAAATAGAAAGGCCAAGCAATACCAATAAGCAATACCAATACACCTACACAAGAAAGTGAAGCTTGTCACCTCTGTTATTACAAAGTAACTAATATTTTCTTACACAACGCATTGAGATTTTAACACCAGGAATGGGTTAGTTACTAGTTTAGACTGAATTCTAACACTAAAACAGTATCCTTTAGATTAAGAAGCTTAGCTAAATCAAACTTTACAATGTCCCACCTTTGACTCCCTCCCATGCTTGGAGTTTGCAACATAGATGTAGATCACAGAGACGGTCACAACATGTACTGCAAGTAGAGTGGATGAGGATGCAAAGACATGGGTCAGCGTGCAAATTCTTAATACATGGAGTCTCAGCAGCTGATTTTCAGTCCCATCCAGAGATTCCTACAAATTAGCTACTTTGTTTCCCAAAGGAGTGCACATTGACCTTGCCAGCCTTCAGGTGAAGGTTTTGACAGAGCAGAAATCACTGATAAATACAATAGGCTTAATAGCTTACATCACAGCCCTGAATGAGGTTTCTTGTATTATGGCTTGGTTCCTCACATATTTTAGGAATCTGAGGAGAAAAAAAAATTAACTTCCAGTTCTGGAGGATGAAAAAAAGTTTTATTACAGCAATTTCTAATATCTTCAATATTTGCGGTAGCTTGCTGCTTTCTTTAAATTAAAATAAACTAAGGGGTAACAGGAAGAAAAGAAGGAACTAGCTTTCATGCTAGTTTTCAGCATCAGATAGTACAACTGGATGTAAAGGTGGGTAATTTGCAAGTATTCTTTATATATAACATGCTTTCAAAGTTCAATTAATATTTCTTCCATCAAGCCACCTCTTGCAAATATTGATTTTCGTATGGTGTTGGCCTGTTCAAGAATCTGCCCAGAAATTGTCACAGCATTTACACCAAAGCAAAAGAGCAAAAAGTCGACAGATGGGCAAACTGCCAAGGAACAACAAACCAGTCAGACCATGAAATTAGTTCTTTCTTGTTCACCTAAACCTTTTTCCACATGTTGAGGAGTCCGCATCATTGTATTTGCTGGTTTAGGGCTTGTTCTTTCTTTTAGCATTACACTAGCTTTTTTTCCCTTAATGTTGGGCATGATTTTCATTCAAACTTGAAGTAAATACAAGACACAGCTATTAAATATTTCATTGTCTGGTCAGTTTTGCTTATATGCAGGCTAAGACACAATATTAGCTCAGATCAATCTGACACTAGTACTGGCAGTGTGATTGGCATGACCAGGGTCCTCAGTCATTGGTTACTTATGATGTGTCCCAATCTCAGAAAGGCAGAACAGTTTTGTTCCTACTGATGCTGGATCTCGAGTAGCTTTCTCCACCTCAAACTTTTACTATGACTATCTCAGTAGCAAACAATTCAACTTGAGTTTCCTTCCAATTACTAGTTTTCAATTTAATCCTAATTAAATTTGCATTAAACATAAATAAAGAAAGACCCCTTTGAGGCAGCTGGCATCTCCTTGTGATCATAAACTGAGTCTTACAGCAAATAGTTACACTACAAAGGAACTCTGAAATGTATTTTTCACTTAGTTCATTTAAGATTGTTATTCACCAGCCATATATAAAACCAAAATTTATACATTATATTTTTTTACTTCCGTAAAAAAATGCACTATCTTAGTATTACAAAGTGCAACTGCCTTAGATGAAGTTAAATTCCTATTTAAAATAAGTGTAATTTCTCCATTCCAACAAACAAAAGTTATTTCAAGTTGAAGAGGTTTTGGCACCTCAGAACGACCAACTCTCCTGTTTTACAAAGCCAATTTTTTTTTTTCAGACACAGAAGAAAAACATTTCCATTCCAGCACGCACAAAGTCATCATCAGGGCACGCACAGTCTCCTATCACTGCCAGATCTTCTTGGGCAGAAGGGAGTGCCTGTCCTCCAGCTTGAAAGGAGAGGATTTGCAACTGAGTAACACTGAAGACATGCAAAACCTAATCATTTCTTTATCTCTGTTGAAAAGATTTCACATCTCTAATTTGAATTGTTAGTTGGGAAATAATCTCTGTCTCTTTGTTTTTCCAGTGATAACCAAGTGTTCCACATGCTATAGAGCTGACGACTTTCTGATCTTGGCAAAGAGTAAAACATATCCTGCTACCTTTTTTCTAGGTATTTTACTCTAGGCAACAAAGTAAAATTGCAAATCACTGTCTTTGGTTTACTAACACCTACCAGTTTCTAGGCACACAGGCTAACAAACATACAGGACACATCTTGCAACTCTATTTTAAAAACATTAATAGCAGGACACCTGTTTCACATTTTCTATGTTTCAAACCCTCATTACTTTCAAACTCTCATTTTATATTTATACTGTAAATGCCTTCATGTAAATCAAAGGTATTTGTGTCACACAGGATGGACCCCTAAAAAAGTGTAATTTTAAAGACACAACAGTAAAAAGAGGAAAAATAATTACTGCAAACTTTTAAAACTTTCTCTTCTCAAGTGCCATCAGTGTTCGATAACTCAGCCAGTCACATGGAATTTTAATTAAGTATCCTGAAAGTATTTTGCCTTTGGCCTGAAAACAAGAAAAATGCATTTCAGCCCAAAGGGCAAATCTTAAAGAAAACTCAAACAGCTTATAGACAAGGACTGAGAGTTCAAGTAATTTAATTTAAAATTCAGCAACGCTACAGTGACGCTAAAAAGACTTGCAAGGCACAGTCTGGATCCTACTCCAAAACACCCCAAACATTCTTCTGAATACTGTGGGAACTGCAACGAACATATAGGCACATCAGCAAAGTGGGCAGCATGTATTTCTCATTGTCCTTAAGAACAGAAAAGATGAACAGAGCTGCACAACTTTAGAGAGTGACTGTATCATCAGTTGATACAATGTGGTATAGAGAAGGGTTTTTCTTCTTTGGAACAAATATCCTGACCCTCTCCCTGGCACTGCATCACTGAGAAGCCTCTTCTTAGACTCTTTTACTATCAATGCAGCAGATTTTCAGCTTACCAGAGATATCCAAACTCATTTCCTTCCATTACCGCTATTAGCTGTGGCAGCACAGCAATGGCATATCCTCATACCAAGTACCAACAGTTAAAATTTGAGCAACCTGACATCATGGTAGGATAAACACCAGTGTGGCAAACTCTGATCCATGCCAAGATACATAGTGAATACAGCTATCTCCTAGCAGTCATCATTTGTACCTGCTGCTTCATTGCTGCCTTCAGATCAGATACTATCACTTCTCACTCCCCACTATGGATCTATTCTCCTTTTGTCATCACTTAATTCAGTCTGACGTTCCCTGCCCACCCAGCCACATATACCTCTTTCTCAGTGCTTTCAAAGAGCAGCCTCCCCCACAACACAGAAAAACTGCACTGTACTTTGCAGAATAATTTCTTTAATTAGAAATGTCTCCATTAGAATATTATCAAATACACAAGAAACTAAGCTGCCCCTTGTGTGACCACTCAAGTAACGAGCAGTCATCTATTTGACTCCAGTATCTGCATTTGCTGCACGTCTTTAGCAATGCTAAACTTGCTCTGGAGGACTTTGGCAGACACACTGCAAACCTACTTCAAGGAAGATAAATTGGGATAGTGCTTGGAAGGACTTATCCCTTTGAGTTTTATCTTAAAATTCATGTTTACTTATAAGGTCCTTTTCAGTAACAAGCTCATATTTTTGGATTTGCAAAAAAAAATGTTTAGTTTCTAAAATTCTGATCAACTTTTAGTGAGGTTTATTTCTAATAGCCAAAAATAACCCTTAAAAATACCTAACTATTCACAAACTACAGAGTTCTAGATACATGGCAGATTTGCTCTCCATTTGTAAGAATGTTTTTCTTAATCCTGTAAATGAGAACCACTAGTCCATAAAAGCAAATTGGACTACTCAGGCAATTAAAAAAAGAGCATTACTGAACCAACGCATTAGTTAGCATTTACTGAAGGAATAAATGAACAACTGTCTGTATATAAATGTAAAATCACAGCAATTCTCCCCAAGTCAGTGGAGTTCATTTGATCCTTCATTTTCCCATCAAATTTTTATTGCTTCAGCATATTTTAAAAGATGATTTTTAGTGGCAGTCATTTTAGAGACTACAGGCTAAAGCAAACAAAAGGAATCTTAGAAATGTCAACAGCATCTATTTCACAACCCTAATTTAAACTAGGGTTTCCACAGATTCTGACAATTCAAAGAACCTTCACGTCAAACTTCTGTTATCTAGCCCCTCTCAGCCAATAAAGTAGGAACAGAATCACCAGAGGCATTAGCACACAGTTACAAGCCTTTTCTGCCCTCCCCTCTTACAACAGTGCAAGATACATACAAAAAGCAGCACAGTAAAGGCAAGTAAAAAATATGAATGGTATGGCATGGAGAATAACAAAAGACACATTAGCTATTCATACAGGCATTTGATTAAGAAACGTAAGAGAAAGCTGGACAAGAAAAAACAGCTTTATTAGTAGCAAAGCACCTTCAGGAGCTGGTTTTCCTACTTCTGTAGAGCAACAGCTAGAAGCAGGGAAGGTGTAAGTCAATTAATTGTTTTTTCAAGGTTTTTCAAGGCCTACTGCTGATACTAGACTTTCACCAATTCACTCACTGTCTAGATATTCCTGGATGGATCTGGAATAACCCTGAGAAGCTGGTGAAGACTGGCCCTCCCCAGGGAGGAGCTAGTGGAGAAGCCTTGCCACGCTACCAGGCTCCTCAGCTTGCCATCTTCCCAAGCACCCACTGCTCTCCTCTGTGGCTGCAAAGCTCCTTTTGCAAGTGCCGGTGTAAACAAAAGGAGGGGCGACTCAGACCTCCATTCCAGTCCTTCCCAGAAGGGCAGCACAACTGAACTGCACTGGAAGTGCAAGTCACTACTGGGTTTTTTTTCTTCTCCTTCCCACACAAACATTTTTTTACATTTTCTTATTTGATCAAATGAGCTCTGTGACAGAAAAGGCAAGATTTCCAGTCACGCTTTCCAAAAAGAGAATTAACTGTAAACACCAATCAAAGCGAGCATCAGTGCTAACTCCAGTTTGTATTTATATTCAATGGTTAAAACAAGTTTTATTATAGTCAGTATGACTTGTGCTACTGATTTGCAAAGACCTAGGATTTTGCTTTTGTTTAGTCAGGTGAAAAATAATAATTCAACAACCAAATAAAGTCTATAGAAGTTGTTTTGAGTTACCTTTGCAAGTTCTGCACTGTCCTCTCAGCTTTACAGGCAATAAAAGCTTACACGAATGTGATAAAGGAGGTAGTGGACATGGGCCTATCTTCAAGGTCATTTTGGAGAAAAAAAGCTGTAAAAATGCAGGCAGAGCCAAGAGGAAAACAGAAGTTTCTACTTTAGGAAGACCGTTTCTTAAACAGCTTTTTAACCTTTATTCTCATGCGGGAATCAAGAAAGGAGTGGATCTCACAGCACAATAAATGAGCTCACAGAAAGGAATTATTATACACTATGCTTGCAAAACAACTTTCAAATCTGGAACTTTAGTCTAAAAGAACTGGTATGGGAATAACATATTAAATTACAGGTTTTTTAAAAAAGTCATCAAAAGCTAATAAGTTAAAGCTGATAAAACAGAAGGAATTGCTAAAGGCTGAAATCTGTCTACACAAATCAGCAGTGGGATATTCTTGGCCTTGCCTGGCAGAAAATGCCCAGAAAAGACAAGAGAAACAAACTCAGTCCACCAACCCACATTAGCTGCTGCTGTCTCACACAGCCTGAAAGGTTGGGCCATTTGTGGAAAGGGCAGTGGGTGAGACTGCCTGCCCTATACCCCTGCTCCCTTCCAATAGCCCTCTGAGCTCACATGAACATTCGAGCAATTGGGCTTTTGCAGAGAAGCTTTAAAAAATCAGATTCTTAGGTCTTGCTCTGCCCAGAACACAAGTAAATGCTTCTCAGAAACTGGAACTGCTGTTTCTCGTCAGGAGGGGAAGTCTAAATTATGTGCATCTACATAGCTTTGTAATAAGGATATAAAAGGCTTAGACTTTGATGGTATTTATAGCCTTACATGTCTATGTTCTCTAATTTATAGAGCATTGTTTATATCTACTGTAAATACAAAATACATCTCCAAGTTTTCCTGTAAAAAAATGTGGTGTATACAGCTTTTAATACCCAAAAATGTGTATAAAACAATTACATGTCAAGGTAAAAGCAGGTTTTTCCCCTTTTAAAAAACACACACTATAATAATTGAAAAAAATAATTGAAATAAAGCCCTTAAAATACCAGAAGCAACTACAAAAGAACACAGATACATCTAACCTTCTTTGCTTTGACCCACAAACAGATGAAGCAACTCACCTCAAAACCTTAAAGCAGGAGAGTACTGTACCCACACCCTAGTGACCTGAAACACTATATATAACATCTGAGTTATCACTTAATTACCACAAACCATATATAAATGGGAAGTTTGACTGATGCATACATAAGGCTTATGTGCCAACTAACAAATCACAATTCCTGCAAGTTGGCCTAACCAACCTCATCTTGCAAAACTCCAACCAACTATTGTTGTGTTTGGTCAGGAAGGGATGCCTGGAGGACAGAAAAAAACAGACATAGGAGAAAGCAGCAAACCCCAACTGAAGATCCTGCGTGAGGCTGCTGTAAATACCCACAACTGATGAATACACACTGATAGTCCTGAATGTCCAGAGATGCATTTCTTAAGCCCTCAGGAAACAAAGAAAACATTTATGACAGATAATTTTTTTTTTATCTTAATCTTCAGTCCACTTAGAATGCTTTCATGGAATTTTTCTGCCACATACCTTTGTACTCTCAGAAAAGAATAGTCTGTGGCTTGTTGGTGCTGACTTTCTTCTAAAATAAGTGAGGGGAAAAACAAAGCAGATTTTAAATTTATGACTTTCTAATCAAGGCCAAACATGTTTTCCCCACAGAATGTCCATGATGTTCTTCGGAAATGACAAGAAAACATAAATTTCTTGTATTTGTTTCTTCCTCTCTCCCATTCTAGAGTCAGACCTCAACCAGCAAAATACTCACCTAGTTGTAATCCATTACCTTTTACACTACTCTTTTTATGCTACAAATTCCTTTTAATAAGATCAAGTCCCATTTCTATTAAAGGTTTCAAAACAAATTTGTGTTGCTTATTATGAATTTAGGGAACCTTTATCATTTTAACACAATCAGCATTCCAGGGGATATGCAATGTCCCATTCGATGTACTCCATTTGAAGTGACTTCATAGACGGTCATTTAAAATTGACTTTTATAGAGAACTATATAGAACTAAGTCCATTACACTAAAGTGTCAACAGCCCAATTCTATCACAGAAAACAAAAACCCAAAGGTCCAGAATTATATTTGCTCTTATACAGAGTTTTGTAGGGGTGTGCCAAGTCCTGTACTCTAGAGAGGCAATTGCTGCAGCTCCATGTTCCCAGGTCCCACCAGTAGTAAAGCTGAGCACGTATTCCCAATAGGCACATACACACACATAAATAATGCAACACATGTATGTACATATATGACCAGCCACACAGATCAACAAAGACAGAAACACACAAATGCAACGACCACCAATGGTCTCATCCTGTTACCTGATCCAGCAGATCAGGAAAAAAGACCTTAAGTATAAAATACATATTCGTATACAGCTATATGTGCAACGTGGATTCCTTCACTCCCTAGACTTGTACACTCAGTCTACCCAGCAACTGGCTTCCCTGGATCCCAGGTCCCCTGTTGCTGGCACCTGGGCATGTAAGCCCTTGAGGCCCACAGTCTCACTCCAGCTGCCAGTTTGCACACACACCACCCTTCTCATCACACGCAACACACACACACTATGGATCCCTCCAGTTACTGGCAGAGACATTCAGCCTACACGGTAGCTGGCCCTGCATCTTCTTGTCATCAGTTGCCTGATGCAGACACATACGCATGCAAAGGGGTGTCTTGGCTGGTCCCTAGACCCCATTGTCTACCCAGTAGTTGCCTTGGAACTCCCGCTCCCTTCAGTAGCAGAACCTCTGGTCTCTCCCAAAATTGTGGTTGATTTGATAACTTGCTCCCAAGCCACTCAGCTTGCTGGCTGGCTGGTCTGGCTTGATATTTGGCTGGCAATCACACACTGACATACAGATCCACACACAGATCTGTGTATCCACAGATACACACACACTACTATCTCCTCAGCCATGGTTAGCCAAGCCTTGGGGTCCCCTCTCCATTGACTGGTACTTTCATCTCACGCACGCAGCACAGAGACCCCCCTCACCTAAGAGGACAGTTAGAAAGAGTTTAATAAAAAGACAAGACACAAGGTACATTATTACATGACATGTACTGACAAGCATGGGGCATGGAACACACAAGCATACTGACCTGCAAGCTGTTCACAGCCAACTGCCCTCCTTTAACGTCTTACCCTCCTTCCCCCCATCTCATACTTGTTCTTTCCTACACCACCCTGATCTCTCCCTCCTCTCCCTATCTTTGGCCCTTCCTCTATCCATCCCAAAATAAGTCTCATGCAAGCCTAAAATATTTTCCCCCGCATCCAACAATGAGTCCTATACCCCTGTAGGTAGCCACCACCACCACCTCACCTCTCTAAGCTCTGGAGAGCTGCTCCCATAACTCACAGTGACATGTCATGGGACAGCCCTGGGAGGTTTCTCTGGATTCATTATTGGGGTTGCCCCACCTTGTTCCTCTGTGCTCCTTTGTGTGTGTTGCTGACATGAGGCACACCACATAATTTAACAAGTTAAATAGAGCATGAACAGGTAATAAGTATCTTGTGGCTCTGCTACTTAACCTACATGAAGACATAAGGAGTTTATATAGGGGTGTATAAAGGGGGCATATAGGTTCACTGTAACTGAAGTTTCCAACCCGGGGGAAAAAACAAAAATTTAAGCAAAGTATACTGTTCTACCCAATTTTGCCAAAAATTAAGTTTTGACCACAATGTTAAGTGACTCTGTCTCAGATTCTCAGATTCCTATCATATTTTTAGCTGACCAGTCTCCTGTCTCACACCACAAGTTGCAAATAGCACTGCCTCTATGTTTTTCACAAGTCTCAAGGGAGTTTATGTTTCTCTTCGTGTTCTCTTATCAGAAAACAATACTCACATCAGTGGAAGAACAGCAGAAATGTTAAAAAGAAAATATTTTAAAGTAAAGGCAAACTCTGCAGGACACAAAAACCTTCTCATTTCCAATGTAACAACTCTGTCACAGATTTCATAAAAATTCTGGTATTTACAACTGATGAAAACAAGCCTACTGAATCTATTAGTATACATCAACCTACAATGATGCAGTATGAAAAGTCCTGACTTTCTTTTTCATCTCATACAGAAAGCATCTGGGAATGCAACAACATCCAGCTCATCTTCTAAGTGTTAAGATTTTCTTCAAAGTTTTATGGTCATTCAAGTACATTCTGGAAGTCTGGCTCTCAGTTTCGAAAGTGTCAGAGGAAACTATATCAACGCATAAAACATCTTTGAACGGATGAGGCTGTAGTGAGGCAACTAAGAGTGTACGATCTGCCCATCTAGGCTTGTAAACTAAGGCCAGATCTAAAAAATTTATCTTCCTGCCAAATGCTGTCACATCTACAATTAAAGCACATCACCTTTGAGGTGGAACTCACCATCCTGAATTACGCACCAAGTCCTTCTCCACCAAGTGGAACACACAGCCATTCTGCCAAGCGCTGCCAGGCTTGAGTGGCCCAGTAAAGAACCACCAGACATTGGTACAATAAAAAAAGATTTTGTCCTGAATTTGGATGCCTGATTGCTGCTTGTAACAGAATTCAATAAAAAAAGGCCTGCAAGTTGATTCTCCTTCCATCTTTGAGTGCCCTAATGATCCAACCACAGCATCAGCTTTTTCTCTTGCCCATTCTCCTTCTGCATGCATTAAAGCTGCATTCATAGCTGCACAGTAGCTCAGTTTGCAAGAGGTTTGGAAAGATTTCCTCCCCTGCATTACCTGTCACAGTAACTTGGCGATAATGGACTCCATTCACAAATTGGAGATGTGGGTTCAAACCATCTCAAACTAAGGAGATTAACCTAAATCTCCTACTTCCCGAGCAAGGGCTCCAACAACCTGATTTATAAGCAAACCATATCACTTATGTTTCAGAAAAAAATGTGGCTGCTGACCATAAAGTTATAATTTGTGTATTAGTCATAGCCTAAGCATACTTACTAAACCAGATTCCTGAAGTAAGAAATTCGGGGTTGAAACCCAAATGCTGATATGCGTGAGAAATACTTGTGTTCAGCTCTGCCCAGATGGAGCATCCCAGGCACCTTCCTGGGGCCATTCAATCCCTTGAGCATCAGCACTTAAAAGACTATAGATTCCAAAACTCCAGGCAGGAACAACAGAGCAGGCCACTACAGCACACCAGCTTACAAAAACAAGCTGAAGTGTGATGCAGCTGAAGAAACATTTGGTCTACAACCACAGCCCTGAAAGTTACCACTACTAAACATTTAAAGTAGCAGGACTGTTTTTTAATGAAAAATCACCTGAAAGTGGCAGAATCAAACTTACGAAATGCAGGTAATAGTGTGCAAAACCATTTAATGATTTCCCTTTCTACTTTGTAGACCTGTATCACCGTTACCTCCAGTATAATTAAGAATGCATTCCAGGAGAACAAAGCTGCTACAGAAGCCTCCAAAACGGCTATTTGCTTCTGAGGTTATAAAACAACCCTCGTGGATCCAGACAATAGAGATAGGTGCTTCATGAAGACTGGATATACCGGATATAGAAGACTCTACTGGATATAGAAGACTCAACTGAAAATACAAACTCATCATTTCAATGTGATGGGGACACTTTAAAAGGACACGAGCCATTAAATTACCAACTAAATTTTATAGGCACGTAGATACTAATCTTTAGGCTGAAAGAACCAATCATTAACTTCCACAGTTGGTCAGTGCAGTGACTTTACTATTCTCTGTTGCTCTTTCTCATACTGGACTTCAGCACTTTCTGACAGACCCCTCCATGCTCCGTTTTCCTCATCTGCTGACAGGACAAATGCAGGAATCAACAGAAAAAAGAAATGCTGAGAGTTCTACCAAGGTATTCTCCATGCGCCAGTCAAGATGCCTTTTCCCAAACTTCTCCAATGCTCTTGAAATAGCTCCAAGAAATCTTTCTAGCCTCAACACAAACCATGGTTTTACATCATCAGGATGCTTACAAGTTTGAGCTTTCATTGTTTGCTTTCTGCAAAAGCAACATGGCTATTCTAATCTGCATCGCATTCTTCACATTGTTTTAGGATCAGTTGTCTTGAATTCTGTTTTTTCTAAGGCAGTTATCCACCAGGGGGAAAGGGGGCTGGGTGGTGGATACTCACTGATTCCTCAGATGACCTGTGCTCTCATGCTGAGAAAAAAAAAACTATTAAATTAATCTAGTAGGAAGAATGGTCTCCTGTGATGATCTTTCAACTATAAAAACACAATTACGAATTTAAATAGCCCCAGGAGGGGTGGCTTGGGTGCTATCAAATACACTGGTATCTTTGATCACTGATACAAAAATATGCATGTTACAAAGACGCTTTCTAGCCATGTGAGCTGCTATATAAGTCTAGAGTATCACCACTAAGCTATTTGCAAAAGCTGCAACAGATTACTGCAATGCGATCATTGCAGATTTCCATCAAAAAAAAAGGGGACTCTTGTCACCTATATTCTGCCAGAGGGAAATTGTTACTTTTTCAAACTGTGTACTAACATACATATTTAAACATGAGTGAAGTAAGTTTATTTGGTGTATATAAGATAACACCTTATAGGAACAATGGTAGAAAATAAATTTTGCATCATTTTGTCTGGCTTTTCATTTGTTTCTTAGATTGAATTTTCACAATCATGGTGACATGTATTTTTACAAGCTCAAATATATGGACTCAGCTGTTTACTTGCTCTTGATTTTTGACCCTCTTACTGGGAGAACGAAGTTTTGTACAAATAATGGCATTAAGAAACATGCTTGCTTTTACTGCAGCGTGTAAACATCCAGATGCTAATCTTGTACACTACATCCACCTTGAACACCAAACTGCACCATAAATAAAATTGTCATGAATCTGCGCAACATATCTCGTTTTTTTATTTTTTAATAGAGACCTACTGAGGCTGGAGACTAACACGCAGAGAGTAGAGATTAGATAGTCAGCTGTCGACACCACCGGGGCATGAATCAAGCTCAAGGTGAGAGCAACTGGTGTCTACCAACGCTTTTCCTCATAACCCAACACGCTCCAGCCAGCTACTTTTGATCCAGTAAGAGAGAGTGAACTGCCGCTGCTCAGTAACTTCAGGCTCACGAGGAAAACACAAGTTACGGCACTTCGAACAAAGAGGATGCGTGAGATGAAGTTATAACGAAGTAAGAATTCGCCGGAGCGTTCCCGTATCCCGGCTGCATTGCACCGGCCAGCCCCACGTGCAAAAAGAGGAGAAAACTTTCGTAAATCACATTCTCATCCTCTTCTCTCATACATCCTCATCCTATGCCTCATGCCTGAAAAGAGTTTTTCATCCCCTCTCGGAGATAATCTGGTTTACATTAGCGACAGCTTGAGGCATCCTTCGGATCTGCCCGCTCCTCTCTCTTCCCCGGAGCGGAACTCCCAGGGCTGTGACCCCTGCACAGCTCCGGCTTCGGGCCCGGCTCCCGCTGGGCAGGGGCTGCACTGGGACTCCGCCGCGACGGGGCGGGCAGCGCTGGGGACCCGGGCCGCCCGCCAGCCCTCCCCCCACGCCCCGATGAACGGGCAGCGGCCGTGCCGCCCCCTCCCCCGGGTTTCTGCCGCTCTCGGCTCCCACAAAGCGAGTGGGCGGCCCCGGAGGCGCCCGGGCGGAGTGGCCCTCGCCGCCGAGGGAGAAGAAAGGGCTCCAGGAAAGGGGCGGAGGGAGGGAGGGCGGCTGCACAGCGCGGAGATGAGGGGAGAGGAGTGATAAAGGAGGAGGGGCGCAGGCAAAAAGCGTGGCAGTGAGGCGGGCAGCACTGCCGGACCCCGACCCCCTTCCCTTTGCAGCACTACGTGACCCTCCCTGCACCGGTTCTGCCCGACGGGGGCTGGAGGCACCCCACCGAGGCTCCCCCAGCCCCCAGGGGCGAAAGCGAGGCTCCCCCAGCCTGCCCCGGGATGCGGTGGGTGGCTGCAAACAAACTCTGCAGGCATTGCACTGCACTCTATTGCATTGCACCGCACCACAGCACGCCTTCCCCCCGCGGGGCTCCTTCTGCAGCACTGCAGGACCCTTTCTGCACCGGTTCTGCCCGACGGGGGCTGGAGACTCCCCACCGAGACTCTTCCAAATCCGCAAGGGCGAAAACCTGCCCTGGGATGCGGGGGATAGCTGCGAACAAACTCTGCAGGCATTGCACTGCACTCTGTTGCCTTTCATTCTATTGCACTGCACTGCACCGCAAGCAGCGCGCACCCGTGCACCCCGAGAGCCCCCCCATTCCCGCCGCGCTCACCTCGGGGTTGGCACTGCCCTGGCGCCCAGAGCAGCGAAGCCACCGCCAGTAGCGCAAGCGACCAGCGCCCGCTGCTACACATCGCTGCCGCTGCCACCGCCGCCGGGACGGTCGCTACCCACCCCACCGAGCCCGCCCGCCTTATATCTGCTCCCCACCGCCCCCCGTCCGCCCCGCCCCGCCCCGCGACACACACACACACACACACACACACACACACACACACACACACACACTCACTGACACACACGCGCGTTCACACACAGTCACACGCCCAAGTACCCCGCTCCCCGCACCACATCACCCCGTTGCGGGTGATGCGCGGGGCACGAAGAGCCCAAGTCCGGTGCCTAAAAAAGTTCTGGGAAGCTATAATTAATGATCTGGGACATTTCTGCGAGGAGGGGGAAGGAGAAAGTAAGTAGGGGAAATAACAAAGTAAATGTGCGTGGAGGGAGAAAAAAATTGCTAAATTGATGCAATACAGAGCTTTCCTATAGGTCTGGTATTTTCACAGAATCACAGAATGACCTGGGTCGGAAGGGACCCACAAAGATCATTGAGTCCAACTCCTATCCCTGCATAGGACAATCCCAACATTCACACCATGTGTCTGAGGGCATTGTCCCTCATTGAATATTGCCAGGCTTGGTGCCATGACTGCTTCCCTGAGGAGCCTCTTCCAGTGTGCAACCAACCTCTGAGTGAAGAATCTTTTCCTAATATCAAACATAAGCCTACCTGTCACATCTTCCTGCCATTCCCTTGGATCCTAAAATGTGGGGTTTTTTTTAAAAAAAAAATCAACTGCTGAGGGTTTCCTTGTAAGTTTGTCATCCCCAGCTTTCAAACTTCATGCCCATGCTGATATTTTTTGAGTATCCACTCCACATCAACACAGCAAATAAGCCACATTTGTAAATGAAACAAGTTTGTAAACTATGACGTTTGTTACTTTTGTCCTGTAGGTGGTTTTTGCAATATTTCTTGATCAGCTCGCTCTTGAAACTGGCATAAACCACAACAAACTGGCTGTCGAATTTCCTGAAGATAGAGACATTTCTTTAGTATTTCAGGAAAGATCATTCCCATTAGGCTTTCCCTTTTTAAGGTTTGTCTGGTTGCAGAGCTTTTATCTACACGACTCTTTAACAAATGTTTCAAGTAAGTTGCAGCCAGGAACTGTGTTTTCCTGGGAAAAGAACTGTATGCCCAAAATAGATTTGTTGAGGTGAGGGAATTTTAGCCAAAAGATACTGTCTTTCAAAAGTGAATTCCTGCTGACAATGCATGCTGCTTATTTTTTTAGGAAAGTATTGTGCTGCTCTCTCTGGTATTGCATTTAAAACCCTATTTCAAAATACAATAATGTGTATGAGTTGCATGAGCAGAGTTTGGCTGCAAATGCATTCTTCAAACTGAGGGCAATTGTTTGTGGAGTTCAGACTTCAGTCTGGTTGTCTGGTTGTTTTTATTGATCAAGGTAAAGTAATTGAGGAAAATAATAATTTACAGATTTTGCACAAAATAAAGCTATTTCTTATCAAACAATTCAAGAGTTATGAGTTGTACTTGAGAAGGCATAGCCATGTTTACATTCAGAACAGAGACAAACAGGAAAAATCTACAGGTCAAGGAGATAAAAAATAAATTCTACCATAAAGCCTTATCAAAGGCCTTCAAGCCTGCAAATAAATAACACTCCACATCTCTCCCTTCCAACAGATCTGTCCTTTGCTCACACCAGGAACTTCTTAAATTTCAAGACAGGCAAGGAGGAGGAAAGCAAAACATCTGTGGAGAGAAAAGTCAACAATATTCAAGAGCCAAAATGTCATTTGCTCTAAAATCACAGAGGTCAGGTTAAGGAATCCTCTGTGCAGGACCTCAAGTACCAGCTGGGAGCCAAGTACAAAGGAAAGGGAAAGAGGGAGCATCTGTGCAACATAAAGTCTGACCAGTTTACAGCTTTATAATCAGTTTAACCATTTCTTCAAATTACAGCAAGCTGAAGAGTTTTTCTTATATCCATGCAATTGACAAGTGCCAGTTCATTATTACATGCATATATCCTCATCAGAATATTCCACAAGAGATAGAGAATGTATTAAGATGCAACTCTGGATTTCATCATCTGACTCGATTATTATAGTTTAACTAAACATCTCTATACAACTTGCAACTGAAATATGTACATTGAATTAGTCTGCTGGACTAATTGCTCAGTGTCCATTATAATAATTTGCTAGAAAAACTGACTTCTCAAATTTCATTTGAGTGAATACTTCTTCTTGGAGGATTACTGTGTTTTCTAGTGTATCTTTTTCCAAAGTTCATTTCTGTATTACAAAGTACCAGGCAATCCAAATGATCTCCAGCTCAAGACACAGAACCATTAATACAATTCTTTCCTCACAGCTTTCTAATGAACTTTGAATGGTTTTATCATTAGATGAGACTCTCAGCTTCTTAAGCAAGTGTAAAGCCACTACACATTTACACTGAGTGAGTGCATCAAGTATGATGTTGAAGATTGGAAGTTTCTTAATCTTTTACAAACTAATCTGATAAGAAAATGGAATGCTACGGTACAGGTAAGATCTTGAATGAGTCAAGAAACGTGCACAAGAATGAAAGCATTTTAGGGCACTGTATTTTCGTGTATGTTTATACAGTCCCCGAAAACCATCTGCAGAAACTGAAACTGTGAGCACTGCTATATCATATCTGCTTAATATGTATAGTAGCACTGCAAATACTGCAAATAAAATAGCACAGGAGACTTTTATATTGTTAAGCAATTAACTTGCTACTGCTCCAACTTCCCTTGAAAGAAAAGCAGAGATGGTGCAAGCTTTAGGAAGGATACTTTAAGAATACCTCAAATTTAATTGTTTCGCTAATTAAAATTTACTCCAAAATAAAGTGAAAAAAATGTGCTATATAAGCCAAGAAAAAAGTTATGTTCAAATACCCAGAAAATGCTCGGAGATGTGGTTACAGGGAACTTCTTAAAATCTTGTTTTCTCTCTCAACAGCTTTCATGAGTTAGAATTGCCTTAAGGTCTAAGTGTTTCAATTGCAAAGGAATGGAAAATCCTAATATTTAGGATGATGTATTGCAAAGTGAATATGTAAATCTAGCCATCTGTGGATATGAACCTATGGATAAAAACATTGCCTTTGGCAAAAACAAGGTTTGGCACAATTCAAACTGGAGAAAACCCAAATACATAGAGTATAAGTGGAACTTCTCTGCTATCCTACACCTAAGTAAACTCCAAGTGAACACCAAACATGTTTTTTCAGCATTTGTCTGTGTTTCTGTGCTTAAGGGAGAGCTATTGTGTTAATGTCAGGTTCCCTTCAGGCCTCTCAGGAGCATGAGGTCACCTCCTGACCCCAGAGGGCAGTGGGGCACTCCTAGCTGTCAGCGGTGACATGCTCTTCCTCATCCATAGCATTTAATAACTTGCACATCCCACTATTCCAACTTACCACCCATCCCGCTCTCAATGATTCTTTCTTCTCACCACATATTGAAGCATTTCTACACTGTGAACATCATTGACACTACATCTGCTGGAACTCTAGAAGAAGGCAGACTGGTACAAACAGTCAATAATTCCACCCAGAACTACATTTAGTGGCTAAGTAAGGTTTTTAACAATAGTTGTACTGTACAACAATGAGTCTCTAATTTTTAGCTAGTTTATTTTGGCTTTTTTTTGTACACACTTGTTATCCATTCTGCCTCGCTGCCTCATTATCACATAAGCACCACCCAAGTGTTCTGCAAAAGCACTCTGGAAATAATTATCACTTGTAGTCAGAGGGACAAAACAATACAGTAAACTGCCTGTCTGCCTCTAATAAACATTCAGCCACTACTAAAGCTGGTTTAGATAGCTCTTCAGTTGTTCCCCAGAACCCTTCAAGTGCTTTTCTCCCTCCCTCAAAAGAAGTACATCCAGAGGTTAATAAATCTGAGCTGTGACAGACTAAAGAGAGGAGTAAATTCAAAGAAAACGGCCCTTCAGAGCACAGCCTGCCCACGACTTCCTCTCAGCAGAAACACTATCTCTGCAGCTTGACAGGCTGGAAGTGCTAACCGAGGAAAGAGGTGTAGGCTAGGGCATCTCCCATGTCACTCCTGGTGTTCCTCAGCTGGTAGCCTGACACTCTGATTCAGCATCAAAAGTCTTTGCCCTTTTATTCCTGAAAACTATTCCCAAGCTGTAACTTGAAATATGTTACGCTAATTTGGCTCTGAGGTGACAAAACCGTGATGATTAAAGGCCATCCTTCCATGAGGATTAAAGAAAACCTGCTGTTTCAGAAGAACCTGGGAAACAACTGCTCCAGGAACCTGCACGGAGTTGTCACAAGCCAGTGGAAAAGACTGGGGTGGATTCAATATCTCCCACCTGGACAGAAAAGACACCAATGAGAGCTGCCACTGGTCACAAGGTCCCTCGTGACCTTACCAGCTTCGTCGTACAAGTTTCAATTACCTCAGGAATTGTCCAGACATAACTGCTTGCCAGAGAGGAGGGCTGGCTTTGGAGAGAAGGAGGCACTGTAGGACAGTCTGGCTGTTCTTACATGAAGTGTGCACAGTCCTTTCCTGATCTCAATAAGAAAGACACAACCCCAGATAGCATACTAAAAGTGCTTTAATAATAAGGTACTAATAAGAAGAGTAATACAGATAGCAATTCTTAGATCTCTTCATCCTGGGACCCTTGCTTTCATGCAGCATTGGATAGAACCAACGCCAGTAGCATAGTTCCCTGATATCTCTTGTTTTGAAATTAAATACAGAACTATCTCACTATATTGTGCTAAATTACCACATGCTTGGATCATACCTAGGCTCCTGACTGTGAAGAGACTTCTTGCAATTCTTGTCTCTTCACACCTACTAAGAGCAGGAAGAGCAGGTAGCAAGAGATACTGGGTAGCAAGAAGCCCTGCCTGCAAAAGGCGACATGGTTTGAAAATAGGTTAATAGAGCTGAACTGGTTCCACATTGCAAAATAAGGAGTTTTTTTCTCTTGATTGATTTCTGCTGTTTTCCTTCCAGAACTGACTCATTGGCACCAATGGTGTTGAAGGCAAGACTCAGCATGCTTTCTGTAAACAGCTCACAGGCTGGAAATTGTGATTATTGTCCAGCAGGAAAAAATGGATGCTGTACTGCCTTACAAGGAATATAGTCCTCCTCCCAAAATCACAGCTTATTCACACTGATTTTTCTTTCATTAAAACAATGGAACCTATAGGCAATAGGGAATGCAATATGATCACTGATGGTACTCAGCAATAACACTTCCATAATGCTGTTCCCAGTCTGGACATGGGGCTCCTTACATTTTAATTGAGCTCTTTGCAAGAGATTGAAGGCTGTGTTAATCCATGCAGCCAAAGGAACAGCCACAGTTAAGATCATGACAGACATCTATAACATAACGAACAAGTATTAACAGCACAAAAAAATCTTACTGATCATCTCCAAACCGATCTTGGATTTTGGGAAGGACTTGTGAGACTTGAAAGATCCACTTGTAAATTTTTGTTAGGAAGAGGAGAGACTTGGCTCTCACAGAGATGTGTAAGTGGAGTAGCTTTTAATTTGTACTCCTAACATCTCAGATAGTTCTGAATGGATAGATAATTTATAAAATAATTTCATCATATTTTTAAATCACAATTAATTTGAGAGACCACATTAAAGTTTATGACTAATTTTTGCTTCTTTTTTATTTTGAAAAAAAAAATTAAATAAGAGTTAATCAGTTAACCATAACCTCTAATCTTTTCTTCCGTGAATTTGCATTTCTTCTCAAGTGTAATCAGGTATGCAGCTGGGAAAAAATCCGTAGGACATCAGTGTTGTTCCGGTGGTTGAGCTTTTAACAAAAAGCACTGAGATTTTGCTGCCCAGAGACATATACCTGCCTATGTAAAATGTGTGTTAAACAAAGTCATCATTGTGAGATTAGCAAGATTTCTTTTTTTTTTTTTTTTGTAGAATATCTAAAGATAATGCAAAAAAATCAGACTTTGAGAAAGCGGAAAATGAAAGCCAAGAGCTTAAATGTGGGACCTTAGTCCAACTTGTGGAACAATGAATATCCCCAGTTGTCTTCCGCAGTATTTAAAATGAAGTAATTTATTTTTACAGTTAAACATCAATTTTGTGTCAGCTTTAAGCTTCTGTTATAGAAATTTGCCATAGAATCTAATTCAAGAGGCAATTTAACTTTATTAATGTGGGAGGAAATATGCACATAATGCCAGATATTTTTTAACCTGAACTGCCATTTCTGCTATTGCAAGAAAGTGCCTTACACCTCTCTAGAAAGCCATTATTAGCAAACTGAATAATTTATCACTTGCAATTTTAAAGAAATTAGGCCAGCCCAAGACTGAAACCAGAAGCTATTTAAAAATAATAATCAAAAAACTATGTCAAGTCTAACTTGAGGAATAGTAGGAGTGTCCTAATGTGAGGTTCAGGGAGCATCATTTCAAAACCAGCACTTAGCTCTTCCTACTTATAGAAGCAGGTGAGTGTATTGTCCTACTAGCTGATGAGTACCTTTACATGTATTTCAAGTGAATTTTCACAGGTGGATAAAAAAGAGGATGATGTAGTCTGGAAATCTCTGTGCTTCACTTTTCTAATGCTATAGAGATCAATCCTGTGGTATTCAAACGTTATCATTAACATATAGAAAGGAAGCAGGGTTAATGCTTACATTTCAACTTTAACATTAACTCTGCATTATTTGAAGTGTATGATTTTTGAATTAAATACACTTACATTGAAGTAACTACAGGCAGTTATGGAATCAGTCTTTAAGTTGTATTGAAAGAATAGCATGACTTGGAAAATACAGGAAATTAGATGCCCTATTAATTCATAAATAGATAAGTATGGGCAAAAGGACAGGGTTTATGGGGCTATCTTACTCTAATTATTGTAACGTAAAATTGCAGTGATTAGAACGTGTTTTCTGATTCCCTTTCTACTTAACGTAGCTATCTACACTCCTAACTCAGTGTTAAATGCTACTGAGCCTGACAGTAGCATCTCCTGTCTTTTTGTGCTGTGTAAACAAACGCTCATCAGTGAAGAAGCAGTTTAACATTTTTTAATTTCTAGTGAGGAATCGGCTCCTCTTTAAAAATAATTAGAATTAAAAATTCATGGGATACTGGCAATGTTTGGAATCTGAATTGCATAGCAAGAAGAGACAACTGTCTACATAAATATTGTACACAAGATGGATGGATCGTTAGGCTGTATTTACTAAGGCAGTGTTTCGGTGTAAACTCCATTGCTAATTAGAGGTTTGTTTTGGAGGTTTGCTTGATGAGGGGAGAGCTTAGGAGGTGAGCTCCCTAGCTTGTCTTTGACTTCAGTCAACAATGCCTGTGTTTAAACAAATCAAAACGTTATCAAGCTTCAGTGAATGGTTATCTGCAGTGACACAGCAGCGCTGTGTTTACCGTCCCTGGATTCCTCCCTGAACATTTCAGGCGGAGGTGCCGTCCTGTGAGCAGCAATTAAAATTCTTCCCCATCGGCCCAGAGCTCTCTTCTCCTTCCCCATTCCTTTCCACTGCCGTGCGGCCCCAGATGACCCTGCCACAGGTACTCCAGGGAATGCGCCCCTCTCTGGTATGAGGCACCAGCAGCCTTGAAGATAACGTTTGTATCTCATCTTGAGCTGCCCATGAAGCTATCGGTTTCTCCTTTTTTTTTGCAGCTTTTCTCATTTGTAAAAGTAGGAGGGGGAAACCCTGACTTATACTGTATGTGCAACAAAACCAAGCAAACTTTTTTTAAGTGTCTTCTATAGATGTCAAGAAGGAACAGGAAAAACAGCATTTATTGCTGTAGGATTTTTGGTAAAATATCAGGAACTACAGAACTGAAGGTTGTCACAAGGTTGCTTCGACAAAGACTGACTGAAAATGAGTTAATCATAAAATAAGCAAATCGGCACATGGCGTTTACGCAGTTATTTTTGGTGAATGCTTTATATTACAACATTTCCAAAGTACACTATAAACTCTATAAACTGATAACACAAACATATAAAGTTCAATTAATTGGCATGACAATGAGACCACGAACACAAGAATCCACAGGGAAAAAAAAATAAACTTTAAATCCCAGACCAGATCACTAACTTGTAGGTTAAGAATTTATTAACGTGATTTTTTTTGAGCTCCAGTTCAGTTTTCAGACACTGCTAAGTTATTTGTGATGGGTGTTTGCCTTGGTTAATTGTGTTCTTAAAGGATATTTAATTTTTTTTTTAACTCAAAATTTTAATACAACTACAAATAATACATTTTTTTAAAATTTGAGAAGTACTTAAAACATTAAAATATGTAATAAAAATTTAAATATTAAAAAAAACACAGTTAATCATTTTAATGTAATTCACTTTTAAGACCTATGTTCAGTTTCATTCAACTCTACGGATCTTGCTACACAGCGAAATCTTCCATAAACTTCAAGTTTTCCTGATTTTATTCTGCAGTTATTCAAAACAGACACTGGAGGGCACTGTAAAACTACAAGTCAAAACCTTTAAATCCTTTCCTTCTAATACCCAACTTAACGAGCTAATGAAATAAATGCAACCTCTATTCGCAAAGCAGAGCCCACCAGTTTCCTCTTTCCTGGCAACTTTTTGCATTTTTTCACACCTTTCCAAAAGCAAATCAGAAAACCCGGATTCAGTTTTATTGCGACCCTGTAGCCCCGGGCTTCGTGCTGACTGTACCCGGCGGGAGGCTGGCCAGCTCTGGATGCTTCAGGCAGACAAAACAGTCACTCTAATGGAAAAAATGATGAGATAGGCTGTCTGCAGGGGACGGTTCCTTCTCCTGTGCAGTTTAACATTAGCTTATTTTATGAAGCATGAGTTTTACAAGTTCGTTTTCCACCTGCCTTATGTAACTTATTGGCTGCATGAATGTCCTCGTCATGTATATAGTGCATGAAGATTGACATTATCAGGCTTATTTGACACACTGTTCCTCTGACAGCATTTCTGTAGGAAATAGAGTTCAGAGAAGGTTGCAGAAGGGTGGATGGGAGAAGGGTGCAGCTAGGTGCAGGAGTTCATACTCAAGGTTGAAAGTGAATGTGAGTACAGTGGGTACTTCTCAGCTATGGCATTTTACTACATTTAAGGACATGATATCTATCTTTTGCTTCATCTAAATGCCACATTTATCCTCATTTATTTGAAAAACAAAGAAAACCAACTTTCATGGAACATTTTACTCCCTCAAAATTTTTGATATTGAGTTCCTCCTGGCAGCATACAGAACTAGCTTATTAGCATTTGACAAGTAGGATGCCTTCAAAGTTTGTGGGTTTAATTGCTTTGCAAAGAGAATGGATTTTACTTTTATATATTTTGTGTAATACTGACAAAATAATAAAATCCTTATCCTTTCCTGAAGCAAATCTCTCATTAAAACCTGTTTGAACTTTACAACTGGAAAAAAAAAAGTGAATAACTGAGCTTGGAATTTGGAATTACCATGTGCCAGACTTTGCAGCAGCACTGCAGCAAAGCCAACAAAAGCCAAAGAATTTAGCTTGAGATCAAATCTTTCACTGGCAGTAAATAATTAACAGGCAATTGTTACTAAAAAAAGGCTATTGAGGGAAGCTAATAGCTGTGCAGTTTAAATTCAAATGTCTTTTTTTCTTCTAATATATATTTTAAAACACCTGTCTTTAGAAAAAAGTTCATTTTTGTGCCCATGTGAATTGCCTACACATTATGAAAGAGGCTTTCCAAAAGTGTCTGAAACATAACAGCTATCATGACAGTTTTCAATAAATCATTCCTTGCTGGGAGTCTCAGAGGAAGAGAAACTAAATGATGATTGAATTATCCTTTTATCTCTAAGAACGATCTTTCTATATCAGGACTGAGGCATTGTGAGGAAATTATTTTGGAGCACTTCTATTTCTACTGTCATGATTCTCCCTTTTCCTGTTTTCAACTGTGATAGAGTTTTCTTCCTAGTACCTGATGTAGCGATATGTTTGGAATTTACTATGAGAATAATGTTGATAACACATTGATGTTCCTGGTTGTATCTAAGTAGTGTTTATACTAAGTCGATGATTTTTCAGCTTCCCATGTTCTCCCAGCAGAGAGGTGCACAAGTAATGGGGAGTGAGTATAGCCAGGACAGCTGACCCAACCTGGCCAAAGGGATATTTCATACCATATGACATCACACTCAGTATATAAATTTGGCAGTTGGCTGAAGAGTGACTGTTCTCAATTTCTACTTTATGGATGACATTTTACAGGGCAGGGGTAGAAAAAGGCCAGTGACTCAGTGAGGGGGGTAGCGTACAGGGCAGTGGTAGCCATACACCAACTGAACTCCTTTTGCAGAAATACTTGAGTTGCAGAAATTCACCGTGGTTCAAACCAAAGTGTGATCCACCAGTGTGTCGTGAGTACAAGATGCATAAACTCAAATTTGCCTACCTGAACCAGGAGTAATGTCTCTAAAATAAAGGCTCCAGGTCACAAGTACCCAACAGCTCTGCTCCCAGCTACCAGGTTCCTAACCACATCCATGCCACTGGGCAGAGCACATCTGTGCTACCTGCTCTCTCTTTGTTCAGACTTTGCCTTCTTCATCTCCAGAGGCAGAGGAGAAAGAGGCAGCTGTAATAAGGACATGATTTAAGGGCAGACCTGATGCTGCTTGTGAAGCTGAATGCCCCTCTCTAGCCAGACTGCACCTGCTCAACACCTTTCATTCACAGAAAGCTGAACATTTTATTTCCATGTTTCCAAATGGCATCACCTGTTTTGCAAAAAGTACATGCATGCAACAGCTTTTTAGCTTTTTAAAAAAATGTTGTGCTTCTAGGCACTCCCAGTCCAGCTGGAAGAACAAGAAATAGATAGAGCCAGTGGTGGGCAATGCCCAAAGACACCAAATGATGCTGAAGATCCCTGTTCCAACACCTTTCCGAACAAAAGGTATTCTCACAATGTGCCACAGCATTATCTTAGAATCATAGAATAGTTTGGATTGAAAGAGACCATTAAACATCATCTAGTCCACCCTTCCTGTAGTAAGCAAGGACATAGTTACCTAGATCAGGTCGCTCAGAATAACCTTTGAAAGTTTCCAGAGATGGGACATCTACTATCTCTCTGGGCAACTTGTTCCAGTGTTTCACCACCTTCATTGCAAAATGGCAGATAGTTTCTCAAGCAGAATACTGGGAGAAATGATGTCAAAGACTTTACCAAAGTCCAAGTACACCACATACACCATGTCCTCAGCCTTTATTCCAAGTGCCCCACATCCACGGCTTTTTATTCTTTTCATCCCTTATTCTTTTCAGCTCCAGCTGTGCCTTGGCCTTCCTGACTCCATCCCTACAACACTGCACAATGTCCCTACACTCTTCCCAGGATACCTGTCCCTGTATCCACTACCTGTGCATTTTGTTCTTGCCCTTTAATTTGACCAGCACATCTTGTATCAGCCGTGCTGCTCTCTTGCCTTCGTTTCCTAATTTTTTACACCTGGGGATCAAGAGCTCTTAAGCTCTATGGAAATCATCCTTAAAGCTTTGCCAGCTTCCCTTGTCCCTGAGGACAATTTCCCAGGGGCTCTTATTGATTAGCGGCTTGAACAGCTGGAATTTTGCTTTCCTAAAATTCAGGGTCCTGCCTTTACTCTTCACCTGACCCATGTCCCTCAGGGCTGCAAGCTCTGCCTGTGTGTGATCACTGCAGCCCAGGCTGCCCCCAATCTTGACAGTACTGATGAGTTCACTTGTATTGGTGACCATCAGGTCCAGTATTGCATCCTTTCTGGTAGGGCAGTCTATTAGCTGGCTTAAGAAGTTTTGTGACTGGCTTCAAGTCTTGTTTTTTCTAATCTGAATGCAAGCAGAATTTGAATATTTCCTGAAAACACACATCATTGGTGTATTTAATCATATCACTTGAGACAACCAATAAAATTCCAAGTACTGAACTGTATATATATAGATTGGTAGACTTAAGTACCTATTCTTAAATAACTGATGAAGTATGTCAATGGCTCCGTTATGCTCTACTAGCATGCTCAGAGATGGAGAGAGGAGAAATCTCACAAACAAATCTCACGACGGCAAGTCTTACACAAAGCCTGATTCCTATACTCCCATGTCATCTGCGTGTTTCTTAAAAGTCTTTGAATTAATACTTTAAATATTTATACTCTGACTCCTTCACCTAGCTTTTGTCATGAACTAATGTATTTTCAGTTAATAAATTATATTGTGTACATTTAATAACTTCAGCAATGTGTGCAAAGTTTTGTTAAATGAAGATGTAGAGACTCACACATTTCTGTCTTAACTGCCACAACAACTGAACAAATTCAATGGGTGTTGTACAGTTATTTGCTACTGAAATATCAACAGAGATTTTAAATAAAAGGAAATTAACTGTTGAGGCATCATTTTCTAGTAATCAGTAGACAGAGTTCTTTCTAGTGTTGGAAGTATGAAAGGGATGCAATTACACGATTCTAAGACTCTGTAAGAAAACTCCCCTATTTTTGACTTTGAGCTAAGTGTGAATGTTTAAGATGCAAAGCCAGAGGGTCGCATTCCCACTGAGAATTAACAGGTGTGAATTCCAAAATAAACAACGTTCACTGACATTGATTCTGAATTTGGCCCGTTATTTAGAAAATAGTCTTGGCTGGATAATGTCATAGAATACAAAATGCCTTCACACAGTCACAGGTGTTCTCAAATTATCTAAAAGCAATGGATTGCATGAAAATATTGTTTATTCTAGAGCTTAAGAATGTTAATAATTGTGTACAGTGTAACTCTATGTCTTATGAAAATAGTGGCCACCTAAAAAGAAGTATAACCAGCATCACAGTAATACTTAGCACTATGTCTATTTTCTTAAAAAATCCCCTTCTTTCACTGTATCACTACATCACACATATTCTTCATGTGTAAAACAGAGCTCATCTATCAGCATTTGTGTAGGAAGCCCTCAGATTGCCTAAATGCCTTACGAAGTAAGTCTTCATCAGGGGCCACTCTTGCCTTCATGTCAGCACAGAGCAAGAGCTGGAGTTCTGCTGTTGCAAATGCGGCACTGCCAAAGCTTATACCTCAGCTGACGTGTGCAGTAGAAATTATGGTCATGGGTTGATTAAGAAGGACTCACTATGGAGCATATCAGGAGGAGGCCGGGGGTTATTGCTGCAGTGTCTTGCCTTATTCTGTTCCTTTTTTTTCTTTTTAAAGATCTAGTAATAAAAATTAATACTTCCTACAAGTTGTATGTGTAGTAGTGGAAGAAATATAGACCTGCTTGCACCAGAGAGTGCTACCATCCTACAGAAGCTAGCTAGGAGAAAGCTTGCCAGGCTGTGAAATGGGAGAGAAACTGCTAGTCATTCACAGCTGATGCTCTCATAAATCTGTTGTAAAGAGCTGTGCTTACTACATACCAATAGAATCTCTCATAAAATTTGTTATCCTTTTTTCAGCAGATGTTACATGCAGAACATACAGACAACTCAAATGACAGTCCCTCTTCCATGCTTTTCAGTGATTGCCTGGATAGTTCAATAAGTTATCCAGGTACCTCTTCTGCAAGGACGTGTTGTAGTTGTATACCACTGCTAATCAGAATTCTCTCTAATTTATGTCTTCTAACTTTACAGCACTTTTTTGTTCAAAGCATTTACCTGAAAACAAATAAAACATGTGAGCATTATAGTAATTGGTACGATTTGTTTATGAGATTTACTGGGCAGATTTTGGGCTGACACAAATAACATCTCTAACTAGTCAATTATTGGCCTTCCCAGATGATTGATCCAAGAGAACTTCAACAATTATCAATATTAAATGACAAGAAACCATGTCAAGTGCTTTCCATCTTACTTATGTCCATACATGTACACGTAGTTTTGCTAATTAGAAACAGAAAATAAATACTTTTATCATCTGGGCCTTTCCACATGAGACCTGGCTGATGCAGAATCCTTTCAGTTCCACCTTAAGCAGTAAGACAGCAGCAGGTGCCTTGAAGAAAGACAAGCTAACACCAAACTGCCCTTTAGTTTAGTTTCCTAATCCTCAGCAGCTACAGCCCTGGGAAGTCTTCCAGAAAAATCTACATAATTCTTAAATCTATGTGTTTCTCTACCCAAAGTTTTGGCCCCCTTTTTGCTGTGCCTACCTGTGTGCCTCTCTCTTTCTGCATTTCTTACAGGATTCAAAATTTATAACAGCTTTGAGCAGCACAAAACAACTTCCTCCCTGTTAAATGATGGTTCAGAGAAATTATTTATCTCCAGTGAGTGTAATTTAAGGGATAATGATGCGTCTTTCTGTTGTTTACATTCGCCTTTTCTCTCTAGTTTAGGAGGCAGCCTTGTTCGGCACAAACATTGAAACAACTCTTATATGAGAGGATATATCCTTGACTTATCATCATCTGTGATTTTTTTTTCACTTGACAGGTTGAAAAATGCATACACTATTTTCTCTGATGGTTCCCTTATCACCGTGGGCCTTCCTGAGGCTAAGTCTTCTCAGCCATTCAATTTTGATTCTGGAAGCAATGTTAAGGCCATTAGCTCTGTCCACAAAAGGATGCTGTTATAAAACCTGACATGGTTATTAATCATAAGTTCAGTAGACATTCTGCTTCAGTCTTTCTAGGGTCTGCTTATGCTTCATTTATGATGTAAAATGAGGGTTTAGGGGAAGGTATTGTATTTTTAGATAAGTATTTTTGTCGGGTAGCAGGCAATACTCAGTATTTCTCTATCAGTTTCCATGCAAGGAAGCATGCTTAGCTCTTTTCCACTTGTATTGCACATAGCTTTCTCTAGAGTGAGACAGTGAAAAAGTGTAGTTAGAGAAGTTCAAGAGCAGGTGGCTGCAGACAAATGTTTGCACTGCCTTATCGGTAGGGAAATAACACTGTTTCTTTGTCATCATATATTACCCAATATTACTCTAGTATTATCACACCAATATTTGAGGGAAAAGCAGTATATAAAGAAATATGTTTTCTTTTTGCTGCTCCATTCCACCAGTGGCTTTTAAAGTCAAGTTGTCAAAATCTGTATTCCTGAAATGTTACTTGTCTAAATCTATAGAGTACTAGTGGTTTCCAGGCTGCTGGTTAAACGTACCTCACAAAGGTTGTACATGCATATTTATTTTTGGATTGCCAAACTGACTCAATTAAGACATTTGTAAAGCATTGTACATCCATGGATGAGAGAGGGAAACAGGCCGTAACCCTCTGCTAGCATCTGCCAGCATGTTGCTCTGAGCCCACCAGCCTAGGTTATGTCTGCACCCAGTCCAAGCTACAGATTTCTTATCACTTGGAAAACAATTGGCTGCATCTCTGTTATAATTGCATTTTCCTCTGATTGCCTACATTTGTTCAAATCCAATAAACTAGAAGTGAAAGGCAGTGAGGCACAAAACGTGTAGATCAGGACCAAAGATAATGCGAATGCACTGGCCTGTGAAGCCAGGCTCCTGAATTTTGTACATGTAGGGGAGCTGAAGACAGCAGGAGAAGAGGTCAGCTTTAAGACCACAGCATGAGATGAGACAATATGGGTCACTGGGTCTAGTCTCCAGATCACACACACAACAATATCATAGAATGCCTTTCATCAGTTTATTGACCTCCGTGTGAGGTAAATTTTCATGACAAACGCACAGGCTGGCACTGTTGTTTCAAATTCTGCTTGCCATCTTCCCCTGCCTAGAAAGATAAGATTAAAAATAAAATACTCCAACCTCTTGCCTTGCTCACTTCAATCCAACCTCTGGTTACAGTTTCATTCTTAAATTTTGGTATTGCCATCTGCATACCTTTTAAGCCAGATGGCATATTCCATCTTTTTGAAAAAGCCTGCCTTGTTGTTAGCTGACCTGGCCAAACATCAGAGCATCAGTTCTTACCCTCCAGCCTACCTCCATGGCTGCCGAATATGCCAGTGTTCCACCCCAGGTGGAATCATTAACTGCAATATCCTGTCTTCCCACAGTCCAATAAATGCTGAAACCCCGTGGTTGTACACCACAATTAATCTCTTATGATGTTCAGATACAGAACAGTTTCATGTTTGATTCTCTCTATTGGGAAGTTGCTCATTAGAGGCTGTAAAGTAAGAAAGATGACAATTATGGGCGGGCCTTTCTTCTCCCTTTTTTTTTCCTTTTGCCTGTACTTGAGTTGAAGATATTATTTTCCCTTTGATTTGCTCTATTTTATTACTTTTAAGGGATTTTTTTTTATGCACGTTGCTTTTCATGTGCTTTTTTTCACCTACTGGGCCATATCTTCTGCCTCCGGGCTCTGCTCTGTGTGATGCCCTTAGCTCCCCTTAACTGCAACTTTACTCAGATCTCATCAGCCTTTGTTTGATGATACAGTGACCTAAATTATTACATAGGATTTCAAATATCACTGTCCTACTAATAATACCTAGATGCATTGCTATAATAATTCCTTGAGAAATTTTGTTTGTTCTTTCAAGCCCTTTGAAGCTAAGCATGCAATATGTTTCCATAAGTTAGAGCTTGGAAATTTAAAAGTCAAGCTATTAATTGTCAGCATTGAGTTTTCAAATGTCTAAGGGGATGTCTGCCCTTTCATTTGATAATATCTCTGATAAATCCCAAACTGAGACACTGGTATGTGTTTTAGGGAGTTTTAATTAGATTCTGTTTTATCATTTATCAGGCCTATGAAGGTAAACACAGAGTTTCTTCTTATATCAGTACAATTTGTGCAGGAGTCATGGATCTGGGATTAACGCTCCACAGCAACTTTGATTGAATTATTTCCTAAGTTCTTTTTTTGCAGTCATTATTGTAATGGACTCTGGATGGAAATATCTAAACCCCTTCACACTGGGTCACATTGATTTGCAGTACTGTTTAGCCAAAATTCATGAGGGCTAAGATAAAAAGGACTTGTGCTTTCAAAGTGGACAAGTATGCATTTATTTAAAACACAAAATCAGGCACGAAAAACTGGATCATTTGGTGTTTGGCTTTATTTCTGAAATAAGTTTATAACTTCCTTCTGGCTTTGTCCCTGAAGACTTTATGATACAACAGCATTTTCAAATGCACTTAAATAATTCAAATAAAGAGAAGATTATTGGCACAGCACCAATGAACTTTGCAATACGTAAATTTCAGTCGCCTGGTCTTTACTGTGGCATGTGTATCCTCATGGAGTGAGGACATGTTGGTGTTAACAATGACTGGAAAGAATTACTTTTTTCAGAAATAGTCTATCAAAATCAGCATATTGGCAGATTGAGAAAGGAGGATCTGTAAGACTCTTAAAGATAATGTTGAATTAATGGTCTAGCTTTAACTCCATCTGTCTCTAAATTACAAATATGGAAATGTTTGTTTCTGCTTGGGATCCTCACTGTCATCTCTGCATTTTGTTTCCAGAGCAGAGTATGGATTTTCAGATTCAAAAAAAGTATGTAGCTACAATGATCCATTAAATGTAAAATAATTCAAGAGCCTTTGGAGGAGGGACTGGAAGTTCTGCCAGCAGACCATAGAGTCATACTACTTTTTGGACTTTTTGAGGCCACGGATGTTTAACAAAACCCTGCTAATTAAAGCAACAGCTTTAGGAGAAGTGGGAATATCGTTGAGTGATGCACAGCCTCTGGTCACAGAATGCTTCAGAGAACTGGGGGTTGTACAGCACAGGCAGCTGAATTAAATCTCCTCTGGGCACTGAAATAAGTCTGGGAGGAGTTGTCATCCAAAAGAAAGACAAAAAAAAGCAAGCAAAGTAAGCTTTCATCCAAAAGAAAAACAAAAAGAAAGCAAGCGAAGTATTGATGCATTCTACATGAAGGCCATCCAAGTAGGCACGTGGTGGACTCTGAGATGATCCTATTCCTTCTGTGCGACAGGCCAAGAAACATCTCTTTTTAGATCAGATTAATTTTAGGCAAAGAGAATTCAGGCTCTCTCTTCTGCTTTCCAAGAACTGCTGTTTTCTTTTTTGTCATGCATTCAAAATGGAACACAATGACCCTCAAAAGCTCTGTGAAATAGTTTACGTAGCAGAGGTAATGTGGCAGCAGTTACACTAAAAACTACTTCATCCGGTTTGGAGAATCTGGCACAACATTTTTTTCAATTTGATTCGGAAAGCCACAGACCATGAGTATCATTCAGGAAACCTCCACATTGCTAACAGGCAGGTACAGGCTATTTTATGGGTGTTTATGAATGCAGATGTGAATGTTCATAAATGTAGTGATGAATAATAGAACAGCGAATGCTTTCCATACTGCAATGTTATCTTCCATGTAATGACTTCAAACGTATTTTTAAATAGTGTCAAATCCATCACCATACTGGCTATAAGAGGAGGAGAAGATTGAGATACAAAGGCTGTGCATGAGTGACTAAATAAAGCAGGACATGGTGCTCGATGTGCTCCTGCAGGATGGTGGTGTGCCCTAGGGCAAGTCCATGTGCTAAACTCTGCTCTCCCCGTGCAGCAGTGGGCAAGCACCTAAGGCAAGTGGTTTCTGGTTGTTCCCTGGGAAAACTATTGTGGGCACAGGCTGAACCAGTGTCCCGGAGAACACAGGTGACTCCACAGTGCAGTTGCCTCTGTTCAGTCTAGTCAGACAGACCTCATATATGGCATGTTGTACACATAGGAAAATTGAGGCAGAAGTAGGAGCTGGCTAATCAGTTACTTATACATTTTCTGGAATTTCAAAATACTACTGCAAGTTGGCAGAAAAGAAATAAAACTTCCTGTAATTCCATGTAACATGAGTCACTGCTAGATGCTGACAACTGTGAGGAATCAAGCCAGTCATTTCTAGTCTACATCCACACAAAACCAAATCTCTCTGTTCTGATTCCATACTATGGATAGTTTGAGCTTGTCTTCTGTCAAGAGGTTGCAGAAAAACTTCACCAAAGCTCTCATTAAATGAGCCCCTGTATAGGCAGTCATTCACCTCCAGGTCCAATTCTTCATGGGTCATAGCATTCAGCAGCTCCACATGGGACCTTAATAAAACATTTCACGACAGCTCCAGGGACATATAGGCATTAAAGGCTGTTAACAACACCATAATTAAAAACAAATTAACAGGAAATCTGAAATTGCCTTAAGAATTGTTTCTGTCTTGTGTCACATCTCATAAATCTCAAATTACCTTTGAAATTTGACTTGGTATTTCAGAATAGCTGCAAGATCGACAAACCACTACAAGGTAGTTAAAAAGGTACAAAACTTGCTGCCTTAGCACTAAGACCAGAGGATACCTTTGACAGTCTGCATGGCATTGAGACTTTTCAAACCCTTTATTTACTTCAGAGGAAAGAACCAGCACAAGAGATGGTTCAACAGCTGCAATTGAATTTGCAGTGAATATTTCTCCACCATGACTGTTGTGTTTTGGTGAACTTTAAACCAATTAATCGTTTTTAGCCAAAGCATCCTTCCTTTCACAAGAAGAATTAGGTAGCTTCAGCATCCTCAGTTATCCAGATTTTTATTATAACACCTAAATAATGAATGAAAATTAGAATGAACGTCCCAGAACTTCAGAAAAGGCTATGCTTAAAGATTGAAATTATTCCTTATTACATTAATACATTTCTAAATAAAGCTGATCCAGAGGAACTACGCAAGATTTTGATTCCATAGGGAACATGAAGTTGCTTCAAAATCAATTGTGAAACTATGGGTATATGCTGTATTCTGTATATGAAACTATCGGTATATATGGTATGCCCACCTATTTAAAAGACAACGACAGACTCTGGTTTTGCAGGAATTGAAAGTTTAAGTTCAGTATGTCAAGATGGCTATAATGGCTATGATTTTATTAAAAGTCTGATGCTATTGAATGTTTTATTAAAAGCTCAAGTCCTATGGAAAAGTAGTTATAGAATGTTTTCTACTTTTATTTAAAACCAAAGCAATCGTCCAGCTTCCTGCTCAGTTGCAGAGAAAAGCTTGAAAATGTTTCTGAAATATATTCTGGAGACTCCAAACCTGCAAGGAAATAAAAGAGCTCCAAGATAACAGACTTTAAAATTCCAAGTCTTTGTGAACTTGTCTAATAGTTTTTTTCAGGGCTGACAATCCTGCTTACTTCAAAAAAAAAGTAATCATTTGCATTGTCAAAGAACGTCAGAAAATATAGGTTGTCATTTTTGTCAGCTTACCAGATTTTTATTATTGCTAATAGTGCAGTTTCTTTTATTATCTTAGTTAGACTACAAAGTTCTTCAGCAAATTTTGGGTCATTTTTATCCCCACACACTGACATTTTTATTTAACCTGCAAAGCAATTATCAATTTCACTGTAACATATAAATCCCACTCATTTGTTTTTTTCCCCTGCTAAACTTACATGCACGATATTAATTTCTGCTTTCTGTCAGGCTATGTTGGCAGACCTCGGTGTGTCACTGGCCCAGCTACCTAAGGGAAGCCCAAAGGAATCAGTCTGTCCTCACAGCATAGTGTGGGGCAGAGCAGCAAGTAACTCAAAAAAGGGGAACTGAAAAGTGTTTGAACAAAACCCATGCAGGACACCAACAGAAGAGGGACTATTTTTATTTCATAATTTAGTTCCTGAGATGTCCAGATGAGGCCACTGTGGTTTTATTAGCCTGATTTCCAGAAAGGAATTTCATTTGGTTACCTCAGATTTTCCCGTCTCCACAAGTGCATGCATGCTCAATAGCTTGTTTTTCTGTTGGAGAACAAAGAAAAGGAAATTATTATTTTTTTTCTTCATGCAGTGGTTACGGTACTTGCGCAGGCAGGAAGGGAACGGGACAATGGAAGCTGCAGATGTGGAATTTCTTTTTTGAATCCCCTTTGCTGCTGCTGCCCTGCCAGGCAGTGGAGTTACAGCAATGCAATAGTTGGCCATGCTGTGAGACTGAAGCAGAGCAAGCATTTTTGTTTGATAGAGAAGCTCGAGTGAAGCTTTCCAACAATAGCCCAACCCAGACTGTACTGGGCTATATTACAGGCTTAGTTTCAAATAGGTGGCATGATGCAAAACTAGGGAAGGGTACAGAGCACTCTGGCTGAGTCATGCTGTTAGGAAATGGAGATTTCTGTGGTGAGAGGCAGGACCAGGCTCTGCCAAGTCCCTGGGCAGTGAACTCTAATGTATTTTGGATACGGGGATGATGTTCTCATCCAAAAATATCTGGCCAGCCAGCAGGGAGGCTGTGGCTACAGGGAGACTGTGCTTCCTTTATGTTTTGTTTTTGTTTGTTGCTAAAAGTGACCTCCTGAAGGAAGAGCTCTGGAGCAACCACGAGGACATGGGCACATGTGCGAGCCCAGTCACAGGAAGGAACACTGGGGCAAAGCTGCAGCATGTTCTTTCTTCCAGCAATACAATTTAAAGAAGGAAAATGCCTAACTTTGTAAATGCTCTCTAAAAGACTTCTTTCTTCTTTAAAAGACTTCTTTCTTCCCTTCGTGTCCTCCTGTCATGTAAGGCCACATCTGTCCTGAGCTTAGCCTGCCATTGTGTATCCTCTCCCCACTGAGCAGCATCTCTGCCTACTACAGCAGGGTTATCTCCACCACTCTAGGCAGTGCATTTGGATGGTGATTAACAAGTACAGAGTCAGAGCTTACAGCTCTGATGTAATTTAGTATAATGTTTGCTTGTAAACTGACAAATATTGGCGGGCAGTGCTTATGAGGGAGGGATCTATGACTCTCAGACTGCCAACCTGATTTAACCAAACAGCTATAACCAGCCTCAGCCCTTTTCAGACTCATCCAGGCACTCCAGAGGATGCAATATTTCAGCCTCAGAACCAGCTGGTTTTGTGCCATGTAGCCCTGTTAAGGTGCATATTTTAATTGTGCAGCTCACTTAGCTCACACCATCTCATATTTCTCACTGTGGTCCTGGCTTCTCTCCTCTTGTAGGACCCTGCTCGCTAGATACACCTGTAGGGATGACCCCTCTTTCCCCTCTCCTACCAAGCAGGTGCAGCTCTACGAGGGACCCAAAACTGGAAAGAGACTGAGAGGTGCTTGGCGGTAAGAAGGTTTTGTAGGTCCAAAGAGGTTGCTGGAGTGCCCTGACTCCCATCTGCAGCTTTGTACACAGTACTTTAGCATCTGAGCTAACACAGAGGTTTAATGAGAGATTTTCTGAAATGAGGCCATGGAGAGAGTACCATACATCACCAAATCTCTCAGGCAGCAGCAAAGCATATTTAACACCACAGAGCCACTGGAGAGGAAAAGCCCTGAAAGTCTTGTACTATTTGCTGTAATTTTCACCTGGTTTAAACAGTGCCTGAAGTTTTTGCATATGCTTTTTGGAGTCCCTTTTTATTTAAACTCACTGCATATTCCTTCAGCAATACAATTTCCTTTCATTAGCAGGGCTGGCTTCAGCTGTTTTCGGTTATTATTATACCTTGTTCCTTCCTTCCTCTCCCATCACTCCCTCTATCCTGGTGTTAAATGTCATTTATAGTTCAAGCTATTTGACTGTAAGTCCCCCTGTACCCTAGAATAGCCTAGAAAGACACCGAAGTTCACAGGGAAAGGGACATTGAGTGGCTGCATTTTCTGCAGCACAAAAGAATCAGACCCCCAAAATTTATGTGATAGATATGAAAGGAGCACAGAGTAATTTAGGCAGAACTGCATGGTATGACTGCTCATACTTGGTGACGTGGGTAGCAAGCAATCATCCAAGTGGGCACAGATATCACAGGAAAAGGTCATTGCTGCAGTGAAGATGGCACCCTTTTGTAAAAGAAGAGACCTATGCTCATCACAAATGGGATATTAAATCTAGCACCTTTTACAAGCATTACTGTTTTCTTCTTTTTTTTGTAACTAAGCAGAAAACAAGGTCTAACATGAAAATTCTACCAGCATTTTTGCAGTACGCAAAGTTTTTTGGTGGACTGGTAACTATTTCAGTGAAATCAGGAACAGCAAAATAAAAATGTTTGTGAAAATGTCCTTTAAATCTGAATTGGAATTATGGCTTGTTTGTTTGTTTGTTTTCTTCTATAGCTTGCTCATTCGTTATTTGAAGTCACTCTTGTTAATTGTCCTGCAGCCATGGTATGTACCAGATAGCCAAGAAAGCTGACATGGTGAAGTTATATACAGCATCCTTGTGACCTTTTTGCAGTGAAGATACATATCTGTCCAATAAAGCCCAGGCCAAATGACAGTGACAGCTGCCTTGTGGCATTCAGTTTGAATTAAACAGGTTTGCTTACAAGTCAGGAGCAAGTATTTCATTACAGGCTGTGCACCAAGACTAACATAAGCCCCCAAAAGTGAAACTTTCCTGCAGCAACTATGGAAACTGCCCTCATGGACTGAGGTGCACTTCACAGGCTCCTCCTTATCTCCTTGCTTTGACTTTCCTGCCTCCTGCAAGCTGTCATCCTCTGTTGGTGTTTGCATGTTGGCATAGCACAAGGGAAGAAAATCTCACTTCATCTCTCAGGAGGGATACAGGGTGTTATGGGAGCTGAACACTCTAAGAACGAGGGGCGAAGCAGCATGGTTTTTCTGAGAAAGGGTCCAAAGTTGCCTGCGTGGGAAGATGCTCTTCTCTCAGGGAAAGAGCCCAAGTCACTGCTGAAACGGGGATTGCGTTATGTCAGTTTGAGCCTCATAATGAAAGGGATGACCAGCACGCCTGACTTCTTGTGGGGACTGCCTGAGGTGCAGAAACTGAACCTTTCACGCAACCAGTTGGTGATGATTCCTCCTTCACTGGGAAAACTGGACAGGCTGGTAGTGCTGAACTTGGGTGGCAACTGCCTCAAGTGTCTGCCTAAAGAGATTGGGCTGCTGAGGAACCTGAAGGTCTTGTTCGTCAATATGAATTGCCTAACAGAAGTGCCAGCAGAGCTCAGCTTGTGCAGGAAGCTGGAGGTTTTGAGCCTCTCTCACAACAGTATCTCACAATTGCCTTTTAGCTTCACTGACTTGACAAATTTGAGGAAACTGAACCTTAGTAACAACCGCTTTGTGCAAATTCCCCTCTGCGTTTTTGCACTGAGGAGCTTAGACTTCTTGCACCTAGGGTCCAACAGGCTTGAGAACATCGCAGAGAGCGTTCAGTATCTGGTCAATCTGCAAATCTTTATAATAGAGAATAACAATATACGCACCCTGCCACGGTCCCTCTGCTTCATCACCACTCTGGAGTTATTAAACGTCGATTACAATTGCATACAGACCCTCCCGGATGACCTTTACCTGTTGCACCGGCTGCCACGCATCGCGTGGAACCCAATGGACAAAGGTCTCCACATCGCCCATAACCCCTTGTCTCGGCCGCTGCCTGAGGTTGTCGACGGGGGGCTGGAAGTCCTCTTCAACTATCTTAGGGAGAAAAAGGAGCACAACTGAGTTTCCATGGAGCTTGGGATTAAGCATGTCATCAAGACTCAGTTGTACCAGAGTGCTTTCCTGAACAGGCATTTCCGTTTTATAATGTTTGGATTTCAAAGACTGTGGATGGTTTTACTAACGGTTGGAGGAAAGCAAGTAAAGTATGATGGTCTTAATTAAGTGCGTGAAGAGTAAACTTTCTAAAAATATCCACCTCTGTAACCTTCAGTGTTGGTGTGTTTGGGTTTTTTTAGTGAAAAAAATGCCAACAAACCTCTGATAAAATGTTTGCTCTTCATTTGACAGACACAAATTAAGGCAGACTGCTAAAAGTGCAGAAACATGTATTTGCCAGCTATTAGGCTGGAGGAATATTAATATAAATTGGATTTACTATATGCAATTGCAATTGTACTTTAACTTCTGCTCACTTCTTCATCCGCAGACAAAGCACTACATAAACAAATCCTGCTATCTAAGTGAATCTCAAGGAAGATGTTTAATTTACTTTCAGCAGTGAAAATATGCTGAGCTATATTAGCCCACAGACAGTATATTACTGGCCAGTTCAATACCATTTGTTGTTTACCCCACAGCTATGTACCAGCCTTTATAAATTGCAGGTGAAGATCGCCATCAACGAGAAAATTTCCCAGTTCGTTGGAAGAAGATCCCGAACTTCCCAAAAGCCCTTAGTCCCCCTCCTGAGATATGCAGCCTTTCCTGCAGAGCCTCCTAGGATGCCTACTGTGGTGTGTCACAGCAGCCGGGAGCAGCATCCACAAGACACAGAGAAACAAGAATGGGTCCTTATTCCCTCAAACAAAGACCGTCAGATGAAGTTGCTCGTTTCTAGATGAAGAACCGCACTCCATTCTCTTTTCTGCATCTCTGCAATCAGAACCATGGAATAGCTTTACTCAGGAGGCTGTACGTCTCCTAAAGCTGATATATTTCTTTCAGGAAAAATGGCATCAAACCAATCATCGGCTTAAGTAAGAGCTTCAAAAACAAATACTTATTTCTGGGTTTTTTGGTATCAGCCAGTAGCATAGAAGTCAGGTCTTCTGTGGTTTCTCCTATTGATCTTCTGTGAATGTCCTTCATCAAAGTTTTATTTGGTAATAAAGAGGCAGTATGAAAAAGCTGTTAACAATTTATGAAACTTGGGTTTTTTTCCTTTCACCAGTGTAAAACAGAAGCAACTCTGTTGAAATCACTTGAGATAAATGTTTGTAATGGCAGTGTAAGAGAGGAATGAGCATGTAATTCTTGAGCTAATTAAGAGTATTCAAAGCCACTTTAAATGTGCTTCCTATCCTATGTCGTATCTCAGGAATCAATGATTACTTTCTAAACCATAATTTGCTCGAAATTATGGAAGGCTGTGAAAAGCTTATTCTGCTTCTAGTGAAGTTAATGGGCAGCCCCTGGTTGAGGGAAAAACTCGTAGAGGTAGCAGCAGTCTGATAACAGCAGACAATTATGTAATTCATAGGTACATGCAAGAAAATGCAGCACCTTTGGCCGCACCAGCATTATCAGCACAGTACTGAATGTAGCAATGAAGAACCAGCACTCACCGAACACTCCTCTGTGGGGCTATCTACCTTGATACTTTACTGTGTTGAATTGTTTCTTGTACTATTTGCTATCTTAGTAGAGAATTTCAGTGTTACACCCAGGAACCGCAGCTTCCAGTTTCTGAGCATGCAGTCAAGGCCAAATCTTATGTTTCTAGCAAACAAGAAACCTTCTGAAGGGCACTTTCTCTTAAGCATTAAGCAAACAAACAAACAAATCATAATTATTTTGTGATGTTTTTACACAACATATGTTTCAAATGCAACAATATTTTATATCTAGCTTTACAAATAATTATTTCACCAATGCAATGGGATTTATATCAAAGTTCCAAGTTTTTAATGAATACTATGTCTAACAAATTAATATGTGATTCAATTAGCGACAAGAAATAAAGCTGCAATTATTTATAGAAATACCAACAGATAATTCTTGGAGGGTATTAGCCACAGATTATTAACTTTTCTAAATGCCTGTTTCATATCCCTAAGTCTGGCATTCATGTAAACACTGCAGTCCTGCAATAGTGCTTTGCAGGAAAATTAGATGCCTACAGCATTAATCACCTGAAAAAATTTTCCAAGTATCGGTATCAAGGATTATATGACATTAGATAGCCGCCAATATGATCTGACTAGAAGAGGTATGCACAGTAATTTACATGGAAGATATGAGACTGGACTCTGTGTTTACTAGGATACTTCTAAGGTGGGTGAGAAACAGTACATGATTCGAGACAATGGTCTCCAGATAGAAGATTAAAAGGCAAATTTGACATAATCAAATGCATCTGGAAAAGCAGTTATAATATGAAGTGCAATACTAATAATTTAAAATTCAGTTATTCAATTGAATAATAATAACCTTTTACTCAAGCTAATAAACCTTTCTAAGCACACGAAACACATAAAAGTCTCTGCCTTTTTAAACAGAATAATAAAATTCATTGAATAAGTGGTACTTTAATGTATAATTCAGATTTTACCATTAAGAAGATAATTTCTACTGAAATGCTCTACTCTTTCTTTTGTTCCTCAATCAAGATCCTTATAAATAGCTTTCTTGGAGATACAATAACTGATTTCACACGACTAAAGTTAGTGTTCTGAATTCTTCCTGTAAAAAGAAAAGGCTATATGTCACTATATGTCCTACTGTATAGGAATATGCATGCAAGGCAAATAAAGATGTATATATTTGCATCTGAGAGGGAACCAGATAGATAGGGAAACTAAAACAGAGGCACAGGAGGGAGTTAGAAAGCATGATGTCACACATTTGCCCTAGCTTAGAGCAGGGCATTAGCAAAGAATTGGTGGATCTCAACATTGTCATCTGATATTAGCTGTACAGACAACAGGAAAATAGGAGCTGAAACACTGCAGAGGCTATAGTTGTATCTGATGATATATGCCAACAATACCATTTCTACGTGTATATTAAATTATACTACCTTGATTTACAATCTTTCAGAGAACTAGATGCGGAATATTACACTTGTTTCTAGCATCCATTGACGTTTTCTCATCCTAAGCCTTACAACAGCATTATTTTTGATGCATCTTTCATTTTTGTTGTTATTGGTGGTGGTGTTTTTCAAAGGAATGGAAAAAGTGAAATCCACTTGTGGAAAAGGATACTCTCTTGAAAGGGTGACTTTTCTATGGCTGTCAGTCAGAGAAGCTCTCAAATAATTTAGAACAATTCTTGATGTGGACAAAACAAAGGGCAAAACACACAAACAAAGTAGAAAGAACATAGTCAGGGGTCAAATGGTTGGAACAAATGTAATACACAAAAGGGCTATACAGTTTGCTCCCAAGGTATCACTGAATACACTAGTGGTACATTTGGCAAGGTGAACAGCTTTCATCTGGTTTTGTGTTAAATCAAAGAGAAAGATGCAGTCTGTGAAAAGTTTAAACTCTAATTAATAAGCAAACCTTTTGAAAACAGGGAAGTGTCAGGCTCTTGGCTTAATCAAAGTTAGTGACTCTAACCTTTGACTGAAAGGACAACATTTATTTTAAAGTGTTGCTGTAGCACCTAATGGGAAATAAAAGCTGAAATATATTTTATGTATTGCTCTGGAGCTACTGGTGAAGCCTGCCACATGGGCAAACTTGCACACGCTGCTTCTGACTGGTGACTTCTCAAAATCCATTGCAATATTGCAACAGCCCCATTGGGGCACCCACAGACATGAAATATGGCCAAGAGCACCAGCCTATTACATGTACAAAGAAGAAAGAACCTACAAAGGCCAACTCCTAAGATGTGTTGAGGAGACATTTCAAAACAGAATTTTTCAGATTTCAGCTGAAAGCTCTTGAAATTCGGATAAAATTTTTATGATTATTATTTTGGTTGAAAAATATGTCAACATTGGTTTTCCAGCTTGCCAATATTTTCTCTATACTTTTCTCCATTTGCATCAAAATTCCTTTTTTTGTCAAACTCAAGAAAAGTTCCTAGGTATTTTTATTATAATAATAAGCATTTTGCAGTTTAAGCTCTCTAGGATATAAATGAATTCAACTGCTATAACTATGCAGTAGTTTCAGAAAACTGTATCTTTCTGTCAATATTTTACAAAATTTACAGTCATCACTTAAGTGAAGGAGATGTTTTGAACACATTCTTTTCTTTGCTAGGCTAGCAGATTACTTGGAAAAAAATGTCACAAGTAGAAGCAAGTAGAAAAATCATTGTATTTCAGCTTATTTCCTTAATCAAACGAAAAAAAGAAGCCTCAAAGGTTTTCACCACATAAGAGATAAATAAAGGTAAATAAAGAAAGATAAAGAAAGCAAGCACAGAGAATAAACTAATCGTGGTCGGTATGGTTTCACTAAACACCAAGGGTAAAATGGCTGCACAACCCTCAGACAGCAGTCCCTGAGTGATTCAAAAAGTGTTTCAGACTACCTTGCTTATAGTAAACATAATTCATATGTATGAAAATAATTATATATAAAAATATATAATAATTTCTAAATTATTAAGAAAATATACATGTTATTATGTCACGTGTGCTTCTGCAATCCACACACATGGCAGCTGAAATCCTGAAAAACGACAGCTAGAGGAAAACTTCTGCTGACTCTAAAAGGGCCTGCATTTGTAAGAGAATATACAAATTTGCCATTTCTCATATGGCAAAACCAAAATTTAGAACTCAATAGATGTTGAAATGGTATGAGGCTTTAGATATACTGGGACAGAGGTACGTTTTAATACTCATATCTGGAGTGAGTCTGAAAATCCTTTTATAAAATTGCATAATCCTCTGTACAAGTAAGAGGCAGAATAATAATTATAAATGAGGAAAGAAGAGACATTGAAAAGAGCTCTCCTTAGAAATGTATTAGGTTACCTGAACACCCTGAATATCCCAAGAGTAAATCAAATTCACATAAGGATATTTTGAAAGTGGAAATTACATAAGAAATGTTTTTTTTTCTCTTTCCCAGCAATTCAGAGGAAAGCAGACTGCTGACATTATTAGTTTTAAACTCTTCTTTCATTCCCTTCCCCTCCCATTAATTCCATGCTTTTATCTGTTGTGCCATCAAGGGATACCCAGTCTTCAAATTCCTCCCTCAGTAATATCTTCTTCAGCCTAGCGGTACCAACAGCATCCTGCATCTGTACAGCTGCCTACTGCAACAAATTAACTTCGCAGTGTTTGGTGACAGAGTCTGAAATTTGTAATCAAATGTATGTGGAGTCACGTCATGCATGCCTAAAAAGGTGGTTTCCAGTGAAGCAGGAAGTGTAGCAACAGTTTCAGAAAAGGTCACTGCAAATTATGCTGCCTCATAAAGTAAGCTTACTCAGGCAGACTGAAAAGAAGACCAAAGGGCAGAGTTTTATGTTTCCCCAGGGTTCAGAGGAGTTTCAGATACCATAAATTCATTGATTGATAGCCTGGTTTTAATTTCCACTTCTCACACATTTTAAAAAAAAACTCTTATTTTTTGATGCAGTTCTTTGAGGGTAATATATATTGCTTTGTTTTCTTCCTGATCTCCAGCCTTTGAGTCATGGGCATATTCACAGAAGGAACAAATTGCTTTTCCCTTCCTGCAAAGCCAGAGTTGCCAAGCGTGGGTGGGCATGAAAATGTACCAAGGGTCCGATCTCTCACCCACCACGCAGGGAGGGCAGGACAGGGGGAGGCTGGCAGGCTCTACAACCATTGGTCATAAGACTGGTAACCTACCCAAAATAGGTGTCATACTCTTGACACCAACTTTATGCCTCTGCCTTAGAGTTTTTAGACAGTGATTAGTCTCCAGATATTGTTTTCATGGTTGACAGAGAGAAAGAAGTGCACATTTGTCTCAAGAAGCACTGGGAAAGAAGTGTTGCCCAAGTGTCCTGTGTCATCCCAAGGCCCCTCCCCTCTGGCCAGAGAAAGACCTAGGACATCAGAAGGCTAATTTAGGCATCTGAAGTAAGGTCAGTAAAGCTGTAGAGTACAAATACCTTCCTTTGCCTGGCTTTGCCTCTGCCGCATGTGTGCACGAAGCACTGTCTCACAGTACAGTAAAACATTCAGACTTGCTGAGACGGGTTGGAAGAGAGATCAGAGAAACACCAACACAATAACAATGCCCTGCGTCAAATGTTCTCAGTGGCTGAAAATTCTTTCTCCCTTGCTATCAGAATGCTCCTCCTCAAAATGGGAGTAAGTAGGACAGAAGAAGCCTCTGTAGTTTTTAGAAACAACATTCCAAAATCAGCTAAAAGAACTTACCAAGTGAGTAACAGTAAACTGCTACAGTAAAAATCTAGAAAACAGTTATTTTTATTATACTTTCCTTTCTTTCCTTTACCCTGACAAATCCAGTGGCATTCTATGATGGGGCTACAACACTGGTGGATAAGGAAGATTAACTGACATCATCTAGGCGGACCTGTTCAAAGCATTCGACACTTTCCCGCACTACATTTTTGTCTCTACATTGGAGAGGCATAGATTTGACAGACAGGCCACTCAGTGGATAAGGAATTGGCTGGATGGTCACACTCAAAGTGTTGTGGTCAATGTCTCATTGTCCAAGTGGAGATCAGTGATGAGTGGTGTTCCACAGGGGTTTGTATTGGGACCAGTGTTTAACATCTCTGTTGGAGACATGGACAGTGGGATTGAGGGTACCCTCAGCAAGTTTGCCAAACTGTGTGGCATGGTTGACATACTGGAGGGAAGAGATGCCATCCAGAGGGACCTCGACAAGCTTGAGAGCTGGGCCCAAGTGAACCTCATGAAGTTGAACAAGGCCAAGTGCAAGGTTCTGCACTTGGGTCACAGCAAGCCCACGCGTAAATACAGGCTGCACTGAGAATGAATTGAGAGTAGCCCTGAAGAGAAGGGCTTGGGGGTACTAGTAGATGAGAAGCTCAATAAGACCCCGCAAAGTGTGCCTGCAGCCCTGGAAGCCAACTGTATCCTGGACTTCATCAAAAGAAGTGTGACAAGCAGGTTGAGGGAGCTGATTCTCCTCATTTAATCCACTCTCATGAGACCCCACCTGGAGTACTGCATTCAGTTCTGGAGTCCTCAACACAGGAAGGGTATGGATCTGTCAGAGTGAGTCCAGAGGAGGCCACAAAGATGATCAGAGGGCCTGATCATGGGACCTCCCTTACAAGAACAGGCTGAGAGAGTTGGGCTCGTTTAGCCTAAAGAAGAGAAGTCTCTGGGGAGACCTTATAGAAGCCTTCTAGTACTTAAAGGAGGCCTACAGGAAAAATGGGGAAGGGCTCTTTGTCAGGGAGTGCAGTGATTAGACAAGGGGTAAAGGTTTTAAGCTAAAAGTGGGTTAATTTAGATTAGATATTAGGAAGAATATTTTTAATGTGGGAGTGGTGAGGCACTGGAACTTGTGCACGGAGAAGTTGAGGAAATTCCATCTCTGGAGATGTTCAAGGCCAGGTCAGATGAGGCTTTGAGCAACCTGATCTAGTGGAAGGTGTCTCTGCCCATGGCAGGGAATTTGGCATTGGATGATCTTCAAGGTCCCTTCTAACCCAAACCATTGTATGATTCTGTGTTTCTTGTTCTTTGTCCTTTTTGGTTTTAAGACCACAATGGAAGTCTCTGTATGAATGTATGAGGTTTGTACTAGACCATACATGTATATGTATTTTCCCTGTAGGGGACAACAGAGGCTCTTAGTGGTTTCTAAACTGTTTCCCTGTAAAAGTAGACAAGCCTCTCTGGCATTGAGTAACATAGTGCCTTATGAGTGGCACTGATGGGAGAGTTGAAGAATCCAGAAAGATAAAATCTTCACTTTGGGAAATTCATTCAATTGAATGTGACTTGGTTAAGATAATGCCTTTCCCATAGCCATTTCTGTGCACAAAGGTCCTGTATGTCTTTCATCACACTTACCTTCTCTTTCCAGTTGGAAAATAACACTGCAAAGAATAGATTGTAATGTAGTGTTCGTGTGTTCTGTCCACATACGAATGAAGTTACAAAGATACTAACCTTGAATTCAGCTCATTAGAAAAAAACATCTGAGCACCTGTGTGTGTGTACATTTGTGAGTGCATATATTTGGAGGTATCTGGAAGATTTTTACAGTGTTTTGTAATGTAGTATCTGAGGAATATGTATGAGCTGACTGAAAAGTAGCATATTTCACTGCAAATACAAGGCTGGTAATTCAACAATAACAAAGGACGTAAAACACATGATGCTTTTGAATTCTGTGCCTGTTAGTTTTTCTGAGTGTTTTTTAGTCTTAGATATCACAAAACTCATGAGTAATGTGAGTATTTAAAATATGGAAGAATTCAAATTTGGTCCTTTTTTTATTGATCAATAGTTATACAAGCAGATCCATTTATTTTCTGTCCATCACTAAAAATTTAGTAGCTCCTTCAGTGAACTATTTTAAATGCATTCTTTAGTCCATCAAAGAAGAAAAGAATTTAAATTCTACACAATCTGATCTGTCTAAGAAAATGTATACATTTGACACAAAAATGAATACTTTTGGATTTCAGTTTGGCCCAGATGTTTGTAGAAGGCTGATACAGAAGAGTTTGGAGAATTTTCACACCCAGTTGTCTGAGCTACTCCATAGTGACAAGGGGCAAAACACAGCTGGTTCAAAATTGTTTAACTTCAGAAGAACTTTAGTAGTTGGTTGTTTATCGCAAGCTGATGTATACGTTTTAAATCTCCCCTTCAATCACCATATTTTATTTGGATAAGTTTATGTAACAGTCTTTGCTATGAGCCTTAATAACCTCTTGTTACTCTGCATGAAAAAAATAAACCCAGTGTCTCACAGACTTCAGATGTGGCATTTTCTAGTTGTGCTCGTAGAACTAGAGGTTGCTCTGGTCTAAATGGTCCCACAGGGCTTGGTGAATAGAAAGCAAATGAATGCTCTCAGACTTGGTAAGTTTTCGTTTTCACAAAGCTCGTATCTGAGATAGATTTGATTTATTTCTCATTTGGCTCAGAGTTATGAATTTACAGCTGTTAAGATGCTACATCTTTGTTGGACTGGCATGAAGATACTAGAGTGGATGGGTGAGAAAATTCATCCAGCATGTCCAAAACCTCATAACGACTATCTTTATGGGAGAACATGGAAACTCACCAGGAACTCAGAATTCTCTCTGGTGTATCAGGTGTCCATTAGAGAGGCTATTTAATGCTCTTTAGCTAGGCTAATATGTTGCAAAGCAGTGACATTTCAAGACTTATCCCTGAAGGCAATAGCTCTTCTCAGTAAGTCATTTTCCCATTTACATCAATTTAGTGTAGTCTAGATTTGGATAAAGATAAGCATCGCTTTCCTCGTGCCAGTGTTGCCTGGGTGATGAGTCACCAAACTGGGATTTCTGCAAGAGTCCCTCCTCTTTCTTGTACTCTGCAGACCAGCAGCTGGCTGTTCTGAGTAGGACTTAGGCTTGCGTGCATATTCAACAACAAACACACAAGCAGATCACCCACATTGCAGCAGTCCATACTATCAACAATATATTTTAAAATACCTGAGAAATAATAAATATAAGGGGGGTCAAGGGAGAAAGAATTGCCACTTTAGAGGCTACTGCTAGATATCTAGTGACTTCAGTAAGAAGCCAGAACAGCTGACAGTTACCTCTATACTAGTTATCTGCATTTTCCCATTAATTTTGTTGCCTTTTTCCTTTTCATTTGTCCTTCCTCGTTGTTTTATTATGTTCTCTTTTTTCTATTGCTACCCACTCGCCTTCCTTTTTTGTTTTGCCTCTGTTTCTTATTAACGAGATTCAACATTTTCAATTAAATTTGACTGCTTGACTGATGCCAGTTCAACCCTCCTTTTCTGAATTTGCCATTGAAAACAAGTTAATCATTAGGAAAGGCCTGTCTTCATCAACTACACAGGGGGATAACAACTGGGAAAAAAAAAAAAAGGAAGAAAAAAGGAAAATAACAAATAGAGTGAGTGAAAAATGGTAAACAAGCTTCAGGAAGCAGTAACTAGCCTGAAGAGCAGAATGTACTTTGCACTTCGGGGTGTTTTTCTGTGCCCCTGTAGTTCATAAATCCTTGGTCTCCAATAAGACTTTAGATGGACATTTATGTAACTGAAGGGCTATTGCGAATATTAAAGACACAGCAAAGAGTCTATGCACAACTGTGAAGAAACAAGAAGTCTTGTCCTCACCTGACTTATTCTCCAGAGCTCCCTTCCTGTTCCCAGTTATGCTCTACAAAAATTCACTGCCTCTGTTACTTGTATTTTGGAAGTGAGAAATTTCAGTCTCGCTGGTTGTCACATTGCTACAGAATGATTTAGAAACATATGAAAGCAGGAATAAATTTCCTTGTCTAGCCCCAGATTTAGCCATGTGCTGTAGACAGAGAGATTTGTGTCTTTGTGTCTAGTTCTCCATGTCTGCTGTAAAGTATGCCTCCCTCACTTGCTTTCACCTGTGTGTGATACACTTCCAATCTTTGGTGTTAGTCCTTTAAAATAGAAGCTGCAGTTCTGAGGCTGGAGCAGTGGTGCATAGCCACAATTACAGAGAACAATAACAATTACACTGCTTACAGAGAGGTATTCACTTTAACTTCAGGACAGGAGAAAAAAAAAGTAGTATAAAGAAAAGGAAAGCAAGAGTAAAGAATCACAGATTTGCTTGCCCTGTTTGAATTGACCTAGCTGATGTTCATGTGTGGTGTGAAGTTCTGCACTGCCCTGCCATCACTTTCAGATGAGTTTTTGGGGGCTTGGGAAGGGAACTCAGATCTACTTGCATGGGGTACTCACCCTGGCAAAGCAGAACCAAGGGAACTGCTCTAACAAGTCTCACCTCCAGTTGTATACAATGGGAACTGCAGGCATGCAGAAGTGAAGAGGTCTGGACCTGCTGTACACAGGTCGTTGTAGTAGAAGATATGGTAACAGCACAATAGTATAATTTATCCACTAGTTCTGGAAGGGATCAATCAGGACTGAACATAATGTTGCCGGGTGCCTGAAGGTGCAGCCAGTTCCATGGAAGCTTGTGCTGCATCAGTTTTGTGTTTAAGGAAAGAATAGAAAAACTCTTCTGCATCCAAGGAGAACCTCCTGTTTCAGGATCCATAGAAACACAGAGACAGATCTGAACTGACTATGACAACTAGTTTTAAAGTCCCTTCTCAGACAGACACTACAAAACATAAATCAAACCACTGCACAGTATCACTGAACAAATGCAGTTAGACTCTTATTGCATAAAAGCAGACAAATAATATGGCTAGAAGGGTATTTTAATACATTATACTTGTTACTTGGGTTGTCACATATATGAAATATTAAGCAAGATATAATAATCCCTCTAGTAATGTAAAAAATGTTCACATTTTTAATCTAGAGATCTCACTGATGAGGCATGATTGTTCAACATCCTAGAAGGTAGCTTTATAAATTATGCTATTCCCTATGGCAAGTGAAGGACAGATCACAGACTTAATGGAAGGAGCATTTTCATTTTCCCTGTTGAACAATGGGATTTACATTTCAGCCCTCCAGCAAGCAGACTTTCTCATGATACTTTCTAAATTAGTACTACCTCGTAAGTTGCACCCAGGGTACCTCCTAAATTAACAAGTAATACATTTAGGAATCCCTGAAAGGCTTATTATCTCCTGTCTAATATATCATTAGCACTGTATACAATTTCTGACACAGTGTGCCCACCCCTTCTTCTAGTGAAACATTCTCATATGTTAAATAGGGCACTGTAGAGGTCCATTTCTGGCTTCCCATTGTGCTTCTGTATCTGCAGAAGAATTAAGGCTAACTGATAAAGAATAATTTCCCTTGCCTTTCAGTTTATGTGCTTTTGTAGCTGCAGAATAACAGTAGAATTGCCAGTACATTATGTTATCATTTCTATTTGCTGGTATAAAAGTAAATGCTATATTCATAACCCCATCTCCAGATGAAAGAGAACTGCCATTCCAAGGTTAGGATATATGCTTCTTTATCTCAGGCCATCCTGCTTGTTTCAGTTACCTAAGCTGCTGCAGTGACCTTTGAGCTGCTTGTGCACCTCTGCGTCACCACTCAGGACAGCGACCGGAAACAGCACAGGGAGAAGAAATGCTGAGATAGCAGTTCCTGTTGGGAAGTGGCTGCTCATTAATATGCTCTCCAACTGTCATGCTTTGAGATACTGGTCAAAGGTGTTTTCAAAGCTGAAAATCAAGAAATGTTCATCTCCTCAGCCTTGTCTGTGCTAAGAATTTAACTCATTGCTGACAAAACACATCAGCAGCTACAGCAGCGCGCATTAATGTTTAGCCAGAGTACGGAAATACTGCTGACAGCTTCGTACACTCCCCCCTCCCCGCCAACCCTCATCTGAGCTCCTCCACTGTTATCTTCTAATACAGAGCATGCCTGTGGCACTGGGATCCAGTTTCTTCTAAAGGCTTCCTTTGCCTAACATCAGTGTCAGATATCTCCATCCCAAGCAGGGAGATACTGGTAGCAGGAATCTGTTTCAAGGCAAACTGGATCCCTGCAGGCATTTGCTGTGACAAAGGTGTCTGAGACCTGGCATGGACATCACTGGCAAGGGTTACAGTGATTCCTCACTTCCCTGAGATAGTTTCCATTGTCAGAGGCCTCACTGAAGTTCAGCTACTTTCCCTCAGCACATGTAAGGCAGAGCAAATGTCAAACCTTTGGCTTCAGAGGGCTGTCCATCGCTTTATTTATGTACTTTTTATTGCACTAGCTAGAATGACTTGAACCTATGAGCTTTCAATAATGCTCCTAACTGTAGCTAATAGGCATGGCACAAAGGTGCCCATCACCTTCTTGGAAATGGGCAGCCAAGGGTTTATGCAATAGGAGAGTGGGGTTTTTTCAGATTCACAAGGCAACATATAATATATTTCTTTCTTGAGATACCTTCCATCTACTCGGTGAGGTGGCAAAGAAATGAACCTATCTTTGTTACTTCTTTTGTGAATAGTCATCATCTGAATTGTAATCATTTCAACAAAGACACATTGAGCTAAATTTAATCCTATAACTTTGATGAGTTTGGTCCATTGGCTTTGTGGATGAAAATACAGAGCTGAGTCTTGTTCTTGGTTATTCTCATGAGTACAAAGGACTCTCTCAAAATTTGCCACTGTGGGACCTCAGCCAACAGAGGCCCATAACCAAATAATGGGAACTTGTTATCACTCTTTGATTAGAAGTATCTGTTGGCTAAATATGCACAAAATGAGTATCTCTTATTTTTAAGAGATAATCTTGTTACATCTGTTTTTGAAGAACAAAGACTCTGCTCTACATTTTTGAAGGCCTCACTAACTAACTTAAATATAGTAGATTGAATTCTAGAATCACTAAATTTGATTTGTAATGAGAATCAGATCAACGGATTTTTTCTTATCTCAATGCAAATGTCCCACATTTATGTGAATTAAGAGTCTCAGTCAACTCTGAACTGACTCTCACAAACTCCCAGAATTCAATTTCCTGAGCAGGAGACAGTATAGATTAGTTTGATTTATAATAAATATCAACCCTCCCAAGGTAGCTACTGCCAGCAGTGCTTCCTCTTTCAAAGCTGTAGATCTTAAAATATAGGAGTCAGATACCAAGGTTAATAATTAATGTGAAGCCTCCAGATCTATTCCAATCTAAAGTAATCATATAAAGTTCCAAGAAGCCAAAAAAGATAGAATGAAAGTCGCAAGAAGTGCGTCCTTGATGCCACCTATGTGTGCTAAGGCAGTGATGCAGGTACTTCAGTGACAGAGTGTGCGTTCATTTATTACCAGTAGAGACTGGTATTCACTTTTTGAACCCATGCAGGAACTCACTTCAGTTTTTGGAACTCATCTTTCTTTGTAGCAAACATTTCATCATAAGTTTTATCCCTTTCTGAAATTCAAATTTAGATCCTTGATTGCAAAGATCAGGTCTGCAATATGAGGCATCTCTGAGTTACCGCAAAGCATCTGTTGCCCCAGAATCCCACACTGTCTAGTTCCAAAAGCCTCGCCTCCATGTGCCATTAATGAGGCTAGGAGCAGTAGCAGAGGATGTAGAGGACAGCTTGGAAGTCTGCAAATTAACAGAAAAATGAAATTCAGCACCCACAGTAGACAAATTGCAGGGATTCTGTAGCACATGTGCAAAAAGAATAGGTGCCTGAGCAATGGTCTAACAAGGAAAATGTGTAGATGCTTGAGTATGTCAAGAATAGGCTTTTACCTACAAAAAGGGATGTCCTGGTACGGAGAAATTTTTTAATGGGACCTACTAAATATAATACTGCCTGGACTAATGATGTTATGTTATTCATCCCAGAAAATGACCTTAGGGAGTAAGTGGAGCATGCAAAGGGAGGTCATAGGACAGGAAATCATCTTATCAAAATTCCATTCTTACTCTTGGGGAACTCTGAGAAAAATAGGAGTGTTCTAGTAAGGGCTAAAACTATTAGATGCATAAACATGGATATGTGGATTACAGACTTAAATCCACCTGAATTTTTTGTGGAGTGACTACATCTATATTTTATGAGTTTTGTCAAGTTTAATTTTTACAAATGAATTTTGAGAGCTACTGATGAAAGGCATTGCAAAAATTCATAATATTGACTAGACTTTTCTGTTATAATTGCTTTAGATAATATAACATATAAAGGCATCCAGAGATTTAATGAACACAGTGAAAAGGACTGTGGAGGAAAATATGGATTGAAACTGACTATATTTGCATGAGCAGCAGAAAGCTCTTTTACAAGGTGATAGAAATACAGCATAGAAAAGTGATAGGACAGCAGCCATTTAGTTGCTTACACCTTCATTGACTGTATGTCTTGTTGGTGGACTGCTCTATAGTGGACTGATCCCTCACTCTGTGTCTGAGCATGGGATCCTGCTATGCCAAGAGAAAGAAACCTCCCTTTTTTAACAGACAACATCTTTAATAAAGGCACTCCAGAAATGTTTTTTTTAGGAGGTCTTTATGCACATTTGGGTACAAAGGCTCAGCTAGGGGACTGGCTGAGTTTGATCCTGCTCTCCTCAGCTCAGTGCTACATGAGGGCTTTCAGATTTACTGCTGTCGCTGCAGCAGAGCATGAGACGGCTAAAATCAGCTTGCTTCCACAGGGGAGTTCGCGGCAGATGGCACTGTTGCTTTAGCAGTTCTCTTTTTCCCTTTGTAGGAAGTCTCAGGTACATTTTTCCTTCCTACCCTCCCTCCTTCTGTGGGATTTTACCCCATTTTCTATGATCAGGTTCATCCACCACTGAGCCCAGAGCTGCAGCACTGGGGTCCCTCAGTGTGATCATCGCCTCCTGGGCAACCTTGCATCCACTCCTTGCTTACCACCACACTGACTCCTAGCAGTTGCTTTATGTAGTGAAAGCCTTGTATTTGCATAATAATTTATTCTCATTTGTTCCCTTGTATGCCCAATTTAATTAGTTTGTAACGTTTCAGTACTGTTTTTCTCAGATGTTAATAGCATGTTGGGGAAGCTGAGCACGTTCCTGCCATGTCTTGTCACTTGCAGCAAACATGGACTTTCATCTCTTTCCATAATTTTGTCTCAATGATTTTTTTCTTTTGGTTTTTCATACTGGATGCCTTGATGCTTATCTCCATTTTATAATTCTTATGCCAAACATTTTTTAAAAGGTTAGTATTACTGGGTTTCCCTTATCCCTTTATCATCAGTCATTTAGATGTTAAATTAGTTTAGACTTTCCTAGATGTGTTTTAATTAGAGAGATACTTGCTTATTTACCACTAGCTGCATATGCATGAGCTTGCTTTTTAATGCAGTCCTATCCTGAAAGCTTCCACTAAAATCAACCATCATCAAGGCAACTGGAAACTTATCGGAGATTTAGTCATTAAAAAAAAAAACCTGAGAAATTACAACAGCTTTATGTCTATCCTTGCAAATGCTCACTCAAATAAAACTCTGTCCTGTTCAAAAGCATAGGCTTGGTGCCAAAATGTGTAACCCTGAGGTGCCTGGTCACCTGCATGGTAATCAGATCCCACCATTTGGCACCATTTGGCACCATTTCTTCAAAAAAAGATAGTGTTTCAGATTAGGGAGGTGAGTGTCCCACAAGAGGAACGGGAGCTGCCTAGAACAGTTAATAGTAAGCCTGCACACGTTTTTCTCTGGAACACGGTAAGAACATGAGGTGTGGGTGCTGGCATGTACTTTGCATTTATCTGAGAAGTAGGAAATCTTCCCACCATGGTGAGATTGCTTGTACTTATTTTTACCTCTTTCTGTGGAAGTGGTGGAATAGTAGAGAAGGAAAAGTGACTTTCGTGGAACGTACAGTATCAAAGCAAGCCTGGCTTGAGATCCTGGAAGCTACGGTTCCCTTGAGTGACTGAGGCATTGCTTTTCTTCGGATACCAGCTTCCCAGTATTTTGGGTTAAAAAGGGGCCACCAGGATTAAGTGACTGTTAAGTGCCTAGATCACAGTCACAGTTTTGAAATCAGGTGCTATATCTTGTTGTGGAAACTACAGTTATATCTATGCTGTGGAAGTCAGGAGTTCTTTCCACCCTCTATTGTTGAGGGGAACCATAGAAATGTACTGCTGCCATTCTGAGATAAACTTTGCTGTCCATCCTACTTTTGCAGAGTCCCTTTTTGCTCTGATTTTCTTGCAGGGTAATGCAATGAAATTCATCTTATCCCAGTCTCAGTCTGAGGACATCAGTATTACTGAAAGTACTACCTTCCTCCACATTTTGCCTTGTAGCTTTGATTTAGAAGTACCTTTGAGTCCCAGAAATTTGAGATAGATGAATATTTGTGGCCATCTGAAGCCCACATGTCTTCCTGGACTGTAAATCTGAATGAGCCTTAAGGCAAGAATGACAAATCCTTGGGGATGCACACGGGAGCAATGGACTGGTTGAATCAGGAACGCCCATGACTATGGGTACAGGGGCTTCCTCTCTGCTAGGACAATGAAAACTATAGGAATTTCTAATCTGACATGAAATTCTAAAAGTCTGTGCTGCCCTTTTGTCACCCTACAAATGTTCAATCCCTTTATTTGTTACAGGAGTTAATTAACATTAAGGGATATAGAGAATGAAAGACCTATCTTTAGGTCCTTCTCTCAGGTTTCCTAGAAGTGCAGGATTGTTATTTACAGCACATAAATGTTCTTCCTCCTTAGGCAAGAAGTGTTGCTCTTTTGGTTTGCTTCTGGCTGCATTTAGCATCAAAATTAATCTTATTACAAAAGAAATCTTGAGAAAAATTGCGTGTGTGTTTTCTCTGAGAGTGAACATGAAAGAAAAATCAGGTAAAACAAAGCAAAATAGATGCAAAACCTGTAGATTGTATTATGTAATCCTTACTCATACGAGTATTAACTGGAACTATCCACACAAATAGATGCTGTGAAAGAAAATCAGTATCTCACAGGCTTGCTTTTGTTTGAAGACAGCTGGAAAAAAATGTATTCTTTAATGACATATGTATGTTAATACAAATTGTATACTCTAGGCTAATCTAATACTCATGAAATGAGCACATCCATGATGGAAATTAAACAATAACTTCTTACTTGAATAAATTCGGCAATGAATATGTTACAAAAATAATTGAGATAATGTCAATTAGCTAGAGCTTTATCATAAGAGACTGGTGTCCATTTGTGAGATTAAAAACGCCCAAGACAAATCATGGACCGTTATAAAATAAAGTCACAGGCATGTTTTCTCAAACTATGACACATATTCTTTGACAATATTTTATCATAATTTTATTGTTTCTATTGCATCAATTGATTGAGAGGTGCTTTAAACAGCTGACTGTACAGTTCTATGTAACAGTTTTGAAAATCTGGGTGTTGATTAGTTTCAAGAACATTTTTTTCTCCTAGCCAATAGAAAGTCAGGTCTATCAACAAAATAATAATTTCTTATTAAAGTGTTATGTATTTTTGAAGAAGAAGGATATTTGATTTCTTTATATAGCCAATTAGACCTGACAAAACATGCTTTCAATACATCACTACCCACTCGTTTCTTCAGTAATGTCCATAAGAAGGGAATAAAACAGATTATTTTCAAGTGTCAAAAAAAATCTTGCTAATGATTGGTTCCAAAAGCAGGAAAAGATTGGTTTGGTTCTTATTTAATCCCAAGCTTTTCCTAGGAGGAGAAAACTGATATTTTTATAGGTATATAGGATTTTGCAAGATTTTTGTCCTATTGGTGGAATAGGCTGCCTCATCTCCTGCACTGCAAAGACTGGCAATGTTCTGCAAAATGTACAAAATGCCTAAAAGCACATAGACCTGGAAGACAGTGTTTAACTCCCAGTTCTGCCAAGTCTTGTTTATGTTTCTTAGTAGCTCCCAGCTTTTGCTTTAGACCTACAGCCACCAATCTAGGAAGCTATCAGGCCCTTAGTTTTACAAATAGTTTAAGAGAGAAGTCGCACAGGTTTACTTTACATATAGATGGAGATAGAAATCCGTATTCAAACTGTTGAAAGCCCTGATGTGGTCAGAAAGTATAACACCATGTTGAAGTCAGTACTGGCTATGAGAAACACAAGTTCATTTCTCTGTTGTAGCCTGTGAACATTAAACTAGTTTTTTTCATCTCAGAGAATCCTGCTAAATGCTCAATTTAAGTTGATTGCAAGGTACAGCTAAGGTGAAACAAAGCTGGAAAGCCTTAGCACTTGTTGGTGAAGTCATTTCATCTTGAACAAGTGTTTCATGCACTTGTGAGAGCCATTAGCTAAAACATACAAGAAAAAATATTAGGCAAGTCTTTTCACATCACATCTAGGTGATAATGTAGGTGCTCACTTTACAACTTCTAATTTCTTTTTGTATGTGATGGTATTGCTTCACCAACAAGGGGAAAGGGACCTTCCACTCCAGATTAGTGTATAAATTAGTTTATGTACTAAGACAATCACTCCTTTATCAGGGTGACAGCATAGGAGAGAACTAAACAATCATTACCTTCTCCAGATATAGTAAATGTTCTGACTGATGATATAAACGCCATTAGCAATAAGAATTTTTGGTTGGGTGTGGTTTTTTAGATTGCAGTTGTACACAATGATTTATTTGACTCATTATTTTTACTTTGACACTGTCATCAACTGCAGCTATAAAAATGCATTTCACCTCTTTTTAGGATACAGACCTAATCTAACTTTCATTTAAGTTAATGACTAAATTACTGTTGACTGCTGTGGAAAGAACTCTATGTCCCTGTATATTTAACTGTTGTAATGTAATTTCTTCACTGTATGGATCAGTGTTTATAATACAGGATTTAAGTTGATAATCCTTTTTATATTGCTATATATGTGAAAGGCAAACTTATAATACAGAAATAATATGGTCAGTGTTGGCTGTATGAAAGATTAAATCATCCAACTTACATTTTCCATAATAAACATGCATATTCTAATTAGAATTAGAACTTAAATGAGCACTGCCTATGGACTTATCTTAACTAACAAGGATTATCTTTTGCTTTATAATGTGAATGCAGCTTTTATAAAATGAAAAGAAATAATGAACTTCTAGGTTGATTGAAGCTGTCGGAGTAACTGGGGCAAGTTAGAGCTTGAAGCCCATTGACAAAGCAGGTTTTAAAAATATATCCTTGCTTATATTAACTCACATTCTGCCTCATTTGATAGGCTCAGGGCTTCACCTCTGTGAAAGAAAAGATGTGGTACATCATGTTCTGAAGAACATAAGTGGATTTGATAGAAGTCTGGCAGTAAGGACATACTTTTATGAAAATGCAAATTTATGACTGCATAGATTTCACTCCCATCTCTTAAGAAGCCATCCTGGACCATCGTTTGGGAAAAAACACCCACTGCAGGTAAGTTCATTGTTATCAGTTTGGCTTCTGAGGTTTTTGCAACCCATAAATACTTCTAAATTTCTAACAAGCATGCAAAATATTTGGTAATGTTGCAGAATGCCATTGCAAAGGGGCAAATCAGTTTACAGAGTATTATTTGTGTACTCAGAGCAAGCACATATTTGGCATCACAAACCTGAAATAATTAATATTGAGGTCATTGGGCATTAGTAGATCAAGTGTCTGGTAACAGACAATATTTCTCTGTTCAGTTTGCTACATAAGCAAGTATGCTGTCTAGCAGATAAAGTGGAATCGGAGTATAATTTAGTCAACATAAAGAAAATCTAAAACACACAGGAGCTAGATATCTAGGGACTTCCACAGCCAAACTCCCCATTTCATGAGAAAAAGATAGCTCTGGTTTATGCTGCCACTGCCAAAATAGAGGGCAACCATGCAGCACTCAGTAGCAAAGGCAGTGGTTTACCAGCAAAAACACTCAAGCACATATTTATTAGGGAATATCAAAAGCCCTCTTGTGTAGCACAGCCATTACCCCATGTTCAATCAGTGCCACAGATTCCTTTGCGCTCTACTCAGGGGAATACACCTAAAGAAGCACCTCTGAAGAAAAACTTTGGCTTTACCTGCAAAATTAATGAATTCCTCCTCTTGTCCCTCATGTAAATATAGAAGGTAATGGTGCCATGGGATCATGCAAGAATGGGGCTGTTGCACCTGCTCTTACTCCCTGTGTGCTTGAGCTTGAGGGTGCTGGTTTCTGTGAATGTGCTTCTTAAAAATAAACCCCATCTCTAATGCTCTCTGGCTTGCATAAATCTCTTTGAGTAAGTAATTACCCAGTTAAAAATTGTTAAGGACCACAGAGCTGACCTTTATAGGAAGTGCATTTGTCTAATTGCAAAATATAAGTCTGAGATGTGACCAAACCAAATTTTCTCCTTTCCTCTCCTTTTCAAAAAAAAAAAAAAAAAAAAAAAAAAATTCTCAGCAGCTGAAAAGCTCTCACAGCAGAGTTGGGAATGCCTCTCTTTCCCTTCCTCCCTCACAAAGCTCTAGACCGGCAATTAGGGCATGGCCTAAGAGGTGAGACTCTTAAAACTTTTTGGTGGGAGGGATGGTATTGCTTTTAAGAAAGCATCTTCTTCCACAAAGAGCTGGCTAACTATGTTTATTTTATTACTATGTTTATGTATAAAGAGATGATAAGTGTCTTCTGCCCTGCCCAGCTCTTTTTAAAAGAAAGACTGTCCATATAGACTTTCAGATGGTGGGAGGCTGTAAACCTGGGAGAAAAGAGGAATATGAGTGCTCTCTATCCACTTCTCCTGTCTCAAGGACTGCAGACCTAAGGAACAGCTCTGCTCCCAAAACTCTGTTCTGTCTTCAGGCACAGGCAGCTCTCTTCTCAGATCCACATGCTTATTCCACTGAGAGCCCACAGGCAGCTCCTCACTGTATTTCAAAGAGTAAAATGGAAATAGGGCTCAAATTTTCTTTGCCCCAAGCCAAACTGTCAAGATGCAAACCCACAGCCTGACACAGCATTTAATCCATCTCCAGAGACTGACAGGACAGAAAACAGATGTCTTCTGCCACCTGGCACCCAGACTGACCCACACTCCATACTATTGCATTAAACTTCCTGTCTGGATCTAGATCATTATCCACTAGTCTTTGGAGTGCTTGCATTAGCAAAATTAACTATATGGATAGGAATTGTGAGTTTAGGGCAGTTATATAGAAACAGTTTTCTAATTCTAATTAGTTCTGCTCAGTTTTGTAAGATTTTGTAAACTTTTGCTTTTCTTTCATCCTGGGCAGTTAAATTTCCCATGTGAATAAATCATTTCAAAGAAGAGTGGTATCTTAGAAAGGTTGTATCAGAAGGGACTTCTGGAGGTCAGCTAGTCCAAATTCCTGCTACAAAGCAGAAGTGATTTCAAAGTCAGATCAGGGTTGATCAGGGCCTTTACCTGTCAAGCTTTAAAAATTCCCAGTGGTGGAGTTTCCACAAATTTTCTTGGCTCCAGGACTTAAATACTTTTGCTATAAAGAAAAACTATTTTTATATCCAATCCAATTTCCCTGGATGTAACCTGTTATCATATTCCACTTTGTGTCTCTGAGAAGGGTTTGGTTTCCCTTCTCTATAACTCCTCCTCAAGCAGTGAAAAGTAGTTAGCTCTCCCCTTGACTTTCTGCAAGCAAAGCAACCCCAAATCCCTTTCCTCACGTGTCTGTCCTCCAGCTATCAGCCAGCTTGGTGGCCCTTCACTGCACTTAGTCCAGCCTGACCGCATCTCCCTTGGACTTGATGACCTTGGGCTGAGAATGGTAATTCATAGTGTCAACCCAGTATTGCCAGTTTACTTCAGTTAGATTTTCTCATGTGTCAGCACAACGCAGCAAAATCTGAATTTCTTTGTGCTTTTTTCTGTTTGATTGTTGGTGGTTGTTGTTGTTCTAGCTCTACAGTTCTAGCAGGAAATCCATTGAAGTGTTTCCACCATCTTTATGATTTGTAAAAAGCAAACTTATTTCTACATCACATTTGACCACAGCTTCTCTTTAGCAGAAACATAGTAGTAATAGTATTAACGTTAATGATACTGAATGAGGTAGTTATTATTTTTTTTAAACTCTAAGACTTAAACCAGCATATCCCTAAGTGCATTCCAATGCTCTCCAAGAAAATAAGCAGAGAAGTTCCCTCCTGCTCAAATAGAAAATGTGGCATTAGTGGAGGGAAGGGCATTCAGTAGGGGCTGCTGAAACATTTCTAGAGGAAATATTTCCCCATAACATTCAACAAGTCCTGTCCAACTGCCTTATCTTTCAAGATTGCACCAGTAAAGTCCAATTTTATGTATCCTTAATTCATTCTGCACGCATACACACATGCGTGCACACATACATGCGCAGGTGTGCTCATACTTCTCTCTCATTCTCTCCCTCTGCCTGTATTTTTTGTTTCTTGCAATTGACATCATATATGTTGAATTGCAGAAGGATTCATTTTGTCTGTTTAGTGCAAAGCTACTTTCCATTTAGTCTTACTACTCTGTTCAAACATTTTGGTTTTGGATACAGAGGGATTTTAAGTTTAATTGTATTTTCAGGTTTTTGTTGTTTGGAGAGAAAAAAAAGACTTCTTGTAAGCTATTATTTTTATCTTTTAAGTATACAATAATAATAAGATTTACCTTTTAAAAATCAGAAGCCTAAAGCTTTTTTCCTAATTTTGCATAAAATAAATGTTCTGCTTTCTTCTCCCTCACAAAGGATGAGAATTGCAGAACTGCAAAAACTGCAGCTGATACTGGTTTTGTTTTCAGTTTCCCTTGTTCAAAACCATTTACATCTACAGACTTCAGCATCTTTATCACCCACACTTCAGGAACTCTTACTGCTGTCTCTAGAGGTTGTTCCTGTTCTCACTATGGGAGAGTTAAAAGGTATGAAAAATCATATACCATTAGCAACAAAGCAAACTCTTTCTTGCAGAACACTTAAGAGGGAGGTTGCTGAGGAGGAAGATGCTCTCAGCCATTTCTGCAAGCACCCAAAAGAACAGCAGAGTTTCTCAGCACAGGCTGTGTGCTTTGTACTGTAACCGTACTGAACATGCCAGGACAGTACACGAGGCTTTATTTCCCCTTTTGGTTTTCTTTTTTTCAGTCTATGGGCATAAATGATTTAAGTTGTCTTTCTTTATTTGTTTCCAGGAGCAGGTTTGAGATCCTTGCTGAACTGGTAAAGTCAACAAGTTTTCTAGGCATGCATTTCCAGCAACAGCTCTCGAGTGTTGGTTGCTGACTGTGACCACCTTGTAGCTCCTCAGCAGCTGCCTCTTCCCAGCAGATTGTATGTTCCTAGAGCAGAAATATGGCTTTTACTAAATTGAAAGAACAAACTTCCCCCTCCTCCCCTCTCCTCATTTATGGGAATTTCACAAAGTGATATTTTAAAGCTGAGTGACACTTACATAACCCTAGTGAACTGATTTTTGTAAAAGTTTTTGTCTTCCATATCACTTTCACAATGTAAAAGTCTGATGCTATTTTTGACTGAAAGGTAAGACTTTCTTCTGTACCTTCAAACTGAGTGTGGCTACTGCAGTCAGAGAGTTGAGGGGCATCAAGGATGCTAGCAGATAAAAGATAACATGCAGCAACCAGTTTTTATAACTCGCAAAATCCTACCTTCTTTTCTGATTTGCCCTCGGTTTACCAAGACTGGAAAAATATTACCGTTGTTCTATTAAACGCACATCAGTCAACCCATAAGGGCAACACATCATCAGGTCAAAATATACTCTGTTAAAAATGAAATGAATGATGTCACTGTCCTGAAGTCATAGCAAAAGTTACACATTTATAAGAAATAACATGACCAACGAGACAAAACCCCCCAACAAACCAGCAATACCTAAGCAAGTTTGCTGTTACAGCTGCTGCGGATACATGTGTTACTGCTCCGTTTGCCTTACATGTGGGACTGCAGCAAATTGAAAGGAAAATCGCATCAGGTTATGCCAAGTCAACCGAAGAAATGTATTGTGTCTCCTTAAATGCATCCTTTCTCCCTGTTTCAGCTGAATAGTACCGCAGCTGTTCTTATGCTGTTGGCAGTGCTATATATGTGTTATGCATTGACTTCTGCCAAGTGAGTTACCTTGGAGGAGCTACCCTTAGAAATGCTGATCTGCTGCTAAATACTGAGGCCCTCTAGGGCACTTCTAAGTGGTTGCCCTGAAGGTGGGAGACGAAAACTGCAATAAATCCTTCTGGAAATTCAGGGCAAGTATAACACTGTCAAATAAGAGAGATTCATCCAATTTAAAAATATTAACTTGCTTGCCATGTTTTGTAAGTATATAAAATAGTATCATTAGCACTAATAAAACTGTCATGGTTACAACATTTGTGATTATCTACTATATCTGGTATTCATTTATGTACATTATGGAGAGGTGTGAGAGTGTTTACAAAAGGATTAACATATTACCAGCAGTGACAGCTACACTGAAAATTGTCTATTATCAGTTCCAGAGTTTCAGTTGCTTTTAACTGCTTGATCTTTTAATGTTTTTTTTATGCCTGAAGCTTGATTTTGGAGTTAGGAGGGAGAATACACTTCTGTCGCAGAGGTTAGCCATTGACAAGAAGATTAAAGGAAAAATGTATTTATTTGCCTTAATTAAAATAATTTTTAAAACAAATTAACCTATTCAGAAAGTAATAATTCTATAGAATACTCAAGGTTTAGACCAACCAACACACAGCATTATCCATGGAATGGCTGGAAAAGAAACACGTATTGAATATTTATCCACTGGGTGACCTTCATTCAAATGCCTTCACTGACACAAGGAACCAAAGGAAAATAACATCTGACGCATACTTTGAGAGTGCAGTGGAATGCACATGTGGAAGGCCAGGGGAGAGCAGAGACTGGAAAGGCAACTATATAGACATATTTATATTTTTTAGGTAGCTCTGGTCAGCAGATTTACAACAAATTGTTTATTAACTCAAACCACTTTTAGAGACTTAATGTGGAAATGCATTGGTTTTGTCAAAACTGCCATCAGAAAGGCGTCTCAAGACTGAGGCTGAATTCTTACACTACTAACCATCTAACCATCTAGAGCTGAAAAGCACTGTGAATGCTTTTGCCAACAGCACCTAGCAAGACAGAAAAGAGTTTTGCAAAGCACTAATTTTCTCGCAGACAACCAGCTAACAGGGAAGGTGCCCCATTGCCACCATATGCCACAAATATACAGTAGCCAGCCATCAACATTTCAAAAACAACCAACAAGAGGAAGAAACAGGAATTGGGTGGTTAATACAAAGTTAAATTCTCCAATGTTTTCAGACACGTAGAGAGAAAAATCCCAAGACCCTGAAATATCTAGGTTGGTGATGTACCAAATGACTGCTGTATCCTTGTGCTCTCCAGCTTCAAGTGAAAGATATTGAAAACTGAGTATTCTCTAAAACACGTCGTTCTTCACTATTGGTTTTCAGTGCTTTCTCTCTTTATATTCCTTCCAATCTGTTGCTTGCCTAATAGCATTTCAGACTTCACAACTCCACTGAAATATGACCAGCTTAATGCCAACATTTGCTATAGTGACCTAAATGCCATGTGTCCTTTTGTTGCTTTCTGATTGCAAGAGGTTAGGTTGTAATCAAATAACTATGCCTTCACAACATCTCCAGGCAGCTCCTTTTGTTTCCTCCAAGGCTGCACTGCAGTCAAAAGAATATTCTGAAATCTTTTCTTAGCCCCATTAACTGGTGAGTGATAAAGAGCTATGCTCTGAAATAAAATTTGTTGCTTTATGAATGCTAAGTTCTTTCAGAAACAGATGGAGGTTAGTTCTCTGGAAGAAAAAAAGACCACAGCAATTTTGTGATGCTCAATATAACAATTCTTGGAAGAAGCCTCCTTTCATATTTAAAATCATTTGCTATTTAAACAAGCTGGTACATTTAGAACCACCCAGCTGATGATGAACAACTTCTCTGGAGGTGCTGACTGCTTCTCAGACTGCCTGCTCCCTAACTACACGTAGCAGAATTCTTGGCAAAAATTTTTAATATAGCCAGAAAAAATGCTAATCCAGCCTCGGGAGTTCTATTAAACTTTTGCTTTAGATGTAATATCGTCAATTTAAAAGGTGGTGGATTTGGGATCTCATAAGAAATCACATTGGATGAAGCATGAAATCTGGAAATCCAAGGACTTAAAAGATACTGGTTATACAAAATTCACTTTTTTTTTTTAATGCTATGTTAGCCTTCTGAGCAGCTAAAATGAGCAAAAAGAAGCAGCCCATTAATGCTGTGAAAGGTAAAACTGAGTTCAAGTGGTAACGCTGCATTTTCTACACTAAGAACACATTACTGTCCATAATACATATAAGTTTGAAATATTTTCTGATTTCATTTACCCCAATGTAAACTCTAGAGTAAAATTGTTATGAACATGATTATTTTTAATTTGTCCCAATTTAAGTGAACAAAGGATTTACCCTGCTATCTGTTTTTTCCCTATAAAAACAACAAGGATCACTATCACGAAATGATGGAGTGCAATGTTTCTGAGTATGCTCATAATAAACCCAAAAGAAATCCTTCAATCTTACATGCACATAAGGAGCAGAACAAATTTTCTTGCACACATGTCAAACAGCAGTTTATTCCCTTTCTCTTCCAGACAGGTTTAGAAGGTAAGTTGGCATAATAAAATGACAGCTGAATCTGTAGTCTCTGTCTCCGTTATGCATATCTGCCAAGGTGCTTGCCTACTGCAGCAATAGGTGCCTAAGATGTATTGTTACATCCTTAATATAGTTGGGTTTTACTACTTATCCAGCATCAAAAACATGCTTAATACTCTCATAAAGCCGAAACAGAATGTGATTCCACCCAAAATGTAAATAATTTGTAACTACATACTACAGCTGAGCAAAATGCCTCTTTTTTGATCAGAAAGAAGCTGTTCTTGCACAAGCAGAAATGAATGTGTTTTAAGCTGGTCTTCTCCAACACTTTTACCAGTAATAGTTTCTTTTATAATGGATTTTAACATGGTTTACCACTGCTGGGACATCTCATTCCCCACCACATTCCCCAATCTTTGCATAAACAATTACAAACTTGTCAGACAAGGCTCTGATGATAACTTTTGCAGGAAGGACTAGTTATTCATACATATTTCCTGTGTTCAAATGTGATAAAACAAAATTAAATTTGACCCTGCATTTAAATCTTTATTCAGTTTGCTTCGTCTTTCTTTTTCCCTAAGAATGATGCCACAAGCAAGGCAAGTGTGTCTCAATGAGGAAAAGCATTAGTGTTTACTAAAATTTCCAGTCTTTTTATCTACTACCTTTTCCTAAATTGTCAAAGCTTCTTCAACTATTTAAGTTGCAATGGCTTCTGTAAATCCACTTTCTGGCTATGTGAGTTAAGCTATGCATTTGGGACCAAAAAAAAAAAAAAAAACAAACCTGAGTGAGTTATGTCACAAATTGCCTTTAGTGCTTCAAATTTTTAGACTATGAAATACACAGCCACATAGTTCAGGATTGTTCCAGCATTTAAAAAAATAGTATTATGAGGCCCTTAGAGAGGTAAACGAATTAGAATCTTTTTGCAGGTGTCTTTTATTAGACCAACCAGTATAGCTGGAAAAAATAGACAGGAAAGGCTTGTACTCCAGGAAGATTATTTCCTTTTTACCACTGTTTTGCCAGTGAAGACCTGCAAATTTTACCTAGCTCGTGTCTTTTGACCCCCATATTTAAAAGCATAGTAACACTAGGCTTTTAAAAAGCAAGTTGAAAACTTAAAATTAATAAATTGGAAAAAAAAACGAAAGGACATATTCAGCCTGCAATGTTTTTGAACTTTCTCAGCTTTGGCAAACCCATTGAGGTTACAGTAGGACTATTTGGAATGAGTCTTTATGTAATATATTAAGGCCTACATACTGCATTGTTGAGAACAAAAAAACCTCACTTTTTTCCAGATCTTCTTCTAGTAACACCAGAGGGCAGGAGGGGAGAAAACCAGCCTCCATGGAGCAGGCTTTTGTGAGGCTGCCTGCATAATTTTGCCCAGGCTGGATGGTTCTTTTTAGGAAAGATATATTGGCAGACATTTCTATACCCTTCACGCTTCTGTACAGGATTTAGTAAGTATTCATTGTTCATACATGTTATGCATGTTATTCCACAAAAATGTTTTTCCCTTACAAGTTAAGAAGCTGCCCTGTGTCCTTCATTTCTTCCACATTGCTCTGCTCTTCCTTTCACTCCATTTCTTCTCTTTTTATAGTCTCCATCTCCTTGCTTTCACTATTTTGACTGCTTTACCATGATCCAAATTGCTAGTATATTGATTAATGCATCTTTAAAAATGTCAAGGATTTTTGTCTCCAAGACCATCTTCTCATTTCTCCTGAATATATTTCACTTCTTGTCCCAGAAGCACATAAAATAAAAAAAAATCAAGCGAGGCGGCATAATTAGGCCACAATATTATTAATAAAAATCACCTGGGAACAACTGTTAATAACTTATGCAGGATGGATCACAGTTGCTTCCCTAAATGTTTTTATCTACTGAAGGCAGTTTCCTCCTTCCTTGCCACCCCACTCCTCACCATCTCCCTGCCCTATGGAGATCTCCCCCTTTGCTCCTTTCCACAGCTGCTCCCTAGCCTTATGTTGGGGCTCTCTGATCATTCAAGGACTAAAGGCCTGGGAAAAGAAGATTGTTTCCTTCAAGTGATGTAGTAGGAACTCTGCTCTCAGCTGCACTCTCATCTGACTTGACTTTTATCAAGCAAGTTATCAGATTCCTCATCAGATAAGTGTCTGAAGTGGCTTTCTGTCACCCACTGAAATTTACCAGTCTGAACTTACCTTTTCCAGTGACCCAGACAGGTTTCTGGGAAAGGCAGAAAAAGTCACGATATCTCAATCAATCCAGTGATGGAGAAAATCACCGGCATCCTCAAAAGGTGGTAATGAATGCACCAAGCTAAAAACCTTCCATCTGGATACAAATCCCAGTGTAATCTAGGCATGGGGGGGCCTTCATGTCTTTGCTGTTTTCTAACTTTCTTGTAATTCTTCTACCAAATTAATGTTTGAATTATGTCTGAGCCAAGTAAGAAGTGTTTTCCTGAAGCCAGGTGGAAGGACTCCCCTTTTGGTCATGACAAAGTGAATCAGGGACAGAGAAGCATCTTAGGAGTATAAACTAGCTGCTGCCAGCAGCCCTTCGCAGCTGCCTGCACGGGGGCTATCTCTGACCACACACATCTCGCTGCGCCTGTGGCTCAGCAGGAAGAAGAGAGTGGGTTCAAACCCTAGAAATTTGCTCTGTCCCAAAACAAAAATATGTGGTTTCGGCAGCTGATCTTCCAAAACCTCTTCCCTAAAAAAAAAAAACCTCCATGACAACATGAGACTGTGAAAGTCAATGAGAGAGAGAAAGCCTGCCTGGTTTTGTAAATGTGGTCTTTCTTAGATGGAATTGCACTGTGCTACCGTCTGTGAAAACAAATACAGAAAGCTTTCAATTGGAGTAGGAGAACAAAAGAAAGGAAATGTGAGAAAGAAAACAGTTCGGCCAAGGTGGTATAGGCAGCCAGTGGCAGAGCAAGGACTAATACCCTCAGTCCACTAATTCCCTGTCCTTCTCTCCTGTCATCTGAAAAAGTTTTATTTCAGGCACTCGCTGTTTGCTGGTCTCAGTGGGTCAAATTGGACCCGAACATTTCAATGAAAAACAATCATTTTTATGTTCCAAGAATCACACTGCACAATCTGCAGCTAAGGTTTCTTAGGTAATACGCAGCTGTTAGGCGGAATGGAAGTTTGCTGTAAGTGCTTGCTGCTGAAATGTAAGAGTGAAAGATGACTTTGGAGAGCCTCAGGAGTAGCTCAGGCAATGTGTGTCCTCCCACAGATAGAACAAGGAAATTACATAGTCAGGGACAAGGAAAAAATCATAACTGTTTTTTATTAGGTTCTGTCCTCTATTTGTTAGGATTATTGCCTTCACTGTCGTCAAACAATAAATCTGTTTTTTCTCCTTTACACTGTAATTACAATCCTGTTTGGGGGGGGGGGAAGTAATATAACCAGGGCTGAAAAAATACCCCCAAGCCCTCCCAGTACAACTTGCTTAAAGGGAAGAGATACCTTCTTTAAATAACCTTAATAATGTATATTGCTCCTAATAATATACTACAGCAGAACAATTTAAAATGTATAGTGGTGGTCTTTCAGGAGTGAAAACAAGAGTTTTAATTGAGCATCTACCCTGGAGAATTCATTCATTCTCTGATATCACATTACATGTAAAAGTATCAGGACACTATTTCAATAACAAGATGATGTTTCATTCAGGCTATGGGTTCTTTTTTTCTGTACTGTATATATTCCAAAGCCTGCAAAAGCTGGCACAATTGTAAAATTATCTTAATGATTAATGGATAGTGTTAATTGGTATTAAAAGAATATTTATGCTGGATTGACTAAGTTAAAAACTTTAATTGGCCTGAGACACTTGGGTGATGACACCCAGGGAGTCCTGTTAGCACTGAATTGATGTAGGAGCTTATCCTTGCAGTTGATGGCAATAGTGCACAGTGAAGAAAGTTGCAGTGTAACGGTAAAATACCCACCTTAGATTTATGATACTGAGAGGTACAAACCACACTTTATTCTGCATGGTCTGAATTACAGATCTCTATTTAGCTGGACAACATAGACCTGCTGTTACTATTACAGCTATGATTCTATGATTACAACGCTCTAGAGTGTGCATTGCATTGTAATGCAGTTATTTATGCCTACCTTTTTGCTTAAGGCAATAATAGATCAGTACATATATGAAAGTCAAAGGAAATTGTTACGCCTCATTACTTGAGAGAACTTTCCTTAAGAGAGATGCAAGTGAAACTCCAAGAAACTTAAGTTTCCCCCGACGTCATTCAATCATAACATGCAGATCTATCTTCAGAGTTTTTCTTTCAGCAGAATTTCAGTGTTATTCCTGCAGTAAGATAGTTCTGTGATGCTTCTGTTCAGTATTTCTGGAATCTTCACCCGCATTTAGGAACACATATCTTCAAATTGCACTGAGCAGCAGAGTGAATTGCATGTCTTACAGAGATTGCACAGTGTAGCAACCTGGAACAACCTGCCTTTGCTAGCACTCCTCTAATCTGTGTTTCTGCAGACCTGTTTTATAAATATGAGCTCACATATCCTGAAACACTACATAACCCATTAAGAGCCCCTCCCTCAGGGCAATGAGTACTGGGGCCATGGAGGAGTTGTGGAGCAAAAGAATTTCCAGTACATTTCTAGAGCCATTCCAGGGGAGACTTTTCAAAAGCATAGCATACGACCCACGCTTTCTGGAAAGAAATAGGTAAAAGGCATCTGAGTCCTCTGATTACCTTACAAAAATTCTCATAGAAGTCCACTTACCCTTCCAGAGCGCTAAGAGACTTCCTTTAAAGACGACCTCTACGGCTATGAGCCAGGTGATAACCAAAAGCCACAGACAGTGCTCTTAGGACAGACAGTCACTATTTCCTATGCTGTGTCCCACAGTACCACAGAAGTTGAAATCCACTACTTCAACTGTGCCATTGGCAAGAATGATTTGTCCAGCCTTGGTTGCACTGATTTGACTTTTGCTCAATACTGATCCAGAGGTTCTGGGAACTCGACAGCAATGTCCACCATTGACGGGGATGCAAACTGTGGAAAGATCATTAGGTTGCAACAAGCAAGGCTGGGTAGAAATTTGCATGGCATGAGGTAGCCCCACTAGTGACACTTTGAATGGGGAAGAAACACGTACATTATAGAGGCTTGTCGAATTCCTCTGCAAGGTTGCTCCACCTCTGCTACTACACAAAAAGTAGTTAGCAAGATTTTGCTAAAACATATTAAGGATTTCTTTGTTTAAAGTCACTTTACTCACTGTTAATGTCTCATTAACTCTCATCAAAAGCAATCATACACTTGTTTCCTTAGTATTACTTCTATCTGACAGAAAGCAGCTGCAGGATACCTCCTCAAGTCCACTCATGCTTATTATCACTGTTAGGACTATTAATTCACTGCAGTATACTTTAATGTACTATAACATTTAGAAATGGCATTTGGATATGCAGTAACATTATTTTGCACAATTAACCTCTGGTTCCTTTCTGTATAAGCCCGTTCTAAAGAAATATCAGTTATGCTGTATTATTTTCAAATTACATTGGGTTTGGTGCATTTTTCCTAATAGGTTGCCCTTTCCTTGGAGAGTAGTAACACACATTGAATTGTAATAACACTTTATTGTCCTTGCAACAAAGAACTATAAATCACAGAGATAAAAGGAGATGAACCCATTCCCCAGACCTACATCAGGCAGCTTCTGGCCACAGTTTTTATAAACCAGCAAAATGAGACAATATAGAGAGGGAAATCTTTCTCCTTGAAAGTGAAAATTAAAAAATTGTAAATATTTCTACCTTAAAATCTGTGCCAAAGACCAAATTGTTCAGTTCAGGACCATCCTGAGATCAAACCACATAGCTTATTTTATTCCTCAAGAAATGGAAACTAGAAGGCTCTGTTACAGTGTAGAGCAGAAGGAAAGTATGCAAGATGGTTTATTTGATAAATTAATCTTGCACTCTTTCATTCTTTTTCTGCAGCTGATACCTTTCCAGAGACTCAGAGAATTACAAATGTAAGGGATACTTCTAAAATAATGGATAAACGTGGGGTATTTTATTTCATTATAAGAGATGTGTCACTTGAACACCAACCTCCATTACAAGGTGATAGAGCCAACACTGAAATGTAAAAAGTTTTCAGGTGAGAAATATAGCATTTGAGTGTATTCAGGATATGGTGGGTGAAAATTCTGATCTCATTTACTAATCTCACTGAGATGTAGCTGATCTCACAGATTTCGTCTGTCTGGTGGAGTGAACAGGAAAAAAAAACAGTTTACAAGATCCGTTTGATGACTTACTTCTTTGCAGTTACTTTCTGTCAAAATGACAAAACTCTTGACATAGGTAGAAATTTCAATTTTTTAACATAGATTTTCTTTTGTTTTCTTTGAAGAACTAGCACCTCATGAAGAAAGATAACTTTTCAATAAGACTCTTCAACAAATAGCTGTAATTCTGCTCTTTTTTCTAGCCTATTTTAAATGACAGTAACTTAGCTGTCAATCATAATAATGCATCTGAGATCTGAATTTAGCCCAACTTATTTTTTTCAATGTTTTGTGCTACTAAAAGGAATGGATTTGGCTTAGTCAAATCACACTTTCTGTTATTTTGTGCATAACTTTAATTCAGAGCTGTGTGTGTGCATCTCATCACAGAATCTGGCCCAAGGGTTTAGAGCTCCTAATATTTACAAAACAGATTATGTACAATTCGCTGACACAAATATATAGCTTTAATACTGCAAGGCTTTAAAAATTTATGTTCATGTCTAGATGCAGGATAACAGTGGAAGTGAAAACAGCAAAATCTTCCTTTTCACGCTGTTTATTTTTTGGTAGAGTGATGTGATTCAGCAAACTAGTCTCGTCTGGGTACCCCATTGCATTGAGTTTCATTTGAAGTTACAAAGGTTTTCATAAGAGCATGCTCTTAATCCTCCCTTCTTCTTGCTGTTTTTTCTAATCTTGGACTATTATGTTCAATCACATGTGAATACATTTCTCTGGCATTTGAGCTGCACAAAGTCTTTTGTGTACGGTTTCAAACAAGCTTTAATGTGCCGCCAAGTTGTTCAGTTTATTCAGTGTTTCCAATTGGGGAAAAGAAAGTTCACAGAGCAGGGAAGGACTGTTCTGAGGCCAGTGTTTATATCAAAAGAAGAGGTTCAAAAACATCATCAACAAAGGTTTCCCCTCAGCTATACCTGGGAGAACATTTGGGTTTGCCTCAAGTAACCAAGAGAAGAATCTAGGATAATGATTTCAACCATGGTTAAGAGAGCTGTCTAAGGACTTGCCTTTACACAGCACAGATGTGAAATACTGCATAAAGGCAAGGCTAAAAGAAATGTGTAGAATGGTCGATGTGGGAGGACACAGTCCAGCAGGAGAGGATGGGTACTGGATGGCTGCCAAGCCTCTTGCACCTAGCAGGAAAACTATGGACAGCTCAAATACCTGTTGATACACAGATCAGCAGGATGGAGCTCATGTGGCATTATAAACACCCATTGCTTACCCATTTGTGTGCTTACAACCTTCTGCACTCGTGTATAAAAGCAACTGTGAATGAAAAAACTTACTTTGACTCCCCATGGGGGAATCTGCACAACAGCTCACTCTGCTCCTGCAGTCCATCTGCTTGCATGGGGAAAAGGCAACCTGGTGTACCACATGCCTCTGGGAGAAGAGGCTTGTTTCTGAGGTTCAGACACGTAAGCGGAGCTTGGGAAACTGGGTGGAGGCTGTACCATGGGCACGCTGGATGGTCTTGGGCAGGATATTAAGGGCATATTGACTTCTGCTTCTTTGTGCAGGCATCTACTCCAACACAAAGTAGAGGCTGACTGCTGCTGAATCCCATAGGTAAGGTTTCACACCGGTGTAGATGATGAGATGCAGTGCAAGAGAGCAGTAAAGAGCAGTAAGGGGAAACCCCAACTCCTTCGGGGCTTCAGTACCTTCTCTCTAAAATGGCATCATAAATCACACAGACATAGTGGTGCAATGAGGAAACAACATCCTAACAGCTGGATAATGCGATTTCCAGAATAATGTCAACCATTCAATATAGATACATCTTTTTCCTCTGGCCTCATGCACAGAAAACAGAAGAAATAAAAAGCCTGACATCTTTTCATTCCCTAAAACTCTCTTTGTGTGAGATATTTTTCAAGGTTCATTAGAGCTACTTGTCTTTCCTATTTCCCTCACCCCTACCATCCCTTTTATCACCCACTTCACCCACCTATCTCACTTTTCACATTATTCTTGCATTTTCATGCATCTTCTCTTCCCATGGCTTTGGCTATCACTTCTGAAGAGCCTGGAGTGCATCCCTTGGGCCAGCTTCCAAGCAGTAAGCTCCAGTGCTTCAGAAAGGTGACCTGCCATTAGTTTTAGGCCTGACTGAAAAATCAGCAAGAAACATAAACATGATAAGATTTGTGATTTGCATCCCTACACATACAGTCTGGGACTTCAGTCCTTAGCGGTAACACAGCACAGAGGTTTGTGCACATGCAGGCAGAAAGAGAGAATTTATCTTCAGATATATTAACAAACCCAGAAGGAATAACTACACAGTTTTCACATTGTTTACTGGGAAACCCCCTCCCCATAAATAGGATGAGTTAGGCACAGAGAATAATCTGTGGACTCTGTTGCAACCATGGAGCTGAGCTCTATTGGCTTATCGGAAAGAGAAAAGGGGGGAAAAATAGAATTTGTTCTGGTATAGAAGAGTCTCTCATGCTGCTAATCAATTCGGTGGCCAAATATGCTATTGTGATCTGATGGTTTCACTTTGCCAACTCTTGTAATTATCTCTATTCCCATTCTCCATTAGCGGCCTTTCAGAGGATATGAGTTTTCACAATGTCAGATTATGTCATGCAATGAATACCACACCATCAGTGCATTACAAACATAATACAGCATGAATGCTTTACAAATATAGCCTCTTGTGACAGTAGGTGGAACAAAACAGTTATGCGTTTCTAGGCCTAGTGTTATGGTTTCCTAATGGGTGACCTTTCCCCCCTTTGCATCCTTTTCCTCGCAGATTATGATGTGGCTATTCCATGCTATCTCGTTAGCTGTGGGAAAATGAAAAGATGAGGAGGTGTTCAGATATCTACAGCTGACAGGTAGCACAAAAGTCCTGGAACAGCCACAGGATTCTGACCAACAATTCACTCCGCTTATCATTCCCCAAAACATCATTTCACAAGGCACTGTTGCAGAGAAGGACATAGCACCAGCCCACAAGCACATCCCAGCCTTTGGTACGGTTCTTAGATGTGCTGTTGCACAGGAGCAACAGTTTCAGATGTAAACAAAATTTAAAGAGGCTACATGACACAGCTATTGAAAGACCTGCTGTGGCTGAGAGTGAGCAGGTGGTATAACGATTGAAGGCGAAATGAAATGTCTGCTTTGACCGAAAGGATATGTGCTGTTTTCCCAGGAACTAAAATGTGGCTTGGGGACCTTTTAAGTCTATGCACACAGGCCAAGCACAGTATTTAAGAAATGCAACATCACATACCATATTTAAGAAATAAAGCATAACATTTGAGAAAATGAGAAACACCACACTAAAAATTCAAAGCAACTTCTTTTTGTAAAAAAGAAACACAAAACTGAACCACCAAATGATTCCCAAGAGAATCTGATGATTAACTGGCTAAATCAGGACATCTGCAGGATGTAAGAATAATAGAAGGAAGCAGGAGTTTTGGCTACCACTTCTACAATTAGCAATTGTAATGATCTTAGCGGTGTCCTCCTGAAAGAACTTGAATATTCATGTTGAGGCACAGCATTATGTTTCAGCGCTTTTTGGTAACTGTAGCCACTTGCACAGAGTCAAGCACACACTCAAATCAGGAAGTCAAAATGAGTGCTCCAAATCCTTTCTGTCGGAAATTGTAAGGAAAGCTTTTATTTGCATGCAGTAAGATGGGAAAGAGAACCATAACATTCGAGAGCTTCCTTGGCATTTTCAGTTTCCTAAATAATCGTTGTGCTTCTGCTTCTTTTTTTTTTCTTTTCATTGCAGATTAAATTCAGACTTGACCGAAGAAAATGCAAAATACATTTGAATCTGTAAAGTTAGTTTTCATAATGTCAGGCCAGATTATAGCCAAAGGCATCCAAAGTAGCAGTTACTATCTATAGAAAGCCAGGCACTCTTCCTGACTGGATGCTAAAATTTCATAACAACCTAGGCTGAGCCTGAAGGTCATACAGGAGTTAACTCCATACTCTGACTTTTTCTCAATTTTATCACCTTCACAAGTAAGTTGAGCACATGCCTGGCCAATCTCCTCAACCTTTTTTCTCTGTCTTTATGCCACAATGGAACAAAGATGGATGAGATGCATCATCTATGCAGAAAAAGGTTTAGACCAGAGAAGAAGCAGTAGAAAGAAGGACCCTACCTGCCCACTGATAGATCTGACACCCTCAAAAGGTTGCATATGGCCAGGCAAATTGGGGTAATCTGAGAAGAAATTACTTCCTTTGCTTTCTTTAGTCACTGGAAGAAGAAAGCTCAGATGGACTCATGTCAATTTGAGTGTGTGCACCTGTACGCCTTGATTGTGGACCCTAGGCAAAATGCACAAACCTCACTTACTGACTGACACACACTAGCAAATGTAATCATACTTGTGACTTGCTCTTGAACAACTAAACTGTTTACTTCTATCCAAGGCAAGAAGAAATTCAGTAGGAGAGCACTGAACAGCAATGATCCAGTTTCACCCTGCATTCAGAGGAACAGGCTGGCAGCTGCAGTGTGGTATCTAGGGCAGAACCAGCTTGGTAGGTCAACACCTAGAGAGCATTATAGGCTTCCTATCAATCAAGGATCAGACTTACTACATTTCCTGTGCTCAAGCAATGCAATGGCTATACACAGAAAGACTTTAGTTATCATCAAAATCCTACGCTGACAATCAATACTTAACTCTTTCTTTTCCCGTACTTAATACTATCTTGGTGTCCAGCTCCTCCTGGGACTCCATTTACCAGTTTATTTATGTTTTTGTTGGTTCCTTGAACACAAACTTTTGCATGGTTCAGATGGCACCATGCCCTATTAAGCGCATTTTGGGGAGAAAGGGCAGCTTTCAAACACAGAGAATATTTCTATGGATTCATGTTTCCATGGATGCACGTTTCTTCCCCAAGGATCTATATGCCAGAATGGAAGTGGCACTGCTGGTGGTTTTGTCTTCAGAGGTTGACAGTCCCTCCACAAGCAATCTGAGTTGTGATGCAGTTGGCTCCAGTGATACTCTGCACTTTGGATAGCCATTGGATTAATTTAACTGCTCCGCTCCAATTCAGCTTTCAGTGTAGCATTTATTTCCTTCACTGTCAAGATGCTCCTCAAGTTCCATCAGTATGAAGTTCAAGTGCCTATATGTCCCACTCTTACCCTGGGCTGGCCTCCAAGTCTTCCAGGTGTTGAGATATTTTTAATACTAGTACACAACATGTATTTTTGAAATTCCTCTATCCAGACAGAGCATTTTAGTAGCACAAACAAATACCACTTATGGCCTTGCACTGTCATTTGTGCACCAGTATATTACTGAGTTCAGTTAGAAGAGTGTTTAAAATTAACTTATATAGCCAAACACACCAAAATAAAGAAAGCTTGCCACGTGCATAAAGGTAATATAAATCTGATAGAAGTATAGTCAGCAAGTCCAAAAACTTAATGTTTTATGTAAGGCCTTCATGCCACAAGTCATCAAAGATGATTCTTCACAGTAGGATTGTAATTACCATTTGGGCTACTGGTGTGTGTACCCATATGCATGAAGCCTAGCATGTGCTGAGGTGACTTGCCAGGCAGAGGGAAGAATCTTTGCTTTAGTTGCTTATTCTTCTGTATAGACTCTGTTGAATTTTGGCCACAACTTTTACAGACAATGACTCAAGTGAGCAACTGTTCATGCTGCAACTTAAAGACCTAGCCTCCAAATCTACTTTTTAAAGTTCAGACACATCTGTAGAAAGGAAATAAATGTAAAACAGGGGAATATCAGAGACAAACACTCTACTAAAATCCTTTTCCCAGCATATTAAAATCAGAAGTTTATATTTGCAGATCCACATATTTTCCATTTTTTGTTTGTTGAAGACTTACCTTTAATACTACAGTAAATAGAGTTTACTGTTCAGGTCCAATTTGTACGCTTTGGACTGCATTCATCTACACAGATTTGCAAACAGCAGCAGTTGGACTCCTGAATACTGATGTGTTGATACTGGAAGAGCTAGCCCAGGGACCTCACTTGCCAGTTCCTGTATTACATGAAAGTCAATGAGTAAACAAATTAGCAAGAATGGGTTTTGTTTTGCTGGGAGATTTATTTTTTTTTAACTGAAATAATATTTGTGCAGAGGAGGAAATAATCCAGAATTTGCATGGATGGCAAAAGCCTGAGAAACATGCTACTTACCCTTAGATAGACTAATCACGGCCTATAAAGCCCAGCTGAACAGTAATCACAATACTCAGGGAAGGCCCTTGTGCTCAGACAGCTGCTGGCTTGGAGGTCACTGGGAAGGAAAAGGAGGAGCATCCTGTCTGCACACATTTCCCCAGAAGAAAAGCTTTGCTCGCAAAGCCAGGAAAGGTGCTTTTCAGTGATAGCTCCAGTGTTTATTTTTTCATACAATATGACCAGGGCTTTGGTAGGCAATATCTAGGTAGAAAGGTATTGTCTTATAGAAAGGATAATGAATGGATCTGAGCTGATAAATGGCTTTGCCTTTGTGTAGGAAGATGAAATAATTCCCAGAATACCTTGCCCAATAACAGTTTTTCTACACTGAATATTTGCTAGCAGATTGTGTCATAAAGGTGCAGCGAACTGCCACCAGTCTCTTGGATTGCCTCATTTGGGAATAACAGGGGTGTTCGCAATTCTACACATGTAAAGATGCAGCAAGCAAAGACTGTTGTTTGAAAGGTCACTCTCCAAATAATACAGCACTACATGCTTTCAGTGTAGGGTTTTGTTGCTGGCTTGGCTTGTATTGCTCTGTCCTCACTCTAATATTAGCTTCAATATTAGGAGACAGAAAAAGCAAGAGAAGTGACATCAAAGAGATTTTTGTAAGTGTTATGACACCGATTCTTGAACAATCTTGATATTAAACAGCTCATGGGTAGACACAAAAGCAAGGGAGACTATTATACATAAGATGTGGGTAACATAACAAAAGCCAATTAATATAATGGGATTCCTATGCTTATCCAATGCACATGTCTCCTAAAGGATATGAGGTGAGTCAAAAGATACTAAGATTTCTTAATCCACTTAAGGCTCATGTTGGGAAAAAACATAGAAAAGCTGTCTCAAGTTTCACCCTCCTTTCTTGGAGCTCAAGACTTATTAGTCACCCTGTCTTCTGCTGCAGGATGGCTCTTGGCTTGTGCTGCATCCAGCCATGCCAGGTGGCATTCCACAATCCCACAAAGTTTTATTCCTGTCCTACAACATGGGATTTTTCTTGGTCGGCTTTTTTTGTTAAAAAACCTGACTTGAATACGTCTTCAAAACCCTTTGTTGTCAGACAGATATATTTCCCCTTATTCTGAATGGTTCTTGCACATGTAGTACCTTTCCCTGTGAGTCATCTCACCTCTTCCCATGCCTGCTAGCTTCTTGACCTCTTTCAGATGCAGCTGCCCTCATTATGATACCCATCCGCTACACCCACCCTGGCAGCACTGATGACTAGGGAAAGCAAATGGCTTGCCGGATTGCCCAGAACAGCCTGGCATCCCTTCCCTGGTCTTGCTAACAGCTCTGCAATACTGCTCCCATCACCTGCTTCTCTCCAGGATGATTTTTCTGGATTGTGTATACCTTAGGGTGACCAAGCACAATCTGGCTCCACTCCAGCCCTCCCACTGGTGCTGATGGATGGGCGCTCCCCAGGACCTCCAGTAGTGCACCCCCCTTTCAATTATTGCAACCTCTCAGGAGCCTGTCTTATCAAACAGTGCCTATAAGTGCATATTAATGGCCCAACTTGCACAACCAAGCTGCTCAAAGACCTTCAAGGCCTCCTCTGCTTTCTATTCTGTTCTTCTGACTGAAGAAAGCAACCAGAAAAATCCCGGGAGTGTCATGTCATATGGGACCTTTCCTTTACCCTCCTTTTATCCTGGCCTTTCTCCCTCTCTCTCAGGAGAGGAATGAAGATGTGCTCATCTGTAGATCATCCTTTTGTCACACTCACTGGGAGTATTTTGTAAAATCACCTTCCATAGAAAAAGACTATTTTTTCTTAGTGGTGACTGCTCTATTACATACTACTGCTTCCTTGTAATGTTTTGATAAAGGGCATTTTAGCCCTGGGAAGGCTCATTTACTGGAGCAGAAATATCAATAAGGCATCACCTTGGGTAATGGTCATAACAATATAGGTCAGCGGGTGAAGCGAGAATACTTGTGGATAATTTAACTCCCTATATGGGCACACTTTGGCCAGGGAGTGAGAGAGTACTTTAAATAAGGAGAGTCCACTGGCTCCAAGGTAGTCTTCTGCATGGATAAGTAGAAGATTGACATGTCAGGGTCAGAGCACAATCTTTTGCTCCTCGAATTGGCACCATTTAAGAGTCAGAGAATGCAAAGGGAAAACACCATTCTGGATTACCTGACAGTAACTTATCTAAGAGCTCAGCTGGGAGAATATTTCAGGGTAAATACTTTTTTAAATTCATTTGCCTCTTTTCCACTTGAAAATTTTCTATAAACATGTTTTTAAAAGTCTGTTTGTCATCCAGAATGATTTACAGTGAGTGAAACTCAAGTTTAGGCCCATTCACAGGCAGCTTATTCGGGTTTTCAAAAAAGAAATTCAGTCTGATCCAGTTTACCACAGAGATCACATGGCATGTCTTTTTGCCTTAATTGGATAATTCTTTGATTCAGTTTTTTGATGTGAATATCAATTATTCATTTGAATTTTAACATTCTAGTGCTGCTTGATGCTATTATAATAGTATATTCTATTTTGGCAAATATTTCTGCACAGATATTACTTGTCAGAAAATTTATGGCATGAAAATTAAAACCAAGGAAATGCAGACTTCCTTTCAAAATACAAATGAATATTCATAAAAGCATTACAGTGTTTGCTTCTCTGATGTTCAGTGTTGTTCATTCATCCAAAGTTGTAAGCATATAAGCTAAGACATGATCCTTCAAGAAAGCAGTTAAATGAGGAACAGGGGAGATTAAGTTAAAAGTTATAAGATGATTGTAAAATTCCTGGACATTTTGGGGTCACAAAGCCTTCTTCAAAGATGAGAGAAAAGTCTACTGGGTGTAATTTAGGTATGATGTAGAAAACTAGCTCAGAAAACAGGATGTTCAAATCCAAATTACTGCAAGAGTCCTCGTCCAACAGTAACTTGCAAACAGGAGTATATGGAAGAAACTGAGATAACAGAAATTTTAGTGAGCTTAATTTTGCATCAACTTGGAGGACCCACTTCCACGGTGACAACATGGAGAAGCCTACATCAGAGTGTGAAAAAACAATGGATGGGCCAAATACTGTACAGGAAAAAAACACCACGGAGGAAACTGTATGTCCAAATTTCTCAGCAGGCTGCTTTCACAAAAGTTGGCTGGGTTGACCAACCAGGAGCGCACCTCTAACGGCAAAGCTACTTGAGAATGTACGAACTTCAACCTCCTGAAGAATTTTTTTTCACTTGTTGCTGCTTTTGTTTTGTTCTGCTTTTTTTTTCTTCTGCCTAAGATAAAGTGTTTGGGGCAGTCTCCCAGATGCAAAAGGGTTAAGCGCATCCCACAGTAAATGTAAGAGTTTTGACAAAGTCAAACGCAATAAGGCTTTGCCAGTGGCTACACTCTGGAATTGTCAGCATTTTGATCCTTGAGCGGTAAAGGTGAAATAGCTGTGTAATTATACACTTGATTAAACCTCTTTGAAACCAGTAGCTGGAGGAATGTCTAGTCACAGTTGCCCACTTCAGTATAGTTGAAAGAAAACAAGTGGGTGGCTCTGGTTTCTCTTATGTATGACGAAGTTGATACCACACTAGCTTCACCTCCACACCCCAAAGATGGAGCACGGGCATCTAGGAGCAGAGTTGTCTCACCCTTTCTTGTTCTGCTGAAAATGTTCTGTATCTGCAATAGAACCTGCTGTAAGGACAGAGATGCTGAAAACAGGGAAGAACTAAACAACAGACTAGCAAAAAAGAAACCATCAGGTATAGAAGGACAGGTAGAATGCCTTCAGAGAAAAACCCTGTAGAGATTTTGGGCTGGGTGTTAGTTCAAAGAGATTCTTTGTTCACTGCTCCGTGCCTTTTTGGTTTGGGTTGTTGTTCTTTGATGCCTGCTGTAATCAGGGGAAGAAAATTAGAATGCGTAACAGATACCTAGTTTTGGCATGAATTTCACTTCCTACCAGACAGCACTTCAGTTAACTGTTTGTAATAAGTTAACCTATTCAGAAACTCCATTTCAGAAGGAAATACAACTACTGTCCTGCGCAGAAGAAAGCCGTAAGAAACCGTTAATGCCCCTTATGTAACCAGTCAGGTGATATGAAAATTTCCAGATGGTGCTTTTAGACTTCATTCTGCTCTGAATTTAGGATGAAGTTGCCCCAGGCCTCAGCTTTACTCAGTGTTTCTACAGCTGATATTTTGAAAGACACTTTTTCACCACACTGAGTTAAATTTGCAATAAACCTGTGATTCTTCAGGAGATTGGACACATAATAAATAAAAATAAGGGCCTTCCAAGATCCAAAGAGGTAGGCATTGATTTGAACCTATGGATTTGGATCCGTATATCTTCTCTATCCTTTCCCTAAAAGATTCAAGGATGTGCATCTCAGGTTCTAGTTTTTATTTAAGTCTGAAAGATGCAGAGAGGCTACCCCTTCATCTTGTCTCTTCACACAATAAACACTGGATGAAGCTCATACTGCAAGCATTTGCAGTAGAATCTCTCACTCACCAGCAAAAAGAGATTAAAAGTGTCTCTTGGAACATCCCATCAGGGGACTTCTTTTATCTTTTGAATCAACAGAAGATTTGGATCAACAAGAAGAACTGAAGCAGGTGTCTCTTTTACCTCATGCCAAACTATCCTTCCCTCCATCTTCAGAAAATTGTTCTTTACCTCTCTCAAGGATGCTCAGCACTTGGGTATCCATTTGTTTCTGCTTTATCTTGACAGTACAAACCAGAATAACAATAACCTTAGGATGTAGAAGGACTCAAAATCACCTATGTTTTTATTATTATTATGATCATATACATGATATATTGTATTAATCACTCCACATGCTATGTCACGTTATCAGATATGAGGCAGTACTCCTCTTCAAGGTTATGTTTAGCATCTCTTAGACGTAGCTTTTAATCAGAAATTTCTGGCTGTCCAGAAAGAAGTACTTTTTAGTTGGATATTATCTTGCCTTTACAAAAGGTCTTTATTGAGCCATAGTTTCACACGCACTCTAAGATTTTGGAAGAGCCGTTTAACCTTCTGTTCCTTCCCCTTGTCAGCCATTTACCCTTGTTACCCTTTCAAGCCTATGTTGGCAGTGCTGTTTAGGGGGTTTGCACTGAACTAGATAGGGTAACTAGGGAGCACACAACAAGGAACTCCTCTTTTTTTCATTGACAGTGCTAACTGCTGAAATTGTACATGGGATTATGACTACAGGACATGTTTTCTTCGGCTGACATAAAGACAAAATTGTAGCTTGCTCCTGCCGTGCTCTGGTCTTATCCGATAAGAATAAACACTGCTCCAAAGCCATATTGTGCGTCCACGCTAACGTTACCCTGTTGACAGGATATGGGATCTATTCTGTTACCAAGTGGGAGTAGCTCTTCTGGTTGATTTTTTTATTATTTTGTGGAACAGAGCAACAAATCCCTGCCCTGTTCTCCCAACGGAGATGCTTTTGAGGCAGCAAAGAGCCGGCTGTTCTCCCAGATTTCTGCTCTCCCCTATTTCTTGTGTTTCTCTTTCTCTTACGTATTTTCTTTTCAGTTCCCTAACCTGCCATAACCTACTTTCACATTTCTGCAATTGCTTAAGAAAGAGCGATCTCCTTCCTGCTCCTTCCTCCTGCCTACCTCAACAACCCGTTGCTGAAATCTCAAGTCCTCAAGCACTAAAAAAGGAAACGTTTCTTTTCTCAGCTAAATTAACACCAATCTGCTCTTGTTAGCTTGTCATTCTCCTGAGAGCAGCCATACAACCTCTTCATTTCATTTCCCCTTCTCTTGCTGCTTAAAAAGTAGCACATCCTCGCACCAGAGGCACTTATGTGAATCAATTTACAGTGACCAGCTCAAATCTCTCCTGGGCCACTCTTTTATTCAGAACTGCACAGTGAAGAAATATCTTCCCTGCAACAGCTGTAAAGGAAACCTGACAAGTGACAAAGGTGAAATGCTAATGTTGGCATAGTGTTCTTGCTCTTCAAGTCAGATCCCATAGCCTTGGTGGGAGCATCATCAGGTCTACTGAGCACATCTAAAAGATTAGTCTTTATGATCCTTCCAGTTTTCTCCATACACATCGGACATTTGGCCATTTGTGTAGAACAGTTCGATTTCCTCCCTCGGGATCAGGATCATGACAGTAATATCTGTCAAACTTGACACAAGTGACAGATGAAATCCTGACACAGCTAAAGTCACTAGCAAAGCGCTCATGAGAGCCAGATTCCAGACCATACTGTCAGCTGTTCTCACAAGAACCAACTTTCTTGTGCCTGCTTGTTTGGGTTTTTTTCTGTTGAAAGAGATATTTACAGAATCATAGAATCACAGAATGGTTTGTGTTGGAAGGGAACTTACATCCAGTTTCAACCCCCTTGCCATGCCAAGGACACTTCTCACTAGACCAGGCTGCTCAAGACCGCATCCAAGCTGGCCTTGAACACTTCCAGGGAGGGGTCATATTCCTTCCTTGTGCAGGAGTAAGAGCTGGAAGGCAAGTAAAACAAGCCCAGTGTGGAGAGGATCTTAAATGTGATTCTAGCGCTTTTCAAGATGATCTTTCTTTGTCTTTGAAAAGTGTGTGACAAAAGTAGTTGCCAGATGCAAAGCTTACCCAGGTATCCTTATCACCCCTAGAATGATAAAACACGCAGTAAGAAGCAATGCATACATTTTTCTCCCTCCGCCTTTTCTCTGGTCAGTCTGTTCTGAAAGTCATGCCTGGAGGGGAGGAGCAATCTAACTTCCTGGGTGACTATTCTTTAAAAAAAAAAATCAAACAAACTACCACAACCCCCTCCCCAAAACAACAGGGGCAAAAAAAAAAAAAAAAAAAAACAACAAAAAATATTTTTTTTTTTTTTAACTGTAGCCTTCATGGATAAACCAGCTCCTGACCGATATCACTGTCAAGCTGCTGCAGCAGCAGCTATCCAATTACTCATTAAATGTCTGGGAATCATTCGATGTGTTAGAGATGATTTGCAGTAGGTTGTGGACTCCAAGTTAGTATGTCTTTCTGGAGAAATTAAAGTCTTGGTTGCCGTAGTTTTGCTGACACCTTTTCATCACTGTGTTCTGTCATTTCACTATACCCCAAAGATAGAAGTAAAATACAAAATAACATCTTCTAGGATTTTAGCATCTTCCTGGCTCTGAAATATCGCAAGGTCAGGGGGAGGGGAACCTCAGTATAAGCACAATAGCATTTTCAGGCGAAAAAGAGAAACCGTGGAGGTTTTAAACGCAAGAAAAGCTCTATGATAGTAGCATTGATCTCCTTCAGTTGCAGTTTCAGGGAGCCGAAGACATTATTTGTCCTATGGCTGGACAATCCTCTAAATTCCCAGAAAAGTTAATTGGGAGCATGAGATTTACATGCCCAATCGTCATTCTCTGGTAGGAATAATAGCAGTAGCTATTTCCCTGTTCTTTGTTTAGCCTATGCAATCTTATACAAAAAAGTTACACACTCTGTACTTGCAGTAATTTAAAATTTTGGGGCTGCTGTTTTTTTCGAAGGCACATATTCCCACTAACTGTAATCAGACATATACCTACTATCAAAGGCAGAATATTCTCTTCCCTGTCCAGCAGATTGGTTTACTGCAGGAAAACTACATACACAAGCAAATCTCCCACACATGCCAGACTTCTAACAGAGCTATGAATTCTCTTAACAGTCAGAGGTGCAACATTAATAACCATTGCCATAAAACAAATCTAAAACCCACAGAATAATAATAAAAAATATATATTTACAGAGGCAACACAGGAGATGCAATAGTAAAAGAGCCTCCCTTTGGATCATCAATTCATGAGTTCTGTGATCTTGAATAATGGGCATGCTTCCAAACGATACAATAAAAAACATCATCTATTCAAAATCTCTAAATTTCCTCTTGCGTTCCTTAAAGGTGAATTGTAGCAAATGTATAAATTTTAGTGTGTTGTAGCTTGTGTGGCTTTTACTACCATAGGAAACAACTTTCATAGTATTTATTGGAAATCGTTATCTTCCTGCGCTTTTTAAAATTTAATTTAAAATTTGTCACAGCAGCAGCAAAGCTGCTGCAGTCTAATACTGGCAACAGAGTGATGCTTTCTGAAAGAGCTCCATAGGAAGATCTGCCATGATTTGCCAAGAACAGCAGCTGTAATGATGCTTGCTTATCAAAAATCAGTAGAACTTTCAAAATAAAATAATGAAATATTTGTATCTGAAAAGAACTCATGGACAGGGATCATGACCAATAACAGAAGAGCATTAACTGATTTAAACAGGAGCATCAAAAAAATCAAGCCTCCATAGAAGCAAAATACCTTGTTCTATTTCCAGTCCTCATTGGTTAATCATTTTCTAATTCTTTTTAATAGTTTCATTTGAGAGTCTTAGAGCAGATGTAACCACTTGCTCAATTACAGAGTGTTTCACATTTGCTCCACCCAGGCTTAAGAGGCAAGCAGGTGAAAATCAAGCTTCTGCCTATTCTAATCAAGGTGGTTTTTTTTTTTTTTTACAGAATAAGCTTTTTTATTGTTTGAAAACACTCCTGCATGCAAAACTCTGTCACCACACTAAGTAATGTGTATGTACCTTAACATGGAGAAGCCAAGCCCTTACTGTAAGAACAGTGCTGAACACCTAAAGGTCATAAATGTGAAGTATTTATACGTTCAGGATATGACTGACAAATGAAAAATAGTAATCAAAGCAGGATGTAGTCAAATGCACATGAAATATACATGTCTGCATTCATGGGTATGCACATATGTGTTTATCTGTTTCATCATAGGTGGACAGGTAAATATCAAGTGTTCCTATCTGACCATCATTAAGCAACTGATTGTTCGATATGAATTGCAGCAAAAAATATAATGAAGATGACTGTCCTTTTCATTCCAGCCTGAAGTGTGGTGAGGTTTTTCCTCTTCTGACTTCTTTTACAGGATCCCATGCTGATTTGAGTAAATGTGATTTTACCATGAGTTTCATGAAGTCCCTAATAACTTTTCAGGGGCTTTCTGACAAGCGGTATTCTATGATTTGCTTCTTTTAATGTTATCAGATCTGTCTCCTGCAATCCACGACTGGTTACAGTTTAAGTTCTCCCAGTAATTGGTTATTACTTACTACAGACTAACTGAAAAGTAGTGGATTCAGACACTACTGTATTTGCAGTGCCTTCACATCAGGTTTAGAATCATGGACTCCTAACCTAACTGCAGATAATGTTAAGGAAAAGCCAAAAAAAAAGTAATATCAGTAAACACAGGGAAACTTCAAAAACAGCAACATATGGTATGTATGTAACTACTAAGTACCTACCAAGAAATCCTTGGTCTATCTCCATAAATCCTTAATCCAGAGATAGCTCCGTAAGAGAGCCCTAAATAACCTTGTAGTAACAACCACACACCAAGGAACATGATCCTCAGTCTTTAATCCATTTGAAGCCTTCTTCAGTGTTTGCTTCTAAACTAGCAAGAGCAGTAAGTGCGGTGCCAAAATGTGTGCACAACTGTTTGGTCTCTCAAAATCTTTAAGCACTACAATTAACAAATTCTGGCATTCAGTCTCAGATCAAGGCAGGCAAGACTTAATGTATTCACATTTAGACAGCTGAATTGTATGTTCATACCAAATGTATAAGGATCCCCATCTATGATCATCTGCAAGAATGTGCAAAAAGTGAGCTAGAACTGCCAAGGTTTTGTAGTTCACATTTGAAGGACATAGACAAGGGTTAGGCAGCTAACAGAAGAAAGATTATTTATCATTTCATGTTTTATAAACTGTGCCATAACAACCTGTAAAAATGTCAAACGGAGAAAACCCTTCATTAGGCATTTCCTTGCTGTGCTTTTGTGAGGAATCTAACTCAGCAAGGACTTAAGCTTGACACCTTTAGATCCCCCAAGTATTGGTTCTCTCCGCTACCACAAAAAAAGGAGCACAGCCAGGTAAAGTGGTAGAAAACATTGTCATTCTTCAAGCATCAGGCCACAAGGAGGAACAGACCATAAATATTTTCCCCAATTCCTCTAACTAGAACAGTAAACTTGTGAACTCTCTTCGTGCCATTCTTTTCTTCAGGGCTCCAGCAGCTGTTTGCTTCCTTTGGTTCATTTTATGTTAACACTACAATTCTGTGAGCAAGTGCTCAGGTGTAAAGATAAAAAGAGTAGCACAGGCCCTTGTTTTTAACACTAAAAGCAATGAGAATCAAAAGTAGGAGCTTCAGACTCAAACAAGTATCAATGTATTTTATTACAGAAAGATACTGGTTTTACTTTAATTGTGGGTGATGGTGGAGCCTACATGTAGTGTCCCAAAAATTTAACTAAAAACTTAATGTGCCTAAAGCTCTACATACAGATGTGCTCAGGTAGGGCTTTTGTTTATTGTGGGAGGGTTACAGAGCTAGTACACAAAGTAGTGTACTAGTGTACTAGACCAAGTGTTTTCACTGTTTAGGTCTGTGTATGTGTCTTATCTGTACCCCAACTTTCTTTTTTAAAAAGTATATCTGTTTTTTTTCAGGAAAAACCTGGAACTTCTTCAAGGAAATAAACCGCTTAATTTCTTAAAATTACACTTTCACTTCTAGAAATTACATAGTCTGAAAGCAGCTGTCTGCTGCCCTGTTTTATGTATGTGCCTGTTCCATCTTTTAAGTGATGTAAACTGACTTCTAATCAGTCTTCCACAGAGAGGCACACAGAGAGAGCATGGAGACATTTTTGGAAGCAGAGATGGTTGCAGGATTTTCAGCCTGCCAAGTTAGGTGGGAAATTATATTTCCACTATAGCTGCCAGATTTGTCTCATCCCATTGCTGACAGCAAACCTAAAAAGTGACATGAATGATTTCCATGGCTTGTGAAAATGCAGGTACTTTCAGTATGAGTCACCTGAATTGATGGCTCAAGCACTCCCAGCTGCTCAGATGCTTAGTATGCCATTAGGCATCTTATTACCCAGCAGGCCCACCTGGAGAGCCTGCCCACAGGCATTTCTACAGTCTGCTCCTCTGGTCCCCTGTCAAATGGGATGGGGATAGGGATGGGGATGCATCCATCTTCCAGCTTTTCTGGAGACCCCTGTCTTAAAAGGGGAGTAGACTCAGTCAATAATTTGCATTCAGGGAAATGGAGGGAATATAGCAAAAGCACTTGTTGTCTTTCTTTAATGAGAGAATCCTGGAAATTTGCCCATTTGAGCTGAATAGTGCTGCTGCCTAGCCTTCTGTATCTGTTGCCTAGCTAAACATTATGCTTCAAAGAGGGAATTAGAGATGACAAACTAGTTCTCTACCTAGAGTTACAGAGGATGGCTGTGGGTCTTAAGATTTATTTGCATCATGTTTATTTGGGGCCTGGAAGAAATGGAGATTAGAATTTGATGTTTGGGTCTAGGGATCTGCCAAATTCTGAAGAAGAGAATCAGACCCCCAAAACAGTGATGGAAAAAAAAATATAAATATTAGATACTAACTTGAACCTTAGCCTTAGCAGCAAAAGAATAGCCTAAAAAAAGTTGTCAAATCCTATTATACTTTTGTCCCTTGCCCTCCCAAAACATGAAGAATCCATTTCAAAGGTCATCTGCCATCAAAATCAATGGTAGGCCTCTGAGAGTTGGCTTGGGAGGCTACTGGGACTGTGGTGATCATTAATTATCTAGAATTGAAGCTGCACTGACATAAGCATGATGACATGCAGTAACTAACATTTTTCAGTGCTTGGCCCTTGAATCATGTTCTCCATGCTTTCCAACATTTTGGTTCAGTTTTGGCTTTGGTCTTAGTCATCTCAGTGTATACAGAGATATTACTGCTGAGCTTTTATTCTAAGGACGTTTACTGAACAATACAATATTTTAAACAAGTTATCAAATTCCCTCCCAAAAGTTTACATGGTGTTATCCTCTCCTTTCACTGATTATTCTCTGGCAAGTTTGCTCAGAGCTTTAAAATAAAATAAAATTGCTAACACAACACAGTCTACACTGTTTAATGGACGGGGTTTGTTCCTATATAAGGATCTTTCTTTAACATGAAAATCTTCTAATAGAGAACTGCAGTTTCAGTCTAGGTTAGCATTACTAGAAGTATGGTAAAATGCAATAACATAGCAGTTGGTTACTTAAAGCAATTTCACAACTGAGTTAAAAATAATTGCATTTAACTATATTAAAGCAGTGCCATGAACTAGCTCTTTTGACGGTCAGTTGTAAATACCATAACAGATTTTTTGTGAGCTTAGCAATCTAAATATCCTAGAAAAAAAATAAAAGTAGAAGACATTGTAGTTTACTTCCACAGAATTATGTTTGACTCATTTGTAGTCTTGTTATCTAACTAAATAATCCAAGAAATAACATTATTTCCCCTTCTGCTGGGTTAGGACCAATCTACCTATACAGATATATTTATGTACATATGCAGGACAGATTTCTGTAGAAACTCTTCTTGTATAGATTGTTGCAGAACCTGACTGAGCAGCCCTGTATAAAATGAGGAATTTGATGTTACTTACTTGTCCTTCAGAACAAGTGGATAAACGTATTAAACTAGACTTCAGCATCCCCCTTAATAGTATTCCTGTTGCTAGGAAACAGTTATCAGGACCCCATAAGCCTCGTCTTTGGGATCGCTTTCATGCTTTACCCAAAGTCCCTGCCCTGACATCCTCGAAATTGTGTTTCCATTTTTCATTGTCTTTCCTGCTATTTTTCTCCATTTGTTTTTGCTTACAAAATCCAATTTTGCAAATGAGCAGATACGTATCTTGTAACTAACCAACTGTGTAGAACGGAACTCTCCTTCAAAATGTATCCTCTTGGTATACACAAAAGGTATTCCTGGAACAGCTTTTTGCCCTCGCTATTTGTCCAGGGATACATGCTAGCATGGATGGGATTACTCACGGAAGATTGCCACATTTTAAGTATTTACTGAAACATCTGTATTTCTATACAAAATACAATGCTTTCTTTCCCTTCAGTGGCAAGGTATTTATTGCACCCACCTACTACAATATTATGCTTGATTGGAAGCCTTGTTGTTTTATTTGATGCTCTTTTAGATTATTTCACTCTGCATGTGAGACTTACCATGGATTTACTGGAAGGAAAGGGCACCAGGTCCTCCTGCTTATCAAGATTATAAATAGATTGCACGGTTTATCTCTCAAAAATCCTAGCAAAGCCAAAATGATAATTATAGCTATATAATTATTAAAATGTTTACCTAACTGAGCTTATTATCATCTCTCAAGAATCAATGAAGGAATAGACACCATGGATTTGATGATAGGTTTGTTTTAGTGGTTCTTGCTTTACAAAGCACAAATAAGGAGGTGGTGAAAAGGTTACAGAATGTGACAAAAAGGGTGAATTCAGCATTCGGCTATAGAAGGCGCTATTTAGTATCCTCCAAGGATGTTTCTAAAAAGCTAGTCTGAGATATAAAAAAGCCCAAAGCTTCTAGACTTACCCTATTTGACCTTTTACATATCCCCAGTACAACACAATCTCCAGATACAAATTGCCAGGACACTTTTCCCTCAGCGTATCAAACTTCTGACCTTGCAGTTGTTGTAAGTCAATCACGACGACACGTCCTGCTGTACCATGTTATAAATAAAGGCAACTTGCTCATTGAATGCCAAAGAGCTACCAGGACCATACAGCCTGATCCTGCAGATTTCACACAGGCAAGACTGCCACTGAGCCAAGACTTTATTTAGACTACTGATGGCCTCAGCTCCCTTTTATTCATAGTGGTATAAATCAGGATTCACCCAAATTAAATCATGGATTTAGACAGAAAATTGAGTCTGAGTGGAGACCAAAAGGACAAATTCCTGCATGCAGTAATCCTTTGGACTTTAGTGCAATCCCTGAAATCTTGCTCAGCAGAGAGCTTGTTCCCCCAGCTGCCTGAAAACACTGGGAACCTTGCCTCTGTAGGAACTGTAACTTCAATGCTACTGAATAAACTTTGGAATATTTTTCAGTGCAAATTACTTACACTGCCCTCTTATGGAGTTGGCTTTCTTTAGCCAGGCTCTAAGCTCTTCCTTCTGCTTCTTGCATGCTTCAGTGTATTGCAAAGACTCTCACTTTATCCTGGGACTTTGCTTTTCCAAATGGAAATTCAACTGCAAAAAAAGGGAATAAAAAAGTTGGAATTGGAAACAGCTTGCTAAGACCAGTTGCTGTAGGAATTATTCTGATGTCCTGAAAGAAGGATTTTGATTTTTTTCCTTCCCTGGTTATGGGCCTCAGATTAACATTATTCAGGACCTGAAGTGCTTGATTTATATCATTAATTAGTGATATAAATTTGAGTTGCTGCCAATGCAGGCCACTCAGAATGCAGGATGCGAACCAATATACATGTACTGTAGATCACAGCGAGCCCAGAAAAGAGACAACGCTGTAAAACAAATCCATCCTGCATAGCAGAGTCTCATCATGCAAATCCCAGTATTGGGGAAAACTGCCCCTCACTGAATTCAGAAATTGCCCAGTGAATCTCTACCATTAAAAAAAATCAGCATTGTCCTTGCATTTTACATTCAAATCAAAGCATTCACTGAAAGCCCTGATTTCAGAAAAAAAAAAATTGTCCCAGTTTTATGGCTGCCTTTGGGTGAGGTCATTAATAGGACAATATATTTATAGGCCAAATCAAATACAAGTTTAGCCAAATTCTTGTTTTACTGTGGAAGAACAGATCACAACTTCATCACTTGAATTTGCTTGGCTGTCATTCATTAAAATGTAAGTACCAACTATTTTACTTTGGGCCTAGTAACAAGGTTAAATAGTGCTACAGTAAAGAAGTATAAAAGATATGCTCCAGCTGTCCCATACACCTCCTCCATCCTAAATATAGCTCTTCAGTGGTCTGGCTGGCTTAGTTTCCAGGAAGTCTAGCAAAGGTTTAGTTTTACATATGGTTAGCAAACTGAATGGGTGATAGATAAAACATTTTCTGGGGAAAGGTTTGTTCTCACAACACAACACAAAGTATGGGACTTAAGAAGTGGCTTTGCTGTCCCTGTGTGTTGTGTGAGAAAGAATTTTTGAAAAAGCATAACCCGGAATACGGTTCTTTTATTGTTTTCATTATCCTCTTTTAGAAGCTCAGTGAAAGTCTCCTTTTTTCAATACACCTACAAAAACTTGGCAACAGTTAGGTTTTGCTGTGCTACAAAAAGTGTCTATCAGGCTAGTGAGGAAGGTCCTTACACTCTCCATCACCATCTGCTGCCTAATACACAACATTTAAAGGTCCAATGGGGAGATGTCTCACTGTTGTGAGTTTGTGCAGGAGGTACTGATTCAAGTGTTATAAAAACAGTTGATAATAAAACTGTTATTTCTAAGTTCTAGAAGTAATAATAATTTTCAAAGTTTCTCAACTGTGTCAGCAAAGTGGTATTTATGACAGAGGCAGACACTTTCACACCAAGAGTCAAGGTACAACTCCCCCAGCCTGTTCTTGCCTTTCTCTTTCATTGTGATTATTTTGTGCTAATACTAAACAGCAAGGAGAACAGAGAAAAGAAAGGGAGGGGACACACAAGCAACCTCAAACCCCACTTCTTCCCCGCCAGTGCTCAGGGTTGCTGGGGGCCTCCCAGACATCAGGAGGTCAAGGAGTAAGGCAGGGCCAAGCCTACCACAATGCTCTGGCGTATGTCCATCTGAGAAGCTCCGGTGTGGAAGCATCCTGAATGAGGGCCACCTCCAACTCCACCCATTTTGCTGCTCTGCAATGTATTTCACACATGCCTCTACAAACATTTATACCCCAATACCACATTCATAGTTCCAGTGGAAGCTGTGGTTAAAACTGTGCATTTTGCTGCTCTAGAATAATGGGTACAAGACACTGAAAAAAAATCCCAGTGCTGGATAAAGGACTCTGATCAAACACGAGGGATCTGTAATTGATTTTGTTCTCTGGGATATATCAGGAATTATGAGACAATTTTGGGATCTCATTGCATTCATGGTGACGGGAGGCTTTGGGCTGAAGGCCCTGAGACTTCCGGCTTTGAAGAGTCCTCTAGACAGGAAAATTCAGAGAAGATCTGTCAGTGGAGACATACACCTAGGTTGTTTTCATAGTCATTGTAGACTAAAATTAGGGAGATTGGTATGACTTGCTTGTATTGTAATCCCACCTCTCACTAAGGTTTGCTACAGAGAATTTTCCCTACCCTGCATCTCCTTCTCACTTCGCAGAGTGCCTGGAGCAGGGCTGACTCTGCTCCTCAGCCAAGCCCAAAGGCATTTGTGTGCCACTATCAGAAGGACAGGGCCTAGAGAGTCCTGCCTGTGGATTGACACTTCCCATCACTTTTGCATGCTGGTTTTTTGCACCCATTGTCCCAAGTAGCACAACGTCTGCCAGGCACTCAGCCACAAATACTCTCTCAGGAAAATACAGGTGGAAAACAGCAATTAATTCTGCTCAGCAGAACACTCATTTAGGCAGCATGGTTTCTGGGATGATCACCAGAGAGGGACTGCTGTTTGACCCTCTCCCTCGAGGCCAGAAAAGCTCCAAGTGATCTGTGATAGTTCCAAAGAATATATGTTGGAATAGTTGGCTGAAAAAGATATTTTTCTTTCTGATGCCTTTCCCCTGAAGAGCATTCAGGTTAACAAGGAGAAGCCAATTCAATTGTAGAAGCAGCGGTGGCCTCTGGACTCCTGGAGCTTCTTCTGCCCAAATGAACTTGTCTAGTGAGGCAGCTTCCCAAGCCTGTAACTTGCTCCTTTGAACTTTCATGCTTTGTGGGCCAGTAATTAAAGATATTAAAGGGAGAGGTTGAGGGAAGGCACAATTGCTTCGTTTTGCTTGCTTGTATTTTAGTCTGGAGTTCAGCCCCTGGAAGTGTGATTCGTCTGATGTTTGAAAGAAACCAGACTATAGAATATCCTATTGCTTTTGTCTCTTGGCATTCTCAGTGGTAGAGTATATTATTCAGCAGGAGAAAAGAAACCCATGGCTTTAATCTTGGCATCTAGCTACCTGCACTTATGCTTATGTAATCAGCCTTTTGGAGAGGCTACTGTATTTTAACCATTTTCCCGATTGCTTAATTATCAATCTGTCATTTCATCCAGACTTCAAGGGGGCTTGACCAGTCCCGTTTTCACCACAGATTCAAAGCTGATTACCTCTTTGGGATCCTCATAAAGTCCCTCTCTGAACCTAGTGTTTTCCTGCAGGATCATCTTCATTTTTTTCTTGGAGGCCCTTTGCCTCGGGTTATTACTTTGGCTGTCTTAATAAGTAAGAGCCATCTGGAGGCATGGTTGACCGAGTTTGCACCTGCGTCTACATCTGCACTGTCTGGTCATGTCAGGTGGATGTTCACTTAAAAGATCCATCTCAGTGTGAGAAAAAAGAAAAAGAAAAGGGAGGGAGGGTGTAAAATTGTTATTCCTGCCTCATTGCAACAGCAGGTGCACCAGATGGCTCACAAAGTAATTAGGGTGAAGAAACAGTGTCAAGACTCCGTGTGGTGTGGTCTGTAAATGATCATCAAATCAAATCCTTATCAAAGATGGAGCTTTTTCTCTCTCCCCACTGGCAAATCGATATGCATTTGAAAGAGCACATGTGATCTGCTTCCTTACGTGCAGGAACCTGGAATGCAGACAGAGAAACATGGTCAAGAGACCATTCTTGTTAAGCAGCCATCTGTCCTAACAGACTGTCCCAAAGCTTTCCCAGCCTGTTGAGCAGTTACGCTTCACTTTATTTGAAGATCATCTTTCCTAAAAAAATATTTTTATCAGCTCCTTAAGTGTCCACCTAGAAGAAATTTTGCTGTGCAGTACATAAAGTAAACAGCTCAAAGCTTCCTGGATGAGCTATGCTTTGGCACCAGAACAGGACCTTGCACTGGTTTCATCTACAGACCTAAAGCTTCTTGTAGTTTTCCCCTTTTTCTTAGGTTTTCACTGTGTTAGCTCCCTTAGACACAGCGAGATAATTGTCTCTTGCTTGAGCCTGCTGGACAGATCTACTAGGTTATGATTAGCATATTGGATATCTGTTAGCATATGATAACATACTATAATATCCCCATATCTCAGCTTAGAGATATGATGAGTTTTTGAGAGACATGGTTTAGCGGACAATGGGTGAGGTTGGACTCAATGATCTCAAAGTTCTTTTCCAGCCAAAGATTCTACGATTCTATGATTTAGGGTGCCTAAGTAGAGGACCTCTGCATAGTCTACCGTAACGAAAAGGACTGCTGTTGCACAGCTGTCTGCTGCCCTTCTCTTCACCTGCCTTCTCTCCGACTCATCTTAAAAAAACACTCCAACTACCAGTGCGCTCCTTCCTGGGTTTTGTGGCTTTGTGCCCCATATCAAAGCCTACATCATGCCCAGGGATCTCTGTGCCATTCTAGCACCCATAGGAGCAACATCAACAGAGACCAAAACTATCGGTGAACAGCTTAGTAACTGCCTTGAGGCTTTAAATACATTTAAAAGGGTATTTCTGTTTATGTTCTGAAATGTGTCTCTTTGTCACACACAGCATTTCATCAAATAGCTACAGTAAAGCAATACAACATGAAAAGGAGAAACCTAAAACCAAGTTTTCAGCTGGCTTCTCAGATAATCACATAGCGGTGGGGGAGCAGCTGTACAAGGCTTAGATACTCCAGGATACATTCTGTAGAAAATCTTTCATATAGAAAGGAGTTTTAACAACGTGCATAACGCTAGTCTAAGATTTGAATCTAAGAAAAACCGTCTGTTTTCCTACTGGTATTTATTACAAACTGAATAATTTTTATATAAATGTCAGTATGTTTAGTTTTTTTTTCCAAATATTGTGCTATGGTTAACTTCCAGCTTGGAATTTGTAGAAGAGTTACATTTCCAAGTCCGTGATGTTCTTTTTTTTTTTAAAATAAAGCCAGTCTGTAGTTGAATGTTCTTTGCTAAAGGAAGTTAGGACTTGGTTAGAGTGATACAGAGTCCCTGTTGGACACACATGCTGCACAAGGGAGAAGAAACCTCACATGGGTTGCAATGCAGGGGACTCTAGTGGACTGCTGTAGTACAGGGCCTCAAAGTGTGGAAGTACAGTTTGAAGTATATGATGCTGAACCCGAGGAAGTTTTCCAGAACCTGCAGTTGTATTTGCAGCATTTAGGTATTTAAATCTTGAAACGATGATTTTGTTTTTTTTTAAAATCCACTCAGAACCAGCTAGCAGTATCTAACCTTGCTGGGCTTTTTTTGGCCAGAAAGTTTGGCCCAGCTCTTCCTCGTTTTCCACTGACATCCACAAGCGAATCAGGGCACAGTCTAATTCCTCTGAGAGACCATTATATCTCTGAGGGTGGACCGGGCCCCACAGAAATCAGAAGCACTTCTGTTCTTTTGAATTGCTGCTCTCCATTTTCTCTCCTTCTCCCCTCCCTTTCCTTTTTCCCTAGGCTTGGCAGGCTTCTGAGCTCCATTTTGGAGCACATGCTATTGCAGGGAAGTTGTATGGTGTGAACATCTTGCATCTTCTCGGGAGGAAAACTCAGTTGCTCACCTGAAATACCATGCTCTGGGTCTCCACCACATTGGAGGCCTTCATCCCCTTGGATGTATTTACATGCAGCCTGAAGTTCAGCGTTTCTTGCTAGCCAGCTGAAGGCAGGTACCAGGTTAGGGGTTTGTGGACCAGCCAGATTTTAGTTTCTGCTCAGTGAACTGGATGTTTTCTGTTTGGGTAGAGCAGTGCCTAATTTGTGGACTTTTAAGTCCTTTATTACTTCTAGTTCTCAGTTTAATATAGAGTCAGCAGTTCAACTCTTTTAATTTCTGCACTCTGTTCAAACCTAGATAATTATCTGTCCCTGTAATTATACTGGTGAGCAGAGCATCAGTACCTCACAAGTGCATTCCTGGTTACTAATAGCAATACTTTTCTCCTGCACTCTAGTAAAAAGGAACCAGATTTCCCCGTTGGTATTGCTAAAAATCACCTTCACAAATCAAACCTAAACAAATAAAGCAACTCTTGTATGTCTTCTTCAACTTTAACTGTTTCCAGAGCAGGTAAGGTACTCTGGATCACTATGCCAGGTCACTACAAATCTGGAGTTTACACCATCAAATATGTCTTCACTGAAATGTTAAAAAAAAATAATCTGTTTGTAAAATATTTAAATCGTTGTTTTCCTGTAAGAGGCAGTCTAGAAGCATTCTTGCATTTTTACTTTTGTTTTTGTAATATCTTCATAGGTACCTGAAAATATAGTTTATTTCCCTAACACTTTTGATTACTCCTGGTTGGTAAACAATGAAGATTAATTGTCTTCTGATGTAGCAGATGTAAATGTGATTCTTGTTCACAAGTAACCTTGGCAGTGTCAGGAGGGGAATGCACAGCCTTGGGAACAATGTTCTTAGCCAGCTGTACTTAGAGAGCCACAGAGTCTCACATTGTTGCTGTTTATTAGGTGGATAAAACTACGGCAAAGAACTAAGATATGATCCAAGTCTCATATTCAAATTAATAGGTGATTAAGTTGAAATGCATCTTTGAACTTATTTTCCTGTTTTTATAAAGCTCTTAAAATTTTATGGAACATTTGAGGATCTGATTGTTTTCCAGTTCTGGCCGTTGCAGGATTCTATAATCTCAGCTTCCATATCTTGCTGAAAGCCCGTGGCAGGAATGTAAAAGTAGTGATGGGACTGTTCTTGGGGTAGGTCTGCATGGAAAAAAGAATGGGAAGCAGTCCATGACCCAGTCCAGTTGCTGAGAGGCAAAGCTTTACTGGTGCAGGTACTGTGGTTTAGGACTTCCATTGCTTCCCCTTTAGGTTGGTAGCAGGGCTTTATATAGTAACATGTGGGCATACAAGCTGGGATGAATCTTACCTCAGGCATTATGCTGTATCCCTTTGAAAACACAAACATGCCCTCAGTAATGAGTGGAAGAGGGAGCACGTAAATCTCAAAGTAAACATATCTTTTCACAGAAGTATATAAGGAGTCAGAGTAATTTAACTGCTTATAATATGAAACAAATGGATATATTTGCACTGATAGATGATAGAATATAAAAAAAAATATCATTCTGCTACTGTTATATGTTTGCAAACAAAGAAAGAAAATAAACAGAGAAATTATGCCATTAATCTATTCATTTTGCTCTCTGGTAATGCCTCTTCAAATCAAATTATTCTATAATGACCTATTCAGTGTTTTGCATTATCTTTAAAACAAATAATCTATTATTTTGATACTCCTGCAGCCCCTAAAAATGTGCCTCAACTTTTCAAACATTAATGTAGGAAAGTAACTTTTTTTTCTATTTCACAAATAGGAAACCAGCGCACTGTGGGCCTGAAAATCTTACTTGCTGGTGGGAGCAGTGCATAAGTTTTGCAATGGCAGAGCCTAACACAGGGCCAAGATCAAACAAGAATAAGGACAGGACTGTGACTGAAGCTAGATCACCTCACACTGAGCTTGGACTATCGTTCTGTAGTTGAAGCAGGAGTTTTGCCCAAGTGAGAGCGATAAAATTAGGTCTCTATGCATTTTAACATTTTTTCATAAAATCCTTTTCTCATAAGTGTAAAAGTCATATTTGCAGAATAGTGAAATACTTACTTGTGGTCAGCCTGGGTTCAAATGCCCTCTCACTAACCTAATCTGCCTTGTGAGCTTGACATGCTAAAATACTGAGATTGCTTTCAGCAAAAAGCCAACTGTGCTCAGTATAACTCTGCTGAAACCATTGTAGGACTAAGCCCTACGTGGCAGTTACAACATTTGAATTAAGAGACTCAGTAGAATATTTTTACAGCTTTCCTAATTAAAATAATAATTATGTAGTGTCTATTAGCATTGAATTCCAAATGTAAGCCTCGGGGTCAAATGGCTTAGAAAACTGAAACTCTCTGCTCTCTTTGTAGGAAAAAGAGGAGATGAGATAGTTCTGGGTACCTTCATTTACATAAATGACAAATATTGCTTACCAATAGTACCGTCTACTGAGTTCTGCTCTTCAGCTGGAATCTTTCTGCATAAATGACAAAAATTGTTGCTCATGCACCATCACAGCATGCACCATAGAACTGGTCAATCATTCTCATCAACAGGTATTGATTTTATGTTTGATAGTACAGTAGAAAGAGGTCACTTAGAGGACACATGGTCTTTTTAGGAGCATGGATAGTGTTCATAGGTCTGGTGCTCTTGAATACTACAGGTAAAGCTCATGCGACCTGGTTAGCTTTGGGACTAAACAGAACACATGGTTGAGATATGTAGAAGGCCTCTTTCGAAAGATGACACCAAACTAGGAGAAGTAGATTTGAAATCACAGAACTGAGCCAAATTAGGTGCACATCAGAGTAGGTGCAGGTGAAGTGATTTTCCTTGAACTGAAGCGGTATGGTGGAGGATCAATCAATCAATTTATAAGCACCTCGAGGGTAATAATAAGTCTAGTGAATGTGAATTTGTCAAGGACAAATTGTATCAAACAAATCTAATTTCTTTCTTTGACAGGATAAGTGAATAAGAGGGAAGCAGTAGATGTGATATATCTTGACTTCAGCAAGGCTCTTGAGCCTCCCACATAGCATTCTCGTAAGCAAATTAAGGCATATGATTAAATCACTGCAGAGAAGGCTCACAGCTGGTTGAGAAAACAAAATCAAAAAGAAATTATCAATGGTTTGCTGTCTGGGGGGATATTTAAAATGGGGTGTTTCTGAGCCCAGTTCTATTCAATCCTTTGCTGATCAATGAGGATGCTTTTAAATTTAGATTGAGTTCCAGAAACTGTAAAGAAGTTCCATAAGCAACTGGTAGAAATTTGACAAAGGCACATTCAATTGCTATAGAAGTGCTTTGCATACATGAAATTGGGATAAAACAGTTAGGAAGCAGTACAAAGCAGAAAAGGAGTTAGAATTTGGCAGGGGGGGAAGACACAGTGGCAACAGTGTGACACTGTTCATTTTCATTTTTAAAGGGAAAGAAGCTCCAGGTAGCTCTAGGCGACCCTGCCTGAGCAGGAGAGCTGGACAAGATAACCTCCAGAGGTCCTTTCCTTACCTCAGCTCTTCTGTGTTTCTGCATAACTGTAGTTATTTTTTAGACCAGTGATGCTTCAGTTAGAGTACACTTTGAGGTTTCAGACTACAGGAAAGATGTAAATAGATATTAAAAGGACAAAAGGGCGATAAGATAAAACATCCTATAAGATAAGACATCTGAAATAGGCTGAAAGTGAAGCAGGCCACCTCTGTATAATTTGTTGCACTGGACAGCAAATGTCTTACACCATCTTAGTGTCATTAAAGCAGATAACTGATATTTGAAAACTGGGGGTTCAACAGATTTCTGATGCATGTTTGATTTTGTGTCATTTTGTTATGTATTTAGAAGTATATATGTTCTTTATGTCTTTTTCTCCAATTGAATGTCCTCATGTTTATCAAGTTTTCTTGTTTGACTTTTTTGGTAGTTTGTTATTTTTGTGTTTAGAAATATCCCTAGACATAGGAAACTCTGCTCCTGATGTTGGCAACTAAGATTTATGGAAAAATATAACTTTAGTTCCGTCTATTTAGGGCTTTGTAAATTTTATAGCATTATACAACTTTGTTCTGCATCTCTGTTCTACTGATTGAAGAAACACAGGTGAACTAAATGAGTAATGTTAGTCAAGAAAACACTCTGGCTTTATAGAATAACTATTCATGAAGAAAAAGCCTTGAAACATTTCCAGAACTGGAGGCAGTGAATTTATTGTTCCTGCTGGAACCCAGAATAACTACTGCTTTGTGTCATCATTTTATAATCCTTGTCTGTCAATAAACATAACTGCAGCTAGTAATAAAAATGACACAGGCTCAGTCAGGCAATGCTACCCTGGTAAAATAAATTTATCAGCCAGTTAATATTTTTAATCCCGTTACAGAGATGACCTCAAAATCCAGACCATTTATCTAAGCCTCTAGCCCCTAAAGGAGCACATGTGGATGTCAGATAAGTGAAATCTGCTTTTGAATCATGTTCATCTTGGGCTGATGTTGGGCAACAAGAGGGAGAAAGGGTGGAACCATAGACATCAGTCTGCAAAAACAAACCAGCCAATTAGTGTCTGTCTCCTACCTAGCACAGAGCTGGTCAAATTTCAGTAGGTCGTATTTTTGCCTTCTCCACATCAGTTACATGCCAGTGATTATTCCAATTCCACCACTGATCCAAGATGACTTATCTCAACAGGGAGTCATTCTGTTTACACTGCTTCAGAAATCTCTGAGATGTTATTTGATCTACAGCATCCATTAGACCCACAGAAAAAATTTCCTTCTCTATTGTTTCATCTTATTAGTAAGATATGGCAATGACACTGTCTGCTAATTGCTATCCAGTCAGCACTTTGTGCCTTGTTAATTTTGACTAAGACACTTCTCCTGCATAGCAAAGTGTAGATGTTATTAATGGGCAAGAGACAAGTGGTTAATTGGTGTCTCGAGTGTTACACAGACAAATAAAAAAATTGACTGATAATCAGTTTATCTCTGATGGAAGGGTCAGTTCTTGTCACTAGCTTCTACACAGTCCTTTCTCTCTGTGCTCCAATATATAACGGCTTATCCTTGGAAAAAGCGCCGAGGTCCATAATGGCCACCCGAAGAAGAGATAGTGCAGCCTGCAACTTCTAATGAATTAGTACAAAGGAATTCTCACTTTCTAAACCTTGATCAGGTAAACTCCTGAAGGTGAAAGCCAGAGGGGTCCTGTTGCACTGATTGTCTGAATTGCACGGAAAGTCTGCAAGATATTGAGGCAAGATACATGGTCTTAATAACTCAGTTACAGGATCCACCAAACATAAAGCGAGAGGGGCTGTAAAGATATATGTTGTTCTTGTTTGGGGAAGCCAGACAAGTCAGTCTAGTAACAGAGGTTCTGCTTCTAGTTCTGTTCTGTCATGTAAGGGAGGAATTTTTGATGGCTCCAGAAAGGGATCCTTTGGTCCTGGAAGTGCAAGTAGAAGAGTTTTCTTTCACCCCCAAACCGTCTGCATTGCCTCATCAAAAATACAGGTTGATGTTTCAGTTCTTATGTCTTATGTATACCAATGTCCTCTACTGCACACACAGAGATACATCCCAGACGAAACAAATAATGGTCCTTACTACGTATGAAATAGTTGTTGAGATAGGTGCACAGGGACAGCATTCAAATATCCTAAAAGAGGAGATAATGGAAGCTTTCTGGTCATGAGGAAATATATTTACGTACCTGTTCTCATAGAAGAGATGGACTGAATGCAAGTTATCTTTCTGCAAGTTGGAAGTTTGTGGAGATTTGCTGTCCTGCAGACCTCACTGAAGGCAGAGCTATGAGTATGCAGCATCCCTGAAGTAAGGACAAGACTCTTAGATATACGTGCCTGCATTAAAGACAAATTTGGTACCCTTGTGGAATGCTACAAATAGCATTCAATGTCTGTCTGTTCACTACAGATGTTTACTTGCAGGAAAATGTTCTGGTTTCACTGTTAATTTTGTTAAAATTTCTGTATCTGAAGAACTGTCTTCAGGCAAATAATCAGTTAAATGTGACAGCTGAAAACAAACCCTAGCAAGATTATAGCATCAATTAATTTCTCAGACATTGGAATGGCTCTCTGGATAACAATCAGAAGCAGCCAGACAAGAAAAACCAAGAGGTAAGATGAGTGCAACAAAAAAAACCTGCTAAATTCAGTACAGTCTAGTGACAGTCAAACTCCAGATATATCTTCCTACCAAACTGCAAGAAGGCTGCGTGTGATCTTAATCCTGTGCAGGGATATGGGTGAGCACAGCTCAGTGCAGCACCCTTGCACTCTTCATTCTGCCTAATGTGTTGGTGCTCCAGCACAGGGAAGCTGATGAGTTCCAACTTCTCAACCACTGTCTGAACTCACAGACATTACCACTTTTAAAAAAATCACACCTCCCTCGGTAATACTTTGGCCATATTGTTATAACAACACCTACAATTAAAGAGGGAAAAGAAACCTATAATTTTTTTTCTCTCTTTCCCCACAGTTTGTTTTTTTGTGCATTTGAAAGCAATCTGTAAGTTGCCTGTTTCAATGTTTGCTCAGTCTAGTCACTCTGTTTTCCTGAGGGGAGGGAGCTAAGGGAGCAGTCGGGAAAGGAGAGAGAAAAGCATCACATAGCAACAAAAGGAATGAAACAAGAAATAGGATAATATGATTTTAAGATCTGAAAACAAACCAGCGCAGGTGTTTGCAGATGCATCTAGAGAAGGACAAAGAAAGGGTTTTAATTGACCAGATTTTGAGCTAACAGCTCATCTTGTAGAAAGGAAGGGCTGTGTCAATTTTTTCCATGCAGGGAAAGCAAAGCAAGCAGGAGAGGAAAACCAGGTAAGAACCCTCCTCTCTCCTGTGACTGCCATTCTGCACTTGTGTTGAAATGTGCATGTGTAACACACAGTGTGGACAAAAATGACTGATGTACTTTCCTTACACGTCTGTTTGTGAGAGAGCAAACACTCTCCCAATCAGCTCACTTCCCCTCTGTGTCTCAGTGCAACTGTCAAGTTTGAAAATTACAGATATTGCATATGCTTAAAGGAATTGCTAATTCATCCCCCTGATTTTCTCCTTTCCTTCTTTTCATCATGTGGGCAGTTTTCATTCAATATCACTCCTTGTTTTCTCCTTTCAGACGTAACAGTGACATGGGAAGAAAAAATGAAGAAGTCAATAGTATAAAGAATACCTCATTAGTTTTGATTTATTATTTTTTCCTTTCCCTTGCAGAGAAAACTATAGATTTAATTTGAGGAGGACCCAACTAGTAAACTGCTACTGAGCAGGAATTCAGCTGGAGAAAAAGTCAACAAGAGTAGCTTTGATATGCTCACTTAAATCCCTTATACATGAGCTATTTTCTTTCTGTCTCCTACACAACGTGTGTCACATAGGCTCTCGTAATACTGACTACTGTAAAAGGCCACCTTGAAATTCATTTCACAAGACATTATTTCCAAAGCATGTTTTCGAAACTTTATTTATGATTAGAGAGGGGAGCTGAAAGTTTAACCTTTGATCTACACTAAATAACTTTTTGCCGGTTCACCCGGAACTGTCATTTCCACTGAATTGACTAAAAGAGACAGAATATATGAGAAGGAAAAGCCTGTTTTCTGAAAACGCTATGATTTTTCCAGTTTCTCAAAGACAAGGTGAAACTACTCTATATCAAGCAGCTTTTAAAAATAATATTTGTATTATTGCAATATTTCTTCTTTTAAAAAAGACAATTTAAGGGTGGATTTACAAGTGATGGTGGCTGCCATTTCTCCACCCCCTTTGCTGCAATATGCAGGAGTCTTTACCTGAAGAGACTATTGCTAGATTAAGGGAGAGTTGATTCCAGATATCTGTTTAGTGATGTTTAGTGATGCCGTTGAAGGGGCTTTCTACTCACCATGCAAACAGAGGTGACTGGTCCCAAAGTATGCTGTTAATCCCCATCCCTTTTGCAAAACTACCTAGGTTTGGGTTTTTTCAAAACAGAGATGGGGCAATTTTTAGTTTATTAAACCTAAATGCATGTTCTGATTTTCCAACTGACTAGAGAAGCAATGCAGCCCAGGGAAATGGTCCAGGAGAGAAAGAGAGAGAGGGAGGAGTGGAAGGTTTGGTTTTTGTGTCTAAAATTGATACCGAGATATCCAGCTTTGTGGGATTGAGGCCTGGCTTGCTCTACATCTCTGTAAAGTCCTTAGCACATTTTGGACCCTATGAGCTGCTGCATTAATAATGACCTTGGCTCGCAAAGAACAAACAACCTTAAGCTCAGTCCAGTCAATATTTAACCTGAGTCTGAGGGGCAAAGAAGGTGGCACTCCAAGCTCTGTCCATTGTAATTCCCAAGCCGTGAGGTAAAGCTCTCAGCCGTGGCGCAGATGTCCACATTATGTTCATCCCTCTGCTTTTTTTCATTAGCACTGAAATGGTTAACAGGGATAATTATTTAAAATACTGTCTTTCGCTCCTGATCTTCTCTTCAGTGCTGTCTGTGGACCCAGAACAATGTCAAATTCTTGTTTACAGTCTCAAAGTTTTTCCTTGCAACAGCTGAGTGTGGCAAAAAGGTGTTGCACCTCTTTGTACCAGGGCAACTCAAGAAGGGCTGGAACTTATCTGCAAAGACTGCATGCTATTTAATTAGACACTGTTCATTAGACATACATTTCATGTAATGGAAATAATTATTCAGGAAAAATAGTTAAAAAATAAAGGAGAAAATTAAGTCCAAAAGAGTAATCCTCATTCTGGGATTTTACAGTGCTAATGTGAAGTCATCGGAAAAGGAAAGGATGATATACAGAATTTATGAGCCACTGGAAACAACATGAGATGAAGCAATAATGCTAGCAATAGCAATTTGTGTCTTTGCAGTGCTCAGTACAGGAAGATGATAGAAAAAGAATGCAATACAGTTTAACAATCAAAGATCTTTAGAATGTAGTATTCCTAAAAGGGTTTTTCTAGAGAGAATTATACTCATGGTCACAGAAAAGGAGAGATAAAAATCTCTGTTTCAGTTTTAGGTTTGTAAAGCAGTTTCCAATTTCCAAGGAAAATGCTACTGAAAGCAAAAAAGAGTAACGCTTATTCACCATTTTGTAACTATTAAATAGAGATGCACTGCAGTAATACAAATGCTTTTGTTTCTAATTGTAAATTGTACAAGTGTTATTAACGCGTTAAGCTGCTTTGTTTATACAAGTCAGTGTTGACTAAAAATATGTATTGCTAAATAAGCTGTAGTCAATATTTATTTTTGTACTTCTAAGAATTTCAGCCAATGGTTACATATTTGTGAATATGCATTTTGTGATTTATTTCTGTTAGCAAATCCTCTGTCTACAAAAAAAAATTATTTAGTTCCTCTTTAGGGAGGAAGTCCAGATAAACGGAGCCATGTAATGAGGTGGGGGGAGCATTTCTTGGGGGGCGGGGGTGAGGGTGGTGGGGGTACACTGCGGTTGTGAGCTCTAATTAAAAGCAAAGTGTCTCTAGAGAAAGTTCATTTGTGGTTATTTTATCCTTGTAGGGAAACTTTCTAATGAAGGAAATGTCCTTTAAAGTCAATGCTAAGTGGTGCTAGACTGAAGTGTGCTATTGTAACTCCAATCTGAAAGACTAACAGATGTTTTAACTTCTGTTAATAGACAAACCACATTTTTTTGTGACTATCAGTGTTAGCGGGTCCTTGTTTACAGTTGGTATCCTTAAGCAAAACAAACTTTAACCTTGACACAGTGATGGAAACTGAAAAAAAAAAAAAATGACTGTCTGAACCACTTCATTTCCTTTCAAGGGCTCAGTGCAGCAATGCAAGATGCCTTCCTGTGTGACTTTGGAGGCTTTAACAATAGAACATGTGGAAAACTGTTTAATTATATTTTTAAATAGTCAGCGATGAATTTCTGAAACAATGAATGTTCAGATCTAATTTCCTTCAGCCTTTTCTCCCTCCTACTCCTTGATTGTCCTCCTTTCCCCCTCTGTAAATATATATATAAGGTTTTTATATCATAGGTGGAGATTCAGCATTTATAAAATAATTAGGTATATGATGCACTGAATGTCAATAGCAGGATGAAGGACTAGGGGAAAGGAGGGGAGGTTAGACAGTTTATTTAATTTAAAATAATTTTGTTTAACGGAACAAACTAGTTGATGAACATAAATCTCTAGTTTGAGCCTCTTCTTGGTACCTAGGTTCTGCAGAACAAGGAGAACTGAAGCACATGAAGAACTGAGTCTTCATGTACAGTCAGCGGAGAGAGGTATTTCTGAAGGTAACTCAGCCTACTCTGAGATATGTGAAGGACACTTTTTCCTCTCTTCACCAACCCTGCATCAATGATTGTATGAGAAGCTCAGCTGGTTTGTTTACAACAACCCAAACTTAATTTTCGTATGTGGTTATAGGATCATTTTCTTAGGTCATATCCACTGCATGGTGTTTTTGAAGAGCACAGAAGTGATGTAGGGGCTCGGTCCCACTGTTCATGTTTATACAAACTGTCACTGAAAATAATACCGAGCAAGGAAAGCAAAACTGCCCCAGAGCATGAAGAGGATATCCTAGTTCCACTGACTACATGTGGATGGCAAAGGAAACAGGATTTGACCGAAATGGCACAGCTAATAACAATAGCAATATAAATATCTACAATAGCAGTATAATTAACATATAAAGCAATGTTTGGTAGCATTATAAGTGAAGGACTTTCCAAATAGGAATATCAGCTGATTCACCTGGGAGCCACCTGAGTGTAATGCTTGGTGTGTTGCACGATTGCTTTTGTTTATAGTTTTAAAAGAAAAGAAGTATAAAATTTCTTGTGAGCTTTTTGTTTTTACACTTAAGCCATCCTAATAAAAATGCTCAGAATTGTTTTTCTTCGTAATTTGAGAACAGAAAAGCTATAAGCTGGGATTTTCCTTGTTTCCAGACAGACCTCTAGTATTTCCCTGTTCCTTGCAAGAGTTTCCTGCATTGGCTCCACCTCTCTAAGATTTCACAGTGAAACTAAAAGATTCCTTGGCAATTTGTGACTTCTCTAAACAAGGACATGTGAAACTTCAGAGGCAGCAAGTTTGGAGTTGCTGCATGTTATTAGATTCATTAGCTTTCATAAATACGATGACCTCTACTAACATCTCTAACAGAGCCCTCCTCAAACTGAATACTTCCTCTGCCCTGACGTTTACCTCATCCAGTGTACGTCAGTCTGCTTCCTCTCTGACTACTTCTGTAATTCCCATTTGGTCCTGAGCATGGACCAGATTTCTGTGCAGCTCTTTATAGTCTGCTCTGTTCTGTTTTTCCAGGTCTTCCTGTTTGTTCTGAGCCATTCTTTGCTTTCCATACCTCCACAGCTTCTGTTCTTTTTATAAATATCCTCAGAGTGAGAGTGGTTAATATGAACACTTCACATAATTTCTTGACACTAGAATCCTGAAAAAGCCTCCTCGTGATGGCATTTTTCCATTATTGACTCCACAAAGTGCTTAAGCAATACCTCAAGGAATGTTGGGTTGGTTTTTTTTTTAGTTTTCCTTGCATCACCCCCAGTTTCAGCTGATCATTGATTTCTTCTGAGCCAGGATTCAAATATGTTGGACTCCATTCCTTCTGGCTCCCGCAGATCTTTTGACTGTCATCCAACCAGGGCCCCCATAGCTTTCATCTGTTTTCACTCCAAATCCTTCCTCTAAAGTGCAAAATGATGGCCTCTAGCCAGCATGTTGCCTTTTGCTTTTCCTGTGGCCCAGACCTCAGTTAAGATTTAACAAAAGCAAAAAAAGCTCTATTTCAAGCCAAATAAAGTAATACAGTCTAAAAGTTTTTCCAGATGAGAATGTTGGACCTATCACAGGCAGCTCGTACAGTCTTTGGCAACTGAAATCTAGCACAAGCTTTGTTCACATAATAGGAAATAGCTTTTTTTCACATAAACTATTTCTGGAGCTTCCAATTGTTGCCTTTTTCTTTTAACACCTCTTATTTCATAAAATCTACATGAAAGATGAAAGCAAATGGAACTTTGCATCTGTGGAGGCAGACTTCCTGGGTTATCATCACTAGTACTGTGCTGGGAGTACAGGATAGAGGCAGCTGCTTGTACTTTGATGAACATCACTCCACACAGCTTCCACACTCAAGCATGTCATCAATCCCCGCACAGGTATGCAGGGTTGTCTTGAGTCTCCCCATAACTGTGCAAGACCCCACTCTTTGCAAGGACTGACATGCCCAGTGGAACGTCTGCATCTTGTAGATGATGTATACACCTGTAGAGCAGTGTTTGCTTTTGAACATCAACAGCAAACCCCACATTTTAACACAGCACTCTAATAAACCTGTGTTATGCCCAGGGGAATCTGCTATTTAAAATCAGTGGGAGTGGGGGCATCAAAAGCTGATTATGTTCATGCTTATTGCACTGTGAGCTTTTGTTTGTTATTGACATTGCTTTACAAGGAGAAACTCAAATGAGGAATGGGGTGGAAAAGAGGATAAACCCTTTCCCTCCTATTTTCCAAATAACAGGCCTGCTGCAATATAGTTACTTACCACATTCACACTAAGCTTTTTCACAGTACAAAGTACTACTCAAACACAATGGGCGATTACTACAATTTCCTCTCTTGGCTCACAGTTATTATAGCTGTAAGCATCTCTTAATTTGCCGTTTGTGATGCTAAGTGCTGGACTGGATTTTCCTCTGCCATTTATGTTCCAGGCAGAACTTCTCCTTGCTGTACAGTTTTCATCAGCGCAGCATAAATGCATGTGTCCACTGGGGCAATCCAAACACAGCCTAGGCTGCTCTCGTTCTGCTGGGGAAGACAGTCCTGGATGTACTACTGGAAGGGATGATTCAGAAGGACTCATGACATTAAAGCACTGAAGTCCAAATATATGACACACATTTGGAATGTGTGACACAAAACCAATCCAGCTGGAGAGCAATTTCAAACAGAAGATTGTGAATCTTTTATTTCTCAGATGCCTTTGAGAGAGAATGGATTTGGTTTTTCTCCCAAACCACCAACTTCTTTCCTTCCTCCTTAATTCTCAGAACATCTTACTTGGCACAGCTGTTTGTGAGCCCCTGGTGAAAACAGAATCACAGCAATTACTGGCTATTCTTTAAGACTTTGTTTCCCATAGGGAAACATATGCATTGAGTTAGAGTTTTTTTCTATTCCACACATTTTACCTTGAACTTGCTATATTTAATGGAAAAAAATATTTCTGTTTGTCTGGGGGATTGTTTTGTATGGATTCTGGTAGACAGCTTGGAAGACTTTGTACCAGCAATATTAACGCATTGAATTGTATCAAAATATTCCTCACTGTTCTAAGCACAGCTGGAGTCCTGAGGTCCCAAATACAGATACTTTCTGTGAAGTTCAAGGATGACCTTTAATTAAGCTAAGGAATAGGTTGCCAGCTGCTGCTTGAAGCCTAATATTGTGATGGCAGGTAAGGAAAAAAGTCAATGTGCATGTATCTTTCAAAAACAGTGGTGAGACAGAAAAGTGAAGAGGTGGGGGATGTAGAGAGGAGTTGAAGGAAGGAGACAAGCAGGAATACAGAGGTATCAAAGTGAAATAAAGGAAAGAAGAGGATTAGGAGGAACGAGGAACTCAGAAAAACTAGAAAATGTGCTGTGAAAGGAGAAGCCTTCTTATGAAGAAAGTATAGAAGATGTAGCACACACAGCTTAGACAAATGGAGACTGTGTGGATCTTGTTGCTGTCTCTAATTTCATTATAAGGATACATACCAGGGAGAGAAGATAATTTTTTAAACTAAATGACTGAACTTGACTAAGAGGAAGAAACTTAACCATAGACAAAATCAGCATGGAAACTGGATTTCTAATTCTAAGAAAAGGAGGTTTCCCAACAACTACGTTCTATGAGAACTATGAGGTAAAGCCTCCTATTTAAGGTGGTACTTGATCACCCTGTGAAAAGAATTACACAACACAAATCTTCCCAGGCCTCTATTTCCACAATATAACAAATTTATATGCACATACTTGCAGAACTAGATGAAATATGGAATGGATAATGTGAAAGTTCACATGACCCTCATTGGTGTGATTGCTGAAACCGTGAAAATACCCCCATAGCAATAAATGCTCATTTTGGTTTTATTTGGGGAAATTGTTTCTTAAAAACATTTATTTTCATGGAGTACGTCACTTGAGACACTTTCAATAAGAAATAAAATGTTCTATAAGTAGAATGGCTTTAATATAGCATTGCTCTCTCAAATTGAAATACCTTAGGAAAGACTGTTTCTCTAGTAATGAGTTGCACAAGAAAAAATGGCCTGAGAATGTAGGGGGAGGAGGGGGCAGGAATTGCTCTTGAGTTTCCTAGTCAAATTCAATGAACTAGTGAGTGATGTTGACAGGGAAATCAATCAAGTGAATTTCATTTTGTAGAAGATACATATGAGAAATATATGAGAAATATGAGAAACTCACTGCAAGTGGAAGTCTCCGGTCACTGCATGTGCCAGTGGCTAGCTCTTTTACGTTGCAGTGCACAAATTAGAGATGCTTCCCGGGGTCTTGGAGACAATTCCAGATTTTTGGCAAATCCATCAGTATAACATGGCAGCATATTGGGATCAACAAAAAATAATTCATACCATTAAGATTTCATTTGCACTGTAGTCACTTTGCCTTTTTGTTTTCTTGATCCTCTGATTCATTCTTTTGACATTACTTCTTTACTTTATAAACCATTAATTTTTATTGTCTTGGAGACTAGCATTTGCTGGCTCACTTTCCACTCCAGCTCTGCCTTTTTATTCTTCTACGGCTTACACAAAACTGACTGCCCTAAATAAGAGTCTCTAACTTACTGGGTACAGCAGAGGAAGAAGCAAACACTATATAAAAAGGCCAAAACAATGACTGTGATAGAAGTCTTGCACTGATTTCACAAGCACTACTAACCTTTTCCTAATGTGGATGGCATATAAAAGGCATATAAAAAGTGTGTGACAAGCAAAACAAATTTTTTAAAGAAAGACAAAGAGACAGCAGCTTTTAAAAAAGGAGGCTGCTTAGGAAAGCCATGGTAAAATAAATGTAGGTTTAAAAGCAGGTCCCTCATCTAGGGAGATGGTAAAATAAATACTCTTCAAAGTGTTTCAACTAGTTTATTACAGTTAGTCTTCCCAGTGCTTTAAATCTTCTCTGTCCCCTCCATGATAAGTAGGGAAGTATCTCTAATGCCTTGACTTTGTGAACAAAAATAATAAGACTTAGATAGCCAGACCTTCAAAATACCATGAATAAGCACTTAAAATGTCTCACCAGCTGAAAAGAAAGAAAAGTAACCTAGATCATTTTCAGAAGTTGTAGTGATTAACACCATATTAAATCTTAAGAAAAACTTATGAGAAATATTCTGCCACCTTTATGCAGACTTAATAATAATTTACTCTGAAAAAGAAATCCCAGCTGGAAATTAATAAAGAAAGATATTTTGCAGTCTGTTTAAGTGTGTCAAAGCCTGAGCCAATAGTGGCAGAACTTTTAAGATGCTATTTTTGGCTGTCTTAAACATTCATATAGTCTGGAAGAGAACAATTTAATAAGAACGAGTCATCGTGGATTTGTGAAAGGTAAATCGTCTCAGATAAATCATAGTACTTAATGAAATAATTGTTGGTATAGACAGCGCCAGCAGATTTAACATCTTTGGATTTTCACAAACTTGCAGTCAACTTTAGACATGATGGATTATCGTGTCATGATCTTTTCAAGTATTAGACAGGTAGTAAAGTAAAATAAAATAAAACAGGTAAAGAATATCAGGGAGGTAGAAAGAAAATGGGTGCGTTTACAAAGGCCTTAGCATTTTCAGAAGAGCAAGGTCCAAGAGGGACGTTTATTGAGATCAATGCCTTTTAATACTAGCTTACATGATATTTAAAGACTGCTGCCTTCTCGTGAAGGTTCATTAGAATGTTGCCGATAGCTTTCAGGTTGTGATCTGACCTCATAATCAATCTGTATATGAAACTATAACTTATCTGTTTTAGGATGATCTTGCAAGCATGACCAAATCAGAAACCCAGCAGAAAGAGACAAAAAGCATCTGAATGTATAAAATTATGCATTTGAACAGAAACAAGACATTCAAAGTAATCTTCATGTCATTCAAATGACATTTGATTTGCTCATACGATTGAGACAAAGGCATGTATTTCCAGACACACATGTATGCAACAGCAGCTGCAACAGCCAAGACAATTGGCTTTAGTCATCCATACATGTTCTGTCGCTTTTCAGTGCTCTTACCTGTGCTTGAGGGTGTACAGACGATTTCTTTCTGAACTGTGAATTGAATTCTGGTGTTGAAAAAGGCCCTTTGGAAGTAAACTATTTTGCAACTTAAATCTGAATATTTTTAAGACCTCCAGCAAGAGATTCACATTGTATATTTTTACCTGCAGGTGACCTGAATTACTGCCTGGTGATATATCTAATATATAAAGGCTTGACTGCACTATTCAACGTGCTCTGTACTACATGAAGTAGATGGTGTGAATGTCTCTTTAGACCGTTCAATCCTGATTTGTAGGAAAATGAAGATTCTTAAAGCAATATGAAAAGTATAGCATATATCCAATGAATAAAATTAAACTTGGCAATTTTAGAGGTTTTTGGACAGATAAAAATTTGAAATGGACACAGTTTCTATAAATTCAGAAGAAACAAACGTAGAAAGGATTTTTATGTGTTATAGTATTTTACTAGTGCTGATGTACCAAACTTGGGAATTTTTAGCATGCCTTAAAAGGTAGCATGTGATTATTAAATGTAATATATTAAAAATGTACTGATCAATCTATCATCTTGCAACTTAATAATTGACTTATTTCATATGATTGATTTGAGTAGGGAAGTGATGAAAGTATCGGCATTTAAAAATCAAGTACTTACATTTTTCTTCTTTGGGATAGTCATTCCATAACCTTTTTTTTTGTTTGGGAGAAATTTGTCTTCTCTTGGAAAGCCTCATCTTTTAACATGTGATGAGGATGTATCATACATATATGCCTTATATAGTATCACCTTGTATAGTATTAATTTTTCTTTAATTACTCAGTTTTTAGGCATTTACATACCATAAAAATAGTGGTAATATGAAATTTTGCTGGTGAAGGCAAAAAAAAAATGTTGAAAGACAATACCTTTACAGAATAGCTTATGGTGGCAAAAGACCACACATAAAGAAGGAAAGAAAGAGAGAAAGAAAGAGACAAAGAGAGAAGGAAAGAGAGAGAGAAAGAGGGAAAGAGAGAGAGAAAGAGAGAAAGAGAGAAAGAGAGAAAGAAAGAAAGAAAGAAAGAAAGAAAGAAAGAAAGAAAGAAAGAAAGAAAGAAAGAAAGAAAGAAAGAAAGAAAGAAAGAAAGAAAGAAAAAGAAAGAAAGAAAGAAAGAACTTAAAAATAAAATAAAATCTTATTAAACCACTTATTTATACAAAAGCGCAGTTGGTAGTTAGCATTCATTGTGCTCCTCTGAAGTAAATAAAAAATCATGAAGAAAAAAGAATATTTTGTTTACATTTATATAACATTGGCACAAAAAATTCAGTTGCAAGAAAAACAATTTAAAGATGTACCAAAAGTAAATGTTGTATTTTAAAACTCATGTAGCACAAGCATTGGATTAACTTATGCACCACTGATACTATGTTAGGTAATGTTTTACAGATTTTTTTTCAGACTACATACTGCTCTGCACAGTTCCACACAAACTTCTTTCACACAACTCACAGGGACTTTAGACAGAGCACGATATGGCTCACTAAAAGTTTTGCTTTAACAACAAATGAACAGAGAACAACTCAATTAGTCAGCTCTCAATTAGCACACCATCTGCACACATGGTTCTGTACCAGTTAATATGGCAGGATTCTGGATAGCATATTGGGCCAACAACTCAAAAAGTCCACATTTAATATATATTACTCTGCTTTTGAGGACAGGATAACAAGAATTAATAGTGCATTTTTTAAATGTGAAATTTTGTTTTAATTCAAGATCTATAACAATGTGTCTGTCAAACACTCTTTGTGTGATATTTCACAGCAAATGTCAATAAACAACAACTCAAAGGAATTTCCCTCAAAGTCTTGCCTCCAGGAATCCCACAGTCTCTACAGGGTAAAAGTCAGAGGAAGTGGACAAGGTCGGTGTATGCCTGAAAGTCAGCAAACTTGTGCTTGGATCAATTAATAGTGGGTTCATCGACTATAAACACCCTGTCCTCTGCTGCAGTGTGGACTCCACCGTATCTGAACTGCAGTCCTGGCACACTGGGAGAGGGCATATTTTTCCTACGGTTTTACTGTGGGCACTGAAATTCAACAGAGCAATATGCATTTCAAGCTGCCTGATATACAGTCAAAGTTGCCAGATGCTGCTTCCCTCTGAAATCAACAAACAGTTGTGATTCCTATATAATCCATCTATGTAATATAAATACATTTATTTTACAGATATGACAGAAACTCTATCCAAGCCCCAAGCTCCAGGTCTTGCTTTAAATAACACTTGGTGTGATCGTGCCTGACACAACACTTAGACTGCCCACAATGCCTGCTGGATTTTGAGAGCCTCTAAAGAATGAGTAATTGCAATGGGAAAACCTAAATCTATAGATGCTATAAGGGTATACATTCCTCTACTTAAGGAAGCAGAGGAAGTAGCTATAAAAATAAGCAATAAACAACAGAGGTAGGCAATTCTGAACATGAATTCTCTACTAATTTCTGTCAGTGTTTTAAAATTGGACAATAAATCATTCAAGAAACCTTCTACTACCACACTACTTCCTTTTGCTTTTTGCATTTATTTTTTCAAACTAACATTTGGAAACAGCTAATCATAATTTTTCACTGGTGTTTTCTCTCTAAGGAAAACTTTCACTCTTCACAGCAGTTAGCATTGAATTCTTCTAGTCCTCTAGAGGTTTGCTTTCATTTTCCCAGTAAAACTTTACGCTGTCAATATTGCCTCTTGGTTCTTCAGAAAAATGTGCCTAGAATGTTCCTATTTGTTTATAGTGGAGATTTGATTATCTTGTAATTTCCTAACATAGTCTTCTGTTAGGAATAAATCTAGGTTATATTGGCTCTATTTCTTATGATTTTGTGGATAATGTCTTCCCTACAGTCTCAGAAAACAAAACAAAACACAATTCATATTTTTCTTGTAATTCTGTGAAATATTTTAGCCACTTTAATCCAATTTCCCACACATTTTTAATCTTTTACTTGGGAAATTATTTTAATTATTTCTTTCCTGAAATTAATATCTGGAGTATGTAAATGGTGATAAAGGAAAGACGGATACTGGACTTAGCTCTTTGTGAGCACAGCCAGTGAATTTATCTAATCATTACAGCTGCAGAAACCTATATTTGCTATAGAATTTGTTGGTGAGCATAGATGAGACAATATGGAATAACCGCTTCAGATATATCCTCAAGCTACTTAAGGAAAGCTATAGTAACAGAAACAAACAAATGAAAAGAAAATTAATTTGTATATCCATAGGTACTAAAACATGTTACTGCTTCATTTCTAATATATTCCTTTGCACATCTACTGCCTTTACCTATATTTATAGGAAAAAAAAAAATATTGCCAAGATTGTTTTCCTTTAAAAAGTACCCAAACTACTGCTTTATTTTTTTAAATATCTACATTCAGAGAAACAATACATTAACCTAACTTCAGTGCTGATTGAAATGCAGCCCTCTTCTCTCTGCTTTGAACATGAAGTACGCTTATTATGGTGTAACCAGTTTTCAGCCAGCTTTATTATTTAATATACTTTGAATGAAATACGCTACTTTTGATTCACAAAAACATTTCACTGTCTGATTAGAGACCTTGCTGTTTTTGGGGGGGAAACTGAGAGATGCACTTCTCTGCAGCTCCATCATAGAGACTGGGCAACATTTCCAATCTTATTATTCCCTATGCAAGCCACCCAGGAGAGCCACATTGCCACCTCTATAGCAAAGTGAAGTTTTCTTTCCAGTCTTTTCAACAAATGAAAATACTGGGGTCTTGACAATTTAGTCCTTGTAATCATGAAAATTTGTACTCACATATAGACTGCTAAATAGGTGCAAAACACCCGCACAGGTATACTCCCCAGGCACCCCAGGGAGCTCAGCTATGCATATGGTGACTCACTGGTAGCCAGTAGCCTTTTACAACCTCAAACAGAGCACGTTTAATTCTGCAAGTGGAATTACACATTTAGATCATTGAACAAAGAATCAGAAGAATAGTAGCCCCAAGAGGCCTTGAGTGTTACAGGTACCTCCTGATGCTGCAGTTCTTGCCCTGTAGTCATGTACTGGTCAGTAGTAGCTGAGGTTGATCACTGTTTCCCTGAACAGTGGTGCTGTCTCAGTTACAGCAAGACAAGACCCAAGGAACCTAGCCAGAAGGTGAAGAGATGTTCTTTTCTCTTCTCACTTAAATGAACTGACAGTCAGTCTTCCTTAGATACTACAGATCCTATCTAGAGCTGTCCAGGAAACCATATCCAAATTAAGTCATATGTAGTGTTCAGACCCCTGTGGAGTCCAGCTCACAACAAATATTGATTAAAGGACTGTTGACATCAGCTAAACCCAGTAGTGCCATGAAAATAGTCAGGGTCATACCTGTCCATTTTTACTACATGATTCCAGAGGAGGATTTTCTTCAAGAGAATAAACCGCAAGTAAAGGAGCAGAACTCAGTTCTGTGGAATGAAAGCGCTGATTTATAATACTGTTTACAATTATAATTTCTATTTAAAACTTCCTTCCTAATACACACCAAAAGCTGGAAGACATTTGCTTACACAAGACCACTATGTCACATGAATTGTACCTGTCTGATGAGAGCAGAGTATCATCTTTCTGTCATTCAGTATTCTTGGTGAAATAAACTACATTCCTATTAACATAGTGAAAATGCATGGGTTTTTCCCTTCCTTGTTTTTAGAATCAAACCATTAAAAAGGTGGAATAAATTCTCAATAGCTTGGTCTTACAGGCAGTAATGCCCTAGGAAATAGTTATGTCCTTGAAAAAAGTTCAGTGAAACCACAATCCTGCTTCAGTTCCCAGAAAAACAATATCCAAATATTGCTGCATTAAATAAATTAAAGAAATAAATAAGACAGTGCAATAAATATTGAATAGCAGGAAAACATGGAACCATCCAGAAGTTAAGCATAGAGCTTACCCTATGCAAATAAGTACGAACTATTGTTTATTGAACCTGAATCAAACAAGGACTACTTTTATCTGTCTCATGCCAAGAATTAAATAGGATTCTCTCTGCCCCAGGGTCCTAAAGGCAAAGTCTCATAGAAATGCTTTTCTTCACAAGAAAAAGGGACAGTCTGGTTCAAACCCTGAATGCATGATGAAAAGAAGCTCTTTAAAAAAAGAATATACAGAGAATAGGCAGTAGGCTTAACTTCTGTTAAACTAGCAGTAGAATGAAATGCTAGTAATTAAGGATGTAGACCAGTGGTTACATGTGATAAATTATTTGGCAGTGGTTATTTGCTTTAAAGCATATCCCCTTTAGGGGGTATTTATTATTCTTGAAAGCTTATCTGGGAACAAGGAGAGACTTGGATAGGAAGCTGGATGTGGTAAATTAAACAACTTGCTAAATGATTTACTATATAAAAGTTGTGTACAATTTAAAATGTGTACAGTTACATCAATTTTGCAAAGCAATTGCTCTGTGCAATTATTTTGTTTACTGTTACTTTTCAGTTATGACTAAGTAACTTCTATCTAATTTCATCATTTCCAGTTTTTAAGCAGATCGCCACTACATAGAGGGGAGGATTTTTTCCTAAACGTGAAAAGAAAGGAAAAATCAGATGAATAATTTGGCTACCTGTTACTGAAATTTGGCATGCTTCAAAGCTGAGTCAGCAAAGACACATGAAGTAGTCCAGTTAATTCACATCCAGCTGCCAAAATAGTCCACCTATTGAGCAGACAGCTGGCATTCATAACTCACCAGGAGCCTTTCTTTTTATCTAACTAGAGATATTATTCTATTGAAAAAGTATATCAAAGGTTGCCTTTTTTTTATTGATATTGCAAAGAGAATTTGCAGAACTTGGGAACAAAAATGTCTTCTAATTTTCAAGTAACTTCTAAATAGACATAGATCTACATATTTTCTCCTCTCCTGCACCAATTTCGTCATTTTTGAGAAAACTGGGTCACAGTGAGTACAGAATCAGGCTTAATAATTTGAAGGGAAACAATTTCCTTGCTATTACTTAATACACAGAAGCCCAGACTAACCTTTGCATGGACTAACCTTTGCTTTCTTGACTGATAGCAGCCTTGCTTACACTTCTTCCATGATGGCTGGGGCAGAAGCCACCTAAGCTAGTAGCTGCCTGAAGCAGTTCCAATAACTCTAAGACGTTAGGAGAAGAACAAAGAAAGATGTGACTCCATCTTCTACATTAAAAATAGCTTTGATAAAAAAAAAGATATTTCTCCAATGTTTTATTCCCCTCAAGACACATCATGGTTTTAAAAGCAGCAGAATAAAACCCGAATGACTTTTTAATTATTTTACCATACTTGGGAATGCAGATGTTGCCTTAATTCTTCTCTGAAACACATTACTGAGCTCAACTTCCAGGCAAGCTCTCACTAACTCAGAATAGCCCATGATCTCCTCCTTCATGCTTACTTACTGCAGAATGGTGGTAACATATATCACGAAAAGTGCTTGCCTCTATATATCTCTTTGGAATTAGAATGCCAGCTCTAAGTTTGGGGGTACAAGACATCCTACATTTTTTTTCTACAACAGGGATTTATTCCTTTACCATATGACATATTCACCATTTTCTCTCACCATAAAATATGATTCAGTGACAGGTGTGAAATCTTTTGTCACATTCTGTAGGCCTATTAAGGCTTGTTTTTCACTTACTACAAAACAAACACAAACCCCTAGAAATCTGAATTTGGAATGTGTGAGTCATTTTGAATATTATTTTAATGACTGAAGTAGAAAGAACAATTTTCTACTCTGCTTCTTGAAGAAGAACAATGCTTGTTTATGATCATAAAAATACAACAATATAGCCATGCTGATTTTACAAATAAGGAAGCTGTTGGAAAGAATCAAACAGCACAACATTTTTTACTTAAAATAGTCTGTTTATGGAACATACATTTTTTTGGTGGAAAACTAATAAATTTTTGAAATGTCTACATTCAACACTTCCTAGAACAAAAGCAAACTCCCTAGATCCCTCTGGCAAAATTGTTTAATTTTGCCTGGAATACTGAAATATTTTTCAGGAGAAAAAAAGCCCCACCAACCCAAAAATAACCCAAAACCCAACCAAACAACCAAACAAACAGAAAGAAAAAAAGAAAAGGGTCATTTATAGGCTAATTGTTAGGGTAACCTTCTACCCTAAAGTGAATTTGTGTTCCAATCCTTGCTCCAGAAAATGTGTAAAGATGAAATACAGATAAATATAGGAATTCCAGATGTGAGGATTCCCTTTTTGTGGCTCAGTTTATTTGTTTCTCTAGCTGACTCTGTAAAGCTTTCTTTGAAGTACCTGGAGAGGTTGTACTTAAATCCAAAGATTAGACTTGCCTCTGAAAGGAAGTTAACATTCTGTGTCCTCTTTGTTTGTCTTTTCTTCGTGTTACTTTTTAAAAAAAGTGAAACAGAAAGAACCAATTGGCGTAACAGCTAAGTATCCTGGCCATAAACATTATTTAGATGCAGACTTTCTTAAATGCAGACATCTAACTGGCATATTACATATCCTATGATCATTCTTTTATTAGTTTTCCTCTTGGCTGCAGGAAAAGAAGATGAACAAATTCAGTTGCTAATTATTTTTCCAATAGCTGAAAGAACTAAACGTGGCTCTTCGGTGGTTAAACTGGATTTTCCCCAACCTGCAGTGATACACTTATTTTTCCAAAATATATATCAAAAAAGGTGCATGCCAAGATTTTATATATATATATATACACCTAAGTAAGAGAATATTAGGCAAACAGAATTGGGTAAATGATGATACCTCCATAAAAATGTAGGAAAAAAAATGTATTACAGATTTCTCACTGTTCAGAATAGGTAGCTTCTGTCTTTTTGCTGTGGTTTTCTCTTAGCTCCAAATCACCTTGCTGTGTGATGGGTAGTATCGTACACACTATATACTGAATGAATGTGAATATCTTATTAGCATCAGGCCTTAAGTGACCTTTTAAACTCCTACCTTTCAAGTGTGTTCAGAAGAAGTTCAGAGGACATCAATCTGAAATAGCATTAAAAATGTCACCAGTGGTCTGCTGGCACTTGGGTTCTAAGCCAAATGGAGTTGAGCTCATTTAGGAAATACGGGGGGCGTTTTAGAAAACTTTTCTTAGAGAAGACAGAATCAGAGCTACAAGAGTTGAAGAAAAGAGAAAGATAAACGAGATGACAGGGCAAGGGGGAAAGAAAGCTAATGAAAAAGCAGAGTTAATACAGCCTTGAAGATACAGCCTTACAGCATTAAAGAAAGTTAACATAGCCTTATACAAAGTGAAGAAAAAGATGGAAACTCGTGTTTCTGGTTATGCCTAAACTGCTGGTTTCATGAGTATGTGCATCATCCTGCACTATTGTGTGAGTCCCAGCCACACTCATCCACTAGCTTCTGTGCATTTCTCTTTTCAAAATAAGGAAATCTTGTGTAGGCAGGAATGGTATTTCTTCAAACCCTGGTTTATGCTGAGGGACCAAATGGCCAGGGCATGCCATGATCTCACCGTTTAGCAGGCTTAGTCTTATTTTAAATTATATACACCTCAAAAGATGAAATATATTGCACATTCCTACATGTGCTATTTACATGGTAGCACTAGACAGCAAGATCCTCTCCTATAGTACCAAAAAAAATTATGTATTTAAACAGTACCAGAGATACTGAAAGGAAAATAGATCCAAAGATCATTGATGTTGATTGAACTGGAAAACAAGCTTCAAAATGTAAAACCTTATTATCCCTATCACGAAGAGTAGTTCAATGCTGTGAGTCATTGTCATTCTAGAGCAATCCTTTTAACATTTCTGACAATAGTATTGAGAGAGCAGAACAGGAGAAAATACAGTATTTTTAGTCTCTGACCTGAGAATATATGGGACAAAAAGAAGGTGCATCTCATAGAGGCTCTTTTGAGGTTTGTTCCCAGAAAAGGCCTCAGTTGGAGAGGTCAGTCCTCTCTTAGCATGGTGATGGTTTCCTCCCTGACCAGGAATACCTACAGGAATGATGTGAAGCTCCTTTCATGTGCCAGCATACCACACTAAGAAAATAAAGACAGATTGCTTCATCTAAGCATGGAGCTGAAGGTTTCATCTGTGATCTTTAGGACTTCCCAGACTTGGAATATATGTTTCTATAAGCACATCCGTTAGAAAACCCTTTGTATGTATCAAGACTTCAATACTAAAAGCCAAATGACAAAAGGCTTAATCCCGACTCTTGCCCTGTTCCTTTTATTATGTAAATACGTTGCACAATAATAACTAAGTCTTACAAAAATCAGCCTGGTCCTGACTAGAGAATGACTCCTTAACACCTAATTGGGAGGAGGGGAAAGTAATTATGCTGACAAAAGCATGGCAGAGAGTGAAGGCTGCAGTTGGAGGCAGAGACATGGGAGGAAGGGCCGAAACAATCAAGACATTTTGGTGGAATGCTAGAACAAAATGGATACCCAGAGCTTTAGTAAATATTCAAATGGTCCAACTATCTAGGCCCTGTGGGCCCTGATAAGCAAATTAGTAAAATTCATGTGTCCCACTCTCTGGAAAGAGAAAGGAGCCCTCGCTTTCAAAAGTGCCACTTTCATGCTGGCAGAGAAGTGTATGTGAAATCCTGCCAGCCCAGTCCCAGGGATGAGTCACCATACTAGAGCTCCTGCTTCTTTAGCGGCATTATCCCGAACATTGCATCCTGCCTAGACCCTCTCTGAAAACTGTGTGCTTTTTCAGTACAACACCGTTACTAAATGTTTGAGCTGTGATACGCAACGTGCTTGTTGCACCAATCCAAGTGAAACAGACACTTGGCCCACAGGGCTGGAGGCTAGATGGCCATTTAAAGAAAAAAATATGCATAATTAAATTCTGTCTCATTTTACGCCTTATCCTCCCTCTCCTCTTTTATCTCTATCTCCCATTAACAGGCTCCTTTTCATTCTCCCGTTCTTATCCTTTTTCCTTCTTTCTCTTTCATCCTTGTTTGTGTCTTTTTCATTCTCCCTTCCTTTATTTTTTTTTCCAAATTCTTTTGATCATCTGTCTCCTCAGCTCCCCCAGTTCTTTTGCCCAACCGTGTTCATGGGCTTTTCCATTTTATATCAGATTCTCCCTCTCTTCTTTCTTACTATGTTCCTACCTCTTCAGATGAATAAAAACTTATTCCAACAATCCCAGGACCTATCTCCGGCATTGTCCGTAATGAATGTTAGTCACTGTTCTTTAATGAGTAGAACTGGATGGAAACAAAGCATATGGCTAGAAGGAACAGTGTGGAAAATGGGGTGATAAAATCAGTGGTATGAAAATGAATTTAATTACATTATTCTTATCATTGTATCATCCAAATGCTCATTTGCTTCAACGATTTTCTCTCAGCATGTGTGACATCTTAGCCATATACTTAATGTATAGTATCTCACATACAGATGATCTTTCATTTGTTATTAAAAAGCACTGAGAAGTTTGTCTAAATTAAAACAGATCCGCATTCTATCAGCGGGAATATAATCTTCAGAACAAAGGATCTTGCAAAGAATATCTGTGCAGGTCATGTATATGAATATTTGTTCTAATTATTTCCATATAAATATGCTTGTTTTCTGTAGCTGTACATAAGCACATACACAGCAGCAAGGCACAAAGGAGTACGGGGTGGGTTATCCAGTTATAAATTAACATCACTATCCGTTAAACTGGTGCAAATAGAGTAATCTGCTTGCTTTCACATGCTTTCAGGCAAACTGCCTCTGCTTTGAGTTCTCTCATAGTTTCTCAGGTTTCTAGTTTGAAATTAATTCTCTTGAACTTATGATTTCTTGTCTAGCAGTCTAGCAATTTTTTTTTATTAAAAAACAACAAAAGTGACAGTCCCTCCCATTGTTCCTTACTGCAGTATCTGTGAATTCCCAAGCCCTCTGGTCATGCACTGTGACAGAGTGGTTTGTAGATCAGATCAAGTTTATACCATCAGACACTAAGCATCAGAAAACCTAGAATTCAAGTTCAGGAAAAAAATACCTTTGAGTTTAATTTGCAGCATCTACAGGTGCTTTGGCACACTTTCTCCTATTCTAAACTGATCTCTTCTCTGAATCTGGGCAGTATTTTTGGTCAGCAGCTGAGGCTAATCAGTCTCTTCTTTCCTCCCTCTCCTTATGCAACAATGCCCTACTCTCTTCTGCACAGATGAATCCCACTCTGACCTCTCTCTGTTCAGGGATGATGAAACCATCACCACTCACACTAATATGTTACTCTCCTACTTAAATCTGTCCAGACCTGGTCCTTGAGGGTGAACTAGGAGTCCTGTGTCAGCTAAAGTTATTAGTCAGAATTGGTGGGCCTTGGTACTTATTTTTTTTCCTCAGAGAAGCACTAAATGTGGTTGATGCATTTATGCCTCAAATAAGCCAGCTAGTGAGGATGACATATTTTCTAGACATAATGCAAATTCAGAGGATCCCCTCAATGTATAGTACAAAGCATATGCTTTAATTTGATAGTTACAATTCACTTCATTGCAACATCCGAAAAAGCACCGTTTTCCCAAAATTAGCAGCGTTCTAAAATACTCTAACATTCTATGCACGAAAACTTCTCTTTTTATATTGAATCATCCTTCTGCAAGCTCTTTTATTGGTTTATGAATAATATACATAAAAATTTCTTAAAATCTTCAGAATAGTTTGCAGTTTATAGATTGTAATTAATCATAAACCCAATACTACACATCTATTACATATGAAAGATCATCTTTATGATGACACTGACATTTTGCTTCACTTTAAACAGAGCCAAGTGAATACCACTGCTACGTTTTCTGATTTCTCTCACCTAAAGAACTCAGTGAATTCATAAAGATAAATGCCATCCAGTGAGATCATCAATCACATAACATATACATAATATAACCAGGACTTCCTGTGACTTTCACTTGTATCTGGCAGAGTGCTTTCTTTCAGTATTTTTTTTCAAATGGGCTGGACAGACAGGACCATGAAATATAAATGGGCCATTCTTATTTGACTACATTATTTGACAAGGGAAGAGATATGTATGTTGTCTATCTGAAGATTTCTGTAAGGCCTTTGATACCATGTCCCACAGCATCCTTCTCTCTAAATTGGAGCAATATGGATTTGATGGGTGGACTGTTTAGTGGATCAGAAAATGGTTGGATGGTCACATCCAGAGGGTAGTGGTCAATGGCTCTATGTCCAGATGGAGATCAGTGACAAGTAGTGTCCCTCAGGAGTCTGTATTAGGACCAGTACTGTTTAATATCTTCATCAATGACATGGACAGGTAGGATCCAGTGCACCCTCAGCAAGTTTTCAGATGATGCCAAGCAGAGTGGTGCAGTTGACATGACTGAAAGAATGCCATTCAGAGGAACCTGGACAACCTTGAAGAGCAGGCCATGAGTTTCAACAAGGCCAAGTGCAGGGTCCTGCACCTGGGTCAGGGTAACACCCAGGATCAATACAGAATGAGATATGAAGGGATTGAGAGCAGCCCTGCAAAGAAGAACTTGGGGGTACTGGTGGATGAAACACTGGACATGAGCAAGCAATGTCCGCTTGCAATCCAAAAGTCCAACTGTATCCAGGGCCACATCAAAAGAAATGTGGCCAGCAGGCTGAGGGAGGGAATTCTGCCCCTCTATCTGCTCTGGTGAGACCCCACCTGGAGTATTGTGTTCAGCTCTGGAGCCCTCAGCACAGGAAAGACATGGGCTTGTTTGAGCAGGTCCAGAGGAGGCCAAAAACACGATCACAGAGCTGAAACACCTCTCCTATGAAGTAAGGCTGAGGGAGTTGGTCTTGTTCAGCCTGGAGAAGGGAAGGCTCCAGGGAGGCTGTATTGTGGCCTTTCCATACTTAAAAGGGGCCTATGAGAACGATGGGGACAGAGTTTTTATCAGGGCCTGTTGTGATTGTACAAAGGATAATGCTTTTAAACTAACAGAGGGTAGAATTAGACTAGGTACAAGGAAGAGATTTTTTTTTAGTGAGGGTGGTGACACACTGGAACAGGTTACCCAGAGAAGCGGTAGATGCAGCATCCCTGGAAATATTCAAGGTCAGGATGGATGAGGCTCTGAGCAACCTGATCTAGTTGAAGATGTCCCTGATCATTGCGGGGGTGGACTAGATGACCTTTAAGCGTCCCTTCCAACACAACCCATTCTATAATTCTATGATTCTATGAGTCTATGATTCCAAATATACTTTTTCGTGTTAGCTAGGGATAAATTCTACTTTTATATGTCAGTCTCAATTGTTTCATCATTTTCTGGGTCACTTTAGCCTGCGTCTCTGATTCCTCTGCCCCTTCATGCCTTCCCAGTTCATTAGTGCTTCTGTTACTTGCTGTTTTGTTTCTTAACTGCACCTTCCCTTTCTTAGTTTCTTTGCTGTCCTTCTCCTCCTTTCTTTCCTCTGCCTTTTGTATTTTTCCAACAGTTTCTTCATAGAAACTGAATCACAGAGAAGAACTAAGAAAAATGAGAAAAATTGTTTTCAAGTTCATCAGGAGCAGCCCAGAAATGTTTACTTCTCAGCAAAACCGAAAATGTTCTGTGAGTGTGAAGGACACTTTCACTTACTTTTATCCAAGACATATATAGCTAATAGAGCTGGTGTCCTGCTATTAGTGAAAAAAAGTCTTGTGGCTATGAGAGCTGCAATACATTAAAGAAGCTACAACACATTTATTTCAAAATGGTATTTATAAAGGTCAAAATATAACTTAGAGTGACTGAAGATTTAAGCAATGGTTTTGGAGAAAATAACCTTAAGGGGGGGAAAATACTGTTAAATTATGGTTGGAGGCTTCTTTCTTTCTTGCAATGTGCAGAGTAACAGCTTTCTAGCTTAATCATGTGCCAGGCATTACAATCATTACAAAATGGTAACATTGTTTACATTAGCTTTTTGTACAATCAGTGTTTTTTCATATTAACAAAAATAGTGACGTGCCTATGGAAGTTTGATTAATTTAAGAAGTCATTCTTCCTTACGATTTCAATCTCTCCCCATTCTTGTCAGGTATCATTTTAAATCAAAATTACTATTTTATCAGTGCACTTAGTGGCTGTTAACAGAACGAAACACAGAAAGTTCAAAACTGGACCTAGAAAAAGACAAGAATAAAATCAGCTATTTTCTTTTTGCATCTTTAACAGCTACGACTGTGCTATCTTGTAAGAATATCTTCAGAGACTGCCTTAAAGCCAAATGCACTTTACAAACCATTCATGCTGAATAACTTCACAATAATTTTCAGACAATTATTCCCCAAACTGGTGAGAGAATAACACAAAAATCTTACAGATCATCCCAGCTAACAGGGAGCATAATCCACGTTACCACAAATCCACTATGCTGCAGCTGCAGGAATACTTCCCACTGTGTATTGATCTGAGTCTCCCCAGACATCCTCCTTACCTCAAGGTTTACACAATCTTTCCTTGTATCATTAAACAGAGCCACCAGCAGCATCAGTCTTGCCAGGTACCTGACCTACTCTTTGCCAGACTAGTTAAGGGCATGCCTTTAGCCATGCCTTGCTTTCCACCAGACAAAAATGAACAAGAGAAGAATTCTATTGGTACACCTCTTTTCTAAACCCTCATGGATGTTGCTGAAGGATGCAAAACAAGATACAGTGAATTTTTTTATGGGACTCCTAATTCCAAAACAGCCAGAATAAACCATAGCACAGAATCTGTCCTAGGGACATTTATCCTGGGAGACACTCAAGAATGATCAAAGGCAAAATATCTTCCCTAAAAAGGCCCACATGAAAAGCCAAACGTTGTGATTTTCTCCAAGTGACATGTTAGAAAACGCTTTTTCTCTAGATGGGAGACAACAGATACTTGTCAGTAGCGAAGGTTTCTTCCATGGTTCAAATTTGATGGGAATAAAAATCCAGGACTAATGAATTTTTATCAAAATGAGAGATTGGAGAACAATTTTTCAAGAGAGCAGTCAGGGATTTACAACATTAATTAGCATTTCCTAGAATAGTGGCAACAGATAGCTTGGTCTACTGCTTTCACAGGGCAGTAGAGACAATCGAAAGAGGGAATACAGAAAGATATGACAGAGGCAGAGAGACTAAGATAAAGATGTTCTAAGGAAGGCATCAAGAAAACACATGGCCTTCTGACAGTGAGCTATGACACAAAGATGCTTTGAATGAACATTGCCTCCATTATCTACTGATGGATGTCCATGGTTTGGGGAATGAGCTTAGGAGAGAGCCGTGTCTTCTTGTGTGCATAACTGGGCAGTCAATTACTCCTTATCCTCATCTTAACATTGTTCAGAAAGACAAGGCTGGTCATCTGCTTCACATAGCTTCTCAGTCATCAAAATGTGGTAGCTCCCATAAGTCACGACGGTGAACTCATGGGGTTCTCTTATGAAGAGAACCAATAGGCCTCAGCCTGGCCTTTTACCTCCGTTTTTGCCTCATCTCTGCACAGTTGCATAGCAAAACCAGTATGGACAAAGGGGAGCTGTCACAAAGTCAGGATGGTGCTTATTATCCTGAAATGCAGCGTAAGCACTGAGAGAGCTGAGCTGTTACTACTGACTTCACTGGAAACAGGACTTGATCAAACAGGAACAGTACTACTGGTGAAAGTGTTAAGGCAGACAGATCAGATCAGGCACAGGCTTGTTCTACTACTGTGATTATGAAAAACAAAAATATTTTGATTTCTTCTTTTGAGTTTTTCTCCAGTTGCTCTGCTCCAGAAGCTGTACATCCCTGGGTCTAAGGCATTTCAGACATTTTATAGACAAAAGGTAGACAGAAGGTGTTACTTCCAGTTATGATATGGAATGTTCCAAAGTGTTTGGTGCTCAGAAGGGAGAAATTTTAATCTAGAAAACTTTAAACTCGTATCTGCAATGCTTGTGACCATAAAGGTTATTGTACATAATTAATTCAATCATATTCTTCTGAAGAGCTCTGTCAATTTGTTTTGGCACCTTAGCCTTTAAATTTGGCAGAAGTATAGCCCTGAAGTTATGCAAGTATTTTAACCTAGATGTTTTACAGTTTGCTGGTGCTTGATTTTTGATAGCATTCTTCTAATGTATTTTCTCTTTTTGTAATGTAATAAAAATAGAGATGTGATGAAAACCTACTGCCTCTGATTTAGCACGTCTCTCTGGAAACAATATAGCCTTAGTTTACAGCTACAGACAATGACTGGTCAGCTCTTTAACACAAAAAAATTTTCCTCAACAATGCTTGCATCTGATCACTGCATAGGAGAAGGGAGAAAACAACAATGTCTCATTTGCCATAGAGATTCATCTTTTTCAGATCTGTAACTAATACTACTATATAGTCCTTTGAACATGGCTAGACTTTTCTTTTTTTATATGGGTAGTGGTTTTGCCCCATAACACACCTGTAATTCCCATTAATATTGGTGTGAGGGTAAAAAACACAAAGGTACCACACTGCAGTTTTCTGTGCATAGAATTCCTATTAATTCTAATCAAAGTTCTGCACAATAAGCAACAGCAGGATCAGTACTCATTCTGAAAAGTAAAATAACGTGTAATGATTCACCATGTCTGCAAAGCCTTCCTGACTTTTATTTATTATGCTTTTATTTTGGTAATCACTCTTATCTCATCAGAATGGTCATTTAAACTTGTAAGAGGAATCCATTTCAGGATTATGTTTTAGTTCATACATTTGTACTCATCATAATTCTTAATTTATACTTAATAAAATAATTTAACTGTTACTATAAAATCAATTATTAAATAATTGATTTTTTAGCACAATAATGCACAGAGCAGGAGAATCAATAGCATTCATGGCCACAACAAATTTCAAGTTATTGTTCCTGACAAATCAATGGGTAGTTGAATTCCTGTTAATTTTATATATGCAATTTGCTAAAAAATTTCACTGCATGCAAATAAAGTCATTCTTTGATTGAGTACACTTCTGCTCTTATTCTCTCCTGTGCTTGCTTCCCCCTTTGTCTCCTCAGGGCCACACTATTTAAATAAGCTCCCATTATTTTCAGTGGAATGACTTGCTAAAGGGAAATATTTGTGTCCCTTCACTGGACATCTGTTGTTGGTATGAAAGCAATCAAGAGGAAAAAATGATGGTATGAAGCACATTTAACTTTCACGCCTCTTCATCATTCTGCACAAGCGAACACCAACAGGAATTCAATCATAAGTATATCAAAATATATTCCTCCTCTTTCTGAAAAAGTAGAAATATTGAAAAATGAAAATAAGGAATCAGAAAAAATACTAAATAAAAGAAGAAGATTTTACACGTGAACATTTCAACTTTCTAGTATCTTTTCTGGCCCATTATTACCATTTAAAAAAAAAAAAAAGCAAATACTTCCAAACACACAGATATGAAATAAATTCTACAAATGTATAACACAAACTGTGTAATTTAGAGTTGTCATCATTACAACATATAATTTACCTATCAACAACTTTTATCGTATTAAGGTAAAAAACCTGCAGTCTGCTCAGGCGGTGGTGTGAGAGGTTTTACTTACATCTATGCTCATATGCTACCTCTTTGATGGATTCTGCATCACTGACTACCGTATCTGTCTGCTCAGAATTGCCTCTGATGAGATGGTACTGCAATGTTTTGCAACAGTATAAATTGTTGCTAAAGTAGACTTCACAGGGAAAAAAAATCAATTTTTTGTTGAAAGACAAGTACAAAATATAAAGAGTACTTCCTTCAATCCAACTACAACTGTAGAAAAAAAACCCCTTAACTTCATGTTCCAATAAGATTCCACTTAAAAACATCTCATGCATCTCATACGACAATTGCATCAAAGTAATAGTAGGAAGTCGTCTAGAAGTGCTGCTGAAAACACGAATGTTACATTGCTAAATAAGAGTTAGTAATGAAGAAGCAGAAGTAACTCTAATTCCATCAATCGATGACTTTTAGATCCATGAAGGGAAACAAAGAGGCTGCATATTTCAATTCCGTTTCACGAACTCCTAATTAACCGTAAACGAACTTTTGGAAAGACTTAATCTTATGCCAAGGCAGAGCTACTATTATCTAATGCTAATTCAGAGCTATTGAAGAAAAACATATGTGAGTGAGAAGACTCAAGAGAAGTCTACAGGCAGGAAAAACTCTAACCTTATACAGTTGGCTTTCGCTTCTCTGCATTTTGGGTAGAATGAACCCAAGATGTTAGAAATATGTTCTCCTAACTGGAGACACCATCTGAAGGTCTCCTGCAGATGTGATCAGTCAATGTCAGCACTGACAGCATCAGACACAACCGTTCCAGTCTGCCTTATGTGAAGACATCTGAAAAACATTGATCAAGTATTTCTAGGGATTGCTACTAAAGGGAATGTTCCATCTGATGGGAGCCTGCAGAGAAACCCACTCTGGAAAAAGGCTTATATATTGAGACAGATGGAATAGAATATTTTTAGCAGAAAAAATATAATACTATAGCTCTGTTGGTATAACTCTGTGTGTGTTCCTTCTATTATGTAATAAAGATTTATTTTGGAACAATTACTCTATCTTGGAAGACTGAGAAATTAGCTTACTTCACAGTGCTTATCTCCTAAACTTTGATTCTTCTGATCTCATTCCTTGACATGGTTGATTATAGATGCACTGAAAAGAAAGAATAACATCTTGAAGTTCAAATAAGTAGAGAGAGGTAGAACAGTGCAGAACTCTGAAGACAATGAAATTAAGCCTAAATTTCTAATAGAAAAGGATGTTAACCCAGATGAATGACAAGATTAAAGCAACAAGTGACAAAGATGATATTACAGTCTGTATTTGTATAGACTTTGAAGACTGAATATATGAATATTTGCAAGTATTTGCATTTGATCAATCCTGTGTTTCTGCTTCTTCCTGTTCCTGACCAATTCTATTCAGCCATTCAGAAATCTGAAGGTTATACACTCTCAGTTAGTATAAGTAGGTGTTTGTTTAACAATATTAGGTACTTGAACTATTTTGCTCGTCTCCTGTATTTGCCTCTTGATATTGTTGACAGAGACACAGCTAAGGACATACACATTTTGGGAGAAGTTAAGAACAAGTAGTAAAAGAAGAACAGTGAAGGCAATTTTCTTTAAAAGGTATGGGAAGCTAGAAAAAAATATTAAAAGTCATGTAATGTATTTGAAAATGCAAAAAAACGAAACGTGTTTGAGTGTAGCAATAAGCCTTAACAGCCCTGATCAGCCTCACCTGGGGTGTCCACTCACATCCTCTGTCCAGTTGTCCCAGGAGCTCCATTTTAGCTCAATTTAGGACCTTCAGGCTCTGCTGGAGCTATGTCACAGGAACACTGGTCTCCACATCTCTGATCACAGTATCACAGCATTACAAAGTTGGAAAACACTTCTGAGATCATCTAGTCCAACCTATGACCCAACATCAACACCCACTCGTCATTTAAACCATGGCACTAAGTGCCTCATCCATTATGGTTTTAAACACCTCCAGGGACAAGGACTCCACCACCTCCCTGGGCAGCACATTCCAATGACCAATCACCCTTTCAGTGAACAATTTTTTCCTAATATCAAGCCTAAACCTCCCCTGACGACGCTTGAGACCATGTCCTCTTGTACTGTCAGACCCTGCTGACTCAAACCCCAAGCTGTGAGTTGACTTCCAGGCTTGATCTTGGACCTGTTTTGTCACTGCAGACCTGCTTGGTAATCACTGAACATGATCCTAATCCTGACATGTAGATTGTCTTCCTGATTTCATCTCAGACCTGCTTCATCACCATGAACATGCCTAATGATCTGGAGCCTTGGTTGAATCTAGCCCTGCTCCCCAGGCCTGCCTGGCTTACCTTGCTGGGGCTAGTGGATCGGACCCATGGCCCCTCTCCTGCTGGGAGGTGTTACTGCACTCGCTTCTAGCTCCCCATCCCTTAGGAAGCAGTTAACCCTTTCTGTTCCATGACAGAAAGTTCAAGCTTGAAAAGGTCTGCTTCTCATATATACTACACAGAGATAAAATATTTCTAAGAGTGAAGTTATAAGCCACAATTGTTTCAATTCTTTGTAGATTGCTAAACACAGTAGATTTCCAATACAATTCTGACAATCAGAAAACAAGACAAGATTTGGCTTGCAGACATCAAAATGCATTAAACACAACGTGGTATGAGATACATCTTCCTCCTTGTCCATACAAATCACACGTGCAGGTAGAAGTAGACTATGATGTTGATTATGGAATCAAAAACTTTGCTTCCAGCAGAAGAGACAGCATTTCATATAGAGTTTAATTTTTTATGAGTTTACAAGCTTCTACCTGCCTACTCTATACTGTGTCTTATCCCTGTTATTATAGCAAAGTGTGAGATTACAAAATAGATGTTCTTCCACAATGTGGCTATTTGTTCCTGGGCTTGAACTAGTAGTAACCATCTCTGTACTGTGCCATCTGTCGCTCTTTGTTCCCCTCCTGACATTCAGATATTAAAGGTCACCCACTGTTTTCCCTGGATAATTCAGACCATTTTCTCACTTCTATTTCAATATTTTCTGAATAAAGATTGCTCTTCTCTAGTCTTTTAAATACTTTTTTTCCAAAGATCTGGATGTGTTTTCTCTCTTAAGTCCCAACTAAGGTTTAATATCATGGTCAGAGTGGTCACTTAGAACCTCCTCAGCTATCACAAAAATGTTGGGTTTTAACAGTTGGAAACAAAAACTAAACTTCAGAGTGATCAAGTGAATAAGGCAAGTTGTCCTTGGTACAAGATGGATCATTATCATTGCTTGCACAAATCATTAGCACCAAAAAAAAAAAAAAAAATGTGGGCAGACATATTACACATGACAGTATCTCATAGGGAGCAGCCACTGTTATGATTAGCACATCTCAGTGCCAAATGGATGATCAGGGATCAATTCCAGTGTCAGCAAGCCCCAGCAGCAATAAGCAGGAAAGATGATGAGCCTCTACTGAAGATGGAACATTTTGTATGCAGCAACTTTTGCAGCTGGTTTATATTGACCTTAGATTCCAGAGAGTTCTCTGTTTCTCTGTTGTTCCTTGGAGGCAGGGAAAGACTGGGTCAGAGTGGACAGGATCTTTAAAGGATGCTACAATTCTCTCACCCTACTTCTCAAAAAAAAAAAGAAAAAACAGAAAGAAAAACAAAAGAAAAAAAGGGCACACCTGACTTACACTGGAAGGTTTATTCAAAACACTACATTTATTACTGCAATAGCTCTTCAGTAACAAATGAAACCTTTACAGGATCTATGTATATGGATATAGAAGTATTAAATATTATCAAATAGAATACAATTGTGTATAATGCCATCAATAAATCCTGTTACATAGACAAGCACACTTCTTTTTGAAGCTTTTGACAAAAAGCAACAAGGTGAAGGGTATCAGTCAAAATCTAAGTTAGACAATAAAGCTACCTAAAGATAAGTGAACGAAGGAGAAGATGTTTCTCTGTATTTAGGAAGAAAAAGTAACAAATGTAAAAAAAAAAACTTTCAAGTTTGGCATATTCTCCCTCTGCTTACAGAGATTATGTAATTTTCCTTGAGTGGTCCTCCTGACCAAGGACTGGCTCTGGAATTTCATTGCAGCAGAGAAGTAGCTTTGATAGAAACAGAGAAACGGAATCATTGTCTGTCTTTCTTCTAAAAAAGCACATACCACTTTCACTAATTAGCTGTACTTAGCTAAGAAAATCACTTTTTTTTATCATACCTCAACAATGCACTGAAAGTCTCAGGAAGTTTTGTCTGAGCTTTAGAATAAGATGTAGCGGAGTGCTGAAAAAATATTCCTGTCTGACTACTTTACAGTGCAAAAAATAGCTTTGGGCTGTGAGAGTGATGTTATCTGCTACTGATCCAAAAGATCAGGTGACAGCCTTGTAGGCCACATTCTTGGCCACTTAATCAGCACTGGCACGGGTCAAAAATAGGCAGGGCGCTTGGGTCTTCCTCCAATATTTGAATAAGACTCTTTGCTTTTCTATTTGTGCTGTAACATGAGCAAGAGAGCTTTGAGTCATTATAGAAAGGGTGACTTCATGCTACAGATTATGCAGGATGGACTTGATGTTTTATGGCATTTGAGATCTGTTTACTTGCTCTTGTGCCAGAAATATAGAACAAATAACATTGTGAATATCATTAGCACTTTAAAGGAAAGGTAACAGCTAAATAGATAAACACAATATGTATGTAATTGTTAAGCAAGTATGCACACCTGTCCCAAGAACTTTTCCTTGACATTGGTCAAGTACTTCTTTTTACACATTATGATATGTATTCAGACCTCTCTAACCAGAAAATAGTTCTCTATCAGTTTGGAATTTTCAAAAAACAATTGTCAGAAGTAGCTGAGAGATCTTGAATATTAGAAATGGATCTGCAAGAGAATGATAAACAGAGAAAGGGTAGCTGAGATGGTCAAGTTTGTTTAATAAACAGTGTAATTATTCATAATTTTTCATCACTTTGTTTAATTCTCCCCCAGTGGGATATATACAAATTCTGTATTTAAAAATAAAACTAGTAACTTGGCAATGAAAGCTGGTTGTGTACCTTTCCATTGATGTACAACTTCCAGATTATTTTTTCCTTTCTTTTCCACATCTCACTATCCATAACTCTCATTCTTTGACACCTTTCAGCAGGAGTGATATATTTGTGATCTTCTATGTTCCTAAACTGAAATGTGTGTATGTAGGGATTTGTAATCAGCTATTTCTTTGAGGTGATCCAGTTCAAGAACAGATGCGAAGTTATCTGTCAGTAAGCAATTTGGGTTCTTTTTGTGGGTGCCTCCAAGCCTCTTTACAGCCACAGCCAAGCCCTTAATGCACTCTTGAAGGCATTCTAGGAATCAAACTATGAGTGAGCCTGTGGTTTTTACCTAGCATTTTCTTGATACTTTTGTTCTTTTTTTGTTGTGTTTCTGGACTGTTTTCATACACACTCCAGTACTAAAACTCAGCAAAACACAGCTAACAATTCCTGATCAACAATGCATGACCTGTGTTTTCTATTGTTCCTGTTGGTTTAGCTATTCCCTAAAGCTTAACTGTTTAAGAGCTAATGTAATTAAAGCAGAATGGTTACAACTTTGGAGGTCACGCGCTTAGCCTTACTCCTTCCATAACTGTGACCAAACACTCCTACATACTCTTCTATACTGCACAGAACTCCGTGTCTTTCTATCTCATCTTCACTAAGCTAACACTAGGTAGCTATGGATATAGGCATAGAGTTTCCATTTCCCTGTAACAAAGATGGGGTTGAGAGTTACAATTGTATTACTGAATGTGAAATTTTACCACACTGTATTAGGACTGACAGTAGCTGACCAGAAATATAATGCTATGTGTGTCTGGACATTGTGAACCAAGAGAGAAGTCATCAGTGCAAGCACTGGTTTAACTGTTCATTTCTGGATTTTTAGTGACAGACCCACTAGAAGACACATTTTAAAGTTAAATTTACTGTAAGTTAAATTACTTACGAGATTACTTGATGTTTTAAAAAAAAATTTTATAGTTACAGTAAAAGGTAACACTTTCAAGAGTAGCTATAGTTTCTGATTTTCAGAAGCTATAACTGCAGCTTTTAGAGAACATAAAATTTGCATAAATTATGCACTCAGGAAAAGATTGTAAAATAAAAATCCGGAATTTTTATTGCAACATACCCCAAGGTTATCAAAGCTTTGTGGAATTAAGGTAACTTTTTGCGGCGGGAGAAGACTGGCAAGTTCCAGGCAAATAAACAAAGGGAATGCTCACAATTCAAAAGAAAAAGTCTGACGTCAGGAAACACAACAATTAATGCTATTCTGCCCCCTTGCGTTAATTTTTGAGGTAGCTGCCTTACCCCCACACATCAAAAACTTCATGTTCTTCATGAAGATTGGATCACGTAACAAATGCATTAGCGAAAGCATACACAGAGCAGTGTCCTGACAACAGAATGGTTGGGCGATCACTGGAAATGATACAGCTGTGTGCCTAAGTCTGAAGATGTGTCATATGTTAAAATAATGCAAAATATGCACAATTCATTATGATGTGTTTTAACTGGCACTACCACGAGGGGGGTGGGTAGAGTTAAGACTTCAGTTGATACCAGATTGAAGCTAGCTAAGTATATATATATGAAAGTAGCATAAAAAACAAAGGACCTATGCTGTTAAGTGAGAACTCAGAACCTTATTTGAGCTTTACCAGATTAAATCCTTAATTGAAGTATTACCTAGAGTCTTGTTTTTACTATTTTATTTGGAACCCTCAGGGAATAAAGAGACATTAAATTCGGCCGCGTTTGCACTTGAAACGAAAAATAAAGCTTCCCTTGAAAGTGATAGCCAACAAAAATGTTTCCATCTCTAGAAGTCCCATTTAGAAAGAGCCTGTTTAAAACCAAAGAACACATCCTTTCAGTGTCTTGGAGGGTGGGAACCAAAGCCCCCAAATGAAAAAGACTGCCGAGCTCCTGTATTTCATACACGAGGTAGGGATAGTTGCCACAAGTCCCAAACTGCGAATAATGGAAGGTAACTGCCATTTTAACGTGATTTTACTTCCATCATTCCCTATCTAACCTTGCCAATTCATGATGCCATTCCTCACTCACCGGAGTAAAAGCTGCGACCCTGCTGAGAGCCGGCTGGGAGAGACGAACTGGGCGATCTCCAGTGGTCCCACCTCCCACCCTCCCCGAAACGCTCCGGAGGGGCGCAGAGCGGCTATAACCAATTCAGAGCTGGGGAAGGCGCTTCAGTTCTATTAGCAAGCTACACGAATGAGAAGCAATTTATTTACAACATAGAGCCGCTCGTCGCCCAGCCCCGAGGAACCCGTTTACATCTTAATTCATTCCCCTTTTAGTCCAGCCTTTTCGCTGCGAGGGCAGCGCTTTCGCGGCTTTCATAGAATCGCTTGGTTGGAAAAGATTTTTGAGACCGTCGAGTCCAGCCGTACCTGCCCACAACCATATCCCTAAGCGCTTCATCTACCTGCCTTTTAAATACCTCCAGGGACAGGGACTCAACCACTTCTCTGAGCAGCTGTGCCAGTGCCTGACAACCCTTTCGGTGAAGGAATTTTTCCTGATGTGTAATCTGAGCCTCCCCTGGTGCAACTTGAGGTCATTACCTCTTGTCTTATCACCTGTCACTTGGGAGAATAGACCAGCACCCGCCTCGCTACAATCTCCTTTAAGGGAGCTGTAGAGAGTGATGAGGTCTCCCCTCAGCCTCCTCTTCTCTAGGCTAAACAACCCCAGTCCCCTCAGTCGCTCCTCGTAACGCTTATGCTCCGGCCCCTTCACCAGATTCGTTGCCCTTCTTTCGCGGCAGACTGAGAGGTGGCCGCGAACTATTTCTTCCGACAGACACCAAATCGCCTGTAAAAACCCCAAACCACAGTGATTATGAGGATCCAGCGCTTTCCCCCTCTCCTGTATTTACTCCTCCCCGTCCTGGTGCTTCGGCGCGGGGGGGAGCGGGGACGCTGCCAAGGGGCCGGGCTGCTCCGGTGGCCGTCCCGACGGGACAGGTAGCCACGGTAGCCCCAACTTCAGCCGCGCCGGGGCCGGCCCACGGCAAAGTTAACCCAGACGCTTGGTTGAGATTTCTCTCCACTTATTGTTTAATTTGTTTTCGGTTCTTCCTTCGCTTCCCCCCCTCCCGCGCTGCCCGAGAACTTTCGACACCAGAGTTGCCGAAAGGTAACGGAGCCCCTGCAAACAAAGCCGCTCTCGGGGCAGTGGGGAGGGAAGAGAAGGGGTGTAAGAGCCAGCGGGGAGGACACTCGGAGCGCTTCCCCTCCGCATCCCTGCGAGCGGCTGCCTCGCCCTCTAGCGGGGGATGGCGCCGCCGGCTGGGCGTGACTTTTCCGCGCTCCCTTTAGCCTCGCCTGCCTGCCGGGGGGGACCGTGAGTCAGTCCGGGAGCTGAGCTAAACCGGGACTAACGGCGGCGCCCGGCGAAGCGACTCCGGGATTAAGGGTGCCCCCTCCCTCCTTCCCCCCCCCGCCTCCTCCGGGAAGGCGTGGGGCGTCGGCGCCGACCCTGGGGCGAGGGCAGCGGCGAGAGGAGGGCGAGCAGCCACCGGCAACTTCGCATCCCTCTTTCCCTTCCCTTAAAAACGAAGGCGAGGACGAGGGTGGGGGAAAAGAAACACCAGCTGGGGGAGTCCGTCTGCCCCCTCCCCGCCTGCCCCACTGCCTGGAGGGGAGCGAGGGGGGCACCTCCTACTTTGGCAAATACTTTGGCACTTCGCTGGATCCGGAGCAGGAAGGGGTGGAAATATGGGGAAAGTTGGAACTTGCCTGGTTACTTTGGCTGGACTTTTGCTGGCGGCGGGAGCGCAGACGTTCACAGGTAAGGAGCTGCCCCGGGGCTGGGCATCCCTCCCGCGGGCGACTGGAGGGGAGGATGAACGGGGGAAGCGCTGCCATTTGGAAATGGGTTGAGTTTTGGGTTGGGGACTTTTGTTTGTTTTCTTCTTCTTTTTTTTTTTTTTTTTTCTTCCCTGGCGGGGTCGACACTTTGGAGCGGGAGGAGAAAAAAAGTGTCCGGAGGAGGTAGTTTTAGGCTTGCGCCCCCGTGCCCCGATGGGAAGGGTGAGAGGCTGAAGGGGCTGGGGCAGGGCTGGAGGGACGGGCGGGACTCGGGCTCGGTTTCTCCGCCGCCGACTTCCCGAAAGTTTCCCGGAGGTGGAGGGGCGAGGCGAGGAGCCGCCGCCGGGACCCCCGCTGCCCCTCCCCTCCGACCGGCGACGGGGGAGGGAGAACTTGTGTGCCCAGCCGGTGCCTCCTCGCTCGCCTCCGGGGCTCCCCGCGTTTCGCGCTGCCTGTAGGTGCGGCTTGGGAAACGCCGGTGGAACCGGAGGTAACACCCTGTCCCCTCGGTTCCTGCAGCCCCTGAGAATCCTCCCCCCTCGGAGAGCAGGGCGGGAGCTGCTCCCGCGCCTGCGGGGTGTGCGGGTTCACGTCTAGCGGAGGGGCCGGCAAAGTGCTCCACCAACAGCGTTTTTCTGTTCCCCGAAGCCCTAGACCTGCGGATCTTGGTCTTCCAGCCTTCTGCTTGCACCCCCGTCCTATTTATATGTTGAAGAAACTCATAATTTTAGGCAGAAATTTGGATTGTGAAATAGTTCCGTGTGCTTCGGTGCAACGAGTAACTTCAGCCTTTTTTGTTTGTTTTGTTCCTAACATGAAGTTTGTGCAACAGAAAGGCACATTAAATTGAAGACATCTGGTCCAGTTCGTGAAAAGCGTGCTTTGATCTGGTGGAAGGCAATACTTCAGACTTCCCTTGTTGCTTAGGCTGCAGAGTAGTTTATATTTTGTACTTTGCGTGTTGCTACTATGCAGCGCTGTAGCTAAACCAAGTTTTACGGCTATGAATTGGTGGTCTGTTTTTTAAGTTCTTTAAAAACAAAAAAAAATCTGGTTTTATGTTAGGTTCTGGGGACCTTTTCTATACACAGCTACATTTTCCCTAATTTCTCTCCAGCGTTTTTACCGCAGATGAGACAGAAGATCCCCAGAAAATGTTTTGTACCGATATGATCTGTAATAATGATGAAATCTTTTCCAAACAGTCATGCCAGGATCGAGCTCTGCTCTATAGTTGAATTATGGAACAGAACTCATATATATTAGCCCTATAACTCATTAATATTGGAAGACTAGTGTCCAGTCTTCAGTGAGAGCTCTTGCTTTATTAAGATAAATCCATAACTCATTGCTGACCTGTGTGAACTATCTTACTTTTTGTTTAAAGTTAAGATGGGGCAGCTCTTCTCCTGGATATTTAAATGACTAGTGCGTGCGATATGCTGATACTACATTAGGGTCAGCAGTTAAGTGCTGTTCATGTTGTTGAAGAACAATCCCACATTAGTTTCGGATTTGAACCTGCTGTATTCATTTCCATTGCTGCAATGGAAGTGTGATACAAACTGCAAGCAATTCAGAGATGACCTGTGCATAGTGTTATTCAAAAGGTGTGATTCCAGCCCTTCCCAAGTACAGAATAACAGAAGCTGCAATTTACACACTTGAGTGAGATTGTAGAGGATATTACAGGATGCAGAATCTGTCCCTTTGTGTGCATATGTTAAGTATGTGAACTATTTAATGTAGAGATTATTTTTGAAGATGCCCATACAGATGTTGTTTTAATATTGATTCTTGGCACCCAGAACAAAATTGATTAAATTTCCGTTTTGTGCTTTACCGTTGAAGTGTTCGCTTGCGAGTCATTTTTGCGTGTGTGTGTGTGGGGGGAATTGCTGTTGTTAAAAGCTTGATGCGTCAGTATCATAGAAATTAAATTACAGAAAAATCTGTCCTTGAGTTGAGTAGTTGTCTTTTGTAATAGCTGTCGCTTGTTGTAGTTGGGAATTATATGACTAACCTATAAAAAGTTTAAAAACGAACACAGAAAAAAGAATCAAACCCAACTCCACACATGTTCTAAGCAGAGAATAGCAGTGGGTGCGTTAAGTAATCTTTGGCATTTATAATTCCAGTTTTATTTTTACCCTTCTGTAAAATAACTGATCTGTTTTACAGAGATTGGTTCTAACATTAGCGTCAGCTATTGTTTTATTGAGTTTCTTATTTAGAAAATAATCTTACTTAAAGATCAGATCTTGGCTTTTTAAGGCCTGGAAGCTTTCAAGTAATCTTTTGAAAGCAGCTTAACAGTTAATAACAATGAGATTTTCTCTGAGTCCTTAACTAAAGAATTTAAAATTCTGGATTCATCAGTTCAAGAAGCAAATGGTTTCAAGAATTTGAATTTAAGAGATGTTACTGTAATAAAAACATTGTCTTAAAGAACAATGCTGCTCAAGTTTTTATTTTGAAGTAACTGGGACCTTTCTGCAAAAGTAGTTTTTGGTTTAGGTTGGGTTTGGTTTATTTTTTAGTTTCTTTTTGAGATACTGTAGCACACCTAATTTAGCTGGGTTTTGTTTATAATTTTAACATAAATGTTCTTAAGTGGATGCATGGAAATGCTGAATGCTGAAATTACAAAAGTTGCTGAAATGAGGTGTTCCTGTTCCACCTTACTCCACCATATTCCTTTTTCCATCTCCTTGGTAGATTGTTCAAGCTAGGGAAAGAAGTCCACTCTTGAAGAGATTTAGGTCAAACATAGAAATGTGGAAAGTTAGAAGGGACATTTTAAACCTAAATATTAAGTCTTATATAAAATGAAAGGTCAGGTGGAGATGAGTTTTATTGAGTACCAAAATCAGGAGCTGAAGTTGTAGGCAGGAAGATGTGTAATAGAGCTCAGAGACTGCGTTTTTATAAAGGTATTGTGTTCATGTAGATGTTAATTTGCACACAGCCTGAATTCTGAAATTAATGCTTCTTGCTTATAACCTGAATCTGATTGAGGGATGTATATTAACGCATTCTTTTTGTGGCACTGGTTTTAGAAGTTCTAGTTTTTCTCTGAGAAGGGACGAATCTTATTGAAGTAAGAGAGAGATACAGATGGACTGACTAAAGGTGCTTGTGAGAGGCATAATGAAGTTTCCCCTATCACTAGTAGCAATTATGAGAAGAGCAGGAGGAAAAGTGTACAAAATTGAAAATTACGTTTCCTTGTGCTTATTAAAGGTTTCACATAATAGTAGTCCTTCTGGATTAAAAATACAAACCCCTCTATTCTGAATAGATGTGGTACCTTATATTCATCTGTTTCATTTTTGGGTGTGGGCACTCTAAAAATGAGAATCATATTTTCCAGAAACAGATGTAAGGAAGAAGTTTGACACACTGACGTTGAAACTTAACTGTGATGATGTTGGTGTTTGGTGACTGCAAAGAGAGAAAATAAAAAGAAAGAATATAGGTTAAGTCTTCATAGGTCCTATCACAGCTGAAACAAAGCTTCTGGCAATCGGAGTAGTGTATAGAAAATAAAAGGTTTCTAGTATAATCAACTGTGTGTAAAGAGATTTCTCAGAGTACTCAGGATCTCTGCTTGGAAGTCTTTAACAGCTATTCTGATCACTTCACCAGCAAAGAGCTCCAACTGTGGTTATATCTCAAATTCTTCGTTTGCTTGCATTGCTTATTCCACCTGCTTTGCTTCCTCTCCAGCCATCCATCAAGTTCGTATTGCTGCGCTTCCTAAGGGAAGTACCATATGCTAGTGAAAATGCAGCTTTGTTAGTGACCAACACTGTTGTCAGCTCAACAAAATGATTTCAGTTTAAGTTCATAGTGTGAACTTGGCCTTGCTAAACAGTGAGAGCTGTGGGGGAAGATTCTCAAACGAGATTTCTGGCTGTCAGGTGAATAGGTAGATGACTTGTGTTTTACACCTAAACCCAACAAATTAATGGAAGTATGTTGAAGAATCTGCTTCTAAATTTGTCTCATTTTAATTTTTTGATTTTGTTTTTTTTTAAAAAAAAAACTGTTGACAGAAGCATGACATAAGGTTTGTGTTGCCCTCTAAACTGGGATGTGCTTCAGGTAAAAAACTGGGAGTCTGGCCTTTGGAAGTGGCACAGTTTCTCAAAAAATAAACAGTGGGTTGGGTATGTGAGTTAAACTTTTAAATTTATTTTATTTAGCTATTCTGGTCTTGTTCTGGTGTCAAAAGTTATAAATGAAACCTCATCAGAAATTAAAAGTAAATACTACAAAATATTACAAGGATGTAGTAACACTGGGGGGGAAAATCATGTGGTATTTATTTGGTCTCATGATCTAGCAGTCATCAGAATCCATAAGGAAAACAAATCACAGTGTCCTGAAACAATACAGCAGCATATAATTTATGAAAAGGTAATATACTGAGTACTCACAGAAGCTGCTAGATTGACAGCTAGGGAAACCGAATTCTCGGGAAATCACAAAACATGTTAGGATGGTGAGATGGAGTTCAGAAGCTTACTTTGAGTCTGACCTGAAAATATAGAGATCGTTTATTTTTCACGTGCTCATACACGGAGATGGTCAGCGAATGTGTCAAACAGCCTAATTGCCAGTGGCAAGGTCAGTTTTAGACCTTGCGGCCGAGACAATCGGTTCAATTTGTATTGTTAGATTCAGCTAGGGGAAGATAATAGGCATAGACCTGATAGAGCAAAGTTCGATGATGTTGTGGGGTCAGGACCTGTGAACTGCTCTGTATTTCACATGTTGCAACTTTAAGCTAAAGAAAACACCATTTGGGAGGGAGATTTCTTGTGTTTAAAGCTCATTAGTATCGTTGTCAAACACTTATTTGAGGTGGCTACATCACCAGGTTTTAAAGGTGTTTCCACGGAAAATGAACTGCATTTATGAATATTTCAGCTCACGTATACTACACTTGTGTGAAGAAGTAGTTTGGAAGATTTTCACAGGAATAAATCGTTTGTTCATGTCTATAGGCAGCTGAATTATCTTACATCTGCTCAATTTCTTTAGGAAAAATTGGAGGTCCTCTTTGTTTAGTTAGATTTTGCTGATAACTTCCAGTTCTGTATTTCTGATTTAATGTATAATGTTATCAATGTATTAAAAATGATTTCAGGAAACCAAAAATAATTTGGAACATACATTTTGGTGGGGGGGAAATTTAGCAATACATTTTACCGTGTCACTTTATTCACCCCACTGTGTTCGCATCCTTGCAGATTTCTATAGTGTCTTCATCAGCTTTGCCTGCTGTGATCTGCTGCTGATCACTAGGTGTAGCTGCATCTCCAAATCCACTTTTCTGTAAACAGGGCTTTATGAGAAAGTAGGTGTTTTTTGAGCTGGGTACGTGTGAAAATATATGATGGATTTTCACGACCTAGAGAATTTTAATCCATTGGTGGCTTGTTTGCACCAGTTTGATTATAATACAAACAAACTTTTAATTACTTGTAAAAAAGCTGATTTCAGCGTCCGTGTTAGTATTCAACAAAAGGATGAATGAACGCACTAGCATAAAATACATAATAAAATGCATGAAATTACAAAGAAATTGTCAGTACTTACCTGCTTTAAATGCAAGGGTAATTGCTGTAAAATCTGATAAGATTATATCTTAGCCCTCTTGATTGATCGTTATCTTAAAAAAAAAAAGCTTAAGTATTGTGTGAGTATATGTCTCCTCATACCCTATTAAGAAGCTTTCTGTTCCACTGAAAATAATTATTTTTAGAAATGATGCTGTCAGTGGAATTCTGTACTGATTTTGGAATTATGTATTGTGTCGGTTAAGCCATCTGACTTCCATTGGTGTTTGGAAGAGTTGCAGAGGGTAAGTTCCCACATATTGCTTTAAAAAATGAAGAAAAGACGCTTTTGTGCCCAGATTTCTGAAAGTAATAACTGTAAAGGTGTATTCGTGCCTCTAACACATAGTCACACTCAGTAGCTGCAGGGAATAGAAAATAAGTGTCTCAGCCAGAAGCATCCAACTCCACAGTGACCCTTTGTCACATAAGGAGCAATGGTAGGAAACACAGTAATGACCACATTTGTTGAGATAAAACGATGGCAGTATTAGCAGGAAAGGGTTCTTAAAACATTTTAGAATTAGGGTATTTGGAGGGGTGGGGGAAGGTGTGAAGGCAGGTGCAATATTTTCTGGGAGTATAAGAGAAGAAAACATTACTGGAAGATAAGATATGCTGAAATCCTGAAGGCAGCTAAATTACATCTGAAAAATGAATTTATAATTAGTCACATTTTCTTATTTTTTTAATCCTAGTTTTGAACATGTTTATCTTTAATAACATATTCAAGATTCGAATAGGTCTTCTGACAGCTTTACCATAGCAATAGTTGATTATATTTACACATATGATTTAAGTGTAATGGTGTTAATGAACCGTTTTTTCTGTAGAATGTTGTAAAAACAACACTTTACTTTCTTACGAGTATGCTTGTAGTTATAATCATATTTCAGCTACACCCCCACCCCACTCAACCTTCTAGCCGTGTTAGTCTGCCCTGAAGAGAGTAATAAGTTTGGTTACAGTAGGGTGTTTCAAGAGGTAGATTTTTCCTACCACTTTCCTTCTTTTTTTTTTTTTTTTTCCCGCAGTCTTCTTCCATGTTAAGCTATTATAAGTAACTTTTACAGCACTGTTTCGTTAATCACAAGAAATGTGTTTTTGCTCTGGAATAACTAAAGCTAATTACCTCTTTCATCAATTTAGCTCTTCATCTTCTAGGAGAATGAATTAAAGCATCACATGCCTATGTTAGAACAGGGTTCTTTTGGGGGTGGTATTGTGTGTTTGTTTTTTGAGGTGTACAGCACAGTTATTTTGTGGAAGTTTTCAGAAAGGTTGTGCTTTATTCCTTTGAATCCTATCATCACTTTTATCCCTGACCTTAAAATCAGCTATTGTTTATATTCTTAATTTTTGAAACTAATATACCAGATAAAATACTTTTGTCTGCAGCCCTTTAATTCTGTAGTGCATAAAGGTAGGCTGATAAGATGAAAGGACTGTTTAGTTGTGCTGATGAGATTCTAAGATTGACAAGGATATTACAGGAGTTTCTGTGCACTTCCAGGTGGATGGATAGTGGAACAGTAATGTCTTGAGGTTTTCCTAATGCATTGTTCTTAAGGGTAAATGAATAGAGGGGCTTTTCACATTCGTGTTTTTTGAGTGAATATAGACTAAACTGAGTAAATAATTTCCATCCATGGCATGCACACATCTATACTTCTGTATATGCTTGTAATCTATGCACTGATTTGTATATTTGTGTCTTAAGAAGTTGATGAATTATTACGCTTTAGCAGACTTCTGCATTTTTCATGGTGTACTTGCAGCAGAGTTGGTTGCAGGGAGGTCGTATTTTTATGCCCTGTTTCTCTTCTCTCTCTAAAGTCAAAGAACTCCTTATTTTGGGAGCTGATGCTTAGTAATACTGCTATGATTAGTACAGTAATTTATGACCAAAAAAATGGTCATCTATATGCACATCTTAGAGTTTTGGCTACTGAGTCTACATAGCTTCTGAGGGCATGTAGAGCAACAGAATCTCCAGTTTTAAAAACAGAATATTACCAGATTGTATCTTAAGCAGAGGCTGAGATTTCCTAAAGGTATTTCACATTTTTCTCTACCTGTGTAGAAACTCCTCTTTTTCTCACTTCTGTTATTTTCATGTTCGTGGCTTTTTACTGTTCTAACAAACAGTTCAGCTAACAGTTGAGAACAAACTTTTTTTTGCCATCTCAATGAAGTGTGTTAGGTCACATAGATAAGACATAACTGTTTCCTCTGTAGTTGTTTGGTATATTTGCTTTCTCTTACGTAATTTATATATTTGTTTTGTTTGAAAAGAAAAATCTCATTATTACCTATTCCTTCTTCCATCCTTCTAGTAAATAAAATCACTGTGAGAAGTCCAGTGCTTTCTAACAACTCTGTAGACAGTTCAGAGTTTGTTCTCAGGCTTGGTAGAACCTTGCGAGGGAATATATTTGTTTCAAGGTTTTACACTGTGCCTATCTCTATAGGAGTCTGTATAAATGACTGTGAAGTTTCTATTAACCATTATAATTCAGGATCATCAGTGTTCTGGTGTTTACAGTTTCTGGAAGTTATTTTGATAATGCAAGATGTTTTTTGCTTAACTGTTTTAAGATATCTCATATAATCTTAATCAGAAAATGATTTTCTCTTAGTGGAACTTTCTGAGCCTGGAGTTTTTTATGGTTCCACGTTGGGATGACATAGCCTAACATGAATCATACCATTGGAGCATTAAAAAGACAGATATATATTTTAACTCCTGGTTTAATTGTCAGTTGCTTAGTGATCAGAACTCCTACATAGGTGTGAAATACCTGGATTTAAGTCTGTGCTCTGGCATTTGACATTGACATGGGTCACAGTCAGGCTTTTCTGTTATTTTTTTGCATTTTTGTTTAGTTTTGACCATTTTTTTTTCATAGTTGAGAAATCTGCTAAAATTCCATTAAAAAAATAAAAAAGGAAAGAGAGAGTTCAGGCCCTCCCTCCCCAAAATATTTAGAGACCTGCATCAGTCACTCGTCACCACCTGTAACTTTGGTTTTCCCTAGAAACTCAACAATGTGCTTTAATGCTGTCACATATTTAGGAGATAGAGACAGTTCTGGACGTTTCCAGGAACCATATTACTCAGTGGGGAAGTTCTTATATTAATGACTGAGAACTGCCATAGCCTTTTTTTTCATTTAATGTTACCTTTTCTGAATTCTGCAGAGTAGATGAAGATTATTTTGCAAAACACTGCATTCAACACTTTAATATAAGCACTTTATGTAACACATCACTTAAGCTGTTTTTCTTTTTAACTTCTGCGGAGACGGCCATTACTGAAGTAATTTCTCAGTTATGTAAGATAAACTGATGTGCCAGTAATAGTTTTGAGGCACTGTGCAGTAGGTGCCCTCTTTACTGTGTCTGAGAATGGTCATCTTGATTCAGTCGTAGCTCAGGAGAAAACCTTTGCAAACAACTTCATAAATATGAAAGCAGCCTGTTGGGGTTAGGTCTGTAAGTGCCCTGGGAAACCAACAAGACCAAACTACAATTGAAGTTAATATTTATTTAAAATCTTAGAGACTGAAAATATGAAATGGAAGCCCGTATATTGCCCATCGTTACTATAATACTTTCTGTTTATAGTGACAGCAAAGCACATGGATTGAAGACCACATATAAAGTTCACGAGGTGTGTTTTATTTATTTTTACTGTAAGAATTGTTGTTAGAATTGCCTACATAAATTTAGGCTAGTAAGGGATTTACGTGAATTAGCCTAGCATTTTCATTTGGGGATTTGGAAAACACCGGGGTTTGACTGTTTTATTTATTTAAGAGTGTTTGAGACAAGCACACACCCTTTTAGAGCAAATATGCACTGAAATTGCTTAGGGCCCAGGGGCCCAAGACAAGTTGAAAAACACTCTTGGCAAATAAAAAAAAATGGCTTCTGCAGCAGCCATGCAGCAACAGCAGGCATGGATTGGGTTTTTTTTAAACCGGTCTCACAGAATCTTTAGAGCTGGATCTTTCCGTGTAGCATTACTTAAGAGAAAGTCAGTTAGTCCAGTAGAATCTGTTACTTCTGTGTGTCTTGACTATTGGGCACTTAAATGTTACCACATTAAAAATTTTACACCACCACAAAAAGGTGTGAACATAAAAAGCCTTAAAATGTTCTTCAGGTTGTAGCCTGGTATCTAACAGGTGATTATCCATGCAGGGAAATGACGTGGAAATAACCCCTTAAGAATAATATTCCTCGGCTACTTCGGTGCTATTTTCAACTGTAGACTAACATACTGCTGTGCTTGTGGGTTGATGCACTGGCGGATCCATTGCCAAATATTCAATTCAGCCTTATTCACCTGTCTGTTCCTTGCAGATTTTCATTTTGAATTGGAAGTTACTTATGTTCAGACTGAGTTCAGATGAATAAAGTCTGTCTGGACTTGGTCTAACATTGCCAAGGTTGATTCAGGGGGAATTAAGGAATATAAATTGTGCATGCATAAATTGTCTGCTGCTTTTGAAATTAGTTCCCTCATTTCTACAGAGAAACAGATACAATCTTTGGAAGTCTGAGTTCTTATTTTGAAAGATGCCTGTTAAGACTCAGTGGCAAATGGAAGTAGAAGACGGATGTGTACTTATTCTGGCATCAGCCAGGAACTGCTCTGGAGTTCTATATGTAATTGGGTTTAGGCTGACAGATAGAAGCATTGCATAGATAGTTATTGCATTGCTGTCAGTTCTGTTGCATTCACTGCAAAAATGGATTCAGTTTCTGATGAGTAGCCCAAACTCAAAGACTTTGTAATGAAAACTGTGTGTATTTTTTAAGATCTCAGTTTCAAAATGAATATAAACTTGTGGCTTCCTCCATTGGTCCACAGTAAGTCTGCCTCAGGGAAGCAGTATCTGAAGAGCTTGTTTGTTTCAAATTAATGCCCAAAGTCGGTGGATCACAGGAGTTTTGCAAACCACAATTTGGGGACCACTAGCTCATGGTGAGGAGGGAATCACGCTTTCCAGAACTCACTCAGTTACACTCTTCACAAACTGCAGAGTGCAATGCTAGAGTAGATTTGCAGCTGTGAAAAGTAATTTTGGCTTGTATACCACAATTAGATGATGTGCATTTCTGGATCTTTGGGAGCAGAACTGCAAAGAAATCAGATCTGTATGCTTGAAATGGGCATTGAGCAAACACATGACATTTGCCAGCAGCCCCATTCGTGTTATTTCAGAGCTTTGACTTTACACAGTGGTCTAGCAATGAAAGAAAGAATTGACCAATTATAGTAATCTGCTAGAGCTGTATACACTGGAATTTTGTGCAGAGGAAGAGGGAGGGTTCTTACCTGCTCTCAGTTCTGTCTAAAATTGCACTTTAGTACCATCTATTCTACAGAAAATAAAATAAGTATTTAAGAAGGCTGTTAACCACCAGGACACCTTTAAGAATATATTGCTTATCTGCCACCTCCTGTGCTCTCTCCACCTCCTTTTCTCTGTTCATGCCTACTTCTCACCACCGTATTCCACAAATCACAAGTCATTTCTGCCTTCCACTGCCACCTCCCTCCTTTGGGCAGCTGTGACTGAGCTGAGAGGATAGCTGAGACTGGAGGTTGATAGCTCTGATTAGGGTATCCAGTCATGCCATGGGCCACTTCGTTGCCCTTACAGTTTGGAGATCTATGTACACCCTTTGAGAAAGCCCCCAACCCTCTAGAGGATCTATGACGGAAGCTTGGGGATGCAATTCATGACTGCCTGAATATTATTCATAACAAGTTTGGGTTTTGTTGTTTTTGTTTTGTTTTGTTTTTCCCTGAGACAAATGAAATCTAACGCACATTCCAGCAAATCATGTGCTTACGAGTAAGTACTGTAAGCAAGTAAAGTTCAGTTCTTACTTTGCACTGAGTGCAGTCATGCTGAATACTTGATAGAAACAGGAGGCAGTGCTAGTGGAGAATAAGATACCGTGGCCAGATCGAGATTTCAGACCAGATGGATGTTATTCATAATAATTTTTGGGTGTGAATAGTTTTTACTGGAGTGTGAAGTAAACTGACGAAGATTATTTGTTTGCTTCTTTTTCAAGCTAAAAACAATTAGTAATCCTGGCACTATTTATACAAACACAAGCTCAAAACCTAAAGATGAATACAGTCTGTTTGGGGCATACAATGAAATAATTACACAAAGCGCCTGTTGAGATAATAATTGCAAGTAAATCAGTTGTTAATACAAGTCAGCATGAACAGACCAATATAAGCGTTTTGTAGAAACCTAGTTACACATATTACTTCCTGGAAATCAGAACAGCGTTTTTCAGACAGCAATTGAAATTTTAGTTCCTTGGTAATAAGTAGGGTGTCTTTTGCAAAGTCAGCCTGCCTTTGAAAAGTCATCTGGAATTCTTTTCTGTTTGGACAAAGTGCCATTAAGTTGTATGCTAGAGGTATTAGCTCTTCTCTAAATCTTTTGAGTACTTTTTATGGGGAAAGTATGATTCAGGATTTTGTATTACATAAATCTACTTCCTTTCTTAATAGATTCAGAATAAATGTTGTATGCAAAGGTTTAGAAAACAGTTGCTTCTTTATTCAAATCCTGCAGTTAAATGTTGTATGATATCCTCGGGTTAACCTGTATTTTGCCTATGCTGAATTTTGGCACTTGTTTTTGTGTGCACTTTAATGCATTTAAATGCATATGCACTGCATTCTGTGCTATTTTTACCAGTTAAAAGTTTGCTCTTAAAATGAGTTTGAAAGTTTCTGCTCTGTGGTTACTGTGAAAGTTATTAATGTGGTTCCTGCTGATGAAAGTTCAATATACGAGCAGGATGCTGGCCATGCTTACAGCAGTCTGTACAATGCAATATACATTCTCCTGTGTAGAAGCTGAAGTGGTCTATTAAAGCATTCAAGCTCTGCCATCCGTATTGAGAGTAGAAGATTCCTTGTTAATCCTCATATGGCTGATGTCTCTACTGGAGTGTTAATAGATAGTCTAATTTGTGAGCTAAATTGCTAATTGTATTATGAGTCTAAACCTTATTAAGCCTTTTGTGTAGAATTAGATCACAGAGCTTTGGGACGCTGAATACTGGTTGGTTTCTGTCTCTTCTTTTTAATGGCAGAAAGAAGTTTTACTGGCGTCTTTTCTTGAGACTGCCACCAATTTATTTGCTGCCTTCCACACTACTGACAGAATCCTAAGTCTGAAAAGCAAGGTGACTTTGAGAGTAGTTGAAGGTTTCCAAGTGGGATCTCGGTTGTCTGAAAGCAGTAAGGATCAGTGTTCAGCTGAGGTGAGGCTGTGACTGGGAATACAAAAGGTTTCTCTGAACTTGTATGCGTACACTGCATGGTGGTTCAGTTATATGGGAGTTGTTGAAATTGTGCAAAAGCTTTAAAATAGCTGCAGTTATATAACAGGGTGTTGAGTTTGGTTAGAGAGATATGCCTGTAAGAAGTTCAGGTAGATGAACTCTCAACTTCACTTGACTTAGATTATTGGTGTTCATTGTCCACTTAGAGGTGGAGGATACTTACCCTGTCACTCACCTGTGCTGCTAGATTTCATGAGCACTCCTCATCTGTTTCTGTGCAAATCTGGCTGGGTCAGCTGAGACTGTTTTCAGAGGTGGTTCATGCTCCCCACTCTGACTTTGCAATGGAGTCAGCACATTTGGAGATGGAGCTGATTGCCTCCAGCAGCAGATCAGTAATAAACAAACAAAGTGAGACAATGGATTTTTGACATCATTTGGAATAAATTTTTATGTTGATGTGAAAGGTGGCTGTGAACTATTGCAAGTTTGATAAAAGAATATTGCACCCATGTTAATTAATTTCCTTTAAAAGATAATATTCATGGCTACTCCATACATTTACCTGTGTATTTACGAGACAGAATTGCACTGGTATCAAGTTTTACTCTATACTCTTTACTTTACATGGAACAGCACTCTAAGCTGTTGTGAGAAACTGTTTTTTGTTTTGTACCTAAAGCTATCAAGGCCTTGTATGTACTTAATGGCTTTGCTTTTTACTGTTGTAAATTAATGCCATTTGAAATGCATGGACAATAAAAATAATAGTATACATAGCTTGTGCGGCATCATATTTTTAAAAGCTTTTTCAATTTCTGCGTCACATTTAGTAACATACTTTGTGGAGTATATTAGTAACAAATTTCTTCTCTGTCCTGAGAGAGAAAATTCGGAGGATTCTGCCTTTGTTCTGTTCCATGTGCATTGGTTCTTTCGACCTACACAGTGTGCGTTTATTATGTTACTGCAAGTAAAGCAGTCAAAGTCATTGCCAAGAGCTAATTGTCTTCAGGTATGTCTGCAGAAGCCTGTATTTGTCAGGCATTTCTGTATAGCTCCCAAATTGGTTATAACGCTTATGAAAGTATTTTACTAGGTGAATAGTTTTTGAGAGGGTTTTTGTTCAAATACCATATATCTGGAGACCAAAGCTTAAGAGCATGATGTTATGAATTTCTGCTGAAGGGGGGGCAATCATGTTTAAACTCACGATTTACCTTACCTACCTTTTGGTAACAAATGTAACTCATGCAGGCTTAGATTTGCAGATGAAATAATTTTAGGATCCAGGAATGACAGATAGTCATAGCTTATCTGCGCACTTTGCCAGAGGCATGGCTGGGAATGTATTGATTGTGCCAAATCCAGACACTACTTCTACAGAGAAGAGTAATGCAGGTCATTTGAGACACATACTTTGTTAGAAAGGATGGCCTAATGTTACAGGACACGGACACACACACACATGGACACATGTCACATACCCCTATGCACCCCAAGCCCTGTTTTCTGCCAGGTAAAGCAGTGGTGGATATTGTAGAGGTTATCTTGCTGTACTGTTGTGTTGTTGCTCGTTTGTAAGTTGACCAGGCAGAGGTGTTTCTGAATGACTTAGGTGCGTATGAGAAGGAAAGGACAGATTGGACTGCCAGAACTGTCTATAACCACATTACTGCCCACTTGTTGTCGTTTCTTCCCTTTTTAGACTCTGTGCTCAAAAAGCTCTTCATGAAGCATGTCTTCCTACTCTGATTTCTGTTCAATAGTCTTAGTAATTTTCTTGTTCTGGCTTTGCCTTGCTTTATTTATTTGTGGAGTTTGTTTGGTTTTCATTTTTCCCTTTGGATGAGAAATGGTAGCTGAACATCAGTAGCATTTCTGTGGTAATTTTCTTTGTGTTCCTTTTGTATGAGAGACTGGGTTCTCTTAGAAAATGGGAAGAGCAGATCAGAAGGGTCGGTGTTACTGCACATCACTGTTCAGTGCAAGTATCTTTTACTGGAGGCAGTATAACAAAAACCGGAGCACTGAGTCATGCTTTGTATCTTTCAGGTAGCGCTGTGTAGAACAGCTTCCTTTTCCGCTGCAACTATTGATTTAAACAAATAAGTCAGTGGTCTGATAGTTTATTTGGGAGAACTTCTGTGCTTTAATATATGGCTATATTATTCCTGGATAAAAAGAATGGAATATGGATCTCCTGTCTTCAAATGGCAGCATTTTCAATGTTTTTATTATTTAGGGCTCTTCAAAGCATTTCGGCCATGGTGCCTGATAAGATAATAATCTGATGACTAGATGTGAAAAACTACCTCCACTGAAGGTTTTTGCTGCTCTTCTTCAACTTCTTGAGGCTGAGAGGGAAGTAGATTCCATTAAATAGCAGGACCACAAGAACTATAGGTATGGAGTAGCTGGAGAGTTTGGTGGTTCACGAGGGTGTCTGTATTTCTGTGCCTGTGTTTTATGTGATGGCCTTACCTTCTTAATGAACTGGGATATAAATACAATTTTGGAAGGAGTTTTGGTAAATATATCCTTTGAGCCCTCAAGATAAGCAGCTGATGATATTGGGAGAGTACAGGAGACGTAAAGCACTTAGGTAACAAGGCGTCATAGTTTTAGCAAAATTTGTCCTCAGCTCAGTAACCACAATTGCACCCTAGTCTATCACTGGTCCATGTAATTAATCTTAATCAGGATGGTCCCACCTTGCTACTGTAAAACTAGACGTAAGTTTTGAGATCTTTTTGGGGCAAAAGTGGCTCCATCCACAACCTATTCTACCTTTTTGCAGACCATCTACTCCAGCAAAGCTTACTTCATCCTACTACTTCTCTATAGCAAGAGTTTACTTTATGTTCCTTCCTTCCTTCCCTCTTTTGATACTTGCCTCTTTTTCTGCATCCATTTCTTCCGTGGTGGGAGCAACACAGTTCTTTGGTTTGTATTGCAGGTATCTGAGAGAAGGAGACTTACAGATGCTTAAAGAGCAAATTATCTGTCCCCTGCTAGGTTGTGCCCATCCAGTGAGCGATGGCATACAAGTGATTCAAGTCAGGAATGAATAGGCTTTGAATAAGTTGTGTGGGTTGGTTTTTTCTTTTTTTTTTTTCCCCTGTAAATAAAGTTTTGTGATTGAGGGAGAGGATGGAAGGACAATTGTGAGATAACTACCTGCTTTGCAGTGCTAATTATGGTATATATTACATATTAATAGGGAACCTTTTGTTGCCACAGGCACAATCTCCCAGTGGAAGTTACAAGAGAAGGCTGTTTCAGAAGCAGAGAATGATAGAGAAACCTGGCTCTGCTCTTGTGCGTGGCAACATGGGAGCTGGTATTGTTTCTTGAAGCTGGGAGGGCTGCTGTGACAAACCCTGAAGCATTGCATCTTTGCCATGGAAGAAGCTAGTCCTGTATTGGCTCAGGGAGAACTAAGCTTTGAGCTAGGGAATTTGTTCTAGAAGTTTTCCAGGGATTACTACCACTGTCACTGTGTGAAATGTAGGGACAGTTTGTGCATGGACATGAAGCTTTATAAAAGCATTGCAGGCTGAGTTTTTCAAGGTACATTTAGTTGCAGTGCTTTTCTGCTTAGACTTGCTTGTGATTTCCTATATTGCATTTATGCTGTGAGAGTTTGAGAGCTGTGGCCTTGGTGTTTATTCCTAAAGGAGGGAACACTTGTATATTAAAAAAAAAAGAAAAAAGAAAAAAGCATAACTGTGTGGTTGTTATGTTAAATGAATTTTAAAGCTGGTGAGAAGAGGCATTCAGAGATGAGAATGCTTGGGGGGAGAAATGAAAGCACATTGAAGCTGTTTCCCCTTGAGGGCTTTAGGCAGGATTGAGAAGAAGTGGTGCATACTGAAGCCTTGTTTATAGTCTTCCCCTTACTGTTAATAAAACAGGGATGTTCTAAAAGGTTTCCATAATTAAAATGCAGTCCTTGAGTATAGTGCATTTTCAGAGTGGTCTAAAACCCTGCTGCCTCTTGGAGTGTTTAAATCATTATTTATAAAAAATGCTGCAGTGGACTTAGTATCTTGAAGTTGTTTTCAGTCAGAATGATGTTAGAAATGTTGGGTATTCAATAAATGAAAATAGAACTTATGAGGAAGCTGGTAAGTGTACAAATTGACTGGTTAGTACCTAATTACCAGTACATAGATTGTTTTTGCCTTCTCTTTTTTTTATTTCTTAATTGGCTGAATATTAATAAATCTGGTTTATTTCTGGAAAACAGCAAGTTTTAATGGTCTGGCAGAAATTCATAATAAAAACGCTAAAGAATTAGCATAATAAATAATTATTGCTTCCAGGGTTTTTATTGTTAAGATAATAAAATGTTAAAAGGCAAACCACTTGAGTAGAAAGTAATTGCACTGACAAGCACCACACAGCTAGCATTCACAATAAAGTAAACCTTCCCTCAATGTCAACCTGATTTGCTATCCACATAAATGCTTCCTCACATTATGGAAATGTGCTTTTTCTATCAACAGAAAAGAATAAAACTCTAGGCATCTAATTAATCTTGTCTGACATTTGATTTCATACTCAGGTTAAAACATGAGGCAGGTGGGTCTGTTTTCCCCCCCCCAATATGTGCATGACCACGGGCAAATCTCTCCATTAATGTCAAGCTGCATCTGTGTGTCTGTGACTCTGCCACATGTCAGTCATTAATGCATTAGTGTTTCTTGTATTTGATTCATATGCACCAGTTTTCCTATCTGGAGAGCTTGGTAAATAGGGAACCGCAAGGCTTCAGCTATACATTACAAGCATTTCACCTTGACTCTCCCTGTAAAGGAGGAGGAACTCTGCTGTATGGGAGAAGTATTAGAAGTGGTAATTTGTAGCGTAGAGAATTTCTGAGTTGGTATGATCAAGCAGAAGACAGAAGCAAAGCTGATTTGGCTTTGACATTTTTATTGATTGAGTACTCTTGTTAAAGACTAAGAACTTTTAATAATGACTAGCTGTATTACCTGCAGTAGTTTAGACTTGTTGATGGCAGGATTGTTTTTATAAAGTACACAGAAAAATTCTACAATGCTATTTAGATGCATTATGGGTATTTTATTTTCTGAATTTCTAGTTAATGGTTTCTGCCAGAGGCAGCACGCAGCATGCGAAAATGTGGTGTTTTGACCTTGTATGCTAAAACTTGTGTAACACCATTATATTTCTACATACTTAGGTAGTACAGACATTTAAAAGGACACAGTTAAGAATTAGATCTCAGTAGTAAACTCTGCTCGTTCTTAAAAATAAAACCTGTAGTGTTTGCATGCCAAATCCCATGGTGTTGGAAATTAAATATTTGCTTATGAATTCAAAAAGCATTGGGAATCGTGACTTTTGTTTTGCTGAATAAGTGCAAAAAGTGTGTCACTGGTGAAGAATATCTGATAATATTTGTGTTTTGTAAAAGTTTAGAGCTAAACTTAAAGTTTTGATTCTAGTGTTTGTCTACAAATATGTATAAGTGTGAGTGAAGTTGGTTTTGTCCGCGTTCTGCATAAAGGACTGGATGCTGTTTGGAAAAAGTGGTGTACGACAACTTTTAGCCATAGCTGTAAAGTAGCCCATTCTGTAAAACACTTCTGAAAGGTGCCGAAGAATCCTTCAAAAAAAATTTTACTCGATCAAATAAAACTGCATACACATATGTACTTTGATGTTTATGCCAAATTGTTTATATATGAATAGTATGTTTCCAGAAATTAACAGGCAAAAATTGTAGATGTTCAATGTTCTCATTATATTTAGCACTGCATTGAGTAGATTAGTGCTTCACCCATCAGCTGCTTTTGAACAGTGACAGGTAGAATCTGATGCCAGAGGAATTAGCATTCTGATATAAAAATTTCTTCTTATTCATGATTGACTTTTGGTGACTGTGACTTTCACTCTGCTGTATTGGTGCTTGGTTTGACTGTCTTCCTGTAGTCTTGAAAGGAAGGCTCACCAGATGGAGGTAGAAGAGGGAGACACTGCCTGCTACATCAGTCTCGACTATGAGGTTCCTCCTGTCATCTTTTCTCTGGATGTTTCTTGACAGACTTTGCTTTCAAGAAGCGGAGCTAGAAACCAAGAGGAGGAGCAGTAACACAGCTGTAGTCCAACACTTATTAATTTTATCTACCTCAAAGAATGACTATTGCAGTTCTAACAGCTTTTAAGAGACTATGAAATGTAGATGTGGAGTTGGAGAAATGCCTTCCTGCTCAATATCCCCGTAGGTAAACGCAGCAGACTGTGTTAACGTATTATTTGGAATGCTTTGCATTTATGCGCTGCAGTTTATTTTCAGTTCCTTCTGGAAGGGATTAGAGTCACAGAACAATTAAAATAGGAAGAAGCTTCTGTAGATTGCCCAGCCCAACCCCCTGCTCAGTGCAGAGTATACTAACTTCAAAGCTAGATCATGTGGCTCAGGGCCTTGTCCAGGTTAAGTTCTGAATATGTTTTAAGGATAAAGGGAAATTCTACAGCTTCTCTGTGTTACATAAACTTGTAAAATACGAGCTTTAAAATTTTTTCAGTATTTTGTCACAGTATTTTTATACAAGAGAAAAAGATTATTGAGAGAACATATTCCAGAGCGCATTAAAACAGAAAAGGTGAAAACGAAAGGATTTTTTTAGGCTTCTGCACTGTTTGAAATGCATCTATCAGGAAGGTCTTTCTAAATAACTTTTTGTAGTGTTGACAAGTAGTTTTAAGGGTGCTAGTAATGTAAACTGTTTCTGTCTGTTTTTGTACAGAATGAATACGGTTGTACCAATGACAACTTCTGATTGAGTTATTTCTTGAATAATTAAATGATGCCTTATAATGAAGTAAGAGGTAGTTGTTCCATAAACCATTTTAATTTGGTTTTCAAATTCACATAGCTTAAAGGCATATATTTAACTACTTTCATAGCAGAGATTTTCTTTATATGGTACCAGCATTCTTTTCTAATAAAAGAGAATACTGGAACACTCCCTAATGAAGATTTTTTTTTTTTCAGTTCACAGGGAAATTAGTATTTAAAGGTTAAGAACAACAGGTTTTTAACTTGAGTTTTATTCCAGATAACACTGTCAGGGAGGGAAGTGGTTTTACTGTTAACTTTGAGACTTCATGAAGGATTTTAAAAACAGTGGAAGGAAGGAGACATGATAACTCTAGAGAAGTCTGTGGAAAGGAACAAGCACAAAGATGTTTTCCTGTTAGAGGTTATTATGCTGGGTCCAAAGATTTTTTTCCCCCATGCTTTGTGTCCTAATTCCTTTAGCTGTTGTTGACTTTCATTTCAGTTGGGTTCTATTCATTCCAGGTGCTGTAGAAACCTTAACCTTTCTTTTTGTTTGGAGACCAAATTAAGAAAGACTCAGAGAAATGGACATGGCTAGACCTGTGTTGGATTCCAAGCATGCTGCTGTTCATAGGGGTTCATTTGAGACTTCTGTAACATAAGTCTCCATTGCTGCCCTCTTTCCTTATTTAACCTCTAAGCAATAAATTGTGTTCTTGCCAGAAATGCACCAAGTAATGAGATGACACATGCTGGTCATTTCCAGGGGATTAAAGTTCATATTTTCACAGAATTCTAGAGTTTATAGTCGCAGTGAAAACATCTTGCTAGTAATCACTGCACAGTGAGAAGGTTATGGGTTATTCTGTATTTAAATTAATTGCCATGCCAAACTTCTAATTAGGAGTTGGTGTATTATAGCTAAGATTTCACGAATGACTAAAATAAATTTGAATCTTCTTTCTCTGTTTCACGAATCTGAACAGGCTCTCTAGAATCAACACCTGAGAATCTAGATTCCAGGTGCAATTCTTATGCTGCTTAAAATTATTAGTGGTTTTTTTTGAAGTTAGTTAAAATATTGAAAAGGAGTTCTTTGTTCTTTAGTTACTACTGGTTTTGCTACAAGTATGCTGATTTGATCTTATCAGGCATAAAATGTAGACTAGGTAGCGTGCTTCTGCATTTAGTCGTGTAGCTCCTAGTATTGTTTGAATCTGGGTGGACATGCATATGGGCACATAAGTGCCAGTTTTAAGAAATGTCAGTTCAAAGCAAGACAAAAGTAAGTAGTTTTAAAAACCCAACTTTACACTTGCAGATCAATAGAATTGTGAATATAGCATCTGGTGTACATAAAAAGTATCTGTGAACATCGCCCCAGAGCTAGCATATTTGACTCGGGCTAGCAGGGAAATAAAGAGAAACCCTCTAAATGTAGATCCTCCTTTTTTCATTCTCAGTCTCATTATCTGACACTAACAGAACTCAGCACACTACTTTTAGCCTTCCTTTTTTCAGCATTAACATACTATTTACCATCCACCTCACTCTACTAGTTATCACTGTTGGGTAGAGTATTGCGTTCTGTTGGGAGGAGGGCATTTCGAACACCAGCTAATGCTGCTGCAACTTGAAGCTTCAGATTCTGACTAATTTTTACAGTGTTTTTTTTATGCCATAGAGTGTTATTTGTAGTAAAAGTGAAATTTATCCCTGCGTGGGAGAAATAGAGTAGGCAATATATGGTGGTCTGCAGTTCCATTTTACTGTACTATAGCAAGGTGACCCAGTTGGTGGATGAGGGAAAGCCTGTGGATGTTGTCTCCCTAGATGTTAGTAAAGCCTTCGACACTGATTCACACAGCATTGTCCTCAAGACATTGGGTACTCATGGCTTGGATATCTGTACTCTTCACTAGGTGAAAAACTGACTGGATGGCCAGGGCCAAAGAGTCGTGGTAAATCCAATTGGCAGCTGATCTTAAGTGGTGTTCCCCACGGCTCAGTGTGGGACCGTTACTGTTTAATATCTTTGTCAATGATGTGGATGAGAGGATCAAGTGCTCCCTCAGTAACTTTGCAGATGACATCAAGTTGAGTGGAAGTGTTGATCAGTCTCAGGGTAGAAAAGCTCTACAGAGGGATCTGGCCAGGCTTGAATCAATGGGTTGAGGCCAGCTGTATGAGGTTCTTGGTTGCGAAGTGTCAGATCTTGCACTTAAGCCATAACAACCCCATGCAATGCTACAAGAAGAGTGGTTGGAAGGCTGTCTGATGGAAGAGGACCTGGGGTTGTTGGTTGACAGCCAGCTGAACATGAACCAGCAGTGTGCCCAGGTGGCCAAGAAGACCAACAGCATCCCGGCTTATGGCAGAAATAGCTTGGCCAGCAGGACTAGGGAAGTGATTCTGCTGAGCACAGTCAGTACTGGTGAAGCTGCACCTTGAGAGCTGTGTTCAGTTTTGGGCCCTTTACTGTAAGAAAGACATTGAGGTGATGGAATGTGCCCAGAGAAGAGCAATGAAGTTGATGAAGGATCTGGAGCATGTCTTATGAGGAGCAGCTGAGGGAATTGGAGTTGTTTAGTCTGGAGAAAAGGCAGCCGAGGGGAGACATCATTGCTCTCTACAACTGCCCAAAAGGAGGTTGCAGCAAGGTAAGTGTTGGTCTCTTCTCCCGAGTAACAAGCGATGGGACAAGAGGACATGGCCTCATGCTGTGCCAGGGGAGGTGTAGATTGGATATCAGGAAATACTACTTTATTGAAAGGGTTATCGGGCAATGGAACAGGCTGTTAAGGAAGTGCTTAGTTATAATCCTTGGAGGTATTTAAAAGACTTGGAGATGTAGTGCTTGGGGACATGGTTTAGTGGTGGGACTCGGCAGTCATAAATTTACAGTTGAACTTTTTAATCTCAAAAGTCTTTTCCAACCTAAATGATAGTGTGATTTTATTCCTTTGGTTTCCTTTGTGCAATGGAGGCCTCAGGTTTTTGGTGCTTGGGGGAAAAGGGGACTTTGGCTGGAGGAAACTTGCATGTTGAAGGCTGTTATTGGCAGAAATACATGATTTTTCTGAGCATTGTCAACAACAGTTCCACATTTTTTTGGCTATAATTACCTTATATTACAATATTTTAAATTAATTTCTCTGTTATAATATTGTGCTACATCAGAGGCACTGTATTTGAAACATGGAGAAACTGCTGCAAATTAAATGCTGTAAGGGAGAAACAGAATTGTAATCCTGGTCTAGATGTTCTCCCTTTCAAGAAAGATGTGTCTCAGTTTTAAAGAAGAACAGTAGCAGCGGGATTGTGAGAAGGTAATATAGGAGGGACACTGGTGAAACCAGCAAGTGGAAGTTACAGAATTGAGTAATTTAACTGATGTTTCATTGCATGGTTAGAAGCCCACCAGATTCTGATGAGCAGAATGCAATCTTGGCCTTGTGCTAAGTCAGCATCTTCACAATTCAAGCTAACAGGAATAGAGTTTCTAGATGGCTTAGTTGGAAAGAAAAAATGAGCTGCATGCTAACTATGCAGTGATGCTGAGCTTACAGGCACTCTGTCTTATATGGATGCTGATTTTAGTGTGACGTTGTGGGCAACAGTACAGCAGTCAGTTATCAGGTCAGTTTTGCTCTCTTAACTATAAATGCAGAATTAGGCACCGCAGTATCCTACTGTGGAGAAGAATAAAATAATACTAGTAGGTTGTGGCAGGCAGGCTGCAAGCATGAAAGTCTCCACATTTGCAGCATGCATCTCTCAGGTGGCAGAGGGTTGTCGGAACAAGGCAGTGAAAATGAGGTCTTTTTTTGTGTTTGTTTCTGGTTTGTTTTCTTACAATTCCAGTGACTTTCCCTTTCCTTTCCCTTCATAGTTAGAACCTATGAATTTGTTTTCCAGCACATCATTGTCTAGGGGCTATATTCTTAGTTTTTCATATTAGCATTGGGTCTTAAGAACATAGTGAAGCTGTCCTGATGGCCGAAAAAGAGGTTTTGTAAGAGAATCTCTCCCCTCCTAGTTGTGTAAGGGAGAGGTTTCAGGGATAATTGAGTAAGGAGACTTAGGGAACTGTGGAGAGAGAGAAGATAACAGACAATTCTGGGAAAAGAAAGAGAATAGAAAACACAGGGTGGAAAACCCTGCAGAGCAGAAGAGTGAGAAATTGTTGAGAACATAGGCAGAGAGAAGCAAAAGGAAGAACAAATGCATAGGGATGTGGAACATACAGAAGTATTTATCTCATGAAAAATGAAAATGAAAGAGAACCATAAAAAAAATCAATATATTTAGTTGATTTAATGTAGCTATTTACAACATATTGCAACTAAAGAAGTTAATTTATAAAGAGTGTTATTGGGGGATGATGTCTGGTGATGCAAGCATTTTTCACTCTAGCAGGTAAATTTCCCTCTATAAAGGATGTCAAGTGAATTTTTTAAGTTTTTGTATGCATATCAGCCATAAGTAGGCATTGCGTTGTTTCTTTCTATGTGATAGGATTATGTAATAGTTTACACAGATAGTTTGCCCTAAAAAATTTGTCAAAATTAGGAAACTTTTAAAAAATTTTCCACACCCTTCTCAGTCTGGGCAACCCTCTGTGTTTTCAATTGAGCATAAAATGAAAATAATTTGTTTAGTTACTTAGTTGGTGTTATCTGGCCTGTCAATAATGGCAAACCTGTGTTGGTGAGAAGTTTGAGGCTAGTGTGTTGCTTTTCTTTCTGGTGCCCTCTGGAAGCAATAGTCATAAAAACCAAATGAACAAATAAAAAACCTAACATAGTTATCTTAAAAGTCCACTTCGCAAGCAGGCTGAATGTACAAAACAAATAATAGATATTTCAAAATAGGCTGGTAGTTCTGTATATATGATTATGTGGGCTGTCACTATCATTATAGAAGAGATGAGAGAGAGGTATGCTATTGAATGTAAGCTATTATTTTCCTGTAATCATATCTATTTTAATGAAATATAACATGTATTTATGTTATTAAAATAAACTGAATTGCTACAGCTATGGAAGATCGATATATTTACTTCAGATGGTTGAGTTCTTCAGGCAAATGTGGGAAAATGCTTTCATCTTGCATATTGTCACTTCATCAGTGAAAAATATTTCTACGGTGTGTGTAAGTTTAGTGGTTGAAACATGATTTTGGATCTTATCTGAGTTACTGTATAATGTAACTTGTTGTTTTTTCCATTTCTTTGTAGCTTTGTAGGGCAATCTGTGATTGGACTCATACTTTTCGTATAAATCGGTGTTATATATAGCCTTTTATGGGAACATTTATATGGAATGAATAATTTAAAATAAAATTCTGCCCTTTGCAGAAAGAGGCAGAATTACATTTTGAGTTTAAATGTTTATTAAAAACATAGTGGAATTTCAGTGGCTCATTAGTTTTGCCGCAAATCCGTAACATAATATAGTTTAAGGCGAGGAGGAACCATTAGATCATGACATCTCCTCTGATCTTTGGAGCATAGATCAAGAAATGCTGCTGAATGAAGAACAAGTGACACCAAACCTATGCACTTCATAGGAGAGGAGTGCTCAGGAGTTACAGTGTGTGAATTCAGATGGCACTAATTCTGTTTTGAATACACACTGACAGTGTAGGTAACTGTTTGAGAAACACAGTAAATTATCCTGCTTCTAGGATTTGTCTACGAATAAATTTACTGCAGACCAGGTTAAGGTGTGAATTTACATTTTACTGGCAGTTCTGTACTAACTGCCAAGAGGAGGTTCTTGAAAGGCTCTGCATATGGAAAAGTTGTGCTGGTGCTTGTAAAGCAGAGCAAACGGCCCAGCTTAAAGCTTTTAAAACTGCACTATGAAAACTATTTATGCAATCTTTATAAGCTTTATACTTTAATTTCATTTTCTTGGGATTTTTCTGATGTATCTTGTGTAATATTTTAAGTGGGTTTAAAGTTCTGATTTCATTATGCTATGTGTTTATGATACTCCATTTCACTCTTACTGTCTTCTGCAGTATATTCAAGGATATCTCTTGAGTTGGTCAAAAGATGATTATTATTATAATAGATTTCTCCCCCTCCCCTGCATCTGTTACTGGGTGGCTTGCAGTAGCTATTCCTGATGCTGACATCTTACTAACATGAAGATACAACAATAAAAACTCAAGAGACAGTGTAAAAGATGTACACACACAGACAAGTATTTGTTGCTGTTGGTGCGAATTACACTGCCACAGCTGTTAAAAGTTATATGAGCATGCATAAATAGGGCAGTTATTGTGACTGTTTAATTTTTTCTTTTCTTTTCTTTTTTTTTTTTTTTTTTTTGTGTTTAACCTTCAGTGATTCTTTTCCCTTCTGTATTATTATACAGTCCAGTTCTCATCTCTTGAATTCAAGTGCTGCTGCTTAGGGCTGTAATAGGCACTCTTAACACTGATTTATTATTACTTTGCACCAGTACATTTCTGAAGAGTGAATTAATGAGTAAAACAGAAGCTAGGCAATGTCCTTCATTTATTTTCACAGAAGATCTCAAAGCAAGAATATTAACTATGCTACATCATCTACCTCCTTTGTTCCTGAATTGTTAATAGAGCCCAGACATTTTGCCCCTTAATACTATCTTAATACCAATCTGTATGTTTTAGATTGTGTATATTTTTAATAGACTCTAACTCTAACCTTTTTTCCTTTTATTTTTTTTTTAATTCTAAGACACTTTCAAAATTTGTGTTAGTTAGATCTCCAGTCCCTTTCCTTCACGTAGTTGCTGCATCGTGGGCGTAGTCTTGTTGTGTGTTTCATTGCTGGTAAAGGAAGCATTTTTTTTTCTTTTTTATGTAATTGAAATATTTCTTTATTCTGTTCCTATTAAAAGTATGCTGGGTGCAGGATGATGATATAGGTGAAGCAGAAGACCCATTAGGGGTCACTGTAAATTCTGGTTTCTCATGTCTAGAGAAATAGCTTTTAATTATCCTGGCTTATCGAGTATTTGCAACTGAACTCCTGCTTTCTGAATACTTTTTCGATGTTAACAGTAATCTAAGAAGCGAATGGTGATTTGTTGGTGTTACTCCAGATTTCAGATATTTTAGTCGCATTGTTCTAGTTAAGACAGAATTCTATATTCCTGTATAAAATGTTTATAACTTTAGTAGTATGCCCTTGGAATAAGCAAAACATTGTGTGTTGCTTTTTGTTGTCAGTCTGTTCATTGTGAGCTTTTAATTCAATCTAATAAGGTTATCAAGGTTAATTTTTAAATATTTTAACTTTTTAATATATATATTAAAAGAAAGAATTTTCTCATTCAAAGCCAGATGTATTTTTATTTCTTTAAATATTGTGATGATACATGTATAAAAATATATCTTTTAAGGTTAAAAATGTTAAGTAGGTGAGCCAAGCTGAAAAGATCTCAGATAACGAGTCAAATAATTTGATTTGCTTATTACCTCCACACTTACTGTGTGTACTTAGTTTTCATCAGCAGATTTCAGAGCATATTACAAAAGAAGATGTGTTTCCTTATTTTGTGGAGGGTAGGTTGATCTGCCTTATTGGTTAATGCAGCACCTTTTTTTTTTCAGAATACGCACATGTAACATCTGAGAATGCCTTAGAAGCTCTTGAAGGCTGTCAGTAATGGTGAAAAGAGATTTTCTTGTCTTCTGCAAGCATTCTTGTACAATACCTGTTTATGTGATTGGATATGACTCTTCTCTAAGTCTTTCCCTTCTTACCTAAAGCAGAAATTAAATGGAGAAAATTAAGATTTCAGTTTTTGTGAATGTCGCATTTCCAAAAGTTCAGGTATTGGAGCTGAATAAATCCACATGGATGTAATGCTTGGTTTCTAATTTAGCATTTTACATACATGGATTTGAGGCAACAAAAAAGGCTTATTTCAGCTTTCTTTTTGGTAACTGGCAGAGCTTGACAGTACTGTAATAAAGGAACTGTAGAGTGATATGTATCTCAGTGTTGTGAAGGTCGCAGTGTTGACCTATTACACTAATTACAACATTCAATATTCTAAGTCCGTCATGTTTTGGAGTTTCAAAGCAGTTTTCATTACATTTTGCCTGTTCTTTTTTCCCGATTTTCTTAGGTGTTTTATTTAATAGAGAGTTAAGCTAGCATGCTTTACACTTAAACACTTTACACTTTTTATGTTAATAGCAGGATCATTCAGGGCTGTCTTGGGATCTAGGTATTCCTTGGAAGACGGAGGATCATATTAGGTCAATTACAGGGATTGGCAAGAGTCACCAATGCACCAAACCCCTTACATCGTCTTACGGTGTAGTTGTGTCACAAACTATATGAGGAGACTCTCTTGGGTGTACCTAGCAGTGGGATTTTGGAGGAGAGGCTCCATCCCTGCCTTTGGCTGTGCTTACAGGCTTAGCTTTAGGTTACTCTGTGCTCTTCACAGTCTTCTTGGGAGGCCATGTGTTTTGCTGTAGTTAGGTCTAATGGCCTCAAAATAACACGTGTAGTATGGTATTTACAGTGTGAGTGAAAAGTTGTGATGATCCAGAACTATCTTTAGTTTGGATCGAAATTGGCAGTGAGTTGAGGGATTGATTGCCAACATTATCAGCATTGGTACACATGCAAAGCTTTGGTTTAACAGGAGTTGGAAATTGATTAGTGAGGGTGGAAAGAGGTTATAATATACCCTGTAGGCACAGGTGGGACTTGAAGGGTAATTTTAGGATGTGATGAGGCAACCAAGAAATTAAGAGCAGGACAATTTTAATCGTTCCTTTCTCAAGTCTCCAGTTCAGCAGTAGTATGTACTTGTTTATTATTTCTATTTTTCAGTATTTTAACTTCATGTATTCCACAGCAAAAGAGGTTGCAGTTGGCAGGCGGCTACAATATTTTAGAAAAAAGAGGACTGGATTTCTAGTCTTCTATCTGGCAAAGTCTTGTAGAATTTGAACAAAAACTCTATACTTGCCATCTAAATCTGTTGGATGATTTATTATAAGAATTATTTATTTAATTTGGACAATACTGTGGAAGAACTCGGTATACTTTTCCAATATATCCAGTATATGTTCTTCTAGCTGATATTGCTGTTACCTTCCATCAAAGTTGATAGAATGTGTATGTCCAGACAGTTCTGGATAGCTCTTCTTGAAAATGACTAGGAAACAAATCAATTGAGTGAGAGCGTGTTTGTGTATACACACACTCGTTCTTAAATTTATCTCCAAAATTAAAGGCAGCCATTTATAATAGTTTTGTCTTTTACACTTCTCATTCATCAAGCTGTTTAGGGAAAGGTTATGCAATGTAAACTTTCTCAAAGCAACTTTTATTTGGCATTTGTAGAATTTTAAAAAATCCTCTCAGCAAACCCTGCACCGCGTGGTTTAGTATGCTTATCTGCTCTGTGTAGGTTGGAGTGATCTGGGGAGGTAGCAGAAAAAAATTAGTTTAATTTTTATTTTAATTGAACAAAATGCATCGGTTATAAAACTCCTTGTGCAAATAATCTTATGCTTAAGTATGTTTTTACCAGTCTCATTTAAACTATCATGCTCAGTAAAACTGCCTTGTAATGCAACTACAGTAACTTACTAATTTGCCACTAATTTTTTATTAACCTAATGGGAGGAAGTTCTAATAAAATCATGTGGGCTGATATTAATGATTTGCTATGGCTTTGGTACTTGGAGTATATTAAGTTTGTTGTGCTCACTTTCTGGTGCACAACTTGCTTGAGGGTGTTTTTTCTGATTTCCCAAATATGGACAGACAAAACCAGTCACTTCTTTGGAAGTAAGTTCTGGAAAAGTATAGTTAAACTACTCATAGTTGGTCTTAATTGTAGAGAGACCTATGCTAGAATAGTATTGTGGTTTAGAAAGGTTTTATTCCTGATCTACTTCAGAATAAAATCTTTGTTATTTTTACTCTGTCTGAAAGTATTTAAGCGAGGAAGAAAACAGTGAACAAACTGCTACATCCTCTTGCACGTTTCTTTTCTGCAGAAATAATCTAAAATTCTTGCTGTTATGAGCACTTGTATTGACTTAAAAAGGGACAGAGATAGATGTTTATTGAAACTGCTCAAAAGACAGGAATACCTGCAATGCAGTTAACATAAATAAAGAATGATGGTTTGCAATGAGACTGGTTATGAAACAGTTTTGGCCTAACTGGTTTTGGGTTTGTGTTTTTCTCTCATGAAGTAGTTTGTATGTCTGGGCATATAGCCCACAAGTCGCTGCCGTGCTTCCAAAAAATGATTGTAGTGAATGTTCTAAAAGCTGAACATTTGATGTCTTTACCATATGAATCTTATTATATTTTATGTGAAGTTTTCATAACAAATAAAGATTTTCTTAGTTGTGGCAGCCGTAATGGAGAAGCAGCTTAATTATTGATAATTTACAAGGGTGGTACACTGGCTAGATTTCACCCATGTAAGTCTGCTGCTGCCTTAGCAACAGCTACAGTGTATCATTTAGTGCTTAGACTGTTTGTGGACTACACAATATCATAATTATAGAAAGAAATGTACAGATGTAGGGGCTTGAATATAAATGAGTTGTGCCTCATATGGTCTTGAATTTTTAGAAGGAATATAAGTGATGTGTGTGTGTCTATCTCTGAAGTTTCTTGTCCTCTAGTGTTGTCTGTGGTATAAGGGAACAGTTGAATATTGTTTAGGAGTGCTATGCTACAACATAGAAAAAAGGAGTATGGAAACAGATATAAGCAAGAAACCTGTATTATTAATTTTGGGTAGCAAGGCAGTACTTCAGAACCAAGCAGGCTGACTCTGTGTAAACAGAGCAGCAGATGCTTTTGGCCCAGGAGAAGCCTAGAAGCTAAAACGACAAGGTTGAAAGTGTAGAGAACAAAACATTGCTCACAATAGTAGAACAACTTCTGAAAAAACCCCACCAAACAACATACAAGATTCTGGTTAGCTTTATCTCCTATTTATGATGTAGCAGAAATCTCTGTCTAGCAGTATTCTTCATAAAAATTGAAAGTGTGTCAAGAATTACACTATTAAGTGACTGGTTATTTACATTTGTTTACTTTTTTTGTTTGCTTTCTCACTCTGCATTTGACTTCTGTGTTTCATTGTGTGTAATATTATTATTTTGTGCCATGTTTTTAATGATTGTTGCTAAATACAGATGATGTAGTGGGGAACTTTGAATAAGTACGGATGTACAAAAACTTGCAAATACATCTAAGGAAGATCATTCACTCTCCATCTTCGCCTTCCTTTTCCATGTGCATTTGAATGAAGGATTAGTCTGTACACATTTATTCTGTTTATTATTGCACTTAGTTCACCTCTCTTTTCTGTAAGAACAGAGCTTTACTAACAAGCTTGACTTCTCAGCAGAACAGCATTGCTGAGCCGCTTGGACCCTCATAAGTCTATGGGGCCGGATGGGATCCATCCTAGGGTGCTGAGAGAGCTGGCGGATGAGCTTGCTAAGCCGCTCTCCATCATCTTTCAGCAGTCCTGGCTCTCTGGAGAGGTCCTGGAAGACTGGAAGTTGGCCAATGTGACGCCCATCCATAAGAAGGGCCGTAAGGATGATCCAGGTAATTACAGACCTGTCAGCCTCACCTCGGTCTCAGGTAAAATCATGGAGAAGATAATCCTGGGTGAAATCATGCACCACCTGCAGAACGGTCAAGAAATCAGGTCCAGCCAACATGGATTTAGGAGGGGTAGGTCCTGCCTGACCAACCTGATCTCCTTTTACAACCATGTGACTCGCCTGGTGGATGAGAGGAAGGCTGTGGATGTGGTATACCTGGACTTTAGTAAGGACTTTGACACTGTCCCCCACAGTAGACTCCTAGGGAAGCTGGCAGCCCATGGCCTAGATGGGAGCACTTTGTGCTGGGTTAGGAATTGGCTGGATGGCCGAGCCCAAAGAGTGATGGTGAATGGTGTTTCATCCAGTTGGCGGCCGGTCACCAGTGGTGTCCCCCAGGGATCGGTATTGGGTCCCGTCCTGTTTAATATCTTTATTGACGATTTGGATGAGGGGATTGAGTCCATCATCAGCAAATTTGCAGATGATACCAAGCTGGGAGAAAGGGTTGATCTGTTAGAGGGCAGGATGGCCCTACAGAGGGACCTGGACAGATTGGAGAGCTGGGCCGATTCTAATGGGATGATGTTTAATAAGTCCAAATGTCGGGTACTTCATTTTGGACACAACAATCCCATGCAGAGCTACAGACTGGGGACAGAGTGGCTGGAGAGTAGTCAGGCAGAAAAGGACCTGGGAGTGCTGGTGGACAGGAAGCTCAACATGAGCCAGCAGTGTGCCCAGGTGGCCAAGAAGGCCAACGGCATTCTGGCCTGCATCAGGAATAGTGTAGTAAGCAGGACCAGAGAAGTTATCATCCCCCTGTACTCGGCACTGGTCAGGCCTCATCTTGAATACTGTGTACAGTTCTGGGCCCCCCAGTTTGGGAAAGATGTTAGGATACTGGAATGTGTTCAGAGGAGGGCAATGAAGATGGTGAAGGGGCTGGAGCACAAGCCCTATGAGGAGCGACTGAGGGAATTGGGGCTGTTTAGCCTGGAGAAGAGGAGGCTCAGGGGAGACCTCATTGCTCTCTACAACTACCTAAAAGGAGGTTGTAGTCAGGCAGGGGTTGGTCTCTTCTCTCAGGTGACCAGTGGTAGAACCAGAGGGCATGGACTTAAGCTTCGTCAGGGAAAGTTTAGACTTGATGTGAGGAAAAAATTCTTCACTGAAAGGGTGATTGGCCATTGGAATGGGCTGCCCAGGAAGGTGGTGGAGTCACCTACCCTGGAGGTGTTTAAAGGGAGACTGGATGAGGCACTGAGTGCCATGGTCTAGATGATGGTTGGTGTTAGTGTTAGGTTATAGGTTGGACTTGATGATCTCAGAGGTCCTTTCCAACCTTATGATACTGTGATACTGTGACTTGATGATCTCAGAGGTCCTTTCCAACCTTGTGATACTGTGATACTGTGATTTATCAGGAAGAATAACAAGAAACTTGAAATACATCTAAGAAGTCTCAAAATACTCACGCATCAGTTCACGTAAGTCCTCATTTGAGCTTCTTTATGCACGTGGGTGGAATGATGTATTATTAGTTATGTTTTGTTCTCTTCGAAAGGTAGCAATTTAGTGCACTACTGTACTCAGATGTCATTGTAGAGGAACCAGAGGTTAAAACGGATGTCATGAGTTGGAAAGGAAATAGACTGATGTTTTCAATGCCAAGTTGGTTATAGAAGATTCTAAAGAGTTGACGTAAAAGGAAAGTAATGACTCTTAAGGTACTACTTTGTGATCTGCTGCTCCAGTTATAATGGGTTCAGCAGTGCTTTAGTACTCTGTTAAGCACAGCCAAGACATCTGTAGAGACTTGACATGGCAAAAAGGCTTAGAAGTAATATAAAGGCTGTACTGTGCCCACTTCCTTAAGTAGAATGTAACAGAAAAAGGAATTTATTATTTAAATGTTTATGAAAAGAACAAGAAATTTTAATGTGTGAATGTGCGGAAAAAAAAGAAGAAAGCCTGATTGAATCGTGGGGAAAGCTGGCGCTTGCGAAGCTAGTGGTGGCTTTTTATTGCTTCTTAAATTAAGTCAGGAAGAAGGCTTTCTTTTCCATTAAATAGTATGGTTAGTCCTGCAATAACTGTCTGAGTGTCTTTAGGTCTCATGTTCATTTTCATGAGCTGCTTGTTTATTTGTAGGAAGTATTATTAAAATGAATGACAGGCTTTGCTCGCTAAGATGTGGGGGGCAACTCACTAAAAAGTGGAGTTTGAGGAGTCATGCAGATGATTTGGGAATTTCATTTTTAAATTCTATCCTAAGCATTAAGACTCAAAGTTCTGGGTTTTGGGTTTTACTGTCGCAGTGGTTAGTTGTCCCATGTCAGTTAGATAAAAAACAATATTTTTCTTCCTCTTTTTGCTTCTTGGTAAACCAAGGATAATTGTCAAATAACACCTCTGACATTGTATGAGTGTTATTAACTGTATAGGTTGTTTTGAACGTATTTTTTGTGCTATGTGTAAATGATAGTTTTGCTGTATTGTATATTCCCTCCAAATCTATGAAATTTAATGAGAAATCTGGATTTAGCTTTTGGTTTGTAATGCCTAATGAGTTGCTTACAGCCTGCATTATAAACTGGGAATATCTTTTGTCTGCTTAAACTCCTAAATTCAACATTAGCCCTATTTTTGTTTCTACCACTGCACAAACTGCAGTCTAAATAAAGGCTTGTGTGCTTGAAAGGTTGTCTCCTTTTTTGGGGGTTATCAAGGATATCCTTACCTCTCTTATGTTCTTAGGGAGCATTTACATTTGTGTTGTAGTTTGAATTAGGAATATACCTCTGAAATGAACTTTGGATTTGGCTGGATTTGTGCACCTCAGTTCATGTTGCAAAACCATCCTGGAGCTTGCAAATTGGATTCTTTTTGGATGAAACTAAAGTGGGAGATGCGTCGCAGGGGTTGCATCGCCCTCCGATACCAATGGGTGTCCAGTGTCCATCAGACTGCATTGCAGTTACTTTAAAGGCAAGTCTCAGCGTGGGCAATGGCTCAGCTCTGCTGTTCTGCTCTGCAGGGCCTTCCCCTCACACAGCACTGTTTCTGTTTGAAACCCTTACAGCTATGATGATGCCACATGCAGGACTATGGCAGCTGTTTGTAGCAGTTACTGCATTGTGACGTCCATGCTCCTTTTGTCAATTAGTGACTGCTGCAACAGAACATAACAGTGTTTATTTTCATCCAGTCATTGTTCTGTATTTATATTGGTTCGTATTTTTCATTAAGAAGAGGGATTAGACAGTAAAACTGACTGCGTGAGTGAGAGCACTGTGCATCACTAAGAGTAACAAAGTATCAGACTCATTGAAAAACTTTTAATTCCTGAATTAACCTGACGGAAGAAGGCTTGAAATTTTCATTTTAATGCATTCCAGAGTGTATCTAAGAAGCTTTCCTTGATATTCTAGTATTTGATTAACATACATACTGCTAACTCAAAAGAAAGCTTATGTAAATCTGTGTGTGTAGAAAAACTACAGTTGTACTCTGTAAGAGATGAATTTTGTTTCTTTTAATTAAAAAGAATAATACTTATTGGCAGATTGAATGGATTAACAACTATTTTGGTTTACCTGGAAATCCTAACTTAAAAAAAAAAATCCCTTGCGTTATTAAAGTTACCTTTTCAAAATCTCTAGTGTGAGTTGTAGAAAATAGAGTTGTTTGCTAACCAACTCCATAGCCCTTATTAAGCTTTTTCCATTCTGTAAAGGCAATAGCTCTGAAATACAGAAGAGATTGCATTAAATCCTTGGCTGGCAATTTTGTGTGGGATTGAGTATTGAAATGCAGCAAAGCAAATAATGAAGGCATATGTTTACCTATAATTCTTTTTACCTTGGGAGAAGGATTAAATAGGAACAGTTTGGTTGTTGTCAAATTCTTAACAGTTGCTTTCAAGCATGAAACAGTCCCCGGGCTCTCCGAGGATTTACTTAGCAGTTTGACTAGAGAGGTCTTTACTGCTAATGGAACTGAGATGGCAGGCTTAAGCAATGGGGTACTTTATAGCCTCTTTAGCCACTTGAGAAGATGTAACATCAAATAGCTGAAATCGTCTTGGTCTCCGTTGGTGTTTGTGAAGTTGCACAATGATTGGTGAATAAATAATTCAGAGTTGTATGAACGTCTTGATGGCAGAGCATCGCAAGTATCTAAAAGCTTGATTCACAGAAGGCTTAGTACCAGGAGACGTTCTGCAGTTTTTGCATGAGCTTTGCCCAAGGGAACGTTTACTGATGATTCAAAAAAAAAAAATAAAAATCTGTTGAGATTGACTGAGGTTTGTACAGAGGTATTTAAGATTCAGAAACAATCTTCATGAAAAGGAATATGTTATCTTTGTGGTGATGACTTACAATTATTGAATTATTTCATAGTTTTAAATATTAAAAATGTTGAAATTTCTTAGCATTTGAGATTTTTATTCCATTCCTTTACTGTATGATGATTTTTGATAAATAGTATTTAAATAGATCTTTACTAAACATTTAGGAAATGTGTATGGACAATCTAGGGCTGTGAATTAATCCTGAACTCTGCCTTTAAATCAGATTTGCAGTTTTGTTTTGAGCACTGTTTTCTTTGAGTGTTTTTGGTTTTGTTTAAGATCTACTTCATGTGTCAGGTGGATTCTTTCATTGAAAGGAGGAGGCGGCAGAAAGCCTGCTAGCACTGAAAGAATGTTAGCCTTACATATTGTAGGATTTCCTTTTTTTATGAAAGTGGGACAACATTTTTTATGATTGATTTCAATTTAAAGAAGTATAAAACCTTGCCCTCTCATACTCTTCTTCACTCCTTTAAATTTCTTGTTAAACCTGCTAATGAGACATCTAGTATTTAGAAGCTTAACTACAGGGATCAAAATGTAATGTGAGAAACTATTCTGGTTGAATACTCACAAACTTAAGATAATTTTCAGTGCTTTGAAAAGGTTCTTGCCTGCTCAGTTAATTTCTACTCATGATAGTTGCTGTGTCAGTACTGAACTCTTAAATTTATGTTTTCTTGATCTTTCTTCTGAAGGCTATTAAGTCTCTGCTGTGACTTATCTGTAAGAAGGTCCAAGAGTGAATAGATTAATTTATAGATTTGTACATTTTAATCTTCTGTGGCGCCTACACAGGCTATCCTATTATATCTTGCACTTTTTTGGACCTGTATCTGGAAAAGTATTGATACAGAGAGTCCATCTGATGGATAATAAGCCACATCCTGAGGTAAGCGGTTTCAGTGATAAATTACTGTCACTTGGAGAATTTAAATGATTGCCAATTTCTAATAGGAATTTGTCTGTGCTTCAAGGTTCTGCTCTGTTGTATATAATTTTTTATTAGATGAAGTTGTTACCTGTTATCAGAAATTTTATTGTTCTTTGAATTATTCGGCTGATGAGCAAATCACCTCTTAAATTTTTCTGAAGCAAATAATTATTTGGACTTCATAGGTTCTTTATCAAATGGCAGTTTTTCAGACCTTCATTAATTCTTACAATTCGCCTAGTGATTGTTTTCTTATGCCAAAAATGTCAGTAGTATGCTGAAATATCCTAGTTTATCTAGTAAAAAACAAGTATTTTATTGGTGAATATTTTAATTGTAATATCAGCAGGAGAAAGTTTTTGACATTGGCTTCATGTTTTCGGTCCTTTAGGTTGTTATTTCCTTTGGGTTATATTCCTGGCCCCCTCCGCCTAAAGGTTAAGGTTCTGAGACTTCAGAAGCTGAAGTTCCTGTCTGGCAAAAAAGTTCAACTAATGCGACTACTAATGATGATATCATGAAAGCTAGTACCCTATATCTGCCATTGGTCCCTTCAGATAATTGATACATACTACCTCACCTTATGTATTGCTTTTAGTCTGCAGCGGGGCCAGGATTACTCGGATTAGGTTCCTTTGTGGGTAAAAAGAATATGCACTCTAATTTGGTCTTGTTTTGCTGCCTTATGCAAAAATTTGTATGTGGACTTCAATGACAAATAGAAAGCATTTTGAAGTCTACTGCCAGGATAAGAGGATACTGCTATCTTGAGCGTAACTTGCCTCCAAGAAGGCTGAAGCAAAAGCAGAACATGTAGCAATTGAAAACATTTTGCTTGTTTCTAATAAAGAATCGTATTAATCTGGGACATGTTACAGAACATCCAAAAGTCATCCTCAGAAGGGTTTCAGATAATGTCTCAAATGTCCAACTAGACACGCAGCCTGTGCTGTAAGGGTTCAGTTGAAATGGTACATGAATTCACAGTTCCCATGGGAGAATGGGAAAAGGCGTGCATCTCCCACAGTCTTTGAAAAGTTTACGACCCATTGGTAGCTTTTAGTCACTTTCCTGCTTTTTCCTTTGTTTTTTTTTTGTTGTTGTTCAGGACTTCCTTCGATTAACAATCCATTTAGCGGTCTCTCGCAGTGGAAATAAGGGCACTTCTGTTCAGGTCAGCAGATCTGGTCCTGGAGTATTTTTACGTTTACTTGCCTTTAAAAAATGAGTACCCCTTCAGGAACTTCCTTTGCTAAACTCTGAAGTGTTTTTGGGAACCTAAAGTGTAGTCACCTCCTGTTATCTGTGAAATCACGTACTTAACAATTCTGGTCATGTTTTCAGGTATAGCCAGCTTCTACAAACTTCTCATTTAAAATAAAGGCAGGGCCATTTTCCAGGTCAAGCACTCTTTTTCCTCAACTGTGAAGCAGGCACAAAACTTCTAACATCAAGGATGTGAAATGGGACAGGTCTGTTCCACTTGAATCTTCTGGGAACCAGTGCAGTAAGGTGTTTTGTAACTATTTGCTAGTTCCACATCAGAGTTTTTGGGATAAATTCCTTGTGGATTAGAGAGGTTTGGTGAATCTTGGAGTCAAACAGAAAGTAGAGTCATTTCTCAGATGGCTGATCTTCACCTGTAAGTTTATAGACAAGATACAATTTCATCAATTCAGTCATATAGTCTTGCAGAAGGGTAAATGATCAGATTGTTAGTACTGATGAAATAACTGTATTAATATTAAGAAGATGTTGGCAAAAGATAATGTTTCAGCTGCTACAAGAGTACCTGTATAGTAGAGAATTTATTTTCTTAAAGAAATGTGGATTTCTGGAATCTTAATCTTACAAGAGCAGCACTCTAGGTCTTCAGATTCGGCAGCTTAGTGTTCTGATTGGTACAAACCCCTGATGTTTAGTATCTACCTCTCCACAGCGTATTTGTAAAAGAGGAGTGGAGGTAAATCTGAAATCTTGTGGCAAAATTCCAACTGTACATACAGATGTCATTGCAACGGGTGTTGAAGTCTTCTACAAATGAATTGTGACAGTGCTAAAAGGAACTCAGTTAATTCAAATATAAGAGCTGTTTTAAAAAAAAAAAGATATATGGATACTCCATTGTTAACTGATTTGCAGAAGAGTAAGTACTAAGTGATTTAAAACAAATGAACTGCTCTTTACTCTGGAAATGTACATTAGTGGTATGTGCATATCTTTATACATGTTCTTGCTAGTACTGGGATGGATGGCTCTTTCTCTGGAATATGATAATAGAGTTCCTCTGTCTACCAGTAATCACCAATTAGGGTGAAATCTGTTTACCAGTTTTAAGATAGTCTAGGGCAGACTGAGTCAGTATTATGGAGCTTTTTTTACAGCAAACCTACTCTTAATGGCTCTCTCACGAAGAGGTCTTCCTGTCCTCGTGTAAAAGGAAATTTTGAGCTTGGGATCACTAGTGCTAAGAAGCAACCCAGCTAGACAAGCTTATAGTTTTTGCTCTGAAGCTGTTGTCACTTTATAGTCATATTAGCACTGAATTTGTGTTTGAAATTTGAATTTGAAATCTTACTTTATTGTTTCTGTTAGCATTTTACATACATTTATCAATTATTTGGTTTAAAAAATGTAAGAAAAGAATATTTCAGGAATGTCTTTTATATGTGGTTCCTACACATCAGTGTTACCTGGCTCATCATTTGCCCAGCACTTTAATATTACTCTAGTAAATTCCTAGTTTACAGTTAGGAAGTTTTTTCCCCTCTCTATGCCAATATTTTTAAAAGATCTATATTAGTACTGCTGAAGTCATGTTATGGATGTTAACAGTGCTCAGAAAACTTTTTGGTTTCTCATACCAATACTCGTAACAGCCTTTATTGCTTCCCTACAGAAATAGTGAATTTCTGTTCCTCTTTGCCTTTGGAACTTCTGATGCTTAGACAAATATGTATATAAGCATGTTTTGGTAAAGCAGGAATTTGTGAATACATGATAACGCATACTTAGGGTTTAGTTTCCATACAACACAGTGGCATATGCAATTGGAAGCTGCTACAGTTAACGAAAAAATCCTGAGGATATCAGCTACATTTCTGTCCGTTGAATATGTGTAACCTCCAGGGCTGTACCTTCTTATAGCTTTTCATTTTTCTGTATTTTGTTGCTTTATAGTATCCACATATTTCACACATTTGACCTCTGTCTTCGGTATTAATTAGAGCTTTACTGAAATGTTATAAGGAAATTCTGTTTAGTAGTCCATGTCCTTTGCTATGGAAATCTTGTGGAAATCTTTTTTATTTAGAAAGTCAACATAATTTGGTGAAAAGCTGATTTTACTGGACAAGGCCTTTCCCTTTGTTTTGGGCTTAACAGTAAATGGAAACTGAAAAGTATTTTTGAACAAAAAAGAAGGAAAGCCTAAAAGATTATTAACTGCCTGTTAAAGGCAAGTTTCCTTCTTTTGTTTCTGCTTCCTTTCAAAGGAAGTTAATCTGGCTTTTGGGTTATGAAAATTGTTACATGACCTGTAGATTATATTACCAGAAGGGACTGTGGGGGTAGGTGTGTGTGGGTTGGTCTGTCTGCCTCTGTACTCTAGGCTGTAGTCGTTTCCACAATTAAGTCCTCTTCGAACCCCAGCATTTAATGTACAGGTAGTTAACTCCCACCTGCCTTATATATGTATTTTTTTGGCCCCACCACCCTATGAAGAACTCACATTTGATTTGTTGTCTGTTTCTTTGTTGTTTTTTTTTTTTTGGTTGGTTGGGTTTTTTTTTTAAATAATTATATTTTAAAATTTTTCTTCCAGTCCTTCCTTCCTGCCATGGAGGCTGTCGTTCTCCACACTCATTCTTTACTTCTAAATGCAAGTTTATGTATGTGTTTGTCAAAATGAGTATTTACTAGTCTCTAACTTACGAAAGGTTACAGAGGTTGCTGTGTAACACCTAATGTGTCTTTCTGTCATGCTCAGACTCAGTTTGGGGATGGTGCAGCTTTCTTCATATGAGTGTGTTAACAACCTTTCAACATTTTTAAGAACTCCCACTGCACACCTAGGTAGTGTTTCTTTTTCTGAGTATTTACCATTTAAAATGTGTCTTTGGGTATGTTTGAGTTAATATAACAAATGTCATGAATTTTTTTTAGCATTCTAATTTTCCTGATGTGGCATTGTAAAGTTATCATTAAAAATGCGTAAAACCTGTTATGTTTTAATAAATATTTTTTTAAGCATACACTTCAGTTTTTCAAGGTATGTATTCTTCATGAACTGGTCCTAATTTATGATAGTTTGGTTTAATTGAAATTTGTAAGAGCTGTTCTGTCACTGGGAATTGTTCCAGGATCCAGGGATAGATCCAGATGTTTGTTCTTGTCTTCTTACTTTTTAAGTATCCTCACAGCTTTATCTTTTGATCACAGTTTTATGTTCTGAAATGTGTTGGTACTTGATGACTTCAATTCTTGAAGTGATTAGAAATCAATTATGTAATCTCACTTGGAAGTCTAAACTATATGATCTTAGTAGAGCTGCCTTTGGGATGTTAGTCATTGATTAACAACCTCCTTCACTAAAACAAAATCATTTTTGCATTGTATAAGAATCCCTCCCATGTGTTATGACACAGGTAATGTGTCTGTAGGCTTGGATGCTTTTCCTACTGCTCTGCATATATAGAGGCTAAAGCAAGCCTGTAAAACTGAACCTTAGTTACAGCTTCACTTAATGAACTGTGTAACTTGTCATAATTTTCTGGTTTTGAGTTCCTTGACCCTAGTAAATCATCAAAAGCAGTCAGTAACTTCATCAGGTTCATTGGGCCATGCTTGGTGCTTAGTAATACAGCTGGGTAATTTTAACAAACTTCCTCTGGAATTTGACCAGGGAAATGTATTGAAAGCAAATGAAGGTGCATGGGATTGTACCTGTGTGATTAATACTGATGTAACTGTAATGAAAACTGGCTTGTAATCTTACACCCTACTGTTAACAGGCATGCAGTTTAAACATAAAGGTCAGGAAACCTCAGGTATGATTAAGGATGGATTATCTTGCCTGTATGCTTTTTTTATGTAAACATTGAGTCAGAAACAAAAGCTTTCCATTTGCCAGATGTGTTGTATCTGCAGCTTACTGTCCTAGGAGGTGATGTTTACGTGACTATATGTTGCTCTGCCAGTCCCTCGTTGCAACATTGGAACTTGCTTCTCCGCATTTAAGAGCTGAAAAAAGCCTCAAAGGTAATTAGTTCTTATTAGTCGTGTGAAAATTCGTGACTTGAGTAAAGGAGGGAGTTTCAAGTTGGCTCACGCCTGGAGAAATGGTTGCTGCAGAAGTTCAGCTGTAACCTGGCTGGCCGCTGGCTCACCTGAACTATCATTGTGGGATTCTCTGTAATAGCTGAGGGAAGATGGGAGCAAGTATCGGGGGTGGTAAGGGAAGCTTTGTGAAAGTTGTGGTGACCTGTGGTAATTTTTGGCAGGAAATCCTGGGCTGTTTCCAAGAACTCATATTTGTTCCATTGTGGAAGAAACTAAAGTGCAGATTTTCTTCCTTTAAAGTTGACAAAACTCTAATATGCAAGATAAAATTTGCTTTTAAGTGCCACGTAGTGTTAGAGGGCTCCTGAGAAAGATACTTTGAATCTTCATTGTTGTATTTTCTCTCGCAGCCGTCTTTAGTGTAATTAATATTCTCTTATGCCTGAGGACAGTTCTTAAGCTTCTGTATGTTAACATTATTGAATTAATTATTATTTTTATTTGGGCCTGATGAAGATTATGTTTTGCAGTGTTTAAGGTCATTTGCCTGAGGTTGTTAGTTGAAGAATATGATTAGCTGGTTGGTCTGTCACTGCTTTTTTAGTCTTGGCCTAAATACACACAAGAGATGTGCATGACAAAGCATGGATTATATATTTTCATGGTGGTTAAAAAAAAATAGAAGATAGAAGAAGGAATATGGAGGCTGCTTCCATTCCTGTCAAGTTGCATTTCTTTGTAAGAGCACTACTTTTACTGAGATTGCTTCCTCTCTACCCCAAAGAGCAAGAAAACTAGAATCGCCAAGATCTGTATTTTTTTTTTATTAAGGGAACTGATTCTATATTAGGGGAGAGGTAAAGATCAGCTAGACTTACTTTCAGAAATCATTTCTTGCTAGATAATTTGGGCTGTATCTAGAATGATGTTTTCATTCAAGTCTCAATTGACACCGATGGGACTGAAACACAGAAAAACATTAGGTAAAAGAAAACCTCAGCAACTAAGATGCTGCTTGAAAATTAAGAATGTAAAGCAAGGTTTCATGAAAAAGTGGTGGTACTACTTTGAACATGGTTAAATTTAAAGATTAGATAAATCATTTGTCTTTTATATTGTTAGCTCTCTGTTATGAGTGACAAAGTGGAAGAGCTGGATTGCATATTGATGGGGACAGTACCATTCAAGACCTTTGCCCTGATGCAGCTTACCCCTAAGATGCTGGGTCATTATTTTTGCTTGTGGACTGAATGACAGCTAACAGGGGATCTGTGTAGAAGTAGAATGGTGTTGCAGGGATTTCTAGCCTACTTGTGTTTTAGTTCATCCCTGAACTGAAAAGATATTTAAAAATACAAGGGACTCTGAAGTCAGATTCTTACAAAAAAGAAAGGAAAATCAATTAGTTGAAATAAAAGAGTATCCCAAAATATTTACCTGATCAGCAGGCAAAATGTACTATTAACTTAGTATTATGAAAATATTATATAAGAACAGATGTCTTCAAGAAAGCCACAGGTCTTCCTGACCTGCTTGTTCCTTAATAGCCATCGTCTCCTTGAAAAATCCTGAGAGAACTGGAACATTTTGCATCTTTTCATGAAGGTCGGTGTTGTGTAGTTTTGCAGAATCAACCAGTTTCAGATTTAGGCATCCCCTGGAGGCAAGTCCTGCCAGAGAATAATACAAAACGAAAAGTGTTTTCCTAAGTAGCTGACTCCAAATTAATTTTGGTGCTAGAAATCACGCCTCCACCCGTCCCCGCCTAGCGAATAACACACTGAATTCTTGGAAATCAGCTGTCGTATAGCAATAATCAGAGATTACATGAGTAAACTGATGTGCCACTTTGTGGCCAGTATAACGTGACTTTTACAGGAGCTGCTTTATAACACAGAGAGGAGGCAAGTGAAAATAAAACATGTGAATGAGGTTTGGTTGTGAGAGTTATCCGCCACAAAGATGACAAAGAACAATATTAAAAGTAATGACCTTGGTAAGAGTGCCAGTTATGAAAGTGTCATGTAGTGCTCACTGCTATTATGAATATACTTTTGTACTTGTTATGGAATAAAATGCACTATATTTAAGAAAAGCAGAAGAAACTGAAAAAAACCCAAACAATTGAAGGCTGCCTACCAACTACAAAAGGAAGGAAAAAATCCAGCAAGGAACCAATAATTAAAGGCACTAATTGGGGGCACTAAACTCATCCATTAATAAGCCTACATCAACAAAGTAATCAGCAGATTAAATTCCAAATAACAAAAACATTAGGATGGCAATACTAATTCAAAGAACTAAATGAAGCAGAGGAGACATTACTATTGTCTCTGAAGATTCACTCTGTGTATATGTCCTCAAAAATTAAATGAATTTTTAAATAATTAAATAGCTTTTACTGGCCTAGGGAGAGAGGAAAAAAGGTTTCATCTACATATTTTGTGATTCAGTTTTGCTGGATAATATTGGGTTGGTTATATTCCATCCACAGACTTTTAAAATAAAAATGTAAGCATTCTAGTCCGAGGTGTATATAATACTATAAGTAATTACTCTAGATATTAGTAGGTGATGTGGTTGCTTTGTCTGAACAGTAGTAAAACCAGAAGGAATATTATCTTTTTGGTAGTTCACAGATTTCAACTAATAAATGTTTCCCAGTAGAGAATATATTTCCATCATGGTGTGGTCTGAAAAAAACTGAAAGATAATTGTGGCAAATAATGGATATTATTAGTATTGAAAAAACCTTGAAAATTTGATCTTTGCAAAATGACAAATTTGCCATTCTTGAATGATTATTTCAGTTAAAATTACCATTACTGCTTTAGTAGATGGAAAGATTAGCCAAGATACAGTGACACGCAAGTATTCTAGTAATTTATCTGTGAAATAAAAAGAAGGATGAGTTTTTGAAGCAGTAAAATACATCACCTTATTTAAGTATTATAAATGACAAGAATTCTGTTTTAATGTCTTATTTATAGTTTAAATGACATTGTACAGTGTCACTTTTCTAGGTGTTTCCCTCTTGTGTGGTTTTTTTTCCCTGAAGATTATTTCATGTCCATAAGTTTTAGTCCCATCTATCAACTTCTGTGTACTTATTCACTATTCTGTTTATGTCACTATTCCCCCAGCAACAGGCATAGAATCAGTTGGAATGTAATCACTAAAAATGTCCTAGTTCATAGTAAGCATTTATTTAGGTAATTGGTAACATTTGGACATAGGCTAGAAAGTGAATTAAAAAATTGTTAAAGTTTCTGCTATTTTTTCAAAGCTGTATGTGATGAGGTTATATATACTGCTGTCTTTTAAAAAGATGATGCATCTAAAATACCTCAAGTAGCTTTAACTTCCTAGCTCTTCAGTTATTGAAATTATGTATCTCTCAAAAGTTCATCATGGTACCAAGATGAAAATACTGTTACTTTAGAATCCTAAATGTCGTAGATCTGGTAAAGAATATTCTCATATGATGAAACCAATTCCATAGCTTGTGCAACTTTAATCTCTGGTCTTTCAATTTTCCATTCTGGAGACTGCCCAGACCCATAGTGCGTTGTTAAACCTCATAAAGCTTCTGATTGTTGGCTCATAGGTGATCTGCTGGAATCATGTACTGAGTGTGATGGTTGATATTTCCGAGTTGCTTAGTGTCTTCTCTAAGTTGGTTGTCCTTCTCAAGTTCAGTGCAGCATGTGTGTATGGTGACAACCTCATTCAGATGCTCCAGCGCCTGCTGGCTCTTGCACCTCCGCCACAGTCAGACATAGCCATAGCCAAAGGGTAGCTGGAAACCAAAAAGAGCAATTCATACTTAGAAGGAATACTGAATTAGCTTGCACTCTGAAGTACCACACACTTCACTTGCACTTAAAATATGTATGATCATCCTAATTTCTGCCACTGGTATAGACCATCTGCTGAAGTACAGCCCTTCTTATGACATGACATAAGTAAGAGCTGCATCGTGTGCTGAAGTTACTGGCTGTTTTCTCAATACTCCATCAGTACCAGAAAACTAGGGGAGTAATTTCAGGTGATTAAAAAAAATTATAATCACTTGATATCAAACCCATTTTTTTAGTGTAAATTAAATGTACTAGTTCAGTATCATCCAGTCTTATCTTCAGTAGTCTTCTGTCTTTCAACAGTCTCTTTTCACTTCCTAACTTGCTTGTATTTGGAAGTGATGGCCAGAAAATGTGACTCAGATGTCATTCATCTCTCACATTTTAACATCACCAGGAATCTTGATATTTGGAGGTTGTCTTAACTGCATTAGTCATTTTTAAGTGTTAAAGTTGTCATAAATATCTAGTTTTAAAACATCAATACAATATATTTAATGATATGAAACTTACCTAACAGCACAAGCATACTAGTAGAACTTCAGGCTTTCAGATTTTTTTTTTCAGTGTGTTACAGTGCACATTCAGAAATATTGTAGTGTAGCAAGTCATTGTACTTTAGCTTCTTTTTCCTAGAGCAAAGGATCTCAATTTTTTAATCTTCAGTTAACAATTGATCTTGCAATAGGTAATTTTAATGATATTTCATATTTGTTTCTAAGATGGATGGAGTTTCATCTTTGAACAACAAAAAATAAGGGAAAATAACATGTGAATGATGTTTTAGTGGAGATGTGTATAGTAAGAGAAATAAAACAGAATTTGAACGTAGTTATGTTTTTTTCATTGTTCGCTTCGTTATTTTTAATCCGTGGACCAGTTAAGCTAGCAAATAATTTTCTTGCCTGTTCCACTTAGAAAAGTTGTTTAAAACACTTGACATGAAGCAGCAGTATTTACCATTTACTATGTAATACCAATAAGAATTATTGTATCTTTTTAATATCACTTTTTTTAGAGTTTTGACATTTGCCTTTTTGTTTAATGACCTTAGATGGTCTTTCAGATAAAACAGAAATACTCTCTCAGGACTTCTACTGCTAAAGTCAAATTATTGCAATCATGGGAGTGAGTTTTATGAGCAGAAATCTGCTACTGCTGGGGACTAATTTTGAGCACTTTTTGGTCATGGAAAGCCACTGGAGTCTCTACAGCAAACTATAATAAAGGCACTAATAAAATTTGTGGGATACCCAATTGTTAAATGTTGTGGTAACTTCACTTTGGATATGTTTTGTGCCAAAGTTAATGATCCAGGACAGTTCTACGCCCTGGCCGTTGGTGTCTGGGGTAGTGTAGAGCAGACCACATTCACAGGCACCACACACTCTTGCTTTCTTTGGAACACTGCCTCTCACTGCTGCATCATCATTTCACTTGCAAATGTTGGCAGTTGAATACGTTTGTGAATTTTGAAAATCCTAAACTGCATGTGGTACTGGAAATGTACAGTTTGGTTAGATTTTCAGTACTTTGGGAGTTGATTAATTGGTATGCATATTTCAGTCATTGTTGACTATGTGCCTTCAACTTAGAAGCAGGACACAAACACTAAAATTTTGTTCTGGTCAAAATCAATGTTGTCAGAGCTGTTAAAATTTCAGCTTTGTATTGTCTTATCCTCCTATGACAAGATTCTGTCTTCTCATTGTGGGAGGGAAAGGAAGGGAAGTTTAATCATGTTTTCTTCTGGTCATTGAATAGCCGTTCAGTTTAATGGTTTGGCTCTGTCCAAGAGTGGCAGGTATTTTTTTTTTTCAAACACACCTATGTGTGGTGTAGTTACAGTTTTGTTTTGGTTTCTTTTCTATCAGTTATGGTACCCCAAGTGAATGTTCGTTTTTGGTGGATCACAGAAAATGACCAGTATTTTTTTCAGTAAAAATAAGAAAAATATTTTGTGTACTTCTCTGTAATCTGTGTATTTCCATCATCTGCTTTGTTTCTTTTCTCTTTTTGGCGGGGAGGAGGGGGGGTATGTGTGTGTGGTGTTTAAAGGACTTCAGAGCAAGCTGGATCCAAATTTACCAAGATTACTAAACTCTTCTGTTGTGAGTTGATGGGTGAGAACATGGAAGTGCTCAGTACACTTATCAGCCATTGAGGTTTCTATGTATTTAGGGACTTTTCATTCAGAATAAGAAAAACACCTCCACCTCCTATACAAGTCTTCATAATGAACCAATGCTGTTTGGCAAAATAAGCTGTCATTTCTACTCAGTGAAGTTGTTTGGTATTAAACAAAAAGTCAGGTAAACAAATTTGGATATTTGTGTCAATAAAAGTAAGGCTCATCAGTGCACTCTTGCAAATTTGCCTGCACTTTTTTGCTAGGAACTAGGCCCAAAGTTTTATAAGTGTTTTCTCGTTTTCATTAGCATCTTCTTCTGTTATGCAGTTTACAGGAATTAATATTCAGCTTTGTGTCAGTGTTATCTTTAGTATTAATCATACAGATGCTAAACGAAAGAATACCTAATTCAGAAAGACTTGCTTTTTTTAGGACCGAGTAATAAAGCATATGTTTAGTGATCTTTCACAACAGGACATAGCATGACTGATTAATGTACTGCAGAAGAAAACTAGGAAGTCTCTTTCTCATTCTGTTTTTTCTTTAATTATTGTTTTTTATTCCTGTGATTGCCTCAGTGCCCTAAATACGCCTGTGTCAGCAATTAGCAGTAGCAGTGTTTCATTAATCCATCGGATTTCTGATGTGGCACATTTTAAGACCAAGAGATAATAGGGAATCATTTGTTTAAACCTCAGTATTATCCTCAGGTGCATCAGACTGCAGTGTGTCATTAACAGCAATGGTGGTAGAACTGTAGACTAAAGCAGATGCGCAGTGTGGGGTTGATACTCTAAAATCTGTCTTGTACCTTTAAACTGGTAAAGAGGTATTGCAGCATACATGAATTTGAGTAATAACTGTGTATTTTTGTAGTTGTATTTCCCTGTTGTATGAATCACTCAATACACTCTATTTCCTAAATATGTTTTATCAAGTCTAAATGAACCTTACCCTACAAAGTAACTTTACAAAATATACAATATCGACAGACTCTGAACTTTCAGAATACTTGCTAGGATTGATATGGAAAACCCCTATAGGATGTAATTCTGAACAGCTTTATGTGCATGCATCAGCAAGAAACGTCATGGGCAGTTATTTTAAATGTAGCCATAACATATCTGATACCAAATTCATACTCACCCAATGTAACTTCTTCATGAAAACATTTCTGGTTTTCTGTGCTTCTGGCCATGTAATGACGTCAAAGTATGCCTAGAAAATCAGAAAATACCATGTTAATTGTTCATCCACTATCTACCTGGAGCTCCAGCTGTAGCATCATATTTATTGTAGCTGCAGTAGTGTGACTTAAGGGTCTCTTGAAGAGAGGAGAGCTTTCAGATAAATAAGGACCGTTCTACTCTGGGATAATGTTAACACCCTTGGTAGCCAATGTAGCTGCATTTTCTGGTGTACGGGCAGTGGAGTAAGGCACAGAGTTTAAAGTGGTTTCTTAATGTGGGCTATATTTCAGCATCAGCTGTCTAATATGGAGGAGGGACAGGCACAGATGGTTGTTGCAGCGTTGCCATTTTAAGGAAAAATGAATACTTTATTTTGGCTGTGACCTTTCTAACTTTGAGCTGAAATGTTTTGTGTCTTCACTGCTTCTTTATTTTGTGTATGGATTTTTTTTCTTCTCCTTAGTGGAAGGACATAGGAAATATAGTCCATGTAAAACTGGACTGGATTAGAAACATGCTAGCTCTGATGCTCAGTTTCATGGGTTCCATACTTTTGAATGACTGCCTCCTGTTACCAATATTTATATATAAGATTAAAGTGTAGTAGTTTGGTTTTCTTCATTCTGCAAAAAGGTATGGATTTTAATCTTTAAATTGGCTGACTTTACCTTTGAGTTTATTTTTTTTCCTGTTGTAATTTCATCTGGAATTTATACAGAGAGCAATTACAGTGTTTAGCATCATCTTCCTGCCCACAGGTAGACGAGAGAAGAGTCAGATTCAAAAAGAATAAGAAAGTCAGACTGAAGCAGCTTGGAGGACTAAAAATAGCATGAAAAACAGATTGAAACTTTTTTTAAACTTTCTTCAAATTTCTTGTTTTGCCACTTTTCTACTCAATATCTAATTACTACTTTTCTTTCAAGAGAGTTGATTTTAAAAGTAGAAAAAGCAAAATACAATAAAAACGCTTACTGTAGCTGGCATTAATAGCAATGGTAGCAGTAATTTGAGTTGCTACAATCTCATTCTAACCCTGGTGCTTTGACTTTGTTTTTCTTGGCTGATCGAGAATATCTCTGCATTTCTGAAGTAACCAAATGGCGTCTTGATATTGAGGTGCTACATGAATAGTGAAGTCTGAGGTTGTAGCTGTGCCTTATAGTATAAGGAGATCAGTGAAAAATGAAGAAATACTTGCTGAAATGTAAAATATCAAATGAACAAAACTTAAAAACTCAGGATTTTATAACTCATTCTTTCTGCAATCTCAAAGAAAACCGAATATCTCCAGACTAACCGGGTAAAATGTTTAAGGAAAACTTTTGTCCTGCATTTTTCCTTTAAAAGTTTTCATTTCCCTAAATTACATATCATTTTCTTCTGGTTCTATTTAGTCCATTTCTTAAATACTTGGAATTGGAGCTCTCTTTTCTGTTACCCAGTTTACTCACCTTCTGACTTGCATAAACATAAAACATGAAATAATTAAGAAAATAAACCCTAAATTATCCTTTGTTTTAAAGATAGTTATATATCTGGGCTCATTAATTTTTAAAGAAGAAAAAGGGAAGCAAACTTGTCTAAGGAAATGCTGTACTTAAGTATTTTATACTTAGGTTATATTGTAAATAAGAGCTGTACTTTTAGGAAGTGAACAACAATGCCCAAGGTTATGTTGAGTCAGCAGGATCTAGATATGCGAAGAAGTCTTACTGATGCACAATGTTTTCATGCAGCTCTGTAGTTGTTTATTGTGAGACTTTTCTGTCTGGAAATGTTTATTTTGCTAAACCACTTATCTTCCGACTGAGTCCTTTTGAATGATTCTGGTTGAATCGTAGAATGGGTTGGATTGGAAGGGACCTCAAAGATCATGCATTTCCAACCCACTTGCCATGAGCAGGGACACCTTCCACTAGGTCAGGTTGCTCAAAGCCCCATACAGCCTGGCCTTGAATACCTCCAGGGATAAGGCTTCCGTGATTTCTCTGGGCAACCTGTTCCAGGGTCTCACCGCTCTCACAGTAAAAAAATTTTCTTTATGTAAGCTAAATCTGCCCTCTTTCAGAATCACGTGTGCTTTCTGTCTTTGTCTCCAAGTCTCTCATCTTCTGACTTGATGAGACACTAGATGGTTAACAGACACTTACGCGCAGGTAGAATTTTTGGAAAAGTAATGTTCATTCTGCAGACTTCCAGTGTGGGTGCTGAGAGCAGACCATTGTAGCCCTCGGTAGCTCTGTCTGTCTGCATGAGTGTGTGCAGTGGACTGACCTTCACTGTCACATTGGGGACCAAGAAGATTTGGGTCGCATAGATGCCTACCCCAAGTCCAATCACTGTTCTCTTCCATTCCATGTTATGGCATTTGCAGAGTGCTTGCAACAGCCCGGGGGATTTGTCTGACATTACAAAATAAAGAGGAAAAAAGTGCTACAGAGTGACCTTTTACTAAGTAGAACCTTAAGCAACTTATCAGAGCTACTGGGATAAAAGAAAAACCATACTGTATTCAAATTTAAAATAGTTACAGTTTTATTTTCAGTTTTGTGACTGTTAATGCATTCCCATAAGCGCTAACTGGCTATAATTTTTCTAATAGAAACTCATATCTAAAGCTTAGGAGAGACTATCCAGTCTTGGAGAGTAGTTACCCAATAATAATTTATTTGGAAAGAAAAATTTCTACAAACCTCAGCAGAATATTTTTATGATCCAAATCTGCATATACTGGAAAAGTTATCAAGATTGTTTTCCACTGGGCTAAATAAAAAAAGCTGAATTTCTTCTTTCAGCTAATTGTGAACGTTTCTTGGCTTCACTTATTGGTGTTTAGGGGGCAAGGGCTGAGAACCCATTTTCATCTAAAAAACTCTGGCTGTTTTGAGAGTGAGCCTCTCTTTTCATGATTGTTGCAGTTAGAAGGAAAAACTGAGCAATTTGCCATTTACTTGTATCTTCTGGGCTTTTCTTTTCCCTTCATATTAGATTATTTTAGTATCATAAGATCATTGCAAATTCAACTGACCTGAGGCAACTGGGATGTGGTCAGTGATGATCATACTGTTAAGACAGATATATAGTTAGGGTAGGATGAGTGTAAAGCTAAATTACTTTTCAATTTGGGATGCTATTTCTGCACCTGGGAATAATCCACGAAATAAGAAACAATCCTATTACGCGTATCCAGGAGAACTCTATCTATAAAGTTATCAGGCTTAAAAAAAATAAAAATAAAATTTGTCTCTGATGGATGGTGAATCAATAATCTCCTGCCACATATGAAGTGTTCCATAAAGAAGCTCCATCTTAGTAGAGTAAATGGAGATTAGTCCTGCTAGCAGAGAAATTTTGTGTCATATGTCATCAAGGCTGCTTATCTCTTTTTTTTTTTTTTTTTTTTTTTTTTTCCCCTACATACCACCCTGCCCTGTTTCTCTCGCTTCTTTCCCGTAGGGACTATTTTGCTGGTGGAGAGAGAATGACAATCCGAGCTCTGTTAATTCGTTTACTCCTGTTTTGTGAAAGTGAATATTAAATATTCCTTAAAAAGAATGTTGTCTTCAGAAGACTCTTCCCCTGTCTTCCCATCAAAATGTTATCCATGGACCTTATGAAGCATATATTGCTGTATGTGTTTGTGCTTAAACAGGGTCCTGGGATGAGCTGGAAAAGAGGGAGTAAAAGTCAGAGAGGCTGCTGGGAGGCAAAAAGCCAGCCTGTGAAGGGTCAGAGCCAGGGGAGCTTGGGAGGGTAAAGGAGAGCAAGCTGGGATAACAGCAGAGAGGTTGGGAGCAGTGCTCTCTGTGTGGGGAGAAGGTGAAAACACGGCCTGGCTTGGCATAGGACCTCGTCAGAAACAGTCATCTTCTGAGGGCTGTATTGGATTTAAAGCGTGTGCCTTTGCCAAGGTATGACCTATGCCAGCAACCACTTAAGGTTCTGGAGGTCATTCAAAAAAATCTTGTCAGTTCTGATGCAGTTGCCCTAAAGGCAGTAACTGAACTGGGTGCAGGTTGTCTGGGTTCCTTATTCAAGCGTCTTGCAAACTGGGTGTGAATCGCCAGAGCTAGTGTGTTCATGCCTATGTCTTCAGCATCCTTCTAACATATTCTTTCTGTTCTTAAATTACTAGCATATGTTTGCTTGGGCTTTGATGATCTTTTATGAGACGGCAGCACCTCTAGCTTTGCTCAAGAGTAACAGTACAGTCTTTTGTAGCACAATCTCCAGTCATAAGTATGTTGTGTGTAAAACCCAAAAGATTCCGGCATACATCCCTCTAACGTGGATGTAGAGTTCAGGTCTCAGATGCTTTAAACTGTGATTTAAACTACCATTCACTGGTAGCCTGACTGTGGAGTTCAGTTAGAAACAAAAGTAGATCTAGGATGCTTCTGAATATAAAATTTATGAAATTTTGTGTTGTTCATTTTATGCCTATAGAAGTTATATAAAATGATATTTTAAGGTGTAAATTGACTATAAGCAGAAGTCTTTATTGAAGATCTTAAACAAAATGCAGTTGTTTTTATTGGAGTAAATTAATGAGAACTCTCTATTAATGAAAACCTTCAGAGCAAGACTGCAGTGTGATCCAGACTTCATTAAAGGGTTGTGAATTTTAGGGTTTCTTGCTAAAATACTGTTAGATCTATGCTTTAACTTGAATAACTGAAGGATGACTTCCATAATTTGTGGTACTGTTGTAAGCATTCCAGAATATTTACTATTAATAATAAGCCTTCATTTATAAAATACTCTTAGCAAATGTTAAAAAACCTCTTTAAAATCCCCAGATATAAGAAAGATTTAACAAAAGAAAGTCTAAATCATTATTTTATGATGAAATAGAATATAATCGTCTCAGTGAGCTTTCATACTGCAGAAGAGAAATGGCCATTCTGAATGTAATGCTCATAGAGACCTTTTTTGTTTGCCATTTATTCAAACATCCAGTGTCACATTGTAAAAATAAAAGTACATTAAGAAGAAAAGAAAAACGCAAAGCAGAACTAGGATGAACTGGCATGTGCACAACATGTTCATGATGGCATCATTTGTAGGAGTGGGTGGTCTTTCAGTCAAAATTGTTGTACTAGTCATCTCTGAGAGCAGTAGGGAGTGTACAACCTCTTAGCTTGCCTCCTCTTTATCATCTCATTATGAACTGACATGTAGAAACATAAGCGTTTTTCTGTGTCTCTCTCATTTTTAACTATTTTGTTTGACTTTATTCTGTTACTCCAGTCCTTTCTTACAGACAATAACAGCAATGCTGCTTCTCTCTGTTCTGTGCTTCATAGGACTTCCTTTCAAATTCTAGCCTATATTTCTCTTTCATGGTTAGATGGTCATTTGGGCCAACAACTTCTAGTCAATCTCTTCTCTCTCAGCATCAGTCTGAGTAAAAGACCGGGGCAAACTGGTATGACGGAATGTGTATCCCCTCCTGTGCTGTGATCATCGCCCCAAAATGCCTGTAATCATTGTTCTATCATTTGGAAAACAAAAATGTGTAGTCTTTTTTTTTTTTAAAGACTATGAGTCACATTGGATTGCAATTTCTGAATTTTACATTGACAGGAGGCAGATTGCAGTGAAGGCCATAAACTGACAATTTAGGGCAAGCATGCTGTTGCCTGAGGCAATCAAGGATGTAGACCACTCCATCCTTCTGACTTAGGACATTCATCCCTCCTGAGGTTCCTTGTCCTTTCTGATGATAGATTTAGAAAGACAAGCAGCACATGGGTAGACAAACACCTCACCCAGGCACTTGGTGCCATTTAACAGTTTATTCCTGCATTTGACATTTTCATTTCCCTTCTTCACCTCACTCATCACTAACTGTTTGGGTCTTGTTTTCTGTACACAACACTAATAGAGAATGACAGAATACAAATACAAGCTCCATTACTCATTTTATATGCTCTATATTCTAGCAAAATTATATAGAAAGCTTGAGTAGCTGAACCATGAAAGGAACACTTAAGATTTAATTGACGTTGACCTTATGTGAATATCATTCAGACTAAAGTGTTTTCTTTGTTGTTGATTTTTGTTTGTTTATTTGGTTTTTGTTTGTTTGCATTTAATGAAGCATAAATATCCAAAAAATGTGTAGTTATTCAGTTTATTGTTATGTAGTTCTTTTCTGAGTTTGCTATAATCACAGTACCACTATCAAAATATGTTTTGTATATAAAATGAACTTCCAGGCTCTCATGTTTATTACTGTGCTTTGCTCAAGTGAGATCTTAATACAGAAGTTGGAATATGTAGTGCAAAACAGATACCTTTATAGACCGTGTGTATGTGTGCAAGTATTTTCCAAATCAGTGTTCTGCATGCTTCCTGAGAGGTCTGAGAAGATACAAGGTCATGTTGCAGAGGAAGGAGTCTGAAGGGGAGAATTCCTATGTAATTTTTGCATGTTTGATGCCTGAGAGATGAAGAGAAGTTAGAATGTTGGCCGTTAGTAATGTTAGTAAGTAGAGAAAGAGAAGCACCATGGTGATAATCTTAGTTCTGGTCTCTGATATGGGCTAAGACAATGTGTGGCTTGATTTTCTTCCTAGCAGTGTGAGAAAGTTCTTAGAAGTACCACAGCAACTATATGAATAACTGCAGGAGATGAGTGCTTAATTGATATATTCACCAAAGACCCGAACTTTCATCTTTGGTACCAGTAAGCAAAACATGCTTTTCTGTCACTCTACTGTTGACATGCAGCCCTCTCCTCTTGTTTCTTCCAGACCTTTTTTGTGAAGGCGGGAGAAGAGGCTCTTCTCTTGCAATTATCTTCAGTAACTCGTGGCTGATACTTCTTGTGCTCTGAAATAAGAATGGATTAAAATAGGTATAATTCTAGTTGATGATACTAGATGCATTAATGTAGATTTTTGACTATCAGCACTAATATTGTGCAGATATTTCAATTTGAAAGTTGTTGTTACATGTGGACACCCTTAGCTAGGAAGAACATAGGATAGGTCTTGGATAATTCAAATAACTCGTTTTATACATATTGACCTTATACTTGGATTGAGGTTTACATTTTCATTTGTATTTCTGAGGATTATTTCTTGTAAGAAGGAAGCACTGAACTCGTCAGAAATCTATGGTCAAGTGTTCTGTCCAGTGCTGTGAGTGTGGGTTTGTTGCTGAAGTTTTAATCTGGAAAGAGAAGGAAGGTAGTCTTTTGGAAGAGTAAATAATTTTTATCTACTCAAACACATGGAAAAGAAGATGCAAATGGGACTGATAAGGGTGAATTAAAAGAAAATGAGGCTTCCTGTGTTCTGCTGCTTCTCCTTTCACAAGCTTCAGTGTGTGGTGTAGAACAATCCGTGGAGCAGTGATAATGCACTTTGTGTGTTTCAGAGAAATTAAATTCAAGTATTAGAAAATTCTGCAGGCTGAAGTCCAGCCAAAGTGTAGCCTGCTCAGTTGTAAAGTGAGTGCATGTTTTTTCGTTGCTGTTTTGTATGGTTGAAAACAATGGGAAATGAAAGCTCAGCTGTGGACTTTTGGGTGCTGAAGAACGTAGCAATATGCTTTGATTTAATCAAGGATCTTGTAGAGCTATAATGGCTCTGCTCTTTAGTAGCAGGACAAAAATGTCTGTCTTTTTTTCCTGCTGTCATTGTAGTCTCCTGACTGTAACTTTGGCATGTCTCAAGAAATAATGCAATAATAAATTAAGTTCCTTAAAGTTGGTAAAGGTGTTCTGTTTGCTGTAAGAGATGGTTGTTCTTCATTGGTATACAACACAATAAAGGTGTTTTTGTAGGGGAAGTTAATGTGTGACAAAATTCAGCACTCTGGCTTGGGTTTCTTTTGCAGATGTATGTTTATGCTGATACATCAATTTTGTATTGGGCTACTGTGGGATAGATTACAAAGACAAAAAAAATTGGGCATTATAGATATTGCAGGCGTGTACATCTTTCATTTATTTCTAATCCACCATTCTTGAAAATATGAAAATTCTTGTAATGTCTATAATTACACCGAACTATGAAACTCTGCTGACCGCTGTGACTATTTTGGTTTTCCCAACTTTATTTTATGGATAAAAACTGCGTGTAAAATCATACATGTTTCCCAAAAATATGATACTGCGTTTCATGTTTAGTATTAATGCAGGAAAACCGTTAGTTGGAAATATGAAAAGGAGTATCACGAGTGTTTCTAGATACTTTGTTGTGAGTTTAAAAAGAATATCATGCTGGATTCCTTCAAAAAAATATGGAAAGATTAATTTTTTATAACCATTTGTAACGTTACTCATAAATTTTCCAATTTCTCTGCTACTTAGCTGCAATGCATTATTTAGAACATAAAAGATATTAATTTGAAAGACTGATCTCTAGAGAGAAGCCAGCTTTCCTTTTTAATAAACCATTTGAAGTACAGGGTGCCTAGCAAGAGTTTTACAGATAATGTTTTTGATTGCATTAAATTAATTACTTATTTCAGGTTGTATTATTTCAGACATTTATACTCTAAGGAGAAGAACATGACAGGATTTAGACTTCATAAGTGATGATATAGCACCAGGTTCCCAAAAATCTGGATTTTGTCTGGTAAATTATTTGCTTTAGTTTCTAGTATTTATACAGTAAAATATTGCATGCCATAAATGTATCGGACCTTAAGTTTTGGTTTAAAATATAACCCCCTTAAGCATTTCATTACATACATCAATATTTTTTTGTCTACTAGATGTTTTTCTTCTGCTTTGCATCAGATTTGTCCTTAAGTATATGTGAAAGTGGGCGCAAGATGTTGTATTTGCCCTCATAGCAAAGAATTTCTTCCTAATATCTAATCTAAATCTTCCCCCTTCCAGTTTTAAATATGTTTCCCATGTCCTATCACTGCTTGCCCTTGTAAAGAGTCCCTCCCCAGCTTTCCTGTAGCCCCATTTAAGTACTGGAAGGCTGCTATGAGGTCTCACCGGAGCCTTCTCTTCTCCAGGTGGAACAACCCCAACTCTCTCAGCCTGTCCACACACCAGAGGAGCTCCAGCCCTCTGATCATCTCTCTGGCCCTCCTCTGGACCTGTTCCAACAGTTCCATATCCTTCTTATGTTGGAGATTCCAGAACTGGACACCATAGTCCAGATGGGGTCTCACAAGAGCGGAGTGGATGGGGAGGATCACCTCCCTTTATGTGCTGGACACGTTTCTTCTGTAGCAGCCCAGGACATGGTTGGCTTTCTGGGCTGTGAGCGCACATTGTCAGCTCATGTCGAGGTTCTCATCAAACAGCACTCCCAAGCCCTCCACAGGGGTCTCAATCACATCATGCCCCATCCTGTATTGATACTGGGGGTTGCCCTGAGCCAGGTTTAGGACCTTAATATTAAATGAAGATCCAGTTTGAATGAAATTCAGACTCTGCTCCTAGTTAAATTGATTTCTCTGGTTGCTACGCTTAAAGCATTTGATGAGGTGTAAGACACTTTCCACTGGATATGTGATCCTATATCTCTGTTTCTTCTTTCAAAAATAACTCACAAGCAAGGAGTAATAACTTGGATTTTCCATTCTGCTAGTGTCTCCTTGAAGCTAAGAATGAAGAAGTGTAGATTGATGTAGGTAATAGAGAGCAGTCTTGCTAAAGAAGAGGATGAAAATTGTCCATTTGCTTGTTGGTAAAGAGCTCAGTTCTGGGACAGACCAGAATGCTGCTGTGATTTGTTTTTCAATAGAAATTGCCTAGAAATGGTCAGCATCTGGCATGTAATATCCAGACCATCTCCTAGGTCTGATGCTCCTCTGGTGGGACGTTATCAGTTTTCCAAGCTACTCCAAGTTAAAAACATACAGTATACTTGCTAACTGATTTTCAAGCAATGTGGGTTGATTTAACTGATTTCTTCAATGGCCGCTTATTCAGTAAAAGTGAAAAAGTCAATATTTCTGTAAGAAATTTTGCAGTTTTTGGTGGCATCTATGTCTTTTTTTAAAAAAAACAAAAGGTTCGACATCATATGTTATATTTCCCATTTGAATTGCAGTTGTAAGGTGATTTCAGAGGAGCAATGTGTATTATTTTGTTGGGTTTTTTTTTGACTGTGTAGCGGAATTGGCATTCACAAAGATTAAGCCAAATTCCTCTGAATCATCTTTGCGTTTAATGCTCTTTTTATACTGACATTTGCTAGGATATGGCTGAACATTGTGTTTTTTAGTCTTGTCATCTCTCCTCTTGACATGCCCTTTCTGCTAGAAGGGTATGAAATCAGTTAAGGTATACTGTCAAGGGAATCATTACATGGAACAGCATCTCTCTCTCTTTCCCATGCATTAAAAGTAATATGCAGGGCTATCTTGCCAGTAGAAATTTGTTCTAGTTTTTATATGTGTATTATTAACCTTGATGAAGTTTTTTTGTGATGTGCCATTGCATATAGATACTGGGGAAATGTGAGTTAACATGAAATGTGGGTGCTTGCTTTGCTGATTCAGAACTGAAGTAGAATGTTTGGGTTTGCTACTTCTCCTCCCATTCAAGATTAACTTTTTTCCTCATTTGTAGCACAAGTAGGTACTATGTAGGTAGCTGTGTTGTTTCTCCTTTTCCCTTCCTGAAATCGGTCTCTAAATTAAGAATCTTAAACATTTGTTTTGTTTTTAATGAAGAGGATACCAGACCTTTGATTATGAAACTAGCTACTGTACCTAAACATTATAAGCAACTTTAGTATATGCTTGTATATGATGTAAAAAGCTTATGGAATTTTATATGAGTAATCACTCTTGCAACAGAATGACAAACAGTAGAGCAAAAAAGGACATCTGGAGTCGTGTTCTCTGGCCAGTGACCTTTACTTTGTCATAAAGGAAGTCGATGTTCTTCTCAAATAACATTAAGAACTTCCAAGTAGGGTAGGTATGTTTCACTTCCCTGCTTTGGCAAGGGTAATGGTTACTAAGTTTTTTCATCGGTCCAGTACCAACTTCGTCTGTAAAAATCAGTATTTTTAGTACATGTTTAGTGATTTAAAGTGCTAGTAGGATAAAAGTGGCTCTGGAAGAAGATCGGCAAGATGCTTAGCATTACTGAAATATCTTGAAAGGGAGAAGGTATGATAGATACAGTAGTCCACCCTCAAAAGACCGTGGTTTTTTTTGAGAGAAGTAAAAATATGTGGTAGCAGTTAAAGTATTTGGTAGCAGGATATGGAGAACTTTAGGACAAGGGAAGATATTTTAACGGGAGAACTTTGAGTCATTTTTTGTTGTTTTGGCCAGGAGATTTTTTTTCTGTTTTTACATCTTTTACTCTGACATCCAGTTTTGTGTCCAAACCACCCTTTTTCTGCATAGAAGGAATATACATGGTAGTTCTTGGCGTACAATGGCTTCAGTGCAGGTTTGAAGCAAGTGTAATCTGTAGATCTAATTGAGCTGGGTTTTGATATTTGCTACAAAACTTACTAACTCAATTCTCCTCCCTCCTGGGGTTCCCCTGCTTATTTATCTTACTGTTTCCCCTGGCATGCTGACAGTGTCATCTGCTTCCTTCTCTGCCTTAAGAGAGCTGAGCTGTTGCGATATAATTAGCGAAATGTGGTAGGTGGAAGATAGAGCTGTGTCAGTGCTTTGGATGATTGTCAGGAACCCTTTTCTTTTTTCTTTTTTTTTCTTTTTAATTTCTAAGGAATACTGTGGTGTACTTTGAAGATAGATTCAGGTGTACAAGTGAAATACGGATGAGAAGACTTTGTCTCATCTGTGAACTTAAAGTGCGCAGAAAAACAATAGATGTATTATTTGAGATACACAGTTTAAGCAGGAGAGAATTCGTAAATAAACTTAACAAGCTTTAAAAATGCAGTTTCTGTTGGTGATTATTATTTCCATTGCATCTTGAAGAGAAATAAGTAGAATATACTATAAAGACGGTATATGTGCTAAACAAACCAACCTAAAACGACATTATTTTAAAGGCCAAAATTTATTAAACGGATCTAGCATTCTGAATGGATAATTTATGCCTAAAGACTGAATTGTATTTTGCAGAAAGTCTTTTGTTCTAGTTTATCTCTTTATACAGTACTTCTCTAGTCATTAAGTGTAGTTTACTTATACTGGAAGACAAAGTACTGTGTGTTTACAATTCTACACAATGATCTTGAGAGAAAAGAATGTGTAGTCTTATTATACTCTTGCAAATGTTTTTTTCATCTTCAGTCAAGGCTAAAATTTGTTGTAGACCAAAAAAAATCACAAAAGATTTTTGCACACGCTTCGGATTTTTTTTAGTATTAGTACGGTGAACTATTTCTTGGCAAACAGGACTTTCAATAGAGAAATGGTATCTAATTTTTTTAAGTGGTCCACATATATTCCACTCGCTCAGAATATAGAACACTTGGGTTTCTGTTTTTGAAACAATGTTGTATATATAAAACTAGTGCGGGGTACTCAGAATGATTTGGGTTTGGGCTACGCAACATAATTTGTATGCTGCTGGGAAAAAGAGGATATTGCCTTTACCAGAATTTAGTCTCAAGTGCCTTAAAAATTTAATCACTGTAAAGATCAATATATAAAGTAGTTAGTCAATATTTCGCAAAGCTTAAAGGAAGCTTGGAGTTACAAGGTTTTAATGAATTATTGAATGCTACTTGCAGGAGAGACTTAAATAAACTAAAAATACCTTTTTTTTTTTTTTTTTCAACTGAGTGCCTTGCTCTAACAGAAGCTTAAAGTATCCTAAGGCAGAAAGACTGTTTGTGCAGAAGTCACTTACCAAGCATGGTTTGCCCCAGAATTAGTTGGAATGATCATATTATAAATGCATAGACTTTCAGGGCTACATGTAAACTGCATGCCATGTCATAAATTATGCATAATACCCCCTAGGTATAATTATTCAGAGAAGTGAAAATGAAGAAAACTATTTCCTATTAATGTTTGCTTATTTATTTTATTTATTTTTGTTCAGTTTTTAATCCTAAATTTTCTGAGTCCAGCTCACACAATGTATGTATACTTTGCATCCATTTACTTTCTGTCTTAAACCACACGACAGACGCATTAATTGCATGTGTTAAAATTTTGTCGCCAAATTGTATATATTTCACTCTTCTGTGTTGTGTTTTCAAACAACTTCCCCCTTTACTACAGACTGCACGCTACAGACTTGCCGTATTCTGGCATGAGTTGTAATGCATCAGAGGATTTCAGAAAGGTGCTGAGGTTGATGAAAGTGGGGCTCTCCAAGCTGCTGTGTATAAGATATGAGTGTCGTGTGTGGAAAATGAAAGGCTTCTGCATATAAAGGAAGGTCAAGGAGAACAAAAATTGCTTTAGGTCTCATTCTGAAAACAGCCATATATACAAATATTTTTGCTAGTGTGAGTAGTCCCACTGAGTAAAATTAATCATATTTGGTGTTTAAGATAAGGATTTGGTCCTTCAACCTCTCTGCAACAAGTGGAAAATTAATTAGAGCTCTTTCTGTTCTTTGCAGTAGCCTGTGTAACCAATGTCCATGATGCCTCTCAGTTGTGAAAAGCACTACGGAAAAGCGGGAAGATTATATATAGGGAGAGAGATACATGAAAATTAATTATAACATCAATTCTGGAGTCTGCTTTTTGCTTCTTTTGGAACATTGTTTTCTAGTTGTGGATAGAGGAGATTATGAAAAGTTCTTCAGTGTTGCAGTTAACAAAAACTCAAACCCCACAACTCAGTCTGGCAAACAGGGGACTGATATATTTCTTACATTAGACATCTTGTGTTACCTCGCTGTTTAGGCTTTTCCAGGTGGAAGTGGCAAGAGACCTCTTGCAGGGTCTCACTTTTATCTCACTTTTCCTGGCTGCCTTTCTTAGCATGCGATGAATTACTTTATAGAGTGGCTATCTCCTTGTTATTATAGAGGAAATGTAAATTAACTTGAAATAAATAACGGTTTTCAGAGAGCTGAAAACCTGTGAGTGGTTAAATTGTTTTTTTTTTTCCCACAGCTAAAGCATTGGGAATCCTCTTCAGGTATGGTGCTGCAGGGCCATGGTGTCACTGTCAATGCTGTCATCACTGTCATTGTTAGACTCCAGTAAAGGAGAAGTAAATGGATGCTTTTTGCTTTTTCTTCATCTATCCCTGATCCCTCTATCACTTGAATTAAAATGCGGTTGTGTAATTAGTAACTTTCTTTACTTGTTAGTGTTTACACAGGTGAGGAAGTAATTCAATAACAGTGGAGATACTTAGTAATAAAATTACCAAATTAATAAGAATATATTATAGTCTTTCGAAAATGTGGGTTTGTGCTCAAGTCTTATCAAAAAAACCTATTTATGGTCAGTTTGCAGTTGATACGTGTTGGTCCGTAAAAATATTTATCTGTGAATTCAATCAAAAGCTGCAAAAAAAAAGAAAAACCAGATTATTTCAGAATTGAATCGATTGCCTTGCTGTAGCACTTGTTTTTATGTTGACCTAGGCAATCTCGGTTTAGCAGGGGTAGATTTCAGCCCCCTTTCCTAGAGGCAGACTGTGCTTAGCTCTCCATGGCAGTTGCAGCAGGAGGCCTACGAGATGTGATGGTGCATTTCTGCCATGGCAAGTATAAGGTAGGGTACACTGCATCACTGAAACCAGCAACTCCCACGTGCTTCAACAGAAGAGAACATAAATGAGGATCAAAAGAGTGCATGATAGAAATCCATCTGGCTCTTACATCTTTACCACATCAATTATAAGCTGCTTGTGTTCGCATTCAGGGATCTCAACAGGCCCTTACAATGCATTTCCACCCCGTGCTGTCCTCTCACATTCATATAGACAAGCTGGTGCCAGCTTCCATCATCAGATGAGTAGAACTATGGATGTCAGTTTGTGTGACGGTTTATCCATCTCTGTTCACTCCATAAACCTCATTGTCAGTAGATGGCTGTCATCTAACTTGAGTATGAAAATGTGAATGTAATTAAATAAATAGGAGAGTCGCAGAATTTCCAGCTGGCAGTGAGATTATGAGAGTTTCTGTAGAAATATCCTCCAGCTTCTGGATCCCTAAGTCAGTTGACTCAGATCTACTAAATTTGGTGAACCTGGAACTATGGGGAGCAGGCAGTATATTCCAGTCTGGAATACTTCGACCGCTTTCCACTGCCTCTTTACTTTTCACTTGTGTCAGTTTACCATTAACACTATGAACTGGGTCGTGCTTGCACTTTGTGGTGTGACCAGAAGTATGGACAGAAGGAGCTTGGATCTAGGGCTTGCCTAAGAGAATGTCTAAGGCTCTACTCAAACCCTGAGTGGTGTTTGTGAAATGGTTCAAGATTCTACCTTCTCTTCTTCTTTTATAACCTTTAGCTGGTTTTTCTTCTTCCCTTATTCCTCCACTCTCTGCCACATCTCCTTCTTCCACTCAATGTTATATCATTTTACATATTTCAAAATTTTGGGCAATGCTTGATCTTAGCAGTTTTCTTAACAGTCTCTTGTGTTTGAACCACATGGAGTTACAGCACTTGAGAGCGGTTCAGTTCACATTTCTCATGTGAGTGTAGTTGGAATCAGGATACAGAATCATCCTGGCGTATAGTCAGGTACTTGATGTATCTATTTTTGTTTCCAAATATTGTGGGGTTTTGCTGACATCAGGATTTATCAAGTTGTCCCTTTTGATAAGCTTTTTGAAGAATTCCCAATATTCAGGCTCAGTCTGCTACTGAAGATTTAGTTTCTTGAACAGGGACTCTGTGACTATTCTTAGTCTTTTGCTTAAGCCAAAACAGTGAAGGATGTTAGTAAACCAATTTTTCTTGAATGAATGGTATCTTATTTTTCTGGTACTGTTTTCTGGAGTCCATTTTAATCAAATGTCTTGCTTTTGTCTCAATTATTCGGGTTTCCCAGCAGAATTTTATTAATTTCTATGTAAAATGTCAAAAGTCAAATATTTGCAACTGTGTAAGGAATTAAAAAGCAACTTAAATGTGCATCTTGAGGATTTTTTTAATTTTTTTTTTTTTTTTTAAAAGAGCTTTGAGACACGCCTGTAAGTTTCAGAAAAGAAGGAAAATAGTTTCTCAGTTCTCTTCCTTAAATAAGAACCTTCAGGGGAAAACAGAAGATATTTAAAAAATGTGAGGTATGAGAACAGATTTTTAAATATTCCTAAACTTTAATGAAATGTGAAAGTTCATCCTTAGGCATTAAAATCCTATTGTGCCTTGGTCTAGTATCTCTCATTTGTCCACTTCTTTAGCTTTCCCCTTCACTTTAACAAGTGATCACATGTGCACCAGCTAAATGTCTGATAAATCTCCAGGCGAAGCTGGCTTGACTTGTGGGGAACTGACTTTAAAAATATTTGATGGAACATTGCTTCAGTCTCTGAATACTTGTCAGCTTAGATTTATTACAGCTGCTCCTGTTACAAAGATGTGCACTTTGGTCCTTAGGGATCTTTCTCTCTCTTTTGCCATATAGTCCCAGTTATTGCAGTGTCACAGTTGATCAATTATTCACTTCGACACTTTGAGTCTAGCAGAACATTGTTAGAGTAACTTATCACCTTAACTTCCTGATTACTTTTCTCTTGTACATAGGATTTTTTTTTTGAGTGAAAGCATTTGTTTGTTGGTTTTTTTTTAAGTGAAGAGGTGCATGTTACATTTTATTCATTGGGAGGAAAAAAGCTCCAGTGTCTTCTGAATATTCCCGTAGTGTGTCTGTGAAATAAGCATGTCAAATATTAACAACTCTCCTTAATATTTATCATATACAAATCTGATTGTATTTTATATATTATATATATATTGTCTGGGGTGTAGTGATCATGAGATAATTGAGTTCTCTCTAAACAATGTAATAAGAAAAGCCAGGAACAGAACACTGATGCTGGACTTTTGGTGGGCAGATTTTGGATTATTTAAGGAACTGGTCAGGAAAGTACCCTGGGAAATAGTTCTTAGTGGCAAGGGCGTCCAGGAAGGCTGGATGCACGTAAAGAATGAAATCTTGAAGGCTCAGGAGCGGGCTGTCCCTGTGTGTTGTAAGAAGAGTCGCAGGGGCAGACGGCCGGCCTGGATGAGTAGGGAGCTTTTGAAGGAACTAAGTAAGAAAAAGAGGATGTATCGTCAATGGAAAGAAGGGGATGTAAGCCACGTCATGTTCAAGGATGTTGTTAAGTCGTGTAGGAGGAAAATCAGGGAAGCAAAAGCCCAGCTGGAGCTCAAATTGGCCACTTCCGTTAAGGATAATAAGAAGAGTTTTTATAAATATATCAATGGTAGAAAGAAGGGCGGCAGCGACCTCCACTCCTTGTTGGATGTGGAGGGAAATATAGTAACCAAAGATGCAGAGAAGGCTGAGGTACTTAATGCCTTCTTTGCCTCAGTTTTTGACAGCAAAGATGTCAGCTCGCTTGACAGTTGGCCCTCTGAAGTGGTTGGTGGGGGCAGGGTGAAATATGGCCCTCGTGCAATCCATGAGGAGGAAGTTAGAGACCTGCTGAGCCTCATAAGTCTATGGGGCCGGATGGGATCCATCCTAGGGTGATGAGAGAGCTGGCGGATGAGCTTGCTAAGCCGCTCTCCATCATCTTTCAGCAGTCCTGGCTCACTAGAGAGGTCCCGGAAGACTGGAAGTTGGCCAATGTGACACCCATCCATAAGAAGGGCCGTAAGGATGATCCAGGTAATTACAGACCTGTCAGCCTGACCTCGGTCCCAGGTCAAATCATGGAGAAGATAATCCTGGGTGAAATCATGTGGCACTTGCAGAACGGTCAAGAGATCAGGCCCAGCCAGCATGGATTTAGGAGGTGTAGGTCCTGCCTGACCAACCTGATCTCCTTTTACAACCATGTGACTCGCCTGGTGGATGAGAGGAAGGCTGTGGATGTGGTATACCTGGACTTTAGCAAGGCCTTTGACACTGTCTCCCACAGTAGACTCCTAGGGAAGCTGGCAGCCTGTGGCTTAGATGGGATCACTCTGTGCTGGGTTAGGAATTGGCTGGATGGCCGAGCCCAGAGAGTGGTGGTGAATGGTGTCTCATCCAGTTGGCGGCTGGTCACCAGTGGTGTCCCCCAGGGATCGGTATTGGGTCCCGTCCTGTTTAATATCTTTATTGATGATCTGGGTGAGGGGATTGAGTCCATCATCAGCAAGTTTGCAGACGATACCAAGCTGGGAGGAAGGGTTGATCTGTTAGAGGGTAGGATGGCCCTACAGAGGGACCTGGACAGACTGGAGAGCTGGGCTGATTCTAATGGGATGATGTTTAATAAGTCCAAATGTCGGGTACTTCATTTTGGACACAACAATCCCATGCAGAGCTACAGACTGGGGACAGAGTGGCTGGAGAGTAGTCAGGCAGAAAGGGACCTGGGAGTGCTGGTTGACAGGAAGCTCAACATGAGCCAGCAGTGTGCCCAGGTGGCCAAGAAAGCCAATGGCATTCTGGCCTGCATCAGGAATAGTGTGGCCAGCAGGACCAGAGACGTTATCATCCCCCTGTACTTGGCACTGGTCAGGCCTCATCTTGAATATTGTGTCCAGTTCTGGGCCCCCCAGTTTGGGAAAGATATTAGGATACTGGAATGTGTTCAGAGGAGGGCAATGAAGATGGTGAAGGGGCTGGAGCACAAGCCCTACGAGGAACGACTGAGGGAGTTTGGGCTGTTTAGTCTAGAGAAGAGGAGGCTCAGGGGAGACCTCATTGCTCTCTACAACTACCTAAAAGGATGTTATAGTCGGGCAGGGATTGGTCTCTTCTCTTGGGTGATCAGTCAGAGAACTAGAGGGCATGGGCTTAATCTTCGTCAGGGAAAGTTTAGGCTTGATGTGAGGAGGAAGTTCTTCACTGAAAGGGCGATTGGTCATTGGAATGGGCTGCCCAGGGAGGTGGTGGAGTCGCTGACCCTGGAGGTGTTTAAGGGGAGACTGGATGAGGCACTGAGTGCCATGGTTTAGATGATGGGTTGGTGTTAGTGTTGGGTTATGGGTTGGACTTCATGATCTCAGAGGTCCCTTTCAACCTTGTGATACTGTGATACTGTGATATTCACAGCCTGCGTTTCTTTATGCACATGTGGATAACTATATACTGTTCTGGTGGGAATGGGAATTATAGGAGATTACTTCAGAAAATCTGTAATAAATGTCAATCTTATGAAATTGTTTTCTTAGGGATCTTGTCCTTTATTTTCAAGACTTCAACAGAAAATCGAGAGTTCATATAATATTGTAGCTGGCATTCTGTAAAGATACTTTTTAACTTTTTGAAAGTACATGTGGTCTCAGTGGACTCTGTCAGCAGGGAACAGTAATTTTACTCAAATAGGAGTGTGTAAGCAAGCGTGCTGACTCAATTGCACGTCTACTGTTGGTGATAAAGCTATGAATAATTTTGTTAAGAAAACCAAACAAAGCAACAAAATCCCACCTCAAAAAATCTGCCAAACCCTGCCAAAAAAATTCACTCCACAGTGGAGTCAATTGGAGCTGACAATAAATTAACAAAAATTTTAATTAAATTTAAAAACTTCGAGCAGTTAAAACCAGGAATAGAATTATAGCCTATGCATTACTATATTTGTCTCTCAGGTGGTTTAAGCAAAGCTTCAGTAGTAATGGTTAAACATGCAGTAAGTGTATTTATTGCGCTCAGTAATATATAAAAGTATATTCTCTCATATCTTGAGTGGAAGTACCATTTAAAATCTCCCTTCTTTGCCCTCAGGACAAAATTGTTCCTCCTCTGCATCTGTACAGGAAAAGCGTAGGTCATAACTGCAGAACCTTTTAGTGTTAGTGGTCAGCTGTGCTATTTAAAGTTTTTCTAAGTGGAGCCCTGTAGAGCTGGTCCTTTATCACTTTAAAGTGGGACCGAGTTAGCACTATGAGGTCAGTTAAATGTTCTTTGAACAATTTTCTTCTTTTCTCAGCATTGGGGTAAAAGAATGAAAGTTGACTTGTTACAAGCCCTTGTCAGAGAAACTATGGTTGACAAACTTGAGATCGGTTATGATCCTGACACACAGCACTGAGCCATCCTCCGCTTCATGAACAATTGAGATTCAGATTGACCCACTTTTCTGTTCAAACGCAGCTCACTGAAAGTTCCGTTTTGAGGAGAAATTAGGTGAATTTGTTCTGGAGCCAAATTATTTTGATTGCAGATACATTCTTGTTTATCATTTCAAGATATTTATTTAATGCTCTAGGCCTTCATCCCATGAGTAAAAGAATGAACACACAAGAAATATATAATAAAGGATTTTTGCCCTTACTTTCACTGAATTAAAATCTTCAGCAGATATGATTAAGTTCAAGGATTTGAGCCTATAGAGCAAAGCTGAGGCGAGGTGGAAGAGAAGGAATCAGACCTTAAGTACAATCTGTAAGGCTGCAAGAAGAAAACTAATAAGAAATGGAAATGGAGGAAAAAGTACCAATATTAACAGCCTTCTACAGTAAACTTCATCATATGAACTATTCCTCCTCTGTGGAGAGAGGAATTCTTAACTAGAATGCATCTGTCATCTCAGGAACCTGGGATGAGGAGGGGTGATCTACAGGGTAACCATATGAGGGTTTTTATAAAATAGTGGTGATTTGAATATCAGCTGAAAAAATTAATGACTACTTGACAGTCAGGTACTGTCTTGACAGTCTGAATGTTGTATTGTGAAGCTCTGCATCTTAAGCAACTGCAGCATCTTCTTCAGGCTCCAGTTTCTGTGTTGTGTCAGAGTAGTGAACACAGCCTGGGCTGGATGGGTTGATTTGGCATGTGTCCAGCACAAACACGGGACCTGCTTCCCCTGGAAGTGTAACAGTGGGCCATTTGTTGTTAGTACGTTCCCAGTGATGAACATTAATGTAGTTGCCACCATATTTTCACCTGCTTCTTTCAGCCCCACAGTTACTACTTCACATAGTTGTCAAATCAGACCTATTGTGTTCACGCTGACTCAGTCTTCATTGCTTGCACTGTGTAAACTAAATTCTTGTCCTTGAGTTACAGGTACCTTACGTTTTCTGTTGGATGAAGTGCACTTCGCTCACATATTTCATACCAGTGTTAAGAGCAGGCTTGGACGATCTGCTGTGTCATATTTACATTTTACTGCTGTCTCCTTTTTCCACTAACATTTTAATAGAAACTTCTGTTTACAAGACTTGTTAATTTATTGTGAGCTCCAGTTGGAGTCAACTGATAGAGTAACTCAGGCTTTTCAATTACAACCAATTAATTAAAATTGGGGTATGTAAAGCTGTGCTTTAAGGTTGATTCATCTTATTCTCTCAGCTGAGTTCAGATTACTATTTAGGAAAGCCTTCCAGCTACTGGATAGCCTCTGCAGAGTAGGATACTTCCTGTGGAGTTCTGGATTCATGTTATTTGATATAAGTTCTAAGCTAGGTTCAGTTCTTTTTTCCATTTCTAAGTAACTCCAACTTGTTACATTATGTTCCTTGATGTTGGCTGGGCTTTTTTTGGCTGTTGTTTTTTAATGCTATCTAAACCACATTTGAGAGCTAAATGTCATGCTTAGCTTCAGTCAGAAATGGTTTGTGACGCAGCTGTGGGGGCTGAGGGAAGAAAGAAAATATTCATGTGCAAATAGGTGATTCCTAAGGACAAGAATTTATTATGATTTGAAGACTACGATAGGGATTTGTTGGTGTCCAAAAACTGACTAGATAAGGTTCTTCAACTTTGAAATTCGTTAGAATGCACTTAGTTTCTTTAGGATCTGAAACTATTAAATTATTTTATAATTATTATTTCAAGCCATTGAGTAGCTTTTACAGGTCTCTATATTACCATTAACTATCATGGCTTGTTTCAGTTGTGCAAATGAAGTCAGTAGTCAGCCAAGAAGAATGATAACAAATTCTTGAAGAGTGCTGTGTTTGCCAGTAGGTAGTTGGAATTATGAAGATAAAATTTGGTATACAGGCAACTTAAATTTGTCTATTTTTTCAGCTCTTTGATGTGAGAAGCAAATGCTCAGAGCTTCTTTGGATATACTTGCGAGGCAAGCTTAATTAGATAATCATTCATCTGTTACTTGTGTAACATGCTATGGAGTATCATTTAGACTGCTTGTGTTTTCAGTAAAGAGTTTGTTTACTGTCCATTTTTATAACTGTACTGTAAGTTTCAATTGATTTGAGCCTCATTTGAAATCATAATTAGGTATATCAGTTTTGGATTTCACATACAGGCTGAGCTGGTGTTCAGACATTGTATTGCTCAAAGAGATCAGCACTGTCTGAATGTTGCTTGATTAATAGAGGTAACTAAGTACACGTTGATAGATTTCACTTTGAACCTAGATCTAATTTGCCGTTTTCTTCTCAGTTAACACCCCCCATCCACCCACAATAAACAACAGTATTATATGTGAGGTTTTGACTAAACCATTTCATTTAAAAAGGAAGAGCTATTTATTTTCCCTTCCACAGAGTTCCATAAGTTGAAGGCCTCCCCTTGGATTTCAGTAAGCTGACTGTTTAAGAGCAGATGCTGAAGTATTAAAACCCTCTGTATTGGTTTTGCCCGGAAAGGTTTTGGTAGCCAGGGGGGCTGCAGGGATGGCTTCTGTGAGAAGCTGCTAGAAGACTCCCCTGTGTCCGATAGAACTAATGTCAGCTGATTCCAAGATGGATGTGCTGCTGGCCAAGGGCAAGCCCATCAGCAACAGTGGTAGCACGTCTGGGATAACGTAATTAAGGAGGAGGGAAAAGTTGCTGCACAACAACAATTGCAGATGGGGAGAGGAGTGAGAGTATGTGTGAGAAACAGCTCTGCAGGCACCAAGGTCAGTGAAGAAGGAGGGGGAGGAGGTGACCTAGGCACCAGAACAGAGATTCCCTGCAGCCCGTGGCAAGAACATGGTGAAGCTGGCTGTCCCTCTGCAGCCCAGGCAGGTCAATGGTGGAACATACATCCATGAGCAGCTTGTGGAGGACCCTGTGCTGGTGCAGATGCATGTGTCTGAAAGAGGCTGTGACTCCATGGGAAGCCCATGCTGGAGCAGGATCCTGACAGGACCTGTGAACCCATGGGAAGAGGAGCCCATGCTAAAGTAGGTTTGCTGGCAGGAACTGTGATCTTGTGGAGGACATCCCCCCTACTGGACCAGTCGGTTCTTGAAGGACTGCAAATTATTGAAGGGACCTATGGTGTAGCAGTCTACACCAGTAGGAAAGACATATGGTGGAGAATTTAGTGAAAAACTGTCTCCCATTGGAGGGACCCCACACTGGCGCAAGGGAAGAGTGTGAGGACTCCACCCCTCAAGGAGAAAGGAGTGAAAGAGACAACGTGTGATGAACTGACTACAAACCTCATATCCCGTCCCCTTGTGCTGCACAAAGGGAGGAGGTAGAGAAAATTGGGAGTGAAGTTAGGCCCAGGAAGAAGGGAAGGGTTGAGGAAGGTTTTTTTAAGATTTATTTTTTATTTTCTCATTGTCCTACTCAGATTTGTTTGGTAATAAATTAAATTAATTTTTGTGAGTTGAGTCTGGTTTGCCCTGACAGTATTGTTGAGTGATCCCCCTGTCCTTATCTCAGCCCATGTGCCTTTAATTTTATTTTCTCTCTGGTCCAGTTGAGGAGGGGGAGTGATAGAGTGGTGTTGGTGGGCACCTAGCATCTAGCCAGGGTCAAACCACCACACCCTCTCTCCTGGATAGTGCAGGGGGTTGTTCACATGTTAAGGGGGTCATGCTAGTTATTGCATTTAGAGGTGTAAAGCAAGGGTTTTTGCTAACTTCTGGTGGCTAATAATTGATGAGTATTGCTGGGATACGTTCACCAATCTTTGTAGGTTATGTGGCGATATGTTGCATGTTCAGTTCTGTGTCTTGTTCATTAGAGCCAGTCTTCATAAACTTTCCAGAGTGGCAGCTAAATTCATTATAAGCCAGTTGGATTGTATGCGGTCCATCTCTTGAATATGCGATACAAAGACTGCTCTGATATATAACCATTCAGCAGGGAGAAAGATGCACTTCATGTAACTTAAATTTTAAAGAAATGCTCAGAATCAATTGCCTGAAGTATTAAGGAAAACAGGAAATGTGAAAATGATGGACTGCTTATACAGTCTTCCCCTTTGGCCTATGCATGCTAAGTGGGTGAAAAGTACTCTGCCTAATAAAATCTCTTTTGGATGGGTGTTAACGGTCATTGTGTGCTTGCGTATTCAGCATATTTAAAAGTGGAGGGTGAGCTGAAGAGCCATTGGGGAAGTTACTGTAATTGTCAGTGGTAGACAGTTGGAGGAGGGAGAGAGAGATTTTGTACTTAATGGGAAAGTACTAATAACTTGTGGTGTCTGGCTGTAAGGTCATCTACTATTCATTCTGTCTGATTATCTGACGTCTTTCATAATCTTTAATGTATCAGTCCTCTAGAGCTCTTTCAGGAGAAGTGCTTGTACTATTAGTTTTTTAAATTTGGTGCAAGGTCTAAAGGGCTAAGCTCACTGTTTTCAAGGATAACAGTGTCATCTAGAAAAGTAAGATAGGTATATTTGCATATTTCAAAGTATGAATAACTGTGTACATTATTTAAGCCACTTATCCTGCAGTGTTTAAGTACAGTGTATGTGCAGTTTCTCTGGAATGAAAATGCTTTTGCTAACATTTAGTTTTCCTTGCTGAATAGATATTTAAGTATATATCAGGCCTTTTGCCTGCAGAGCTATTGTAGAAAAACTTTTAGCTCTGGTTTTCCCGGAGTGTGGGCAGGAAGCATATTGCAGTGTGCCATACTTGGCTGCAGGTTCTGAAGTCCTCTGTCACACCCACGTGTGCGTTTATTCTCTGTCCCGTTTGGGAAATCGGGAACAAGTAAGAAATTATGTTGATTTTTGCTGAAATAAAAATGTGCTTTATCCCTGCAAATGAGTTGCAGAAGGTAGCTTATATGTTTAGTCTGCTTAGGATTCTTTGTATACTTCAGATCTTGTGCATCTTTCACCTTTTTGAGACCCAAATTTAAATCCAGCACTCAAGGATATCATGCAGATTTGTACACTTGCTTGTGGATTATGGTTCCATAAAACAATGAAAAGATTATGCTTATCCATGTTTTTTCCATCTGTAACAGATGTAATATTAATAATATATATTTTTTTTACTTAAGTCACTCAGCTATAATCCCATGTAAATTAACTGAAGTTATCAGTAGGCTTTATTTTAACATTTCAGAGCACGTGAGGCAAGAGAACACATCTGAATAATTATGCTTGTAAAAGATACTGAGATAGGTACATTTTTTGCTTGCAGAGTGATTTTCAGTGAATCAAAATCACATTGTCCTTTCCGCAGACAGTCTTGCTGGCGAACTGACTGTAGTGTTCTTTTAGTGGCTTGCTTTATTTTTTTGAGGATGCAAAATTTGGGGCTTTAAATATATGGTATTAGCGATAGAAGTTTAGATGCTCAGTGCTATGGGGGATTCCATCAACTATGGAGACTTTTCAGTGCCTAAATAGTTAGCAAAGTTGTCTCTTGCAGTTTCCTATATAATTCTCCACTTTATGGGATAGAAAACGTGTTGAGAAGGGAAATGAGAGTGATATTGCCATGATTTCCAGTTGATGATCTGGTCCAGCTTTAGTGTTAGAAATTTAAAGCATGTGTGAGATGCTAAGATTTTTCCCAGTTGTTTGTATTTGAAAAACTTGAGTTACTCTACCAGTGCTTGGACACATCAGCAGGGTCAACTGAAGTTGCTCTATTTTACAGTCAAAGTGATAAAAAAATTACTTTCTGTTTTGAAGCATATGCAAAAGGAAGTGTGGTCCACAAACGCACAATATTTCTTGTCTGTTATTGCATCCATTGGTTAGACAGATCTCAGACATTAGCACAGGCACACTATATTATGGTTAGCATAAACCGTTTAATTACTGCCCTAAATTTCCAAATTGGTCTGTAGATGAATGTCTAACTTCATCAGTAGCTGAAGTGTATGAAATGAAGGACTAGTACAGCAGGAACACAGATTTGTAACTATGTTACACTAGAATGGTTCTCTGGATTTACCATTTTCCTAAGATAATTTCCTTTAGAAATAAAAATTTATGTATTATTCTGAATATATCTTAAAAGAATAGTTGTACAATGTATATGAACAACAAATAACGTTTTCAGTGTCTGTGTGCTGTGCTGAAAACATGGGTATGTTACTGTCTGGTTCTTGTAATAGGATTGCGTGTATGTTTGGCAAATGCTTTAAAATAATCCCTTTTTATTATTTTTGCAATATGATATTTCTTTTTAAATGAACAACATGTGTGTTTAACATGCATTTTTCAAGAGTCAAGAATTTCTGTGAAAGCTGTCATGGTGTAATAGCATTGTATGAAAAGCTCCTTTTCTTCATAAACCCTTATATTTAATCCCTCAAAGCAGCAAACAACATGCTGGTCAGAGAATTAACTTCAGATTGAAGATAAAGAGGAGGCCAAAGTTAATGACAGCTGCAGAAAGCTGAAAAGATATCATATGATTCAAGTCGGAGAGTAACAGCTTGCAAAACAGGTTGCAGTATTTGCTTTATGAAGAATATCTAGTGCAAAAGAAGTGTATTTTCTGTGTCTGCAGAAGACCACATTTTCTAGTAAATAGATTCTTAAACTAATATTCCTGCCAACATGCAGGGAATAAGTTAGATGGTTTGGGATGATACGGGCTAGCCATTCACTTTAGAATATGAACAGTAATGCTGTGCAATATGTAATTAATTACGATGGTCAGACAAAGTTTCTTTTTAGTATTATGAGATATTCAAATAGAAAGGAAATTTGTTTAATGGAAAACCAAATAAATCTTACTTGCAGTTGAAACTCAAGAGATAGCATATTATTAAAAAAATACGATTTTCATTACTTTAACTATGAGCCCACAGAAACATAGAGTAATACTCTGTAAGGTATAGGTACTTATCAGTTGTTTTCAGTCGTATTTCATCAGGTGCTGTAGTCGTATATGAACCTCAGTGAGTTTATAAAAATTGTTTTGATGCTTCAAGGCATGTCAGAAGTTAAAGATGATAAGTTACACGGGAATTAACAGCTGTCTTGAAAAGATTAATTTGTTCCTATGATTGATAATTTAATTTCATCTGATTGGGATAATGTAAGATAGAGTGCTCAACTCTTTAGTAGTCAGGATGTGAATAAATTGATCAAGTTTATAACGGACATTTCAAAATAAGTATTCTCATCATTTGTGTGTTACAGGCAAATTCTGAATCAGAAACTATTGTTCTCCTACGTTCTACCTCTATGTGATTCACAAAATCCCAGAATGGCTGAGGTTGGAAGGGACCTCTGAGGGTCATCTGCTTCCACCACCCTGCTCAAGCAGGATCACTCAGAGCCAGTTACCCAGGACCGTGTCCAGATGGTTGTCGAGTATCTCCAAGGAGGGAGATTCTACAACCTCCCTGGGCAACCTGTGCCAGTGCTTAGTTGCCCTGACAGTGTAAAAAAGTGTTTCCGAATGTTTGGAGGAAACCTCCTGTTTTTTAGTTTGTACCCATTGCCTCTGCTCCTGTCACTGGCCATCACTGGAAAGAGCTGGACTCTGTCCTTCTTGCACCCCTCTTTAGATACTTATTGACATTGGTTGGACCCCTTGAGCCGTTTCTTTTCCAAACTCAGCAGTTCCAGCTCTCTGGCTTTTCTTATAGGAGAGGTGCTCCAGTCCCTTCATCGTCTTTGTGGCCCTTTGCTGGATTCGCTCCGGTATGGCTATGTTTCTTTTGTACTGGGGAGCTCAAAACTGGACACAGTCTGATGTGAATAGTTGGAGATAGAAGGGGAAGAACGGTAATTTCCAACCTGTTGGTGGTGTCGTAACACTGAAGGCAATGGGAGAGAATCTGAGGTTATGAGCCCTCTCCTCTGCTCCAGTTCAACTCATAACTTCTGTCATAGGCTTCCAGCATGAGATTTGGGATGTTCAGGAGTCTGTGTCTGGATCTTTGAATCCATCTTTCACTTGTGATGTGAATCAGTTCTGCAGGAGACTTTTTTTGTTGCAGAAGAGATGTGTCTTTGTACTTACTTGTAGATGCAGTTTTTGTGGCTTGATGCTGCTGTATAACCATTCCCGTGTGTGCCTCCAAGACTGGATTTGATCATGTTCTACACACTTATTGTTGGGGGAAATAATGTGAGGCTCCTTGCAGTAAACCGTGGCTGTTTCTTAAAACATAGTACAAGTACATTGTAACAGTGATCAGCTCGTATGGGTACAGCATTGCCAGGGTAAAACTGAAATACATTTTTATTTAGAAAACATACACAAAATCTACTGGAACCCTGTGATCGTGTAAACATAAAAATATTCAAGCAATGCTAGTGTAAAGTTATTTTCACATGCAGAAACAAAGATACTTTCATGAAGTTTCCTAACAATACTTTGCATCACATTGCACTGTGAGTACAGGAACTTTGTCCAAAGTACTATTTATTTTGTTGATAATAGAAACAGGGCTTTTACAATTTCATAATGTACAGGGGATATATTTTGGTACCACAGTTAGCTAGGAAATGATTCATGAATTAATGCTGCATTTTAAAGTAAGACTTAAGAATTATCTAAAAATGACATAATTTAATCAGTATCATGGAAACCTTTTGGAGAATTAAGCCAATACACTCTTGCGAGTTAAGTAGGGCAGTTTATTAAAACAAGTGGAAGTCATCAGTTCCAAGCTTTCTCAATCTCAGACGGTATTCTAAAGCAGGAATAAGCACTGCAGAAGGGAATACTTTAATGACAGAATCCTCTTATCTCAGAAACCAAGTAATAAAAATAGTTATTATTGTCTGGATGCAGCTAGCTTAGCTGTGGCATTAAGTACCACAAGTAGGAGTCTGCCTTTTTCAAAAATGGCCGGCTGGTTCAGTGCCATGTAGGCTGGGCAGGAGAAAGCTGTGGCTTTGTTTTGTACACCCCTTTCTACATGATTCAAAAGGCAGTAATGACGCTTTTGAAGAAGTCATAAGTATTTATTTCATAAACTTTTAACCCCAGCTCATTTGAGGCTCTTTGAAATAGTTATTATTATACCCTATGATGGAAGCTTGTTGTCTGTGCTTTAGAAATTAAAGATTTTTTTATTGACGAGTAGGTGAATATTGTATTAGGACAAACAAAACTAGTCCATCTCTGAATTCATAATGCCTTGATCATGTGAAAAAACTTGTTTGGGAATAGTCTCCAGGCATGGCATAAGTTACCTGTGAGTGGTGAGTATTGGCTTCTCTTTGGAGAGTCCTCTTAAACTGAGATTTTTAAGTTCTGCTGTTAAGCAATTTTGAAAAGAATCACAGGTGAAATGTTGGGGTTTTTTTTAAACAAACTTTTTGCTGTAGAAATTGATGTCTTACAGAGCACTTGGTCAGTTTGCTTTCAGAGAATGTAGCAGCGTTCGTGTTTTTTCTCTCATTACTTCAGCCTTGAGATTCCAATTAAGCAAAGAAGTCTAGCACAAACCTATTGTTATGTAGGCAGTCCTGTTAAAATAATGATGCTCTTTAGATCCTAAGTAAGCGCATGTTTATATACTGTGCTTGTGATGTGGAAGGCTTTACTTGAAGAACAGAGATCAAGAGGTAGTTCTTCAGCTGGAGGTGGTTCTCTGGAGATGCAAAAAAATGATACTGTAGAGCTGTTTAAAATGGTTTTATCCACTTCGTGTAATCAAATATTCCTAACACATATTTTATTGTTTTCCACAAAGAGTCATCATTACCGTTTTCTTTTCCCCCGACTTCTCTCCTTTTCATATAGTCAACATATAAGATTTAACACTTTTATTTCACATGATGTGAGTATTTTAAAATTACAGGTCAATGACCTAGGCTCAGGGAAGACGAAGCTCTGTTTTTGCCTCAGATATGCCACTTTGCACTGCTTTTTCTGAGACATTAAATTTATCCCTCCCATGGAATATTTTGAATGTGGATCATGAGGATTGGCTTGGATAAAGGGAAGAAGTTTGTTTTTGAAATGCATTTACCAATATGTCAGCTTTGACCTAGGTCATAAAATCATTCACCTGAGACTTAAGAGAAGTCCTTACCAGTGCTGGACTGGGCTTTCTGCCCTGTCTGTAAGGAGCTGACTCCCTTTGTAAGTTTAGATGTATTCATGCAAACTGTAGTCCCCAGTGTCACCTCTTTACTACTCACTGGTTCTAGGCTTCAGCCAGATATTTCTACAAGAAATGGGAGTTTAATGAATCTACACAAATAACATTTTGGCTTAAATATGCAGCATTATTTTTGTATTTCTGAGCTTGATGATTCTCTAGAGTCAGATATAGCACTGGTGTCTTATAATATACAGTGTCTGTAACACCTGCCTACTTGAACTTTCTGAACCATCAGAAGTGTTTTAAAAATTTTTGCTAATATCTCCCCTTCCAAAACAGGCTGTTGATGTTTTGCTGAAACCATACCCTTCCAGCACTTTTGAGCTTTTCTTAGTCCTTTCCTTTTGTATCCTTTTATCGTACCAGGAAAAAAATAACCTACCAAGTTATTAGCAGGTTAAATAAAATCACCTTATCGTCAGGACATTTCATATGCCTTGTTAATAAGTGATGACAGCATTGGCATCGATTCGCTTCTTTCACTTAAATGCTGTGGTTCTCCTTAACGGAGTTCATGTGATGAGCAAGCTGGAGATGTTCAGAATTGCAGATAATGATCCTCTGGCTTCTTTTCACCTTTCTTCTCTCATTTGATGAGGCAAGCCCTGGTGATATTCTTTCTGAGATATTAAAGTGAATTTTGTGATATGTGAATCCCTCTAAAATGCGTGCTTCCTTATTTCTTACCAAGCATATTTATCGCTTTGTTCATAAACTGTAGTCATGAGGTTTTGTTGCAGGTGGCCAGTTAGTACTGGTTTTCATGTTTGATGATTAACTGGATGTTGCAGTTAGACAAACATTTTACTGACTTAATTGCCTAAAAATACTTAGAATAATTCAAAGCTATTAACTGTTTTGGAAGACCTTGAGTTTACAAAAGCACATCCAATACGTGCTCTTTTGAGAATGTCTGGATTTTTTTTTTTTGCCAAGGGAATGGGCAGCTGCATGTTTGTCGTATTTCTGTTGAAAACATTTGTTCATGATTACATAAATAAAATATTCAGTGATGGGACATCATTATTGCAATTATGTGTTTTTATGAATGATTTTCAGTGATGATACTAAGTTGTAGAATAATAATATGAAAGGTCATAATACTATTTGGGGAACAACCGTTTCCCCTGCTTTGTGTAGTGTGTGTGGAAGTTCTTTCATTTCTGCATGTGCTAAAGCTTTTGTTTCATGTGATGAAAATGGTGATGTTGCATATTACAGTAAATATGTAGTGGCTTCCTGGCTTTAATTAGCAGTCACTTAAATTCCTAGTCATATAAGTGACTTTGTCTTGATTTCACACCTTCAGAAGTCAGTAGTTAAAAGTGACTTTTTTATTATTTTAATTTTTTTTAAGAAAAGGAAACCTGTTTTGTGCTGATAGGTAGGTCTTGAAAGTTGCTTCTTAGTGATGGAGCTTAATGTTGTTAGGTAGTCATAATAGTTAACATGTTTCTCTAATATTTAGGAAAGCTATTATCACTACGAACTTGTCAACACTATATGATAATTTACCTGAAATAAAATGATATTGGCAGAAATACTGGCGTGATACCTATCACAGTATAAGACCATAATAAATGGTTGGTTTTAATATAAAATCAGTTCCTGCTTAAATTCCTTTGTGTACCCTATGCAACAATGACAGTTGAGCAGTACAAGTATTTGAAATTTGGGACATCAGCAGTAGTTGTTTACCGATTTAATCACTGTTGTTGTTAGTATTGACATTTAAAATGATAATTTAAAAACCCCAGGAGAGTAGTGTGAGCCAATGACTTCTTCTTGAGTGGACTTATTTATTAGTTTAGAAACTGTGCATGTCTTATTATATACTTTCCAGAACCCGCGTTCTGTGAGATCATCTGCAAAATTCAAGCCTTTGGGATGTAAATTATTTAAACATATTTTTTGCCTAAGTCATTTTAATATTCAGTTTAGTTGATGTGATAATATCGTAGCTAAAATAAATATTGAATCTTGATGTCTCATTATACATCTGTCTTATATTGTTGGCAACGGGTTTGTTGTGTAAAATTGAGATTTTATTCTTTGAAGCAAGAAGAAGTTATATCTTATACAGTGTTACATGATATTGATAACACTGGCAATTTTGTCTTTCATGTAGTCATACATATGTATATATAGTATTTGAAAGGGCATCTCTATTAAGCAGAAGAGCAAAATATACTGTGTAACTGATAGTTTTCTCATAGAATCCTGTATTTCCATATTTATCCTGTTTATGCTAATCACGCAATTGCTGTATATTCATTTTAACAGATTTTCGTTCTGTGCCCCTGGATGTGGCTGTTTTAGCTCTGCAGTTGTTAAATCTGAATATGATCCATAGAAATACAAACAAGGAATTGTATCAGCAGTATTTCATTACCAAAGCTGAGAGATGTCAGGCATGATTACCAAGACTTAACATCTGGAGTGGTTTATTGAAGGGAAACCTACCAGGATTGTTAGCATATACAAAGGAACATTATCCATATGTATGAAGGTTTATAACTAGAGCAAGTTGGGTGAGTACTGCAAGTAGAAGGTACAAGCACAAGAAAGTTAATTTATAAATGTTCCCACTGCAGTTATGTGTTTGAATATAGTACTTGAAGAAACCGCATCTGAGGGCTTTCCAAGGTAATGAATACTATCCTTGTACAGGAGATTTTGGCAAAATCCTTGGGATACCAGTTATTTGAGATTGCAGGGTTAAATGAAATGTGGGACTCTTTGGAAGAGAAAAGGTCCAAGGCAGCATGTGTTTGCTAAATGAGAATTTGGGATTTGTGCCCTTTTATCATATTACAGTTAAGCTCCGTTAATGTCTACTGTAGAAGACAGTTTTGGAGTGCTGAGGGTCTTGCTGCTGGTTTTTGTGCAAGGAGCTTGACAGAGTGGTTTGGAAGAGGCATGACTGGTCTGTATGCTCCTGCCTGTGTCTCTTCACGTGCGCCTTTGTGTAGCTTCTCTCTACTAATGGAATGGGAGCTAATGACCTATGAGTATTTGCTAATTTTAATGAATGTAAAGCCTGTCACTTCCTTTTATAAATATATGGCATATAGGAAATGTTGAGGTGGAAACTGAGGAGTCATGTTCTATGCACTTGAAAATTTGCTACTGCCATTTTAACGTTTTCTACGTGAGGATTCCAGTAATGTATGGAATTTTGTGCAACCTCTGTGCCATACAAGGGTTCAATAGTGAATTCATGTGTAACAAATGCAAGCCACAGTATGCATGTATTGTTGGTATTAATAGTTTTATACTTTTTTTTCTAGTGATGATTTACACTAGTAGTGCCCGATAATGTTAATATGCTTGTCACCATAAGTGCTCTGTACCCGTGGTTACTTAGCAATATCTTTATCTAGCAAATATATTAGGATAACCGGTTAAAAGTTAAGAGTATTGGATGGATAAAATTGATACTTTAAATAATGCTCCTGTGTTTTCTCAATATTGTTTGTAAAGTGTTTATTTGATCTGGCTTTCTTATACATCTTATTGTAATGCATATTCACTTTCTGGCCTTCTTCTCCCTTGTTCACTGTTAGATGACTTAGTGATGGGCAAAAAAAGGCTTTAGATGTTGATGCCAAATGCCTCTTAACTAGGCCATCAAAGATGTACCTGTGTTCTTGATTTCTGGATCTTTTCTGTTGTTATATAAATTGTGAATATATTTTACATTAAATAGTTTAAAAGTCTGCAAAAAAAGCAGGTCACGAAGTGTTCAGTTAGTTCCTGTACCAGTTTTGGTAGGTACTACGATATATACTAAGAGGTGTAGAAGAAATACTGTGCTGTAAAGTGCTAGCTTATGTTAACTTGCAAAATGTTCTCTTTTTGGAAAGTGATAAGTCATTATCTTTATTTATTTTTCAATTAACTGCATAATATACTAATGGGATAATTTGGTGTGTCTAAAATGAAGTGCATTTACTGAGTATAGACCAAATATTTGAACTTAAACCTTAAAAATTGCTAGCTGTTGCTGGTTGCAGAATAAATAGACTTGGCCTGTTTTCTTAGATAGCTACAATAAATACTTGCTTACAGATCTGCCCTCTGCAAGATTTTCGATTCGTGCTTAATTATTAAGAACAAATGGGTCCCCAAGGAGATGTCATGTATTCTGTTATATCTGAAACAAACTGGAATGCTGTTTTAATTACTTTTACTCATTTCTCTGTATACCAGCTCTACCCAGTACACTGGGAACATCAATATTTCGATACCAAATAATGTTTTATTTTTATTTTTCCTTCTTCTTGACAGTTTAAAGAAACCAGATAATTCTCAAGGCAGCTTTAATTGTAAAACATGAAGCTGCATTAGAAGAAAGTAATAGCCTATTAGTCTAATAACTTATATGTCTGATATTAGTATTTTCTATTCAATAAAGTCAGTTTTACTACACTGGAAGTCAATAAAACCATAGTGGGGAGGTGCAAACAGTGTTTGTAAATAACCGTAGTAATTCCAAATCGTATTGAGAATTTCCCCATTAGGAGGCAGTTATGTCTTCTTAATTTTTGAATTTTCTTTTGAGGTTGAGCTGAAACTTGATAATTTGAGATGTATGATGAAACTCCATTTTTTTAAAAAAGACTTTATTACTGGTTTGGTTTTATTCTAAAGAAAGTAGAGTAGAGCATTTATTACAAAAGCTAAAATGTAACCTAAAAACAAACTTATCACTTAGTTTCCAAACGGAATTATGATCATTATTTAAAAGAGCGTGCATCCTCCTCCCTTCTTCCCCAACCCCTTTAATAACCTTCATGTAATCCTTTAATCCTGTAAGCTTTTATCTGGGGCTTTGTATGTATTACCAGAGCAACTTTCTTTCATTGCAGTATCATCAAGAATGGGTTTCTGATGTTCTGTAGTGCACAGGGAGAATTAAGAATTTTTTTAAAACAAGTCTCTTCTGTCATGGCGTTACCTTTTGGATATAACAAGTTACTTTTCTCCTGCTTCTGATAGATAATTTAAAAGGCTAAGCATTTACAATTTGAAGGTGTAGTAATAAACACCTTGTGATTTATTGTTTTTCTACAAAGATTTCTTAGTAACTTTAAGGTTGATCAGCAATGTCATGTAACTCACTTTATTAATTAATGGTGTAAGACTCTTTTCCTTAGTGTATAACAAGCTGACCTTTTGCAAATTGCCAAGACAGGAGGAATAAATGACACTGTTAAAAAGAAAGAGATGTGTGAAGTGAGTGTTGCATTTTTAGTTTTGAAGGCTGAAGATCTGGTCATGTTATTTACAAACTTTATTAGTGGTTGATATAAAGTTAATTTTCTAATGTTTTACAAATTTCAGTAAAAGCTTGATGGCTATAAGAAGAGGTTCAGTTTTAAAAAATTAACTTTTATATCATTATTCTGATTTTTATCCACTAATCTTGAAGCTAATCAGTTGTAGTTATAGTAAATATAATGTGAAGACTGTATTTTTATTAACTAGGTTGAACTTAGCAATAAGGTCCAGTTGTTGTCGCTGGATAAATTGCATATTCCTGTGTTTGTTTTATGGTTTAAAAGCAGAAAGGGTGTAGGCATGTAGAAGAATATTGATGTAGGTGAAGTCCAGCGTTTTTTTTAAACAGCTGCTCATAGATTATTCTTGTATGGAAACTCGTATGTTTTGTAGTTATCTCCAGTGACATAATTACTGGGGAAATATCTGTATGTAGAAGGGCTGCAAATGCCTCTTCCGGATTGTTCTTGATGTCGTCCACTGACAGCAGGTAGAAGGGAACATCTCCACTTCTCACCTTGCGGATGTTCATCTTTCTAAAGATTGTTTCTGACGTTTTAACTGCCTCTGTCAGGAACATGTATAAAAGTTCTACACTTATATACACTGTGTAGATATTTCTGCATGGTTCAGGGTGGAGATGTAGCTTAACTAAGAGAAGGTGTAGCTTTTTAGGCTAAATTTGATACGTATTTTAAGACCATGATTTATGTGAAACATAACTAGCAGTATTTGTGAAACAAATTGGCCTCCAGTTCCTTGTATTAAATTAACTTGTTCTGAAGACCTACCAATTATATTCAGGCTTCATTTGAAGAATTTACTGGAGATAGCAATTTATTGGTGAAAATATTTTACATTATTTATTTACAGCGCTCTTGCCATCATTTTCCTGAAAAAATCCGGCCTTGTGTTTGTCACTGTAGGTGTTCATCCTATAAATTATAGCAGTGAAATGTAATAATAATTTAAATAGGCCTAGATTATTCACAATTGGATAAAATTAATTCTTACTTCTCCTGCTTTTTGGAGGAACAAAAAATGTCATGTTGACTCTACATACAAATGGGGAAGAATTTTTATTGTCTTAATAAAATTTGCATAATACACTTTATTGTTGATAGTATGTTAATTTTGGGTTTAGTTAAAGTTTAAAGTAATGAAGTAGTCTGCTGATTTTGGTGCATTTCAGTGATTGGTCATTGCAGATGGAAAAGGTACTTGCTGGCTTTATTCCACCCATATCTTCTTTCAAGCAGTTTATTTCAAAACTATATAAAATAAACATATCTAGAGCTGTAGAACTGGAAATTGGAAAGGAACAAAATTAATAAATTTTTTTTATTCTACTAGTAGTTATGATTTTATCCTCCTTCAGTCTATATGGTAGGTTACACAAATTCCTATATTTCTATCACATTTTCTGAGAAAATACTTTAAACTTTTGTTTAAGAATTGCTGAATAATAGGTTTTCGTATTCTTAATTTTCCTTCTAAGAAAGAAAGGTCCTGAGTACACACCTTTATTTTTATTTCTAAAGCCAGTAGTGTTTTTCAAGTATTGTTGTCTGAACTCTGAGAAAGAGTTCTGTTATTTAGCAGTTTTGAAGTGAACCTGCTTATTAAGATTTCTGGCTCTCACTTCCAGTATACAAGAGTTATCGCAGGATTTCCTTTTTAGTTAATTCCTTATTTAATTTTGTAAGACATCTTTCTATTTGACCCGCTCTTATTCTTCAGAATAAATAGGCTAATTGCTTGACACTTAGGGACCTCAGCTATGGGAATTGAGGATAGTTGCTGTATTTGATTCAGGACAAGGAAGAAATAGTGTCTGCTCCTCAAAAATAAAATAAATAAAACCAAGAAAATTTACTGGTTTTATCTCAATGAAAATTCAGCACATTCACTTGCAGCATGGAGTCCAAGGACTGATCTCAGTACCTAAATCTGGTAAAACGTGAAAGCTTGATAACAAATTCTGTCTGTTCATGATCTTGCATGTGTTTTATGAGAAAATTGCTGTCTTTTGGGTTAAATAAAATGTAGATGCTGTACGATGGAAAGAGTAGTGGATGATTTTTCTGTCCTCCTGTTTTTTGATCAACATTGACAACTAAAAAGGCAGTCTTTGTAAGGAAATAATTATTTCCGTATTCTGGCAAGAATTTTAATATGCCTAAATGGGCATAATTTGCTAATTGACTGGTTATGACTGAAGATAACTGCTAGTGGCGGTAAAAAACTAGCCTTTGTATAAAAAATGACAATTCCCTGCACTGGGAAACTTTGTGAATTAATAAATATCTGAGAAATCCCAGAAGAAGCTACAGAACTGAGAGAAGTTGTCAAATAGTAGGAAGTGATGAAAAGGTCAGGAGAAAGAAAAGGAGAAAACTGTTGCTCTCTCTATTCCTGTCCTGTAGGCTAGCACAAAAACGGGCAGATAAATTCTGTTTAGTCTTTGTCTTGGCTGTTATCACAAATCTACTGAAACCAGACAGAACAAGCAGTGGATGCCGTTTATCAATGAGCTGTGGTCTTCCTGATTTTTCAGGGCCTGAAGTGAGACTTGTTAGGTGCAAGTCCAGTAAAAATACTTAAAGAAGCTTAGGTGCCATACTACAGAACTTTGTGGGTATTGCAGTGAAATGCTGGACTCTTGCTGGATGTACAGGATCTTCCTAATCGATTTTGAGGCATTCTTTGCGGGACAAGGAGAAAGCCAGGCATTCCAGGATGGTTTGCAGAGTAGGCAGGCAGCTTCACTTCCTCACCTTGCCAAGCCTGCTTAGATCTAACCAGCAGGGTAACACTGGAGGCAGTTGAATCCCCAAAAGCTTTTGGGGATGTGCATCTTCCTGACAGTCCAGAACTTCTCTTTAATGTAGTTGTGTGCTTCCTCTTTTTCTGGTTATGTTTTTTCTCTTTTCTTTTTCTCTGTAATAGCTTAAAGTTTTTCACCTTCAGGATAATTTCTTTTATGATAAGACTGTAATGTCATCAGCCATCCTTCTGTCTCCTCGTCTCTGGACAGGTGATTCTCACATCCCTTTCTGCATAGCAGTGTGTTTTAACAAGAACATTGGAGAGTGTCTTCCTTCAAGAGAATTTAGGGTTTTTGTTGGCTAGTAAACAGAGATCTAATCTATTGACTTAAAAACAGGAACATGGCAAGGCTCTTCCGTGGCTTTTTGAAAGATGTCCCTTGCTGTGTTGTGTGGAGATCGCTCCCTGAGGTGTATGCTAGGCATGGTTACAGATAGCATCTCAGGAGCTTGCAGTTGGAGGAATATCTCACTTTTGGATCTCAGTGGGATAAGAATGTATGATTTTGCCTAATTGTTTTTCTGTAATGTTTATAGCAATTTCTTCTGTCTGCAGTTTGAATATCAACTCCCTAAGGAACAGGAGCTTGATTAGTCAATAAAAAATGGAATTGTGAAGGAAACCCATGTCAAAAATGTGGGCTTCCATCTGCCCCTATATCAGGTGTACCCTGAAGGGAGGGTACTGAGAAAGTTGCAAGAAACTGAAAGATTGTAGTTTAGATAGGAATATCTCTTTCAGCCTTAAGTATAGGATCACTTCGACTGCACTCTGTAATTACATCGCTTGAGAATTGCTTAACAATTTTGATGCTTTAAACTATGACAGACTAATTCTGAGAAATGTTATTTTAGTTCTGTGGCACTTGCAGTGGTGCACAGCTGCTTGAAATTTCTGAATGTACATTTCTTTCTGCTTAGAAATTGGAGACAAAAAGAACCTCTGAAATGAACTGTCAAGCTTCCTTTAAGGAAGATGATTCAGATCTAACCTTCCACAGTAGGTGGTATCACTGGGGATGAATGAAGAATTCTGCAAGATGTAATGCTATTTCACCAGCAGGAAAACACTTTATGTTTAAGATAAAAATGCTTTTTGAAAGCTCCTGGCAGACTCACAGTGTCTATGTAGATCCTAGACATTAGGTTTGTATCAGGATAGGAGATACTGGAAGAACAATCTGGGACAATATATTTAAGGAAAAGTAGGATGAAGTGAAGGTAATGCAGGTTGAATTTGTCCCTGAGGTTTTTTGCTCAGAAGTCTTGTAAATGTCACATTTTCGCTTTTGCAAACCTTACTTAAATAAGATTCCATGCACTGCAGTGTGTGTAACTGTCAGGATGTGTTTGTGAAGCTGTATACCTGTCAGTCAGACTGGATCTCTGCGATTTGAGAGAGCTGCTGCTCATGTCTGTACTTTCATGAACTTTTCATAAATCTTTTCATCAAAGATGGAGAAACTTGGGAGTGACATTAATAATCTTGTCTTTTTTTTTTTCATTTTTCTTTCCTTACTCTTTAAACTGGCCATTCTAGATTTGATTCTTTTTCCGTCTATATTTGACAAAAACCTACTGTGGAAAGTACCTCAAACTGGTAGCATGAATCATACACATAATGCTGTTCTTCAGCTGTGTTAAATTATACCCTGCCAACAGGTAGAAAATACTCTGTAATCTTTGAAACGTTTGGCATTTTGTCAAGTCAAATCCTTTTGTTTTCTTGGTTTTGTTTCCTCCATAGGTTTCACAAACTTTCTCCTGTGTACATCTGAAATCAGGAATGATTTCTGTTAATCTTTCAGTGCCTCTGTCAGATGTTTTAAGTTGTGGTAGTTAACAAATACATACAAAGCTACAGATGGGCACATACATTGTCTGTTTCTTAAAAAAAACCAACGCCTCTGTATCTGCCATTTTCAGTTTATAATTTCCTCCGTAATTGACATAATTGAATGTAACCAGACATTGTCCTGAAATGCCATACTGGTTGGTCAAGGATACTGAAAAGGCTAGAAATCAGATGCAGTCACGTACAACAGTTATTGAAAGATAACAACCCTTTGAAAAAGTAGATACTATGGATTTTCCCTTTTGAAGTGTAGTGCTGTGGGATTTTGTGAGATATGTTAAAATGACAGACAGTACATCCTATAACTCTCTGTGCAGGTGTTGTCAAAGATCAAATAATTACCAAATGGTTGCTCAAGTGAAGTTTTCTTAGAAAATATAATATTGTATTTAGCAATACATTTCTGATTTTCTTCTTTTATGAAAGAATATTTTTTACGTAATTCTCAACATCTGACTTCAATACCATGTTAGCTAATTGCTTTAAAAAAAACAACTGTGTTTTATTATAATGTTCCCTCCCCTGATTTCTTACAAAGCACTAGGTGCAATCATTTTTACCAGATACGTGCTCAGTTACTTTATTTAAAATGGCGATAGTAGTGACTGTCAATTATATTACGTGCATACATTCATTGTTGCTCTTAATGTCAAGGGGCGTATTCTGAAAAATTTTTGGTCTTCAGCTTCTTTATCATAGTTGTAGAACATGATGGAATTCTGATGGAGATGGATTTAGACTATTTATTGACTGGATGTTTTACATGAAACGAGTGGGGAATGGAAATAATGCATTCAAATTCAGTAATGTGCATAATTCATCTATCAGAATTTAACAAATGGAAAGGACTAAGACAAGCTGCCATCCATCACAGTTATTTAACTGCACTCCAGGGTGAGTTAAATTGTATTAAACTACTTTTGGCTTAACAGATTTGGAGAATTGTGTTGAGCGAGTTGTGTCTTCTCCGTCAGCTCACTGCTACTGTGATTTACAGTTTTGACATTTGTTACCAAACATTTAATTTGAACTAGAGATTTTTCAAAGCTGTTTGAAAAACAAACTTGCTTAGATCAAGTATTCTATGTGTCTAGCACATAAATAGCAGCAAGCAGACCTAAACTGGGAGAAATAGTATTGTAAATCTGAATGGTCCTTTCGAGGCACCTGCTTGTTCCCTGGATTGGTGGCGGGGGGAGGCAGGTCCTTAAGGGAACTGATTTTCTAATTTGGGCAGTTGTGTCCAGAGTCAAGGGGAGGTAAATCCCATGCAGTCCTGAGACTCTTTAACCTAAGGGTTAGATTTGGCAGATGGCTTGGTTTCTTTCTCGCCTTATTGAGATGACTGAACTGTTGCCCAGAGAGCTTGTGGAATCTCCTTCCGTGGAGACATTCAGAACCCGCCTGGATGCATTTCTGTGCAGCCTGCTGAAGGTGAACCTGCATTAGTAGGTGGGTTGGACTAGGTGATCTTCCAACCCCAGTCCTTCTGTGATTCGGTATATGTTGCTTTTATGATAGTTTAGCCAAACTAAACTTTCTCCCTATTAATAAGAAACAAGTTAATAAAGGGGAAAATCCAGTTAAGCAAGTAGTTTCTTTTTACTTTTCTACATATGTGACAATTAGCTGTTTAAATCAAATTCATTCAAATGTTATCTGTTAGGTGAGAAAAAACTAACAATTTTTTTTCTGGTTTCTGATACTGTCATGAAGACTGTCACGGAAAAGAAATTTTCGCATGCTTTAATGCTGAATTCCAGTCTTTGGCATGTGATGATACAGAATGAGTATTTGTGTCTGGACCATGTCACTGACTGTGAAGGAGACTCACAAAGATCAGTACAAATTCCTGAGAGGAGACAGTAACAGCAGTGCTTGTTCTGACTGCACAGGTTGGGCGACATCGGCTGTTGGACACAGCCCAGGTCTGCAGTTCATGGATTTAGGTGTTGCAGCACTGTTGCCAACTGTGGAGTTAAATCTTCAGCCTCTGCTTATCTTAACAGGATGCTGAAATATGACAGTTTTAAGGACTGTCAGACTTCCTTATTTAAACTGTGGGAATGTGGCTGCATCAGACCTAGGGTATCAGCCTGGAGATTCTGACTGTACTGCAGGGCCATGTCCTTGGCCGCTGGTCAGTGTAACTGCATGGGTGTGATTCAGCAGTGTTACTCTGCACTATATGGCTTGGCTTGAAGAAGCTTAGGACCGGCCCTTAGAAATGCTAGATGGAGCAAATTGTTGGGCAAGGTAATCCCTCTCCCCTCAGGGATTCTGCTGGGAGGCTGTGCTGAGCACAAATATTCTTTCTACAATGTTCCTGTTACATTTTCAAGTGACTCTGTGATTTTGAACGTAGGAACTGCAGTAGTCTTGGTGCAAAAGAGAAGAATTTCTGCAAGGCATTTTAGTTAAGGAAAAAAAAAGAGGGGCATAACCATAACGTCTGGATATTGAACTTCCAGTATTCCTCGGTATTCTAACCTAAACTACATAAGATGAAACAAAACTATGTTAATTTGAGTTTAGTAGTAAAAAGTAATGCTCAAAAATTTGCCTTGGTGTCAATTTAGGGTCTTTGCAGTACTTAACTCTTTTGGTAAGTAACAACTGAATTAGCGACATAAATAAATGTCTGTGAAAAGCTCTTCTGCATTCTTCACAAGTCCTGTTCAGCATTAAAAATAACCAGAGAAATCCTTAAGATATTTCCACGTGGTAAAATTTTTGTTAAGTCATCAGAACGTATTTTTTAGATCTTGTCTTGTATTTCTTCTCCCCTTTAGTGCAATATGATTTAAACTTAATCGTTTTAAAGCATTTTTATTTAAAAATTGTTCTCTGAATTTTTATATCTAATTGTTCCTTCTGCTATTTTCAGTTATGAAGTCTATTCTTTGCAGGAGAATCTGAAAAATATTCCCTTCCTAAAACAGTCCTTTAAGACACCACCCTTAATCTTCAGCTCACCATTATTCATCTGAGGAAGTCAATCAATGCTGTTTGAGTTGGAGGGGAAGGACAGTTGACTCCTTAAGTGTTGTTCTCTCCAAAGTTGTTCTTTCTACTGTTGCCCATGCTCCTTGAATCAGTATTCTTGTTACTTTTCTGGAGGTACACCTCTTGTGCTTTCTTTTCTCTCATACATGTATACCATCTGCAAATATTTTCATATATTCCTAAAATTGGGTGTGTTCTTTTCCTGCCTTTGCAGAAAACCAGTTTGTATGCTTTCTTCTCCTCCTGCATCAGTTATTGCAGCATTTGCTGGTGTTCCTTTGTATGGCCCATTTGAAATCCAAAGTTGCATTCCCTGCTGTTGTACTAGAATGTGTGTTCTTCATACTATAGTCTTTCCCTTGATTTGACTTTTTCACTAAAAGCTTCCTGCTGTCTGCTTTTGTGGATTATCACATTAATATGTTTGCTGTTGATCATGACTGCATTTTCCCCTCTTCCTTTTCTTCCTTTAAGCAAGGATACCTTTACTTACCTGCTACTTGAGGTCTTCTCGTAGCTGTCTACAGGCCATCTCCCATGCCCCTAGGCAAGAGACTTCTTCAACATACTCATCTTCGTTAAAAAACTTCTAACCTGACACTGAGATTATGTGCAAGTAATTAGTCAACTGATTAGGATGAGGGGCAGTGAAAGGCAGCCTAAGATGATACTAATTAGGGGCTTTTGGCAATGTAGTGAAAGATAAACAAAGATGATTACAGAAACGGGCCTCAAAGGCAGGGATTTACAGTTTTTAGTAAAGGATTTACAGTATAGAAGCTGTTGTTGATTTGCCATCTGTGAGAACTGCTGCAGCAGTGTTAATTTGAGATGTTGTCTTGAGACTCTCTTCCACGTGTACCTCAGTGTGATAATGGCTTGCCCTTTTTAAAATAGTGGAGATGTCTTTGTTGCTTCATTTTTGCATTGTCTGTTTCAGGTGAACCTTCACAGAGACTATTGCTTGCTGCAGCATAAAGACTTCAAAATTTCATTGTTCTCAGGTTTGGTGAATGTCAAATGGCTCCACATAGTGCTGAGGATATTGTAATGCAAGGGGTTTAGTTGTCTTCAAAGAAAATGCCAGAGTTGGGGCATTCTCGTATATAAACCACAATGTGGACAGCAAGTAAGCACATAAGGAGACTCTAATGCCTTTCTTTAGCAAGGAAGAATGTGATCAGGGAGCAAATGAATGAATGTGCAACATTCCCATTACCCTCATGTCTTGTGTCTACATGGCTGTGTGTTGGTTAAAAGGGCAGACTGTAAGTAGACCATTTTTTCTTTTTTAATACCCTTATCTTGGGGAAAATAAAATGTAAAATATAAAATAAAATAAAACCAAAAATCAAGAGTGGTGTTGTTGATACTCTAGAGGGGAGGGATGCCATCCAGAGGACCCTTGACAGGCTAGGGACGTGGACTTACGTAAAACTCATGAAGTTCAACAAGGCCAAGTGCAAGGTCCTGCACCTGGGTCAAAGCAATCTCAAACATGGATACAGGCTGGGCAATGAGTGCATTGGGTGCAATCCTGTGGAGAAGAACTTGGGGTATTAGTGGATTAACCTCTTGAGTATGACTTGGCAATATGTGCTCACAGCCCAGAAAGCTGATCACATCCTGGGCTGCATGAAAGGAAGCGTGCCTAGCAGGTCAAGGGAGACAGTTCTCCCCCTCTACCCTGCTCTGGTAGCATCCCATCTGGAGTACTGTTTCCATCTCTGGGGCCTTCAGCATAAGAAAAACATAGACCTGTTATAAAGGATCTGGAGGATGGTGGTGAAGATGATCAAGGGGCTGGAGTACCTCCCCTGTGAAGACAGGCTGGGAGAGTTGGAGTGTTTTAGTCTAGACAAGAGATGTCTTGCGGGAGACCTTATTTATAGCAGTCTTCCAGTACTTAAAGGGGGCCTGTAGAAAAGTTGGGGAGGACACCATATCAGGGAGGGTAGTGATGGGACAAAGGGGAGTGATTTTAAGATTAAAGAGGGGAGATTAAGATTACATATTAGGAAGAGATTCTTTATTTTGAAAGTGGTGAGACACTGGAACAGGTTGCCCAGAGAAGCTGTGGAACCGATTCCTCCCTGGAGGTTTTCAAGGCCAGGTTGGATGAGGCTTTGAACAAGGTAATCTGGTGGGAGGTGTCCCTGCCCACAGCACGAGGGTTGGAACTGGATGATCATTAAGGTCCCCTCCAACCTAAACCATTCTATGAAAGGTGGTTGGAGTGGGAATGGATAATGTTGCTAGCCTTTTGGGGTGAAAGAACATATCTATTGCTCAATATCAGTAGAGGAGGAAAATTAGCGTTAGTATTGTACTTACCTTACATAAATCTCCAGTACACATAAATTTGAAGCTAGCCTGAAATACTTTCCTAAAAAATTGGAAACGGCAATAAGAAACGTAAGAAATAAAAGTTTTAACTCATTGCTCTTGTTTGGTTCTTGGTTGTGCTCAGGCTTACTGAGGTTAGAGGAAGAAAAAGGAGAAAATAAAAACTACCCAAGGACATGGGAGAATATGGCTGAAATGTAATGTGTGTATAAAATGCAGGACACTTGTCTTGTGAATGAGGCAATTTTCTGCAGAAGGGAGATCCATAGTTTTGTAGTACTCTCACAAGTGTGGAGAAAGAGGTGCATTTTGTCAACTATGGTTTAAATTTTACATCTATAAAATAACCTTCTAAGGAATAGAAACTATTAAACACAGTGAAACTGGCCATTCATCTTGAAACTAGTAGTCTCAATTTTAGAGAACAAAAGCTTATTATAATTCTGTTCTCCAGAAAGTTCTCATGCACAGAATTTCCTGTCTCCACAAATGTTTGTTTAGTACTTTATTTACTTTTGTTGAGCTCCATTTCTGTAGCCCCATTGTTTGCAAATCAATGCGTTTCTAAATAAAATACCATTTCTCAGAACACTGCTAATCATTTCAAGCCACAGGTGAGTTAATATCGCAAAGTATGTCCAAGAGAGTGGGGGGGGGAAGTTTCGAAAAGTCTCAGTACAGCTTAGTGAAGTTATTTGAAAGGTCAGTGACTTCACTGAGTTTTCTGTTATAGCTGATAGCATTATATCACTACTCTGAGTGCATGGCTATGTATATCATTTTTCCAAAATATTTTGGATAGGTAGGTTCTATATAATAACGCCTTTATTATTGTTTTTATGTTTAAGTGTTTTTTCCCTGCTTCACAATTCAGAACTCTTTGTAGGAATTGCCCAGTAGTCTCCTTACCTCTGCTGCTGGCTCTTCGCTTAGTAGCATCATAAAACAGCATAAGTATGTTGGTGTGCTTGCTTATCATGAGAACAAGACATTTCTTTCCAACGAATTCATAGGTAGTTACTTCTGCTTCCAGTAGTAATATGGATTTGGAAGTAATAGAGGTAGAGATAATCAAATCTACATGCAGAATGTTACTAACTGTGATAATAGAATTGTTTGGTTTATCCTTGTTAAGAAGGGAAGGAAAGTAAAATAAGTTATAAAAATGGGGAGGAAGTAGGAGAAAAAAGGGGAAGCAGTTGTGTACATTTAAAAAAGTTTGAAATTGTTTAAAATTGGTAAGAGAAAACGTTAAAAGGGTGAATGGGATGACCAAGTGATCATATGTGTGTCAAGCAGACATTAATCCAGTGCAAAATAATAGAATGCCTGGGAGTCAACTGTGTTATGTACCTGTAACTCCTCATTAAATAATTTCAATCAACACAAAGTTATGGGAAGTAGGTCTTTTCTCAATGGAATGTGAAGTTTTGAGGCAATAAATTTGGCTTTTCAAAGATATGACATTTAATATTTGTGGACGTTTGATTTGGTGCCATGTGACGTTGATTTATAAATCGGAACGATATAGACTCGTCAGGATACATCAAATGTGTTTTAAAAAAATATCTAATATTTCTCAATGACATAATTGTAGTCAGTAATCAATGTGGAGTATGTGGAGGTCCTCGAGAATTAGTTTTACATCTGACAGTGTTTAACCTTTCTATTAGTGATGAGGAAGAAATATAGAGTCATTACTGATAAAAGCATGCAGATGACAACAGGGCAAGTGCCGTGGTAAGTAGTGATCAGAGGAGAGCTAAGTGATCTTGAAAGCAGGAGTGCAAGAAAGCACTGTATGTTTTCACACAGAAATGAAGACATACCTGCAGTCTAAAGAAACACGATCAAGGAAACTGAAAATGACGGGGAAGCCATGCTTTTTGGTGTCTGATTAGAAGTATCCAAAGCAAGAGGAATACTTGGCACTATTATGATGTCATTGGAATATTTTATCTAGCTCATGCAGCATCACAGCTTGTGAAGGACAACAAACTCAGGGGAGCTCAGAAGAACAACAGTGTTGATCCATTAAAAGTTGGGAGGCACACCTTTGAAATTCCTTAAGTCTGCCACTAGAATCTATTCAATGCATCAAGTTTACAATATTTTATCTGGGTTTGCAAGTATGCTGTAGAGAGCTGCTTTTTCGTAATTGAGGCAATCCACAGAGTAGCAAGCCACTAGTAGAAGAAACTTAAATAAGTAAACAAATTTAGGCTGAGAATTAGGTGAATTCATTTTTGGAAGACCTTAAGGATTGAAGTTGATGTTACTTTGGTACTTGTGGCCCTGATGGAATGCACCCATGAATGCTGAGAGGGAGCTCACTGATGTCATTGCGAGCCATTTTTCATAACCTTTGAAAGATCATGAAAATTGGGAGAGGTGCCGGAGAACTGGAGGAAAGCAAGTGTCACTCCTGTCTTCAAAAAGAGCAAGAAAGAGGATCCAGGTAACTGCAGGCAGATGAGCCTCACTTCAGTCTACAGGAAGGTGATGAAACAACTAATTCTGGAAACCATTTCCAGGCATATGAAGGACATCATCAGGAGCAGTCGGCATGAATTCATCAAGGGGAAGTGACCAACTTGATAGCCTTCTTGACCAACTTAATAACCTGATATGATGAAATGACTGGCTTAGTAGATAAGGGGAGAGCACTGAATAATATCTACCTCGACAGTAGGATAGCTTGTGACATTGGCATCACTGTCACCTCCTTCATGCAGTGAAGGAGACTAGCTTTTTCCACAGGAAGACGTGACCATCTGATACACAGACCAACTGAGAGTGCCAGACTCCAGCTGTGTGTTAAATATTAGTAACAATTTTTTTTTTAATTTTACACTTTTTAAAAAGAGGTTAGAAATTCTATTCTTTTCTTCCCAGGCCCCAGTGGATTGTCTTGCATGCACCCAGCTTTAGAGACCAGTGCTCCAGCGTTGTCCGTGTTTGGGGTGAGGCACATGAGGTGACCTCCATAGATCCCTCCAACCTTAGCCCTTCTGTGATTCAAGAATCTAAAAACGCCAATAAGAAATTTTACAAGTCTGTTTAAGAGACATGTTTGAAATGAGGATGTTGTGGAAATTAGATTATTCAGTCCAAATACTCCTTTCAGAGAGGAGGAAAAACAGGAAGTGGACACAATAGATGCATAATCTTCAAATTAATACCAGGAGGCAGTTGTAGGGGAGCAACTTGCTTCCATGCCTGAAGCTGAAAAGAAGAACTCCAAGTCCTAGAAAAGTTAAACACTGTGGAAAAAAAAAAGCCATGCAAAATTAAACTCCTGTGTTAAACTCCTCTTCTAGTAAAATAATTCTTTATTCTTCTGAACAAATAATACTTTACTGTTTAGTTGTGTGCTGTCACCCTTGGCTCTAAAGGGTGCAGAGGAACTACAAGATCTGAATAAGTCAGGCTGGCTGAAAGTAGGATGGGGAGTGGCAGTCCAGGACTTGATATGACAGTCCAGGAAATTTCCAATTCTATCTGTGAACAGAGTTGAGAGCCAAGACCTGAAACGGTGCTCAAATAGATTACTAAAGTAAAGAATGCAGTTAGTTCAATAATCTGACATCTCTATGATTTAAAATGTTTAAAATCTGTGATTGCATGTCAGTAAAAGATGTGCTCTTATTCAGACAGAAATGAATTACTTCTAGTCCTGAGGTCTGTGCTGTACATTGGGTTAGACTGGGTGATGACAAGTTAATGTATGAATGTCTCGCATCCACTTGAAATATCCCTGTACTTAGAACTGCATTGACACTTAACACACAGTTCTTAGCATCCATTGAAGTCTTTAGACCTATCAGCTGCCTCAGAATATAAAGGCCAAACATAAATTTACTAAGATTTTTAAACATTTAAGTGAGATGCATTTACATAAGAAAATTACCCAAAAAGCTCAACTGTTTATTCTTTTCTCTGTAAGTAATTAAAGGTAAACTAAGAAATAGACTTCAAAATACATCTAAAAATATATCTCTGTGAGCTGTATGTAACAGGTTATGTGATATTGCTAAAATACTATAATAAAAGGTGTGTACTTTTCAAATAATGAGGCCAAAGCCTCAGAGGTAATATAACATCATGTCATTTAGTCACAGGAAGGGACAGGTATTTGTGGCCAGCTCTCCACAGGACAATTCCACATGGTCAGTTCTCTGCAGGGACAACTCTTAAGTGGAGATCGATGAGCACTAGATTGGTTTTTGATTCTGCTTTTTGTAAAGGTGTAATTGTTTTGTTTTTTTGTTTAAATTGAGGGACTTACGGCCGTGGCATCCCACCATCCCAGTATCCTTCTCAGCCCTGGGCAGCAAGGAAAATGGAGAACCAGCAGTCTCTGCCACTGCATAGAGTTGTCCCCCTGGAGAGCTGACTATGTAGAGGTGTCCCGTGGAGAGTTGGCAGAGTTTTTGTAGACCTAGTCAGTGATACTGTCCTTATTTGTACTGTTCGAAGACATGAGGATACGTTTTGCTTTTCTTAGATTATCTTATCCTGAAGTGAACTTTGGCAACTAGGAGGGCAAGACCTTCCCAATTTAGGGAATTAGAGTCTCAGGAATATCGGGCCCTTTTCACAAAGGATCAAGAGATGCTTATCAGAAATGTGTTGTGACCTGGAAAAAACATCCCTTTCATCAGGCATGGAGCAGGAATCAGTAGAAAGCAAAAATAGTTTGAAAAACCTGACAGTCGTTGCATTTGCTTGTACCATAGCCAGTCACAGCCAGACCTGAAATGGTTTTTGCAAGGTTAGAAAGCATGAAGCTCTATGTGGCTTCAGTTTGTGTTTTTGTTGTGGTACAACATTTAAGTGAGTTTAGAGCTGACTAATCCTCTTATAAGCAATAATTGGAAGCAATTATTTTATCTGGTTTGTGTAGTGATAGTGTCCTGTTCTGCTATGTGGGGGATTCAAGAGTTCACTCTTCAGGTCATATGAGCTCGGGCGTGTCAATGTTGTAGCAGTAGTGTTTTTAATACTCTCAAAATGGGTCTCTTCTGGAGTTGATCAGGCCTTGTGAAAATGTCAGAGGTTTCTAAAATTAATTATTACTTCACCTTCTGGCAGGATGTGATAAATGAAATAAAATATAATTTTTTTGCAAGAGACAATGATGAAAAATTAGGGGGAAAAAGCAGTTGCTAACTACATTTAAAAATAGAAACTTATTTATACCTGTAGCACAGTGAAAGCCTGTTGTGCTGACTGAATTTAACAAGCAGACCTGGGATTCAGCCTTGGTGCTGCTAATAACTGGAGGTGTTAATGATGTTGTGAACTAATTACCCATGTGATGAAGTTACCTGCTGGAGGTTTTTGATTCTTTCATCGATGTGGCACCTCCTACAGGTTAATTCATTGAGCAGCACAGGTAAAATCTCCAGATGGAGGTCCTGCTCTCTTCTCATCCAGGCACAGAGTTGTACTTACATCAGTAACTAAATCAAGATGAATATTTTCCAGAGTTGTTGAGTAGCTAGAGATGTATCACAGAAATAAATTATTTGGGATGTATCTGTAGCAATTCATAGTAACTGCATGGGAAAACACATACACAGTAGTTTAAAAAGCAAAACAGATGAGTAATAGCCATTCTTACCTGAAGGAAATATCTCAGACCAAATGCAGGAGAAAACCCAGAGATTTAAAAAAAGAGAAAAAAAAAAAAAAAGGTGGAGGTTCTTCAGTTAGCAGGCAGGGAAGGGGTTCCATGGGCTTTTATAGTTGTTTGAATTCTTTGTATATATAAATTATTTTATGGCGTTTGCTCTCATATGTCTCAGTACACACATTAACATTCAGAGCATAAACAGCTCATTTATGTAGATGATAAACTAGTTCATTTAAAATTTATAGGGAAATATGCTATTTGCAAGGTAGTCTAATAATAAATGGAAGAAGTGCCAATATGTCCTGTCTATTTTATTCATTTGTGCTGTCCATTGATGAAGCAGAATGTAAACTTCAATATATTCTGTCCAAACCTAGACTTTTGATATATTGAGCAGAAGAAATATAAAATCCATCTTAGCATTATTAGTTTTATGAAAATATTTTAAGGTTTTTGGAATCCTCTATACAGAAATGCTTTAGGGTTGGGGTGATTTTTTGGGTTTTTTTTTGTGGATTTTTTTGTTTATGGTATAGCTGAAAAGCCTCTCAGACCAGCAAAGCTAATGCTGCCTTTGTTCTTTACTTAGAGCCAGAAATGTGTTGCAAATGGTCTGCATTTCTCATCCAAGCTTAATATGCTGTTATCTTACAGGATGCAGTAAGTGTTCTGTAACAACTGCAGAACTCATCAAGCAAATGGAAAGATTAGCCCTGAAATCAAGCTTCAAACTTATTTTCTCACAATCAATAGGCAAGTAATGCACGTTGGATTTATAATGATATTGAGATTGACTGCTTATATCCTTTTCAAAGTTCAAAGCTGGAAACAGCTTGTATGTACAAGCAATCCACAGTAGAGTTTCTAAGTAGGGGCTTGTGATAAATAAGTGAGATTGGGTTTGACTTAAATGGCCCGTCTGTCCCATGTGGATTTAGCAGGAAGATTTCATGCTCAAAAAGACAGGGGTTTGGAGAAGCATCAAGCATTGGTTTCACATCACCTGAGATTGCTTTGTAGTGTCTGTATTCTGGGAGACATAAAGACAAGAGGCTCATTAAAAATGAGCAGCACCAGGGAGAATGACTGAGCTTCAAGTACACTTGTGTTTTTTAGCTTGAAGAGTTTAAAGGTGAAGATACGTTTTAAATGCTCAACTGGCATATGAGCAGAATGCTGTCAAGTTTCTCAATGAAATCCCTTTATATATGGATAAATAGGATATTTTAGTATTTTTCTGACGACAGCCAAAAAAAACCCAAAACAAAAAACTTAGCTCAGAATGTCCTGATAGTTGGATAAAATGATAGGTGATCTTTCAGCTGTCAAAACAGGATTTGATGAAACAGTTTGTCTTCAGTACTGCTCTCTGATAACTTCAGAGGCAGTATTAACTCTCTGTAAAAGACAAGGGAAGAAATGAGTCTTGGGGCTCACTTTGAGGATATTCTACGCTTTAGTGGCAGTCCAGCTGTGTTGTCTTAAAAGTTTGCCATGGGCCCATTGTTTAAGAGCTGACTTAGCTATTCCAAGTCTGAACTGTTTTACATGTCTGTATTTATTGATCTTAGAAAAACATAATTATACTGAGTTTGAAAATCAGAATTTAGCTTCTTATTTGCTCCTTATTCTGATATAATCTGTGCTGTTTACAGGTACGGTTATTGTGGATATACAGCAATTGAAGTAATTTGAAATATTAGGCTTGATTGTTCTGTGACAGCAGGAGGGTTGTTTGTTAATGTGTGTCCATTTACCTAACACTATAGGGCAAGGAACAAACAAATCGACTTTGACCTATGAAGTAACACTTTGGTTTGTTCAGTTGGAGCAAGTGTTCTTTAACTCAATATGAACTGTAAATTTATGTGATAAATGAGTTGAAGCACATAATCTTTTTCTCATGGTCTCGTAGCATGAAATGCAGCTGAAAGCTGATCTGTTTTGGGAAAACTTGTATGACTCTTGGCACAACTGTAGACAAAAGCACAGCGGCTGCTTACTGTGTTGCTTATTCTTGCCTTTGTTCACATCCATTCATTCATGCACATCCATTACAACATGGGGAAAAACTTTTGGGAGGATAATTGAATAGCACAATTTCTAACTAAGAATGAAGATATTGGCTTTTAGTAATTCTAAGAAAAAATGCTATTTTTAAAAATTACTAAGAAGTGCCTTAGTGAAAATCCAGATACACCAGGATCAGGGACTTAATAGCTTTGTGAGTTGAAAGACTGGCAGTGCTGGTTGTGGGGAAGGTGGTTTTGACTGTCTTTTATTAGGCTGTATTTCCCCAGAGCCCTAGGATGAATGTAGCATGAAAACATTTGTCTTCATGACAATCTGAAAATCTAATGCAGTGTATCCTGAGCAGATGTTAGAGAAGTGGGCTGTTGTGGTCTCATAATCACAGTCTTGACAACTGTGTGTTTCTTAGGTTACACTGTGTTTTTAAGTGTCGGGGTTAGCAGACCCTTTATTGTGATGGATTTTGGCATGCATGTCAGTCCCTACTCCTATCTGGGGTTGGGGGAGAAGACTGAATATCCCCACCCTGTTTTTACCTTCCTTCTGAAATGCATTTTATTTCACCTCAGGTTTTCTAGCGTACACATTTATTTTTTTGAATATCATTTGTGCAGTTTTGTATTGTTTCCAACTTGTATTGTTTCCCACTTGTATTGTTTCCCAAATGCCTTCCCCTGCTCTCCTGTCTCCTCTATTTCTGGGATGGCTCTACGGTGCTATATTTTAGTGATCCATGAAAATGCTGGTGTATTCAGATGAAATGGAAAGGAGTAAGCAGTTTTTAAGATAATCAATTTAAAAAGTGGAATTAACATGGAGCTGCTGAAAGCAGACAGCTGTCTTCTTTTCTTTTGTAGAAATTTGCTGGTCTTCAAGAGATCAGCACAACTGTTTACATCCCTCATAACTATCATATTGAGAGATTAATGATGAGTGATTCTTGAACTTACCCTTTGTCAGGGCAGCACTTATACCTAAGGAAACAATTTAGGATTTTGCCTCTAGGCCTTGGTAGCTGTACAGGAGCAAATGAAGCCAGAAAAAAAAAAAGAAATCAAATGAGTGATTTTTTACTATGCCCAGATTTTTTTAAATTCCTGCTGCACTTGCTTTGGCATGTTTTGATGATAGCTCTCCTCAATGAAATGTAAGGAGAAGTGAAGGTAAAATTGCAATGAAATGCAAGTGAGGAAAGGATAGGGGCATTCTCCATAATAATTAAATTTGTAGGGGCAGCTTCTGTTACCAACATAACAAATCACAAATAGATACTGAGTGGTAAAGAGATACCTGTATTATGTGTTTTGTCCCTCGGCTAACAGAAGGGTGAAGTGCTGCAGGCTATTGCTTCAAAGCTGCAGCTGGTTAATATACGGGCTGGGAGCTAGGCTGAAAATTACCCTTTTTTTTTTCTTCTCTAGGAAAGAGTGCAGAAAACATTGTCATGTGTTTTACTGTAGTTTTTCAAAGCAGAGCTGTCATTTCAAGTCCTTTAAGAGGCACTGCATGTTAACTTGTCACAAGGAAGTATACCCGATTGTTACTTTCTGTATTGTATTACTGCTATAGGTACATCTGTTTCCCACTCTCCAGTATGTCCTTACTTGTCTCCTTTTCAAGTGAATGTATTTTACAAATTGGACTTCTGATTGTTATTGAAAAGTAATTCCAATGTATTTATCACATGGATATATTTTTTCTTATAAGGCTTTCTTGCAAAAAATATCCTAACAATATTTATTAAATTTACAAAGTGAATTCACTGATCTGGAACTCAGTTTTAAGCATTAAATTAATAATTAAAAATGGTACGACGTTATATATGCAAAAAGAAATGAAAACTAAAAAAAACAAACCCCAAAACAAAAAAATCACAAACCACCAAAACCCTCCAATCACTTAATTTATCCATAGCAGCTATTTGAACAAGGAATATCTCTCTTAGTATTAACTTGTGTTGGACTGGAACACCAGATAGTAGTTTTAATGCCCATCATGATACCCTTCCCTGTTTCCTAAAGCATAAAATCCAAACTACTTTTGCAGATCTGCTTGTTTTAATAATACCTTCCAATAGCATCTCCTAAATACATTTGTACATAATCCTGTACTTTCTTTATTGGATTGAACACTGGAATATTTATTTTGGTAGACATGTTCTAATTAAGGACGATGTTAGCAGGGATATACTTTGTGTATGTAAGCATAAATGTGCACTTGCCCATATAATTCGTGCCAGACATTAAGAAAAGCTGTCATTAATATTGCAAAATCAAACTTCCGGACATTAAAAAAATGCCACAAATAAGTTTGCTCAGAGAATGTTTATGTGCACCCGTTTTCTCTCAGGCCACATAAATATTACAGTATCACAAGGTTGGAAAGGACCTCTGAGATCATCAAGTCCAACCTATAACCTGACACTAACACTAACCATCATCTAAACCATGGCACTCAGTACCTCATCCAGTCTCCCCTTAAACACCTCCAGGGTCGGTGACTCCACCCCCTCCGTGGGCAGCCCATTCCAATGACCAATCACCCTTTTAGTGAAGAATTTTTTCCTCATATCAAGTCTAAACTTTCCCTGACGAAGCTTGAGTCCATGCCCTCTGGTTCTGTCCCTGGTCACCTGAGAGAAGAGACCAATCCCTGCCCGACTACAACCTCCTTTTAGGTAGTTGTAGAGAGCAATGAGGTCTCCCCTGAGCCTCCTCTTCTCCAGAATAAACAGCCCCAACTCCCTCAGTCGCCCCTTCGTTACAAATGTATCGATATTATTTGCTTACACAAGATGGGTGATACTTATTCTAGGAGCCCTTATTCAATGTGTTTTACCTTTGGTGAGTGGTTTCTGTTCCTATGTCTTGGTATCTAAAAGGAGTTTAAATACGCTTTTTGAGAAGAAACTGTTACTTTTTTTTTTTTTTCGGGGCTTTTCACTAGAGTCCAGGAACTCAAATTTTGAATTGTTCTCAGTAACTATTAGGCAAGTGTAAATTTTAAGAAAAGATTTTATTTGTCTAAATGTGGGCAGATTTCCAGGGAAGTTACAACTGACATGCAATTTTGCTACAGTGTCCCACGTCATCAAAACTGGAACGTTTTTGGAGACATTTGTGTTGATTCAATTTCTGTCAGGTAAGCAGAGGGAGAACAGAGAGAACAATTGTAAATGTTTTATGAACATGCAGTGAGCTTTTGAAGTCTCATAAATAACAGCTCTGAATGCTTATCCAAAACCAATTTGTTTTGTATACTGTCGATCACCTCTAACACTGCTGGAATTGAGTCTGTGAATTTGAAACTCTCTAGCGTTCTTGTGCTACCTTTTCCACATATCTTAGCACAATTTATATATTTTTCCACCTATTATTCTCCCTTGCAACCAGAATTAATATCTGGCCTTTCTTAGGTGCAATATACATCATATACCTCATCATCCGCAGTATACCTCATCATCTTTGCTCTGGCTCATGAGATTTTTCCAGGTAATTCTTCTGTCCTCTGTCTTTTTCAGAACTCTTTCTGGGCACAGCCACAATCAGAGTTCTTTAATTGCAAAATCTGTTTCCTCTTGCTCTTCTCTGTCACCCCCACGCGTATGCAGACTTGACAAAATGTAGATACAGTTTTAAATTAGATCGAGTTTATGCAGACTCGCTGACCAGTAATCTAGATTATAATGTTATTTTACAGCTCTAAACACTTGGCTCTGATATAAATCATAAGTGATATATTTTGAGAGAAAATAAATGTTCTGTTTTAAAACAGACTACCTACTGATGAAAGCTCGCTCACAAAGCCTGGGTAAGAATTTTTGGTGTACCTGCGTCACTGCAGGTACACGGTAGCTCTGTGAACACTTTGGATGTGCACAAAGAAGAGTTTCTTTTACTACCTGTCTCTGAGCTAGCATGGCTGGAAAGTCCTTTGAATGCATAATGCTTAATACTTTCAAAAGGGCAGGTAGAGCCTTTTTTTTTTTTTTCCAGAGAATCTACACACAAGAGCAGAATCCAGGCAAGCCATTATGTCCAGTTTCTAATATGTGTTTTAAACTGTCCATTTCTGGAGCTGTAGTAAGTTTTCTTGAAGCTTTGGTGGCTCAACCATTTACTGATTTCAGATAGGTGAGCATTTTTTTAATTGAGAATTTTTGTCATCACGTGATCTTTAATACAGTAAGCCAGACCCGTCATACAGGTTTAGAGATAGCATTTTTTTTTTTAATTATCCTTTTATTCCCACTTCTGCTTTCTCTGTTACGTAGTTTATAACTGAGAATGTCTTTTTGTTTTCCACTTTTTGACTTCTTGTCTGCCCCCAAGGGAATATTGTTCATTCTCTGATCTAATGATTTGTCAGCTTAGCGGCTCAGGATCCTGTTTTCCTACTGCTGTGTTTCTTTGATAATTTTCTAATTGTCATGGGAATATCTACATAGGATGATTACCCTGAAATCTAAAACTTTAGAAATATAGAAGGAAGCGCAAGGCAGCACGATGATGTTGTCACAGTTTTCCATTATTTCAATTTTCATTTACGTTGATATGTTTCCGGATAGTGTGTTTCGTCCCTTGCTGTTGGTTGCTGGATGTTCACAAGGACAGGAGGGAATGTGGCTGGCTTAGGAATGGTGTATTCTTGGTTTGGATAGAGGCTACTTTTCTTTCCATCTGAAAAATAATAATAATAAAAAAGAGATCCATTGCCTAATAGGAGGTGAATATTTAATTGCATTATCAAAGCCCCCTGATAACTGCACATAATGTAGACAGCTAGCTTTCAGATCAGATATCAAACCCTTTATTTCTGTTTCAAATATCTACATGGTCCCTGGAGTTAATCAACATAAACACATTTCCAGTATGAAACTGAAAAAACAGACAAAACAGAATTTAGAATACTTTTAAAATGAGATAAAAAAACCTAATAAAACATGTGATTCAGTAAGTTCATCTTCTAGGTTCATCTGTTCTGCAACAGAATTCATGTTACTATGGCAGACCACATACCACAGGTTTTTCACTGAAAGGAAAACTGTGTTTTTTTGCAAAGCAGGGCCCTTACATCAGTCTAGTGTGCACTTATGTTCCCTGCCAGTGCTAGCTTTGATACTCATAAGCATTTCAAGTTTTAGCGCTTGTAGATTTGGCATCAAATTTTTGATAGAAAGTACATATTGATCTGACATTTTTGCGGTATGTATAAGACTGACAAAAATAAGACAGTATCCGGCTTGTTTAATGGAACTTGTTTCTATGTTATTTTTTGTCACTTACCTGATTTCGCCTGTTATTATCCTACTTTTTGATAAGGTATTTTTCAGACTTCTTCAAGTACTTGTTGTACTTACAGTCTATAACACACAGAATACTTTGAATAAAACTTTATTCACATTAGGAAAAAATATAGTGTATTCTTTATCCCATTTACTTTAATTGGTTGCGTTCATCTTAAATTGTATTCCTTGTTTAAGCTCATATATTTTTCAAGAACTAAAGTCATTTAACCAAAAAAAAATAGAAACGTGCAACAAGGACTATATTTGGCCAATGGTGTAGTTATATCGAACTGGATTCGTGATTGTTAAATGGATAATTGCAGTTGAAAGAACTGTTGGCTGTAATAGACCCACATTGCGTCTTGTGCATTTGTCAATTCAATTCCTCTTAGGAATCCAAAAATATCTATAAAATGCAGCATAAACCAAAGAATCTTAATGGGATGTGTATCTCCTGTTTTACTCATAAATATTTCAGTCAGCACAGAATTAATCCTTTAAAATATATCCAAACTGTAATGCCAGTATAAATGGCAGGAAAACTGCTTTTCTTGATTAAACTATATAGTGGACTATGTATTTTGATTTTTATTACAAGTTCTAGCAAAAAATGTGTAGGATTCTGTTATAAAATCTAGCAAAAATGGGTAGGATTTCTCAAGTGTGCTAGTTGGTTATAAACAGCTGCCTGTCTTGGCCGTGGCTCAAGATTTCAAAACATGCAACGATGAGAGACATTAAAGACCACTGATAATTTTTCAGATTTTACTAGCCCTTGTGGATAAATTTTTATGAAATGGGAACCTTGTACAGTAAGAGCAGTGCGACTAGAAAATAGGTGAAGCACTGCAGAAGAAGGCAGGAGGGCTTGAGTAGATGCAGATACAGAGATTTGTCAAATGTCATGACCCGTTTCTTAAGAACTTCGTGTTATTTGTTATACAGTCAGATGTGGGGGTCATAAATTTGAGCATGAGCTGTTAGGGCTTTTGATGACTCCTGATTTACAGTACTTGCAGCTTTGTGAATTTGGCTATGCTTTCTGTTGTTGTTGTTCCAGTAGAATTTTCTGTGTTATTCTTAGTTCAGTCTATAAACTTGCCTATACTTCCAACACTTATATGTGCCAAGTATGCTATTTTAATCTGCAAAAGACTTCAAAAAAGTCATGACTGTGTAAAGCTTTCAGTAGTATTAAGCTTATCCTTAGTGGCTGACTGTAGAAAGAAACATATCCTGGCATGTGTGGTGTTCAAGGTCTGATGTGTGTGCTGGTCAGTTCTCTAGGTCAGGGGCTGAACAGTTTGATTAGTTGTAGCAATACTTGCTACAGTTTGGATATTAGTTGTGAGTGGAAGTAACAGAGGAATGGAAGGAGTTCAAAAGATCCTTTTAGAACCTTTCCTATAGCAGATATGAAGATTAGATACCCATTTTGAGCAAGTTAAAAGATAGTAAATTCACAATGGTTTGAGGGATGTAAATGGCAAAGATAAAAAAAAAAAAGGCTGCCAGAATGATTTAGCTATAGACTTGCAGGAGAAATGAAGAAAAACAAGCAGTGAGAAACAGTCCTGTATTAACAGACAAGTGGTCTAGACAAGTGGAACTGTCTTTCTGTTTATCCACATTTTTGACATCTTCCTAATGACTTAGAAGGGGAGAAGCCTTTACTGACCCTCTGGAAACACAAACTCTTCGCTTTTTTCTTGTACTTGACATTTAGAAGCACATGGCTTTGAACAAGAAAACACCTTAATCTCCTCTGTGTGCTCTTATGTCTAGAGATATGTATGATGTCTTTGGGGAGACCTTATAGCACCCTTCCAGTACTTTAAGGGGGCCTATTGGGAAGCTGGGGTGGGACTCTTTTATCAATCATAGGACAAGGGGGAGTGGTTTTAAACTGAAAGAGAGGAGATTTAGATATTAGGAAGAAGTTCTTTACTCTGAGGGTGGTGAGGCAGTGGAACAGGTTGCCCAAAGATGTTGTGGATGCCCTTTACCTAGAGGTGTTCAAGTCTGGATTCAAGGAGGTTTTAAGCAACCTGATCTAGTGGAAGATGGTCCTGACCATGGCAGGGGGTTGGAATTAGACGATCTTTAAGGTCCTTTCCAATCCAAGGCATTCTATGATTCATTGTATGATGTAATGATGTATAGGAGTTATTGTGTACTTTGAGTCCTGTGTTTGAACTGTAAACCCTGATTTATGCCAGGTTTTATTTGGCTGTATCTTTTTTTGCCAAGCTTGTCTCCATGGCACACTGCGTAACTCGGTATTTAAGTTTATGTCCTAGTATCATTTGCAGTACAAGGAAGCTGGCTTTTGCTTCACCTGTGGTTTAGGTTTTTATTTTTTTATAAAAAAGGCACAAATAGGTCTGTGAAATTGGATGTTCTTCTTTTGTGTCTGAAATGTAGCTTGCGGCATAATTTATGAAGTTTGAAGTAATATTTATGCAAGTACTAGAAAAAAATTTGTAAATGGCTGCCTAATTTTCTAAGCTTTCCCGCTGGAGATGTTGCAGATGTTATTTGATATACTTCATACAAATCTCTTGTATTTCTGAATTTGTTTAACTTTAGGAGAGGGATAATTTATTTCTGTTGTTATCACTGAGATGAAATATTAGAGTTCGGAGTTGCAAGTTCTTTGATGGGGTTTCTCTTCCCACTGGATTATGTAGTTGAATGCTGTGCACAGAAGGATGCAATACCCAGAGGTGCCAATTTCCCTGATATACCTAGAGCTAATGAAGGCATCCTATAGAAGGGTATTTTGGAACAGATGACCTGTATCAGGGAGCAGGGCGAACACAAGATGTCTGTAAAGACCAGTGGCACTGTAAGAGAACAAAAATAGAAATTGTTTGATAATTGCATATAAAATTAATTTCTTTTGAAGATTATATGCTTGCAAAGTGCTTGTCATGAATCTCAAATATACACTGGGGTTAGCTATTAGAAAGGTTGGAGTTCAGTTGGGTAAAGCTTGGTCAAGTATAATGACATTTTATCTTCTACTTTTAAATAAGGTATTCTGTAATGACATTTATAATGTTCTAGGAAAATGTAGATTTTTAAAGGCTTTTCTTAAAGTGAGATTTTGTCTGTTTCCTGTTTCAATATGACTTGGCAAGGCTAAGCCTGCTGTGTCTATGGCCAGATAGCAAAGATGATGAATTGCCCTAAAGTTTAGTTTTGTTTGAACAGCTGCAGAATTTACTTTAATATGGACTGAAATATCTATGACTAGGGTTATTTTTGCTTTCCCGAATTGAAAAGATGTCATTCTTCACTGGAGTGAAACATCAAAGAAAACAGATTTTTGTAACCGTGTGTTAGTCATCTGTTAAGAGAACTATGTAAAAAAGTTGGAAGAGTTTCATCTCTATTAAAGGGCAAAAACAAAGCTTTTCCATTTTCTTGTAGATAATATTAGATTCCATTCATCTAAGCTCTTGATATTAGATTTTTCCCTGCCCCAGGTTGGGATACTGTGTGCTTTTATAACATATTTTTCTTTTTTTAATTACTTAGAAGAGAATGGTGAAAAGAGAGAAAATAATGCTGTTTTCATTCAGAGAGTTTGAGGCTGCGCATAGGTTGGCTTTTTGAGGATAGGTGTGCTATATTGTCCTGGAGGTGCTGATCCCATAGTCACCCAAACTGGTACCTGTTTGCAGTGCAGCACACCTGGGAGCATCTAGGCCTTCGGTTACTTGGAAACCAAGATACAGGAATAGGAGCTGATGTTCCCACGCTTACAGGTTTCTTCTAAAATGGAGGGGTTTAGGCGTGGAGTTTGTTTTTCCTGAAGAATGGTAATGATTCAATCTTTTGACGTTCTGAGTTTTACTGCTTCTTATTTTGCTGGTTTGTTGTTGATACGTGATGATTGTGTTACAGGAGAAAATTCTCAGTCTACTTTCTTATGCTTGGGATTTTCTTTTCATTACAAGAGGGTTTGCTGCCCTCTCAGAAAATGATGACTAATAAATATATAATAATTTGCATCAAAAGATGTTTAAAAATTACACAGCCCGCATTGAATCATGTTGCAGTTATTAGAGATTAGAGATTCATAATCTGTTATCTACATGCCTTGTTTTGTCTTTGTGTTTATTTTACAGGGTGCTGTACTTTTGATGAGCCTCTTAGTTCCTGTGGCTATAGTCAATCAGATGATGATGATCTTAACTGGGATCAGGTGAACGCAGCGATAAAGCCCTCCTCAGGTCAAGGGATGCCATCTGGTTGGTGTTTTATTTTGCTTTGTTTCTCTTTGATGTTTACTTATGTGTTCATTCAGCATTTCTTGACAGTACTGTTGTTAGAATTCTACTTTATGTAAATCTGTTTAATTGCCATACTCAGATCTTTGAAGTGATTTTTGTGAGGGGTATTTTGCAAAGCAGAGGTTTTCTTTTATTGTGAGGGGAACAGAAAGGCTAGAAAGTAGAAATAGAATCTTGGTGTCACCAGGGAAGACAGAAAGAAAACAGAATTATGACATGAAAAGTAGTATGAAGTAGTCCTAGAATCAGGCAGACAGCACTGCTCAGGAAGACTCAATGGAAGAGGGAGTAGTAAGAGATAAAACAAAGATGGCCTTAGGCATTTTCATTGAAAGAGTTATTAATCAAAATCTGTTCTGAAAAGAAAAGGAGGGTGTAAAATAGATGAGAGAAAAATAGAGAGGTATCCCGAAACAAAGGGCCTCAGTAATGTTACTCTTGTTGTATTTAAAGGACAGTTGTGATACTATTATTTAATGTACTTTGTGCACCGCATGCAGTTGGATCTAATTCCATAGCAACAATCCTTGCATTGAACTATTAACTTACTCTGGTTATATAGTCATTCCTTTACCACTTCACCCACACAAATATGTAAAATCTGACCATTGGTTTTAAAATATTCACTAGTCTAGATTTTATCAATTATTCTTTTTTGATGTGTTTAAGCTAGGCTTGTTCACCCAGTGTTCTGATCTCCATCTCTTGGAGGATGATAGCCTGCAGTCCACTTCTGCATCTTCTTTGGCTTTAAAGGCTGAGCCTCCAGCGACTGTTTTCACCTAAACCAAAAAGATGACTTTGTAAAATCACTGGTTGTGGCATCATGGGACTTCTGCATTGGCCTCATAATTTATTATTAATATACCTGAAATGCTTAAAAACGTTGTAGATTGATGTGCTGATGTTTCACATCGATTTTAATTAGTTCTTTAAAGCACCTGTAATGTACTTTGACGTTTGTGTAAAATCCCTTTACTAGTTGTCCTTCCCAAGAAAATGTTCCTACCTTGTTTTTGTGTAAGGTAGTTGGCAGATAAACAGTGTGAATCTTCAAAAGTGACTGTGTAAAGAAAACCTGAACACATGCACTCATCACTAGTGCACTCATAAATTCTCTGAAGGATCCATATGCGTTAATCAGCCCTAGATATCATTCACTTGGAAAAATGCTCTTAGTGGACTCCACTATAAAATTATCAGTCTTCCATGGGCTGTGGACACCATCCTATCTTAGTTTGATGGTTGAACCTCTGGCAAAGGAAGGATTCCTAACTTCAAGATGAATATTCAGTTTGCCTGTGTCCCAGCATTTGGATCATCATGCTAGATTGAGTTCATCATCCCAGATAAAGGAGGTTCTTTCAGATTGCTTTTTAAACTGGCTCTTGTCCAGTAGTCTTGGCACCCATAGTTAAAAATTTTCCGGCCTGTTTCGTTAGTGATTAATACTGTTTCTCAAGTTGGAGCTAACACACATAGTTTATCAGTCACGTTGACTTGCAGTACAAGCTATACATTCTTTTTCTCAATCACGCATCTGGAAATTCTCTTTCTAGTCCAGATTTCATTTATTATTCTCCCCACTTGGTTTTCGTGGAAGCAGTTTTTGTTTAGTCTTCTTGGCGGATAGAAGAGGTTCAAATCTATGTTCTTTTTTGTGATGACCATAAACTTGTAGACTTTTTTTGTTTTGTTTTCCCAGAGGCAAGGGTCCAGGCTAAGTAGGGACTGGTATTTTTGTGGAAGGGAAATCATGTTGATGTAATTTTATTTATCAGATGTCATATGACTTGTTTCTTATTTGCCTTCCTGCCTTTTTATCAGAAGACTAAAATAATGCTCTGATGATCAAGTAGAAAGATATCAAATTTGGAAACAGATTATATTTAGAGTTTAGGGAGTTTTATTTCTGCCTGTAAAGGACGTGAAATATGCTTTGGGATTCTTGGGTCAGAAAATGAATGAGTTAGTCTGAGGAGAGTTGTGGACACTGGTGCCCTAAAAGTTCAAAAACCTCTTTGAGAGGGAAAGAAATGCTCATTTATTTTTTTTTTGCAAATGAGAAGTAGTGTGTCTAAGGGCATGATCTACTCATAGCATCTAATTTTTCTTCATAATTTCATCTGGACAGTTTTTTCCTGTTCTTGTTCGAATTAGGATCTTAATGAGTTTAATTAGCTTTCTGTTAGCCTTAGCCAGAGAGTTGTGTGATACAGTTAAAAATGGTTTCAAGCAGTTTGTCAGCAGTTTCTGAACTACATGTTTTAGAAGAAAATAACTTCAGATGATAATGAATAGAGCATCTTAGATTAATGGTTTGTGGGGAATTCTTGGCTTGAAAGCAAAATGCTTTGTGCAACTATGTTGTAATACTAGACTGAAACAAGAACTCTCAGTTCAGTAGTCCCTTGTCAGTAGAAAAAATTAATGCACATAACATTCCTATTTTCAGACAGTATGTTCCAGTGAAAGAGTTGATCTCAGTATATAGTATTTTGTATAATTTGGTGGCAGACAGGGGAAAGCACACTAATTACGGCATTTGATGTATTTTAATCCACATGAGACTGTTCAGAACATAGCTGTATTTCAGATAAAATATATTTTGGCTTGGTATGTTATTTCAGTGAGACAAAAGAAATGTCATGTAACATTAATGCATATGTGTGCATGCCTTAATATACACACTATATACTTACGTGTTAGTAAACATAAATAGTTCTTTGTGAGATCAAGTTTTAGATGGAAATTTTTAAATAGTATCAAAGATAATAAAAAGTTTCTAAAACCGTTTCTTACAGTGGACTTTGATCCTTGATGGACTGTTACTCTAATAGAAAAACATGAAGCTATTGCTACTAAAGTAACTAGGGTGCTAGTGTTCTAGTTTTCTTGGTAAGTATAAGCATGACCTTTGAAGAGTCAGTACAAATCTGAAATGCTGTTAAACTGGCCCAAAACCAATGGCAAGTGTATGTTTCCGTATATATCTGTATGGATTAAATGACAGTGGTTGTTCCACTGTTTTTCTGTTTCAAGTGTCCTGTGAGTCAGAGAGAGTAAATATTTGTAGGAACACTGGCTCTTCCCTTTTTTCAGCTTCTGTCTTTCTCCTCATTTTCCTGTTCCAAGAATGTATGTTTATAATAACATTCAAAACTATAATTATAGAAACACTTAGTCGTTATTAATGCCATTTTGCATTGTCCTGTAGAACAATTACAGCAGTTTGATGTTAATGTGTTTAATGCATATTTTGAGTTACAGCCAACTGTAAACCCTTCAGCTGTAGTTCAGTAAAGATGTCTTCAGAAAAATATGCCCAGACAGTAGATTACTCTAGTGGCAGGGTGTTGGCAGTGGCATCAGTTGGGCTGCAGGTGCAGCCTCTCTGGGATGGCAGAAGCCCTTCTATACTGCTTCGAATACAACCTACTTGTCTCCGTTCTTTGTCTGTTACCTTTTTAATTATCTCATATTAGCATAAGTGTAGTTATACAGTTTTGCTTTGCCCTACCCCACGACAGCAGTCTTCGTCTTGTTGGTAAATCTTCAGGAAGAGATTTTTATGCCTTCCCTCATGTTGCCTCACTGGTGGAAGGTGCTCCCTCTAAACACGTATGACTTTCTCATTGCTTTTAAAATTTTCTTTTGTCATTGTGTCTGTTAAAAGCAAAATTGTGCCTAAATCCCTTTGCCCTGTTCTGTTTGGTACTGCTTCCTTACCTCATTCGTTTATTACATTTTTCAATTTTGTGTTTACCCAGTAGCTCTTACTTAGTGTTCAAAGGTCCTGTGATAATGCAAATAAATTTAAACAGTCTTCTGGAGCTTTTCTTCCTGCATTTCTAACCTGATTTTTGGTTGAGCTCACAGATCTTGACTTCTTTCTCTCGCCTATGCCTGCTCTACTCTCACTCCATAGTCACATATACACTCCTATCTCATCCAGCTCATCAATGCCTGTCAGCATTTTTGGCATTGTGGTGTTCCCACAGAGTGGTCTGGTACATTACATTAAAACTCAAAAACTATTGCTTATTCTGAAATGTTTAATAGAAGGAATGCAAGCTGAGTGTGTGAGAGTGCAGCAGCGAAGCCATCTCTCTGGCAGTGCATCCTAGAAGGGAAGAACAGAACAGGTGTAAGCAACAGAGTTGTTGGTTGGATTAAAGGTGGTGGTGGAAGTACAAGCTAAAGAATTAGCATGTTTGTAAATATACATATGGGCAAATACACCTTTATGTGTTGTCGCCAGTTTACTTATTGATAACAAGCAGCATACAGACAGCAGTGAAAAGAAGAGAATGCAGGGTTAGAGCTCTGAAATAATGAGTTAGGTAAGATCAAGAGTAATCTGAGGAATGAGGAGGGTAAGATTTGAGAAAACTCAGGTGAGTAGAAAAAGCAACCAACCAATGAAAACACAGAGAAGTACGCAAACTTCAACTCAGACTGAACTGTTGAGGTATTTGAGTGCATTGTGTTAGTTTATATACTGCTACAGTGAGTCTCATCATTGATGGTGCTGCAATTAGAATTTTAAAGATTATTCTAAGAAATGGAAACGTGTTCAAGAGTCTGCTCTATTTGTCGTTTGCTAGATATCATTTCTGTTCATGTCCCATATATTTTGTTACAAAAAATAGTGGTCCTTTGTGTAAAATATTGCTGATGTGTTTTGCAGCTTCGGTTGGTTTCTGAATGACAGCAGCATCCTTTTTCTTCGATGCAGCGGTTGGTTTGATATTACTGAAGGGATGTCAGTGCATTTGCAGTGAGTCACTGGCATCAGCTTTTCATTCATTTTAGAATAGTTCAAAATCAATTATAAATCAAATCTTCTCTGGCTGTCATTCAGTGCACTGAAAGGATGTTTATAGCAATGAAGACTTCTGTGTCTAATATAGTGCTGGTCAAAGCCAGAATGACGATGTTGTTTGTGCCATTTAAGATGATAATGTATTGTTTTCATGGTTATTCGTAATTTTTTGTCTGGCCTGTTATGGTTATTTGTATCCTGAATATCTAGTGTTGTTTAATGTTTAGCAACATCTATTCCATGTCTGCAGAAAACGCATACAGTATAATGGTTACATCAATTATTGTATAAAATGTCCTTTAGCTACTTAGTTGGTAGACATGCATAGATAGCAGATATTCCATAAATCAAGATACTGATTTAAAAGTGTATTTAATATTATAGAATGTGAAGTAGTTGTGTGAAAAATGTACATTGTTGTTCAGTTGCATAGAAGAGTTTTGATCTGTTTTAAGAAGACAGATAAAGTGATCAGTTGGCAAGTCTCTATTAAAGTCAACTGCAATGCCTTACCATGTAAAGGTACGGTACTTTAACTTTCCATTGTGACAAGTATTTTATTGTTAAATGTATTTTAGCACAGCACAGTGTTTGTATTCTGTGTTAGCAGAGATGCTTTTCTTCTGCTTAGATTCATATAGAAGAGAATTAAATGTTTCTTATTCAGTGATGTTTCTCTCAGATTACTTTAAATAGCTGCACTTTTTTTTAATTCACCTGAACGCTATCCAGGGATGATGTAAGTACTGTCATGGTGTTGGAGTTGTACCTTGTTCACAGTGTTCAACATATTTTTTCGTAGCATTTTCTAGACCTGGAACACTAGCACATTCAGCATTTCATTGCACATTCAAGTATTAGGTGCAGGCATTAAGGACATGCCTCTTTTGCAAGCAGCTCCAGCTCATGTTGACACGTTCAAGCCAGTTTCCAGTTAACTGTGGAATCTGGTATAAGTTGCTGCTCATAGGGAGTAACATTGAGGTCAGCCTGAACAAACTCTCTGAGTATGGACCCAGTTAACTTTGTGCTGCCCTGGCTACAGTGCAAGCACTTAAGGGGTTAGCTCCTTTAAAAATATACCTGAAGACTTAGTATTAGTACACTTAACAGATTTGTTCAACAAACAAAGTAATGGCCACCAGCTACATCACCAGCTGCTTGTGATAACTTGGAGGAATCTTACAGTAATTTTTGTATCTTCTGGTCTGACTTACAGATTTCAGCACCTGGCACAAACACTGGCTTTATTACAAATATTGAGCATCCGATTTTCTTGCAAAAGGGAGTGAGAGATTAATTCAAAATCTCTGATTCTGAATCACTGACAATGTTCCTAGCTTGCTTAATAGGCAACTAGACAAGTTATTTGAAGCCTAATAGCTTTCAGACAAAATGGTGGCATTAATACGCTAATAATTTACTTAATCTTTTGTTGTAGATGTTCTCTACGTGTGACTTCTATTTTACACTTTTTCTTCTTTTGTAGAACAAAGTATAAACAGTGTGACTTATGATGTACATGACTGACTTTCAGATTTTCATTTGAAACAATGGGCTTTCTTTAGTTGTAAACTGTAACTTACCAGGAGCGGGATAACAATTGTCCAGTTTTCTTATGCATTCCAGCAGCTCTGTGATGTTTGGGACCCCATAGTAATATAAGTGAAGTAGCACATGCTAGGGTATAGGGTTCCCTAGGTACTCTCTCAGTGCTGAAGGCTGGGCCTTCCCTGCCATGGATGTCTTACTGAAACCACTGCAGTTGCTGCTCCAGTTTCAGCAGACTTCTATTAAGTAGCAATTAAGCTTTTTGCCTGGCTGTTTTCCTGTACTACAGAATCAAAATACTTGGCCAATTTGTGAAAAGCTGTGACCAGTAAAAGGCCTGTGAGGACTGTGAAAAAACAGTGAGGCTGAAAATACTCCTCTAGGAGCTGCAGTCATTGCACTGTGAGATCAGGAGGGAGGGGAATAATCAAGAGTATTCCTAAATAAGCTTTTTCTTGTTTAGTAATTAATCTACTGGAAAAAAAAGCCTCTTAATTTCTTGCAGTCTTCAGGGCTTTTCTTTCAGTCTCATGGTTATCCCATTAGATTTCTTCTTATCCTTCCTGGCCTTTAGAAACTAATAAAGAGTGGATCAAAACCTTTCCTAGCGTCTGCAAACCGTAAAGCGTGTAACGTAACTGCCTCAATTTCAGGGCCTAAGTCAGTTATTTCCTGAATTAGAAGTTTATCTTTTAAGAGAGTTCTTCTGTATGAGAAGATCATACTCATAGTCACAGTTAAAATGCTAGTAAGCTGGAGATGGACTCCATCACTCCTCTTTAGGAGCACAAACGTTATGATTCCTTAGGGAATCGTTTTCTAGGCATATTATTTTAAGGCTTTTTGCTGAAATTAAAGAGGGAATTCTTGTCTCAATTAGATTTATGGGAGGTTTTTTTCATCCCTTCTTACAGCACTTAGTTTGTTGGCAGGCATTGATGACTGATAGTACGTTGTTAGCAGCTTGAGCTGTGACTGTAGTAAGAGCAGCCAAAAAGTCATTGATTTGAGTGATTTGAGGCAGAGGTCATTAAATGCTACATCAGAAAGCTATTTGGCAAACTTGTCATTCATGGAATACTTGTTCTTTGGGTTGAATTTGGAATTACTCTGAAGTACAAGACAGTAATAAAGAAAGCTTCTTCCTCATCAATGTCAAAAACTAGGCCCATATTTCGACTAAACCAGTGTTTTGATCACAGTTTAAGAACAATATATTTTTAACATCTCACTTTGTCTTACTTCTTTTACTAGAGTAACGTGGTTTGAATCACGTCATTAAGCTTAATCAAGCCTTGTAGGAAATACTCTGTGTAATGCTTTAAAACCTGATACACAGTAGAATTGTACTGGAAAATGTCTTTTGCAGAGAGTGAATTTTCTTCACTTAGCGTGTGGGCATAAACAACGCTTTTTCATTGAAAGGAATTGGTTTAACCAAAACCAGCACATTTAGGAAACTACGTATAGCCATCTAGAACTTCTGCCTGTAATGAGGCTTTACGTTTCTCCAAATATACAGATATTTGGACTTCTACTCCAAAGTTACAGACAGTTATGTGGCAGTATGTCAGGTGGCAAATGTGGCTGCAGAGCTGAGTTAGTACATAACTCAGTTTAGTTAGTGCCTAAGAAAAGTGGATGGATTGTATTTTGTATTGTATTGAGGTTGTCTTGTATTTGAAGCAATTGGATCTCTGAACATATCAGAGTCAGTCTTAATTCTTTTGTATGTGTTTGCAGAACTCAGTCAGAGAAGAAGCAATTAAAAGGTTTTCATTAATTCCATGGACTGAATTAAAGAACTCAATACTTTTGTTCTCCGTTAAAGCAATATAGTTATTTCCATCACCAGCTGAAATAATGCATTCTTCATCTAGAAGTCACAACATTTCTAATCAACTGCATTTCAGTAGCACAAAGGAAAAAAAAATACTGTCTGGGCCTCATTTAAAATTTAATGATGTACACAGCCATTTAATTACAAGAAAACAGGTGCAGGTAATTATCCAAGTCATAATGTTGCAGCAGCTAATAACATCAAATATTTGTGATAATTGCATGCAAGCAATTGATCACAGTTCTGTGCTTCTCACATGATACGGATTTGAAAAGCACTTTTCAATGCATACATATTCATGTTAGAAAATGGAAACTACAGATGCACTTTTCTTACCAGTAACTTCATGTACTATGATTTTGCCTTAAGTTCAAATATTATTGTATTGCTACTTAAAATTTTTTTATGTAATTTTCCTCTTTACCTTAGAAGGGAGGAACATCCTTCTGCCAAATTTGAGTTCCTGATTTCCCCATACTCTTAGTCTTTACCTCTCCTAGGTGTCACAGTCAACTGTGTCATTCTGGTTCCTGCTGGAGCATGACTGGGCAGGATGTTCTTCACAGTTCATTAATTGCTGTTGCAGCCCTCAGCTCTTCCCAACACCCCAAACACTTTCAGATCAGAAAAAGGTGAGAGTGAGACGTAGTCTCAAAAAGGTATGTAGAAACCTACAGTAGGATAAGAGTGAAATTAAGGTACACAAGTTCAAAACAATGATGGTGGAAGCTCCTTGATGGACTTACAGAATGGAACATGGTCACCTATTCCTGGACGCACCTAAGCATCATGAATCACACTGTAGTTAATGGGAGTTCTTCAAGTGCCTGGTACATATGCAGCTGAGCATCGTGGTGCCCCTCTGAACCCAGGAGTCAGATGTTGTTCTTCCCAGAACGTCTGTCTCCTGCAAGTGCACAAGAAATATATCAAATATGAGATGATCCTTAAAGTATTCTCCTACTTTTCATGTGTTGAGAGCCACAAAAGAAAGAAAGGAGGGAAACTGGGCATTTGCAAAAGAGATGTCTATTTCTTTTACACAAGACCTGTGTGATCAGATTGCTGCTTGAGGGAGCTGGAGATGCTCCTTTCTGAAGCTTTTTTAAATTCTCATCTTTCAGTTACAAGGAAATGGCCCTGTCCTCAAGATGAGAACCTAAGTTGGTCATTAGTCCTTCTTTTGCATGTGGTCTATTGTCGAAGAGAAGTCAATCTGTAGAAGAGAAATCAAGATTTGTCAGGCATTTCAGAAGGCTCTGGAAGGAAAACAGTAGGTGAAGAGAAGCAGGTCCCTTGTTCCAGTCCTTGCCTCTGCAGTATTTTGGCAGTTTTTGTTTAATAGGAATCAGCACTAATAACTGTTAGATTGGCAGAAAGCACTGACTTTCTTGTTCTCGCATCTTGAGAAAGGGATCCTGCTGCTACTTAAAAGGGGGATGTCATAATCTCTTGCAAGTGGTATCCCAAGAAGGAACTGAGAGGACAGGCTATCAGAGAATGATTCTCGGCTCTTCTGTAGAGTGCTTTTCTAGAAGCTAGCAGGGTACCTGAAGAGAGTGATGTAAAGCATGCTGCTTTCCTTGGCATTTCCTTATGAGGTTTTCTTAGGCAGTTACACATCAATTGACATGCCTTTGAAAGGTCCAAACTGAATTTATGAGTTTCCTGTTCCGAGGGGATCAGTGGGATAGTGTGCACCTGCTCTTGAGCTAGTGCCTATGGGAAATGATTAATCCACAAAGCACCATGCAGGACAACATGAAGATGCTACCGAAGTTCCAGAAGCTCATCGTGTAGCAACAGTAGCAATGATTATGTACCTGAAAAAAACAAATCATCATGTTCTAGAGTAGACTTGGTCAGCCCCAGCTTCTCTTCATGAGTGTCCCATGTGTTATGTGAAATTCCAGGTAGCCTGTGACCCTGAAATTTTGCAGTGGAAGATACTGATGTGCCATGTATGAAAATGAAGTATCTTTCAGCAGTTATATTAGGTGTTGTGTGTGATTTGCCATGTTTAATTTTGGCACGAGGCACATTTGTGAAGGCAAAAGGTTGTTTGGAGAAATGTCAATTCAAGCATTTTGCGTACCTAGCTTGCAAATTGTAAGCAACTTTACAGAGTGCATGGCAGATTTTTTTTCCTGTTTTTTTAGTGTAACAGTAACAACGATTACATAATTAGTAAAAAGTTTATTATTATTTTAGTTACGGCAAGAAAAACCTATATGTTGCAAGGGCATATTATAGTGCCTTTTGTATTTAAACTGCCCATGCTAATTGTTGCAGTGTGTCTACATCCAGTTGTACTTTAAGTTTACATAAGGTATTAATACAGGTCATTTTAGATCCTGTGCAAGTCTATAAAGAAGCAAACTTCATTAAAAAAAAAAAGAAAGAAAAAAAAGAAGCAGCCTTTGGAATACACACCTTGGAAATAGTGTATATTCTCCACCAAAGTCAATCATTAGGATTTCTACATATATAAAAAGTGTTTTATATTAAGTGTACTCTTCACAGCTGCACAGCACCTGCAGGGTAACTATTTCTCTGGGGTTGCAAGTAACCTTTCCTTTAGTGTCATCATTCTCTTCTCATCCTCTTTGTCAAGCTGTATGCACTGGAAATGCCTCCAGTCTCATTTTTTGACATTCTCTGTAACATAAAGGTTGGGATTAGATGCATCCTTTTCTATCAAGTTATCCCCCTTCATATCAGGTAGAGATTATTTTCACTAAACAGCAGTGATGTTCTGACTTAACAGCAAATGGATCATAAAAAAATGTTCTCCATAGTGGATTATTTCTGGAATGAAACATGTAATTGTTATGATCTACTGAAAGTTGTTTAGCAATGCACATATGAAATTATCCAGACTTAAATAAAAAGTTTTGTGGGTTTGCTTCCCATTAATGAATTTGCTTTCAAAGTTCCAGGAAAGAGCTCCTCTGAGATCTTTTGTTTACATGTATCACTGTCGTTCAAATGAAAATACTCATTTGGAAAAGCTAGTTCTCAATCTGTAATATAGAAATAAAAATGGATATTGCAATGATGCTTCAGTGCCTAAAGTGCTGCTATTTGTCTTTTGTATTTGGCAAATAGAGCCTGTCCTGTGTAAGGGAATATAGAAAATCCTCTGGTGTAATTTCTGGTTGTCTAGTTTCTTTCACTGGTGAATTTTATTCTTATTGAGTAGAAAAGAGTTTCAAATAATGTCACCCAAGGCCACTATTTTGTAAGCTGATAGGTAGTCTGCATTTTTTGTGTTTTGGCATGTGAGAGCCTTTCAATACTATACAAGGCTAAAATCTAAAAGAAGACCTTATGTTTTACTACATTTGTTAAATGACAGATCTTTGTAATGGAAGCAAAACTTAATTGCCCAAAAGCTTTACTAATTTTTGTTGCTTTGAGGTTCTAAGTTTTTGTTACCTAAAGATTCTGTTCTCATTCCTGTTCTGTCCAGTTCATGTGCTATAATATGTTTTGGGAGAATATATTTATTAGCAAGAATTTCATATTCTCTTCGTTCTGCACTAAGCTTAGTATGTGTATGAGATTTCTGGGTTCAAGAAGTCTTCATAGTGCCTCTCTAAATTCTGCTGAATATGCTAGCCACAAATTTTATGTTTTGCATCAGCTGTCATATTTGTCATTGCATGCCAGATTTCTCTTTTTGCCACCTCTAACTTGAGATGCTTTTTCTAAGCATTATTATTTTCCACAGATTCATTTCCTAACTGAGGCTTTGTTGGTGTACTCCATTTTAGCATATCAGTGATGTGGAGTCTAGGGAAGCACAGACTGTCACATTTTCTAACAGATTCTGGAATATAGTTTTTTACTTAATAGTTGCCTGAGCTTTGCTTTGCCTATTAAAATGTGTCCCTTTATGTTTTTTCTCATTCAAAGAAAATTTGGTGGAGCATTTGAAGGTAGGTCTAAAAAAACACACACATTAATATTTATGGCTACATGTATTCCGACTCCAAAAGGCCTGACTAGCAATTGGATATAGCGACTTTGATTTTCAGTAAATCTGCTGAGCCACAGGATATTCTGAGCAAGGTAGTTGCCTTCACTTTGAAACAAACACGCAAAGAGATTCAGTTTCATTGGCTTCCACATCCGCGGATGCATTACTTACTTTCAAAATAAGTGATGTTACAGTCTGTATTTTTTCAAGGCATTCTTCAATGCTTAATGTGAAGCGTCATAACACATGCTTCTTTCTGTGTCAAGGTTGAGTTGTGAAAAAGTGTGTTTTTAGAAACTGATGACATTTTTTCTGCAGTTTTGCGCTTGCTAATTAAGTGCAAATAGCAGCAGATGACACCAAGTTTAGCCCTCATCTGATATTCTTTGTCTGCAATCCTAAAGTTTGTTATGCAAGATGTATTAATTATAGCACAATAATTAAAAGTATAATTACTGTTTTTCGTTGTTCAGTACTTTCTTTGTTATGGTATCAAAAAGCATTTTGCCTCAAATATTCTCATGGTCTTTTAAAAGAGCCAGATCTCATTGCTGAAAATGAATTTTGTAAGTAAATTTTGAAGTGTCTTTTGGAAGAGAAATATTTTCTTATAATAAGACAAAACTTCCTGATGGAAGTTGTGAGGACAGCACACTTAAAATTTGAACAACACGTTGATTTTTAGTAACACATTGTACCTAACAGGGGTCTGAGGCTGAATTGCAGGTGTCTTGTCCGTCACTGCCATTGCCTTCACCTGAATGTGATTTTCTTATGCTAGGGTAAATATATGCAAATGCTCACAAATAATGTTGTAGTGGACTTTATTTTGTGAGTATAAGTTCCTTGTAATTCAACATAATGATAGGCTTCTATAAAGAGAACAGGGTAAAAATATTTTTTCTTTCTTATTCTTTCCTTCCTTGCTCTCTTACTACTCCTCCCTCTTCCTTCACATCCCTTTTTAGTAACAACAAAGAAAGAATAGCCTATTCTGTATAGTTATTTTACCTTAATTTCAGGGATTATATTTATAACTGTGTTACATTGAGGCAGTGTGAGTGTAGTTATACTTTGCAGTTCCAAATGGTTTGTAAGGATCTCTGAAATATTTGTAATTTCAGAATCAGGTGAGAATTACTTCTTAATTTTATTGAAGTTAATTTTGGAGAAGAGAAGGATTTTTTGGTTTTTTTTTTTTTTTTTGTTTCTTTACAAGGAACACACTACTTTCCTAATATATGTGGTACCTCAGGCCAATGAGAGTGGAATATTATTTTTTTTTAAAAAACAACAAAACTCCAAAACCACAGCAAACCAAAAACCATTTGAGTCTTTGAAACAATAAATCAACTACTTTCATACAAACAATTGTATAATGAAGTAGCATAATATTTAAAAATTGCTGTGCTAAATATGTAACAGATATTAGATGTTACCGCAGAAATTACTGAAGGAAGAAATTCTAGGCAATAAAGTTACGTGTGCCATACGGTTGCATGGTGTTGTCACTAAGTTGGGAGCTTTAGCTTGTCTGCCTCTCTAAATCTCTTTTTTTTTTCTTTTTTTTTTTTTTGACTGCTAGAGGTTAGGAAAAGACTAGCATGGAGTCTAGATTGTCTCAGGCCAGCCTACTTCAGGGTTCATAGCCACTGTCTCCAAAGGACTTTCTTGCCTGTGGTAAAAGATGCCAGCTGCTGGAAGAGGTTACCAGATCCAACCTAGTATTGCCACAGTTGAGGTTCCTGCAGTTCCCCTTTGTAGGTTGCTGCACTTCTCAATAGAGGGAGGAGTTGAAATGTTACTCAGACTTTGTGCTCAAAGGTAGATTCCTCTTGCAGTTTAAGCATTCTTAATTAGCTACATCATATTGTGAAATAACACTTCGTTGTTCAAAGATGCAGGAAACTTTTAAATGACCAAATCAGCTTTTTCTTAAACCTTTCTTTAAGTGTAAGAAATTACATCAGAAGCAAGACACTTTCAGCGCGCATATAGAGTTAGATTATCTGGAGGAAAGGAAAAATTCTAGAGGTACATCTGGAAAGGGGTGCTTGGAAAAAAAAGTGCTAGAAAAAGTACATACTCATTTTATGATCCTGTGGTAGGTACTGGCTTGGTTTTGTTGGTGGGGCAAGTCAGTAAATCATGCTCTGTGGTCAGTAGAATTGATAGCTGCTGGTACAGTATTTGGAGGGCAAGAGGCTTTTCAAAAATAGAACATCCAATAAGATGTTGGAAGACTGTGCGCTAACATTCATTCAAGTTTAATGCATATTAAAATTCCCTAAGCAGATCTTCTTGGTATTTCCAGCAGTTTCTTTTTTAACTAAAGCGATTTAAAGTTGAAATGAGGCCTGCCAAGGTTCTATCAGATGAATCCACCTTTCTAATCTTAAAACACCTTTCTTTAGCATTTTGAAATCAAATGGAATAGCTCCTACTTTTAGAAGCCTTTCAAGATCTTGTTGTGCTTTCAACTCCTACTTTCCTGAACTACAAGATCATCCTTAGAAAGAAATGTAATGGGTCACACAGCTGCTGTTTTCTGTTTTGGAGGTAGACTGTATCTGTTTGTCCCATTCAGTTTTCTTGGTCTGTCATTAGCGTGAGATCTAGGAGGGCCATAATGGTTTTGCATAAGACAGATAAAGGATCAGTGGCTTTCAAGGTAGGAATAGATTTCTTGCATCAGTTTTCTCATTTGAATTCAGGAAGAAGGGGCTCTCTAACTATTATACTGCAAGCATTTAAAATGTGATGGAAGTGTTTAACTTCACTGTAACTGCTTTTGTGGAAGACCTGAAGCTATAACTCTTTGTTTTGCTAAGTGCTATCTCACATAACAAACATATTTTAAATGCCAGTGTTGTTTAGGATTACATTTCTTACTGAGGTTTTTATAACTGGAGAGGAGATACATGTGTTATGATTTCCTGTGCGTGAGCAAATATTAGGCTTAGTTTTTAGGCAGTAGTTTCACACATGCTTATGTTAACTTAACCATCACCTTCCTTCTCCTGACAGCCTAGGGCTAAGCTGGAACAGGGCTGCAGGGGCAGAGTTGGGGGTGGGACAGTGTGACCTGGTAGTATCCTCTTGATTTGGCTTACTGTACAGCCTCTTAGGAGGGAAATGATAAGGCACAGTAGAAATGTGTGGGCCACTTTCAGTAGCAGTACTAGTCTGTAGTGGCTTAAAGAACAGTTTTGGATACAGAGGTATACCTTGAAATGTTTCCTAGCCTACCTTCTGTTTTTCTGCCTGATGGTGGTTGTGTCACTTTTAGTCAAAACAATTCTTTGCCCATTTCGAAAACAATTGCATTTGGCTGTAACAAAGTTCCATGTTATACCTTGAGAAATTAAAGGTTATTTAAAGTTATATGTTTAAGCAATGTCTCCTGATAAAAAAAACTTTTCTTCCTTCTGTCAGCATGATTTTTTTTTCTCTTTGTTATCAAAACTGGAAAATAAATTATTCCCGTTCTAATTAAAACAAGGGGGGGAAACAGAAGAAGGTGTTAGTAACAAGATATTTCCTGTGAGTCAACCAGTGAATGTGTATTTCCTCAGCCCAAGTTGATGACCTCTTTATCTCTTACGCCTGCTAATGCCAAATATTGCTTATTACTGTGTAGTGAACAGTCTCTCTGCTTCTGGCTTCAGGTAATATTAATAGTAAAACACATATAAATAGCTTCAGTGGTCTTGGTTTTAACCTACCTGTCAAATAAATAATAGTATGTTGTAAACTAATTATTTAAACTCAATATTGCATAAGAAATATGGTTCTGCTTTTCAGGAAACAAGGAAATTAATTTAAGGACATAGTAATCATGACTGAGTAGTTATTATTTGCTTTACTTTCCAGAAGGAAATGAATGCTACATCTCATTTCTTGTGGATACCATGTCCTCATTTTTGTTTCAGTTTGGTGTGAACTAACAAATACTGTCCTTGTTTCATCACTGTCTTCTTGTATACCTAGTGCAAAAGCTTAAAATATGAAAAAGTGATCAGGGATTGAGAAAAGTGACATTCACCACAGGTGACTATTTAGAATAATAATTTATCATGCAAAATAACCACAAATGGCACATAGCATGGCCATAACATTAAAAGTTAATTTCTCGTTGGCTGGCAGTAATAAAATTTACACTATTATTTATCTAAGAATGTCAAATGTTCTTCCAGAAATGAGTAACACATCATAGCAACCATGAGACAATGTGGTATCCTGCATAATTTACAGACAATCTAATTGACCTACGCAGTTTAAGTGACTCACTTGAGATAATGAGTCAGTAGCAGAGTGTGAAATAAAGCTGAGAGGTTCCTGGTTCCTGGTTCCTGTTTCCTAAAAGAGGACACTTGTATTGCTTTCCACTCAAAAACACCAGTGCTGACTCAAAGTCTGCCATCCACATTTAACTCAGACTTTCATTGAAATAAAACCCAGCCTTAATGAAAGAGGCATTGGGAAAATACAGACCCTTTGGTAGTGGATGTTTGAATTCGGCACTAGGTAATTACTCTGAAGAAATTAACTAGAAGCAATGCAGGTAACACATGTTGATTTGGCTTCGAATGTTGCATATCTTACTCATTCCAGGGAGCTCCAACTCTCGGTTGAGTCAGGCAAAGTTTCTGTTAATATTGGTGCAAGGCTGGCGAAAGACCTTCTTACTCTTCAGGGAAATTTGATTCAGAAAGCCTGAAGTATAGTTGTTACCCAGGGACAGCATTGTGTCAAGTGCTCCAAATTTGAGGGTTTCTGTCCAGATTAATTTTACTTTGCAGTCATACATAAATGTTAATATTCTGATATTACTTGCCGCCAGTACTGCATGTATTTTTTCAAATTTCTAAGTATTATCAGGTAATGCAGATTTGTGATGCAGATTGATTTTGATGGGCTAGAGATTGTTTGGCAACTGAAATTTCTAAGTCTCCATTTCCAAGTCTTTGATTTTAGAGACTAAGTCACCATGCTGCTGTACATGTGCGCTAATCATACTTTTCAACATCTTTGGTGGTGATTTGCAAGACCTGGGAATCTCTTCTTACCTAGGATCGGATTAATCATTTTGAGGTTAAAACCTGCAAAATATTTGTGTGAAGACCTATGAAAGAACAAAGCAGAAGGATAAGGAATAGTGTATAATTACAGAATTTTTAGTAGACTGTTCAGCAGTATTATTTCCACTGGGTTTTCTATTAAAATACCAATTATTTTTTTAAAAATAGTGGATGTTTATATTCCTCTATTATTAGATTAGCTGAGCTTTTGTGACACATCCAACCCTAAAATACTACTTATCTGTGCTACTTAAGTATTGGAGACATTATTAAATAATTACAATACTAAGTGTGCATTTCCTTTTATACTCCAATAATTAAAGAAAATAAAAAGAAAGCTGAGGGAGGACTGAAGATTGCAGGTTTCTCTCTAGGTCTTAGTAGCCTTACTAACCAAAATTGAGTAGTGTAAAAGGAAGAATACCTAGTCCTGTATTGCTGACCTAGCTGAGATAGATGGAAAATAATAAATAATAGCAGAGTGACTGCATGTTTTGTGATAGAAATTTGTAGGGAAAGGTAAACTATGGGAAAATCTGAATTTCAGTCTCCTTGTGGGTATGAGATAAATATTAGAGAATTCTAGTTATTTCTGGACATGCAGTTTGTCTTGAAGTGCAAACAGTGTTTCGTAACTGTTTAAGCATGTGATGTATTGTTGTAGGGAATAAAATACTTTCTGCTTTCCTCCTAATGCTTGATTAAAAAGTGTTTTTCTGGTAATGATTTGCTTGGGCATTTGAGAACCCTTAAGCAACATTTTTGCTAGTGTCTCAAAAAATCCAATATTTTCAGATTTTTTTTCTTTACATTGCCTTTATTTTTAATGGATTGAAGTAGTATGTTACTCTTTAAAAAGAAAAAAAAAGATATCTTTTTAGCAGCTGTGAAGTAACAAGATTGATACAGAGAATAACTGAAGTCCCATTATTTTGACTCAACTACTGTTTTTCTATCTGTTAGAAAACAATCTGAGACTTTACAAGTATGAAGTACTATTTTTGTTGTTTAATCCATGATTAAAATTAGTTTATCTAAAAAATGCTTTCATGTGTAGTTTAGCACACATGATTCCTAGATAGGTAGCTGATGGATGTAGGGCTGTGAATGCTTTCTGTAGCTTTATGACACTGGTGGTGTGTTTAGTGAATAGCATCACTTCTAATTACATTGATAGGCTCCATCTGTCTTGTAGCGATTTTCTTGGTGCCCATGAGGTCAGGTCAGGACAAACCAAGCAGTATAAATGCTTATTTATGTATACAATCCACCTATGATTTTAGAAATTATGATAGCTCTTGCCTCCGTAGACAGAAATTAAGCAATCGGGATTCAAGGCAGAGGCAAATTTCAACCGTTAACTTCTTTAGCCCATTAATCTATTGAGTGCCCTTTCAGACTAATTTATTTGAAGAAAGAGAGAGGGTACGTGGTTGAATATTGGGTGAGAGGGAAGATACAGCGTGAGTGGGTCAGGAGGAAACCAAAGAGATTGATGAGGCTGGCATCCCCGATGAAGCAAAGAAGTTAGGTAGAGTGTGGCTGGGCAGGAAACTCCAGAAACTTAAAGAAGGAATTAGGCGCATAAACTGTGAAAATCTTAAACTGGCTTTTTGTAGATGTGAAATAAGCAACAGTACATGTTAATAACAACATATCAAAGTGACTACTAGAAAAAAAGTAAATCCTTTTTAGGAATCCTAGGTTTTCATAAAAATATATACTTTATACAGGTTCTAGTTCTAGAAGAAATCGAGTTTTATAGGATTTTGTTATTTTCCTAAGCTCTTCTTTCCTCCTTTGCTTTTTATTCTGAAGGACTCGGAAACAGTAGTTATGGACTGCTGTTGATGAAAAGTTTACTCAGTGGGAATCAAGACAGCAATTCTACTAATCAAGTGTAAAGATTTTTAGATTAGCAAAACAGGCTTATAAATTGTAATAATTTAAATTAGTTTTAGTTCTAGTCTTGTTTTTATTTTGAAATATGTGGCTAAGGAAAAAAGAGGATTCTGGAGAAATCAGAACGTCAAGATTATTCCCGTCTACTTGCTTGGGCTAGACTTACAAAACCGTGTGTTCCTCCTGAAGTAGCCATTGTCAGAATATGTTCCAGAATTTTTGCCCCAAACGTTTGACAAGATTTATAACACATTCTTTTCATCTGCCAAACCAGGCTGAAAGTTAAATTATTTAATGTTAGGAATATTGCCAGACCCTACAACTAGATGAAGCTTTTTTTCAAAAGGCAGTAAGAGCTTGTCTACCAATGACACTTTTCAGTCATTGCTTTTTCACTTTCCCGGTGTGACCCCTGTGAATTTTGTTAGCGAAATACAAGAAAAGGTGACAGACTATTATAAAAAGATGAGAGGAAGCAATATATTTTTAAGACTGGACTGATTCATTTTCACTGACTTCCATTTCAATAATGATATCAGCCAGTCCACCTACTGAAGTGATAATGAAGTAGAAGTAATTAGGATTTAATAAAAAACTCCCTTACATTATTCTTTCAGGAAATTAACTTACATTCTGTTAAAGCTTAGTGAGTTTTACCTCCTATATCATGACAAGTCTTATCAAATGATGAGCAAAGAGTAGGAATAGCCTAGAAGCATTTGTCTATTAATTGTTCATCGTACTGCAAAGTCTATTGAGTTATAGTCTGCACAAAAAATCAAGTTTGAGTGTTTTGAAATGGATGATATTGCTGCCTAACTGAAAAGTTTTATTCTTTTTAAAATAACTACATTTCCAATGATTAAAAAAATCTATATCTGTAGAAACTACATAAGAGAGTAAAAAGAGGGTTAATTTTCAAAAGACATTTTTAGTTACAGAAGAGAGTGCAAACTTTAAACAAAATGCAAACAGCAGTGCACAACTCCTTTGGCACAACAAATAATTTATTCTGTACATTAACGGCATTCAGTACGTAGCTGTCTTGTGCTTCACGTACCAACTTCTGTGTCTCAGCAGGCATTTCAGAATATTTGTTTAAAATATCCCCATACTTCAGGAAATACTTTTACAATAATTATATTTCAGATGTTTTCAATGTGTTCCATAATTACGCAGTGTGTGAAAAAGATTGCTGAGCTCTGCTAACTTAAGTGTGCATTCACTTTTTTCTAACTATTCTCAACTTTCCTCTTGTGTTCAGCAGGTTATAAGAAGGAATAGAAGACAGATGACTTGAAAAAATATAACAAGTGTAACAAAGATGAGCGAGTGAGCAGTGCTCAAATTAATCCAACATATTTAGCAAACAATCCAGTTTGCCCAAGGATCTGAATTTGACTGTGCTTCAGAGAATGGGTGTTTTGTAAGAGGTAGTTGTCTATAGTTTATTTTGTAGCTTTTCTGAAGAAGGGACTTAGGACTCTTAAGGAAACTGGAAGAGTAGGCATCTATTTCAAAACAAGTCAACATCCAAAGTAACTTCAAAAAGTGTGTTTGCAGTACCGTATCTATCACCATTTTTTTTCTTTTTTTTTCCTATTCCATTTCCATTTTGGTTTCAATATATATCTTGGAGTCTGAATGTTCCTATATACAAAGTACTGCCTAACACACACAAAGTATACAGGGACATGCAAATGAAGGCTATATAATTTCTATCTTTGCTTAGTATTGGGTTTGTAGATATTACTTGTAGTAGTAGCCAAATAAAAAAGTATCTGGGCTATAAATGAAGTTTTTAGTTTGAATATCTTCTGCCACTGATATGATTTCCCTGGCAAACTATTCCTGGGCTGGTTGTAGATAAGTGTTTAGAGTTTAGTACACATTTAATTTATTTGAAACTTCACCACTAAACCACTTGAAAATATTTGCAAAACTAAGGTAGCATATTCACAGAAATACAGTACCCAGGCTTCAAAGGATCAGAGCAAAAAAACCAAGGAGAAGGAACTGTGGTGTTGGAAATTTGGTTTTGGTAAGTCAAGCCAAAGTTATGTTAGGTAAAATATGCATATTAGGCAAAATAAGAAGGCAGCATGTGGCTTGAGGGAAGAGAAAACAAATGCTACAGTCTGTCAGGTAAAGCCAAGCAATTCTGTTGCTTGCCTAAAAATGTATTTATGTGACTATGTTTTGTGTTCCTGCTTTTAACACCAAGTTGTAGTTTGAACGAAACATAAAGCATTTATTATATTGTAAAGAATAATTGAGTCCAGCAATTATTAAGTTTAGGATTTTAATTTTCCTTTCGTATTTTAATGTAATCTGGTTCATTATGATAATATTTCAAAGTATTTCTGAAGATTTTTTTCTCATAAAATGCTCTGGAAGTATTACTTAGTTGTTTATGTGAAACAGACTTTGGAAATAACCACAAAACAGGTCTGTAGTACTTCAGAAGGTACATGAAAATGGTTCCTGTTTGCAGAAAGGAATTTTAATGGAAGTGAGACTTTAAATCATATCTGAGTTAAATATAAATTTAAACTAAACTGCAGTCAGATATAATAAATATTTGGAAGCTATTTTTTAAATTAAATGTTAAAAATACAGAAGCTTTACTTAATGAGTGGGTATGGAATGCCTACACCTAAACTGTTGCCTCCATGACTTGTTTTCATGGTTGCCTAGATAGAAAGCTCAGTTTCAGGCTTCCTGCGCGTGCACAGCAATTGCTTTTAATATGAGGAGGGTAGAAATACGAAGCTGTTGATGTAAAACACATTAATGGTGAGTGACAGGCAGAAGGGTTAAGGTGTACTTGTAGTAAAACCCTGCAGTAGCTATCATTGCTGTGGTCAGCTTTTACCTCCCTGCTGCAGTGCATTGAGGAGGATGGGTTGGTGAGGGACACTTCATGCCTCTCAGCAGCATTGCAACAACCATTGCTTGAAAGAAACAGTTAAAATGGAGTTGTTTGGGTTTTTTTGACCTGGCTGACATCCCACTTCCTTCCCTATGGGCATGAGGGTCAGGATCTGTCCTCCCACCAGGGGACCCTATGGTCCCTCTTTCCCTTTGCAATGAGTTGTTTGCACCTGCCTTGGACACTTGGCTGCTCACCCTTTCCGTTGGGGAATATGGCCCTGGTGGGAGCCTCCTCTGTCCTCCCAGCAGCCAAACCCATCTGGGCAGGGGAAAGGACAGAGCAGTGGCTGCCCACAATGACCCCGTACTTGCTCAGGAGTCATCCAGGAAAGCTTCAATGGGAAGAAACACATCTCCATTGGGAAAACTGAAAAGCAGAATGGGTCATGAGTGTACCAGGGTAAATTTATTGCAGAAAAAGGTGAGTCAATCCAAACAAATACCATTTTAGTTCCCTAGTTTTTGTTTAACTAATACAAACATAAATTCAGATGATTCAGCTATCCTCTCCAAGTTTCAGCCTCAACAATTTAAAGCTAAGACAAAGTCAATGAAGAAAAGTACAGAGCATTTGCTACATTTTAGTTAGGTTTCTGTCTGATTCTTCTTTATCTTGCTGTATATTTTAAATACATATAAATACACAGCCCCTTTTCACAGCAGTGAAAATGGTTATTTATCCATCTTCCCCCTTTAGAATCACTCTTAATATTTAACATCTGGATTAATTCTGGGCTTGAAAAAAATTTTCAAGCATTTAAGTCAGTGTTGTCCAAACTTTTTTAGCTTGAGAACTGCTGCCACGCCTTAACTTTTTTTGTGGACCACCAGCCACCCTTAATATTTAAAAATTGAACTGAAAACAACATACTGCATGGTTCATTTGCTCTAGGCAATTTTGGAATTACAAGTCTGCTGAGAATTGACTAAATATTGTTGGAAAAAGTAGTCTCAGGACTTAGGAATCTGAGTTTTGCTGAATTAATTATCACTTCCTTCTCAGGGTGCAGGTCAGTTCGGATGCTCTACTAATATACACAGTATGTATATGTGCCAGTATAATTTTACAGTTTGCGCCTCCTAATTGCTGTCTTTAGCTACTGTACTTTGTTGACAAATAGGCTCTCACAAAATCACCTCTAGGATTTCTGTATCACTTAAGTATTTTTGAAAACTGTATTTGTGAATACAATGGTATTTCAATTAACAATTTTTAAATAAGCTGTTTAATGTCTGGTTCTTGTGATAGCAGGAATTCAGAACTCCAGAAAGCATCAGGCAGAAACATTATGTATGTGCTTTCTCAATTTTAAATCCTTGTGAAGCCAAATGAAGTAAGTGTCTTAAGTGCTTTCCTGAATGGTACTTAAGTACATCATCAAGCTCTTATATTAATTAGAGTATTACACTTTCCTTCTTGGGAAAAACACTAACCCTGTTGTTCTGTTGTGTGCCAATCTAGTTCTTGGAATTGCAAGTCGTGGGAATGGCACAGTTTATTTTAGTGATGAATCAGGCCCAAATTAATATCTTTAGTACACCTCTGGCAGAACAACTTGAAAATAGGTGTATCAAAGTGTCCTCCATGGGACTGTACAGGAAAAAAAGGATGTATAGTATCTTAGTTTCATTATGTTCAACAGTGAAATAATTTAGGGATGTTTTCTGCTGCATTTCAGATGGATACAAGTTGAGACTAACTAGGTCATAGCAAATAGCTGTTAAAGAATATGGCTTAAAATCAGTTCCTTTTGGGGCTTGGAAGAATGAGAATCAAAATTCCTGCTTTATCAGTGTGCAGACGGCTTTGGAAAGTCTGCCTTTTGCCACTATGAAGGAAATCATTTTGTGTATAAACACAGATAAATTGGCAGCCTGCATAGTGTTTGTGATGTAGTCTGTGACGTAATCTCTTCTGGATAAGAGCCTTTAATGATAGATTGTACTAAGTGGTTAACATGTCTAGGATAAAACAGATGAGAGTAAGTCTTTTTTCTTCTGGAATGTCAAGAAGGTGTTTTTTTGCAAAAGGAGCTTTATTTTCAGGTGAGATTTCAAATTTGTGGAACTATTAGTTAAATACAGTCACTATGCCTTAAATTATTTTTGTGTGGGTTTTTTTTTTTCATTTGTTGTGTACAAAACCTCTTTCATTTAACCCTGTCGTATAACTTAAAACTTGGATAATAAATACCTCTGTACATCTTACTTGCTTTAGAGTTTGGAAATCAGGTAGGAAAAAAGAAATCTGAACTTTTAAGATATGTCTCTCCTCTCTGTCATTGCTAAGTGTAACAGAGTCCCTAACAGGAAAAGACTTAAGTGAAGTATGGCTTTATATATGAATTTGTAGAAAATGCTGTCAGCTGCTTCTGTGGCATGGGCGTAAAAGACAGAAATCTAGGAATGGAGATGTAATGGGTCTCTAATTCCTGTACCGAGTCTGTCCAACTAATGCAATATTTAAAGCTGATATACACATACACACCTATATAAATGTTGACGAGGACCAGAGATAAATGGCTGACTGTGCAGACTGGTTGCTTTGAGACAATACATGGTAGATATCTGAAGTGTGTAATTTAGCCTTTGGAAAGTGCAGTAGTTTATCCATTAAGGCTTGAACTACGATGTAGTTACCGCGGGGCACGAGTGCCTTTATGGTAGTATAACATCATGCTTTCCTGTGAGGAATGGGCTCAAGAGGGAATGTGGTGAGCCATCCTGTTGCTCATCAGCTGAACGTAGGCCCTAATGTGCTTAAAATTTTACTCAGCAAGTCTTACCTATGGTCTGTGTAGGGTTTCTGTGGAAGAAAACTGCTGTAACTATTAATGTAAAATAATTTGTAGTTTGTCTGGGGAAAAAGCCCACTTCTTGTGTTTTGTAGTTTCAATGAGTGATTCAGTTCTGCAAAACAAACAGACAAACAATCTAGAGGTATCTTTTTAGGGAAGTGTCTCTGATTGCGATTATGCTGGTGAGCATCCACTTTCTGAGCAGCATTTTTGACACAGAAGTGAAAGAATTGAGGCTATATACAGTGCACACTTTCAGGTGAATGTATTAAACAGGTGAGAAAAAGGTGGGTACTTTGGTTCAAAAGCGTAGGTTAAACCCTATATTGTAGTCTACTGAAGATCCTGTGGAGTTTTGTTTTTATTCTGCCCTACTCTTTGATAGGTAAGGTAGATTTCTTGTGAGTTACATTTATTCACACTCATGAAACCAGGTGTAAATTACTCCAGTAACAGAATGGCCCTTGAGGCTAATATGCTTCAGAAATTAGTGGTATGTCCAACAAGATTTCAGAAGGCTCTGTGTTGTTGTGGTACTTAGTGCCATTAGCAATATAATAGTGTTTTGGTTTCTGTCTTACAGGTCTGTGACAAACTATCAGACATTTCAGTGAAATTCGAAAGATTCCTGTTATTTGCATGTGCTGTGTCACTGCAGATACTAATCTGTACAACACCTTAGAGTAGTTAACACACCTGATAGTATTATAATGACAATTTGTCTTTATCAGTAGTGAGGAATCATCAAGGTGGCAGTACACCTTCCAGAGGATACTGTATGTGGAAAGTACAATGACAGTCTGCTTTGAAATTAAAAGTAACATTGCTGGTGTGATCTAAAGTTTGGAAGAGTATACATAGGTATGATCGTTAGTCAAACATTAACCTAGCAACCTAAAGCTGAAACAAAATTGAATTTCTTGAGAAGTTGTAAAGCTCACTGTCTCTGGGCCTTGAGAAGCTTTTTATATTAACCTCTGTGTTTAACAAACCTTTCAGCCTGTCATTTGGAAGGCAGAAGAGCACCAGTAGCACTTAACCCTGTTCTTGGAGATGGCCCTTTTCAGTAAGGATAACATACAGGATTGAACTGTCTTCCCCTGCCTCTTATTATAGTTACTTCCCCAAAGCTTTTACCCTGGTTTATCCCAGGTGCTCCTCTGAAACACGTTAAGCCTGTTTTCTGCTTATCTACTGAGTATTGTTTCTTCCATGCTGAATTGCATGGTTGAATGATTTACAAAAATAACTACTAATGCTATTGGTGGTGCAGCAAAGAGAATGTGCCTAGAAAAGAAGGGAGACTTTTTGGGCTACAGCATTAATTGTTGGCATGTGCTGGTTAGTTTTACAGATAATTCAGTGGCAAAACAACTGTCTCATGCTTTGAGTGCTAAGTTATAATAAAATACAAGTTGATAGGGAAGTGACTCATTGGAAAACGTGGCTTGTAATTTTGCTTGCTCTCCTCACTGCATATGTGACTGTTAACGTGGGGACTACAGGCAGAAGTAAAGTTGGATTGGGAAGGAGCAAGCACAGGAAAAACAGAGGAATAAGTCTATAAAAGAGGCTCATTGAGTGTAAATAGCTGAACACTCAGTAAGCTGATGTGATTGCCTGATGCTCCATCACTGCAGTCTGTCCTGTGTTCTAAATCCTGTTTCTAACCATCTTATCTTTAGTGCATGTGTGAATGCTCATGAACTTCAAACCAGGCTAATTTGAGAGCAGTAGAAGAGAATTGAGTGCTGGCAGCTGAAAGTCAAAGGCTCTGGGGTTTGAGGGCCAGTACATGGGGAGGAGCAGGCTGTGTGTTAATCTAGCAGACTGAAATTCCCATTACATGGAGAAGAGGAATACCACAGGGCTGTCCATGGTGTGTGTTTGAGAGCTCTGTGTTTTTATAGAGGTGCTGGTAAAGGCACTATTTCTTTGTCCGTATTTGATGTTTGAGGCCATCTCTCTTTCTATGTCTGTCTGTCTGTGTTGGGAAGCCTTACCACCAGCTGGATCTCAGGACGTAGAACTAACTGCCTGTCAGTCTGCTAGAGGAGTTCCCACCCTGGGTCCTGAGGGTAGCCTAGATTTGTCTACTCAGGTGCTTTGTGTTGTTTTGTTAGAATTTGTATCATTACAGTTTTTCCCAGAAACAATTTTACATCTGTTGTTCCGTCCTTGTCAAACTTAAATAGCCTCTACATTAATGGTGATCCAAAGAGAATCCCACTAGCAGAACCTCATCCCATGTTTACTGGGATTTTTTCATTAACAGTTACTTCAGTTATTCAGCTTTTAATATACTTGACGTGTTCTGTTATGCTGCTCTACTCAATTTGTTTACCGTGTTAAGCACTTCACAGAAGTCCTTTATATCTTTAGCTGCTATCTTTTTCAGCAATACTTGTAAATCCCCTCCAACTTTAAAACCTTGGTTTTTCTTAGCAAGACCTGTTTGTCTGCTACCATGTGGATTGTTACTATTTCTGCTCTTATCCTTTAATCCTTTATTTACTGAATCCTGTATTTTGACTTTCCTTATTATGGTCAGGGTAGATCTAGGAGATGTGTCTAGCAGACTTCTTCTGCTGAATTCGCTGCAGGGATATAGGCTAAAGGTTCAGTTTGTAGAGCTGTGCTCTGTTAGGAGCAGACAAAGCAAGGAAGAGTCTTTAAGTGTAGCCTTCAGAGGAGGGTAAAGAGCCCTTGTGCTAAACAAGTTTTATTCTGTTTCTGATATTAGAAACTTCATCTTATTTCCTTGATAACAGAAGGAACATGCAAAAAATTCTTCGTGTACATATTGTCATTCTGTGTGTGACAAATAACATAGTTGTTAAATGTGTCTTTTGAAATTATATTTTTTGTATGCACATTATATGCTGTGATAGGTCCATGGTTGGTAACTGCATGCTTTTTGGTCAGGATCAGCTCTTTGAAGAGGATGAGAGAATTTCTCTTGTGAGAGCACCTGGCCGTGGGGGAAGCTTTTCTAGGGAAGAACAGGGCAGTCAATAATAGATGTGCTGACTGGGGAGCTTGCGTTTCTGGAGTTTTCTCAGAATAATGGGGAAGAGACACAAAACCAGGGCAAAGATGATGAAAAGAGGGAAGATTTTTTTCTGTTGACCCAGAGGAGAAAAATTAGAGTTTGTTGAAACCGTAGAGGCTATTGAAACTTGCTAGTGTGAAAAGCGGGTCTGGAGGAAAAGGACCCTTGTTGCAAAGACACAGTTGGACAGAAGAGGTGTTTGTTTTCAGATGTCTATATTTTATCTCTCTCACCCAAAAGTATCTGGGTTTTCAAACAGAAGACATTTTGTTCAAGTTCATGTTCTAATAAAGCATCGCTTCTTCAAAGCCCTTCTGGTGTATTTTGGTGTATTCACTTTAAAGAAGAGGTGTAGACAGGTCTGTCTCAAAGCTATGGCATGTTTGGATCCAGTCATAGCATAAAAGTTAAAAAATATTATAGCAGATAAAAGATATTAGGCCAGCTTTAAAGAAATCCAGCTGACTGCATCATGAGAACTGTTGAGAAAATTTGAAGAAAACTTTGCCCACCATACATGAGAAGCTGGGTGTTGTGACATTCATCAGAAAACAGTTCTTTTAGATATTAGTGGCTACTGGAACTGAAGAATTGCGTGATTCAGAAATACGTGATTTCATGTTTGTGTTTGATCAGCACAATTTCTAACAATAATGGAAGATGTGTCTATGCATATTAAATGAGAAAGAATTTGAAGGATTGAATTCGGTAAAAGAATTATAAGGCTTATTAAACGTATTAGTTATTCTACTAAAACGAAGATGACATGGGTGGAAGTGGATTGATCTATGCAAACAATATTCAGAATTTATGGTGGAATAGTTTAACAAATTTTTTTTCTGGGAGTTTTAGTAGTTGAAAACTCGGAAGCTAAACAACTTGAAAGTTGAGATGGTTCATTGTTTACTTAGAATGGGTAACACATAATGATTAAAATTATCGCATGAAACTTAATACGAGTAAATATTGCTTAAAAAAAGGCTTAAAACCTGAGACAGTAGTATTTTGTAAGTTAATGAACAGAGCTGATGTATGTTAGCTGAGGCACCGAAGAGAAGACTCTTAGCTGGTGTGTTTTGGCACAGCTCATTATGCCATTTCAGGGGTGCAAGTGGCACTGATATTTATGCGCTGTTACCTACTACTTGGTATCAGGAACTGGTGCATCTGAGCTTCTTTAAGCTATTCATGCTTTGAGAGGTTTTCAAATTACAGCAACTTCAAAATTTTCAGATGAAAATTTACCTGAAAATGTATTTACCTTTAGCTGTAAAATTAGTAAATAGTAGGAAAAAAATATTTAAGACAAAAACTATTCTGTTTACTGGGTTTGGGAATTAAAGTCCAAGGCTGACTGTTACTAAATTCAGGTCTTCTGCTTTCTGCAGAGCTTCCAAGGTTGTGTGTACACGTATGTATAAAATGTAATAAATAAAATAACATAGATATTGCCTTTGCTTTGTCTGAAAATGGGAGCCATTGTGCTTGAGCCTTGCAATTCATCTGCATATGCACAGCAGTTCATCTATCTTGGACCATCACATACTTAGTCTTGGGCAGTAGGGTTGGCTGACATGTATGGAGTAATAAAAAGTAACCCTTTGTATCTAGCTAATCAGAGCATTTTTTATACATTTCAGTCTTACAGAGAAATGTTTTCACACCTGAAAGGTGTTTTGTTAATAAAGTAATATGTAGAATATCTATTCTAAAAATCAGACTTTCTGCTTTCCTTTATTTAGCACATTTCAAATATTGAGAGTCAAAATCAACCAATATTTATGCCTATAATTTAAACACCAGAACTTTTTAACTTATATTTTTTAATTTTATCAATCTAATTGCAAGACAATTGCAGTTATAACCTGTATAGGTCATGTTTGTTGTCACACTGGAAGAAAAAATAATGATTTGTCCTCAACCATGTAGAAGTGTGGTGAAAAATAAGCAAAGTTAGTTTCTTTGCTCACTAGTCACATTTTCTTCATGCATGAAAAATAATACTGCATTGAATTTCATTGCATGTGACACTTCAAGTATAAAAATACCTCTTAACAAGGTGATGTGACACAGTGAAAACTAGCAGAAGTGACTAGAAAATGTCTCGTGCCATTCCATCATTTCAGTATGACAGTACATTGCTTTTGCAGTTGTCAGATTTTTTTTAACAGATACTTTTTATTTTTTGCTGTTCTTCTTTCACGTTATCTTTTGGGTGTCTTTTTGTTGACAAAATTTCTGCTTCACAGAAAATTTCCATTGATGCTAATGAGAATTATAACATTGTTCAATTGCTTATTTACTTAGGAGCAACTAGTTATATTTTCAAGTAGAACATCTTAGAATTGGTATTTTAAGGAACTAAATATTTGCTGAATTACTGGTGAAACATTATGTAGTGAGGAACTGTAAACAACAACTGTAGCAGATTCATTGGTTTGTTGATGTAAAAAATTTGGGTAAAATGATGAAACATGGATGATATAGCAAGTTTGTGAATTAAAGAAACTTCAATTTAATAGATGATAAGCACCATCAGCTACCTTAGATTTTACTCTCAGTTTGATTTCAGTGTGTACTTTCAAACTATTACATTGCATGTAGTGCCTAAACATAGACCTAAGCACTAAACCAAATTAAATCCCATTTAAACTTTTTGACTGAGGAAACTATCATCATCCATGTGTTTAAACATGAAAGTACATCTAGGAAAATTAGTCACTTTAAAAGGAGTATGTTTATAGTAATATGTATACTTGCTATTTCTTTGAATGAGTACTGAATTGATTATAATTCTGCATTTTCTTGTTGAATCCTTCTTTCCTGACAGATGAGTTTCCTAGTATATATACCAGTGAATAGTGGCAGTTGGTTTTTGTTTATATTTCACATGTGCCCAAATATGTGATAAATTATTCTGGAGAACTGATCCATTGTAAGATAGATTGTCATAGGTTGTGGGGTTTTTTTTTCTCCTATTTAATGGCTAAGAAACCACCCCCACGTTTTTGTCAAAATTAAGTGTTTACTTATGTGTTGATTTTATCCACATGCTTTAGATTTATAAAACCATCTGGCGCAGAATTATTTCAGCAATCCATTTCCTGGATGAGAATAGTAAAAGTTGAAAGAGAAAATTTCTGCATGAATTAACACTGAAGATGAGTTGACTAGATTTGAAAAAAAAGAAGCTGTAAGAAAGACTTTAATGCATTCAATTCCCCTTTTTCTTTTTGTTACACACACTGCATGTCTTTAAGTGAAATATAGATAATGTTTGCTGTCTAATCATTCTGCCTTTTCATTTTAATATATATTAGATCTTTTCCTTGTGGGGAGATCCATAATATAAGCTCGCTGTAGAAATTGAGATGATCTTTTTCAGAATTCACATGCCTGGAAAAGCAGATAGTGCAAACAAAATATTGAATTCCTTCATGACATGTCAGCCTTTCAAAGAAGGGCTAGTAAAGGGTTAAAGTACCAAGTAGGGGTAATTTATGATCAATGTTTCCTTTTGTTTAACCTTAGTCAAACCCCTGGAACATTGATGGCTTATACATGAACTTCTGCCCCTGTGTTCATGTTGTGTGTACCTGAGGCTTGCTTGTATGCACATTTCCTGTTCATCTGGCTCACTGAAGAAGAGACCTAAGCATTCATCTTGAAAAAGGCAGTGCTGGCTATACTAGGCAGACATAGCACAATTCCTGTACCTCTAGCAAGCACGCAGTTTCAAAGAGGAGTGATGTTGCAGATGTATCTATTCAGTTTTCCTTCATTGGACAGCATGAAGTCGCTCTACATTAAATGGCCTGATTTTAGATTGCTTAATGTACAGGCACCTTGGGGGTTTCATTCTCATGGACACAAGTTGTGGCCTGTGTGTTGTGCAAGAAGTCTGTTCTCTTTTGAAACTAGGCTTACAGTCAGCTCTTCCTGGATCCATCCTCTAGATGCCTACTTGCTTCAGGAAGTTTTCCTTGAATGCTGTCTAGAGGATGTGTTTAGGCTATAGTAGAAGTTACTATATTTGATACAGCAATCTATTACAAGTTACTTAATTACCTCTGGGTTTAAAATTTCACACCAGGTGACTGGTTGTCCTTTTGTTTTTCAACTCTGTTAAAAGTTGTATGAGTGAAGATTCTGAAGAAGAATCTTCAGCAGAAGAAAACTCAGCTTCTGAAAGCATTAGCCGGCGAGACCTTCACAAGCGAGAAATCACCTTGTCCCAAAAGACCTATGTGATGTATTTTACCTGTCATGACACTGCTAGGTGTCTTATTTCCTGAGATTCAGACAATAGTTCAGTCAAACAATTAAAATGATGCATTTAAGTCCTACTACTTGCCTCATGAACTAAGAAGAGCTTACCAGATGCTTTCTAGCAGAAAACTAAACCAGCACATCTGAATGACGTATTGCTGCTCAATTTATTTCTCTTTAAAGAATCCCTTTTCTTACAAAATGGAAAGTAGGATTTATTCTGTTTACAGTGACATTCTTCTGTACTTTTTCACTTTCAACAAAGGAGTTACAGACAGCTTTTCAAAATAAGCTGACTATATTCCTTTTCTTAAGCCACTGATAATTTTTCACATGGTTCAGTTGTGCAATACATGCTATATTAATCAGGATACTTAAGTTAAATAATTCTTTAAAAAATAATTCTGCCAAGGACTGTGGGATTCTTAGCAGCAATGAATATAAAATTAGTTGGGTTATGAGGATGATATAGGTTTGAGATTTTGAAGTGGGTAAGAACAGATGGACTCTTCTCTATGGCGTTCTTTTTAAAAAAACTTGCCAGTTAATTCTTAGTGCACTCATTATGGTTTAAAGTTTGTTTCGGCAACTTAGCAAATTGTAACTATTTCAAGGGTTTACATTTTAAATTTAAATAAACAAATTGAGCATCAAGGCATGTACTAAGTGGTGGAAGGAATATTGGTTTCCTTCCTGCCTGCTTTAAACGAAGATCCATGTGGCTAAATTAAATGAATATTTGCTTCCTTTTGGTACCCAAATGGATTTTTGTGAGTTTTATTTTTAACTCTTTATTGTGTTACAAAGATCGGGAAATGTGTTATAAGTAAAACAGCAGGACTAATTCTTGTTCTTGCTGTGTGTCTATTCATTCTTCACTCTTCAGCATCCTAGTTAATCACTGAGCAACAAGATCAGAAATTCCAACACCGGAGAGTTTTATGCTTTGATCAACCCAAGACCAAAAGTAACTTAAGAACCATCCTGCTAAAGATAGTATTGGCAAGACCAACGACTAACTTGGTTAGTCTCCTCTGAATAAGATAAAGACAGGACTCTTCTCCTTACTGTGACTTTGTGGAATTAAATTTGATTCTTTTTCCATTGCAGTATTTTAAGGTGTTTTTATTGCAACTCAAAACCACATAGGGCATTCTGTATGAAAATAGTGTTCTGTTGTGACAGGCTGAAACAGGGTAAGCACATGTGAAAAATAGTAATAAAGAGTATTCCTTCTGTTCTTGTCCCTATAGGTTAGTAGCAAGTTTACCACCTCTTGGGTGCTCTGTCTAGAATAGAGAGCAGGGGAAGGGGGGCATGTGTCCTTTTTCTTCTGATTATGGTCTTATGTTTTAGGTTACTGAAACACAGCAAGAAATAAGATGTTGCAGGTATGCGTACTATAGATTTCTTGACTTCTATGAAAAACACAGGTTTTAAATTATATCTCATTTATTTTATTGATATGTTTTCTTTCCAAAGTAGACATTGGGCTGAATTTTATTGCCTTCTATGATATCATAGTATATGTATTAATAGAATTCTTTCCTTTCATTTTGTTCAACTCAGAAATATGAATGCCTCAAAAGTCATGTATTTTTGTAATGTAATGTCTATGCAGTCTTTAGTTGCACATCTGTTCTGTAACATGATTTTTTTTGAGGGTGTACTTCAATGAAACACATTAATAGGCACTGAAAAATAGAGCATAAATTGATTTGTTCATCCGAGTATTGTTTGAACATAGCTTTATTTGAACCATGCCATTACATTTCTTGTTGCTTTTTGTTGAAGTTGGGACCATAATGTAAAATTCACACACACACACTCACACACCTTTCCCCCAACACCTGCTCCACAAAGCTTGCTGATTTGTTGGATATTTTCATTTGTTCCTCGTTTTTGTAGCCTTTGAGGCCAGGAGACAGTTGTCACAATCAGTCAAGAATGTAGCTGATGATTAGCTAGGGTAAGGCTAAGGAACCGAGAACATTTTAGACTATCCGTGTTGTGTAGCACATCCGACCATCTGAGCACACACAGTTCTCCTCAATTTCATTGCAACTTTTGTGATGGGTTGACACTGGCTGGACACTAGGTGCCCAGCAAGCTGCTCTATCACTCCTGTCCTGAACTGCACAAGAGGAGAAAATACAACAAAACACTCATGGGCTGAGATAAGGACAGAGAGATCACTCAGGAATTACCATCATGACCAAAACATACTCAAAGTGGGAAAATTAATTGAATTTATTACCAAAGAAATCAGAGCAGGAGAATGAGAAAATAAAAACTAAATCTTAAAACACCTTCCCCGCACCCCTCTTCCTGAACTCAACTTCACTTTCTATTTTCTCTGCCTCCTTCCCCCATGCAGTGCAGGGGGACGGGAAATGGGGGTTGTGGTTGGTTCATCACACATTATTTCTGCTGCTTCTTTCTCCTTTAGAGGAGGAGGACTCACACTCTTCCCCTGCTCCAGTGTGGGTTTCTTCTACGGATTGCAGGTGGGTATCTGCTCCAGTAACCTCCATAGGCTGTGCAGGGACAGCCAGCCTCACCATGTTCCTCACCATGAGCTGCAGGGGAGTCTCTGCTCCAGCACCTCCTCCTTCTTCAGTGATCTTGGTGTCTGCAGGGTTGTTTCTCTCACATAGTCTCCTCTCTCTGTCTGCAAGTGCTGTTCCACAGCAGCTTTCCCCCCTTCTTAACTATGTTATGCCAGAGGCACTGCCACCATCCGTGATAGGCTCACCCTTGGCAAGCGGAACATCCATCTTGGAGCCGACTGTCATTGAATCTGTTGGACATGGGGGAAGCTTCTAGCAGCTTCTCACAGAAGCCATCCCTGTAACCCCTCCACTGCCAAAACCTTCCCACTCAAACCCAATGCAGACTTTGCATATCAAAATGGTTCGTATAGTTGGGACTTACAATTGATTCTCTTCTAACAACTGTGGATTCAGCACAGTGCAGGCCACTTTAGTGGGGTTTTTTTTCTTTGCTTCTTTCTTTGTCCAACTGGAAAACCAGGATTCTAATATTGGCTAGTTTTGGAAAAGCATCTTGAGGAGGTTCTCCAGAGTAATTTGAGATTAAATACCTACTGAATACAAATTACTGTTAGGTTAGTAGAAACAAAGCAAAATGAGGTTTGTTTTGTTTTTTTTTTTTAATGATGCTTTAATTGTGGATCACTGTATTAGGGAGAGGAAAATAAAATAAAGAAGAAATTGAACTAGTGACTTTGTTTTGCAGGTTCTTTCATGTTGGTGAATACATCTGGGAGATTTGCAGGACAGAAAGCTCACCTCCTGCTGCCCCATCTGAAAGAAAATGATACGCATTGTATTGATTTCCACTATTATGTTTCAAGCAAGAGTGGAGTTAGCCCTGGCACTTTGAATATATATGTGAAAGTAAATGATGGTCCTATTGGCAACCCAGTCTGGAACACATCTATCACTGCTACCTGGAACAGAGCAGAACTAGCAATTAGCACTTTCTGGCCCAATTTTTATCAGGTATGTTTTACTTTTAATGAAATCTTGTTTCTCGTAATAGTCACCTTGTTCTTAATCATAATTTTGTCTTTTAATCAAAGTACTTTTCAGTGTGTTTTGTTGATCTTAGTTGTGTTTTTGTAAATGATGCTAAATGTTTGGGTTTACATTTATGTGGCTGTGTTTATATGTTTAGATGTATTTATAGAGGTGTAAAATGTATGCACGTGCACATACTTCAAATAATTATATTGAAACAATATAGAAATTTTGCCAATTACCTCTGGTTTTCCATAGGAAATTCACTCATTCTTTCAGTTCATTAGGGATGATAGAACTGAATGCCAATAGATTTTATTGCATTAGAGTCTTCAAGTTTGATTTAGATCAGCGATATTTGTTGCTTTAGAACCAACAGAAACCTTTGAATCCTTAGTTTGAGTCTTCAGTTTAAATGCAATATCCATTTGTTCTTCGTAGTAGTAACTATAAATATAACAGTAGCTATTGTAGGAATGAGCTTCTGATTACATTCTAAAGATTTAAGGAGAATTTCACTTGACAGTTCCTTAGGGTGCTGCTTTTCTGTCGGAAAATTTACAGATTATACAGTTATTTACTGTTTTGTGGCAGTTCCAACAGTTTTTCCCCTTCTTCCCATGAAAATATAGTCTATGTCTCCACAAGCAAGTAATTTGGTGTTATAAGAGCAGACCAGTAGATCGAAGATGCTATTTAGGGTCTTCTCATCTTTACTTGCAGTTTGGAAAATTTGCTTTGGATTTTATTTGGTCCCCTGTCCTGAATGTTGTCAGTGTACTTGCTTAGGATTTAAAGATTTATGAAGGAAAACCATCCCAGAGACGGGGGTTCTTTGCCTGCAGACCTCCCTAGGACATACAATGTTGTTATTCCTCAGGCTCATTTCAGGGAGGGACAACATCTTAGTTCCTGCGTCAATGCCCCAACTACCAGTGTCACATGTGGCAGAGCCTTGTTTCTCTTGTTTAGGTGATCAGATGTTTAGTGCTCTGCTGTATTCTCGTTGTGAGTTTGGCAATGTCCAATGCAAGATACTCCAGGAGGTTCTAGTGGACTTCTTTCTGTGGCTGCAGCAGATGATCTGTGAGAATGTTTCAAGTGAACTGAAGCCGTTCCTTTCACACTCTTTTTCCTCTAAGGAAAAAAACACGCTGAAGAATTTTCTGGAGTCTTTCCCTCTGTGATTGTTTCACCCATAGTTGACAGAAAGTTTTAGTCCAAAAGACGAGTTTAGAGCACCAGGACCATCTTGTTCTTTGAATGTGGTCTACCTGGCAGTGGGTGCAGTACTTGCAGACCCAAAGGAGCACGCTCATTTATTTCCTCTTGCCTCCAGTAGTGTGTTCCTAGGCTGTGTAGGGGGTATTGAAGGGTCCGCATTTGCATCCAGTGCTCTGCCAAGGAGCTACAACTGCATTGCCAGGGCTTCCTGGAGAGGATTCAGGGTAAGTTTATGGACATGTCATCAAGCTTCGCTGGGAGGATTATGATATAATAGGCCACAGGCTCTGTGAGGGAATACTGGCACCTTTTCTGGAAGGACAGGCATATTATTAGAGGGTGAAGTTCACCTCAGCATTGTGGGAGAAGCTGTGTACTACCTGTCTCTCTGGAGCTTGAGGCTGTATCCTGATCACAGAGTCCAAACTCGTTTTAGCCATACGTCTACAATTCTCAGGGGAAAGGGCAGTATGTAGTGTTTCTCGTTTCAGAGTTCAAGTAGTGTTTGGATAATGCTTTTAGTCATATGGTTTAGTTTTAAGTAGTCCTATGAGGAGAAAGGAGTTGGAATTAATGATCTTCATGGGTCCTTTTCAACTTGAGATATTCCATGATTCTATGAGCTTACTGCAAGGCTGTGGATCCCACATTACCTGTTTGATGACCGTGTTGGAAAAGCTCTCCAACGATGCCAAAGAGTTGGTCTAACTTAACTGAAATAATAAGGACCAGCCTGCATTTTTAGTCTCAGTTGATGGTGGGAGAAGAGTAGAGCGTCCCACAGGCAATTCTGTGGCTGACATCAGATATGACTGTGGTTTGTTTCCAACATGGAATCTACTGGAGGGTTGTGTGAGCATGCTGAGTGGTTCAGGAGCACTGTGTGGTGTGTGCACATTTTGCAGACACTTGGCGAATGTGTGACTGTGTCACTAGTGCCAAAGTCTGGACTGTAATGTCCCGCTCTGGGTTTGGAGTGAATTAGTAGAGCAGCTTCCAGATTCATGTCTTCTGAAAGGAGTCCGATTTTCATGCAACAGAACTGCTCTGCAAACTAGCGGTCAGTAAAGACGAGGACTGTGCTTCAGAGCCTCACTTCAGCTCTGAACCAAAATACCAGTGTAGATAGGGAAATTTTTATAGAAGTAGCCTTGACTCTGACTAGTAAATTTAAGGTAAATTAATTTGTTAATAAAAATACAGGCAAGCTCTAGCAGTTTAAAATGTTATTGTTGTCAGTATTAATCTGTGTCAAGTTTCAATGTTATGTCTGATGCCTGAATAATATGGATATTTGGCCTTAGAAATAGAAAAATAACCTTTCTAGTCTACTTTCTCCTTGAGACCTGCCATCTGGACCATTCACCCTTAAGTATGTAAGTGAACCCTTATATACTTGAATGGGGTGCTGCTGTTTAGCAAGTTACCATGCATAAGCTGATACATAATAGACATCCGAGTCGGTCTCTAATGGATGCAATTTCTTATTGTTTCTGAACTCTTTTTGTCTATTTCTGTGCTTTTTCTCCATCACGGAGTCTGGTTTTGCGGGGAGGCAGGAAGTTAGCTACAAGCAGTTGGGAGAAGGGCAGGAAGAGGTGAGAGGGTGTATGTGGACCTTGTGAGAATGTGTGTCCAAGTTAGGTGAGCGCGCAGATGATTGCATGTGTGGTGGGAGAAAGCAGAGGACCCATCTAACAGGTGTCCAGCACCAAGTCTGTTTCCTAAGCTGCTGATATTCATTTGTATCCAAATCTTCAGCCTCTTCTCAGTGCAAGTCCATGTGTTTCACCCATAACCTCCAAAATGTACAAGACTTCCTCCCAGGGATTTTTCTAGGGCTGTTTGACCTTATTGAACAAAATTAAGATAAGTCTGCTAAGAAGAATTTTGTGGAATGGTAGGACTCTTTTTAACTTTTCATATGTGAAGATTGGTAGTTTCCTAATGCGTAATCTTCAGTAAAAGATTCAACATTAGCAGATGGAGGGACAAGTAAATGTAATAATGTGATTTTTTTTGTTATGTTTTAAATGACATATCCATATAGGCACCTGCATGTTTGTGAATGCCTTACCATCCTGTTCCATTAGTAATACACCTACAAGGTGTCTTGCTGCTAATGAAACCAAAATGTACTACAGAACTCAGAAGACAAATTATATATGATGACATTTCGCTGTTATAATATTTATACAGTTCTGGATACTTAAAAGCACCGTGGTGTTGGTCTGTTTTGCTCTTGATTCATGAAAAATGTAGGCAAAATAACTCCCACTAATGGTAGCTGACTAGAAATTAGATTGTGTAGTGTGTAGTGAATTTTAATCCAACTTCCAAAGATATTTTGTTAAAACCGTGTATTATTAACATATATATGCAAAGCTTTCAAAAGATTTAATAATTAACAGTATTTTATTATTGCAGCAGCAGTTATCCAAGCTTGTTAATACCTTTCATGTTAGGTTTCCATTTAGAGTCGACTCTTTAGAAGTACAGCTTCTGAACAAATTAATTAATTTCTTTAAGTGTACACTTTTCTTTTTACTAGGTAATTATTTGTGTAGGTTTCACCCCATATGAAAGCTGTACTACATATATAAATCACAATGATAACCTGCATGTAGCAACACTAATTGTAGTTTAATTACTGCTTATTTAAACTTAAATTTTCAGGTACTGTGGTGATTAAGAATATGTTTAATTCCGTAATTAATGGTCTTCTAAATGCTAGTGCTTAACATCTGCCTTTGACTTTAGGGTATGTCTGCGTTGCAGTCCAGTTATTGATTACAGTATAGTTGCATTAACATAGGTTAAGGCTGCCAAACATCCTCTAAGGGTCAAAGATAATCAAAACAGCTTGTTCTTTTCTGCTGTACCTCCCAGTCTCTGAGCTATTTGTTTCAAAGTTACTGGGATATTTTTACAGGAGCTAGTCTAATTTCTGTATTATAAGATCCCTTGAGGAGTGCTCCCCTTGAGTGAGCATAGACTTCTTCTTTTCATCATTGGTCACAGGAGAAATTGTTTGCTTTACTGAGCTATTGTCTACTTTGTGCATCTGAAGCAAGTGCATCAAGGAGTTTACCATGCTTTAGAGACAGCTTGCAAACAAAACAAGGCTTTGCATAATTACTGAGACCTTCACCTTCCTCCTTACTTGAATAGAATTAGGATGTGCGCTGAAAAAGATTATTAAATGCTATGTAGATTTCTGTGGGTAGAGGTGAGCTTGTTTATGGATTCTTAGGGAGCAGTCTCAGTAGGTTGAGTGTCTCTAAAATCGATGCTTTGAGATAAAAGTAAGTCTCAAAAGACTACTCCTCTAGTGAGGAGAGGGTGGGAGGGGTTGGGTGGGCTGTTATTTTCTTAAAAGTTGTGATTTTTTCCTTATTTGCATCTTTCAGCAGGAGAAAAATCTGTTGATTTCAGGGTTGTTTTCTTGTTTTGTCTGTTTCGGGGTAGAGTTTTTTGTTGTGTTTTTTTTTTTTCTTTTCCTTAGTTAGTTAATGGTTCTCACACCAATTTGTAGTGTTTTAAATACATTTTATGTTTTGGTATCATTGTGATTTTGGAAATTTACAGTATGAGAAATGCCACTGCTGAGTTGAATCTTGTGAGTAGCTTGTGTTTCCAGCTTCTAACCCTGCAAGCAAGCAATTTGGCACAGCACCGTTGCAAGTTACATATTGTCCCCCTATCAGTTTTTATATTTTGAATTATATGCTTTGTACTTTGCTGGGAGTCAGGCATGGCAGCCGTGAGCTGAAACAAATCTTGCTTAAATAAAACAACAAACACTGCAGTTTCAAAATCCAAAAATGGAATTCAAAGGATTAAAAATAGCTTCCAGTAGAGTAATGCTGTTCTCTGTGCTACTGCACCTTCTTTAAACACAAATTCCTGTGAAGCTGGAATGAGAAAATGGGATAAGAGCCTGGCAGTAACTAATGGTCTTTTTTAGCGAGGACACAAAGCGAGTTACATGGTATCACTTCACACTGAGATGAGATTTACCCTTTACCATTCTGACACTTTCCCTTGTAAATTAGGAGTTTAGGGAATACGAAGCAGTATATCCAACCTACCTTTTCATATCTGGACTTAAAGTTTTGTGCATGCTTTGCTTGGAGTCTGATTCATGGAATGTTCTTTAGTTATCAGTGAGGACAGAGAATTAAGCTTCTTGTGCAATAAAGGTCAAGCTCAAATTCTCATGTGTTGTGTGTGTTGCATTCAACTGCACACATATGGTTGTTGAACTGTGCTTTGAACTCAAAAGAAACTTTGAAATGCGTATTGCATTTTGATTTATATCCTTCTGTCAGGCATCCTAAATAGCTCTTCTTCATTGAGTTGGGTGATTTGGGAATAGTTATTTTGAGAAAGTTGCAGCAGGGAAGACCACCATATACCTGAGTTAAAAGACTCCAGCAGTCTAACAATTGCCAAGAGTAAACAGGTGTGCAGTTTTGGGTGCCACAGTATAAATGGATATAAAGCTACTGGAGAGTGTCCAGAGGAGGGCCATAAAGTTGCTGAAATGTTTATAAGGGAAGCTGTATGAGAAGCAGCTAAAGTCAGTTGGTCTTTTCAGCCTGGAGAAGAGTAGACTGAGGGAAGACCTCATCACAGTTTCCTCACAAGGGAAGGAGGAGGAGCAGGCGCTGATCTCTCTGGCAACTAATGATAGGACCTGAGAGAATGGCAGGAAGATGTGCCAAGGGAGGTTTAGGTTGGCTATTATGAAAAGTTTCTTCACCCAGAAGACGGTGGAGCACTGGAACAGGGTGCCTATGGAAGCAGTAATGGCAGCAAGCCTAAAGATTCAGGAACCATTTGAACAATATCTTCAGACACATGGTGTGAATGTTGGGGCTCTCCTATACAAGGACAGGAGTTGGACTCCATGATCCTTGTGGGTCCCTTCCAGCTCAGGATATTCTGATTCTAGATGTATGCTTTTTTGTCATATACAACAGGCTCTGTAATTTTATCATATCCTTTGTTCCTAAACCAAGAAAATCCTGGGCCCTCAGTAGAGAAAAGTAAGACAACTGATTTAAAAACAAAATGGTAAGAAAAAGATTTAATAAGCTTTAATGTCAGGAGCTCAGTTTTCAGTGTTGCTCACCCTTGAGAGGTTTCTTTGGAGGCTTAGGTAGGCAGCAACCACCAAAATGTTTTTAAAGTGTTTGAGTGCACGTGCGAGTGCTAAAAGGTAGTTGTGTAGAAGTGATAGATGTGGAAAGAAAAGGCATCAAACAAATGCCCAGCCAAGGAGACCTCGCCACATTCTAGGCAGCCCAAGTCAGTAAGCTGTGACAGGTTTTTGTGGGGCCTAGGAAGGACCAGGTCAGGAACCTTTGTTCACCTGGCTTTGACGAGGCAGCAGTCGCTATGGTCCTGCCCCAGCGATGAATTCCGTCGTCCTAGGGTGAGTCAAAAGGGGGAGAAGTACTCAGCCCACAGGGGTACAAGATGTTGCCAATTTTCTGAAGGGAGACTGTTCCCAACGTCTTGTAAAATACAGTCGAAGAAAGGCACTCAGTGCAGTAAAAGCATAGCAGGTGGGGAGGAGATCGCCGTGTGTGCTGCGGGCAGTGTGTGATCCATCAGTGCCCACTTGCTGGCCGTGCAGGGGAGCAGGATTCTGCCTCATGTTAAGTAGACTTCTTACTGCTCCTTTCTCTTTCTTGTTTTTGCGAAGTGCTATTTTTAAGTGGGGTGGAGTAGAGTGTTTATATTAGGTACAATCCACCTTTAGTCAAAAGTGTTGTAATTTTGCAACAACAAAGGCAGGAATTTACAGAGTGAGGTTGTGTAGCGACAAACCCTGTTTATTTCTATTGTTCTTTGGAACAGACAAGTTATCTTAAGTTGCACATTTTCAGCAGTAAGCATTTATGTTGGTGAACAGACCCCCTTTCATTGTTCTTACGTAGCAAGGGGAAGTGGCAGGAATGAAAAGCTAATTTTGCTCTTCAGTGAAGCAGGGAGGATCAGGGACAGTGCAGCGCTAAGCCGCTTCTCTGGTTCCTGTTTGGCAGGCCTATGAGGAGGAGAATGCTGTAAAACAGCTCACAGGCCAACATTCAGCAGAGTTTTTCCTGAGCAAATGAATTCAGGGTTTTAACTGGTTGTTTCCGGACTGATAAGGTGGGGGAATAATAGGCAAAAAAGTCCAAGGGCTGGCCAGTCTGATGTTGTTGGAGTGTTGTCTCTGTTTTAACTGCGGTTATATGTTGTATTGTCTGCAGGTGTGGCGTCAGCTGTGAGGAAGAGCAAAGTTTGGAGGAGGGAGTAAAAATGTTGAAAAGTTGCTTGTCTTGTAAAAGCTAAATGTGAAATGACGGGAAAAAATTATGTGAAATAAGTTTCTAGGTTTCGTTTCTAGTGAAATTAGTAGCAAAACTGATCCAGATTTGTGAAGTCTTCACGTTCTTCAATGAATAAATAAGCTACTGGAAGTATTTCTAGACCCATTTCTCTGCACCCTCTTAAATTTTGCAGCACACTTACTAGGACATTTAGAAACATGTTGAGTACAATAAAATTCTTTTTTTTTTTGGTATGAAAAGGGAGAATGCTTAGTTAAGCAGATATTTTAGTCCATAATCTCAATTTGTTATTTTAAATAAAACAAAATACTGGATTGGATAGTATTTCACATCCTGTGAACAGAACAGGAATTATATTTCTTTGCTTGGAACAGATGTTATGTTCTTTGATATATGAAGTAAAAGGCACATCAGCAATGTCTCTGACTATGGTATGTCACTACTGGCTGTAGTGTCTCTTCCCGTTTACTAAAATTTGCATAGTTTATGTTACAAGAGACCAAAACTTACAAATATTAAAGCTGATACCATTTGGCTGCATTATTAAACTGACAATATTTCAATTTGTGTTACTTTTCTTTGGAATATGACAGTCAGTGTAATTTAGAATCATAGAATTATGGAATCACCCAAGCTGGAAGGGACTCAAAAGGATCATCGAGTCCAACTCCCAACCCAAAACAGGAGACTCCCAACACACACCATGTGACTGAGGGCATTGTTTAAATACTTCTTGAATGCTGCCAGACTCTATGCCATGACTGCTTCCCTGGGTAGCCTATTACAGTGTTCCACCACCTGCTGGGTGAAGAACTTCTTCCTAATATCCAGTCTAAGCCTCTCCTGGCACATCTTCCTGCCATTCCCTCTATCATAGGTTGCAAGAGAGAAGTCAGCACCTGTTTCACCTCCCTCCCTTGTGAGAAGGCAGCGAACAACTATGAGATCCCCTCTCAATCTCCTCTTCTCCAGGCTGAACAGACGAAGTGACTTCAGCCATTCCTCATACGACTTCCCCTCTAGACCCTTCACCAGCTTTGTGGCCTCTTGTGGTCGCTCTCCAGTAGTTTGATGTCCTTTTTATACTGTGGCACCCAAAACTGCAATGAGTACTTGAGGTGGGGCTGCACCAGTGCAGAGTAGAGCTGGACAATCACCTCCCTTGCCTGACTGGCAATACCGTGCTTGATGCCCCCCAGGACATGGTTGGCCCTCTGACTACCAGGGCACACTCTGCTGGCTCATGTTCAACTTGCTGTCAACCAGAACCCCCAGGTCCAGCTCATAGTTTCTTGATACATTGCCTGGCTTATTTGTAGTAATAACAAGATATTTTGGATCATTCATTGGCTCTTTCTTTGTTGTCATAAGCAGGTCCGATACAGTTATTTCAAAGTTGTAGACACTTTTATGCAACCTCTTTTAAAAATAGTTAAATAGCTGTGATCTGGCAGTAATATTTTTTAGCAGAAAACTTCTGACTGGTTTGGCTGGCTGCTTCAGAGTTGTGAATGTGCCAGTTCCCCCTGGGGTTTTCTAGAATTTAGCATATTTAAAAGTGAAGAATCTGAAAAAAATCTCCTCTGCTCTGCAGTGAGGGGATCATGGGTCACGTAGACCTTTCAGATGGCTCTGTGCAGATCTTCTCCTTATACTGAGTGCTCCAAAAGAGAGGGAGAATTTGTATGTTTTTTTTTTAAAAAAGAATTATATTTCAATGAAAACTAGAAAGTTAACTGTTTTAATTTTTTTTCTTTTTAACAGAGAAAACTAGAGGATACAGGAGAGAAATTGGTAACTGTCCCCAGCCTTCCATGTTTTTTCACACAGATCTTTGCCTCCGTGGTTAGATTAAGTTAATGCAATGACTTTCTTACTTGCAGCAGGAAATTCTTCCACCGTTTTATTTGGTGACTTTCTTCATTGCTGTCTTGTGTTTTCTTGTTGCTACCTGGTTCATCAAGGGGCAACATTGGCACTCTGGGTTGAAATCTTTGTACAGACACGAGGCAGAACTAGGATGAAATGTAGTTATTTCCTTTTCAGCCGTGTGGATTTAAAGCCATATCTACAGTGATTTCACTCCAGTGAGATTGAGAGGGAAAAATAAATGTCACAGAGGCATCCACGAAACAGCCAGCCAGCCACTCAGAATGAAGACTGACTTAATATGCTGAAAAGCTGAAGTAAACTAACCAGAATTATGTAGCACTCTTGACAAACCAAAGTACACCACAAGTTAGGATGTCAGGCAGGAATGTTACTGCACAACTGATTTAAGAATTCTTAAATTTCACAAAACCCCTTAGAAGGATGACCCAAAATGTGCAGAAAACTCATGTATGAGATGAGGGCTCTCAGTCCCAGGGAGCTTATCTTGGGCAGCGTCCTGATACAAGGGCAGAGCCCCTGCCTGCAGACCTTCTGCTCTAAGGAAGACCAGTTCAAATCAGCTCTGTGGTGGGGCTCGGTTTACACCCACTCAAATCTGATCTGTGGTCAGTTCTGGTTGCCTGGGGGCCCACATCTTTGGGGACCGTGAGCTTGGCAACAGTTACTGTAAGAGCACAAAAAAGGCAGAGTGAGCATGTGAAAAAAGGTAATCAGATTTCAAAAGTTGGAAGCTGTGGTCTTTCTCTGGTCTTTGTCAGGGTGGGTGCAAGTGCCACAAAAATGGATTAGTTTAGGAAGGTGAAATATGGGAAAAAAAGAACAGGATTGGTGTCCATGTATAGAGCAGTGAGAAAGATGGGAGAACGCAGAGGCAAGGGGTAGTTAAGAATTTGCTCACCTCAAGGTTTGTTTTAAGATCAGGTGCTCTGCCAGTGTTTATTCAGCAGCAGGAAACTGATATAATGTTACAGGGCTGTATGTTATCCTTGTGACATGTTTGCTTTCTTTATCGTTCTCTTTCTGCTGAAATAATTGTAGTAAAGAATGTGGTAGGTAGTGTCCTCCTGCATCTGTTCCAAGGTCAAGTACAGCGTATGTGTGAAATATAGTTTTTAAGCTTTGTCTTCCTTGGTGTACTTCCTACTATAGGTACAAGAGGCAATGAGAGTTAACTTTCCAAGCAAAAGGGAAGTGTTAAAAAAAAACAAACCTGGATTTGAGTGCGACCTTCTTGAACATTGGCTTGGAAATGTACCTGCTAATTTTACTGGCATATTTTCTTCTGTTCCACATAAACATTCTTGGAATGTTCAAAGCTAAGGCTGCCAAAGTTTGGGGAGGTTTACTTTTGAGTGTGCTTAATTCAAACTACAAGAACAGTCCATTTATTTTGTGGCCTATTTATAGCCATTAAAGAAACTGTGGCAACTGGATCTGCTTTACTTAATTCACTACATTTTGTGGAAGGTTCAGAGCATGGAAAATGCGTTTATAAAAACAGGTATGTTAGTGTCTGATACCGTGCAAGTTTCTGTATACTGCAGAACTGTCATTTTAAAAATAAAAGTAGGACTTTATTCTGCAAGACAAAGAATTGAAAATAAAATTATTATTAGGTAACTACTTTTGGCAGACCAGATATTGGGGGGATTTGGTTATTTGTCACTGTGTACTATAAATGATGACAATTGTAAATCTCCAAGAATTTTATAAACATAAAAATTGTTATTAATGTGCGTTTCAATGATAAAAACAAGATATTCTGAGGGGTTTTTATTGTGTTTTGTTTTCAAGGTATTCTGAACATGTTAAAAGAGTTAATATATTTTCTCATAACACAGTATTTTCATATTTTATGTTTTAAAAAGCTGCTAACTGAAGTTCTCTTTTTGCTTCTCAGGTTGTTTTTGAAGTGGTCACTTCAGGTCACCCAGGATATGTGGCTATTGACGAAGTGAAAGTTTTAGGACATCCATGTAGTGAGTACCTATCTGCTACTTTGAAGCCAGACCTCTAAACTTCACGAGACACTATGCTTCAATTAGTGTGCAGCAAAAGATACAGAAAATGTCAGAAAACGATGTCGCTGCTATAATTACAGGCTGAGTATAAAGCACATTGCTAGCGTTTGAGCACTTGCACTTTTTAAAAACTTCTCTTACATGCATTTGTGTACAGCATCTGGCATAAGCCCCAGAGCCTAACAGGGCCATCTAATGACTCCTTCAGAACAAAAGTCGTCAAGATTTGTTCACTGGTTTTCTGTTGCCATCAAAAATTCAGTGCAGCCACAAGCTGAGGCATTAGTGAGAGCAGGTGAACAACACAATAGCTGAATATATATGATTATTTTTTCCAAGGTTTAGAAGGAAGAAAATTCAAAAAGCTGGCTGAAGGCTGAATCATTGCCAAGCAAAGTTACTTAGGGTACTTCCCCAGGTGTTGTACCTTGGATTTCAGAAATGTTTCCTTATCCCATTATTAATAATATGTAATAAAGTATTGTAGGCTCTTTTAAAATTGATGTAAAGACAAAACTTTTATAAATTAAACCTTTTATAATTAAATATATTAAATAATTAAATATTAAATAATTAAACCTTTTATAAATTAAAACTTTAATACAGTAACATAGTAACATACATAATTGAACAGACTACTTAAATGATTATTTCACATATTTGCTATTTGTTAAATAAGGTGTATTAAGATCATACATGACATTGTAAGTTGCTATCTCGGTGAACAAATGACTGAGTGAGGAAAAAACCACCAAGTCTGTGTAATTATTCACCTTCTTCCTATGCTAAATTGTGGCTTCTAAGTAAGAGCTGCAATTTGAAATAAAAAGTGGTTTATGGGCTACTACAAGAGCACCTCATAAAAATGTTTTTAATGTTAGTGGCAATAAGACAGAGACATTTCTTCAAATACAGTGACAGTTATGCAGAATCAGCAGCTATTATTTCTGAATCACTTAGTTATAATAAACACAGTAGGCTCTCATGTTTTTAGGCAGTATTTGCACTTATGTGTTTTGAATTTATATCTTTGGTTCAGGTAGGATTTTCTTATACTGACTTTAAGGTGTTTGATCTTTGCATTTGCACCAAACAGCTCTGAAAACCTTCAAGGTAGCTGTTGTTAATGTGGAGGCTAAATTATAGCCCATAGTGTGTAGAATTCTCACATCATAGTGTTGAAACACAAAATCTTTAATGAAAAGTTCTTTGATGAAGTAATTAAAATGTTAGAAATTGAGACATCAAACCAGCTACACTGTCTACAAGAAAATTTAAAAAGTGTGAAAATTGGAATAGAACTACCTTATGTCTAAAATTTCGCAAGGCTCATGTATTGCCAGAATAAAGACTTGTGGAATTATTAACACTTTAAACAAAAATTGACAAGGAAATAATATTTACTAGGCAGTTGACTGGGTAGTATGGACAAAGACCAAGCAGAAAGCAAGCTGTAAGCATGTAGAACTGAAAGGGATGGCTCGTGTGTGTGTGTAGCTTGTGTGTGTCTGTGTTTGATTGTTTGTTTTAAAAACCTAATGCCCCTGTCCACTTTGGCCATACCTGGTAAATCAGAAATGGTAGTTTCCCAGAGTTTAGGAAGACTGAGAAAAAAAAAAAACAAGCAGGGTAAAAGCATATGTATTAAAAAAAAAAGTGACTGAATAATGAGGACCTTATTGAAGCATTTTACTGAATAGTCAGACTTTAGCAGTATGATGGGCAAAAAAGGGGATGAATTTGGCCTAAAGTCTGTCTGTACTAATTGAGAAGTGTTTAAGAAAAAGAAACTGTATGTCTAATAAATTTGCCATAAGGATAGCTAACATGAAAAGAATTCCTTCAATAGTTAAATATATATTTGGGCTTTTTTTGTTCCATTTCTTCCTTCTTATGCTACCTTGCACTGGGCATTAAGCAACTTTTTCTTGAATTCTGGTAGCTGGTTATTTATAAATTCCTTAAACTGCAGTTTCTCCCAGTGATAATGTCTTATAAGAAAATGTCAACAATTTAAATGATTGTGGTGCTCTGCTAGAAAGTGTACAATTAGTTTGTCAATTTATTGCCTTTGCTAACATATTCATGTCTGAATACCATGTTCAGGGCCTGACTTATCCGCTAGTACAGAGAGTGCAAAAAGTCCCCTTGCGTCCAGTAGGATTTGAGTGGTTGGGGAATACTGCCTTGTCAAGGATATTCTTCTGTATCAAATTTCTGTGTTTTTCTGTATCACATGGTTGACTCTTTCCAGTAAAACAAAAATACACATGCTACCTTTCCTCCTTCAGTGGGCATAATTCTTCTTTGAATATCTGTTTTATTCATTAAGTTACTTGTAGGTGTGTTGCTTTAGTTTTTACTGGAAGCATTTTCTCTTTCTACATATTCTAAATATTGGTATGGAGAATATATTGTGTTTTAGTTTTTTCTGCAGTGTTGTTGAAAAGAATTATATTTAAATAATACTGGTGGAGCTGGTAAGTGTTATGTTAGTATTTTAGCTGTTTGGTGTGCTACATTTCTAAAGCATCTCCTCTATAGGTGCTGTACCTAGTTAAAAAGGAAATACCTGTTGCCCTGACAACGTCACTCAACTTCTTACTGTTTTGTCTAGTTGGTAGTATAAGTATCTAATAGTTCTTTTTTCAAAACAGAATTAGTTTCCCATATGATCTTTATTAATAAAATGTTATTGCAAGAGGGATGTTGAGCTGAGGTAATTTACACAGCAGGAACTATTAAATAGCACCTTTCTCTTCTACTCTTTCGTAGATGCAGAAGTAAATCAACCTAAAATATAATGTGTAGTCAGTGATTTGAACCTTTTAAAGCAGGACTATGTAATTTGCTTGGTGTATTATTCATAGCCAGAACGTCCATGTTGCATAAGTTAATTACTTTGTCTTCTTCTAACAGCAAAAACACCCCATTTCTTGCGTCTTCAGAGTGTGGAAGTTAATGCAGGACAATTTGCTACTTTTCAATGCACTGCCAATGGCGGAACAGAGTCAGGTGACAGACTCTGGTTACAGGTAATTTCTTTCTTTACTAATCCACTGAGATCTGGGGGAAAGGGGAGTTCATCACTCTGAAAGGAATGTAAAACATGAAAAATGATAGGGCTGTCTGTTTCATGAATATTAGATTTTATAGCGCCTTTGAACTGTTGCACAGTAGGTGTTGTGTTGTGGAAAATGATACTGGAAGGTTTGCTCCCTTGTTTCAATGGGATGCCTTATTAAAAATAAAGATAGTGGTTTTGTTACATGTGGCAATCATATGGACTAATTCCCAGAGGGAAGAGCACATGACTTTCTCATAATGTCAATGCTGGCTAACTGCAACTTTACACTTAATGATTTTCTTGGCTTAAGGTTATCTCTGTTTAGTATTTTCAGCTAAAGTTGCATGCTTACTTTTCAGTTCTGGAGAAGACCAGTGCAGCAGTAAAACCTAACCTTCTGTATTACAGAGCCAAGGAATCTTACCTGTATTTGTGAAGTTAATTATTTTTTAATTATTAAGTAATGTAACTTCTAGATAGGTGTTAGATCTTGATTTAAAGACTATCTCCAACTCCTTTTCTGTCAGCAAGGACAATCTTCCTTTATCCATACGCATAACCCTGTATCAAAAACTTGAGTCTTGATCTTTTTTAGTATTGATGGCAGCTGTCTTGCTGTCATCATTTCAGAGATGTTCAGTAGTCTGTATTAGGGCTTAGCGTTAGGGATGTACCAACCTCCAGATCCTTATGCTTTCCACACATGAAAACTAACATGCTAGAACTGGGACATTCTCTGTGAGAAGGGAATAAGGATGCCTAAAACAGTGCCTAAGGAGATCAGTCAGATGAAATTGCAGCATGTGGAGAAGGAGGAATAGGAGAAATTGCAGCAACAGTAGCAGGTGGGACTTACAGGCGATTTTTCTCTATTTTTGTTATTTCAACAATTGCAGACTTCTACTGTAGATTTCCTTTTACACTGCACTTGGTACAAAATTTCATCAAACATATCAGAAGTGATTCATTTTGGTGTGGCAGGTTAAACAGCTGAGTAGTTACAAGAAAAGTAGCACACAAGCAACTAAGTAAAACCACTTGAAAAGCAAAGACCTATATATGTCTATATATGAATGATAAACTGTTTGTGTCTATCCTGAAAGATCAAATATAGTAGAAGGCAATGGAAATTTCCTTTCTATTTATTTACATGGGTATTTTCAACCTCTGTGCTGATACAAGGCTGGTATTTCTCTAATGCTTCAGCCCTTTAAAGCCAGTATTACAGTCTTGAATTGGTAGAATTAGACTCCTTCTTTCCTAAGCCACTGAGAGTTTTTGAAAGAATGATTTTTCTAGTCATGGAAAGAGTTTAGGATATATGGTAAAATAATGGGTCGTTATTTCATCGATGATAACCTTTCAAGAACCTTTGAACTTTTGCGTAGTACTCTTCCGTAAAATTGAAGGTAGAATTCAGTATAGGGAAACCTGGATTCCATTAATTTTTTCCATAGATTTCAGGACAGTATAATTTCAGCTTCGATTTTTTTTCACAGAATTTAGGGGACGCAAATTCTTTGCAAGGCTAGAATGTAATTTCTTTATTTTAGAAATTAAATATCCTTCCAGATTTTATGTAATAAAAAATCATTCCTCTTAACAGCACTAGAAATTCCAGAATATCTTTGCTGAGCTTAGTTAAGTTATTCCTTGCTTATACATGATTATGAGTTACTTTTTTTCTCCATGTGAAGGATAAGAAAGTAGTGACAGATTGACTTGTTGAGGAATTTCACCTTCTTGCCAGGCCACTGTTTATATATCCTTCTCAAATAACTACAGGTCCCTCTGGTAGTCAGTCCAAGGTTGTGCAAATTCCAGGTGTGCCTCTGTGTGAGAACATTTTAAAAGTTGACAGAATCTCCTGAGTAGCTTGGATTTATTTTTGTACTTGTTTGCCAGTTTCCACAGATGTCAGTAAGGCTGATCAGACAGCTCCACACATGGAATGCTGCAAATTAAGGCTATGAGATACAATTCTTAACGGGATGAGCTGTATTTTAGTGTACTAGGTCACTGTTGGGTAACAGATCCCCAGACCTCACAGATCTCCATCAATCAATCTGGTTTCATGATGTGAAATAGAGGAATTTTGTATATTATGTTATGTAGATTATAACATCTCATGACAAAGCCACAGGACCGTGAGTATGATGTAACTATCTGTCATAGCCATCAGAAAACACAATATCTTCTACATCGTATAACTGGGTCAATAGACATGAAAGATCCTTTTGTTACTGCTGAAAGTAGAACTGGTATTCAACTACAAAACATTTTAAAAGACATTCATATGTATGCTAAAGATAGAAGAAAATGAGCATCATTTTCTGCAGATATTTATGCCAACACTCAGGTAATAGGGATTCAGGTTTTAGGGGTGCTGTGAACAGGTCGTGCAATCTCACTGATATGCCTAGTTTGTCCACCAGCAATATTAACCCCTTTCTATCATCCTTTTGATGGTATGTGTCTTTAAATTTATAAAACCTGAAGGACAAACCATATTAAATAAATAAATACTGTGTTGTGATTTCTGCCAGAAAAGTCATATCAGGAACTGTTATCTGTTTATTTTGGAATTGCCAAATCCATTTGAGGTGATTTGCTCCCATATTTCAAGTACTTGTCGTTTTTTTTTCAGTTAACTTTTTTAGGCTGAAGATCAGGTAGTTTGAAACAGGTGAAATCACAAACCGACTGAGCTCGTGATGTTTCTGACTGTTTCCAGTGGTGGCAAGATATTACTCCTGTACTTATCTCTTTTATATAGTACCTTTCAGCTTGCATGCAGCAAAACACTTCAAGCTTAGTAGCACACATTTTTCTGACGAAAAAATGCTTTGCTTTTTACAGTCGGTTGGACTGTGATGGATATGTTCCTTAAAGCAAATGAATAATTGTGACTTGGTTGGTTGCTTTAGTCCCCTTGTCTTTGCTGAGTAGTTGTTGCAAATGGGGTAGATGTTCTTAGTTTAATAGTGCCCAGGCCTTATATCAGTCCTAAGTAAAATTCACAGATCATATTTTATTTCACTTATTCCTTTTTTGTTGTTTTTAGTTGTTTTTTGTTTGGTTTTTTTTTTTATTTTTAAGTCTGTTTCACTCTTATTCCTTGTGGAAAATGAAGTCTGTTAATTCATGGAGTGTTATGGAAGTTTTTGCAATTGAAAGCGTGATGAGATAATCACAAATCACAGGTTAACTGCCCAAATTAGACCACTGAGCCATGAAATTTGTTTCATGATGCTGTGATCAGTATTTACTCTTTTGGGAAAGGGAAGACAGAAAGCTGCTTACCTATTCAATAGTGCAGTACTTTGCAAGGAAAACATTTTTCCTGATCCTGCTTGGCAGCCGTGCACCTTAGTGCACGAACTATGATTGCAGGCTTGTCAGATAATTTGACAACAAATTGCAGCTATTTTTAGAGATATGATTTCAATTTAAAGGCAAACAGAAGGATTCAAGAATACAAAACAGCATGCTACAAGTTTGGTTTTGATGTTGTAACTACTGTCTAATTAATTCATGTCCTTATTAGCTTATGTTCTAAATAAATCTGATGACACTAATAAAGGAATGTTTAGGATTAGCAGATGTGTCCCATCTGCTTACATTTCTCTTATCACATCTGTGGACAACACAGGTTATTGTCCATTGAATGATTGAGCAAAAATGCTGTTTCTGTGCTCTTTACTGTGTGCCCTCTGTAAGGGCTGTAGCAATCGCTGTATTTTTTTTTTTAATTGAACAAGTTCCTCTTTGAAATTACAAGCTCCAGAGGTTGACATCAACAATAAGATAAAGTACTAGGCACTACCGGAGCTGGGAATCCCAAGGAATGGAAATACACTACAGAAAAAAAAAAAGCCAAAACTTCTGTAGCTGCGAGCCAAAGCTAGAATTTGGAAAAAAGTTAACATGTGGAACTCAGAGCAGTTAATGGTAAAGTGAAGACAGCTGGGACAATGTCTTCACAAAAGTTTGTGTTAGTATTAGTATTTAGATTAGTGCAAAACCCACAAATCTGTATTATAGGAGAAAGGGGAGAATTCTTCATTGGGATAATCTTCTTTTGGTATAGCCTAGAATATTGAAAATGTAAACATTTGTTTTCTACTGACATCTTTGAGCCAGAATCTATATTTTAGCTAGCCAACTAGAATGAAGTTTAGAAAACTAAAGATTTACTTAAAAACAGGTAAATTTCTTCTGCTGTGAGCCCAGGATAAACACGTAGATAAGTATTCTTCTCTGTAAGTGTAGAACATTTGAACTATCATCTATTGAATGTTTACATATACAGAATATATTTAATAGTAATTAAAATTATTATCAAGTGAAAACTTTATATTTTAATTTTTTTTTTTTCAAGGCAATACTTGGGAAGAGATGTGCCTCTCTTGTGCATATTTAAAAGTTTGAAGTTCTTGAATGTCTTTCATTAGCTACTTAATAACATCTTTTTTTTTTCTACAGAATCTGTATCTAGTTCGGCATTGTGGACATACTCAACTGATGAATAGCTCCTTAATATGTGAATTCCTTCACACACATATACTTAGGCTTTCACTTTGTTTACTAAATGCTATACAAATCAATTCAGAAACCAGTTTTATTAATTTTCTAATGGAATATTTTCTACTAATCTTAATGTTTCACGATAGGGATGGATTAATACAATCTTCATTTATAGTTGAGGAGCATAGCACTTTCCATACTCAGTGTCCACTGATGTTAGTTGCAATAGCAAGTGGCCACTACTTACGGAAATTGATCTTAAAGACCAAAATTAGGCAGCTGGAGTGTCAGTATACAGCTTTAAGAGTCTTGGAGAAAGTTTAAGTTATATGACATAAGGTTTATGTGACAGAGGCATGTCTGTTAACTCATGGAATCACACAGATTCTGTATTTGTTCCTTCTCAGGCCTGGCTCTCTCTCATCCCTTCTCCCAACCCATCTGCTTCTGCCTCTGATTTGCAGGTGGTTGTTTCAGTTCCCTCTGTGTGCTACTTATTCTTAGAAAGATCTAGAGTGTGGCTTCAGAGGAAATTAATGTTCAGGTGATACCGAGGTATCATGAAATTCCGTATAAATATCAAACTCAATATTTTGATATGAATTTTTAAAGATTGGTTGTAGCATTACTAAACATGTGGCGATTGCATTTTTCAAGACACCTTTACTTTGACTCAGTATGGGTAGCTTTTCTTGAGAAAGGTTTTTCAAACAGTGGAAAGCTACAGTTGATGAGAAAGAGAGATCATTGTTTCACCATAGTAATGTGTTTTTCCTAGCCTTATTCTAAAATGTAGTTGAAATTCAAATAAATGTTTAAAAATGTAATTCTCAGACACATATATTTTATTGCAGAAATACAGACCTAAATGTGAAAATTTGTTGAAGGTAAGCAAACAAAATTAGGATCTGAGGATAAGTCTAACAGCTATAGTAAGTGGCATCATCAACTTGACAATAGCAAGACATTAATGGGTGTTCTCTGGTAGAAAGGAAGAGGGTGAAATCTTTCTGCCTACGATTTATGCATGCAAAAGGCATGCTACTTAATTTGCAACCAAGAAACTAAGAACAATATAACTTTAAGGGCCAGTGTGCTCTACTCTGTCTAAAAAGTTTGTTACATGCTAATAAGGGATTTGGCTTTTCTTCCTGAAACGTGTTTTTCACCTTATTCAGTGTATTTTTTTTTTGTATCTTCAGTAATCTTATTTTGAATGTATGAAGAGTGTGAAAGATTTTATTCCTCTACATACAGAACTGCAAATCTATATGCATTATTTATTATTTATTCAAAGAAAAGAGATAGACTCCTGTGTCAGAGGGAGTTCTGGAAAGCAAATTGTTTTCCCTAAGAATACATACACTCACACATAGGCACACAAATGAGAGGTATCAAAAACATCCTTGTGAGAATGTGGAACCAGTGCAATGACTGGTTATGAAATGCAAATTCTGAAAATAAAATATGTTTATAAGATATACAAAATAGTTTGTGTGTGTATCCATGTACTTGTTTATGTAAATCACGTAAAGTATCCCAGAAGGTGAATCAAAGTCCTAGAGTTTCTTAAGAATTTTTTGTTATGCTGGAAACTCTCTGAGGCTTTCACATAATTACCATTTTCATTGCTAGGTCTGGAAGCACTTGAGGAAAAAATGTTTCAGCCATTTTTTGAGTACTAAGATAATGGAGCAGTATTTACCTGTTAAAATTAAGTCATACATATGTAACAATTTATTGACATGAACAAGTGGAACTATTAATGTAAACTGTACAATGAGAAGGACATGAAGATGATGTTCTTTGAATATTAAAAAAAAAATAATCTGTGTTTGATCAGTAGGTGCCTTTATGTACTACGGCAGTGCAGGAGTTCATTCGTCCTCCTGCTCATAAATAGCTCAGTCTTCTGAGACTGATCAAACCAGCTTGTGCGTAGCAAATTACCTAGAGTCCATTGACTTGAGAAGAGCCTTAATGACATCAATCAACTAAAGATTTTCCCAAGACTACATGCATCCTGATGCGATATTTTTGTAGATAAACTTGAGATGAATTTACTGTTAGAAGGATAATTAGTGCCCTGTAGGAACTATAGGTGAAGATGCACTCTAGGTGCACTATAGATGAAAGTTAGAATTTTTTACTAATTCTGATAACCATTTCATATTATTTCCAGGTTTGAGCATGTTTCCCTCTCCACTCCAATATATATTTAGTGCCTTTCTTGCAGTGAACATTGTATATTTTCATTAATTGTCATTGATCAGTTTTGGTTGCTTTTCATTGATTGCATAGGAATCTTACTATGTGATAGAAAAAGTTTTATGAATAGCTGAGTATAGGAGGCTTGTGATGTGTGATCATGTTTGTGTTACCCAATGTCTAAGGAGCTGTGATCTTTAAAGAAAACTTTTTTCAATATCTACCTTAAACATGTATTGTCTGATGCCAGTAATATACTTCAGCTTATACTTTGGGTCACCTTGGAGAACTGTGCTTATTATTTTTACAGACATGGTAAGAATTGAAATACTCCTTCAAATTTGCCTGGATGTTGCAGGGAGACTCCTTGAAGAGAAATGAAAAAGTGAAGAATTCCTATACGTTAGGTTAAATAAGAAGTACAAAACAAACCAAAACTACATTTGTATATGACTAATAGAAAAACTTGTGCACACATTAGGAATTATGTATAGCACTCATTACGTATACAGATTATACTTTATTAATGGCTAATAATGCATTATAGAGACAAGTCACTAGTAGCATACACTAGGAATCAATAGTGGGACAAGTACTGTTTAACCTTTTTATTACTGACCTGAATAATGATAGAGTGTGCCCTCTGCGGTTTCACAGACAATACGAAGTTGGGAGGAGTGGCTGATGCACCCGAGGGTTGGGCTGCCATTTAGAGGGTATTTGACTTGCTGGAGAAATGGGCAGGAGGAAGCTCATGAAACTCATTAAAGGGAAGTGCAAAGTCCTGCCCCGGGGAAGGAGTAATCCCATGCACCACTACACACTGGGGCCTGACACGCTTGAAAGTAGCTTTACAAAGAACCTGATGATCACTGTGGACAAGCTGACCGTTAGCTAGCCATGTGCCCTTGCAGCAATGAAGGATAGCAGCCTCCTGGGCTGCATTAGGAGGAGTGCTGCCTGCAGGTCGAGGGAGGTGATCCTTCCACTCTGCTCAGCAGTGGGGAGACACATCTGGAGTGCTGGGTGCAGATCTGGGCTGCCCGGCACAAAGAAAGTTACTGACGCGCTGGAGGAGGGTAAAGGAACTGAAGGATCTGACATACAACAAGAGACCTGGGACTGTTTAGTCTGGGGAAAGGAAAGATCAGGGGAGATCTTGAAAGGAGTAGAGATGATAGAGTCAAATTCTTCTGTGTGGTATTTAGTGCCAAGACAAGAAGCACTGGGCACAAGCTGGAATACAGGAAGTTCCATTTAAACGTAAGGAAAAAAAAAAGTATTGTTTTCAAACACTAGAACAGGTTACTCGGAGAGAGGCCAAGGAGTCTCCATCCTTGCACATATTAAAAATGCAGCTGGATGCAGTCATGAGCAACTTGCTCATGCCCTAGCTTTGAGCAGGGGTCTAGGACTACATGATCAGCAGAAACCCCTTCCAAGCACAGTAATTCTCTGTTTCTGCGATAATATTAAAAAATCACTATTCTTATCTTTTACGTTTAGCAACTTTACTGATAAGGAAATATTGAAATAAAATTTCTTGGGTGAAGTGAGATGTGTACACACTGTTCTTTAGAAGTTGATTGGATTCCTCTTTTTTTTTTCCCATTTTAACCTCTTGATCTGTCATCTGTATTAGTTTCTATTTCTGTCAGTTAACACTTCTTATTTCTTACTTTACTTCTGTCCATCATGAAAGAAGAGAAAGGAAGTTCTCAGCAATAAAAACACACAGAGGAAACCCAGCAAAGCAGTTGGGATGGGGCTTTGGCTTTAAATGAATACTGATCTATTAAGCCTGTGATCACACTATATTCCATCAATTTATATAGGAAGACTAGTATATTGCTAGGAGATGCTGGAAATACAAAATCAACCGTTAATTCAGAGGCTGCAGTCTATTACTGTGTATAAAATGCCAGTAGAATATGAAATGACAAAAAGAAGCGCATTTTCTTGTAAAGAAAAGGTGAGATATAGGTACTTTGAAGCATCTGTGGAACAATGCATCCTCTTACCTGTATATCCCTAATCTTCTCACTTATATCATTTTTACAACATAATTTTATAAACATCTGTGTACAATATTACGTTAACTAGTTGGGTTGGCATTTAATTTAATTCTGCTTGAGGTATAATTGGCACAAACTGTCACATTAATTTTTTAAGAAACTAACAAAGTTTTCTGATTATCTGCATTTTGAGGACTTTGATAAAATGTAATAGAAGGATTTAGTTTAATTTATATATTTTCTTTCTCTAAAGAGAGGCATAAGAAAAAAAATGTAACCAGTCTCAATTTTCTAAACATAACACAGACATAAAATTTTAAATTATGTTCATATGCATTAGAGATACCACCTCAAATTTTTGGAACAAATTATCTACATTAGTTTTTCCGCTCTAGCTGTAAGCAAATTCATATACTACAAGCTTTGTACCTTAAGACAGTATATACTTAGGTTGTATGAAAAATCAAACACATATTTGAATATGTATATCTAAACTTCCAAACTAGTTCCTCTTACAAAAAGAGTTGTTAAGTTAGATGCTTATCCTTGGAGGATGACAAATGCATTGCTTGTGATGAGCTGTTACATTGCAATAGGGATGAAGACTTCATCATGCTTAGAGCAATTCTTTTCTCTCTTCTGTCTGTTGGGATGAAATCGCCCATGAGGAATAACACCAGCCAGGCTTTTTTACCTGGGCCTACTGGTATCTTATGTGTATATAGATTTAATTAATCTTCTTTGATGCTGATTTCTCTTACAGATTCTTCAGTTACTAGTGATACTGGAGACTAGGAGAAATTAATTGTAGACTTTGATAAATACTAGTGAACATATGCAAGAAACAGAAAGACATCTTGAAATCAATGTGTCACCTCTGAGGTGTTTTGAACTCAGCAATGTTTCAGGGCTGACCAGCAGAAACCATCCAGCCTATTGTTTTTGTTAATATGTGCAGCTGAATTTACAAAATATGTTTGGAGTGTGGTAGGAGTGTACAGTAATGGTAACTTTCTTCGTTGGACACTATCTTTCCTTTTATAATTTAGCATCAGCAAGGCTGGGTGGCATGTCATGTGCTCTGTAATCTTATCACTGACATGACCCTCCAAGTGCCAGGATTTTTTAGTACTGAATTCTCAAGATCAGGGAACTGACATACTCTCAGAAATGCTGAAAATGAGTTGCCAATCTGTTGCCCTCCTGTTTTTGCATCCTAGCAGAATGAAATCTCTCCTCCACAGCAGTGTGCTGCCCAGTTCTTGCAAGGGATTTCTGTGTGTTCATTAGAAAAGTAAATTATTGAATAAACAGAAACAAATAAAGAGGCCAAGTAGCTAAATCAGGGCCCCAGTGCAATCACTGATGGCTGTTAAACTGACAACCTGCTTCCACCTGCTTTATGTGTAGCACAACTGAGGTTCACTGTGACCAGTGAGGTGCACAGCTGAAAAAATCCAAAATGCCTGATGTTGCATTTGCTACTCTGATTCTGTATTCTAACCTTACACTACCTGTACGAGATGGTTCCACTGTAATTGGGGAGACAAAAATAAGCCTTGTATTCTCCCACTCAGAAGCATGTCAGAAGTCTGGCCAGCAAAGCTGCTCTACGGGGTAAGCCTCCCAGTCCACATGGACTGCCTTGCCTGGCACAAGAGCCAAGTTTACTGGTAACCATGAAACAATGGCAGTGTCTTTTGTTATTAATAGTAAGAAAAGTGGATAAGGGTAAATGGAAGAATACATTTCCTCCTGTTTAACCAGCTCTACCATTCTTAAGTGATGCAGAAGCTCAAAATATTATCCAAAATAGTTGATTTCTGGTGAAAATACCTGACAGAAGCAGCTGTGACATTTTACATTATGACGTTAGTCAAAATCCCTAAATCGGGAACTCTTCAGATCAATGAGCACTGTAGATCACATTGATAGTGATACTGAAAAGAAACTAAAATCTTTGGTACATGTGAGCAAATTTGATGATTTTAATTGAAGAAAACTAAGCAACGTTAAGTCATAGAATCATCTGAGATAATTGAGTCCAACTGTACCTGTCCACTACTATACCCTGTCCCTGAGCACTTCATCCACTTGTTTTCTGAACATCCCCGGGGATGGTGACTCAACCACCTCCCTGGGCAGCTGTGCCAGTGCCTGACCACCCTTTTGGTGAAAAAAATTTTCCTGATATCTGATCCGAACCTCCTCTGTTGCAACTTATGGCCATTTCCTCTTGTTCTATCACCTGTCACTTGCGAGAAGAGACCAACACCCTCCTTGCCACAACTCCTGGATACAGTACGAAAACAAAAAAGTACTATAGATAGAGGGCAACAACGTGCTTATCTCTGCCAATTATCCATTGGGTTGCAAGGAGTGATAATTGTTAGTGTTCTCCAAAGGCCTCGTTCAGCACCAGCCTAACAGAAGAAGATGCTGCTGTGCCAAGAGTGTGCTTCTGACACTGAAATACTCATTTTGTTTTCAACTAGTATACCAGGTGTTCCTGAATATGAAAGGAATATGGAGTCTGAAAACTTTTAATATAGGTATTAAAACTTCAGTCTTGAAAAAACTTTTTTTATCGCAAAAGTATAGCTCTTAGTCCTCTATCTCTTTGATAATCCCTTGTGGCCAAAAGAGATTTTGGAGAAAAAGTAAATTTTTAAAATGTTCGAACCGTAGAAGTTTTGTGTTTAGAAGTGCACTGGAAACTATGAAATCTACTAGGACCGTGGTTATAGACAACGCTGCAAAACCTTGAGACAGCTGGAGACAGCTTGGCAAAGTTCATTTGCGAGTAACCTGTAAAATTACTCAATTGTGATCCTCCTCATTTGCTGAAGATGCCCTGTTGCTCCTTTTATCTGTAAAGAGGGTCAGAAGTGCCACTTTAAAGGGCCATTATTATTTTTGTTTAACAAGGATGATATGAAACTTGGGCTCTTGACAAAATGATTCCGGTAACAGGTAATTCCTTTTCTTCCTTTTTCCCTTGTTTTAGAATAATGCCTCAGGTATTCAGAAAATATCAGGTATTAATGAATGGACTACATACATTGATTTGCAGAAAATTTGCTTACCTTCAGATATTTATGGACATATGCAAGTTAGGGGGATGTATGTATATCTGTTCCTCTCCTCCATCCCTATCTATGCCCACATATATTCTCATTTGATTAAGTGACCCATAAGAAAAGTTGTTCTGGGATTACCTCTATCAGTCTAACCTTTTTGGTATTCTTACCTGAATTTGAAAATGAAGCAGTTGAAGTAGTGTTCTCTTTTCACGAAACTCAGTGCGATATGTTAATCTTCCATTTAGTTTGGAGTGCTGATTAATATAGTACTTGGTGATTAGCAAAACTGAGATAAAGGAACAGTTGACCTGTGCCACGGGGGGCTGGTTAAATCCAGCTTTAAATAGCATGTTAGGTAAGCCTGTTTCTGGACCCTGAAGACAGCCTTGACATGAAGCACAATTCAGCAGAATATTTCTTAGGGACACATACGAGTTAGGCAGCTGATGAGGTAAATTCAGTAAGCTTTCTGTGCTATGCTCTTAGACCTGTGGGAGAAAGAAACAGTGACCTTTACAATGAATACTGTAGTCAAAAATGTACCAACTTACTGCTGGGAGGTATTGTGTTCAAATTGGAGTTGAATGGAGGCTTCTTAAGACTGCTAAAACTGTTTTGAGGCAAGGAGAACCAAAGTAGAGATTAAATGCAATTAAACTCAAGGGTAACATGATAGGAAGGAAACAAAGCCTTGGAGGAGGTGTGTGTTTGGGATGGGAGCTGTTAAATTATGTGAGTGACTATGTGCCTGTGTTAGTATACTTTGCATTGTGTGTACAGGTGAAAATTACACTAATGATCTTTACTTTATCATTTTCTCCTCATCACTCTGCTCGTCCATAAGCCTAGCATCTGCAGAACTCCAAGCCACAGCATTTAAAATCCTATTTATGTTCTCTTCATTTTTTATCAAGGTGTTCATTCTAACTCTTGGAATTTTTAAAAGAAATAAAGTGATGATGATAAGTACTTAACCTTGCATATTTCAAAGAATTAAGATACGGTATTAGGTTAAATGTCTAAGTAGGGCTACAGGTTCAGCAAAATGCTTAGCAGATACGTGGATCATAGCCATAATTTCTGTCTGAAATACAGAACTCCACATTAGAGAGATATTTCCTAGTGCTCTGTTTTCTCCAGATGTTTCTGAATATTTACTTGCCTACGAGTCATTTTGTATTCCATTATGTACTTTTAAAGATAAATGGGAAAAGGATTTTGAGTTTTTACATGTTTTGTGAGGACTGAATGTTAACTCTTCTCAATCTCTCTGGAATTTAATGTAAAAATAAAAATGGATTGAGCAGAGGTTTGGCTGTTTCTTTTAGTTTTAAAATCTCTGTGTGGTAATAATAGATTGGCTCCTATCGCAGTGATACAAAACAATTTGAGTGTGTAAATACAGAGTAACTGCCTTGGGTAAATTACACTGAGTTAAATGACTCCAGAAAACGCAGTAATGTCTTCGTTTACTTTCTGTATGTTTAATTGTATCTTCAAATGAATGTCATTGCTTAATATTTGATAAGGTAACAACTCGATGTGCAACTTTAGTAATATTTTACAATATTACCTAGAAGCTCCAACCAACATTTAAGTTTAGTCATAATAAACAGAGATTTATGGAGTACTATGTGATTTGAAGAAAAGACTCAGTTATCAAACATTAAAATATTGGAAGCTGAAATCTTTCTTGAAAGGTACAATAATAGCATTTTGCTTGAATGCCCATTAGTTACACATGCAGAGTACAGTTCTGGCTCATAGCAGAATAATTCTGAATAGGACAATAATAATCTTTTTCCAGCACAGCCTCATTACTGGAATGAAATACAGTTGTTAACTTAAACAGATGGAATAAATACAGGATAATCATAGGATCTGTGGTGGTTCTAATCTAGACTGACAAACAGTTGTCTTGGTTATGAATGTAGCTCTAGAAATTCAGAGGTAAAGCCAACTATCTTAATTATTGGAATGATATGATTTCTGTAAAGCAATTTTGTGGAGGTATTAATTAGTATTTGATTTAGATTTTATACATATTTTAAACAAAATTACTTCTAGCACGGCTGATGTTATTTGAGATCCCACTGGTATGACTCCAATCGCAATTTTATAAAAGTGCATATTTGCTCGTGGGATAATGCAAAGCCTTTCTTTTATTAAATGTATGAAAAGCTGCTTAATCTACCTGTATAGACAGAGGGTGACTGACCGATGTTTCCTTTTAAGTCCCTTCTGGCAGAATTGTTGAAACATGCCTTGAGAGATTAATACACTGGTACAGTCCTGCATATAACATCCCAGACCTTCAATCCCTTTGAATTACTGCTGCATTTTTGTTAAAAGTATTTCTGAAAGGTTTAATATGTAACTTCTTGCTGTTAAATTGTCGTTCATTTAGAAGACAGAGTTAGTTCATTGCCTAAAAGAGACTGTAAGTCTAATTTAAATAACCATCAACCTATTTCTTTTCATTCTAGCTTGCCTAAAATGGAAAAATAATGTGCATTTTAAAGTGCTTAAAGCTGTCTTTGTATGCGTTTAGTATGCTGGTACTAGGAATATGGATTTTCAAGCTGTATATGTCTTGAGGTTAAATGAAGATTTTTTTTTTAATATCCCTATATATTAAATAACACATTGTTTAGTAGAAAATTTATTCTTCCAAATGACTTATCAGTTATATATTTTTATTAGTTGCCTTAAATAGCATTATTGAATAATGCTATTTATAAAAAAAGTGTTCTCTGAGCATCTGAAAATGTACGGGTTGCTCAGCAGCCAGTGGAACCTCTTATTTTCATCTCTGGATCTCAACATCTTTGTTTTGTGGTCAAAATTATTCTGCTCTAAGAATGTTAGGTGCTTCTGCCCTGGGGATGTGGCCTTTGTAGTCCAAGCAGATCTAGCAATAAATGGATATGGCAGTTTCCTTTTCACAGGGAATGAAGTGTCCTGTTCACACAGTTCTCTGAGCCTCAGAGGCAGAAAGAGCTTGCAAGCCTGATCTGTAGTAAAGCCGCAGTCTTTCACATGGCAAAGCAGGACTAGTGTAAAAAGAACTTTCTTTATCTTTGAATTGCATTTAAAACAAACAAACAAACAAGAAAAGTCTATGCATTAAACAGAAGGACACTACAAAGTTGCTCTGACAACCTGTTTTAGTGGGTCTTAATGTAGAGGACCGCAGTAAAGCAGTAGATCATAAGGGATCTAATTTATTTGTGGGACTTCGGAATGTTGCATTAGGGAGTGTTAAAAACTTAATTTTGTTAATGCTATTAAAAATAAAATTTTTGTAAAAAATTGTAGTGGGATGCACTGTATGTTCAATCAGTAAATGTTCATTTGATGTAAGTAATTTCTAGCCATTGTAAATGAAGTAGCTGTGGACAATTGCTGCTGCGAGCTCATCATTTATCGTGCAATTTGCTTAAAGGGGTCTGTTAAATATGGAAAAGAAAATATTATTTACATTCTCCTCCAAATTTCAGATAGCAGTAGATAAACTGACCCATAAAAATGACGACTGTCATACCTGTGCAGCATCCTGAAGATGCTGTGTGTTAACTCAGAGCGAACAAAATGTAAATCACAAATAAGGGGAGCGAAGCTGACTGTGTGGGTACAGTTGGAACAAAAGCTGTTCTGTATTCATATATCGAATTTTAAATAGTGTTTTTTCAGACTAGAACTACTCTTTTGCCATTTCTCCATTGCTGAAATAAGTGTTTGGGAGAGGTTGTTGATGTGGGTTGTTTGGGGATTTTTTTGTTAGTTTTATTTTTTGTTTGGTGCTCTGTTGGTTTGGGAATTTTTTACTGTGCAGCCTTTATCTTTTCTTTTTTTTAACTCTCTTCTCCAGTGCCTGTGATTTGAACTTCTCCTATACTTGAATTCATTACCTTCATTTTCATTCCTTTCTGTTCAGGCTCAGATGAATTAAGTCATTCTCCTACTCGTTTGCTGTCATCCCAGAAGAGAGGGAAGACCTGCTCTCTTGAGCTCTATTTTTCCTTGTGGAAAATAAAACAATTATGTTTCTCAGTCTTTGTCTGTTCCAGACACTGTTTTCCTTGAAAATACTTTTCCCAAAGAAACCATATGAAAAAATTTGGGATTTTTTTCTCCTTTGAATTCTAGCAGGAAATGCCGTGCCAGGATTTCTGTGGGACTATTTGAGTTCTAACGTATATTTAGACACTCTTCACTTTTCCTCTGTAGGTTTGTAACGTTTAGGGAGAAGTCAGTCAAGATAATCTTTATTACCAACAATCTCACATATATTTTACAGATGTATTATTATAATAATAATGAAGTCTTTTTATTCTAGAGTTCCTTCATGAATTTTAAAGCCAGCATTAATAACCTGTTTCACATCTGTATTTCAGTGGGGGGGGGCAAAAAAAGCTCAAATCCTCTGTAGAACCAAGCTGAGTTACACTTAAGGCTCATGTAGCTTGTTCATTTGAGCAAAATGCTGTGTGCCTCTGAAATGCATTTCGCTTCCTCTCTTTTTCAGTTGAAATTGCTGACATGTGAATGGATAGCATGTGTTGTATGGCCATACACTCAATTATTTGATCAAACTGAGATTTCTTGTGGTAGAACAGCAGTTAAGACATTTGAAATCAGGCAATACAGTGTCTTCAAGAACAAGGAGAGGGTGAAAAAGATTATGGAACCGTAGTGAAATAATTATTTATTATAAATACTGCAATGCATTGATCAGCTTTAATTTTCATTTTACATGTGCACAGAAATAGATGGGAAATATGTCCTGTTGGGCTGGGTATTTGAGTGGTTCCCTTTATGGAGTACTGGCAGTTTATATGACATCCTAGGCTGTGTTCAGGATTTCTACTGGCCTTTGGGCGGTCTGAGGGGACCAGTGTGGTAGGAGGCAGCCCTCTGTTTGGGGCCAGCAGAGGCTGTGCATGTAGCATACTTTTCTATGATGTCTTCTCTTCATGATCTGCAGATTGAGGCAGAAATTATACTGCCTTATGGCACTGCCTGATCCTTTGCCCTTCACCAATTTCTTCCTTTAACAGCGCCCTGCAACCTTTTTTGAGTGGGAACAAGAAGAATTAATTATTAAAATCTTTACATGGTTCTTCAGATGTGTTGCGTTGTGTGAGAGTCCTGGTAAATTCTGGATGCAGGTGCCCTGCGTGGTAGGGTGGGTGCACTGTGCAGGCTGGAATGCAGAAGTAAGCTAGTTTAGGTACTAGAATTAATCAGTGTGAGGTAGTATGTTGTTCCCTAGAGAATAACTTAGCCTGTTTTTTGGCAGGATAAAATAGCCTGTGTAAAGCTTCCTGATGTTGTGACTAGGAAAGTCAGAAAAACTAGCGTGGGTGGATGTAATGTAAGGACATGACTTGACAATGCACAGAGTCCTTAAAGAGTCTGAAAGCTGCAGAAACACACGTTAAAAACATGTGCTTTGTGACTGGTCAGCAGCTCTGATGATTAGGATTAATCAGGTACTGTCTAAGGTAAAAAATAATGTTGTTCTTAAGAAATTTTCATTCTCCAAAATTATAATTAACCAGCTCTGCTTGTTTTCTGCTGGAAGGAAGTCCTTGCTAGAAGGATGTTACTGTGGGAAGACCAGTAAAGTAGTTTGAAATGTTTCTTTTCAAGTTTTGTTTTTGGTAACTGCTATGCCACATCAGAGAAGCCACTTTATCTGCTGCTCAGAATTCTAGGAATTTTAAGGAACTGGCAATTATCTGAAGTAATTCTCAAGTAATAATTTAAGGTTGAGTAATTTTTAAGGCATGATAGTACATTCTTCTTTGGGCATCTGAGAAGCATGGTTTTTTATTTTAAATAAGCTGTGCATCACCCACGTTTATTTTTGAAGAGCAAATATCTCTACCTTACTGTGCATGAGAATCAGTATTTACTGTTAATTATGCTGCTTCTTTGGCATTAATGACACGATTAAATTCCGTTTGGTTTTGTGATTTATGGATGAGTGTAATTTTATGTGGCTGGTATTTGAAACTGATTATAACTGGTATTTTTTGGACACTTCCAGTATGGTAGCACGTAAAGGTCAGTATTTAGCATACAGGTCTTACACTCTACTGGATAAACTACAAACTATTGGGCAGAAGAAGAGACTCACCAGCTGCATTGATGGTTTATAGAAGCTCAGTAGTGCAGGACCCTTACCCTGTTTGAAGCTCCTGGAGTCAGAAAAGCTTTCTAAAAGTAACTGGTATCATTAAATAGCATCGGACTGTGCATATGCCTTCCTGCATCTTTTGGGAGGTGCTTGTTGGGTTTCTCCAGTTTCTCCTGGTGCTTTGATAATGGCCATAGCTTTAGCACTCCAACAAAACCAAAAATAAATCACAGGTCTGCATGTCAGTCGGAAGTATTACTGTGCAACTGCCTTAAGTTTTGCGAACGGTCCTTTAGGAGGGTGACCAAAATGTGCACAAATCACTCCTCAAAGGAAAGGAAAACTATTGCTGAAGGATACAGTACCTAGAAGATAGAATCTGTCACCCAAAGGAGGGTGAGGGCACTCAGTCCCTGAAAGGTACCTTGGCCAGCATCACAATCCAAAGGGAGAGTTTGACTCGCAGCCGGCAGCTTCATGGAGAACCACTCAAAAGGAGTCTCTGGTTGGACTCCATTTTATACCATAGTTGAGTCTAATCTGTGGTCTTTCTGATTGGCAGGGGACCCGCATTTTCTGGGATTGTGAGCCTGGCAACAGTTGTCTACCTCCTCGCTTCAGCAGTGCGGGGCGGGGGGAGAATGGGAAATGGGGATTTCAGCAGCCAGAAAGCTCCAGTCATTGGTAGGCCATAATCTTTGCCAGGTCCTTGTCAGGGTGGTCACACCTGGCACAGAGGGCCAGTCACTGCACTGAGGCAGAAACTGTCCAGTTCCCAGTATCACAGTGAGGAAGCCGGAGATGGAGATGGCTTCACCCTTGTTGGTCATTTGCCTGGTTAAGCTGTGTCTGGTCTCCCACCTGGGTCACTGGTATCTCCATGTGTAGGTGCTGCTGTGTGAGAACCACCCACTGACATTCCCATGCAAGCTGTGCAAGGTGCATTGGCCGAGTTGCAGATGTGGAGGAGAAGAGAAAGCAGAGACTGAATATGATGTTTTCATGTTTCTTTGAAAGAAATAACTTTAAATATTTGCGTAAAGCAAGCCAGACAAGTAAACATTACATTGCTCTTAAATATTTCTATTAGTTAATCTATAAAGAGTTGAAAGCAGCTGTTCCAAATGAGTGGTCGCCCACTGATGATGAATGTTTGAACTCACATGGGAAGGCAGTAATGTCTCATGCAGCATAAACATCTGTAAAATGACATGCAGACTTCTGCTTTTATCTCATCTCCTCTGCTGGGAGGAAACTTGAGGAAAATAAAATCAGTTTTCAGTATTTTTTTAAAACGTAACTAACAGTATTCTTTATTTTTGTCTCTTTGTCTAGGGTATTTATGTGAGGGATGCACCACTGAAGGACATAAAAGTGTTCAACGCCCGCCGATTTGTCGCCCTTTTTAGTGTGGTAAATGCCACCAAGCGGGATGCTGGCAGCTATCGTTGCATGATTCGGACAGAAGGAGGAGTTGGTGTGTCAAACTATGCAGACCTGATAGTCAAAGGTATTTCACAATAAAAAAATCAGTATTCGCATGTTTAGGGTATGGAGAAAGGACCTGCAATTGCTAATTTAGTAAGAATGTCGCCCATAGCCTGTTAAAATCAATAAGAGGTTCAATAAATAGACTTCCTTTATGTAAATCCTAAGAGTCTCTCCAACTGTAACTAGAGAATGACAGAAGAAGCCAGGGATAATTAACTGGTTACTTGTTTGGTGTTTTAAATGAGTGCCCCAAATCCACCATCTAGAACTATATGTCTTTAAGAGTATATTTACAAGGTTTATTTTTTAAGGTGTGAGCATAATACTGTCTATTTACATTCCTTATGGAGATTGCATTCTAAAAATGTATTTACTGCAAAATATGAAAGATTTACATTAAAATGAACACACAAAATATACATATTCTAACATATGGAGAGACGTTTTTAAAAACAGCAGGAAACACTTAAATAGAGGTAGAATGCATGCAGGTATGTCTGTGCTTTATTATAGAATACTGTATCAAAACAATTTTTTAACATTCAGTTTATTTAAATATCATTTTGATTGCTTCTTACTTTTATAGTAGTATTTTGGAGGAACAAAATTTTCAGTTTCATTCTTTCAGAGACAAAACCAGTTTCTGTAGTGCCTAAGCTGTGGAGCCTCATTATTATGTTATGAGTCTTCCCTTCTGGTCCATTCTGTTCCTAACACAAAAAAGCAGTTGAAAGGCTAAAAACACTTTTTCTCTTCTTTCTGAAAACAATTTGATCCAACTTGGCAAGGAGTGAATGAGTTCCCTAAAACTAAATTCACCACAGGTGTGTAATATTCCTCTGAGAATTAGGACAGACAAACTTGTCCCTGTTATGAATCCTCTTATTTTAGAAACAGTATCCTTTGAAGGATCAGAATTTTTTTTCTTTTGGGCATCACATTTGGATTATCACATGTGATATTAAAGCTCTTCTAATAGAATTAAACAAACTTATAGGCTAAGGAGCAAGAAATTAATTTTTGCGTTGTACCTTCTTGTCACTATGCTTTCCAGATTCCGCTCTAGGTTTTACCTTTAGGGTTAAGATACAAATTAACATTTCTTATGACTTAGTCATCTAATTAAAAAATCAGTACCCATTACAGTGTAAGAGCTTTTACAGTTCTGGCTGCAAATAGAAGACTGGATGAGGCGCTTTGTTATTAGTTAAAGTGGGATTTGCGCTTTTCTTTCTCCTAGCTCTTTAATTATTTTGTATATTTATAAACCTACATGGGATTTGTCAGGACTTTTTAAAGATGTGATTCCTTTCCTAAGGGCAACTTATATGTAGAGTAATAAGCTAGGAGTGGGCTAACTTGCATCTGAAAATGTGGCATGGTTTTTCCTTCTGAAGTCAGCATAGAAAGCATGTGTATGAGAAGCCAGCAGTAAAGGAAGGGTTTGAAGAACAGGAAGCACATGTGCATAAAGATTTAGACCAAGACATTGAAAAAAGCAAAGCAAAATGGATGTGTTTTAGAGAAAATGAAGAGAAGCAGGACAAGACAAGGAGGAGGAGGTTGCAAATAACCAGTTTATTGAATAACGCGACAGAACAAATTGTGGTATGAAAACTTAGGTGACCTATTTGAATGGACATATGAAGAAAGAAACAAACAGAGAAGATGAGATGAGGGTATAATTACAAGGCATGGTGGAAAAAAATGGGTTATTTCAGTCCAAGAAAGATAGCATGAAAAGGAAATAAAAGGAATGGCCAAAAATGGAAGTGTATGGAAGTCAGCAAAAGGAGCAAGAAAGGGAGGAGTATGAACTTCAACAGGAATGATGAAGCATCTTTGAGACCTAACATCAGTGGAAGTAGGGAAATGGAGCCTGCCTGAAGGAGGCAGATGGAAAATTGACTGCATCAATGACAAGAGGTACAGAAAGCTGAAGAAGTGAGTTTTTTTTAACCATTTCTTTGATTTAGGGCATTTTAATTTATTAGTGTTCCTTTGTGGTGCAGTAGGTGAAATTAAAGCATTTGTGCTTACCCAGATTCTTTCAGACAATTTACACTGGGCACTGTGAGCAAGTGTATGGCCTTCGGGTGTAATCCCATTAACTACTTGTAGAGCAGTGAAGTAATTATGGTAATCTCCATTGCCAGTATTGGAGCTTTTATGAGACCACCTGCAGGTCATTCCTTCTGACCTAAAAAGACCTATTTGAAACATCATGCTGTAAAACCTTAGATGACTATACTGAAATAGCAGCATTTGTGGCTAATTAGTAAATACGCTTTCTTATTGATGGCATATAATTAGGAAATTGAATTTTCTAATTTTTTCCAGCAGCTTTTCTGCAGTGTGAGTTAGCAGAATTCAAAAAATAATGGATTGATTTCAGTGCAGCTATATCTTTTTTTTTAATCCATTACTGTTGATAAATCATGAAAAAATGTACATTTACCCATATTGCATGTAATGCTTAGTATACGTGGGAATTACTGATGGTTTAATAATAGTATGTATAAAAACAGTGGTGTAATTACTCCCTGCTCTTTGTTGGAAAAAATGAATATAATTCTCTTCTCATTTACACTGGTGTAACTAAGCTGACTAAAGAGGAATTTCCCTGGAATTACATTGCTAGGATGATAGAAGAGAAAAACGTAGGATTTTGTAAGTTAAACAGTTCTTCACATTTGTTGTGTTTTGTTTCATTCTGGTTACTGAATTTATAACTCAAGTTGCAGATAAATAAATCCTGCACTGGAGCTGGGATTTTTTTTAAATATCTTTGCTTTTAAGTAGGGGCATTTGCACAGTAGGGAGCAGGTTACAACTCTTTACAATGTTCTTTCCACTTCATTGGAGGTACAGTTTCATTCTACTCTAAGTAGAATGAATAGGTACTTTCTTAAGTAAACCTGTTCAAAGTTTGTGGTGTTGCTGAGATGTGATGTTGTGTGGCGCTGGAGACCAGCTACCAGAACTTCTGAAATCAGTGGAAGGGCCACTACTGTCAAGTGCTGCAAACCAAACCTGAAATTACAAAGGGATAGCAATCAAATCTTGAACATGAAAGATATTTAAGAAAGTGCCAAATGTTCCTTTTTTTGTTTCTCTCCCTTTTTTTTTTTTCACCTGAACAAATATGGTTATAGCAAGGTTTAATCTGTATAGTTGCAGAGGGGGAAGGCAATTAACGAGCTGTCAGTTAATCCCATGTTATCTTATTAAAGAACTGTAAACATGAATGTTGTCTAATTAATGAGCAAAAAGCCTGTCAGTGAACAATTAGTCTGTCCTTAAACTAGAAGAAAAAAAAAAGATTTTTTTTAAAAAAAACTTGTTTGTTTTATCTTATATGCCTTTTAGAGAATGGTGAAATGAAGTCTTGATTGCTTTATTTAAATAAATCCTGAAGGGGAAGTTTTCAATTTACCTGAATGTTTGTCTGGTAGGAAAGGCTGAAAAGACAACTGCTTTGTCATTGTGTGTTCTCAAACTACACAGTATCCTCACCTAAGTTTGTCAGAGAATTAGATTGAAATGTCACTTACTCTAATGGGAGACATGAAATTGGCCTTGTCAGATCACCCACTTACTGTAAAATACAGCATTTATATCTCATTAGTAACATAAGAGTAATCAAACATTGAGGAAAAAAGAAAAATAATAGGGTGGATTTGATTCCAAGTATTTGGTGAAGTAAATTGGACTTCTACGTACAGTCCCCAGGTTGAATATTTCTAATAGTGGGCAGAGCCAACACAGACTGGATTTAGAACAGAATGAGCCTGTCTGAGAAAACATCAGATTATTCCAGAGTTCAGACTGCTTATTGAGTTCAAGCAAGGTAAACTCAGGTGTCAAATTGGTTAAAGGGAGTTTTGTTAGGTTTTTAAGGGAGGGCATAGAAAGGTAACCATCTGTAATGCTGGCAGCTTAAATGTCTGCATCTTTTTAAATGGAAGATTTAACACTGGAAACAGAACCAAACCCTTCTGGACCTCTAGAGCAAAGAACTTATTCTGAAAGGCAAAATCATTTTAAGATCAAGAAACAGTAAGAAATTATTAAAGATTGGCTAACTGTTGTACCAGTTATTCTCATATATTACGTATACACAGGTACTTGACTTCTATTTTCTCTCTCTGTCAACTAGCTTTTCATGCTGGATCTGTCAGTCTGTCTGTACCCTCTTTTACAAAGTATTAAGACTTACTTTTATGGTTGCCTGACAGTTCTTGTCCTAAAGTCCTTCTCTGGGACGCTCATGTTTTGGCAAAATGTCTTCAAGCAGGTATTTTCTACTGTGGGTGCCTCAGCGTGAAGGTTTTGAGAAAACCTCCAGACAAAACTGCTGAGCCAGTTCAACTGTTCTAGCAAACTTGCCATAGGAAAGTGCTGAAGACTGTGGGCTTTGAAGCATGAGATTTTTTTCAGGAGTCAAGTATAGTCAATTTACAAGCTACTAAATAAAACCCACCAATACATCGTTCTTATATGTACTATGGACCCATCTCTGAGTTAAACACTCAAATTCCCCCCAAATTCTAGATACAATAATGGAATTTCAGTGCAAACACTAATATGAGCTCCTCTGGATCAGGCTGGACCCAGGCACAGGAATCAAAAGCTGTGAGCTTACCATTGCTGTGTTTCTGGTATACAACCCTCCACCACACTGCCGTTGTACTGTGAAGGTAAAGCAGTGAGGGGCATGATGAGGATCGCAAGAGCACAAAGCTGAATCTTCGGGTGAGGTTGTCAGTGTTGGGGCTGAAGAGTATTGCAAACTGGATGATGTTTTGAAATGAGAGAGGAGGTAGGTGAAAATTTGGTCTGCATAAGCACTAAAACCTAGGGAGCAAGACGCCAAAGGGTAGAAGATAACCATATGTACATATATGCATATGCAAAAATAAGTGTGTGTTTATACATGTGTGTGTGTGTAGGGGATCGGGATGGAGACTGAGGCCAATGGAGAAGGGAACTTTCTGGTGCAGGAAGGGAAAGGAAAAGCATATGCTAGGGAGAAGCACAGTTATGAGAACAGCAGCAGACTGGAAGGCAGGAAGAGGAGCAGGCACAGAGCTTGTAGATACAGCCTGGAGCAGAAAAAAAACAAATGATGGGTGAGAACTTAGTGCTCTTTGGAATGTCAGAGTGGTGACCATAGTGTGGGGAGAAAATGAGAGCTGAGATAAGGTGAGAATGGGAAGGGTGGATGGATTTAGACCATTTAGATAAGCAGATAAAGATGGAGCAAGAGCAGTGAAGGCTGAGGCACCTCTATCTTAGAGTTGCTGAGTCAGGAGGGGACGGGTCAGAGCAGTTGGTTTTGGGAGGGATCATGATTGGGGAAGGGAACAATTGGTGCCTGGTTACGGTTGGGTGGTAATGCTACAGGGTTTAGCAGAGTATCTATTAGTGTCGGACTAATTAGATTGTACCTGCGTAGGCTTATCAGTGTATAGTACAAGGACCCTTGTTTTTCTGTAAAGTTTCAAAAAATGTATAAAATACAATAATGATGTTTTCTTAAATGAAGATTTTGCAAGTAATTTTAAGAATGCTAGGATACTGGGTCATCTTGAGTTTTCATCCTGAACAATCTCAGTAAAGGAGTGTAAAATTAAGTCGTGTTACGCATTATACTGTTCAGAGGTATTGTTTAATTAAATAATTCAATATACTTGAGCAGGAATTACTTAAAGACTTTTTTGAAAAAAAAAAATTCCTGAAGAACTGTGCTGTTTCAAAGTTGTTGCTGTTTCTTCTGTTATCAGTGGGTGTATTTGTTGCCCTTCATCTACAATTATAATGGCACTACTCTCCATTGTTTCCAAAGGGATAGAATAATTTGCATGCTCAAAAGAGGAGCACAATAATACATATATATACAAAATAGAGAGGAAAATGGAAGGAAAAAAATTTTGAATCTGTTTAATTGATTCCAAGAATATGAAATAATAATTGATTAGTTTTATAATAATTAAGTTGTTATTGGCATGGACATAGCATCAGAAATGATTAATATCTTATTTTTGTCGCTTCACCTACTCATAATGTACTGGACAATATCACGTGGAAATATCAGGACATTGTCTTTTTAATAGTTTACTGTTTGTTTAATTAAAATAAAAAGTTAACTTGCAGGATAGAAGTTTCTTCCTTGTTCCCCTGCGAATGACTCTATTCTCTCACTTTCTCACCTCAAAAAAAAAATCAAAAAATGTTATTGTTACTATGGAAGTAGATTTTTTTCAGTTTTAAAGTTAGCTGTTCTGAGCCACAGAAAAGAAATATCTATTTTTTTAAATCTCAGAGATTTACATTATCTCCACTGGCATCTCTGTATAATGCCTTTCCCTTCCCTATTAGAATTTTCAAAGAACTGCAAAACATAAAGATGTTAATATCTTGTAGCAGATATTTGAAAATTCTGTATAATTTCAAGGACAAAGCAGTGTAAATAAAGGAGTTGCTATTTCAAGTGTTTCTATTTGATATAGGAGCACATAAGAATAAATAATTTATGTGCGTGTATAGCTAAATTTGGTTTTGTCCTCTACATAAGAAAAGGGCTGCCTCTTATCATACAGGCTTTGTCTTTTTCTCATATTTGCTGTAAAAGATCCATTTACGTAGGGTGACATTAGAGCATCTAGCTAAAGCCTTCTGTTGACTACAAACCTTTGGCTTTGTAAGGTGGCCACTGTTTTCTTTCCATAAGGGGTTATGCCCATCACCATTTGTCACAGAATTCAAGAGAGGACATGTGGTTTTCCAAAGTCTAAAAAGCATTAAATTTGAAATTCTGTATAAAATTACCTAAATATTCTATTTTAAAAGCCTGTCTTTGAAGTGTTTCACTGTACTGAATAGCTTTGCTTACTTCTATTTCAAGAGAGATCTACAAGAACTCCTTTTTAAGCTAAGCCATCATACTGAGTAGCCACTGCTACAAGCTTGTTTCTGCAGTCGGTTGAAATTCCTTCCTTGAATGTACACGATTGTAAAATCACAAATCAATTGTACCATTTTCATAAAGGTATTAATCGGAAAATAATTTGCATGGTATTTATTTGAGACTACCCCAGTGGCCAACAGTAAAACTGATCTAGTGAAAGTTGGTGCTGCAGTCTGGTACGTACCTGATTAAACAATTCAAACTCCTCAGTATCCTAAAAAAATCAGTTATTCTGCCTAAAGGAGGAATAAATTTAGTAAGTCAGAAGAACGGCTTTCATACCTTTAGCCATGAAATCAGCTCATTATATTTGGTAGTACACCGTTTGTATTTCAGTACCTGCTTAACTCTGCGTCTCATGTTTTTAACCAGTCGCTTAATATTGAGCATCATATTTGTAATGAAAAGTTTATTTTATATGACCTCGATCTCTGGTAAGAAGACTGCTTTTAGTATTAGAACTACGTTACTAGTATTAAGCTGCAGTATATGCAGTCTTTGCTGAAATCATGAAACTTACATTAACCTTTTGAACTTTGATCACAAAGGAATGAAGAATATGCCCCGAGGTATAAAAAGACAATAAATACTGTCTATTTCAAGTACTTGTAATACTTGGAATGAATTGGTGTAACCACTAACCTTAGTGACCTAACTCCTGAGTTTGCATTTTGAATGGCACTTCAACAGCCTTTAGTAGCATTTGAAACTTCAAAGTAATTAACTGTTTTTTCAGCATGGCTAAGTAAATGCCTTAGCGTGCTCTATAAAAGTTCCATTTCACGTCTTGGTTCACAAAACAGCCTAATGATTTAAATTGGCGCTAAATCATTTTGAGTCAAGTCAGAACTGTTTTCAGACATGCTATTGCTGTATGTTCCCATAGTTTATATAGTTCAGGAACAATAATTTCAATAAAACTGCAGTATGTGTCTAACCAAGAAATGACACCAGTTTCTCATAAATTGTTACTGACATGTAACAGCCTTTTCCCTAGTGATTTGAAAATGTAAACAATATTCTTTTCTTTATATGCTGGAGCCTACCACAATATATTAAGTTATTTTTATGTCTGTTGCAGTCAGTGATAATTAGCAGACATCTTTGGAGAAAATCTGCATTGTTGCCCTGTATATCATGTTCTTCATGATAGCAATTAGTTTTGTTGAGATGAAAATATATAATGCTGATGTCTATCTTTTCTGTTTTGTGATGTCATATTTCAGCAATTATGAACAGATTGCACAGATTGAAGCTTACATGCAAGTATACAGTACTAATTAGAAACACTGTCTGTCTAAGGCATAGCTAATCTTCACTGTGCTTAGTGCTCTGTGAGTTCAGTACTCTTTCTCTAAATGAAAAAGGTAGCATAACGTAGGATAATTACATGTTTGTTAAAATAGCAATTCTTCAGTTTCTCAGGGAATATTTATACCTATTTCCAGAGTTCCTTTCTCCCCTGTGCTTCATTCTTTTATGTTCTTTGCTTTCACTCTGGCTTTGAAGTCCTTGAGAAAATGATGAAATATATAAACTTTACTTCTTTTCTGTACCTGTATCTCAACACGTTGCAAAATGGTTAGAGAAAGAGGATAAATCTGAATCTATGGCTTAGGGAAGACAGTTATTCTACATTCATTGCATATTCTGTGTAGCCTTAAGAAGGTAGCACAGTTTGCTGACAGATATGTTAAGAATATTGGATCTAACAGTGCCTTATTACACCAGCCTGTTTTCATTCTACATGAATACATTTAACCAGTAGGAAGGTGAATTTTATGCAGATGTGATGCATGAAACAGCAGAGTAGTTTTCTGGTTAATCAATAGGAAAAAATTGAATTTGTTATTTACCTTTAAAAAAGAGATTATGTCTGCACATTATTTCTGCAGTCTAATTTAAAATGAGATGTCAAGCATATAATAAATAAAAGTGGGTTTAAAGTTTTACTGACTGTTAAAATCTTTAAAGGCAAGCCATCAGGAGATCACACACATGCTTGCTCTGTGAGGCAAGTTAGTGAAAGTAAGCCATTACATGAAACAGTCAAAGTCGTCGTGAATACTCAAGAATTCCCCCAGCTCTCATTAAGAAACTCTTTTTGCTTAACTAGGATCTAGGACCTTAAAAAATACTATATTTATTCTGCTTACACAGAAGACTGAAAATCTGAAGCCTGAGCAGTACGATCTGTGAGAAATAAAGAATAAAAAATTCCTTTTGTTTTCATGCAGAAATCAGTGTTCTGGCTATGGCCAAGAAGACACCAGAATATCAATTTTAGCTTAAAAATGTCAGTTTTGAGTGGGATTTATATTTACGTCCAGTAAGAATTGTATTTTTAAAGAAAACCTGAGATCATCTTTGTTTTATAATTGGAACTTAAAAGTTGCCATGTGAATAGAATTGCAGTTACACCCTGTTTGAAGGTACATGGTCTAAAACAAAAACTTTGTGTTAAAATCTCCAAATGCACAAGCAAAACTTTGTATGTTGTGGTTTTTTGGAAGTTAATCTGTACTTATGATTTCTTCTTATCTGTATTTTTATCCAGTCTTCAGCTTTAATACAGTACAAACACTATTGTTTATTTGAATGTTCTAGAAGCAGAGAAAAGGCCAGTGTAATCATTGCTGCTTTTTGTAATTTATTGTGCTTCAGAGCCGCCAGTTCCCATTGCTCCACCCCAGCTGTCCTCAGTTGGAGCAACTTACCTGTGGATACAGTTGAATGCCAATTCCATCAATGGGGATGGGCCCATTATTCAAAGGGAAGTTGAGTATCGAACTTCAAGTGGAAGCTGGTATGACATACAACCTGTGGACTCCACAAGCTACAAGATTGGGCACCTGGACCCTGACACAGAATATGAAATCAGTGTATTACTTACAAGACCAGGTGAAGGAGGAACCGGATCTCCTGGCCCAGCTCTCAAAACAAGAACGAAGTGTGCTGGTGAGTACACAAAAGTGATTGGAACATTGTAATCATGATTCTAGAGCTGAAAATGTAAGTTATTTCACTACCAGTCTACCATAAACCAGCACGCTTTAGGAATTCAGACTGAACACTTTTAAGTAGAAGCTGTTAGCATTTGCCAGCTATGATGACCTTGAAACCAACCTTCCGTGCCACTCTAGATTGTAGATGAAATTATAACCTCCCATGCCTTGAAGTGCTCACTGTAGAGTGCTGTATAAATAAACTTTTTTTTACTATCAGGTAGGCACCGAGCTCTCTGCAATGAGCTCTCTCCATTTCATTACACCCCTGTCTTGCCAATGTATGTTTGGGTGTCAAGTAGTAGTTTTGGTTTTGTTTTTTTTTTTTGCTAGTATGCCAAGCTTGATAAGAACTTTGTTTATTTTGGATAAAGTTTCTTTTTTTCCTTCTTTCAATGTCAGGTGTGTCAAACTTGTGGGAAAGAAATCCTATGGAACAGCACAAGTACGCGCTATTAAGTCTCAATTAGCAGATAAGGTTGAGTGAAGGAATGCTTTCTTGAGTGACCGATAGCATGTGTTTTCATAAAAAGAGGTAGTGTGATTTGTGGTGCTGTGTAGCAGTCTCGGCTCCTGTTTTGGATGTTATAATTAATAGTGCTGGCCTCTGACTGTAAGAAGATACAAAGTAGACCTACTATACAAAAGCAATTGTACAGTAATTTTCAGGAAGAGTGGCAGTGATATTAATTTGGGATTCAGCTGCTCAGAAAATGATAGAGTATACTGTGACCTGGAAATTTTTTTGTCATTAGTATTTTCCCCTGGTATTCTGAATCTTCTTTCTGCTGCTTTAAAGTTGATGGAAGATAGGCAGAAGTGTAACTAGAGAAAACGGAACTAAGCAAATGATACTAGCTTTTTGATCCTACTCTTTTAAAGCATGTCTTGGTGTTATTTGTCTTTTTAACAGGAAAAATTATATACTTCAACAGAAATAATGATGTATTTCCATTGCATATGAAAGCAAAGTTACTTTTTGTAAAGTCACCTGGCCATGTGTCAGGGGCTAAATGTCCTTTCAGTTGAACTAGTTGATGTGTTGTCAGACACAGAATAAAATATAGTTGCTGTCAGAATCTCAGTGTTATGTTTTGAAGAGGCAGGCTTGTACAAAGACTATTTGATAGTCTTTTGGATTTTTTTCTTCCTCTCATTACTGGCAAGAAGTATTATATGAAAAATACTCCGAAGAAGTACATTTAAGTTATAATGATAGGTAATTAGCATCTACAAGATTTGCTTTACTAGACAAAGATACCTTCAGCTTATTTAAAAGTGAGGCATGGAGTTCCCTTCAGGAGAGTTTCTGGGTCTCTGTGCCTTTCATGATAATGTAAAATTATCTGCCTAGACAAGGTATGTTTTTAATGCACAAGTACTTCACTTATTTCAAAAATGAAACAGTTTTTCTCATAGTTTTATCGTCTATTTATACGATTAGATAATGTAATTCTGGGTGCTGTGTAAATGAGCCTGTCTGTACCAGAGGGTTAGAGGGCACGGTGAGTTGATATCAGGCAGCAGCCAGGTACCCACACAGCTCGCTCAGTTACCTCTGCCACAGGACAGGGAGAAAATAGAAGGAAGGCAAGAAGACTCATAGATTGAGAAGACGACAATTTAATAGGTGGCACAACAGCTGTGCTCACAAGCAAAGCAAAATAAGAAGTTTATTCACCATTTCCCATTGAGAGGCTGGTGTTAGCCACTTCCTAGGAACCAAGGCCTTGGCATATACAGTTGCTGCTTGAGAAGGGAAATGCAGATGCAGGACAGAGTTGAAAAAGAGAAGGCCAGGAGGATGTGCATTTGCTTCTCAGCAACATTCAAAACACCAGTGTGTTATCAGCTTTGGCTTAGTTACAAACCAAATAAACTCCATCCCAGCCAGACTCAGTAGAGAGAGAAATCCAAAATTTTAGTTACGTACATCATCATATGCTTTCTGGTCTTTTCGGTGGTACATAATGTTGAGTATAAAAACATGCATTTTGTCTCATAAACCACTAGACCCTGGAAGTATTTTATTACCTGGTAACATCTTGTAACATCAGCATTATTTGTGTTTTCATTAAGCTAAACAGTAACACTCTTAAATTAAAAGCAGAAAGTAATGGCTGCCTGAAAAATTTAAATTGAATGATGATATTAAATCTGTCTCTACAAATTGGCTTTTTTATAGCAGAAGATCCTACTTTGAAGGTGTAGTGGTTATTGGTTAACCGTTAGTAAGTGACATGCTAATAACTGGCCCAAGGGCTTAAAAAGCGATGCTGATAAACTAATGAGGGTATAATTAAGCTGGGTAGGAATAAAATAATGCCAGTCTCCAAAGCATACCATAGAATTAATAAAACAGGAGTCTTTAAGAGAAGAGTCATTGCACCTTTTTAATTACTGTGATAATTGTATGCTGCTTGGCTGTTCCCTAGGGGTCTAATGAACCACTCAGAGAGTTGAAGCAGTATGCTAGATGTTCAATAATCTTAATAGTTCTCCAAAGCATTTGAAATATGTTTTCATTTTAGCAAAATGAGATTTCAGAGGCTTGTAATAGACAAGTCCGACCTGTAACTTTAGTAAATAAAAGCGTCTATAATTAGAACACAAAGAAAGAAAATATCTCCTGACTTGGCTGCGTCACACTCAGTGGAGCAGTTACTTTCTAAAGTACTTTGCTTCATTTGGATGAAATGTAATATAAATGTAAGTGCTCTTTCAGTATAATGTTCAGGAGGGCCGAGGAATCACGTTCAGGTCTTGATTAGATTTAACCTAGAATGTGGAGTTCAGATTTCAAAAAAGGAGTTCAATGGATTTTGGCCATTGTGAATCACATTTGAGTCAGAGTTTTCGTCTCAAGGTCTGAAACCAAGGCTTCTGCAAGTTGTCTGGAATTTGAATTACCAGTTGCTGTACTCAAAGTTTGCTCTTCTCATAGCTGCCTCATATGGTGTTACGAACCTAGAAGAGTGCTGCCATTTAAAAAAAAAAGGGAGGAGGGAGGATATCGGAAGAGAATTCATCAGGAGGTACACAACAGTACATTTCCATTATACAGTATAGCTCAGATTACTCTGATGTACATTTTCTCTCTAGTGTAGTTTGCACAATAAGAATTCCAGAATAGTTGCTTGCAATTAAGAGTTATTTAGGGACAGGATATCAGAATCCTTCACACTCTGAGCACCGTTATCTGAGGACTAAGGCTGTTAGCTCGTTATAAGGCACACAAAACCAACTACTGCTTTAGAGACCTTAACTACCCAGCCACTCTAAACAGCTAAATAGCTGCACAAATAAGTATTTGTGCCAGAGAAGCTTGGTATGTAAGCACACAACCAAAGGTGGATCTGTTGTATGGAGTATAATAAGTCTTTGGATATGAGAGTCAATAGCTATAAAAAACCCTCTGTTATTCCTTACTGAAGTAGTCTGGGAATCCTCTGGTTCCTGAAAAATTCCAGAATCAAATCTTTTTTAAATCTGACCCAAACCGGTGGAACTCTTGATAGTAAAACCTAAGTATGAATGTTGAATGATTAATAATATGTTTTGTAGTTTCCTGTTATCCATACCAATATTTCTGTAGGTAGAAATATTTCTTTCAATGTTTTGCAATATGTTTTGTCTTCGGCATGCATTGCATGATGTGAATCTTGATCCAGTATTTGTCCCTGCACTCTGACAGTGAAACAGTGCCCCAATTAAAACAGTCTCCGTGAAAATCCAGAACTGCTAAATGAGCTCCTGCAAGTATTTTTGCTGTGGCCTCTATATCATGAAACTTTATTTGTAAACACTGTTGTTCCTTGAATCTGCTGGTGAACAGATGTAGCTTAAAGCCAACTACCTTAGGCAGCAAAAATAATATAAAATCCTTTCTTTTGCTAAGGGATGTTTTTATTAAGGCCTTCTGGGGAAAATCATTGCCATTTTCTCATCACATCCTAGAAAATTTCCATCTTTTCCTTTTCTGAACTAGAACACAGTATTGGAATTTAAGGAAATAAATGAAAAGACTGCCATGAAAGAAACTTCTGATGAGCTATCCCCAGATTGTGGGAGTTTCTTAACAGTCAGAACTCTACTTCTCTGTACTAAGATGCAATTGTTGCCTGGGAGTATTTGCAAAAACAAATAGTAGTTAATTTAACCAATAGTTTTCCAGGCAGAGAATTTACACATTCCTCATACAAGGAAGAGTGTTTTAATTAACATAATTCATTTTGCTGTCTATTCTAACCCATCACTTGAGCTTGTCAGGTGGAAAGCTGTTACTCCCAGTACAATTGAGCTCTTGAATCACTGCTGCAGGTTAGTTGTAAACTGTCTGTTACTCCTACAAGGCTTGTTACAATCTGGAAGAATGGAGCAGAGGAACTCTTCAAATTCCCACTCAGAGATTATTCTTTTTTATTCATTTTGCTCACTGCTTTGGCCTCAGCTGGGTAATTTTCCAAGGTGTCAGAATTACTTCAGTAATTCTGTGCTGCCCACTGGCATTGTGAAAAAAATCTACATACGCCAAAATGCTCACTTAATTGAATGAATATCTTCCTCCCTCTGATCAAGTAAGACCTAATCTGTTGCCAGATGCTGAATCTGATCAAATGTGGACCAGAGCAACAACCAATTTTTACTTGGGAATTTTAGCTAAGTTCCCTGTTTTCCCCATTACATTGCTAAAAGTGGTGTATAACTTCGGAGCATATAAACTCTATGGTGTGGAAATACAGTATCCTCATAGGCCACAGAGGCTCACTCTGTTGAAAATTGTAGACTTATCCAAAGTCAAAGTGTAAAACTGTAAATCTCACCCATCTATGCGTTTTAGATAGTCCCTACAAATTACACAGTATTTTGCTATCATACGTTCTCTAGTTGCATCAGGTTGCAACAGACAGAAGTATCTTACGCAGACGGTATGGGCAAGCAACTATCTTGAACCCTGCATGCAAAGTCAACGTGCCAGGTAGTACTCCATGCCACCACTTTCCTCTTGCCCCGTGACATTCAACATTTGCCAGGTCCTGCAGGATAGACAGTCTGGATCATGTAATGCATGAGATTCTGCATACTTATTCATTTTTGCAGTTTCTTCCCCATTTTCCACCGTCCCATCTTCTTCTGTCACTAATTCTGTAGTTAGCTTCTCGCTTTGTCAGTGTTCATGCCCTATCCCATCTTGAGTCTCAGTGGTACTTACTGCTTATTTCCACGCCATTCCTCACTCTATATCACTGTTAAAAAGGTGAGTTCCTTCCTAAGAACTTTCCTAGGTTGAAACGGCAGCTTCCTTTCTGTGTCCTTGCAGGCTTCTTTGGACCTTTTGACCTTTTTGTCTCAAGAAAAGAGAAAGGATCTCTGTGCCACAGGGGATTAAGTTCTTCTTTCTGGTTACTATACCTTGAGGAACTGCCTGTGAACAGGTTCAGTTTTTTTCAAGCATAGAACAAGTCAACATCACTTAAGTTTTGTGATCGAAAGAAAATGTCAACTTGAATCTGTATTGCAGCTTCTTTTCCACAGCTCTTTCTCAGAACTTAGCAATTTTCACAGAAGTTTGAACCAAGGTTGTGCAGCTGTGTTGTATCCTCAACCTCAGATCACAGACAACTGGACCCCAAGGAGCAGGGTTGCAGATATTGCACCATTTTATTTTCTGTGCAGAAGTTCAATGGTATTTCTAAAGTCACTATTCCAAACCTGAAGCTGTAATAAGCTTAAGTGGGAAGTTGTATTGATTTATCAGAACAGAAATTCACAGTGAACTTATGGTTTTATTATGAAAATGTTACACTTTTAATAGAAATTTGAAATAAAGAATACCTACTGTGTCATCCTTCCTCCTAATGCCGTTCTGATCTAAAAATCAGTGCAATATAAGGTTCAGTTTCCCATAAGGGTAAAAACTACTGCTGGATTTTCTGCAGTAGGTGAATGACAGCTTTTGAATGTGATGGATTTTTAAAGGATTTCAAGAAAACATTATCTAGAGGGATGTATGGCCATGTCTCTGTGTCTGTGGTCATTTACCTCTGCTTAGGAAAGAAAAAAGATGTGTCTTCTTGGAAAGGATCTTACTGAATACACAAATTATGTCCAGCTACGTCTACAGTGTGAAAGTTCTTCCTTGGCAGCCACTTGCCTGGAAACAAGCACCCAGATTGTCCCTTACTGATCTGGTTTCTCTGATACTTTCTTACAGAACAGCCTTCCCTTGTGTTATTGAAGATTGTGGGTCAAGCAAAATTAAAATAATCCAAATTCCTCCCATAAAAAATATCTTTGAATCCACTTCTCTTGTTTCAAAATTCCCCTTTGGGAGTCCTTTAAGTCCATGAAAGCCCCAAAAAAAAAAAAAAAAAAGGCACCGGATAAAGCTGTAACAAATGCAACTCCTGTATTGAAGAAGGGCAAGAAGGAAGCCCCAGGGAACTGTAGGCTGGTTATCCTCACTGTAATCCCTGGGAAGGTGACAGTACAACTAATCCTGGAGACCATTTCCAGGTACACAAAGGACAAGAACGTGATTGGGAGAATTCAGCATAGATTCACAAAGGGCAAGTCATGCTTGATGAATCTTTTCTGTGATGAAATGTTTAGGTAGGTGAGGGGAAAGCAATGGAGATACTCAGGAGCTGTCTGGACATGGTACTAAGCAGCCTGCTCTGTTTGACCCTGGTTGAGCAAAAGTGGGGCAGAGGGTGGTTGGACCAGACTCTTCCTAAAGCGTCTAATAAATTCTTCTGGACTCTGCTTTTCCTGTCCTTCCCTAAAGCTGTATGAACAGCAAGGTATAGTGTGATGGTAAGACTTAATCATAGAGAGAATTTTGCATTCCACCAGATTGTTCTGGATGCTTCTTGAGATTTGTTGTTACCAATGATAGGGAGAAATGAGCATTTTCAATTACAAAACAAAACTTCATCAATGTATCTACCTTTTCATCCCAAGTATTTCTTTTCCTCAGATAGGAACAAAGGTTCTCTCGTTAGCGAATCTTCAGCCTATGCACACACACATTTGTAACACGAGCAACCAAGCGTGCTGGTGTTATTTAGAAGTTACTAATCCCTGCACATTTGCGTCTTCATCAGTCCCTAAATACATATTTTTGGTTTAGTTACAGCATACAGAGGTCTCATTGGAGAAACATAAGATTTTCCCTCCCCACCACCTGTACTGACAGGAAGACTCCTGAAAAGATCTAGGTCCTGACACCTGGGCTGGAGTGTGTGATGAATTTAGACATATCCTAGTGATGATAAGGGTACCGAGTATGAAGTCTGAGTGCCAACTTGTTTTGAGGAGCTCCTCGTTGCAACAAGGAGATTCTTTCCTGACAGCTATAGCTGGATTAATATAGGGATGGAAACAGAGTGTTTGTAAAGAGAACTGCCAGTAGGACTGTCTTTGGCCGTGTCAAAAGCAGACATATAAATGTAGACTTCATTCTTCACTTTATTAGATTCCTATTTCAAAACATTTGCAGAGGAAGAAGTTAACCTGCTCTTTGAGACAAATGAATCTTCACCATCTTGTAGCAAAACCGAGGGGAGGAAGTTATTAATTTCACTGCCAGACAGAGGAATGTGAAGAAAACGTAATGACTCTTGAGAAAAAGTAAATAATATGATTTCTCCTATCATATATCTTCATCAGATTTTTTGCAGTCACTTATTAATTATATGGATAAGCTCAAAAATCACACACTCAAAAATTATTTTAACCAACTTTGATTCAGAGAGAATTTCTTGGTATGGAGTAAAAAAATCCTAGCAAGTATATAGTGTACTGGTTATAAGCAAAAGTAAGTGGACATCTTTAGTAGAGTTGCAAATTAGGTATACTTTTGAAAATTTTTGATAGGGTGTTTCTTAGTTATTCTGTTCTCAACAAATTGAACACTCACCTCTCCATGAGGGCTTTGGATCTTTCTTTTCAGAACTATTATTACTGCAGATTTAAATAAATACGTTGGTACTCTATTGTTAAAAGCAATTAGAAATACAGAAAAGGGAATGCTTTGGATGTGCCTTCCCAGTGAAGTTCCACAGATGCCTTGAATTTATCCTTAACAACTTTCTGTTAAGCATTTTCTCCCGCTTTCTAAGGGCAATTTTCAAACCAGTTATTCCAGTTTTCATATCCAGTTGTGTCATACTGCCTTCCAATTATGGGCAAACTTCACTTTCATTATTGATAATGGCGATCCTTTGGCAAAAACTTCAGCAAATGAGACAGGAAAGGATGACTTTTCCTCTGACTTATTCAATGGAGAAGGTCTTATCCAAAAACAAAGTAAGATCTTTTATACATTTGAAGTGGCCAAAGTATATTTACTACTTCAATTTATGTCTAAAAGAATAACTAATTATGCATGCCCTGGAGTAATGCCTTGGATTGATGAGGTTATAAGACAAATCGGGAGAAACTTTTTAGCAGGACCTGTTGGAATAAGACAGGGGTTAATGGTTTTAAACTAAAAGAGGATATATTTAAACTAGATACCAGGGAGACATTTTTTACCATTAGGGTGGTGAAACACTGGAAAAGATGGCCCAGAGAGGTAGCAGATGCCCCATCCCTGGAAGCATTCAAGGCCAGGTTGGACGGGTCTCTGAGCAACCTGATGTAGCTGAAGATGTCATGGATCATTGCCAAAAGGGTTGGACTGGATGAACTTCAAGGATCCCTTCCAACCCAAACAATTCTATGATTATAACAATGGAAGCCTAATTTCTGGAAGATCTCTGTCCACTTAATGTTGCCATCTTATGATGGTGATCCCATTTTCCGTTATGACAGACCTGTAAGGCAGGAGGTAGCACCAATTAACCAGGAATCTGCTGTCAAATGGAGTGTTTGATGTTGGAGTTCTGCTTATCTTCCCTGAGTCTCCTGAATGCCGGTACTAGTTTGACTCTCTCATATTCTGGAATTAAAATCTGGCAGCATCGTGTAAAATTTGTTTAAATTTTAAACAAGTTATTTGCATTTAATTTGCCTTTTTTTAATTGAGAGATGGAAATGGGTGGACAGATGGGCATACTCCTCTGCTTTATTATTTTAAGGTTCACCCTCTTGTATGAGACTGTTAGACCATGTGCTGTCTTGCTCAGCAGCTTTTTCCAATTGTAGAAGTACTTAACTTCACAGTTCTATTGGAGCATCTGTGAAGCATGAACCATCCAGAAACTATATAGAAATACTGAGATGCTGAAGTTTTGAAGCTTTTTTTTTTAAAAAAAATGCTTATGAAATAGTAAAATTGGAGGTTTGCAGAATGAATGATACATTAATTTTACCTCACTTAAAAGGAAAACAAAACAATGACACCAAACAGATACTTCCATTTTTCTTTCAACATACACCATCCTTTGAGTACAATTTTTACTACTTTAAATATATTAAAAAACATCTGTACATTTAGTTCGTGATTATTCATTCTGTTAAGATTGATCATGGGTTTTCCTGGTAAGGAAAAGAGAGAGTTTTCATTTGGGAAAGGGAGAGTTCAGTTTTCTCCAACGATTCAAGACTTAAAACTTTTAAAAAGCTCTATGGAGGTGTATTGGTGCAGAAATTTTGCAGTAGAAAATAGTGTTTATAGTGGACTGTAATGTGTTACTATTATATGTATAGAAAAATGCATGTAAAACGAAAAGGCAATAATAAATGTTTATTCTTGGCATGCAGAAGTGCCTTTTCATTTTTAAAAATTTATGTTCTTTGGAAATAAAAATCAACTCTTTTCAGTTGCTCTTTGTTTTGACCATTTCTGCAGAGTTTTGTTTGCAATTAGCTCAAAAAAAGCCAAAAAATGTTTCAATAATGTACTTAATTACTGTTGTACAGTGTAGAATTTGAGAGGGTGACCTGATGTATAACTGGCATGTTTGGCCAAGTAAATGAAAAAAAGAACTTTTGATGACCTGAGCATAATTATAGATGACTTCAGAATGACAACTGGCAAAAATTGTACTATAATTAAATTTCCATTATAAAAGTTTCATCTTTTTTGTCTGACATGTAAGGCTAGATTGTGAAGAGTATTCATTTATAAGAGGCAGAATTAGACAGCTATAATTTATAATTCAGGATAATAAATGAAAGCATTTCTTTTGTCAAGAAACCTTTCACTGACAAATAGCATTGCATTGTTAGTTGTTTTAAAAAGAAACTAAAAATTCTTTCGTTATTTATTTCACACTATAAAGGGAGATGTAAAATTCTGGTGGCTTAATCAAGTCTTGCTGTAATATTATGCAGATAGGTCTTCTCAGTCTGTTTTTTCTCTTTATTAACATTAACTTTCTCTCAGTCTGTATCTAAGACTGTTCGTGAAGAAGCAGGATCTTCGTTAAGGCCATCTTACCAAGCTTCTGTTTAATCTTGAACAGAGTTGTTTCTAATACAAGAAGGAGAACGTATTCTGATTTTCAAACTTTCCAGTTACTGGCAGAGATGAACCCTTTGTTTTCCAGTACTGGGGACTCAAAGTAAATGAATTATGAAGCTACCCTTTTCATTTCTACATAGTCTTTTAAAGGGAGCTCCGGCAAAGATTGGTATTTTAAAAAGTTTTGTCACCACGTTTTCAAAGGCATCTGCAGAGCTCAGAGTCACTTCTTTAACCAGCAGATGGGTGATGCTTCTTCCGTACACTCATTTGAACTCCATGTTTGCAGAAGTTTTCTGTGTGCTTTTGTTATCACTGTTAATTAGACACAATCTACTTATTGTACCCTGATTCCTCATGCTATACTATTTGTTCAGTACTGAAACAAATTCTATATGCTCTTAATCTCAAAATATGTTTCTTAACATTCAGACTTCTCTGTGTCTTTTGTCTAAGTAAAAATACCTTGCATCTTACATATGAAACTATTAAAACAATTAATCTATTTCTGCTCTGTAAACATCACAAATGGTTTGGCATGAATCTTCCAAAGCTAATTGAGCTTGTTCTGTGTTACAGTGACACAAGCTCGGCTAAGCAGTTAATGGACAATATTGTACTGAGCTCCTAAAACTACTGCCTTGAAAATAGGTTATTTTCATAAAAATAATTTTCAGAGACTGTCTGCTAAAATTCAAAGTGATCATTTACCTCTCTGTGTACCACTTTTCCACTAGTCTTTTGATTTATAGACCATTGCTTATGAAAGCAGTCAGTGTTAACATCTTAAAATCTGTACCATTCTACATTCATTTTCGTGCTCTACAGTGACTACTTCTTGCAGTAACCTGCAAGTTACTGGTGCCAGTTTGTATGTCTCTTTGTTCAGGCCACCGGCTTTAATCTTTGCAAACTGATTTTGTGCCTTGATTGTTAAAACTATGTGATTTGCAGTTAGATGGCATCTTAAGGTTTTATTCTTCACTCAGAGCTCTGTAGATGCACAATTGTCCAGTGGATCAGACTAGAAGACTAGAAGTAAGCTTATTTCAGATAGAAAGATTCTAGATGAGGATCTGGGGACCCTTAAGTCCTTTGCTTTGGCAAAAGTTAAACTTTTGCTTGGGCTGAAGTTCATTAATTCAGTCCATCTTGGGCCGGCAATTTTTGCTGATTTTCAGCATTTTCTTTTCCTCCTTCTCATTAATTTTCCCATTTTAGTCATCATGTTTGACACCAGTTTTGGATAGAATTCATGTATAAGCTGTACTGCACAGTAGGTTATGTCGGTGTAATCCTGGAAAGAACAGTTGATAAAGCAATAATTCAAATAACATTCTAATTTTTTTATTATTTTACTAATAATGTTCTATTACTGAAAAAGAAATTCTGAAGCAAGTCTATAGTATTTATCAGGAGTTGTCAGAGAAGCAAGGAAATATTTGTTTTGAAGGTATTAATAAGTAATCTGGTTATGCTGTATAATTGTACTGCCATCATGCTGTTATTTCAAGTAGTTTTATTTTATGTAATGTAAATATAAACCAGTAAGACTACACAGATTTTGGATTCTGTGATCAAACTTGGAAAGGTTTTGTCGTTATTTTTATAATAAACTTTCTGCTGACTTTACCCAAGAATTGCTATGAGTAATGCGAGGGATTTCTGTCGTTCCTTAGAAAGCTTAGTGCCTATGGAAGCAACGTTACTTCCATTAACTTGTTTTCTGAGATTCTGCACAAGTGTGGGTTGCTAATGGAGAATTACCTCCAGCTCTTACATGCTATCAGGAACTGTGCTTGCACTGCTCAGTGTGTACCTTCAATAACTTCTGTAGTCAACATGGAAAGATAGACTTTCCAAGAGACTGATTCAGAGCAGGATCAAAACAAAGTAGTCTTATTCATATTTTAAATGATTTTTTAAATTAGTCTTGTAAATTTGATTACGTTTCCACTGATGATAAAATGTTTCTAGGGAGACTAACCCCTTGCATCTTTGCAAATGCCCACGAATCTCCTTGGGAATAAAGTTAAAACTTGTTGAAGGTAAGATTTGCTGCTCCTGTAATACATGTAAAGACCTGCCTGGGCTATATACACGCTTGTACTTTCAGTCCTAATATCCATTGAAGAAGGACTAAAAGCAGTTATTTTCCTAAAATAAGGTCAAGAACACCATTTTTAAAGACTCACTTTTAGGCCATTGTTGATTAAGTTCTATGTCGTAATGTGAAATAGGGCTTTGACATTCTGAATCTGAGCAGAATTCGATCTTGCTCTGAATAGAGAAGAAAAATGTCTTCTTAATCTTCCTGATTCTGTCCATTCATTTTCAGATGGGCCATTGCTAAGGTTAAAGGATAATGCTCTGACTCTGCTGCTCTCAACAGCTGTTTCAAGGATGTTAGTATTTATTATGAATGGAGTCAGAAATCTTCCAAACATCTAATGTAAACAAGGAAATTTCCATACCAGAAAAAAAAAGACCAAATTCTGAAGTTAGTTGCTACGGGTTTTATACGGTTGATTTGAAATATTGTGAGAGATGGCAGGGAATTGTGCTGCTTAAGAATAAGATAACAACAGTAGTGTTACCAGCAGAGTTTCATGTTTTAGAAGAAAGGAAAAAGATTTCTGTCATTTTGTCAGAGAAAGATTTCTTTTTTTTTTTTTAATAGTTCTTAATGGAGGGGAGATGTTCTTTAGATGGTCTTTTTGGTCAAATGTAGTGAAGAAGACTAAGTTACGTTGATAAAAATATATGTAATATACTAGCTAAATCGTTCCGAGATTACACTATGCCAATAGCTTACCTATATGTCCACTTCATTTTTTTTTTTACAAAAACACCAATATACCTTTTGAGTATGGGGGTTTTGTTCACACTACAGCTGAAGGATGAAAATGTGTTGCAGGTACCTACCAGTGCTAGCCGAAATAGACTAGAAATTACAGTATATGTACTGAGATGGCTTACTTTTCATGTTCTCATAATGTTTTGATAGCTCAAAGCAAGACTCAAGAAGTAGCAGCTAAAAGAGTAGATCTGTGGTTTTTAGCCACACACCCTCCAAACCTGATGGGAGAGATAGGAGAACAAACTAAAACAGACAGTATGGGACTGAAAAAAAGAGGATCACAATGGAAGCAAAAGCATAGGCATGCCACACTTGAACTTTCCCTACCAAAATACATACTGTGTTCAGCAGGTTGATTTTTTTTAAATGCTTGATTTTTTTAAAAGATGTTGTGAATGTTTTTCAAATTATTCTTACAAGTGTCATCCTATTCTGCCTACTTCTTCCCTTTTTTCTTCTTGTGACTTTTTTTTTATCTAGAATCTTTACTTTTTTCCTCTCTTTCATCTACTGCATGTTTACTTTCTGGTTTCTACAACCTATGCCTGTTCAGCCAGGCATTTAGAATCATATTACACTCAAGTGCTACTGAAGTAAATATGCACACCTGAGTGAATGTGGTAAATTTTATGCTATTCCATTTTACTCTCTTTGCTGTGGTAATACTGAATGGAGTGACGATATTAAAATATATCTTGTTTTAAGTTGCAGACTACGTGTTTGCTTTACTCTTAGTGTCCTGTCCTGTCTGCCAGAAATGGAGATGCTAGAAATAAAGCAACTAAGGGATGATGATCTAAAGGACAGGGTCTTGCTTTCTTTTTTTCCCCGGCTTTGTTATAGGTAATGGTTTAACAAAAAAAAAATCTAGGCTAATACACGTGGGATTTAAAAATATTGAAGTACCAGAAGTGTTCAGAAGAATTCTTTAAAAATGCAGGCTATTTGAAATCAGTTGTAATGCTTCATTTGATGAAACGCTTTTAGTAATACTTTCAGAAAGTGACGTGAATTGTCACAGGATAGAAGTCTTTTGGCCATGGCAATGGCCACAAAAATGTTCCAAGCCTTTGACACCTAACAGTCAGGCTGAAATTTTATAGATCATGCTATGAGCACCTCCATTTCTCCTTGCTTTCACTTTGGGACTAAAACCTTCTCTGAAGCTTTAGTTAAATGACTCTTTCAGTTGTGATCCATTGGCCTTGGTCAGCCAATGTCTGCTGAAGTCTCCTAAGGGAAAGCCAACAAATAAGAGGGAAGAAGTGGAGAAATTGTATTTGGCATAGGCCTTCCTCAGGTGCTTCAAGGAGAATTACCCTGTGAAAGAGATCAGAGGAACCCAAAAGGGAATACTGTCTAAGAAATCAAAGAAAAGTGAGTGTCTTACATCATCTAGTTAATCTTCCTTGTAAAATAAAGAGCTACTTCAGAGTTGAATTTGGTCCAAGAAACTCTTGACAGTTTCTTTGATGTTTTTTTCAAGCTAGGGAGGATTTTTTTAAACCTATAGTTTCAAGCATCGAAAGGACATCTGTCGTTAATACATATGTGCCGTTTGACTTCTCTGTGATACCAAGAATTTGTAAAGCATTTTTGAAACTTGTGGTGATCAACTTTTTCTTTAGTTGGATGACATTTTAATCAAGCCATCACCCAAGAGCAAAGTCATTTAGAATATAACCAGAGTGAATTGTGAACTCAGCACACATTGATTTGCAATAAATCTAGACAGAAGCAATCTCATATTCAGTAGAGCACTGAATCCTCCAGGGATTCAGGTAAACACCAAAAGAAACAGAGCTGCTCTTTCAGAAATTAGATTTAGAAAAATGAAAGCTATATTTCTACACAGATTTCCAGAGATGCATTTTGTTTTGGATTATTTAGAATTAACAATTTTTTTTCCCCCTCACAGAGTTTTTTACTGCTTGCTCAAACCATGATAACATAAACATGGAATCATTCCCGGATGCAAAGGAGTAGCTAGGATCCAGTTAATAATGTTCTAGTTGACGACGGCCCGTGTGACCCTGAATACAAGGAGGATCTGTTGGCAGATAGCATCATTCTGGAATTCAGAGCACATTCAGAAAAGGAGTAAGCTTAGGAATTTGGACATTAGCCAGAAGAAGGAGCAGCCTCAGCATGTTGGAACATGAGAATGTTAAATCAGCAAGGAAAGTCCCTGGTAATGAGAACTCTTTTAGGAAATAGTTTCTGGACCAGTTTCGACTAGTATTTTTGCAGAAAAACATAAGGAGGAGTATTGGCTTCCCAAGTGGTTGGATTCTAACCGCAGTACATATGCTTTCCTATAGTTTTTTCACCAGTTCCATTGTTTCTCTAGAAATGTAGAGCTGAAAACTATCATGTGGATAACTGAACATCCAAGTAGATTTAGCCATATTTTTTTTCATTAGATAGACACAAACCAAGATGTTTGCTTGCAGTCCTTTTCCTTTATCACAGACTAGTTCATTCAGTCTTACTGCTATGCCTTTGGAAGTCAAATTTTGAGAGAATTCAGTTATTCAGAGAAAGCTATTTTTGGTGCCTAGTTTTCTAAGAAAGAATCATGAAATTGGTATTGCTAAAAGGGAATGATAAGAGATTTTCAACCTGTGTAAATCCTATTACCATGCAGATATATAGTGAAATATTTCATACATCATGGATTGAAAGATCTTTTGAAAATACAGAAGCTGTACCTTATCCTTTCTTGGAAAAAATAGCAAATTTATTCAGCCACTGTTTATAGAAACAGATTGTGCTATAATAAGTAACAGAATCATCATCAGGTAGGAACAGCAGCTGCAAATCTTAAATGTCATGGAGGATATCATAAATTTATAGAGACCTGCTGTCAAGATACAGTTATACAGAATATAGCTATTGCTTGGAAAAGTGTTAATAAGAAAAGGAAAAAATAAGAGGAAATATGTAATGATCCTTTTAACAGTCTACAATATTTCACGTTGCAAAATTGACCTTTTTTTTTTTTACATGCATACAAGCAGCAAATAAAAAATAGGCAGAGAAGAGTAGGTGGAAAAAGTGTTTTTGTTTCCTTTATGAAATTGCTTTAATCTGGGGGAAGCTTGGCATACAACAATGGCAATTCCATCTACAAAAATATCTGAAATATTTCATCCAAGTGTATTTTAACCACAAGAATATTTTCCACGTCTTGGACTGGTATTACTGCATTGGTGCTAAACTTTTCTGAAGTTCATTTGTTGAGATGGAAGGAACATATGATTAAATTCAGATGTTAGTATGTTTTCCCTGATGGCTCGTCTGTGGTTTGCAGAGCTGCCAATGTTTCTCTCCGCGTAAAAGAAGCAATTCCTTAACTTTAATGATACCTGTAGTTAAGTGTTGTTCCCAGACACATAGCACTAATGATGTAGAAACTAATTACATCACGCAACTTTCACCATAATAACTTGTGTAAAATCACGCTGTGACATGGTTATGGGTCTTATTCTTCATGTATTTTTCATGCTTTTATTTTATTGTTTTTGAATCTATAACTGAATCATGATTTCCTTTTATCCATTAGGTATCAGAAAGACTCATATTGTTTGGTCCTTTCATGACTATGCTGTGTTAGCACTGAACTGGCTTTACTAGACTGCAGACAGAAGTCCAGACCTTGGAGCCTTGCCTTCTGTTCATGGGCTTTGCTGTTACCAGAGTAATTAGCGTCATTGTAAACGTGAGAAGACCTCAGGCCGTGATCTTTAGTAGGTGTCAAAACTGCCTGGTCATGGGTGCAGGTAGTGGTAACAACTAGCTCTTGTGAAAAGTTGCACAGAGGGGTAATTTCACTAGTACTTTGACTTTAAGTGATACTTACTCCTTACAGTGGCTAGTGACCTCGTACTTTTTTATTTAAAAATCAGTCTTTGAGACACTGTAATTTCATTGTGTTGGTAAATCAGTTAGGTTTAGAGTTATTAGGTAAAGGGAAAAAAAGTGAAAAGTGTAATGATTCAGTCGTCTGTTTGAGTAAAGAACAATTGAGTTATTTTTTTCTTCCCCCCTCAATGTCTTTGATTTGCACATCTCTACAGAAATTTTAATAGCCATACAGCCATATCGTTGCAGCGTACAGTGTTCTGTGTAATGCATATAAGTTTATTGACTAGAGGTCTGCTCAGGTACCTGCTGAGGATCACACTGAAATCTAAGCTGAGAAACACCAATCCTGGTGATTTATAGAAGGGTTTAGGGTAAACTGCGTCATCTAGAATAGGTCGCATAGACCCATTTTGGGGAAGTACAGATTTTGTGAATCCACGTGATGGTTACTGAATTGCTTAGTTTGTGTTTCTGGCAGAAAGGTTGGACCTGGATGCTAATTTCTGCATAAAAAGAAAGCAGTACCGATACATGTCCACGCTCATATGCTTCTTAGTACAGTGCAAGACTCCTTACTCTTTTGCATTTGATGATCTCTGAATGCTCGGCTCAGAACAGCATGGGTTAAAGGCATGTGCTGACTAAAGAATAATGGGAGACAGAGAAAGTGGAATTACATTGTTCTAGGAGTAGAGGGAATAGATAAAATTTACGTCAACGTAAATTATGTCTGTGTAAGTGTTCCTGGGAGAGGAATACCTGCAGGCCGTGAGCTGGGCTAAAACTCCTGTTTGCCTTATTTCTGTTACTGAGGTTGGAAAACACAATGTGATTTTTGGGAAAAGCTACGTCACAGTGCTCTATTTTACTCTCATCATAGCACCTCAGGTGAAGCATAGGTGGTCTCATGTCTCAGAGGGGCCTGCAAACCCCTCACACCCAGTAATGGGAAATCTGACAGTGCCACCAGAGGAACAAAATAAGAGATTAGGTCTTTTCATTTAGAGGCCTTCTTTTTGAGACTCTCTGATAAGATCAAAGATTTGCAATAATAGTGATACAAACATTAGGCCGTATTTATTCTATTTACTGTAAACATTTATAATAGTAAATTTATTGTACCAAAATAGCTCAACATAAAAAGTTTTCTCCTCTGAATATTGTAAGGTTTCTTAACTTCAGATAAACAGTGTATGCCATAATTGCTGGTCGTAATTAATATTCATTGTTCAGCAGGCAAAAAATACATTCCATATGGTAAAGCTCAATTAGCAGGAAGCGTACAGAAATACTTTCAATGTGGTGTTTGTTGGTTTTTCTTCATGGAATTTTATTCATGCTAAAACAGAGGTTGCATTATGTGTAGAATAAGGAAATGTTGTTTTTTGGTGGACTTTTTTATTTTAAGTTTTATACCAGTTTTATTTTAGTGACAGCAGAAAGAGATGTTTTTAAAGATGAAATACAATGTATATCTTGTTTCTAGGTATTAATAAGGAATATCAGATATTATGAATGATTTTAACAAGCAAAACAAAAATCCTGAAAAAAAAGCAGAAGCTACCTGTGAAAAACAGATGAAAATATGGAAAATGTACTTTTATTGTGCTTTACTTCGTAAACTTTACCAGCTGATTAATGTTTCTGTAATAGAAGGAGTTGACCTTGAAAATGCTTAGGGCTTTCATAATACCCGCAGACATTACAGAGTAACCTTTGTAGATTCAAGTTCCTGGAATACAGTCATCCTACAGACTTGTATAGCCAGCTCTTTCTAAAATATGGATGTTCCTGAATAATGATGCCTGTGTGCATCAGTGTTTTACCATGCTAATGTATTCTTTCTAGACAAAATTTGTAGTTTAGTTTATACTTTTAAAAAACTTTTCTAATTAGGAATGTGGTACTGTATTCTGTTCTAATTTTTTTTAGTAAACATCAAGCCTATGCTAGAAAGGTTCAGATTCTTTTATACAAGCAGACCCCTCTTGAGTTCATGTATTCTTTACAGACACAGTACAACTTCAGAAATTCAGGTAGAGAAAAGGATATGTGATGATTACTTTATCTTTTTTTGTTTCTTTGTTTTTTCCCTCTTCCCTTCAAAACCTAATCCTGTACATATCCCATTAACTAATAACTCACTGAAAAGGCTAAGGAAGGAAACAAGTTTCTAAAGTTACTCTTATCCCTATGCAGTAATTATATGCGTTGTTAAAGTAGTAGCTATATTATTTAAAATGTAGTATTTGTTGTAATATTTTATTGTACCTATGTTATTACCTAATATTATACTTTTAGCTGTATATTATAGCTATATTACATAAAATTAGTAGCTGTATTATACATATTGGAGGAAATGTATGATGCTATGTGACATGTAGACTAGGGAAGAAATTCCAGGTGAAGCCCACAATACTGCCTTGGATTTCTTATTTCTCAGCTAGTATTTTTCTAGCAGCAGCAATTCCAATTACAATGGTCTGCCATCACAAAGTACATTGTTAGGAAACTAAGCCATGCTCAGCCTACGGTTATTCATTGGTAGATTGTCCAGCGTCACAGCAGGTTGTGCCACAAATGCGGAGACCTGCTCTGACTGCCACTGAGCTAACTGGGGTCTGGAAAGCTGCAGGGCTGTGTTTGCACGAGATTATGTGTTGGAACCCTTGGGCTGATTAGTTTTGGCTCCTGTGTCTGTTCTCCACAGTCTGTCTTTTCTCCATTACACCTGTATTGTGTGTTCCTGTTTCAACTTTGCAGTGGCCTGATTTATACAAAAGCTTTGTATCACCTAGAGTGTTTTTGTTGCTCCCTCGGTTATCTCTTCTTACCACTACTCTGCAATTGTATCTTCATTTTAGTTGTTCTCAGCCATGCAAACTTGACTGATGTAGTTTATGGTATGTGTGTTAGGCTGTACTGTTTTAAATGGAGTTCTGGCCTTAGCATGTTATTTGAAACATGAGCTACAGGTTGGCCTAATGCTAATCAGGCGAAGTCTAGATACTGTGCAGCTTTGTTAACTTCGCATAACATTTATTGCAAGTGTCTTAGAAGATGCTCTTATCCCAGTTTTGTATATGAGCCTGATGTAGCCTGTGTAAAATCTGTGTGTACTGTCTTAATTTTCAGATCATTTTAAGTTACCTAGGAAATAGTTTGGGCTAAGCAAGCCATTTTCAGGCAAATTCAAACAAAGGACTAGAGTGTTTTTATCTGACCTGGTTAAGGTGCGCATTTTGCCAGCCCTCTATTTATTGTGGGGATTTTTTTGTTTTCAGTAGTCACAATTAGAACTGCTCCAGTGTTTTTCAGTTGCTGTTGGACATGCTTCTTGCCTTCTCAATCTTCTTTCTCTTAGAAAAAAAATCTAACCTGGGATAGTTTCCACAACCTTAGTTTGAGGTGGTTTGGTGGAACGTTATGTCTATGGACATTTGAGTGTGGCCCATTTAACCTGGATTTTAATTCCTTTAAACCTGTTGTCATGCAGAGGAACTAAATCTAGGTTTTTTCATGGTTTCATGTGAACTGTAAAATCCTATTCATCAGTTTGAATTTAGTCCTGCAAAAAAGGAAACAGGTCCCTAGGGGTGTTTTAAGCTTTAAAAGGCTGTTGTTCTCAGGAAGAGCCCGTATTCACGTATTTTCAATTATCAAAAGTAGCTTCTTTGGTTAAAACAGAGCTTTTAAATAAAATCTCTCTCCTCCTGAACAGTAGGCACTAAATGTTGATAGGAAGTCTGATGTATGAAGACTGTAGCTTCTGCTCTTGAGGTCTGAGAGAAGCTTTTGGATTGCCAGACTTGGTGATGTACCAGAGAACCAGACGTATTACTTAACTGTGTGTGTCTGTTCAGTACATTTCCATCATGTTGTCAGATTTACCTTCAGTCTGGAGGTACTTGTTTAAGAAACCAAGGCAGGTAAAAAATGAAAATAAAACTTGTTTCTGTAATAATTATGTCCTTTATACAATCTGCAGTGGCTATGTTGAAGGACAAAGTCAGATAATGCTGAAAAGCATTTTAGTTTTTATAGCTTCTGAACTAATAGGGGCATGCTGTGACTCTAGGGCATATTAACAAACTAAAATCCTCACTGGGATGAACTTCTATAATACTAACTCAAGTATGATGCAAATTATGTAAGAAAATAAAGCATATTAATTTTTAATGCTGTCAAACATCTTTGTAATGTTCAGGAAAGAGGCAGAGTTCTGGAATATTTTTGCAAAATTATCTACCATGCATGCCTGCTTATGCAGATTAAAATTTTTTTAGATGGCATATGTCCTGACAGGCCCCCTTAGATGATCAGCGTGTGTTTTGGTATGGAGATGAACTGTAAAATATAGGTGAATAGTTTTCAGCCTCTTAGGATTTGACTATGTGGTAAATTAACAGAAGAACATTACATAAGAAGTGTTCACCAACATAGTGAGGTGCTAATATTGCTGCCATGTTAACTACCAATATCAAATCATCCTCCTACATATCATGGAAATTGCAGACTATCAGATGTGTACGGTAGGAGGTTGACAGTGAAGTCCTGTACAATGCAAAATAGATGTCAAAAAAATCAGTAAACATCTGCTTGACACACTATGGGAAGATTAATGGGTGAGGAAGAAATGTGGCGAAGTGTTTTGTTGTTGAGCTTAAAATAAAACTTTTGAGGAAAAAAAAAGACACAAACCTCTTCTTTCTGTCTGTATATATTGTTTTTAGAACTGATCTATAAAGGAAAAATGTTCTTACTGCACTGTGAATATGTTAAGAAGCAATTTTTTTTTTTAAGTCTCCTTTTATTAAGTGTTTAAGAAAACACATTATTTTCTTTTCCAGAGTGGATGGCTGTCTTTTCCATGGAGTAATAGTAACAGAAATAGCTTCTGGTTCTTTTCATAGCTTCACTCCTTTCTTTGGAAATGGGTGTTAGCCTTAAAACAAACAAGGAGAATAGTCTCTGTTTATTCCACTTTACAGAACTCCTGATGCCCCTGGACATGGCTTTACGTTACACAAGAGGTTGAGGAACCTGCATGTAGATGTTAGTTTTGCCTGCGTGAAGGTATATGACTCTGAAAACAGATGCTGCTGTTGGATTTAGTTTATGGAGCTTCACTCTCAACTTGTGTTACCCAGACACATGGGGCATCAGGGCATCTCTGAGCCCTGCACGTTCAACTAGAGCAGCATTTCTGTAGTTCACCACAGAAAGCTGAGAGACGAGTTTTGTCCTATAGTCTCGTAGCATATCAACATCAGCATCCAAAAAGCAAAATTGAAGAGGCAATCGGTTCTTTCTAAATACTTTTGGAAATGGCTGAAGAAATGATGAAAAAAAACACAGCTACATCACTATGGTTTGTTAATAACACAGTATGATAATTCATTCTAGCACTGCTTTTCAAGCAGACAGGCGCATTAATAACCTGCAAAGGGCAACATGCATGTTCCCTAATGCATTTCCTCCAGCGATGTGGAATTGCATCTTGAAAATAGAATCAAAATTCTTCTTTGCTTACGAAGCTTACTATTGATGATATCAGTGTAAAATGCAGTTTTTAATTGCACGGAAGACTGAGAAAGCACCACATAATTTACTTCCAAGTCTTTCACTTGTCTTAATTTGCTGCCATTTTTTAAATATAAAGCTATTTTTGTTATTGTCTGCCCCCATTCACGTGCATTCATTTCACATTCACGCTTTACATTTTTTCTAGGCACAGACATGTAACAATGTACTTTGCTGAAGAAAAGCTAGCACTTAAAGGAATTATTTTCCGTCATTGTGTAGTTAGTTTGGTTAGTTTACCTTCGTGACTTTGTGAAGAATGGAAGAAAGAGATGAAGCAGTAGTGGATACAGAAGGAAATCATGAACCAAGGAATAAACCTGGATTCTCTTGTTGCTTTTTCTGAATTCTTTCTCTGAGTCTCTTGCTTTATTTTGTCTACTCCTTTCATTGCACTTAATCAAGCTAGACCATAAAAAAAAATTAGCTCAAGTAAAACTAATGTTATTCAAATGACAATGTATTAGACTGGTATGGGCAGTTGGTACAATAATTTCCCAATTTTTATTTTTTTGTTCCCATTATATTTGTCAAATTAAAGAAGAAAACAAAATAGATTGGTTTGTAAAAGAAACAGCAATATGGGGCAGTCAAACATATAATTAATAGAATATTTTTCATATTGCTTTTAGTTCTTTTCCTACACGATTCTGATAACCTGAGCCCTGTGTGTAATAAAACTTTATTTAAAAAGTACTGACTAATCATGTTTACTTTGTTTACCCTCAGTCACAGGGCTCAGTTCGGTTCCCTAAACACAAGCAATTAGTGAATATCTTTGGAGATTCCTTGTAGTGTCCTTTCTAGTCTCTCTGGCAGTCCATGAGGGCAGGGCGTCTCCCATAGATGCTCTTTTATCTGAAATCCTTGTACAGATCAGTCAGATATGCTGGAATGTTTCAGGTAGCAGTAGGGACCTACGCTTAGGCAACTAAACTGTGCCCAAAACCCCTGTATTGAGTCATGCTCAAATAAATTGTGTGGATGAATTTGTTGTTCATGCATTTATATTTTCAGATTTTGCTATTCACTTGCGTGGGTGAAATCTTAATAGACTAGTGCAGTAGCATCTTCATCGTCATATTACTTCTGCCTAAGACAAACATTTGTAGTAGATTACTCTAAAGTGCAGAAGTACTACATAGCAATTAGAACTGTGAGGATAATTGCCTCTTACGGGTACATTATGCCTCAGTTGTTTACTGCTAAGTGAAATGTGAAGTTTATATCAAAGTAGGCAATAATGAAGGCAGAGCTTGACGGAAGGGAATCCATTCCTTGCTTGTAGGTTCTGAGTGAGGACCTCTTTATGTATGAGGAGTGTGAGTCTACAGTCAGGCAAGCCTGTAGATCCTGTCAAAGAAACTTTCTGCTGTGGAAAATATACACCAATCTCTGTGACTATTCAGCATTTGTGTTGCATTCCAGTAATGTACTGTTATGAATCCAGAGAAAAATTGTCAACTGCAAATATCTACTTGCATGCTCTGGTAGGCAGCCAGAGCCTTGAAGAAAAGGGGTTTGCTCTTCTCTGTCCTTCATATTTCATTTCTAAGGAGGTTGTGGAGTTTCAGCTGCAAAACTCCTTCTGATAAGCTCACTGAACCACTGAAATTGTCTCCTTTCAATAAATCTACAATTACACATGTTATTTAGAGCATCAGTTGCTACTAAATCACAGTATGAAAGGGCATAAAATGTGTATATAATAACAGATACAATGTGCACAGTGTTTTCTACACTGACCCCAATCACTGCTTTGAAAGAATGCTGTATACAACATTCACAACACATATGAGAGAAAATACGTACTACTATTCACCAATCTTCCTACTATTTTGTTTATTTCATTCTTAATACTAAAAAGAGAGTGAACTTATTTCTTAAAGCATCCTCTGCAGCATCCTAGATTAAGATCTCACCTTTTCCACTTTGCTCCCCAAAGGGACTTCAGGAGTTCCGAGTATGGATTTTTGTGAAACATAAAAGCTTCAGAAGATTTGAGCAATGAAAGACAAATTTTGCTTCTGTGTCCATGACTTTTGGTGAAATATAGGAAAACACATTTTCACTCACAAAAAGAGAGAGATGGGAGTGTAGCCTACACATAGACTGTGTGGGACAGAATTTGGTATTGAGGATTGTCCCTTCCAGGCCTGTGCTATTGTTGTATTACCCGTCTGTTGTTCTGAGATCGCAGCATATGCAAGGAATCTGCACAAGTGCTCTAGCAAATTTTTTTTTTGGAACGAAGTGAATTAAAGAATCCAATCAGTTGTACTGGGAATTTTAATTAAAAAAACCCAGTAGTATGTGAGAGGTGTTTTTAAATTATATTCTCTATAATACTAAGTATATTTAATGGACTATATAGAATGAAAACCAAGATGATCAGAATCTCCCCATATCTAAACTTATAGTATTCTTTATCCACTATATGAACAGAAATGAGTTTCAGATAAGATATGGTTATCCAAGAGATGTGTCAGAGGTATGTAGAGATACAGGCCTCCAGAGTTTTAAAATACAGATTGTAGGAATTTTTCCTTCCTGGCATAGAGTACATGTTGCACATTTTATCTTCTATTTTACTGAGACTGTAAACAGGGGACAGGTGCTGTCATTTAATTTTGTATTTATTTAGCTCCTAGGTCAATGGAATATTGAATAATTATATATTCTAGGCCCACTGGTATTATAAGTGATTATTATTATTGGTGTTAGATTAGGCACTACTAGGAGAGTGGTGTCTGCTTTGTTGATCATTTAATGATATAACATATTATTTTTAAAATGTTTTAAATGTCTGTCCCTTCCAAAAGATGATATTTTTTCCCTGAAGGATTTCTATCACTTGGGTTGCCTTGAAGCATTATTGTTATTTATACGCTAGTCCGTTATCCTCTCTGGGAAACCAGTGTTGCATATTAAACCAGTCAAGTGGGTTGACTGGGTTTGGCAGTGTGAGTGTGTGGAGAGCTTGAAAGAAATGATACAATTGATCCCTTCTATTTATCTCCATTATCCTCCTTCACTTGTGTTAGATGGGCATTCAAGAGATGAGTAGTGGGTCAAGACTTTAATAAAATCGAGAGCTATTAAGTATATTAAAGGTCACTGTGGTGATTTTTAATACCTAGTCTTGAAAGAGAAATTATTACGGTCATTCTAATGCAATGTAAATAGGGATGTAAGACCTAAATAATAGCGTAAAGCAACATTTTTAAAATAGGTAAAAACTTGTCGCACACACCATTAAATGTCTTTTCCTCTAGGCTAAACTAGACATCTGCTACTTTGGCCTACTTATGAAAAGCAGTGAAACTTCCTTTGGCAGAACATCATTACATTTAAGTTTGTTTAGAAGATATAGAAAATACTAAGCTCAGGAATCTAGGATGCCCTTTAATATTTAGGTGAACTACCTCCTATTAGCAGAGGGAAGTGCTAATTTGTAAATGATCACTCATGTTCATGCACCTTTGTGCGTGTTTTCCTGCACACACACGTAAGCCCTCAGAAAGATTATATCCCAAATTTTGACATCAGAGTGGACACCAGCCTTGACTTGGAAAGAAGGGGAACAACCAGTCAGCAAGACAAGGAGTTAACAATGTTGTTGTGTAGGCAGGTTTTAGAATTAAGGACTTCTTGACATAGGAGCTGAACTTTAAGTCTCCTGAAGCTATTGTTTTAAATTACAGGCTGATTAAAGAAGTATATGTAGTGTACAGGCTATTGTCATCATTATGCTTGTTTTCAAAGCTTCACATGCAAGAAGGTTTGGGGATTTTTTTGTGGTTTGGCTTTTTTTTTTTAAAGCTAAAATTAAAACCTTATTTCTGGGGCATAGTACTGTAGGTAGAATTGTGAAACTACAATCACAGAATTTATACAAGTGTGCTGCATTCCGCCTGTCAGCCTGGAGCTCTCGGTTTTCTCTATTCATCACATACTGCAGTCTCAAAGGAGTCTGTAACATTTTCCTTCTAATGCTGATGTCAAATATTGCCAATGGGCAAGCTGCAGTTTCCTTTGTCTAGATTTTTGGAAGGTCTAGGCTCTTAGTCCATACATAGCACTGCATTTCATAAGTTAAGCATGGGAGGGAACAATTAATGGCAAAGTTCTACTGTGATAGAAAGCTGCTGTTTCCTTTTATGAATTTCTCATGTCTTTTTACTAAGAAACTTTCTTCGAGGAAGCAATGTTGGGTTGAGTTTCACAGGGGATCACCCAAAGCAAACCACATTACTAATGGAAAGCTGTGTTTCACAATAATAGTTTAGTACTAATATTTGAATATTTCTTAGGAAAAGCTGTGACACAAAAAAAAAGAAATTGTTCTTTTCATTTTTGTGTGTCACCATGGTTTCCTTTTAACAGGGTCCTAAAATGGAAAGACTGCTCTTCTGTTCCTTCCCTGTCCCGAAATACGCTCTATAGAATATTGGCTATATTTCTGTTGTTCCTGACAACTTTTTATCTAGCTCTCTGAAAAATCTCAAAGGAATGAAATTTTATAGTTTCTTCATCCCTTCTGTTCCAGGAGTTCATGTTGTTAGAAGTTTCCCTAATCTCTAAGGTCAATCTTTTTTGCTGCAGTATAAACCTGTTATTTTTCAACTGTAGACACAGGGAAAATCCTTCCTCAATATGGCGTTCAGGTTGAGTGCTAAGTAGTCCCAACAATGTTGCTTTTTTCATGTGTGATATTGCTAAATCATGAAATGAAAGCATCATCACAGGGTATTTTCTGGGAAGGTAATGATCTTCCACTCCAGTCTCCACGCCAAGCACTCCTTAAAAGGCTGGATTGGCTTGTTCAGAGGTTTTTTAGCCATGTTTTCAATATGTCCAAAGACAGAGATTCCGTAGATCTCTGGTCAGCCTGTTAAAGTGCTTGACCACTGTGAAGAAATTTTTCTTCCTAGCAAGTTGAAATTTCCAAAATGAGAGTTTTCTCTCATCCTTTTGTTTTGCACATTCAAGACATCTTATTCTCTGCAATTCTCCTCCATTTACTGAAATAACAGCAATTAGAAATGTGTCTTTGAGCAAGCACATTCCCTCAGCTTCTCCTCATTATTTGATGCGTTCCGGTCACTTTATTCACCCTCTGAGACTTCCAGTTTGTTGTCAAATCTCATGTACTGAGAATCCAAAATGTGGGATCATTTCTAGTTTTTTTCAGATTTGGTGGCCAAGATCTTCTCACTATAATGTTTTATACATGATTAATGAAGATTTTGAATAGCAGCAGATCTTAGACAGATTCCTGTTACCTGCAGTTCACTTTGGCAGGGAACTGGTAGTTTTCTGATGGCTTCTTTGTTTGAGTCCACAGTGTAGTAACTTCATTTAGTCTAATCCTTCTAAAGTTCCTTGGGTTATGGAAAAGTTATCTAAAATAGTATCAAAAGAGTTGGTAAAACAAGACATCAGTATCTAGTACTTTGTTTCCAAACTCAGGGCCTGTTGTCTTTCCATATAATGAAAATATTTGCAGTTTTCTGTGTGATATGTTCTTAGCAAATCTGTGTTGTCTTCTACTAATTTGCAGGAGTGAGGAGGAGATTTATGTTGTAGTCTGGTTGGTTTTCTATAGGCCTGTAAATCTTCATATATCTCTGTAAGGGTTTTTAGAAATAGACTTTAAAAAACTCAAACAGCATTATTTTTGCCTTTTTGAGATCTAGCACACAATTTGTCGAAATAAATGCTATTATATTGAATTTATCACCAGTCAATTTTCAAGTAAACAGAATCAGCAACAGGCCTAGAGGTCTGAAAAGTATCTCTACCTCTTGAATTTGTATTTTTGATAACCTGTAGGTCATAGTTTATTTTTTTAGTGGAGACTGATACAAAAAGGTCATTACATACTTGAGTTGCCTTGATGTCCATGCTGAATACTTCTTGTGTTTGTTCAACAGCAAACTGTTTTTGTCTATGATATTTTTTATGCTATAGTTTCTGTGCTAGTTACACAGTTCTGCTGCACCCTACTTGTTCTGTCTTTGCGGCCATCAGTTTTGACCAACTTCATCATATGCTTTCTTCTTGTATGTAAAGATTGAAAGTACTGATAATTTTCCACTTACATTTCACACGCTTGCTGATGGACACAATTAAAGTTCAGACAACAATTTGGATGACCCTTAACCGTCATCATCTTAGCTCCAAAGGTGATGAAATCTCATTTTCAAGATTTAGAAATCTATGACATATTGATAAATTGTAAAAGAAAGAAATGTAAAACCCACTCCAGTCTCTGTCTAGAAAAGTTTGTAGGGGATTTGAACCTCATTGCTCACGTATCTGTATTACTTTGTGGGTTCTTGAGAATTGTTTAATATGCACAGTCCAATTACAGTTTTTCTGCAAGTCCCCCACTGTATCATTTTTCCTCCCCCTTCTGTGTTAGAGTATTGATTCTCTGCATTATTCAGTCTGACCAACCGTAAGCTACTTTACAAGCACAGTGGAATAGAACAGAGCATTATGTTTTTACAGGTTGAAAAATTGGTATTATGAACTGTAAATTGAAGGAGTAAAGACTTGCCACTCTGGTTTTAGGAACAACTCTTGTCAGTTACACTGTATTTTTCTTTCACTGAAATGAGTATCACCAATAATAATATAAATGACTTGCATACAGTTTGCAAAATGTTAATATATTTTTGTTTCCTTAGGAGTCTGTGTAGTACTATCCTGAATTTTATGCTGTTTTTTGTTTCAGCACGTATATCTCATCTATTATTTGTTGCTTTCCAGGGAGTTTTGAGCCTGTCCATATGAAAGGCCCCCAGGATATTGTAGAGCTAGACAGAAATGAATAGCCAAGATTTAGCAGATTTTCATAGTTTTTGTCTCTTTCACATTTGTGAGTGGTTAATGAATGAAAACTGGGGTTATTCTGTTTACAATATGAAAAACTTGTTAAAGTTTTAACATAAATTTTAGATGGATATTTTCAATATAAAAATGATAAATGTTCCTTTCCTTTGACTAAGTAAAATAACATCTTTTCTTCAGGAATAATTGAGAATAAATAGAGGAATTACCTGTTATAGGGAGGAGACAGAGGAAGTTTGAAGGGGGAAGAGGGTATAACCAGGGTCACTAGAGATGAGCCTAGGGAGTGGCATGCCAATGTTGGGGGCAAAATCGATAGGCCAGCTCAAGTGTATCTACACATCTACACCAATGCACACAGCATGGGCAATAAACAGAGGACTGGTAGGAGATGTGGTGGTTGGAGTCTGTCTTGGGCTCAGCAACTATGAAATGATGGAATTTCCCATTCTTGTTGAAGTAAGGAGAGAGGTCAGCAAAACCACTACCATGGATTTCCAGAGGGCAGACTTTACCCTGTTCAGATCATTGGTTGAGAGGGTCCCTTGGGAAACAGTCCTGAAGGACAAAGGGGTCCATGAAGGCTGGAAATTCTTTGAAAAATGAAGTATTAAAGATGCAGGAACAGGCTGTCCCCATGTGCCGAAAAATGAACCAATGGGGAATACGACTGGTCTGGTTGAACAGGGAGCTTTTGCTGGGACTCAGGAAAAAAAAAAAGCAGAGGTTACCACTTTTGAAAGGAGAGGCAGGCAACTCAAGAAGAGTACGGGGATCTCGTTAGCTCATGGCAGAGAGAAAACTAAAGAGGCAAAAGCCCGGCTAGAACTCAGTTTGAGCACTGTTGTAACACAGTGTGGAACAAAAAGAGAGCCAAGGAGAATCTCCATCGTGTATTGGATGCAGGGAGGAACATTTCCACCAAGAATGAGGAAGACGCTGAGGCATTTAATGCCTTCTTCACCTCAGCCTGTAATAGTCAGACCAGTTATCCTCAGTGTATTCAGCCCCCTGAGCTGGAAGACAGGGATGGAGAACAGAATAATACCCCCATAGTCCAGGAGGAAGCAGTTAATGACCTGCCGTGCCACCTGGATACTCACAAGTCTATGGGGTTGAATGGGATCCACCTGTGAGTACTGAGGGAGCTGGTGGAGAAGTCCAAGATCATTAGTTTAGTTACTTAAATGCATTTTGAGTCAGTTAAATCAGATCAGTCTAATTTCTAGAAATATAGTTTACTTTTTACTCCTACTGAAAGTATCCCATTTGTTCTTCAAATGTACAATGGGTTGATGATGTTGATCTGTAACTGAAGGAGCAAAAAATGTGTTTTCTACAGATAGTGAGAAAACAAAGAGTACCCTTGATCTCCCAGAGATGTTGTTCATCTCGGAGGTGCAGTCGATGGTGAAAAATGTCCTCATGTGTGTCTAAGACTCAGAAGAGCTTTTATTCATAGGCTGCTTTGGCAAGGTGCTCTGCATTTTAAGAAACTAATTCTGACCCTGCTCTTCAATGATCATAAGGTTGCAGGTCCAAGTTTTCAACCTGCACATACAAAATAAGGCACCTACTGAAATGATAAAGCACAATGATTCTTACAGTGCCTGTTGCAAGAGAGTGTTGTGAAGCTTTTCTACAGTGGCTAACTAGCATTGTGGCCATGAAGTATAACAGGAAAAAGAGCAGGGGGCAGAACTTGATAATGGTGGCAAAAAAGACTCGGGAGAAAGGACATTGATACACACAAAGAACAGTCAAGGGCCAGAGATGAGGAATCAAAGAAGAAAATAATTAGTACAAGCTTGGTGAATGAAGGGGGGGTTTATTTGGATAGTGATTGTGGAGATCTGTAGGGAAAATTAATATCTTCCTGTAATGAAGGGAAATATGATAAAATAATGCATAGGAAACTGAAAACAGCATATATCAGGGTAAAATTACAAGTGACAGATGGCAGAAGATTGTTCTACTGTACTGTTTCAGCTGGAGTATGAGAAATGTGGAGACCAGAGAGAACTTCATTTAACCAGGATAACTCATACATGGAGGCTTTCAGAAATCCAGGGACTGAAGTCAAGTTGGATTTTAATAATACCACAGGGAAATAGAGAATTGGATTTGGTAATAAGCTGCTGAATATACAGAAACTTGAGAAGGTTGATGGGAGGGAGATGTTTACCTCTTTCTCGCTGTGCAACTACAAGAGTTACGCTCGTTTCTTGTAGACTTCTGCCCATGTTACTACTTAGCTATAACGTCTGTGACTTGTAATTCTGAGTTTCTGTTGTCTGACTCTAAACAGGTGCTTGTTCATTTTTTTCTCTCCAATTATATAGAAGTAATTATTTATTCATTGCTTTGGTTAAACTTTAATAAATACATGAGAGACTAGCTAACGTTTTGTTTGACACACGTTAATGACTCCCTTACATCTTCATTTGCTTGAAGATAACTGATGATACCTACTGGAAATTAAGACTATAAATTTGCAGGTAGGGATTTCAGTGTAATCAATATTTTGCTGGTAAGGAAAACGTTTACTCTTATGAAATACGTTGACTATAAGGTGAAAAATCAATGTCTGAAAATGAAAAACAGGTGTCAGGTTTGACAGGGACATTACTGTCATGATGTCTTGAGGCAAGTGGATTGTGTCAGCAAAAAGAGCAGTAATTCTGTCAAACACAGTATGTGAGGAAGGACTAATGAAAAAGTTAGAAGCACTGGTTCTTGCTTGTGAGCTTGAGACCTTCAATAATTTTTCTATTCTTGGTTTTATCTCACATTCCTTCTCCCTTTCTTTTCTTTCCAAACTGCAATTCATAATACACAATATGTGCTCTCTACCTCAGTCAGTCTCTTCTGTGTTACATTCTAAAAGCTGATTTTGTTTAATTAAGGCACGAGGAAAGCAGTGCAGTGTGCTTCACTGTTCCTAACAGTTCCTACTTGGAAGAGAACTAGAGTTACATGGTCATGCAAACTCTTAAGTAAATACAGGATGAAAGAAACACTGACGGACAGAGAAAGAGGACATAGAGGATAACTGTAAAGGCATTTGTTCATCAGATCCACAAGCACTAAGAGAAAGATAAAAGTTCTTCTAAAAATGTGTTTTAAAATCAAAGGTAACGAGTGCTATATCTAATTAAGAAATAAGAAGCTTTTCTCCAGTGTGCCAGAAAGCTCTGATTCCACAGTCTGTTTTCCTATACTAGTTCATTTTCACCTATCTACCAGGAGGCATTTTAACAAAATGGAAGAGGCTGAATAGAACATGTGTTTGCTGTTAGTTATATTTCCCAGGCTTAGGAAATGCTTTAGATAATGTGCTGAAAGCACACTGGCTGATGAAAAGTAGTGTTTATAGGTATACTCACGTAGAAGTAATGACATCATTTTGGAAAACCTTTTTCTAAGCTTTGCTGCTCTAGTAGTGTGGAGAGGTCAGATCTGGCACTAGGTAATAAAAGTAATTTTACATTATGTTACATCGGGAGTTGCTCATCTTCAGACCTCTTTCCATCACTTAACAACTCTCACTTCCTCTCTTCTCTTGTGGTAACAAGAGGTACCCTAGCCACTCCATCACTACCAACTCCCACAGTATTGCCACATGCATCTGCAGCTGCCACAATTCTCATCTGTAGTCTGTCCCAGCTTACAATTGACATCTGTGTACATTTGCAGTGCTTTGCAGCAGACATACTTGACCTTTAGTTCTAATTATACCTTTATAGTGACTAAAGCACAAAATCTGGGTATTTTAGCACAATTCTTGTTGCAGAAGCAAAGAAAGACATGAAATATGTGCACAGCTTCTCTCTTCCTGAGACTCCATGTGTCACCTGAGAAAAAGAACTGACATGGTACCAGGAGTTATGGTACGCCTGTCTTTTACATTAACCTGAAATTATTGCATGCTTTCCTCATCAAAACTACTGATAAATGAAGAGCTTTGCTAAACATGCTGTGTCTTTGGTACAGACCTCCAGTTTTGCACCTAGTTTATGTTATTCCATAATAGTATCTTAGGCATCTGAAAACAAAGCCATGAAACTTTTAAGCAATTCATAGAATCATAGAATCTTCTGGTTGGAAGAGACCTCTAAGATCATCAAGTCCAACCGCACCCATTATCTGCTAAACCATATCCCTCAAAAACTCATCTATCCTTTTTTTATAAACCTCCAGGGATGGTGATTCAACCTCCTCCATGGGCAGCTTGTTCCAGTGTCTGACCACTCTTTCAGTAAAGAAATTCTTCCTAATATCTAGTCTGAACCTCCCCTGGTTCAATTTATGGCCATTTCCCACCTTATATGTCTAGATATCATTAAGTAATCAGTGGAATGCTAATGGAAACCCTACAATGAAGTAAAAAGAGGGAATATACTCTTATTTCCATGCCTTCTAGAAAGAGAAATGAGTATATTCCAGAAATGGTATTTTACTGATGTCTGTGTGCACCTGCAAAGCAAAGATTGCACATAGAGAATGAATACTACATTCAATTATTGTGGCTTTATGGCATTAGCTTCAAACTGTGATAATGTCCTTTGGATACTCCAGTTAGGGTCTTAGACTCCCAGGAGAACCTTGACATTGATCATGAAGTCTCAAGCTTCAATTCTTTGTTCACTGTTGTTTCATTTTCCAGTAGAGTAAACTTAATGTCTTTTGCCACATGTGGAAGCCATATGATTCACGTAGGTTAAATCTTTTGCCCAGTGGGTAAATATGGATCTGATATTTCATCTAAGTGAATATTAATAGCTGAACAAATGTGCTTCTCTTTGGTAAAGGGAGTTGCCAGCCTTCTGCCTTGCAGGAAAATGACCAAGCAAAACTGGCTTGTTCACAGAAATTGAATCGCTCTAGGAAAATGTCATGACAGATTGCAAGTCTACATTTGTCATCAGTCTGGTAGGACAGCCTCCTTGCTTTGACAGTCACAACAATCTAGTTGTCGTATGAACTTCTGAAGTGTGTGGTGCACCTGTTGCAAACCATAAGGTTACAGTGATTTCCTGAAGAACTTATCAAAATATTACATAGGAGTATATACGAGACAGGAATGTCATTGTCATCAAACCTACTATGACTCCATCTGCACTGAGTCATAAACTTGCAGAACTATGTTATCAAAGAAGCAAGGACAACAAAGCTTGTGAGGACTGGAGAGAATGTTTTCCCAGGCGGAGGTATCTCCAGATTGAGTTTACAGACTAATTAACTGCCAACATTATTTCTTAAATAAAGGGAAAGGAGATTCATGGAGGCCTTTCACTATTCCTAGAGATAGGCACTATAGAAAATGCTTTAATTTGATAGGAAACACCTTCATAACTTTTCTTAATGAAATAAATCAATGATGCATAATAGCATAGCCAAGTTGTATTACTCCAGTAAACACTGAAATGAATGAATTAAAAAAATAGCTGTATGCTCAAGTCTTTGATCGCCACATATTGAATGCTTGTGCATTATTTTGAATGAACTCTCTTCTGGGATATAATGCAGGCTCTCTGTTCTGTATCACAATGTGTACCTACCTAAGTTTTAAGGCATAAACACTTCTTGGTGTACTTTTAGAATTTTACGGAACATCCGAAACCTATGGAAAAAAATCATAAAAACTTTTCACCTTGTGAGAGCTAAGTAATCATCAAATATTTAATGAAAGTGGATGCTGGCTGTTTTTTATCATGCTAGAAATTGGTATGAAAGATTAAAGAACCATCATGTAGAGTAAGAGAAAACCATTAACTGAAAATATGAGCTTAACAAAAAAGAGAAATTAATTGAGAAATATTTCAAATGTATTACTTTGTTGAAGATTCAAGGGCATTAGGTCTGCGGTACTACTGCAGGTACAAGATCCTCTAGTCCTTTGTCTTCATACTTTACAACTAGTGGGTGAACAGTTTGCAAGCAGTTTGTAGACACCCTAGGCGATATTCTTGGCTTAGCTTTGCAACACTGTAATTTGTCTTTTGTCCAATGGATGGATTTGTTTGTTTTGCACTCACATGGCCAAATTCTGCCTCTGGATATGTACACTTGGTATCAGGTTGCCTGAACCAAAACGACAGAGTGTGTTTTACTGTAGGCAATGTTTTACTATAATAACATGATTGAGGTCTTAGCCTGTGGTCACAAGGTGAGCCATTTGCCATCTGATGAAGTTGTTTGTACTTAGATGCGAGTGAAACAAACACATTTTAGAAAGTAGTCAGTTGCAAAGGGAAAGGAAAAAAAAATTACCACCTGTGTTTTGCCATATGTCTCAAGCCATAACTGTTTGATTTACATGAAGGACTTCTGCTCTTCTTCAGCCTATGATATTTTGTAATAAAAATTAAATTTTTCCCAACAGTATTGAAAAAGTTGTTTACAGAAATAAACTCAAACTGACAAGTAATGACTGTTCACAGCCTAGCAAGTGTGTGGATTATGCAATCCATATACTTCTCCAAATTGAATAATTGTTAAGTTGCTAATTAAAGATTTTTTTTCTTTTCTCCTCCTTTTTAATGGTTGCCTTTTACAAGTCCTTCTGTAAAGAAAATGTTTCTTTTTTTTTTTCTCCTCTGAAATTTGGCCAATAGCTTCGATTTCTCAAAATTCTGCCTCGTCTTTGCTATTATTTAAATTCTGCTCAATAGCAAGGATGCTCATCTTTTAAGTGCTCAATGTAGTGTAAACTGCCCTTTCTTCCCCAGCGTTTGGGAATATCGCTTCCTGCCATTGCAGCAGTTCTGAGCAGTCGTGCCTGGACCGCCAAGCTGGCTGTCATCGGCTTAGGACAGTTCTGAAGATCAGCTGTCAAATGAAGTGCCCAATTTTTTTGTAAAACTGTTACTCTATTAAAATGAGAGTTTTGCTGTGCCAGCCTAAGAAATGAGAATATTCTCTCTTTGCTCTTTTTTAGTTTGAATCTTCATGCAGCATATGTTTTTTCTTTACTTTCTTTCCATAACTTCTATAATGAGCCAGTTCTATTTCAACTGAAGAGCAAACTATTTATGAGCTATTTTGTCTGTTTCATGATTGATATTAAATTTTTTAACATGGTTTCTTTTTATTGTTTAACAACAGAGTTCAAGATAATCAATGTGCTGGCACTGCCTTACTTAAATTTTGGATATGTAGATTGTATTTTAAATTGAAACAGCAATCATCAGTGTTGCCATATAGACTGCTAGACTTAAATACATATGAAAATAAGTTTACATGGGATTTAGATATCTGCAGATTACTGCTAAATTTCTCTCCTGGTAAGACAAACAGCTATTCCTACCTTTAAATGTAATATTAAGGGCATACACAAGATAACAACAAGAGCACTCAGATTGATACAGGCACTGTTTGTGCACTTCCATAGCTTTATTGAGGAATGATAAAATTCTTTCATTTTTATAACTAAATAAAGGAACTCAGGATTTTTAGTGATCTCTGTGATACTGTCTGGCATTTTTCTACCTATTGGTTATGTTTTCATAGTAGCATTTTTGTGTCTACAGTGATCTTTATTACTGGGTGTTATACGGGGAGCTGCATATTAGTTGGTGTTCTTGTTAGATTGCCTTCAGAATGTTTCAGATGCTCTTCCTCATTCTTCATTAAAGGAAATGGATAAAGCTCAAACCAGCTGTTAGGAATTTTCTTCCAGGGCATTCCAGACAGTGCCTTGGGCAAGAATAAAGTATTTTAATGTATATGTAGGAGAGCTTTCATGCACCTGTTTCTTTTGTCTTCACAGTATTGCTATATTGTTTGGTTGTTCGCATGTTTTCCCCTTGACTTAAGAGATAGCTTTGTGTTAAGATCAAGATAACTATTTCTGTTTTCAAAATTTGAAACTAGTTGTAAATTCTGCTGGAGCCAATGGGCTTATTTATTGTAGTTTTAAATAGCTTTTCAGTTTTACTGAGAGTAAAATTGCTTCAACAACATAAACTCACATAGGTAATCCTATGGTGTGCTGAAAATACTGTAAAGAATAAAGTGTCTGTAGTTATAAACATTAGGCTTCACTTTCATCAACAGATTCTAGCAACGTCATGAACAACAGAATTACATCTTTTGTCATTTGTTCATGTCAGTGGAAACTGCAGAAGAAATTGCCTTATATTATGTGAATTCATGGGGAGTACTTTTATATATGAATCATGATTAATGCCTGAAGGTGAGGGAGGCCTCCTAGGGTTTGTTGTGCTATTTGTAACTAGCTACTTCTGTGTGTTTTTAAACGTTTTTACTGCAAATTTATTTATAGAAAATTTGGAAGCGTAATTTGGCACAAACTTTTAAAAATAGATGCCATAACCATACTTTAGACTTCACTCTGCTAGAAGGCAGACATTCTGTAAGAATAGATTTAACTTTCTAAGTTTCTTCTTTGTCTTTTTAAAGCCCTTTTACAAATATGTAACGTGGCATTATACAGCACACCTAAACTCTACCTGTCTTGGTCTTTCACCTATAGCATTGACCCTCTACTGACAGGTGGCGTTCTGAGCTGAAGCCTAATTTAAATAGAATCATTAAGGTTGGAAAAGACCTCTAAGTTCATTAAGTTCAACTGTCAGATAAACAACCTTTGTCTTTATTCAGCTTTTTTTTTCATGTGCACTGAATCTGCCAAATTGAACCATCAACTAGTACTAAGAAGAAGGTTTCTGTTGAGATCTTTGGCAGTTCTACTTCTTATGCAACAGTCTGATTAACTTGAAGGTTTCACTAAGGATCTCTGCATGGCCGTAGGAATTACCAAAGGTTTCCAGCATCCTTGAGCTACCTCATTATTCAATTACATGTCTGTCTGTGATGGGTCCTGAGGGCTTCCAGAGGCAGCTGAGAATAGCAGGAGCCTTTGTTCAGCTCTTCACTCCTTGCTGCGTTTTGCCAAGGGCAACGGAGAGAAATGAAGAAAACCAGAAGTGTGTTTTCCTGTTTGTATAAACCAGCAGGTTTTACTACACCTGTCACTCAGGAAACAAGACAGCAAGGATGGAAATTCTTGGCATGCTTCCAAAGCATAGGACTTCATGTCAGTCATGATATTGGACAACATTCCTGGGGGTACAGGATAGTCCTGTGGTGACCATCTCTCCTGGGGCATTTGCATTTTCAAACACAACCCTAAGCAGGAAAGATGAGAAGTTTACTGATTATGATAGAGGATTAACCTTGTATGCCCCAGTCTCCTGGTTTTATATCATATTTTGACTTTTGGTTGCAATTTCTTATTTGATGGTGGGACACTTGAGAGCACTTGAGACTTGCCTGTCTTATCTCTTTCACCTACGGTGGTTATTTTGTCCGCATCTCTGTTCTGTTAAGGCAAAACTTGTCTTTCCTAGCCTGCTTTTAATAGGGGGCTTCAGGTAGTGCTGGGAGCTTTTGAAGTCCCATTGCTGTAGGTGGAAAGCCTCTACAGGGATCCTGTGCACCATAGGACTGTGGAGAATTGTTGTGCTGCAGCTTGCTTGAGAAGGCGAAGGATGAATCTTCTGAAATTGCAAACCTTTCCTTATTGTACTGGGCTACACAAGATTTGCTGACAGCCACATGTGTGGATATGCAGTAGCTGAATTCACCCATGAATTCAGAGTGAGTACAACTACACTTAGACTCGTAGAAGGACTTTTCTTCTCTCATTGTAGCTCATAATTTAAACCAGATTTCCTCAAGGATCATTCTGTGGCCATATTCAACAATTGTAACACGCCCATGAGTTGTATTTTTTTGTTATTATCACAAGTTCTGTTAAAACTTAGATCAGTGAAGTTAAATCAAGAACACATTTGTACCATGCTAAACTTTATCATAAGATGAAGTCTGGTCAAGTGGTTCTACCCCATTTTCAATTCTGTCCTAAGCAAGAATTGCATCATGAGGGACCTCCAACTCCGCTCCAGCCCCTATTCACCTGTGCACTTAAATGGTGGTATTAGATGCAGTGTTCAGTGAAAGGGCTGAAGTGGACGTCAGTGTTTCTGTCATGTGAGCACCTTCTGTTTTAATGCTCAAAAGATCTGATTCTTATGGGGTTTTTTGTTTTTGTTTTTTTTTTTTGAGCTGGTTACTGCTCTTGTATTAGAGTACTTGTAAATGTGTATTGAGGTAGTGAAATCAATATGAATAAGGAGTAGAAAAATCTGGGTAAAAATATTCTGTCAAGAGATCTAACAGTAATGTGCTTTAAGGGTTCTTGAAATTTCTGTCCGTGCAAGCTCCCTGATTAATTTAATTCTTAATTACAATCTTCATTCCATAGCATATCTAACTAGCTTTTTAGCAGGAGTAAAAATATGTCTGTGTCTTTAATAATTTTGCAGACTTAGAGAAATTTAGTTATCAGAAGAAAGATGTTCTTTCTTGGATACTTCCTTTTTATATGTCTTGAGTAGTCTTTTGTAATTTTTAAAAATAATATTATTTTAATTACCATGGTTACATGCTGCTAGTGCTGATACAATTTAAAACAATTGCTTTCTGCTCCTGGATCTGACCTAAATATTCAAAATGCCAGTCCTATCTGGGGGGGGTTGACCTCAACTGGCTGCCAGACGCCCACACAGTTGCTCTCTCCCTCCTCAACAGGACAGGAGGACAAAATAAGACTGAAAAGCTCATGGGTCAAGGAAAAGAGAGGGAGACCCCTTACCAATTACTCTCACAGGCGAAAGAGACTGATCTTGGGCAAATTAATCTAATTTATTGTCAGTTCAAGTAGATTTGAGTAGTGGGAAATAAACTGAAGCAACAAAGTTACCTGCCGTGCGTCGGCTGGAGCCAGTTCTGACACAGAGCGCCCCTTGTCTCTCCTCACAGGGACTGCCCCACCTGCCAGCACCTGGGTACCTGCTCCCAGTGCATCGTACTAACTCACCTGCTTGTCTTGAATTAAGCTCTTGCCTTCCCTGACATCAGTTTGTCAGTGTTTCTGAAGTCATGAATTAATGAAGCAAACTAATACATACATTTAGCTTCAGTGCAGCTGTGTGGATTGGTGATGTCCTTAGCAGCAGCATAGCTAGAGACACCCTGACTTTCATGTTGCTCTCCTTTCAACTTTCAGAGCATACTGAAAAAATAATAATACCTTCTTCCAAGGTAACACCTCTGAGCCATAAATATCAATGTGTTTTACAAACAGAGGATTTAGTTATTCAACAAGTCTCAAGTGCTGAGTGAGATTTTTAGGATCTTCCAGTGACAAGTCCCTAATCCAGAAACTGAGCCGAGGTTTCAAATTCCCCAGTACAGGGATGTTTCCACTAAGCCCTATCACCTCTGTGAATAATACCATTCCACACAGGCTTCAGCTAATGGGTTGGATGGGGCAAGTGAGCAAATGAGCTTCTGTTGGCTTCACGTCTCTGTCACATTGTTTTTCTGTCAAGTTGTTTTCTAATTTGTCTTTATGGTTGATCTTAGAGATCTGGTCAGAAAGACCTCACAGGACTGTTTGCACCATCAATACAACAAGAGTAATTAATGTTTGTAACATTTTATTAATGGCTAGAATCTGTGTTTTCAGAACAGCTATTGGAAATGGAGTTCTGAATATTACAATTCTGTTTACAAGTCGATGAAATGACTTGTTCCTATGAATATTATGTAATTTAAAGTGCAGTTGTGCTACTGGCAGGCTTACATAAGCACACCACAGATGCTTAATAGTCAAGAAGCTTCTAGCTTACATTGGTTATACATTATATGAATATTTATAGATTTTGTGTGCCTATGTATACTAAATCCAGCAAACCATTTTTATGTTCATTACTGACAAAAAACAAAGCATTATCATAATTTAGGATTATAATAGACGACCGCTAAACCATCCTGTAAATGCAAAAGCAGCAGCTCTTCTACTGTTGCTTTTCATTCTGTTCAATTCTGAGTTACAAGTAAGAACTTACATTTCCTATCATGCAAATATAAATTTTCATACTTAGAATGTGTGGTTTATATCTTTCTGAATATTTCCTATTTTCAAAAATTAAACTGTTGTAAAATTTTACTTTAATTTTTAAATAAGGACACCTCTGTGTCTATTCTGTAACTGGAAGTGTTGAGAGCTGCTGATTTTGAGCTGTTGCTGGCTCTTGTCGTTTTTTATGCCTTTGGTTTTTGGGGTTTTATTTTTGCTTTCTTTTTACTCTCTTCCCAGTTTTGCTCATGAAAGGTACCCTTAAAGATAAAAACCTAAGTACTCCACAGACTCCATGTAAATTATTAATCTGAATTTTTAACTTCCATGATCGTGATAGAGAGGGGGGATAAGCTATGATGAGAAACTTATGTGCTTGGAAGAAAACTGCATGATTTGTAACAGATGTCAGCAATTTATAAATTCATATTAGAATGGCATATAAATAGTGACTGTATAGCACTTGTTTTTTTATTACTTTGTGTATGACCTTTTTCAGAGTAGCAATTATTTTCCATTAGTTCAGTTCAATTGGAAAAAAACAATGCTTAATGGACTTAATGACCCGGAGACCTGGGTCACTGGTGATAGAATTAGACAGTTTTCAGATTTATGTAATTGCTGTCATATGCAGCTCCGTGATTCATCACACCAGCTTATTTCTGGTGGACTTCTACCAGTCACCTCTTCTGTGTTTTCCTTGAACTGTGTGGTAGAACTTTGATCCAGGGCTCCTGAGTCACCTGTGGAGCTGGCTTCCATCTCGACAGTAAAGCAACTGCCTGTCTCTGCCCAGTGAAGCTGTAATCTAGTCCTGGCCTTTCTCCTTCTCTCAGGTTTGCAGGTATTTAGCAACCTTCTGTAACCTCTACTTTCCTTAATATTTGATGTCTGCTTTGTGTTCTTCCATGTCAGTTATGGTTCTGGCATAAATGCACACGTTCTTTAATCCATTTGACAGGACCAAATTTAGAAGAGGGGAAGGAAGCAAAAGGACATAACCAAATGCAAAGTGACCTGTAGCGATTAAAGCAGAGGATGCTGCAGGCAGTGTAGGGAGATGTAGTCCTGATAAATGATTAATCTTTATGACTAGAGTAAGGAAATAAACAGCACAGGCTCAAGCTGATGTATGGAACTAAATCATGGGTTAAAGGAAATAAACAGCATAGACTGAACTAACCTATGATATTTATTATGCTAACGTACATTTATTTTCATGTTTTCTTCTTAATTCTGTGCTTGTATTCCTTTGCCTGCTCTTTTTGTCAGTAGTGTCATATAATTCTGTGTTTGAGGCAGACAGCAAAGTCCCAGAGATATGCATTTTTGTGAGAATATTGTGACTGTTGAATCCTATGAGAATTAATTTGAAGCAGTTTACCATCCACTCTGCCTCTTTTTCCCAGCTCTTCTTCTTCCTATGCTGAAAGTTTTTTTCCTTTACAAGTGTGTTAGAAGCAAGAACGGGCTGGTTTCTTCTGTATTTTGTGGTACAGTATGACAGTATAAATTTACATCATCAGCAAGCATATTTTTTTATGTTCGCTTTTTACAGGGAATGGTGTGGCAGAGAATACTGTTGGCAAATAACTTCTTAAGCTGTCAGAGAGGCAGCAATTTGTAGTTCTTCAAGAAATTTTATAGATATTGTGATATAGCAGGAAGAAAGGGCTTAATATATTTGACTAACAAAGTCAACAGTGTATACTCAATGTAGGTACCTTTCAAGTACTTAAATGTATAAAAATATTAAGTGAACTCTTATCTCAAAGGTCTTCTCCAACCAAGTGATTCTATGATTCCATGAGTGAGAACGATAATCAGCGAAAAATGCTTTTCATACAAGGTGGCCCAATACACAGAAAAACAAAAAATACCTTACTTACATCCTTTAATTTAATTCTCATATCATTTTAAGTTAAAATATCCAGAACTTGATGATTTACATGGGTAGGATAGGAGAAGTTGATATTTTGCTTCTTTTAAGAAAGTTTGAGTCAAGTACCACTCTCATTCGTGCTAGCTTGAGAGAGAAATAAGAGTTCAATGTTGCAACTGATACTGAGGGCCAGTTTATTAGTTGTTGACAGTATACCAAGACAAAGACGGTAATTTAGATTGGTGAGTGAAAGAGCACTGCTCAAGCTTGTGTGAAGTTCTGGAAAAGTCCTGAAGATGAGCCTGACCTGAGGGAAGTTAAAGATTGTATCCAGAGTGATGGGAAATCAGGTAGGAAATTCTTCTGGGAAAAGGGTCTTGTTACGAATTAAACAGATGATCTTCTCAACTTTGCAGTACTTCCTCTCATTTAGTAATGTTAATAATAGTTACCACCCATTAGTGTAGCAGGAAGACAGAATATCCTGTTCCCTTTTGACGTGTATGTAAGTTCAAAGTTTTTTTTTACCAGTTGTTACAGAGAATCTGATTCATTTATCAGGTTTATGCATTTGAGAGTTATTTGTCAAAACCGATCTCACTCTACATCATTTGGTTAAGGTTGATTGCACATGTCAGATTAGAAAAAACGGTAGATATTCTTTTTAGATGAGTAACATTGATTGGTGGCATTTTCTCTTTTACGTAGATTTATATGACCATGTTTTCCTGTCATCTAGGTTCAATAAAGGCCTGTTGTCAAGCCCCAATTTAGCTAACACCACTACACCTAACAGCTCTGAATTAATATGATTTGTCAGTAGCAATAGGCCACAGTGATAACCAGAACACGGTGCTACATCTTGTTCTGACTGATCTATGAAACTGCATTGCCCATTTATTCTTTTGCACAACGTGATAAAGAGTCTCTGGGCTTCTGCTTTCATGGCAGGTATTGAGCAGCTGAAATCTTCCCTAATTTATACGATGGTCTGTCTTTTCTCCAGCTGCCTCTAGGGATAGCTAAAGAAGCTGTACCGTAAAAATTAATGAGTTCAAATATGCTAATGTATCACATAATAAAACAAAAAGTGAGTGTTTTGCCAATAATATTAATCATAATTAGAAGGTCATTGGGGCGCTTACTGTACAAAAATACGTATACTGTATTAGTGTATAAACAAAACGGTTTGCCATACCACAATGTCATAGATGTATTTCTGCCATTTCCAGGAAAATCAGCTACAAAAAAGATTTTTCCCTCGCACCACAACTTCTAAATGTTTATATTATTATACTGGGTCCCCTGTTTTTGTTCTCACTGAGTAGAAAAGTGTATGTTACATTCCCCTGTTCATGGCACATGGTCAAATTATGTCTATTGTTCTCTTGAATAAACTTAATTATGAGCCAGCTACCTGCTCCATCACAGTATCACAGTATCATAAGGTTGGAAAGGACCTCTGAGATCATCGAGTCCAACCTATAACCCAATGCTAACACCAACACTAACAACAACCCATCATCTAAACCATGGCACTCAGTGCCTCATTCAGTCTCCCCTTAAACACCTCCAGGGTCGGCGACTCCACCACCTCCCTGGGCAGCGCATTCCAAAGACCAATCACCCTTTCGGTAAAGAACTTTTTCCTAACATCAAATCTAAACCTTCCCTGACGAAGCTTGAGTCCATGCCCTCTAGTTCTGTCACTGGTCACCTGAGAGAAGAGACCAACCAACCCCTGCCTGACTACAACCTCCTTTCAGGTAGTTGTAGAGAGCATTGAGGTCTCCCCTGAGCCTCCTCTTCTTCAGACTAAACAGCCCAAACTCCCTCAGTCGCTCCTCGTAGGGCTTATGCTCCAGCCCCTTCACAGTCTTCATTGCCCTCCTCAGGACACTCCAGCATCCTGACATCTTTCCCAAACTGGGGGGCCCAAAACTGTACACAGTATTCAAGATGAGGCCTGACCAGTGCCGAGTACAGGGGGACAATAACTTCTCTGGTCCTGCTCGCCACACCATTCCTGATGCAGGCCAGAATGCCATTGGCTTTCTTAGCCACCTGGGCACACTGTTGGCTCATGTTGAGCTTCCTGTCAACCAGCACTCCCAGGTCCCTTTCTGCCTGACTACTCTCCAGCCACTCTGTCCCCAGTCTGTAGCTCTGCATGGGATTGTTGTGTCCAAAATGAAGTACCCGACATTTGGACTTATTAAACATCATCCCATTAGAATCAGCCCATCTCTCCAATCTGTCCAGATCCCTCTGTAGGGCCATCCTACCCTCTAGCAGATCAACTCTTCCTCCCAGCTTGGTATCATCTGCAAACTTACTGATGATGGACTCAATCCCCTCATCCAGATCATCAATAAAGATATTAAGCAGGACGGGACCCAATACCGATCCCTGGGGGACACCACTGGTGACCGGCCGCCAACTGGATGAGGCACCATTCACCATCACTCTTTGGGCTCGGCCATCCAGCCAATTCCTAACCCAGCACAGAGTGCTCCCATCTAAGCCACGGGCTGCCAGATTCTCTAGGAGTCTACTGTGGGAGACAGTGTCAAAGGCCTTGCTGAAGTCCAGGTATACCACATCCACAGCCTTCCTCTCATCCACCAGGCGAGTCACATGGTCATAAAAGGAGATCAGGGTGGTCAGGCAGGACCTACACCTCCTATAAACCCATGCTGGCTGGGCCTGATCTCTTGGCTGTTCTGCAGGTGCCTTGTCTTAGTCTATCTGTAAGATTCTATATGGACCCTGTATTACCAGGTGGTTTCATGTTCAGTGAAGACACTAATGTTGTGTGATAACTTTATGAAGGAGGTATGTCAGGTGGACACAAGAGAAATTCCTCACACCTTCAACTTCCCTTGTGTTGCCCATGATTTCTCAAATATGAGCAGTTTCTCAGCTAAAGGCTCTAGGAATTGGCCTCGAAGGCTGCTGTCTGTGTCAGCTTCTGAACGGTGTCACAGATGTGGAGGTATATGTCTGGTTAAATTCATCTGTATGTCAAATCAGGAGATGATGCCATCTGCTTTCTTAATATATGATGGGCATGTGATAGGAAGGGGTAATAATTACACTGTAAACCAACCAAGTGATCAACTCAGAAACAACCCTGATAGATTCAGTTTAGAGTATTTGCAATACAGATTTTTTCCTCAAAGATCTTTTTGATTCAAGCATCTACCAAAAGCACATCTACCAGAGGTAGCACCTGCCAGAAATAGGCACTTTATTTGCCATTTCACCATAGTAATTCTTCTGAGAGATATTTATCACAACCTTTTTTTTCTTGTTGATTTACATATTCACAGAGGTTCCTGGTGTGAAGTTGGGATAAATTGTCACTGCTGTATGTGTGAAGTGAAAAGTATATGTGCGCACTCTTTATTTTTCATTTCTCAGTTAGATGTGAGCTTCCTTCATGGAAAAGAAAGAAAACCTTAGGAACACATGCTTGTCTGTCTTTCGAACTCTCTAGAATTAGCTTGTCATGAAATGTAAAACTAATGTGTAGTTGCAAAAAACACTGCCAGCATTTTCCTTACTAGTGGCTGATGGCTAAGTAGATTTAGAAATGAAAGGGGTTATTATAAAGTGATTACTGAATAGCTAGGTATGTCGTTTTAAACAAGCAACAAAAATCTCTATTGCAGATTCAGAATGTAATCTTGTTTGTATCATTCATACTTAAAATCTGATTTTGATCGTGGAGGAGTAATCACATAATACAGGTGATTTGACAAAAATATATTGAATGCTGTTTTTCTTTCATTCCTTATTTAAACATATTAGAATTTAAATGTCTCGCCATCAGAGTATACTTATAGAATGACAACTACATAAGGAAATACTAGATTAAACTTTTGTCAGTTCAGATTTAGATTTTACTATAAAGTGAAAAGTTCATATCAGCTCTCTGATGAAAGAAAACATTATATGGACACTAATATTTAAAAAATACTACTAACTTTATAGGAGTCGTATTGATGATTAGACCAATATATTTGCAACTGTGTCTGTGAACCTAAAGCATGGGCTTCTTGGGATATCTGTAGCCATGAATAGGATAATAAGAGATGCAAAAGTTAAGGAAAGTCTCTCATGCAATATTATATCACTCATTCACGTTTCTGTATCCAATGCTTTTAACAATACTTTACTAAAAGCTTAAATCCAGTGCCTCATCTGATTTCGAGCAACAGCTACACTCATTTTTGTAAGCAGTAAGCTGATGTCTTGGATGCCCATTAGAATGTGCTTTCAGTGAGTCTTCTATAATTGACTGAACATTGTGCTCCTCTCCCAGGAATTCCTATACTTTTAGCTTGTGTTTCAGCTAGAAATGTCACAAAAAGATTTATCCTAGTGGTAAGCTGATATTAGTATTTATGATCCTTCCTCAAAGAACTAGACCTCTGTTATATCCCACATTGGAATTTGAGGGGAAGTCAGTGAGGATACAAGCTCCTCATTTTTAGAACTTTACCCACACATTTTACTGCTGTGAGCTGTGACTATGTATTCTATTGTTTTCTGAGCTCCCGTATTTTGGAAGTAATCAGTTCTGGCCACAAATTACAGAAAAATCTGATCTTCAGTTTCTTTGTACATAAAGTAGGAGAAACGCTGTTGTAGCTATCATCTGAACTATACGATAAAACAAAATCCATGGAAGCTCGGTCTTCCATATGATTCCAAGCTGAAGAAGGGTGGTGTTTGCTATAATTGTACTGAGAACAGGATAGTTTGGGAAATGCTAGCTTTTCTCTTTTGCCCAGTGGACTGCTGGCATCTCTGGCAGGAAAAAGAGGTTGACTATACATGCCGTAAACGAGAATCTTCAGGCTTTCAAATGCTGGAAGGTGGTTTAATCCAAAGACATGAAACTATCTGTGGTGGGGTTGCCCTGAGATGTGGGCTTTTATACTTAAGTCCTCTCCTATTGACATGTTCCCTCTGTTGTGACACTGTAGATGCTGATACGTTAGTAAGGGTGCTGGGGGAAGCATATGCAGGAAGTTTATTCTTGCCTCTCAGTACTCTTAAATCTACAATAACTCAGAATGGTGCAGGAGGTATTCCCAGAGGCTACTGCTCAAAGTTAGCATCCTGTTAACTTTAGACTACATACACCTTGCGTTTATCTTCCTTCACTGACGTTTTGACTGTGAAAGACAAAAGAGTCTAATTAAAAGAATATAATTAAAACCAAGTTTTTCTTTAAAAAAATACGTAATTTAAAATAAACCATTTTTTCTGGAATTTACTCTATGAAAATAAGACACAGTCTAGTTTTTAGCATATTGTATATATATAAAATGATAATTCCTTCCCTTTTTTGTATTGCAGGTGACTATCATTTTGGTTCTCTCATTAGTGCTGAAGCACTGCAGTGCTTGCATCCCAACATTTTTTAAGGTGTCAGGGAGCACATTTATAAGACTGATAGAAGTGCTGCTTTTCTGTGGGAGGCATCTATTCTTGTAGAAGGCGGGACATGTTCTTTTGGAAATGCTATTAGCAAGTAACAGTGAAATGTTGGTAAGAATTTTAGATACTATAACTTGAAATCTTTCCAGGAGACACTGAGTATGTTGTGCAGTCATTTAGTTCTACCTAAATAATTTTAGTAACTAGTGCTATCAATTTCCATGAAAGGAATTACAGATATCCCAGATAATACCAATGTTTCATGGTTTATTTACAAATTTGTGAATGTTCTTTGCTGCTTTTAACATTTTTGCTTGTTGCCACAGCATGCTGTGGTCTTAGAATAAGATCACCAACCTTTAATATGCCCCTCTTTACTTCACGGGTTGTTTCTAGATTTTCACAGCTTTGTGTAGCATGGTCTTTGGTTTCACTTTGAAATGATTGTACTTAGTAGTACAATGACATCAGCAACATGATATTAGGATTTTGATTTGGCTCATTTTATGAGTAATTTGTCCCTTTGTTTCTTGCTTTGCCTCCTCTTTATTTGATTCATTTCTTTTATAACCCAAATAATGAGCAGTATGAAAAATCGTAAAGGTAAAGTGCCCCTTTTCTTCCTCTAGTCCTAACCTCACAGCAGTTCTTTGTATTAACAGATTTGACTGCTCCTTTGGAATTGAGGTGCAGCTGTGTAAAATCAGTGTGTTTTTATTGACCTAAATAAAAAATTGTTAAAAACCTGCAAAATTGCGCTACCCAAAATCTTGCCCACTGTTTCTTGCCTCACTGCACTCTGCAGTTTTTGGTAAATTGAAATTTGAAAAACACTATTCTGTTACCAGATTTGATAAATTATGTGGTATTTTGAGCTAAGAAAAGCCCCTTTTGAACTTCAGTCTACTGTTGAAGAACTCAGACAAAGAGTAATTACAGTATAAAGATCACGTCATCATGGTTGAATGTGGTCTTTCACAAAACTGACCAAGTTTGCGAGCAACCTCAAATTATTTGGAGTCATGTGTAGATGGGATATCAAAACAAATAATATAAGGACAAGCCAAATAAGTGAATGGTTTCTTCATTGGTGTTGACTGTAGAGGTACAAATCTTGATATTTCTTTTCTAAAGACAAAACACATGTTGCTACTTTGATAGCAGCTGGCTCAAAAGGCATGTATGTACTCTCTCCCCCAATAGATGAAATTATACTGCACCCCTGTAGATGAGATAATATTTCATTACCTCATGATCTGTGCTCCTGAGGCATAATATAGTATCTAGACTACTGAGGAGCAGCAGACGATCTGTTTATCTGGAAAACTGTAGAGTGAGTATAGAAGTCTTGGCTTTATAACCTCTGCCGATGGGGTTTTACCAAGGAAGGAGAAACACGGCTGAAATATGGTGTGCATAAATATATATAAAGTAAGACTTTTAATCTCCATTGTTTATACAATGATTAAGTGTTTAAAGTTGTAGTTTCTCTGCGAGGAAAAGTGAACTTCCCATGTCTCCTTCTCAGCTATTCTGTTTTGTTCTTTCTTGGAAAGTACTTCTGATTCAATAAAGTGCATTGACAGTCTGATCACTTTTGTGAGTGCTGGTGAACTCTTAAAGTATGCGTTTGACTGAAAACACAAGTACCTTTGTTAGAAACAAAGCACACATCGTATTGTCTGCTGAATCAGGTTTGGTTGGCTCTGATTTAGTGTGTGGAATCAAGTCTAAAGTTCGTATGTGCGTAAGGTCTCCATCACTGTGGTTCTCAAGTTCAGTGCGGGTATTCGTGAAATTATATGTGACACCCTCTGATGCTGAGGGTGAGAATACTAGAGAATAGTAGAGAATACTGTGACTCCCACATTACTCAGAGGGATTTAATTTCGAAAGATGTTAAGTAATTTGAACAAGACTGCATAGCCAGTCTGTGACAAAGCCTGTTCATTTAATTATCATTACTTAAATTTGGGGGTTAAAAGAGCTGCAGTGGATAATATCTTAAATCTCAAATTATTCTAGTTTTATCTTAAATTTTTACATTTTCTTGTTCTGTTCATCCTTTACTTCCTGTGGAAAGACAATATAGTCCAATCTGGAATTTAAATCACAAGAGTTATGATTACAGAGTAAACCACACTAATAGTTTGCCTAGACGAGAAGTTAATTCTTTGTTGCTCTTGTTCAGATGTCTTTCAGATGGTACCTGATAGTACCAGATGTTGGCAGCTACTGGAGTGTCTTGGAGTGGCAGAAAATCACCATGCCATTCCTTTCTTCATCTCTTATTTCAGGAGGTCTGTGCAGTCTGTGGTAAAGACAAAGCTTCCTGTCTGAGTTTTCATTTTAAACACAAGTTTTGATGATCAATGACAGGATGCTAAAAATACACCTAAATGTCTCTGTGATTCTGAAATTGAGTTTCTGAAAAAGCATTGTACTCATGGTAAGAGGTAAAGTGTGAAGTTCCAGAGAAATGAGCTGTGAATTGCAGCTGCAATGGAAATTGATCCTGTCTGTCAGTCTCTGCTCCATATTCTCAGGAAAACAGAGAGGCAGAGAAGGAGCCAAGATTAAATGGAATGCTAAAGTGCCGGGGGCTAAAACCGGGCTTGCTGGTCCCTCAGGTCAGAGCTGCAACTGTCAGACTTCACTGCCTGATACCCTGCTGAAGCTGGCAGAAGGAGAGCAGTATGGAAAATGCTGCAGGCACCAGCAGGGGAATTAGTAAGAACTACCTGGCTAAGCTTCAGGCACGACAGCCAGTGTGCTCCTTTGGGAAGAAAACCTCCTCTCTTATGAATTGGTAGGCCTTATTTTCCCCATTCACCTCATGATTTGAACCAGTGAGGCATAAGGAAATAGCTGGAATACTGAGGAACAGCAGAGGCTCAGTGCATCCAGAGAACTGCAGAGTGAGTGGAGAGGTCTGGTTGTATAAATTCTCTGCAGGTGGGCCTTTACCACGTAAGCTAAAAACAAAGCTTCAGCAAATATCTGTTGTGGTATGGGGTGTATATGTTGCATATAATATAATCAGTATGGTATATTAATCTTCTTATTCATCTTATACTCTAAAAAAATGTGATTTCAGTTGTCGTTAGCACTGTGAAATGACGCTTCTCTGTATAGCTGTCACCTTACCTGTGCAAGGTAACAATAGCAGACCATCGCTTAGGATAACAGTTAGTGTAAGTCTCATGAGCCCAATAGTAACATATCTATAGAATGCTTACTTTCTCACTGAAAGTTGGGAACTTACCAGGGGAAGGTAATAAAAAGATCCTGTAGAAAATAAAATTAATGAAATGAAGTCATTGTGTTGTGGAAATTAATTCAGCTTTCTCTTTTGAATCATACTCATTAGCTGTCATTCTTTTTGTGTTGCTTAATAGTTTTCTTTCCCCAAGTATCCTGCGCCCTTCATGATGAAGAGCATGTACTTTCTAGTGTATTGGAAACGATGTACTGTGCTCTCAGAACCATATCACATTAAATATTTCCTCTGGAGTATACAATGGTACCTCCAGAGAAGCTCAGTGCTAACTTGATCAAATGGAAACTTCTTTTTCTACCTTTTGTTGCAATAACTGCTATTTTTCACAGCTGTTTTGAGCCACATGTTTTTTTTAATCCAAAAATGCCATTGTTACCTTGGCCTTCTTTTCTGATTAAAAGTAGACAAATTTCCTTTCATCTCTTTCCTGCTTACTGTATGAATTCACTGAATTTAGCAAAAAATTGTCATGCACTTGAAGCATATAGTTCTGTTAGGACTGAGTACTCAATTATATGGAGCAGATGAGAACTGATATCCTCAGGTCTATAATGTTTGTCATCTCTGATAAATAAAAGAAATGTAGTATTGGAAAAAAAATAAAATAAAGCAAATAAAGTAGTGGTAATTCAGGAATTACTTTTATTTGATTAAAGAAGTTATAAAACATTGACTGTTCCAATAACCATATCCATTTTGAGAGCCTGTAGTGGATTGATTTTTGGATTTTTCAGATCTTCCTTAAAAAAATTGGCCTTTACAGGTCTTCCTTAACAACGGAGGTCAGGATCCACGGAAATATTCCATATCTTCCTTTAACATAACACAACATATAAATAAGGTGTAGATAAGAGAGTACGCTCTCTTCTTCTTCTGGCAAGCTGGAGACCAGGTACTCCGTTGCTGCTGGTCCTGTCTGGAGCTGAGGCCTGCAGTGGCTGCTGTTGTCAGCCCACACGTTGGGGGAGAGTCCTGAGTCGAATTTAGCTGTTCTGCTTTCCTCAAGGGAGGTGGTGAGATTTTGCTAGTTCTTTACTTTGTTAGTTACTGGGTGTTATAGTTGTATGCTGGGTGTTATATAGATCTTTTTGTCCTTTTTCCCATTTTCCCTTCCCCTTTCCCCTTCTTGGGAGTTCTGCATGATATCCTTACTGTATGTAGTTCTTTCTATTTAGAAGAATATAAATATATATATATATATATAGCGTGATTTCGGTTTTTCTATAGTTTTTTTCCTTTGAAAGGGGGGAAGTTTTGGGAAAGAGGCAGACTGCATGGTTGGAGAGCTTGGGAAAGCTAACTCAAACCACCTCAGAGCCTGAGGACACAAAATGGGTAAATTATTTAAAATACAGACCTGTATCTTTGGAAGCTCTTTCATAGGCAAACCTCTTGGAAATATCTAACCTCACTTTCTCTGTGGGCATACCCCATAAACCAGCAATATCTCACCTCATATAAGATCTTGCTTGATTTTTCCTTATATGTCTCTCTGCAATCCCCCAGGTATTTTTCTTTCCACTAAGTGCTGTCATTGACTGGTTGATACATTAACTGGTTGACACACTGCGCTTACCCCAAGAAGGGATCATTAGGGACCTATCAGTTTCATAATCTCTGAATGAAGGGTAAGGAAAACAGATATGAGTTGCGTAGCTATCTGATACTATAGATTATAGTCAGAAACCAAAGCAGCCAGGGTATTTGTCTTGTCTGATGAGCTTTATCCTGTGAATATCAACGAAGGCTGTATTGTCTCAATCTTTTACAATCTAATCTCTTCTTTTTCCCCTTGTCTGTTTTGTTAGAAGTAAAAATGCATATTTCATTCTCATAGCAGTGACTTTACAATTTGACTAGGGGGCTAACTTGTACTTTTTATTAAGGTAACGTGACATAAGATTATCTTCCTCCTGGGCAGATATCTTGGATGGGTTTTGATCCATTTTTTTGTACAGCCACTCTATTTCAATTTTAAAATGCTACGAATTAGTTTTATGTCTCTAATAAAATGATTTCTCAGCTCCCCTGTGAATTTTCTGATGTGCCTACTACAAAACTAAGCAGGTTGTTCCATATTCTTGTAGCTTAGCTAGGAACGTTTTTCAACTGCTTAATGTTGTATGTCAGGGTCACCTCAGTCACCTCGATTTTGTTCATTTTCTAGTCCTGTTTGCCCCATTTGGGTAGCATTACAGTTACACAATGCCCATTAAATGTCCTTTGCTATCCCTAGTCTCACGTCAATGAAGAAATACTTAGAAGCTGATATGAAGGAAACCCCATTTTTAATGAAATTTACGTCAGAATTATACAGAATAAATACTTAAGGAAGACATGAAACTCTTAGGACTTGCCAGTCTGTTAGGCTTGCTTCTCATTAATCTTAATTTTCATAGCAATAGGAAATATCCCAAACGCTTCAAACACCAGGATTCTTAACTGGGATATCTGATTGTGGAAGCTAGTAAATGGCTCTGTACTGATTTGTCCTTGGTAAGAACATTTTTACCAGTCAGTCTAGTGACAAAAAAGGAGACCAGGATAAAATCTGTTATTGAATTCGCTTTACTTTGCCATTTTGACACCAATTGACAAATATTCTTAATTGGTGATCAGCACTGTTGGATAGTGGCAATTAATTAAAAAAAAAAGAATCTGGAGGATTTGAAAGGTGGGGATAAAGTACCCTGCTTTGTAGATGTTAGAGAGAACAAGCAATTTCTTAACACCTTTTCTTCAAGGAGTTAAGATGAATAACATCTTTGAACAAATATTTCAAACATGCAGGGATTTTATTAAAAAGTAAAGAGATGAAATCCTGTGTAAATTGTTTAGAACATTCCTAGTGAAGACATGTTGATTAATAAACATAAAAGAGGGAAGATGCATATTAATTTGTTTATGTATAAGAGGCTTCTAGCTCATTAAAAGTTTTCTAAGTATTTAACTAGTGAAGCAGTGGATAAAACCAGACATTGTCTTTAATCTTGTTGAGGGCTCCAATATGAAAAAAAAAACGGGATTATTGCTAAATATGCATAATAGCTCTATTAATGACAGTGTTTTGAAAATGTGGGGTGCGTTTCAAGTCAATGGTTTTGCTGTAATATGCTGGAAATTTGGGTTCATTTTTCTATCTCAGTTGCTGGGACCAGTAGAACTGAAGAAAATTTGCCTTAATCGACCAAAATCTCTTGTCTATAAATAGCCATAAATTATTGGTTATGATTTTGTTAGATGTGATTTATAGCTGGTTATCAAATGGATGATCTCAAGGAAAGCTCAGGTGCAGCAGGATATTGGCTGATGTGCCTCCTGTTGTTTCTTTTGGCTCTTTGCTAAGCCACTACTGCAAACTGATATATTTGCACTTTTTATTTTAGATTTGATAAAAAAAAGAAAGGAACAAACTATTAACAACTAATGTTTGTGGAAAAAGAACCTTATGGAATATTTTAAAGGAATTGGATTATTAACTTAATGTTAAAATTACATATGGCCAAATAGAGATGTAGTAATTGCATTCAGTCTCCCTTAAAAATAAATGAATAAGAAATAGCTGAAAAACTACCTAACGCTTCTTCTTTGTATAGAGTCCTGGAAGAAAATCACCAGAAATTTGCAAGTTTTCCCTAAAATTGCCTTTTCTGTTTAAGATACTAGTTTTGTGAAGGTTTTTGCTTTCAAAATGTTAACAGAACTTAAAAAAAAATCGGACGCAATTTTTTGCAAACAAATATGTAAAAAAAGTAAGCGACATTTCAACTGTATTGTGCACTTTGAATTTAAGCATAAAACTTTCTGATATTTTGTTTCCTCTTCGTTTTTCATCAAAGACAGTTCTCTGTCTTATCACTGTTTTTTTCCTGAGTTTTCAGAGACCTATATTTTTATTGTCATTTGGACTATGAGATAAAGCAATGAATTTCTGTTTCTGCTTATATGTCATATTTGTCTGCATAATTACTTATGCTGATTACTATTATAACATAAATATGTAATCATACTAGAACTATGTTGGTAATTTTGCAGATCCAATGCGTGGGCCACGGAAATTAGAGGTTATGGAGATCAAGTCCAGACAAATCACTATTTGCTGGGAACCATTTGGATATAATGTCACACGTTGCCATCGATACAACCTCACGGTCCATTACCGTTACCAGGCTGGAGGACAAGAGCAAGTGAGAGAAGAAGTAAGCTGGGACACAGAAAGTTCACATCCCCAGCACACAATTACTAATCTATCACCATACACAAATGTCAGCATCAAATTAGTACTAATGAATCCTGAAGGACGAAAAGAAAGCCAAGAACTTGTAGTACAAACTGATGAAGATGGTGAGTCTTTGTATTTACATTGTACGTTCATGTTACCTGGTATGCAGTATGCTTTTCTATATAAGTGCATGTTCTGCTTTCACTAAAATCTGTAACGGGTTTTCCAGTAATTTCAGCAATTTTAAGGCAGTTAAGGGTCCATATAAAAATATTATAATGATGTTCTACATAACTTAAAACATCACACATCATTTAACCATTTCTTTATTAAACTCATGACTTGTGCTTGAACTCTGTTCTGCCTCTTGAAAGTTCCAGTATGAATTTGAAGAAATTCCAAGTCATTATTCACAATATCCTCATGTAAGCTTTTCTTTTGAGTAATATACTCAACATTAAATATTTGGGTTTCATTTGCAGCTTCTGTTTCTCCAGCTTTGTATTTCTAACCATCAAATGCTGTTAGTTGTCGATTCAGATGGTATATTCATATGTAGACATTTAAATATCTAAATATTCCCTTCATTTTAGTAGTTCTTGGCTAATGTGAGCTTTTCAGATCTCATTTTTTTCTTTTGAGAATAACATAATTTGTTGTGTTTTTTGAAGCATGAGTGGCAGAGTTGGCTACTGGGTCTCTGCAGTGCTCTAGTAAAATTACATGAAAAAATACCATCCTCCTAAGTCCTCTGTGTTATTATTGTGATTGTACATGGCAGAGAGTTTACTGGAGCTCTATTGGCTACAATAGCAATATGGGGCTTCCTTGTTGAATGATCATGCACCAGGAATCAGTTTCACCTTTCCAGAACAGTGTGCTGAGGTATAGACCCGTGTGGCCCTCTACAAGTGTACCTTAGGTTTTTTGACCTTGCTTTTAACCATTTTAAAATGCATGCTGTTCAAAGAAATCTTATCAAATGATTGACATTGCTTTACATAATGAATCCTCCTCTAATTTTTATCATCTGCAATCTGAACAGGAAAGATTTCTAGAAAAACCTCAGCAAAGATGATTTCCTCTTATAATAAATATTTGAAGTCTGTCATTTGAACTTATTAAATCATTTAATATATGCTATATTGATTTTATGTAGTACTGGTTTCTAATGAAAATATATGAGGGAATAAATTAAACAATTTAGGATCGTATAGTTGCTAATGCAACAGATTTGACAAAGCATAGCTAACAAAAAATGGTTTAATTAGAATTAATTTTGCTGTCATCCTCTAATTTTGATTCAGTTCAATTGTAGGATTACAAAGCTAAAGGCCTTATTGTTATCTGGGCCATTTATGTATTTTCTCTAAAATTTTGTGTAATATTTTCTTATTTCTACCACTCTGGAACTTTGTATTGTTCCAAGATCTATTAAAACCCAACATCAGTGGACTAAACAACCTTTGGAGGTCCCGTCCAATCTTTTGCTCAGAGCAGATCAAGCAAGAGCAGATTGCTCAAGGTCTTGTACAGTTGAATTTTGAGTATCTCCAAAGGTGGATGTCCCACAACCTCTCTAGGTAACATCTGCCAGTGTTTGACCACCCTCATGGCATAACTGCCCAGAGTTTATTGCTTTCAGAGAACTTTGCAGGGTTACCACAGTGTTTTGCTGTACTTTAAACTTACTTATGCTATATTTAGTTCCTCTTCCTTTACACATAAATCATAGAATTGTTTGGTTGGAAAAGACCTTTGAGATCATTGAGTCCAACCATGCAGTACTCTACTACTAAACCATGTCCCTGAGCACCTCATCTGCCTGTCTTTTAAATACCTCCAGGGATGGTGACTCAACCACTTTCCTTGGCAACCCCTTCCAGTGCCTGATAACGCTTTTGGTAAAGAAATTTCTCCCGATGTCTAATCTGAACCTCCCCTGGTTCAACTTGAGGCCATTTCTTCTTATCCTGTCACTTGTTGCTTGGGAGAAGAGACCAACACCCACCTCGCTACAATCTCCTTTCAGGTAGTTGGAGAGAGCAATAAGGTCTCCCCTCAGCCTTGTCTTCTCCAGGCTAAATAATCCCAGTTCCCTCTGCCACTGCTCATAAGATTTGTGCGCCAGCACAAGCACAAGCTCCCTTCAGCAGCCTCATTGTCCTCTGGATGCACTCCAGCACCACAATGTCCGTCTTGTATGGAGGGGCCCAAAACTGAACAGAGTATTCAAGATGCAGCCTCATCAGTGGCAAGTACAGGTGTACAGAGGGGCGATCACTTCCTTTGTCCTACTGGCCACACTTCTGATACAAGTCAGAATGCTGTTGGCCTTCTTGGCCACCTGGGCATACTGCTGACTCATGTTCAGCTGGCTGTTGAACAACACCTCCAGGTCCTTTTCTGCTGGGCAGCTTTCCAGCCACGCTCCCCCAGGCCTGTAGCATTGCATGGAGTTGTTATGTCCCAGGTGCAGAACCAGGCACTTGGCCTTGTTGAACTTAATACCATTGGTCACAGCCCAGCCAAATCATTAACCCTATGTTTCCAAATAAGTTTTACCAGATTTTGTCTACTTGGAAGCAATTCTTAGTGCCCAAAGATAAGGTTGTCCTAAAGGTATAATCTTACTTGTCCGTACTGAACTGGTAAGCTAATTCAGAAACAATCATCTGTGTCCTTGGAAAATCCCCTTGGTAGAGCAAGGGCCTTTGCAGAGTGCTTTGGAGAGATAATTATGAAGTCTCAGACCATGTAAACTCCCAGACCAACAGCATGGAGGAGGAGGAGGAGGATAGTGCTCTGCTAGACCTAACAACAGGAAGGAGACACCAGATGTCTTGCTTTCAGATGATCTTATTCTTTAAACATTTGGGTAAATCTCAGAAATAGATCTGAGAAGCTAATTTAACCATAGCAGCAAGTAGTTTTCACCTTCTTTCTCTAGCATGTGAAAAACCTTAAGTGTATTTTCTTACTAGATTTCACATACAGGTTGTGGGAAAGTGCTAACCCATCGATGCCTGTTGCCTTACAACAGTCCTGCGTGCATTTTCCTGGTTTTACTTTTCATGTTCCATTGCAAGTGTTATTACAAAAATAAAATGCACAGATATGTGACCATGTGCTGTTTACACGTCTCCTATTAAAAATTCCGTTGAGGTTGGCTCGGGACAAGGTGCAGAACAAACAGGAGAAAGAGATACCTGAGAGCAGTTGACATACCTTTTGTCAGAACCTTCTGACGTCCCTGGCTCTTCAGAGGTCATTCTGATACGTTAAGAGACTCTAAGGAAAATGAATAATGTAATTTTATTGGTTTAGCTGCTTCATGATTTCCCTGCTTTCACCCTGTTGTAGGTCTTCAGGCATAATGTCAATGAGCATCACTGTTCCGTGCAGCATGTGACGCATCTTTCCAAGCTAACCATTCCAGTTCAGTCTGTTGGAATTGTACCTTGTCACTTTAATGCTTGTCCATTTTCATTTATGAACGCTTAATATGTTTTCCCCTATAGGAAAGTAACACTACTGATAATTAAGTATCACAAATGGATTTTTATTTACAAGAATTTGTATTTGAGATATTGCCTAGCTCCTTATAAAAAAATAATTTGTCGTTTTCTTTCATCAGTAGTGTTTCACGGGAAAAGTGCAATGCTCACTAATTTCTTATACACTGAAGGTGACACATATGTTTCCTTAATGGCACTATCTTGTTAAATAAATTATTCTCCTCCTGAGCTACCCTGGCCTTTGCTTCAGTCTTGAGGAAATAATAGTGAGATGTTTTTATGCCTCAACAGCACAAATATTAGGTGGAATGTCTCCTTCTGAAGCTTTTCTCAAAACAGCATTTTTTCCCTTTTTTATCCATTAGTCCCGAGTGCTGTGCCACTAGAATCCATTCAAGGGAGTACCTTTGAAGAGAAGATTTTTCTTCAGTGGAGAGAGCCAGCGCAAACATATGGAGTGATTACTTTGTATGAGGTACCTAGCATTTTGCCATGTTTTACTTTTTAAGTATAGTTTCCATTTTCAAAAGTGCATAATTACTAAGAAAATTTATAGGTTTTTTAATCCTAGTTTATGTGAAATGTGTCTTCTTTTTAGTAAAATAGTACTTACAAGTAATTTTACTACTAATTTTATTACAAGTAATAAAGTCAAATATATAACATGAGTGAATTACGTGGGACCCAAAGTGTCCCTGGGTTGTCAGCTTCAAGAAAACTTCTATTTTTAGAACAATGTGATATAGGATTCTATCTAGTAATGTGGATCAAATATTTAAAAGATTCAAAGACAGATCTTAGTGAATTTTAACAAAATTGGAGACATAACACAGTGGTGACAGTCAACATCACATTTATATAAGACTCATTAAAGGAACCCTATTGTAATAGAAATAAGCAGGCATAATTAAAAAAAAATCTAGCATTTTTAAATGCAAATTCAACAAAATTATATGTTGTAAGATGCCTAAAAATCACTGCTTTTCCTCATGTGGAACCTCTGCCTGAATACCTTTTAGAAAAATTGACGAATGACTGTGCAGATTAAGCTGTCAGACAGTAATCACTGTTAAGCTTCTTACCTGACCCTGCTATGAAATTGGTATTGAAATGCTTTGTTTAAGAAAAAAAAAACACCACCTAAATGAGGTACAGTGTAAAGGAAAGTTAAATTGAGTGGTAACCTACTGATACTGTTTTGAAAACTATTTTATTGCAAGAGGAGAAAATGTTATGAAAAAGCATGAATTGATTTTTTTATAAAGCTAACTAATTTCCAGCTAGTTCAACAGTTTCCTATCTTTAGGGATCAGAATGTTTTAGTTAATATGTTCGTGTTTTTATTGATATTAGGCTTTATGTACATAGAAACACACAGTGGTGAATCATCTTTCTACTTACAAACATGCATACATGTCTGATTACATTGCTGAGGAGTATATGCACTGTATACGTGCAGTTCATTCTTAAATGTATATAAATACATAACCCATTCAGATGTAACATACATATTCAGAGACGTAAAAGAATAACTTGTTCAGACTTTCTGAGGTGGTTAGGGCTATGCAAGTCTCTGAACATCAAAAGAACCTAGCGTTCCAACAGTGAAGAGGATGTTGAAAAGAAAATACAGATATCTCCTCATACCTCAAAGCAGAGTCAGAAAGAGCAAGGCAATCACTTAAATCAAAAGCTTATTTTAATTTATTTTTAGGTAAAAGATACCAACAGAATAACGCAGCCAAACCATCACTTGTTTTAAAGATACCCAACTCAATCCAGTCAGGTGGTTAAATATGAACAGACATATTTGCTGAAAGATTGTTTGTCAATAATTTTTCTGCCTTTGTGTTTCCTTATAAGCCCAAAATACATTGCAAAATTTTTATAAATATAACTGGTAAACTACCTGGAGGTCAACAAATACATACAGTGAATCACAGGGGCATTTTACCTATTTTAAATGTAGAGTAGGTGAAATATAGAAGTATACTTCAGGTATATTTTACCTAATTAAAGTAGCTCACAGGATAAGAGTCAGACAGGTTAGATAAAATTTAGGTACCTGTGTTTTATGGTTTGATTTAGATAATCCTTGATGTCTCAGCAGGCACCTCTCTGGCTGGTCTTTTTGATGTTAAGGTAGTGCATCCAGCACAGCTCCAGATCACCCAGGCTGGAGAAGTAAGGTGTCTAGTTTCTGCCTATGGCTTTTTGCAAGCCAAAGCTTAGACAAGGAAGTATCTAAGCCTTGGCTGTGTATACATCAGCAATTCTGATCGAAAAGGCATAGCCACTAAAGCTGCTCCTACAGATGCCATGTTTGGTACGTTCATGAAAACCATGGTGCTCATGGAATCCACCTTTCAGAGAATGGCCTAGCAGATGAGCACCAACCTGGTAAGGAGAAGGCCTCTCTAGGGGATGTTTCAGCCTGAGGGATTCCACAACTCATGAAAATCTGCCTGCAGGGGAGTGACTCAGGCAGAGAGCCACTACTCCTTCCTTTCACCTGCCACCCGCCACTGGGCTGAACACAACCTGAGTGAAAAAATTGTGCCAGGAGGAAAGCAAGTATTAGAATGCAGGGTATGAGTCTGGAGTTGAAGACACACAGCTTGGGTGAGGCTAAACTGCAGGTATGCAAGCCTGAGTCAGACCTAGGAGTAAGGTTGCTCTTTCCAGGGCAAGCTCTTCAGCCAGTGGCCGTTTTATGGGAGGAACCTGAAGACTACAGCAGCAGACACCTTCTTTCAGCAGGAGGTTCCAGGGTCTTGATCGTAGCAGATAAATGAACTTTATGTGCAATCACGAGTATGCATCTTTTCTCCCAGAGAGAATGCTCAGTCTCACCTCTGTGTCTGGCATTTCTTACTCTGAGTACCTAACTTTCCATATTCTTAAAATCTCATAACTTAAGTCTGTTTTCTGGTACCAGGAGTTTAGTTTTAGTGCCTGAAGGAGACAGAGTTTTAATATATGTAGTGGGAAAAAGTGTGCATTGAAGTATCAAGTATTAAAGTATTCATTTCTATTGTGAACTAAGTGCAAATCTAATTATTTACCAATATTTAAAGAAAAAAGCCCTTAGATTAAGAAATCACATAATGATAAATTATACCATTTTGCTTCTGTATCACCAATACAGGTCAACACCTGTAAGGAGTAAAGTGATTAGTCCTTTCAGCGAGATTTCATTTACATTTGATAAAAATAGTCAACATCCAGGGAGAAAATTACCCTCGTACCTTTTTGTTGGTTTTTTTTTTCCCTAATCCTTGCAAAGCTGAACTGGCGTTAGTAATGTGGACATAAAAAAATCATTTAAAAAAAAAAAAAGTAGGAGCAGTCTTACAGGTAGGAGTGAGATACAGAAACAGAGCAAGTTCATTTTAACTAGGCAAAACACTTCTTCTTATGTGTTCTCCGTGATCCATGGAATAACTTATTTTATTGGGGAGCATCAGCCCCCTAGCTATCTAATTATTAACACTGCAAAAATATTATAAGAATCTGACTTAAACTGCAGGGTCTCTGGTAGCCTAGTGTTATTTTCAATAAAACTTAAGTGAGATTTTGGAAAATCCTTTTAAGAATCATTAAAAATATAGAAAACGGACTTAAAGGGAGCTGCAAGTAGTCATTTAGTTTGCTTATCTGTGGCAAAACAGGATCAGCTGTATATAAAACATAGTTGTGATGTAGTTGTATAACCTGTCTTTTAAAATCTCCAAAAAGAGTTATGACCCACTCTCCCACAAGCAGGCATAATAATACTTACCATCAGAAAGGGAGATTCTTTGGGGCGATATGTAGCCTTAATTTCTTTACTGATAAAGTTCAGATATTTGGTAGTGCAATCTTCTTCTGTTGTAATTAAGATGGTTAGTTGAGCAATTTTTAAGGAACTTTCAGTTCAATTTGTGGATGGGGAGTTGTAGAAGATCTACCTGTATCTACCAAAATACTGCCAGGGTTTATCTAGATAGTATGAAAGTTTTTATTGCTAATTTACTGCGCTTTATTGATCTTACATTAGAAGGGTCATAAAAATCCGTTTTCATTAAGTCAGAGGTTTTAGGAAATTGTAAGTGTTTTAGTTGTGTAATGCTGACACTTAGGTGTTTCTAAGTATTGTTTTATGTGACTTAATTATAGTGATATGGAATAGATATAGCAAAAAGAATGTCAGTTATCACTTTATATAATAAAGAGCGTTAGAATTATTCACATACAAATGAAACTTTAAAAGTAAAAAGGAGGGATGAATCATTTCTACTTTTTAATTTTTTAATGGATTTCTTATTTTTAAATTCTCATTACAGCGCATGGAAATTAGTAATTAATAGAAGAAAACTGGATCAAGTTTTACTGTGAACTTATATTAACATTTCTAATGAAAACTAAAAATACTGTATGAATCAAAGAAAGAACTGAGGCTACAATACATACTCTGGATATATTAACATTTAATCTCTCCTTTCCTCCAAAAGTGAATTTGACCTAGGTACAATATAATAACCTGAAAATTTCCAAATTAGCAATTACAATACCTAAGCTTCAGTCTAAAATACAAGCTTTACCCACTTTCTGGAAGAAAATTTGCTTTAAGCTGTCCTTATCATCTGTTACGGATAATCTTGTTCAGAGCGAAGTGTAATTATAGTGAAGTCAACTGGAACTGTGGGAGCTACGTGTTCTGTTATGTCTTATCTGGTTTTACCTGTTTGTTTTGGTTTTGTTATTGTTGCTGATTAAAATCACTGAGATGAATTTGAAAAATGACACTGGTAAAGCCAGCATCTTGAAGAATTAGTGTAAGCCTGAACCCATACTTTAGAGTTGTAATCAAGCTGCCTCTAAGTCTCTGTATCTGTAAAAGTAATAACTCATACCAGTTATGGCTGAGTTTCTGTGTCCCTTCGTGGGATTCAGGATTTGAAGAGTATAAGAGTAAGATAGCTTATCATAAAATGTCTGACAGCGCATACATCAGAAGGGTTTACTGGATAAAGATACAATCTCTGTCCATCTGCTCAAGGCGGTTTATGACTTTCTTATTCTTTTGCAGATCACCTACAAAGCAGTCAGTTCCTTTGACCCAGAAATAGATTTATCCAATCAAAGTGGACGAGTCTCAAAGCTAGGAAATGAAACACACTGTCTCTTTTTTGGACTGTATCCTGGCACTACCTACTCTTTTACCATCAGAGCCAGCACAGCTAAAGGCTTTGGACCTCCAATGACAAATCAGTTCACCACTAAAATATCAGGTACTTTACTAAATAATATTATTACTCTCTTATGATAATGACATGGGGGGTTCTTTTGTTGTTTACTTCTTCTTCAGATTTAGCAAGCAGCAAACTGAAAAAGTAAAATACCCTGAAGATGTCAAAGTGACATACATTAACATACCTGAAAAACTTCCAGGTGCTTAAATATCACCAAAGAAACCCTGTAAATTATGTTCCTGCAGTCAGTGACAGCTGCTGTTGCAACATTTAGCATAGGAGTTTTTGGGCATGAGGATGAGGGTTCCATTCAGAGCTTAGTCAGCCTTGACGTGATTCTAAATTAGTACAGTAATGGTGCTGGAAAATCTTTTTAATGAGCCATGAACAATTGAGAGCAGAGCAGAAATTCTGTATGTCTAGTGCACTCTTAGAAAGTGTAGCTAACTGCCAACCTGCGTATGTTCCTAGCAGGCGTGTGGACTGAAGTGGATATGAAACTGTATTAGACAAGAACATCAGGACTAGTGGTTTTCAGATAACAGCAGCATGATTCTGTCACTTCTGCAGATCCATGAACAATAATTTAAAGCTCTCCCAGAGGCAGAGGAACACTTTCCCCAGCTGATAGGATGCAATACTATTACATACTCTAAAATGCTTATTTAGTTGATGACAAAGTGTTTTGCAAAGTTACAGTTGAAAACCCTTTAGTCGTCCCTTGTTTACAGTCTTCTTGAGAATTAAACTGACAGTTGAGCTACGTCCCTTAGATAATATATACAGAAAATTACCTACTCTGTGGTCAAATTTTCTTTTCAGGAAGGATAAAGGCAGGCATTTGGGTACAAAATATTCTTTCTCTTCATTTGTAAGTTATTCTTGCTCATTCTTTGTGCCTTTCCCCATCACTCATTTTCTGCCCTCACTAGAATGAAAAAATGTAACAAGTGATAATCAGAGATAGAGCATATATCATCATCATCTTTATTGTTATTATTATTGGCAGTTAATGGAAGATGGAAATTGTTGCCAATACAGGTATTTGTAGAGAAAAAATATTGTTAATTTTCAAGTTAGAAAATTTTCCTTATAGAAATTCTAAACATAAGTATCAATGCTCAGTAATGATGGGATTCCCTTTCCATCTCCTATCCTATACTGAGCAGAAGCTTGTTCTGTCAGAAATAAAATTCCAGCATACCAAGACTTCATATGAGTTAGGGTGGCATTATCAGCCCTTATTAGAATGAGGAAGAAAGGAGACTATTGAGAGCAGAGGAGAATCTGAGCATTTGGGAATAGTGCTGGGTATTAAATTGTTATTCTTTCTAAATTTGGTATGTCACGAGATAAGACTCATTAGCGTAAACAGAAATTGCAGGTATTGTTGGGAATGAGACTAACCTCAATAGTACCATGCAGAGAGATTCTGCAAACTGTCTTGTCTGCACTGCACTCTCTTATTACTTTATCTTTGTTACTCTACTAACAGTGAATTTTTTTGAATTGTCTTTGGGTGGTTAAAGCCAATTTCTTGATTTATTTAAAATAGAAGCAGAATACATACATTTCTTAGTATCATTGAAAATCCGCAACTGAAATGTTAGCTTTTTAATATGGTACCCTCTTTGCAGTAATTTTCACCTGTGATCTGATTTTCTTAATGTAAGGCTTTGAGGCTCTTAATGTGGCCAGTGCTCTCAATTTTGGAGAGATGTGAAGCAAAAACACTGAACATTTATGGATAAAAGTTTTCACTATTCTTTAGAACAGATGAGGTGGCAACAGTGCATTCCAAGCAATTTCTGAACTGAGTCATTGCATTTTAATTTTTCTGACTCTAGACTGCATTTTCATTTGAAGAAAATACTCTTAATTTCCTGTCTTAAGTGTTTGAGTAGCGCTATTCTGTACTGTAAATAGCTGACATGTTTCATTCTACAGTAGTGTGATTGGCGCTGATGGATGAAGTGATCTGGATGTAAATATGCATTACCAAAAGCGGAGCTCATAGCAGTGCCTGCTATCAAAATTGATGGACACTCTATTAGAAGACTGTTTTCTGTTACTTGTAACTTAAGTCAGCTGTGCAGGTTGAAATTCTGTATGCTGCCTTTCGTACTAAGAAGAATTTGATCCATTTCAGAAACATGGCTGACATGAAAAATTCTAGTGACTGATACTGATACATTACTGAAGTGCTTTCAAACAGGAATTTAAATGTTTTGCAAGGCGAGAGACATTACTCTGAGCTATCAGTCTGAAAATCTGTCCAGATTGGAGCAATTTGTAAATGTTGCAGTTTGCACACAAATGGTAGAAACTTGACAGAATTGAGATGCAAATGTCACCATAGATGACATCCTCACTAAATGGATTTAAGTTCTTCAAGCTTTTAGAGCCTCACCTGTGTGTTCATCAACTCAGTGTGGCCCAACACAGAGAGAGAGTCTCTAAAGCACCTTACCTTTTAATGAATCTGAGCTTACTGCTGCTGAAGACCAGGGTGTGCAACTGTAACAACTGTGAACAAGAAGAATATCTCCTGTTATCTCTATTTATTAATAAACTCCTTCTTTACATGGGCAGTGTGGAGGAAGAAGAGTCCCAACCTAAACAGTAGGAAAGTATAAGAATAGATAATGTCCAGCTATCTATGGAGAAGAAGAAAAGTGGCCAGGTCTAAAAGGTGGAATGAGGAGAACCACAACTCATATCCTGGGCAGGAAGACAGTTTTGATGAAGGGAGGCTAAGATTAGTGAAGAATGCAAGCAGGGACCTAGGGTACACAAGTTAGGAATATTACAAGATTTAAGTCGTGGGTAGGAGTCCTAAGGGCACAAAATGACACAGTGTTCCGATAATGTTCAGAGTTCATGTAGCTTTTTGGAGATGCAGTTACTCTGTGCTTCCCTTAGCTTCAGGGTGGTCAAATTGAGAATGGGGCACTATGTGAGCAACTTCTGAATGTTCAAAACTGCAAAACTGATATATGTGAAAATTGTGCCTGAATCTTTAAAGTGCTGTGCAATGTTATGCCTTAGGCCTCTTAGAGTTGGTATCCAAGTTACTTAAAATGATTAGTCTAAATGTTTGTGCCTTATATCCAGGATGGTAAACAGAATAAAACCCTCTTGCTACAAGATTTTTGAAGATTTTTTTTTATTTGTGAAGCATTTAAAAACTGGTCAATATCAATGAAAAGGGTTGAAGATGTTTAATGTTTCCACGTCAGATTCAACAATCGTGGAGAAAAGTGTTAATGCAATCCTTACGTGATTATGTAGGGCAGTACAGATAAAAGAGAGAGAAGTTCATATACCTTTCAGGTAGATGCAGCTACTACTGGGAATGTGAAAAGGTTTGGAAAGCACACTTGAAAGAAAGACTCATACTGTTGGAGCTATTTAATTTGCTAGAGAAGGCTAAAGGTTGATATTATCTGTATGTGGAGCATAATATGCTGTAACTTCGTCTCTATGGTACACAAACTATGCAGTGGCTGGAAGATGAAGCTAAGCAAATTGAACATGGTCTCAATCTTCAACATGAAGTATAATTAGTCATTGGAAGAACCAGCTAAGGGAAAGTTCTTCTCCCCCTGCTAATGTGTTTTCTTTTTCAAGCAGGAATTAGTTTAGGGAAGTTCACTGCCCTGCAGTATTCCTATTGTCAGAAAAGATCATTGCGATGACCGCTTTTTGCTTCTATAGCCTTTAAATTTGTTAATTGTGTATCATGATTAACAGCTGGTCGATAAGAATACAACAGACTGCTAAACAACCAATTAACCAAGCAGCTTTCCATCCATTGTAATGATATAATGTGAATAGATGACAGTGCTTAAAAAAGTAGCAACAGTAGAAGACACTATCTGAGGCATCATTTTTTTTAATGACAACTGTAATTCCTCAATGAAGACACAGTTTTCAAAAGCGCTATTGAGGGTGGCTTCAAACTAAGATAAGCTCTCATGGTGATAATCCTGCTTCATTATTGTAAATTATGTCTAGAGTGGACAATAGACCCTGGACAGTTTCAGCACTAGTTGAAATTCCAGAAATGACAAATTCTGAGTGTGCATCCCGGTGCCACTGGCATACTGAGAAAGATGGGCTCAGTTTCAAAAGTATATTTCCTTCAACATGCACATTTGCAGATGCTTTTCTTGAGATGCTTTTCATTTCCAAGTCATGGATGTGCAATACTTACTCCAAACTTACTGTTTCCTGTCTTGAAATTGGCGCTGAGCTGGGATTTCTTTGTTTTTGCTGTTATTTAACTGTTGTCTCCCACTTGTGTTTTAACAGAAAGCATCTTAGATCTATAATATAATCTTTATATTTGAAGAAGCCTTTAAAAATACCTATTCAAATATAGATACAGCTCTTAAAAGAAGAAATGCAAGAATAATGATTATTTTTATTGCTTTTCTTTATTCTAGCACCCTCTATGCCACCATATGAGCTTGAAACACCTTTGAATCAAACTGACAGCACTGTGACAGTCTTGCTGAAACCTGCACAGAGCAGAGGCGCTCCTGTCAGGTACTGGGTGAAAAATCTTTAAAAAATTAAACCCAAATCGATTAATTTCTTCAACATGTTTTCTGGGGATTTTCTACACCGCAATCAGTGTCTAAATTCATGTCTGTATTAGCTCTAATTAAATTAAATAACTGAAGAAAATGAAAGTGCTTTGATGTTGAGTGTTCGTGTATTGTCTAAAGGATTTGATCCAGATGCAAGAGGCTTGTTCTTTGAAGATAAGGAACAAAGCCATAATTCTGTTGTGTGGGTGGCTTCTTTAAGGTAATTGCTTACTGCAGTGTTGTAAGTTCAAGGGCATATCACTTTTTTTATGCTGAGCTACTGTCTTTAATACTTACTCCTCTTGTTTACTTCACAGATTTAAGATAATCAACTCTTAGTAAGTTAGCCAATTTAAACAGTATGTTCTGTAACATTGATGAAGTATTTACATTTAATTGACCATCACAGCAGAAACAGAAAACAAAAATCAATCTGGGAAACCAGTTGCTTGTATTCTTTAGTGTTGAATAGTACCTACTGATGAATTTCCAGTTTGCAGAGGTTTACTTCACCACCAGATACACTGTACTGTGTAAGTCCTTCCTTGATTAGATAAAAGATGCTTGATTTTTAGTGAAGAAAACAGAGGAATCATTACATTATTTTGAATGAGAAAGAGTAATGAGCTCAGTACTCTGAATAAATTAAAATGCCGATGAGAGAAATACAAATTTTTCAGAAGTTTAGCATGCTTTTCCTTTTGGCTAACCATGTATCATGAAAAATGGTTAATTCTTTTGTTACTGTAGGAAGAGTTTCCCCTTATAATGAATGTCTATCAGTCATTTTCATTGTGATGCTAAGGTTTTTAGTAATTTCTATTTGTCTGGGAAAAACAAATCTGGTATAATTCCTATAGGTGTGAATGAAAAGCTTTCTTTGAGTTTTTTTCAGAATATTCAACATTTCATATAATTAGGTGTTTTATTATGCAGCATATTCATTGTTGAGTTATTTATTGTATGTATTTAGGTCTTCATTTAGGAAATACAATCCTATTGGTCATTCAGACAACTTTTTAAAAAGAAAATATTACACTTCGGAGAAGTCTGAACCAACTGAGAGAAAAACAGAAAGCAGTTAAAGCAGATTTGGTGAAACTGTTTGATTTAGCAGACTAGATTGGAAACAAAATTAATTGATATTTCTCTTACTTTATCTCACAAAGCTATAGTGTAGTCCTGAATTCAACTGTCTGAATTAAAATAATGCCAATTGGAGCCATTCTTGTTTAAACACAAGCATATTAGACTATTAATAAAAAAAAACAGTTTTGTTTCTTTTATCTGCACTGTGAACTAAAGATGATTGACTCCTATAGCAGTAGTGACACATCAGGAACTTCACTGACAATAGAAAGGAGCTAGTTAGGAGATTAAAGTGTGCCAAATAAGGGAATGAGTGGTTAGGAAAATAGGAGGAGTGATTTAAAGTAACATGAAGCTGTACAACTGACAGATGAACACACAGCAGCAAATTTATTGAGGTCCTTTGCAATAGATGTTAAAATAAAATGAATGCTGACTGCAAACTCAAAATGTAAATACAGAGTCAATGAGAGTGAAAATTACAGGAAGAATTTCTTAATTTTTCAACATTTTAACATTTTTTAACATTTTAACATAACACTCTCAAGCATATTGTCATTGCATAGCTTGCTGAACACATCCTGCATATGAATTTTATCATCTTAATCTGTATTCATTGAGTGCTAAAGTTTAGTCATACTTCATTTATGCACACCACTAAGCAAGGTTCGTTGTCTATTGATTCTGCTACAACAACTCACTTGGTTAATGCAGATTTTTGAAACTGCACTAAACTTGCAGTGTAAATTATTGTTGTTTTATTGATCAACCCATCTGCCATGTCACATAAAATTCTTTAATTCCTGAGATGGACAGGGAGAGCACAAATTCTACCATTCACATCAACAAAGCTAATACAGGAGGTTATTCAGGATTCCATTTTTTTTTTCTGTGATTAAATTATTTTTCTCTACTTAAATATGAAAATTCCTGGTATCTTATACCTTATTTAAAATCCGCACACAACCACCACAACATCAAAAGAGAGAAAGGGCAATACTGATTGTTTAAATGTTGATTCAAAAAGCAGACTTTATAGAAATGTTCAGGAACCTCTGTTTACAATGATAAAGTACACATTAATCATGAAGGCCAAATGGCATTCCAGGTTGGTTTAGAATTTATAAGATTGGACATGATTAAAATGTATTTTGTCAGAGTTTTAATACAACAAATACTGCATGCTTTGTCTTCAATTTCAGGTCCAGCATGTTTTATGGTTGTTGCTGTGTTTATTTCAAGGAGATTATTTAGGAATTATATATGTTTAATGCAGTAATGCATTCAGTAATGATGAATGTATGCACTTCTTTACCAGCTGGCTAAGTTATTTTGATTTTTAGAATTACTTTAATTTGCAAGGAGTTGGTTTTTTTTAATTTAAGATGTTGGCTCTTTAGAAATTGTGTAATATATGTCTTATTGTGGACATTCTCTTTTTTCCAATGGTATGCGTATGGAAGAGTCGGTAAAGTTTTAAAGAATTTACATAAAAAGCATACAAATGCAAATATTTTTTTCTATGAGGGCTCTTCAGCATCTGTTGAAGCAGTCACTCTTCCAAGGGGATAAAATTTATACATTTTACTTCTTCAGGTCAAGTTAGCCTAAAGTTTAAAACACCCTGGGACCAAATTGTCTGCAGGTACAAAGGTTGGTCAGTTCCACTTATGCCAACTAATGAATGCTAATTTATTGCAAAGATCTGGCTCATAAACAGAAATGAAAATTGCAATGCTTAGCGACTGCATGTATTAAAGTGTTATTTATATATTCATCTATGTTCAGAAGAGCTTTAGATTGTTTGCCGCATTCATTATAAAAGGTTCTTGTGACCTTCTCTGTAGAAGTTTTCCTGCAAGCTTTCAGCTTCAGCAGGGAGAAGCAAGTTTTCTTTAGTTTTCTGTTCAGTCTTGACGTGATAAAGGTTGAGTGGTTCCAATTCTTTTGTCTCGCTTACATAATCAGCAAAATGCTGTCAACTTAGCACCCTCCTCCTGTTATTCTATGCCAAATCCTCAAGAAACCTTAAGAGTAAATGTCACAAAGATTTTGGCCCAGGTAACACTGGAATAATCTGGTGATAGCACGCACTCCGAGATCAGCAGTCTGGGGAAGGGAGCAAGAAGGATAAGAAAGAAGGCAAGACAATCCAGGCACTGCTCTGCTTCTTGATCTCTTTCTCACATTACAGAGCTTGGATCAGCTGGATTTGCCCCATTAAACCCTTCTAATCAGTTAGTGGCCCATTTGGCCACACTTTCTGTTCTTACGAACACCACAGACGGTACTTTCTTCTTCCAGCCTAAAGTGATAGAGCAGGAGTGCCAAGCATGTCAGCTAGCAGTGCCCTGTGGATGTAATATGTGGCGTTTAGGATGCCAGACTACTTCCTACACTCAGCATATGGGAGTCCTGCAGCACCTTGGGCATGCAAAACCAGGCAGGGTGAAAGGGAGAGAGAGAACTGCAGCAACTGCCAAGTGGTATAATTTAAAAGTACCTCAAAGAAAATATGCAAGAGGAAGCAAATAATCTTTGAACTACACAAGTTGAGAACTGAGAGTGTGCTGATGTGAAGGCAGTCTGTGCAGTCTCAATGTATTCCCTTTATCATCAGTGCACCAAATTTCTTCAACATGCATAAGTAAGAACAATTCTACTGGGAAAATAAAGCAAACATCTCTTTACTTGAGGTGCTTGGTTTTGAAACATACTTTTAATCTCTCTTCCCTGAAGAAGTAATATGTATTATATTTCAGCCCAAAAGGCCATGCTAATTAAATAAGTATTTTGAAGTGCAGTTGGAAACTACCATAGAAATTTCATACTACATGTTATCTATAGTGATAAGCACTCCTTTCTGCTGCTTAGTCAGATAAACACTTCGTGATGTGTTCGGATTGTCTAAATTCCACAGAGTTTCTTAAAGTTTCTTATTGGCCTAATCCTTACCTTTAAAGGCATCCTGTAAACACTGGGTTTATTGTCACAGGTGGAACTAAGGCCATCTGCACATGGTCCCTGGGATATGAATGGCATGATTCAAAGGAAGATACATAGTGTAAAGAAACCTTTGTCAGTCCAAGTTCAGTGAGTGCTTCATGTATGTGGCTTTAGCCATTTCAGCAATACTCACACTGTAACGATTCTGAAATGAATGGGGAAGACCTCATTGCTGTCTATGGCTGCCTGAAATGAGGCTGTGGCAGAGCGAGTGTTGATCTCTTCTCTCAAGTGACAGCTGATAGGACAAGGGGAAATGGCCATAAGTTGTGCCAGGGGAGGTTCAGACTGGGCATTAAGAAGAATTGCTTTACCAAAAGGGTGGTCAGGGACTGGAACAGGTGCCCAGGGAGGGGTTTGAGGCACCATTCCTGGAGGTGTTTAAAAAAAGGGTAGATGAGTTTTTGAGGGACATGGTTTAGCGGATGATGGGTGCGGTTGAACTCAATGTTAACTTAAAGGTCTTTTCCAACTGGAAGATTCTATGATACTATGATTCTGTAAATGGCACAGGACACCACTTTCCTACCCACTGACTAGGAGTAGGAAGGAGTAAATTAAACTGAGATGGTCACCTTTGAAACACAAAGTCTCATACATAATGTAACAGTTCCCCACTGTAATCACCATGCACTGTGCACAAAGCAGAGGTCACAGCTGACTTCCCATCCCAGTCACACACATTGCAAGGCAGGAGGATGTGTCCTGGAGCCTCATCTCTTTTTTTCAGCATAACTGGTGTAAGGAGGATCAGCCTTCTGCGTGTCTGGCCATCCCCTCTGCTTTGTCACTGTATCTACTCAATTTGCTGTTAGGCTGGCAGCAGGAGTTTGTGCTCCTTGTGCCACGTCATTTAGGGCATGCAGTACTGTTCAGACACTTCAATATGAATAAATAGAATCATCTGAAGCATGAGAGGCCTTTTGCAGGACCCTCCGATCTGACAGACAGCCCTTCAGAGAAGCCACTACCTACCTTTATTCTTGAAACTTAATCTCTTCACAAAAACACTCGGCTGGTCAGCAGATCAGCAGGTTAAATTGATTTCCTGGCCAGCAAGAAATCCAACTAAAAGCTAGCAAGCTAGCCAGGCGGTTAGGAAAGCCATTGCAGATATCATTGGAACTCAGAAAGCAGCAGAGCTTCAAGCACTCCGAATACAAAAGTTTCAGAATATTTTCCGTAACCTTGAAGAGACCATGGGGCGCTTGCATTGCTGTTGTGAGTACATAACAGCCATAGGGCTGGGCCTCAAAGTTGTAATCCACTCCTCAGAGAAGAGGTACTGGTATCTCAGGCTGAGTTTCTGTGTTGTGTGGTAAGAGTGCAGCATTAATTCCCATGCGCGAATTATGGAGGCAGACATGATGAGTATGATTGTAAATGCAGGATAAGTGAACAAATGAGTTTTGAAGTGGAAGAATGCTGATTTGCGCAGTAAGAGACGTGTTAGCATTCTGGGTGGGCAAAAACGTGGCAACAGCGCACTCAAATAAAAACATTGCAATATCTATCTGTATTTTTAGCTCTGTCCTCTTCACAGTTCCTACCAACCATGTTATGTAATGCTAGCATGTTATTGTCATTTCTTTCTGTTCCCAGTGACATTACACGGTAATGCAGTATTGAGAAAAAAAAAAGACGATCTCATGTAGACACAGCTTAGGAGAGAAATATCAAAACTGTGCATTAACCAAGAGATATTTGAAAAGCTTCACAATGAAAAGTGAACTTTGGCCTTTCAAGAGCTCACTGATAAAACAGTCTAGAAATTTGGTGGATTTATGATAAAGAAATAGTTATGTTGAAATAATGTTATTATACATGTTCAAGTAGCATTGCTAACTCACTAGTATTCTGAAATGTCATGTTCAAAATATAGCCCTTTAAAATAATGAGACCACAAGGTCTAAAGGGCATGAAGGGAACTTACTGCCCAGTCTTTAATTTGCTTGCCACGAGCATCCTTTCTGTTGTTTAAGGATCTGTAAACATAGAGACTTGAATTGTGGGCTGTAGTCAGCTCTTGCCTGCAAACTGTGTTACCAAATCATAGTTTTACAACCTGTAAGGCAGACAGTAAACTTGTTTGAGGATGCCTGTGATACAGAAAGGAAGGGGTTTATTAATGCCCATATTTGTCACTTCTTTATAGGAAAAAGTGTAATTATTTACAGCAGAAGGGTCAATTTCAGTTTCATTAAGGGAACAGTACAATAATTGCTTATGCTGTAAAAATGCTGTAATTCTATTTTGTTATGCAGTAGAACTTGTCCTTGGATTTTTACTGGGAGTTAGAATTTATAGTACGTATTGCCTGGGCATGTATGATGCAGCTTCACATGTCCTGCTGGCTTGTTCAGAAATTTCCGTGGTCCTTTTACTGTGACTTCTCACATATTCCCTAGGTAAAAAGAACATTGATTCTTTATTTCTTTAAATAGTAATTTGTATCACTGAGAACCCTGTGCATAATGCTATTTGTCATTTAGCAATGTAGTTAATAAAAATTAGTCTATGATAAATAAAGCAAGCTAGAGCAATTCTAGAATAAATCTGTATCTCTGAAAAGATTATTTTCCAGTTTCATAGCTCACCAATACTTTCTCAAGGGTTTTGGTTATAATTAACAACTGAAAACTTTGCTGTGCTGTTATGACGCTCTTTTTTTTTCTTTTTTTTCTTTTTTTACCTTCCTTCTACATGTTGGCCTTAAGTAGAATGCGGTGGAGACGATATATTTGCATAATTTCTAATGATAGTCTTCTCTGTATTGCTTACCTCTCACTCTGACAGTGTAATAGTCCAGTTCAGCTAGGCTAGTTAGCTGCTCACATCCTTTGGACCTCTGTGTTTTTCCAGTCTCACTGGTGAAGTCTGAAGTCCCACAACAATTCAACAGGTGAATCATCAGCTCTTGCAGTTCTGTACCCTGGTTTGTTGGCTTTGGACCGTCAACTTCAGTCAGAATTGATAAACATGTTTTTCTTAAAGCTACTTACTAAAATGAACACTTGGTCTCTGAATATGCAAGGAACCAAACATTGTCCTTTTTCCTTGATCACTTTCCAAGGCTACTCATCACTCAGCTTAGTCTGCTTAAGTTCACATTTTAGACATGCATATTTACTAGTGAATTTTATATGCCCTGTACCATTCTCTGTTACTGAGGTCAACTGGCTGAAAACAGTTCATGTTCATACTGCTGAGCTCCCAGGCACAATGACCACCTACAGACTGCCAGTTGGGAATGAGTGCTGATTCACGTCTAGAAATTTTGAGGAGAGTGGTAACTGGTCCCCCTGCTGAAGATCTATGAAACCATTTAACAGGAAGGATGGAGTTGCATATAGCTTCAATAGATTTTAGGCAATGTTAGCAAGTCTGAGCCACCAGCCTGTTCTTTAGTATTGCTCTGTTCTGAGTAAACCAGCAGAAACCTCTGTTTAGGAGCACAAAGTCCCTAAAGGTTCTCCTTGGGAAGTAAGAGACCTGAAGTCCTTGTTCCTTTCTCATGAGACTTTTAGTGTGTTATAGATGGTCATTGAATAAAACCAGAAATAATGGACAGAATAAGGAGAGTCTCCATTTGATTAGACAGGTTCCTTCACAAATGCTTTCCTGGTTCTCTGGTTCTTGTATTTCTGTCTGTATACTAGACCAGCAGCAGCAGGAGAGCACAGTAGCACTGTTCAGGTGGCTAGAGGGTAGGAGCAGTATGGTGAAAACCTTTCAGATTGGAAAACAGTATTGAACCCTGGCCTCCAGTTTCTGAGAACATGTTCAAGTCATTAAGTGATTGTGGAACACTCTGGCGAGACTGTCATGTCTCTCATGAGACAGCTCAGACTTTGTATCATAAGGAGGTGTAGGCCTACACAGTAAAGCCCCAAATGAAGTTCCTTTCAGGTCTTTAAATGTAAGCATCTACTTCTGGCTGAGTTCAGGTAATTTCTCAGTTGTGGGCACACTGATCACCCCATAGAGACAATATAAGAACTACAATTTCACCTTCATCTCAAAGTAGAGAGACATGTTTCTCTCTCCCACTCAGTGTGCAGGGAACTGAAGTGTATTTCTGGGCACTTGCCCTGAGAGAGAGAAGTGATTAATTTGGGGATTGTAATGAAAGAGTTATGATCATCGCTGGAAATTACCTCATTGCATGATTTTTCAAGTATAGTCAGTTTATACATACCCGAGTCCAAATGCAGAACAAGCACAGCATTCTTAGAAAATACAGGAAAAAGATGTAGTTGCCCTGTGTTTACTGAAGTATGCCAGGGATTTGTTTTCATTTTATTGTGTGTTGTGGAAGAATTGACGCAGAAGTTTGTGAGTCAGCAACATTTCCCTGTGTGGTTGTTGAATGGGATTATGTGGGGATGTACTTTCTGGAGACATTTTTAAGTCATTTTCTGACTATGTGTAGCACAGTAGCTGTATGTTAGTTTATAGCCACAGTACTGAGTGACCCATCCTGAATTCCTGTAAAACCATGGTTGGGAATTGTCAGGCACATATAACCCACTACTGTTTCTGGGAGCTTCCACTGTTGATCTTACTGTGTATTATGCATGTGTGCTTCCCGTATCCTTAATGTCAATGTGAAATTAGATTTTCCACTGTGGTTTATCATCTTACTACAGCTCTTCTGGTTTTGTGGAAGCTTTAATCTCTCGGGATTTTTGCTCTTGAGTGCTGGATGCCGAATTGAGATGTCCTAAGTGAAAAGCATGGAGTCAGTCTTAGTGATTGTTCATCCATTTGACTAAAGAAGCACTGAAGTCAGTCTTGCAGGTCATATTGGAAGCCATAGCTGCTTGGGCCCTGTTAGTACTGAACCCTTGGCAATGTTGCACATCAATATTTCTGTGCTTTAGCCATGTCATATGCTTTGTGGTTTTTGTGGTTCTTCAGATTCAGTTGCTTTTCATAAATATTTAAATGAACTATGTATTTTCATGTGTCTCACAAGAGCTCTAAACTCGAGGCCACATACATGTTCATTGTACTGTATTGTGAATTATTAAGAGGTGGCCCAATAACATTCTCCATGTTTTGTTTATAGATATCAAACATACATATAACACATCGTAATCCATTTGGCAGTAAAAGTAGATCCTGCCTGCAGCATTGGATTGGAATGCTGCACAGAAAATATTGTGCAGCCTTCAGGATTAACCTCCTATAAATAGGCTGCAATGCAAAGTTTGCATTTTATGAGATAATAACAAAAATGCACGTTGTAATATAGAGGCTCTTTTTTTTCAAATAACAGAAGAGAAGAAAGTGTGTGTTGTGGTATGACTGTGAATCATCAAAAAATGGCATGACTGTGAAATAGGCAAAAAGATTGTACACAGCAGGGTACAGGGTTTCTAGCAAAGATGACAAGCTGTAAGTGCCATTGTACAAGACACTAGCAGGACCTCATGTGAACTCCTGCACCTAGTTCTGATCTACCAAGAAACACAGGTTTACTAGTGCCACAAGAGCAGAGGATTATAGAATAAATTATCAGACAACTGACAAACTCATGTTAGGTCTGGAGGGATCAAGAGATCTAGACTTGTTTCAGCCAGCTAATTAAGGCCAAGCGAAGACGTTTGTATTTTTTTTCTAAAAATGCATCAGAGGAATAAACTTCAGAGAGGAAGAAGAGCAATATCAGTTCAGAGAGCATGGAAATAAGCAGCTCACTTATAAAAGCGTCTACACAGTGGTGAACTGAAGCTCTGAAAAGGTACAGATATAAAAGGAAAGTAGTGCTAGATAAATTTCATAGAATCTTCCGGTTGGAAAAGTCCTTGGAGATCATCTAGTTCAACCTTACCCATCTTCTGCTAAACCATGTCCTTCAAAAACTCATCTACCCATTTTTTAAACACCTCCAGGGATGGTGACTCAACCACCTCCCTGGGCACCTGTTCCAGTGCCTGCCCACCCTTTCGGTAAAGAAATTCTTCCTAATATCCAGTCTGAACCTCCCCTCGTGCAACTTATGGCCATTTCCCCTTGTCCTATCACCTGCCACTTGAGAGAAGAGATCAACACTCGCTCTGCCACAGCCCCCTTTCCAGCAGCCGTAGACAGTGATGAGGTCTCCCCTCAGCCTCCTCCTCTCTGGGCTAAGCAACCTCAGTTCCCTCAGCTGCTCCTCATAGGACTTGTTCTCCAGCCGCTTCACCAGCCTCATTGCCCTTCTCTGGACGTGCTCCAACACCTCAATGACCTTCTGTAGTGAGGGGCGTTATTATGAGATGTGGTATAGCATGAGAGTTAGTCACGTGGCACTCTGGTGCCAAAAGTCTCTTTTCAGTTTTCTGTACGTGACAGCCCCCCAAAAAACGCAAGCTTTTGTCAAGTTGCTCACACGAACTAGGGTTCTTTCCATCATAGATCCAAAAGTGAGCAGGATTTTTCTCATAATCTAGGTTACAACCCAGAAGTAACCTCTACCATTTTAATTTCTTTTCCATAGACTCTTTGACAATGATGGATTTTCATACTGTTGTTGACTTTCTCTTCTGGTATTGTGTTTTTTGAGCAAGTTTATGTGAGCCCTTTATTCACTAGCAAACACTTAATGATTTTTTTACGAATAGATAAATGTGTGGCAGGAGGACTATGGTTTCCAGGACAATGTAATTTGTGGGGAATTCATAAATAAAATAAATAAAATTTGATTGACCCATTCTGTGTGTACTAATGCATTATGATCATGTATTGCAAGCAAACAAGTGAATGTTTTTGTTTGATATTAAGTAGTATTAAAGGAGATGAAAGAACAAAGAGCAATGCTACAAGGAAAGAGGAAGAAAAGCTATAGATGTGCTCCAAGTGGAACGCTGTCATTTCCTATACTGGATACTGAAAGAGTATTCATTTTGCTGAACATTAACATGAAAACTTTCTTTCTGTTGCACTGTTCATTTAAGTAGGAAAAGAAATCACTGGCATTTACAGCAAGCATCACAGCTCTAAAGGATTGCTAAGTAAAAGCTAATCTGCTCAACTGGATTACATTAAATGACGTAAAGAAACATTATTGTCACTTACTGTGCTCTACAACTGAAAGCAGCATCTCTTTAGTCAGGAGCAATGTAAATACCTCTGCCTAAAACAGTCTCAGAGGGCAGTAGGGTAGATGTCTAAGGCATTATAAAAATGTTGAATTTAGGGAGAATTATTATACCATGGGGAAATCAGATGGGAGAGAATGAATTAACTGTGTTCTCACATCTAGAACTGAAGCTGTTTTCAAGATTAGTCTCTTAGGGTAGTAGAAGCACAAGACCAAAATCTCATCTGTATTTAACAGTTGTGCTAATCCTGAACTGTGTAGAATCTTTCATCTACAGCCAGATTTCCTGTGGGAAGAGATGTATAATGCCATGCTGCCAAGGTTTCTATGCCACTTAATCCTACCATCGTCATTCCCAGTGCAGGGAGGAGGAAGAGTTATACTTTCACTGACAGAATAGGAGGTCAGCCTCATGTATATGCACAGAAGACCTGAGAAAATCAAGACAATGCCGCAAAAACTGTCTGTTTTCCTGTGTCTGCCTGCATCATTTTGTACAGCTGTTTAGAGTTCCCTGCAGAGCCTTTTCTGTAGATAGAAAAGATGAAAATTAACACAGACCGTAATCTCCATTTTCAAGTTGCTGGACCAGAAGCCACTGCATTTAGGTGGCTAACTAAGGAAAGAGATGATAGCATTGAGAGAAGAGGATTTTGTCCTGCTCTCACACAGCAGAGTCGGCAGGAGAAGATGTATCTGTGCCTTGGGTTGCTTAAGTGATAACGCTAGGCTTTTCAGTTGCAACTGAAGCACATGCACAGGCTGTTTTCCACCAAGTCTCCCATGAAAGCATAGCACTTTACAGAACAATGAAATGGACTACTAAGACAACAACCACCGGAGCAGGTCTGTTTGAGCTAGTCTCTCCGTGCTCCATGTTGTATCCCCTGGTTGAATAGATTAAAACTTCATATCCTCCATGAGTGCATTAATGAACAGTAAACAGAATTCAAGCTTTAAATTAAAAATACTGATGAAATACATTTGTGTATTCATTCAGCTACCTCAGCAAATATTTTTCTTTCTCTGCTGCACACAAGCCGGCAAGTTGCTGGTCATCCTTGAAAAGGGAGAAAGTAAGCATTCTATCTCTACTTATAAACCATGCATTTTAATACATCAATTTGATTAATTCCCCAGCCCAGTTCAGTAGTGAGTTTCCAGTGAACAGCTCCGTAGAATATAGAAAGATCTTATTCTTTTAGTGTTAACATTGTGTCCTTAATCCAGTAACTGCTCCAAAAACTATTATATTTCTTAATTTTTCCATAGTATCCATGCTCCTTGATCAATTTGCACATGACTATTATTTTACATTTATAAATAAGAGCAACTTGAAATAGTTATGAACATGAACGTTGTTACATTTGCAATGTGCACGCTCTCCAGGGCATAGTCACAGCATTGGAGGAGTTTATGGTTTACTAGAAAATATTGAAGTAGAATGTTGCTTACTTGTGATCAGTTTTTCTCAGTAGAAGTGGTTTTTTTGGATTTGTAAACCTCTGAAGATATTGCAGTGTATATGCAGATCTTTAGGTTGCAATTTTAAATCTACAAGCTCTATGTTTGTATTTCTTACTATTTGTAAACTGTATCCCTAGGAATTAGCAGAGAACAGAATGAAAAGCACTGCTCTAGGATGAAGCATCTTACCTAATAAACAGAAAATGGGAGTTGAATACAGGAGAATGAAGAATAGTGTATCTTATCATTTATATATAGATCTAGATCTGAGAAAAGCTTCCTATTCTTTAAGAATGCATTATTTCTCAAAGTGTTTTTTTTGTTATACTTTATCTTTGTGTAGCTACTGATCTCCTTCAGGTCTGCTGAGGAAGAAGCCTGTGGTTTGCAAGTGGCCCTGGGTTTCTCTGAAAGTAGAAATTACTCAGACAGGCTCTCACATGAAGACTGCTTTTTCAATTACTCCATTCCTTTTAATTCCAGTACATTATTTTATCATATTATATCCAGCAACTCTGAACATTGTAGAATGAAAACAAAGTAGTATAGTATTCCTTAAAAAAAAAAAGTTGAATCTCAAAATTATTTAGTGGAAATGAGAGAACACGTTAATTCCATGTGCATTTAAAGAACTAGTAGTGTCCCTGTTAGATGAGGGTCTGCCTTCCTTGGGAATCCAAACGAAATGATCTTTTAGATCTTGCTAGATCTATACTCTTACCAAGTTTATGAGGACTGGGTAGTAGCGTTGTGTCATGTTCTGTAATAAGAAAAATAACTAGTTTGTTTCTTCTTTGCACCCTGGCTTATGTAGCAGGAAGGAACCCAGTGGAACCGTTCAGGTCCCATCAGTGACTTTGCTGCAGCTGAAATTATATAGTAACAAACCTTTCCATTCTAGCGAGAGCAGACCTAGGATATGCAAACAAGAGTGAGCTTCTTTGGGTGTCAGACAGTCAGGCATATGCTTTCAGAAATGCTGCTACTGATTCTGATAAGATGGGCTGCCTGATCTCGTAGATTGTTGCTATTGGTTTGCATGTGCTCAGACTCCTGGAATTTTCTTTTGTTTCCTCCTTGTTGATCTGTACTTCAGCAGCATTGTGCATCAGCACTTTCTCTCTGCAACAGTTTGAAAAGAAAGGATCAGCTCTGTCATGGTTTTCAGTTTTGAGTATTTCCTTCAGGTCCTCTCCAACTTTGTTCTTTTTTAGACTAAATTATTTTAGACAGTTTTGCTTTCTTTAATTTCTTTTAATCTGTGACAAGACTTTACTCCTTTTTTCAATGCTTTCCAGTTGTTTTATAAATTGGCCTTGGCAATCTAAAAACGAGTCAGTGAAATGGTGTAATATTGGCTTATAAAAGTCCCTCACTTGCTGTACCAAGATATTTTTCTCTCATATTTATGAACTTATCATTTTCTGTGTTCTTTTTTATAAAGAAATTAAGCAAAGAACATAAAGCTGATTAAGAAGCTTTGAAATGGTATTTGGATTGTTCAAAGTATCATAAATGTAAATTCATTGAAAATATGTTTTCTGGCATGGTATCAGAATATATTGCCTTAGTTTCAGCAAAATTCATTGAAACAGAAGACACTGTTAAAAATTTAAACCTTCAAGAACTCAATTCTTCAAACAATGAAAATCTTATTTTATGATATAATGGCATATTTTAGTCTGCAATAATAGATAAAATTGCTCAGTTCTTACGATTCACTACTATGCATAGGATTTCAAGGTCATATTGTTTGATTTGGACTAACTTTGTACTTGCTTACAATATGGTCACATTCTGTTAAATGTTTGGTAGTTCATCTGATTCCACATTCAGGTAAGTCAAACAGATGAACAGGAGTGTATTTATTAAGAAATATTAAAATAATTTATATTCTACTGCTGGTATTTTTTGAAAAAAAAACGTAGCCTTCTAAAGTGGTAGGACCACATCTGCTACAGTTTGGTGCTGAGAAATTGCCAGTCTGACTGAAATAAATACTTCTCGAATCAGCTTCTGGCTTTTATCTGTTTTTATACCATATGAGGTGATAATTTTGCATAGCATGTATGATAGCTAACCTTTAATTATAGTTGCTGTGTCCTTGTGCTTGTTACAAATTTCTAATTACTGAATTGTAGTGGCATCAAAGAAAAAAAATGCTCAGATAAAGAAATTAAAGAAATTTTAAATTAGTTAAGTCAAAAAAATCAGCAGCAAAAATCTTTCATCTTGACCTAATTTACTTGAAATTCTATGCCTGATGTGAAGATTAATAACAGGTGGCCTTTTAGGGAGCACTCAGCTTGAATCTCATGTCCTAGTTGTTCTTTTATTATCCCAAACCTCTAGAACTAAAGGATTTTTTCACCCTGCCCTTTGTTCTCAATATGGGACTGTAATTGAGTTCATATTTCTCACCCAACCTTTCAGCTCCAATTAATATTTTATTATATCAGATTTTATCACTAAATAGCCTAGCAGCAGGGTACTGAGCCACACGCACACTCCCACACACGCATGCAAACACAAAAGCGATAGCGACTTATGGATGCCAAGCAAGTTCCATGTAATGAGTTATGGTTGAGAGAATACAAAATACATTTATGGTAGCCAGCTAATATTCCAAAGCAATTTAACACTGATCTTATCTTGATCAAAGCAGGACAAAGAGAAATTAAAAGTTACGAGAATGAAATACTCAACACTGTGTTACTATATTGAACGTGGCATCTAACAAAAATTGTCTGTGCAAGACCAGATATTATCTGTTTTCATTATTACGTTTTATGAGCAAGAATGGTTTAAGTCATACACTTTTTTGTACTAATAGTTGCACATTGTTCTCTGAGCTTTGCTAAGCATGAACACCTCCACAGCATGACAGATGCAAAAATCTGAACATTTAAGTTGCTACATTATTTGTTCTTTAAACTGGAATAAAGCACAATGCCTTCTTTTCACTATCTTGCATACTGAGATTTTTTTTGTTACTCTAAACTATTCTGATGGAAGGAAGGTGGGTTTTAATATAAATTTTGAAAGATGCAGGCAGTCTTATATAAATAACTGTAAACGAGTTTTTGTTATAAAAGCCTCCCACATAATTTAGAAGTAACTGGCATTTCTGTTCCAGGCAGGGTTTTACAGAAATCTCCCTCCCTTTCTCCCTCTTTTCCTCTGCATCCCTTCGCCTCCTCACCTCCCTCTCACCCTCTTGCTCTTTCCCTCCTTCACTCCCTCCTTTGAATAGGTGATTGGTCAGAAAAAAACCCTGGATTAAGACAAAGGTCACCAGCAGGATAGTGTAGAAGAAGTTCTGTACTTGAAGTGGTTTGTTAATTCCTTTGATATCAGCACAAACAGTCTCTTGAAGCTTATCTTTGCAACTGTTTTTATTAATTACTTTCATTTGTTTGTAAACAATGAAATATCCCAGATGAGCACGTACATCTGCTGCAAGGGAGACCTCTGTTGTAGAGATGAAGAGGACCTGAGCCTCTGTAGATGTCCAGGAGATGATTTACAGTGATTTTCTAGTTATTGAAAACCATAGCCTTACTGTGGTAGGAAGGATTGCCTGGAAGATACAGCACTGGGGTTTGGTGCAGATAAGATCACGGGGGGGGGGAGGGGGGGGTTATTTCTGGTCCAAGTAGGGACAATCTGTGTAGCTTTCTGCAAATCAATACGTTGTGCTCTCTCCATTCCTAGCTCTAAAATTAAAATAAATGGAAATTGTGTTTTCCTCTCTAAAGAAAAAGAGGAAGAGATCTCTGTGTATGGTTGGGAAAATCTTAGCACTGGTGAGGAGTGTTGTAATAAGAAGCTATATGTATAGTTAATAGTCTGGAGAGAGTTGGTTTTTTTTTACTTACCTCTTCCATGATGCCCACCAGAAGATCTCAAAGTGGTTGCTTCATGGCATAATTTGTGGAATTATTATATTCCTGATCCTTCCCTGGTTCTCATTCAAAAAAAAAAGCCATTTTGTGAGCAGACTACAAAGGAAGCAGGAGGCATCCCTGTTTCATACTACTCTGTAGTGGAATCAGTCTCAAGGCTCTGGAGAATCTGAAGCCTTAGGTTAGTTCAGTTTAGACCAGTGTCATTTAAGTTAGTGATAGTGCTGCTTGGGCTTTAAATTAAGAGCAGAAAGCCTTATGGAGTGAGATCAATAGTATCTGGTGTCTAGAGGGACTGAGCCCTTATGCTCAGTAGGAAAAAAACCTGTTCACAGATAAAATAAAGGAAAGAAGTGCTCCTTGTCTTGTGTGTCCTATATAACATTTCCAAGATAGAATTAAACTTTCTGAACCATAACTAAGTTAGAATTTACACCTGATTTTATCCTGGTTCCTACCAAAATAGACTTATGTATCATATTGTGCACCTCTCTGTGTGTTCCTTCCTTCTCTCGTTAATAATGGACCACTGGGAAATTTTCAACCATATGTGCAATAGTTCAGAAGTTGTATAAATAGTAAATTTTTCTCACATTTTGGGATCTCTGGGTACAGAGGAAGGAACTAGATTAGCATCAGTGCTGAAGGATAGGATGTCTTACGAACGGGTTAGTTCTTTTCATTTGGCCCATCAGAGCGCTACAGTTCACATACCAGCAAGCCCATATGTGCCCCAGAAGCAGCCACAGCATATGTTATCTCTTTTCCAGCCACTGTTTGGGAGATACTAAAAGGAGCTGAGCATATTGAGGATGGGAGCTGGGTATCACAGACGTGTGGAATATAGATGGGATTATGGCGTGTTGTTGAGTACATGTTCTGAGCTTCTTGCTGTAAAACTTGCAGCATCTTAGTCTATTTATAAGATTTTGCAGCATCTTCTGTTTCAAATGGCATTTAAAGAACTCAGTATCGGTTAATGTAAAGGGGATGGTGCTGTCCCATATATGTGAAAGAGATACCAGCAGAATAGTTTTGTGTTTGTATACCTATTAGAAAGACGATCAGCTTACGTATGCCAGAGTTATTTGTGGAAGAAGCCAAGTATCAAGTTGGTCAAGCTGTTAAAAAAATACTCAGTAGATCATTGTGAGTGTGAAGAGATCTTGTAGCAGGCATTCTTGGATAAGTGTTCCCCTCAGTCTTATAAAAGTATACGATATGATTTTATAACTAGATTATGAAATAATTTTATAAGTTACATGCAGTATGTGTGCAAAAGGTGTTTGATTTCATGATATCAAACAGCTTTTACAAACTTATTGCATGTGATTTATAAAAATTAGCTGACTAAAGGTTGTTACGAAGTGCTTTATTTAAAGTATATCTGTATTAGATAGACAATTTTTATTTTATCTTTCCCACTACTACATTTTCTTTCACTTCTTGTTTACAAAAAATGATGGCACATCTCAACCTTTTTTCAGTGTAGTATCTAGTCTTTTATTTTCTTCTTCCTTCCTTCTCTACATTCCTACCCTATGTAGTCTTGCTATTCTTAAATGTTTCAGTCCTGTCCTGGTTTGATTTGCTCAGTCTATCTTTCTCTTTTCACATGCACACTTACTTTTCTACCAACTGAAACTATTTAAATGTGCCCCTACAGTCTCTTTATTCTAAGCATTTCTTTTCCTACAAAAAAAATAACACTACCAAATCTCTGGTGCCCTCCTTAGCTTGTCGCTTGCAGTCTGCATTTAGTAACTAGATCTCTTTGGTACAGTATGGAGTACATTAGAGGAGAGCTGTAATCAAAGATATCTTTTGCTTGTCCAACAAATACACAGTTAATAGCTGAGATAATTTATGACTATAGAGCCAGATGCTCTCTTGCCTTGTATTAGTTACACTTGTAGAAAATCACTTTGAAGTCTGTATGAAATAGTGCTATTTTAAATAAGTTTAATTTTATTTTTCTTTTGCACTCACTGTATTTTGTGCAGAATTACAAAATATGTACAAAATCTATGTATTTTCCTGACATTGGTGAATTTGAAGAAAAAATAGCCAAATGCATGAATCCATATTAAGTTTAGAGAACACAAGCCACAGAGAGGTTGTAAGCTGGTCAGAAAAAGTATGTTTCTCATAATTTTTCGGTGACCTGCAACATTTTAGAGCAGGGGTTTTTTTCAGCAGAATAAATAATAATTAAAAACTTTACCTTCAAAATAACACAGCAGTGTATGTGCTTTATGGAAGGGGAAAAAAAAAAAAGAGTAGAATTATCTAGCTGTTTCTGAGCATGCATTGCTGCTCATGCATTGTCCCTCATCAGGTTGATCATTTCAGTATAAAGTAGTAGGCAGTCCATACAAGACTGAGTATAGGTAAACTTTATTTCAAGATTAAGGAATTTCAGGTGTAGAAACATATATCAGTTGTAGAGACATAGTTGTGTCCTTGTTATTCTGTTTGTCATAATTCTGGTAGCCAAGCGCGTATAGCAGTGTCACTGCTGAGTCTTAGTTGGGCACCGGTATTTAAATGATCAAAAATTATTAGCCATAGGGCTGTATACCCAGGGATAAAAAAAAAAAAATTGTCGTATTTATCAAGCATTTGGAGTTCGGGAGGGTTCAGAGAACAGTTCTGATTCCCTTGTCAGTCAGGGATCTCAGTTAACAGCAGAGCAGTCTCTTGTGGCTCAATTGTTGTTGGCCTTATGTCCAACCACCGCATTTATATGTGTTGATCAAATGGTTCTTATCAATTTTAATGTGCTGTTTCAGTAGTAGACTAATACTTACTTTGAATAATGGTAAGTTAGCCTATGTGTTGAATTTACTGATTTTTGCAAAGGATGGACTGGACGAAGTTAAAACTGCAATCTACCAACACACTATATGTTGTAAAATTAACTACAGATTATGTACTACCACTTGCATGTTAGCAATCTTTTATTCACAGTATCACAGTATCATAAGGTTGGAAAGGACCTCTGAGATCATCAAGTCCAACTTATAACCCAGCACTAACACCAACACTAACACCAACCCATCATCCAAACCATGGCACTCAGTGCCTCATCCAGTCTCCCCTTAAACACTTCCAGGGTCTGCGACTCCACCACCTCTCTGGGCGGTGCATTCCAATGGCCAATCACCCTTTCAGTGAAGAACTTTTTCCTAACTATCAAGTCTAAACTTTCCCTGATGAAGCTTGAGTCCATGCCCTCTTTCCAGCTAAAAGGAAAGTATTACAAACTGAAATCCTTAAAAGATTTTTTTTCTCTCTTTCTCCTTCTCTCTCTGATTTATTTACTAACAAAACAAAGTTACTTTTTGAGTCATCATTTATGTTAACTGAATCTAAAACCAGAAACATTACACAAACATTTCATGAATGATGCATGATTGCTTGTGATTACAAGACTGAAGATCTGCTGAACACATTCTGCCCCTGACATGGTAAATCCATATACTAGAAAATAAGGAAAAAAATTAAATACTTTGTGTCATCAGGACTAGGAAGCACCCATCTGGCTACTGAAAGGTAGAAGTGTGTGCTGTTGTCTTCTTTTACTTTCTTGCAGAAGTTCTTCTAAGAACTTTTGTAGCCCAAACTTCGATGGTTTCCCTTAAATCCTAGAGAGGCCAAACCCACAAAAGAGAAATTTATCAGTTCTTTGGTGTTCAAAAAAAAAATTGAAATCCATGATGAACTTATGATGGCCATTATCACTTTCAGAGTTCACCTGACTCTTTTGCAATTAAGATAGTAGGTAACAACTGGTTTTCTTCTCAAAGAAATTGAATGCCTTATGTCCTTGGAGGAAAGAACAAGCAAAATATCTTTTAACTTCTGGTGAAATAATGCATCCTATATGGGAACTGTTGGGATTTCCTGTATAAATCCATAGGAATGCTAAGGAGAGGTTTACTTGAATGTATTTTTCCCAGAAGATCCCCTTTGTAAATACTGACTTTTAAGTTTTAGAAACTGTCCATACGAAAGAGTTGAGCAGTCACAAAGCGGCTTAGGAGTTCTACATTAAAAACCAGACACCGTTCCCCAATGGACTTGGGTCTGTGAAGATAAAGCTTATTACAGCACCTGGGAGTTTACATTTGGCAGTATCTCTAGGGGCTGAACCTAAGCTGTCTTATCTCCTCCTTTACAGCTGTTTAAGTATTTCTGGTTTGATTCATCTGAGAAATAGAGCTCCTTGCATGACAATGGAGGCGTTGTATAGTATTAGTCCCTCTTGTGTTCACTCCAGGTCTGATTCCAAAAGATTGGTGGCTTTCTCCAATCTGACTTTTATCATGGGCTGGAAATTTCAGGTGCCAGTAATGGTGTTTTCTGACAATAAAGACAGACCCTACATTAAAGAATATAACTGGACTTATCTCTTGACTTGCAGAGCCAGTAAATAAAGCCAGGTGTGAAAGTAGAATCATTCCATTCAAGTTTCAACAAGCTGCTAGCACAAAGTATTTTCTTTTCTAAGTCCTTTTCCTACACTGTAAACACCAACTGTCCCACAGACTTAGAAACTTGCCGAAGGTGGTGGGAATTTCGTTTGCATGAGACCTCCTGACCTCAAGTAAAGTTGGAAACAAAGTGTTATAAGGATGTAATGCTCCCTTCACTGGCAAAAGAAAAGATGGTACACCTTTAACATTGGTATAGTTGCTTCTGTATTGACAGTATGATTTGCAACATTGCATAGTTCACCTTATTTTTTCCCCTTTGTAAATTAGACCTTAGTATATTAATTTAACAATACCTGCAACATTGTTAGCATTGGTACAGCAGCCTTTATTTGGAGGTTTTGTATGGTCTGTTTTGTTGGGTTTTTTTTGCTTTAGGTTCTATGTTTTCATATCTAAACCATATGTTCATGCAAGTTTTGGGTTTTTTTTTTTTGTCTAAGTTACTTCATGTTTTTTACTCATTTTAGAAGCTATAGCAGGAAAGACTGTATGAGTATTTTACCTAAAGCCCAGAAAATGTCTGATCTCCCAACTAAAATGTTCCTGACATAGCGTGGGCTACCTTGATCAGGCTTCTTCATCATTTGTCCTTTTACTAATTAAAACTCCCTGATCTTACTTCTACTCCATATATTCTAAGTTTATGATCCCTGTCTCACCTGTAACAATGTCAATTCACTCCGTACCCTCCCTGGAAACAATTATCTCTGCATTCAGTACTTGCAACCTATAAATACTGATCTTTAATATAGCAATGGTCTTTGTTTTGTCTGCATATCAAACAGAATTGAACAGTGTCTGCTTCCACCTTTGACAAAATATGTAAAATTCTGTGGTGGTCAGAGTGACAGAACTGCTGTTCAGCTGGTTCTCTGGCCTCACGTCTGCATTGAAAATTACTGCTCATGGGGTATATTTTGTTAAGTATATATTATGTGTTGCTGGAACCCCTGACCCCCTGGCAAAGCCTATCTAGCTATGATGGTGAGACACCTGATAAATCAGGGATTGTCATTATCACCTTTGTTTAATGCCACGTATAATAAATACAGACTCTTGCTCGGTAGGGGGAGAGTTAGTGGCAATTTCTTGTAGCCTTCTATTTGCCTGCTAAGTGTAAATTATTAATCCCTGTCCTTTAAAGAGCAATTTCCTTCTTCTATTTCAAGATATGGTTTACATATTATTTCCAGTACTGTAAAATTTAAAGTTATAGGATGGATTACAAGAATCGAGTGCAATATAAGGGAAGGAAGAAATAGATCAAAATCTCTGATGTTAATCAATGTAGATATGTTATGAACATATCAGAAACAGCTGATGACAGAGAGGAAGAGGAATTTATGTTGCAGATTGTATCAAAAAATTTGTCCAAAATTTTCTTCTTTTTAAACAGTTTTAAGTAATAAACTTGTTACTTAACATATGATGAGCAAAGATATGTGAAGCTTTGGATGCAAAACATGAAGAGAACAACTGATATTTTTTAAAAAAGCTTATGGCTTAAATGGCAGTATGGTAGGAGAACTTTCAGTGTTTACACAGGTATTGGTGAAATTGTGGGGACCCTATACACTGTTACAGTTAGACCAGTTGAGTACTTCAGGGACATAAAATGGATAACAAGGGGGAGTTGGACGCTTCTTTTTTTTTGCCATCTATTGAAACTTCAGTACTTTAGCAGAAGAATGCAGTAAAGTGATCATAGCAGACAAATAAAGTAGGTCTGTGGGAATGAGTAACTGAAATAATGGTCAGTATGTAGATTAAAGATTGTTCTGTTGTTTGAACTTGTTAGCATTAAAATAAAGCAAGCATGCAAGTCGAGGTACAGATATAGATCTATAAAAAATACCAGTTATATCTGTTTGTAATAAAGCATGTGACTTAGAAGAAGCTTAATGCAGTAAGTAGAAGACTTCAAATTAGCATCTACACCATCACCATTCACAGTCTGCAAAAGCAGCGCAACAGTTTACACAGCTGATGGTTAGTGGAGCTTAACAGCTTTGCTGGCTTTGAGCATTTCCTAGGAGAACAACCCATATTTTTTCAAGAATAATAGAAAAAAAAGGTTTTATTTTTGAACAGTTGAAGCAGGCTGGAGGGAATAAGATCATTTCCCATTCTCATTTTACAGCTGGAGAACTGAGGCACAAAATATTTAATTGGCTTGCCCAGGATGACACGTAACAGCTGTAGTAAGACTAGTAAATAAATACAGATCTTAGTCTAGAGTCAGGCCCTTAGGCCATCTTTCTTCTGTAAAATAAATTTTTAAAAATTCTTTATGGCTTCAACAAATTGCTTGCAGTTAGGTGAAGCATTAGGACTATATAAGAGAGGGGGGAAAAAAGCTGACAGTTAAATGATGAAGTAATTAAGCTTGTTTTCTATTTGTTTTCAGTTCGGAATTACCTATGATAGAGGTTTAATTATAAATTCATAAGATAAATATTGTTTCAGCAGATATAAACCTACATTGTATGTGCTAAGGGCTTCTGTATTAAGAATCCTGAAGACCAGTCTTGTATACAATAGGTCATTCTTGGAAAATTATTTTGTCTCTTTGAATGAAATTTTAATTAATTAAAATTTTATTTAGAGCATTCCAGTAATTTGGAATAATGTCCTAAATCAACAAGATACTAAATCCCATCATTTCATGTGCTTAAGTATGGATATGCATTTAAGTCTTCTTTTGGATTATTTGAATTGTTTGATTCATTTGTCTAAATATTCTTAGCATCTTTGATGACTGTGTTGACATGTTTTCTTTCTTCTTTCATGTCTCATTTTAAACCCTGTCTGAAAAAAATTATATTTAGCAGACACTCACAGACAATTTTAATTTCAGCAACTGAATTTCAGTAAATATCTGTGAAGACTGGTGTGTCTAATTTCTAACCAAAATTACAGCCCTTATTATATTCAGATTGGTATCTCTGCGTAATTATTTAAATTTGGAACTATTTTGGAATTGTTAAAATGAAAAGTAGCTTAAAAATTACATCAAGTATTTCTTTCCCCATGCATATCTTTAAATCCCCAAACTTGAAATATTTGAATCCTAAATTAAAAATAGTTCCCGTGTTCCTTTTCTTGATGTAACAGTAGGTTTCAGTCTATATAAAAGTAGGTTTTGTGATCAATTTCCAAAGTACTCGAATTCTATAGTAGAACTGCATAATGTGAATTACACTTAAATTACGTTTCTTTCTTTCAGGAAGATCAATTTAAGTTCTACTAATAGCCAGTATGCTTTCAGCACCTTTCACTGTAGTGTAGATTTTATTTTCTGGATTACAGATAGGAAGATTTTATTTTCTGAAATGTAGAGGTGTGGAAAAGGAATAATTTGGGTAATACCTAAGAGGAATAATAGAGTCCTGGTTGCAGCGCTAGCTCGATTCACTGAGCTTGAACCCTTTTCAGCGTAGGCAATTCAGCTGTTATGTATTAAAGAAAGCAATTTTAACAGTAAGAATTAGAGGAAGCCTTTGGATTATAATTGTAATTGCGGTAATTTTGTAAAGTTCATTAGCAAGATGATCTCATTTGTACAAATGTAAAACATATCACTCACAAAGTTCTGTCAGGTTTCCATTGACCCAGGTGCTTATAATGTGTTAATTTACATGAGAGAAACAGCAGTGTGTGGAAATTGGACAGCAGATAGGATTTAGTTATTTTTCATTAGCGCTTGGACTTAGATAAAGGGGAACAGAAAAGAGCTGCTTGACCTTTCAGTGCTTAAATTATTAAAGAGCAAATAGATTTGAGGTCTAGATGCTTGCAAATCTAATTTGTCTTGTGGAGTAAGGATGAAAAGACATTTTGAGTTTGAAATTGCTCCAGTCAACTTAGTTCTTCCTTTAATGTATCGGAAGATGAATAAGTGTCAGGCATTTAAAATGTAATGTGCATGGAGTAGTGCGTGTAGTATAGCTAACATAAATTTGCCAGAGGAAAAGGAGCATTTTTAGTGATAAATTTGTTTCTAAAATATCTACAATCTTTTGCTTTAATCATGGAGTAAAAGATGAAAAGAATCCTTGTTTCAGCCAGTAATGAAACAGAACATATTACCTTGCCTGGTCTGAAGTCTCTCTTATATTCAGTCCTGCTGCAATAAAAAAGGTAACAATACTTTTCTGAAGGCAACTACCAAATAATTTCTTCTACTTTAGTGAAACTGAGGGATTCTTACCTTTGCTTACCTATATTAGGCAAGTGTATTCAGCTTCACTAGCTTGCAAGAACAGATGTTTACATGACCTTCTGCTCTTTTGTTAATACTCCATCTAAATTTGCAAATGGTATTTATTGTAGATTCACTCTAAATTAGTAGTTACAGGAGGCAACACTCTCTCTTCAAAGTAGCTTGGAATCCCAGTTCTAAGCAACTATGTTTTGTTTTAGAAAATTAATTGCTAAGATAATGTCAAACATTGATTTGTAAGAGAAAAAAAACAAGGTTTTAAAGGCAGTCATTAATTTTTAAGCTTAAATGTTTCATATCTATTTTTTACAGATCAGTTTTCCTCTACACTGAGCATATGTAAGGTTCAGCTTGACAGGGTTCTGGGACATCCCATTATAAACTATATATCACCTAAAATGCTGGACCAGATGATCCCTAAGGTTCCTTTCCAGCCTGGCATCCTATGATTGATTCTATTAATTCTCCTAGGGTCAAAGAAAGTCTACCATGTATTGACCTTCAGTTGTTACTTAGCATAGAATAAATCAACTAACGACAATCTTTCTGGCTAGGCATGTAGACTGTCCAAGTGAATCCTCAAGACATTTGTTTGTCTCTGTTGCTGTACGAAATTTTACTTACACATAGTTAAGTTTCTGAGTGAGGTTCAGCATCAGATTAAAACATCTCAGTTTAGGTGTCCACTTGTAGATGTCTATGTGGAAACTGGCTATTTAGTTGTTATAATCAGTGGAGCCTAGAAAGCAACTAAATTGAACCAAAAGTAAAACACCACCTCACTGGTCAGATCTTTATGATTTTTTGCCTGTACAGCACTGTACAGCTCTCCAGTGACTGTAATGGGAGTTTACAAGTGTAAGGACATCTTCATGAAGACACAAATTTAAGGGTCTAAGCATTAAACTAATTCTCCACTGTGGTGAAAGTCTGTATTACGCAAAAAGAACAGGTTTTAAGCATTCTCAGCGTTAACTTTCTGTGCATTTTTCATAAGCGTAGGAAGTGCAGCAACTCCTATTAGAGATGCTAAGTCTTAAAAAAACGCTAAACTGAGTCTATTGCACATCATCAGGAGGTCTGGTAGAAAAAAATAGTAAGATGACTAAGAGAACTGGCATTCTTCCGCCTCTTGGTGATGTTCAACTGTGAAGGCTCATAGAATCATGAAGTCGTAGAATGTTTGGGTTGGAAGGGACCTTTAAAGATCATCTAGTCCATCCCCCCTGCTATGAGGAGGGGCTTCTTTCACTAGATTAGGTTACTCAAAGCCCCATCCAGCCTGATCTTGAAGAGTTCCACTGATGGTGCATCATTCCAGCATGCAGCATTATCTGAACATGCAACTTGAGTGTAGAAGAAGGATCTTAGTCTGGTTGTGCATTGAGTCAGTCAGGCTCCAGAGAGTGCAAGAGCTGGAGGAGCTCTATGCCAGCACGCAAAGCAGCTTGAGTCTAGCAAAGGCCCAGCAGGTACAGGAACTCCCTGCCTATGAGCTGGCTAGGTCATCTGTTTTATTTCTAAACCAGATTTGCCTTTGGAATGGAGGAATCATAGCTGTGCAGTGATATGACAAAGCCAATAAGCCCTGTTGGGTCCAGACTGAGAACTGTGGAGGCCCAGCCCAAGAATCCCTGTTCTTTGCACAGTCTTCTGTAAAAATAATCAGCTACCTACAGATGACAGAGCGGGAACAACTTGTCAGAAGATTGTGTAGATATTTCATCTTTATGGAATATACGCTACCCAGAGATTGCTGCTTTTTATGAATTATGAACTTGAAAGATCGTAAATTGTTATTAGATGTAGATGATGTGCAAAAACACAACACATTGCTGCTTTATCGTCAATTATCTATACTGACTTGTTTACTGGGATTCAAGATTCCAGGAGACAAATAATGCTTAAGAATCACTGGCCCCTAGTGAAGCTATAAACTTGCAAGCCAGTCCTCTTTAGAGACATGGACTTCCCACTTCACGAATTTGGAAGCACTGACTCAGGCTTTTACAGCAACTGCAAGGATATAATGTTTGCAATGTTTGCATATACAGCAGAAATCACAGTTTCTTTGTTCCTGCTTGAATGTCCAGAGTGCCTTTACAGTGGAGAGGAGTGGAGAGGGATCAACTGTTCCCCGTAGGTCCCAGTACAGCAAAGAATGCAAGTACAGGCATGGTTATCTTTAAAATGTGTAGAAGTGCTATGCTGGGTTTGAATAACTTCCATCAAAAAAATGTTTTATTCTTTATTATTGCTCAGTAACAGTCAATATGCCACTAAAATTTTAAAAGACTGTAATTTGCTCTATGTGTGCTTTTATAAATAGTTATAGTGTCAACAGTTGAGCAAATACTATTCCCCATCTCTTTGTAATTTATTTCTTCATTTTTATCTTACTACTTATGTCATTTAGACAGGTTAGAGGATGGAATCTATAGCTTTATACTTACTTCTGTGAGAAAAATAATACTTAATTCTACATTTTAGCACTAATTAAGCAAGCTTTATCTGTACAAGAGTTTGAACAAGGACGTGTTCTGTGCGTTTGCTGTATGAAAAGCTATGGTGTGCACGGCTGATTTTGTTTTCCAAAACAATATTAATTTATTTGAAAGCATGAATCTATTCCACAGATTCTTATATCTGAATATCAAAATGGCACTTTCTTCCTGTGTCCTTTGCTTTCAACAGTTCATTTTTTTTCTGTAAGTACTGGCATGCTCTTACGGTTTCAGAATGAGTTGACTGCCTGAGTCTTAAAATAACCCGTATGTTCCTATTGTTTTTTCCTTTCTACTCTCCTAGTGTCTATCAAATAGTTGTTGAAGAAGAACGGCCAAGGAGAACCAAGAAAACAACTGAAATCCTGAAGTGCTACCCAGTGCCCATTCATTTCCAGAACGCCTCGCTTTTGAATTCCCAGTACTACTTTGCTGCAGAGTTTCCAGCCAACGGTTTACAAGCTGCTCAGCCTTTTACTATTGGTGATAACAAAACCTACAGTGGTTTCTGGAACACTCCTCTTCTTCCTCATAAGAGCTACAGCATCTATTTTCAAGCTGCTAGCAGAGCCAATGGGGTAAGTCTTACGAAAGACTGGTTTTATACAGTATTTGTGTGTAAATAGATGATTGGCGCCAACTAGCAGGATGCCCAGTGTAGTTGCTAATGAGAAAATAAAGAGCCATGAAATTGAACACATTGAGTTTAAAAAATAACAGTTTCGTAGCTCAATATTGCTTAATGATTAAAGGTTACAGGAAAGAGGAGGGGAAAAACAGAACATTTTGTCAATAATGAGTAGGCAGAGTAGTGCATTACCATTCTGTCTTATTATCCAAAAGCTACCCAGTAAGTGGTTTTTAACTGCCTTTTGTTCTATCCTTTTTTTTTTTTGTTTTTGCTTTCTTGCTTTGTGTTGTGATTTCTTTCATCAAGTTTAAGCCAAATTTTATTGCAGATTTTAGCACATCCATCTTTACCTATCCAGTCCAATTACCTTAGTTTATAATGCTTGAACTCCTGTTTTCTCATTTGGTTGCCCTGACTGAATTAACAACCACTTTTTTTTTTCCCCATTTCTGCAAACAGTAAAAGAAAATTAAGTAGGTGGAACTGAAATGAAAAGCGTGTAAAAAGGTCTTCGCTGATCATGTTTCATTGGGCTAATTCTTCCTGGAATTGTTTTTCATTTCCTGGACAGACCTACCCAGAGCCCTTCAATTCTTGATAAGCTTTGGCTGTCTGTGCTGACAGCCTGGAAATGTTTTCTGCCAGAAACCATAATGGTCCCTCTTTCACAGTGCACTGACAGTGCAGAAATGTGAAACACCATTGATTATTTTTTTCTTTCTAAAATTGGCTAGCATGATGCCTCAAACTATCCTATCTGTAAGAAAAAGAAAGATCTCCCAAGGTTATTGTATTGCCAAAGTAAAAAAGCTGAAGACTTAGCTGTGCTCTTATGAATATCTTTCACATATTATCTGCTTCTAGAGGAATCTTAAGTGAAATGTTTATGTACTATATCCAAGCAGTGTTTGTCCATATAATGAAAGCACATTAATAAGCAGTTAAATATGTAATGAGGCGTAATAAATGAACGCTTCTTTGACATTTTATCATTACTTTTAAGAATAGAATAATGAATGACTTGTTTTGCTTATAAACCCAAGATGTGACCTTTTTCCTCTTTATTTGACACAGGAAACCAAAATCGACTGCGTCAGGGTAGCCACAAAAGGTACGTTCATATTATGTCATGTATTCTGTATCTCAGCCTGCTGACCTTTCCCTCACATGGTCTTTGCAAACTTCCTGAAGTGTTTATATTGCTAAAAGGCATCACTAAACCTATTACAGAATTTTACATTATTTGTTTGAGTCTCTGGCTTTAGGCAGTTTGTTTGTTTGTTTGTTTTAAAATAAATGTATTACTAATTTTTAGTTTTCTACTTGAACACAGGATTTTTTAAAATATCTTCTGTGGGTTTTTATATGATCTCATAATAAATAGTTTTTACTTTTCTATCTATAATAGAATTGTAAAATTTCCAATTGCAGAGTGCATGTTAACTGCTTATTACATTTGTAGTGAAAATTTACCCGACCCGTAAGCAATTATCTTATCTTAATTGCTTAATTGCTGTATAAAATAAAGTGGAGAAATCATGTTCTTCATTTTCATGGTACAGATCAGCTATGTTTATTGGATTGTCAGCACAAGGTACTACCATTTGTGAGACAAGTTTGTATAATTGAGGTGGTGCTAGATATAGGTTTGATCCCCAAATAGGAAAAAAATATACCTGCTGCTGATATATTTAATTTTGGAGGCTAGAATCTGCCTGTGATTATCTTTGTAGTTTCACCTTTTTTAGTACGTTTATATGGTGGCAACTTTAAAGCCTGAAAAAGAAGTGATGGGCTAGTATGATTGTTTGGAGACTGTAACAGAAGGAAAGAACTACTCCAAGTAGGAACAGGTAATATCACACCGCCTTGCAGTTTGGGCATCTGTTAAAAGTATGAAACAAAAATTACTTCATCCATGTACTACTATTCCTTGCGAGAGATCGTGCATGTCTCATAGAGGCTATCCCTAACACAGCTGATTCCACCATGATTTCCTTTACATGAAGACTTCACAATTCCACCACCATTACTAAATCTAAATAGTATGGATGAGAATCTCATTACTTAAAAGTAACAGAAATGTTGGCCTGCAGATTCCTCTATTGGAAGGTCATATCCTCCCTAATGTGACAAATACAGTTTATGTGGCTTCTTGAACTGTTTCTTGGGTTGTTCTCTTTTTCCAAATCAGGGACAGTAGTTTTGATTCTAGTTTATTGGCTACTTACTGAACCATAAAAATCTTCCAAATTTCCAAACTAAAACCCAATAAAATATAAATGAGAGATGAATTCCTCATTCAAGTGGAATCCTGTGTTTTTTTCCACTAGATTCAGTGATACCAGGAATGGACTATATTACCAAAGAAATCATAGTAGGTGATTAGAGGAATGGATTTTAAATTATTTGAAGATTTTTATTCCTAATCACTAATGGATGTTCAACTATTCCAATTACATGACTGACTGAAAACTCTCTGAAAAGCAAGGTTAACTTTATAGATTGGAATAGCTCCCATAGCAACAAGCTACTTTGAGCTAACCCATTTGGCAATGGAGATATGAGAAATGCAGCTTTTATTTTTAAACAAATCTCCATACATTTCTGTTTTGAAATCATATTTCAGAATTATTTTTAATATCTGTGTAATGCCTGTAAAATAATGTGAGGGGTGTTTGTGAGGACCTTGTAACCAGAGGTGTCCTCGATGCATTTATAGTCCTGGTGCAAAAATTTCTTGGAGGGCTTCTGTAAAGCACTGATTTCCATGCTTATAAACTGAATGTATTGAATTTTTGAACTATATTAATTTTATAAATGAAATAGAGACCATGACGTGTTTTAGTGTTATATTAATGGTATCTGTCTGTATAGATTTTTTTTTTTTTTCCATTTAGATTAACAGAAATACAGGGTAGAAAAAATAGGAAAAATGCTTAATGTTTGTAGGTCAGACGATACCACACCTGCGGTGGGCCAAGACAGAGAATTATCCTCTCCTGCTCAGCTCCATTTCTGTCCGCATACCCCTCCAAGCAGCTTAGTTCAGTATTCACATCACCTGCACCCTAAAAAACAAAGGTTGCCCTGGCCACTGTGCTTGATCTCTTACAGACACTCTCCGTTTTCCACGGAGTTTTGTGACTACAATCTAACTACTAGGCAATAAGCTACTTAAGCTCTGTCATGTCTCATTCTGTCTATCTACTCATTACAAGGCTTCTTACAAATAAGGTAGTGAACGCTCTACAGTACAATACCTGGGTTTCGTATACTAATATAATTTCTGAAATGTTTGCATTCTGGGCTTCTGTCGTCTTTAGAAGTTCAAGTTCAGTGGTTTTTAAAGCTAAAAGAAAGTGCTTTAAGCTGTTCATGTATAAAACAGGTACAATCTTCTTTTAAATTAAGCTTTTGTCCTGAAAACATGTACAGCCATGTGTAGGCCATTGGAGTTAGTAGACTTGATCTAAAATCTACTATGTCTGTGGGAAACGCTATGCTTTTAAGCCATAATTACATCAGTTATGTATCTGTTTTTATGCACAAAGAATAATCTCACTGACTACATTGCAACTATTCTGTCTTAAAGTAGACCTATAAGTATTTTACTGGGTGAAGGCCTGTAAAACAAACATGACAGTGCAGCTAGCTGTCCACTTGTTTCTTGATTCCCTGACTGCAGAAAACTTCTGGAGTTCCGTTCCCATGGAATTTGAGGATTGCACTAAGTGCGCTGGCAGCCTCTCCTCTATCCAGGTCACCCATGAAAATCTCCAAGCTGCTCCATTGAGTCAGCTGAGCTTGGCCAAGACACTTTGTTGTTGCTATTAAAGGACATTGGTTAGCCTGCCCTGAGGACCAATATGGGAGTTCAGAACCTGACACAAGCATAGCTATATCATTTACCAGCTGTATTTCCTTTAATTATCCCAAAATAATAATCTAAATTTTTTGGTTCCCTTGATACCTTAAGTTTATTGAGATTCTGTTTAATCACTGAAGTTTGCAGTGTTCGTTCCATGTCCCACTGGATGCTTTTGTACTATTTGTTAAAATAAATAAGTGTAATACAAAGAGCTTTCTTGCCCCAGATGCAGCAGAACCCTGGAGTAGGTACTTCACCCCAGTTATGTCCACAGAAATAATGCATGTGCTTACTGTCAAGCAGGTGCTCAGCTAGCACAGACTAAACTGTTGCTGGCTCAGAGCCAAAGTGCACTGACTAGGCTGTTACTGTATTGACAGGCTTCCTGTTAGAAAAGTACAGACTAACTCTAGTGGGTCAAAGGCACGTGTATTGTCTGTTACTTTCTCATTCCATCATCAAATGTATTTTAAACAACCTCAATCTGTAACTTTTTAAAAACTTTTCTTGTTTTACGACCATTACATTTTTACAAATGAAATCTCCATTAAACGTGTTCTTTTAGAGATCATATAAAAATCCTGATTGCGGTGACTGTAAAGTGTAATTTAGAATCAGAATACTGGATTTTGTAAAGCTGAAAGTTCTCCTCCTGATTCTGGTAAAGTCAAAGGGAACGTTTGCCACTACCTTTCCTAAGAGAAGGATCAGACAGCATATTCTTGTGATGCGTAATCTTCTGATCTCAGTTTTCTGTAGAGAAAGGCTTGTGGGACTTCTGTGACTATTTGGTGTACATGCAAGTGTGGAGACTGCAGGGTTTTGGCTCCCATTATTTTTGACAAGATAATTAAACAAACAAACAAACAAAAATTAGAAAGAGATTTTTTTGTGCCAGTGGTAATAACGGTTGTCGTATTTTGCTTGAAATATGGCTTTCATATACCTACTCTTTCTTCAAGTTAAGTGACTGTAAAATCTCAGCAGACAAAGTTGAAAACATTCCAAAACTCCTCCAAGTTTATTGCTATCAACTTTGTGGTGTTTTGTGATTTATATTAAGACTATATTTCCTGATATGACTTACAACACTGTCTGGATAGAAACATCTTGGTTATCTCCTAGGATTCCAGTTCTCAAGAGGGAGACATTATTGTTCTAATTTTGCAATATTGGAAGGCTTTCATTAATTATGAGAGAGAAAAGGATATTGTAATATTTTAAATCCAATAGCAACAGTACTCTAGCAGCTACTATCAACACTGCATTTCAGTGTTGCAGAGGGATATTTCAAAATATTATGCAGCAGCAGTTTTGAGTTTAATTGTCTGCAGATGGTAGATGATCTATTTTCCTCACTCGTTGCCACATTCTAATAGCACCCAGGCTGTTCTATGTAAATGAGTGATCTTTCATATAATTTTGTCCTTAATTTTCCAATATTTTTTCTTTGCATCATTCTCCAGCTGCATCATGTTGGATCTGACCTTTTAATTTTTTTTATATTCCTTAATATGTATGTATCATAGCGTGCTTAACCATTTAGAGGCAAGCATAGAACTGCTGGGAAACGACGAAATATGAGCTTTTGTTAATGTGAGCCATGGCAATAGTTAGCTATACCAGTCAGTGATTGTTACACCTCCAACAGAAAAGACTGAATACTTGAGGGATACAAACCATTCAGATTTTTGCTTTTTCTTGTCTTAGTGGCGAAATTTGAAGTTGGAATTTGAACCTCCAACAGTTACATGGTTATTCTCTGTAAGATGAAAGTTAAATGTATGTGTAGTGTGTGCATTTTCAGAATAAAGACCTAAGTAATTACAAGAAAAAGTAATCTCAGCCAGCTCAAAAATAATTTAACCTGAAAATTATCTTAAAAAAAATTATAGGAAAACTGTGCTATTATAAAATAGGAAAACAGACAGTGAAAGTAGTTCAAATTACCTGGAGATGCTCATACTAGAGTAATCTGAATAAGCAGTTAAATTTCGCTTAGAAAGCCCAGTGCTGTGATTAGTGGAGCCAAAGAGTCTCCGATTGCTTCAAATACATTAAATGTAAATAATGTCTTTAAGTCCTCTTCTTCAATGAAAGTCACATACAAAAGCTTATTAATTTGCATAATAACCAAACTAACAACTGAAGATGAAAAGGAACTTGTGGGAGTTTTTTGGTTTTTATTTGTAAGAAGTTCCAACAATAAACTATTGACCAAGATTCTTCTTGCTGGCCTAGCTTCAGTCTGGCTTTTTTTTCCCTCATGCATGCTGACCTGGAAATCTTCCTTTGCCTTAGCTGCGATAATCGTGACTCAGCTTACAACACCATACATTCGCATCGCCCCCGCTGCAGGCGACGACCAACTAACAGGTCAGATGTTCAAGTATAGACAAGTCATCATGCCCATTTTGTCTCACTTTCTTTGGCTTCTCTTCCTTGATGGTTTCTTCATTCTCCGCTCATTAATAGTTTTCTATGTTTAAAGTTTCTTTTTGTCTATAAAATTTTTCTTCAGCTCCATTAAATTAAATTTTGTGCTTGGCACCAAAACTTACACACACATCCTTGTACATACAACTTCCGCTGCATGTGCCCATTATATGTGTGACCTGTGGAATGTTCCTTCCAGCCTGATGTTGTAAAGAGATCTAGTCTTGCTCCATCAGCAAATTAAATGATAGTTTGAATATAGATATATCTTGTGTATCTGTTCTTTTTTTTCTGTGTTATTAGATCAAGACACTAGAATTTCTAAATAATTTAGGTTCAAGAGTTGCATGTGTAAGTTAGGACAAAGATCTTGTATTAATGGATAATTTTTTTTACTGCAGAACGTTGGGAAGATAATTTTTCTGGCAACATTTCAGTATGCGAAAAAAAAAATAAAGAAATAAAATGGATTGCTATTTAACTATGCCATACATGAGCTAGGATTAAAAAAAACAACCTAGCATGTGACATATGAGAATGAGTGAGACTGTAGGGGTTTTAAATCTAATTGTCAAAGTAAACTCAGGACGCAAGTGAGACAATGGTTAGGCTGTGTGTGGCTCAAAGGCCAGTTCAGAATATACCAGAAATTCATTATGAACTTGGGGAAATTGTGACTGTTCTTTTCGTAAAAAAATTAACACAAGCATAAAGCTTTTAAGAGATCTGGAAACCTTTTTGTTTTCAAACAGAAGGAAAGAGCATGGAAAACTGTAGAATGTAAGGTGGGTTTGATGCAATGTGTAACAGAGAAGGTAGACCTAGTCCATCAGCATTTAGCATATAATAAAATCATTGCCTTTTTCAGGAATACTGACAGTTCCTTGGGAAGCACGTAAAGTTGCTACTGGGGATAAGGGGCTTAAGGGACAAGGAGGAATTCAAATGCTTACCATCTGGATACTGGTCCAGTCAATAAGAGACCGTTAAATGATTCAGCTTAAGATAGGAGGATTAGTGACATGTCTGTTATAGCTTTCAATTCTGGAGTATGTGTTAGAATAATAAAGCTGAGTAATTTATAATGCCCAAGTTGCCATGTGAATCCGGAGAAAATTGTGCTTGTATATTTGTTTTATGTAATAACGTATGAACTAACCAGAATAACATATTTAGATGATGCCAGGAAGTGCTGGCTTGTCCTTCTTAGTACTTCTTGGCAGAAACTCTGCCCACGTATAATTTTATAGCTCAATTATTTTCTGCTAGAGAATACAAATAAAGCTTTGAATAGACAAATAGGATCTCTTCCATATTATTGAACTTCTTGATTTCTTCATCACAAGATTCAAAAAAGCTTATACGTTTTTCCATAATGAAAATGCAATGTTTTTCTTCTCTTATTTTGTTTTTTATTTGTTTTAATGCAAAAGTGGATAGCTACAGGAAGCACTGGGGATATGCCTATTCCGTAAAAGGGACATGGCTATAATAGTTTCAGTGAGAGAATAGACATACAGTTGGCAAAGGACATCCACCAAAGTATTTATTTGGTTGCTTTGTTGCTGGTGGCTCATAGCATTGGCGCTCTCTGGTTGTCTCTCCGAAGCCAGTTTTTTATAGTGAAATGTCAAGCATTTATGACTATCTGTTAAATATATTTGAAAGCCTCTGAAATCCCCTCATCATTTCTGCAACCCTTTCTCGTGCTTGCAAGCCTGTGTGATCAAAAATAAAGAGGCATCTTCCTCCTTCTCAAGTGCAATAGAGAGTAGGAAAAAACCCTCATCCAGGCCACGTGGTTGTTCCCATGACAGTACAGTAATTCAAGTTTTTCTACAGAGGCGTTCTGTGTGGGGGTCTCTTAGGCAGACTTTTTGACTTCAGGGCAGTACAGCAATAATGGTGTCTGCTGTCTCCATGAGGAACCCAAAGATTTTCTTGATTTACAGGAACTGGACTGGACATGAGGAAGCAGTGAATGATAAACATTCTTCTCACATTTTCCCCTAGAGATTTTCAGACTGTGGAAAGGATCTACATGTAAAAGACTTCTTTACATGAAAATCATAGGACTATACAGCTGTAACTGTAAAATAATGTTACAGAGCATATTCTCTTCAGTGTTTTTTCCTCACTGATTTGCTCAGCACCAAAGTAATTACGTTTAAGATCAAGAAGTTACTTTTGTCTTCTGGCATTTGAGGAGATACATAACTGGCAGTGGGAAGGTCAGAACTGAAATTTCCTTTTTTTTAGGTGGGGAGGTGATGCTTCTTGCATAGTGAAAATTTTAAATCTTAGCCACATTCCTAAACGTTGTTACCAGTTTTGAAAGGTCTTCCTCTTCAGAAATATCATAATACAGCTCAGCTTTCAAGCCAACTCTGCTTGCACTCATTTCCTCCATCCTTGTCACCAACTCATCCTGGCCCTGACTGGTGGAGTTTATAACAGTGCATAATTAGTTCTTTGTTCTTCCTTTCTCTTTTCTTTTCATATAAAAATAAAATGACTTCCATCTGTAGGATTACCTGTTACTTGCCCTGAATACCTTGACAGCCACTCCTTGCTTCAGTACTCCTTTGCAGCCTGATCTTGCAGTGGCACTTAAATACCTACATGTAGTTGTCCTTAAGTTATAGTGTAATACAACATGCTGTAAAGGCAACTGCGTGATTTTGATTCTTATAAGCCAAAGTAGCCAAATTAGTATTGGTAGTATTGGTGAATACATTATTGTCACTGTTTCAATAGTAACTAATGAGTTCAGATTTGGAGATTGGGGTTCAGCTTTCAAGTTAGCTACTTACAAAATGTAGCTTTGAAATCCACTGAATTGACCCTGTCCTCTGACAGATAGGAAGACTGTTGAACCATCTATCAGCTAGGAGAAGAGACTACATATACGTGAAGCATATTAGTCCTTATGATACTGTCTTCATGTTTTCATAAACACAGTTTAACAGCATGGTTGAAAACAAATAAAAGGTTAACAGAAAACTTATCACATACATAAATGACTATATGATCCTGTCCGTAAAGCTGGGTAACAAATCCATGTTTTTGAGAAAACCTGAAAGCTTTTGCAGTTTGCTTCACTATTTTGTAAGAGACGCTTCATGTAATAGGTTCAAATTGGTATTCACTTGGCCCTCATCTATTTTGTTCTGTCTGCATTCTTATAAATAGCATGCTTGGAATTATGATTAGGGTGTTTATTCTTTCAGGCCTATTCCTAATTGTTCAAACATGTCTGAGCTACTTATATTTAAATTAAAATATTTCCATTTGTGATTTAGTCAAGCAGCTACTACTTTACTGGATATTATTAAGACTGATTTCCATAGAATGCCCTTTTTTGGTTCCTCATTGTTAATTGCACATGCAGCTGGAAGGAAGAGTTCTGTACAGTACACTCTTCGTGGGTTAAATTCTTGATGCAAATCAAATACAACAAGATACGTCAGAAGTTTTGTAGAATAAGGATTCGTAAGAATTGTGATTTTTTTTTTTTTTTTTTTTTTTTTTAAATGATAGTGGCAATCTTAAAGCTTAAGTGGTTTTTACCCTGCGTACCTTAAGGTCTAGATGAGCAATGTGTTTTATAACCGTGTTAAAAGCAATCATAAAATAATACCAATTGATTTCTCCTCCCTTGTGAAGTTAGCAGAATAATAAAATATACAGGTTTCTTCAGATGTGTGTTCGATACATATAAGGATTTATTGCTGTAGTCTGGGTCACATTCTGTTCTCAGCTGTTCCACTGTAAAAGTGAAAAAAATGAACTGAAGTCATTGATTGATTAAATCACAACTTTATTGATTTTTTTTTTGTGTCAAGGGATCTACTCCAGGTTTATACTGCATCACTGAAAACACGTTTTGCTTATTAACAAAATAAACAACAGCATGAATTTGAGAAGGACTGTTTTCCGATTTATCTAGTTTATTGGAATGAACGGGGGTAATTTCTTTATCAGTGTTTATAGCTTCTCCTTAACAATGTAATGCATTTGAAGTACAGCAACACAGGCTGGACAGACATTCACATTCTTCTTTTAGTCCATCTTGAACCATGTAACATTGACTTAGATGTGTTGTGACATCTTGAAACTTGAAGTGCTACTTTGGGTAATGGAGAGCCTGTGATTTCCTAGTTGAGATTACAGTGCTGTCTGTAGTAGGAAAGCTACGCGTAGATATGTCTGTCTGCAGGCTGAATGCTCTGATTAGGAGTTTATTCTCTTGATATTTCTGAACGGCGTTTACATCAGTGGGAGTTGTGTATAGTTGTTCAGGGGAGAAAAGCAGCTACATGGTGTAGTGTCAAAGCCATATTATGATGCCGTTTCAAGGCCAAGTGACAAGGAAAGTAGAGTTAGAAAGGATCTGACTCTCAAAAGTGAAATTCTTAGCCTGTTTTACATGGTGGCCTCAGCATTTGTTGTACCGGTTGTTCAAGGATTCTGATCTTCTTGCACAGCTGGGCAGAATGCAAACAGAGGATATCTTCCTACTTTCTGCAGCACTGACTGAATGAATTTCAATGGGCTGGAGTGTCAGTTGTGATTTATTGCCCATTTTTGTTCTTTTATGTGTTATATTTGTCATTTTTGCAGTGACAGTTCCATCTATAAAACAGTATAGTTACAAGAAAATGTTAAGAGGATACAGGAGTGCCATGGGAGCTACTGTTTCCTTTCCTCCTTTTTTTTCCCCCTTGTACATTAGAGTCAAATGCCAGGTTTTCTTTTTTCAAGACAGTGCAGCCAAAGCATCTGAGATTTTAAACATAAGTAAATTCAACACAGAGCACCTGAAGAAGAACTGGTTAAACTACTAGAAAAGGGGGCCAAAAAATGCTGCTAACAATTCAGTGCTGAAATAACCCATAATTTAAATACAAGCCCTTTCGAGCTGTCAACAATAGAGAACCTGAGTTAATTAGAAATCAGTTACCAATATGACTCTTTTATGGATATTAAGTACTCCAGTTTATGTTTTACGTAACAAGAATTCTTAAAATATCTTCTGAAAATAAATTATAGTCCTTAATTTTGAATATGTTCAACTAATTACAGAAAACCCAGAAGCTCTGATCAGGGGTTCAGGACCTCCTCCCATTCAGCTCCTTTTACTCTGAACAGGTTGGGTTGAGAACAGTGGGACTTGGCAGCTCTGCTGTGAACAAGAGAGTAGGGAGGATAAAATTCACAGGGTGATACCAGCAGTTCTGCTCAGGCCATTGATGCTTATGGTTGGCAAAGGAAGTATGGATTCGCTGTTACCACTGTATTGACAGAGCCAGTGGTGTTACAGACCGGGGACAGGAACAGCTGGAGAAGATCTCATGACCTAGAAGAAAGTATCAAACATTCCCTGCTCTTTAGGAAGAGCAAGTAGCCTGCTTAGGTGTATTTTGCACTGTAGAGACTGTTTGTCTACTATTCAGAGGAGTTAAAAAGAAGGGTGCCATGAAGTTAATAGTCAGTCATTGCAGGAGCTGTGTTACATCCCTCAACTACCCAACCAATCCATAGCTGAGAGAAGAATATGATTCCCAGTGTCAGTGTTAAATATCTTTCATGAAGAGAGTGAAATAAAATTTAAGTCACGAAAATGAGTCTCTTTGGTTTGTCCTAGCTTGAAAAATCATCTCTTTGATCAGCAATGTGTAATCTTAATATGAGGGTATCTGTGAGGTGAGGCTGTTTGAGGTTGGAAAGTGGGCAGAGGAGGAGGGAGCCCTTTTCTTAGTCCCATTACAGAGAATAAAAACATTAAACCCAGTCATGAAAATAACAATATGGATAGGACAATAGCAATATGAATGAAATGCCCAGGATGAATTCATAACAAACTTAAGGAATCTCTGCAATCTGTGTGGTATCAGTGAGTATCACATCTAATCCAAAATATTTCAACATCAGCAATCTGCAGAGAATCAGAAAATATAAAACAAAGCAAAAATACCAGTAGGCAATTTTTTGAGCGTAGTTGTATGTCATAGAATATTTTATTTTATTTCTGTGTAAAAATATATGCCTCTGAGTTTTACATTCAGAGCAGAACATGTTTTGCATGTACCACAATGAAAAATTAAGGAGAGACAAGGGAAGAGAGAGAAACGCAGAGATATAATTAGTAACTAAAAAACCTGTGAATTTCGATGTTTCCCATCTGTAGTTATTGACTGTATTCATCAAATGCTAAGCAATTAGAATTTTAATTTCAAAGAAAATGTGGAACCAGTTGTGTGTAAAATAACCTGTAGTTCTTTGGAACTGCAAATCTGGTGTTTCTATCACCGGAGAGTTTAACAAATGTGTGATACAATATTACATGGATTACCCCTGTATTAATGTGTAGGTGAACGTTGAGATGTGTTACGATTAAACAGAACACCACACCAAAGAGGAGACTAATAATGTTGACTTTAATGAAAAGGCACAGAACATACTACCTTGGCCTTGTGATTGTTTCAGCAATTCATTCACTTTTGATTCCTTGAAATAGCTGAAATTTTAATAAATGTCTAAGATGCATTTGTCTGCTTGGAGAAATAACACTGTGCAAGCCATGACTTGATAGTTACTGATAGGATTTTAACACCTGCTTCTCCAGGCATTATATTGAAAACGTCCTTTTCTGCAGTGATGGGAGTTTGACTGCAAGAGCCAATGGTTTTAGAGCTTTTTGAAAGGCATTCTAGTGTACGTGTGTTTGTTTTCCAAAAGGTTTTCCAAAGGTTTTCCAAAACCTTGAACTTTAATTTACTTCTCTTCTTCATATTTTGTGTTATTCCTGACTACTAAGAAATTTTTGTGTAAATAGAAAACTCCCATAGCTGAATCATAGTTTTCCGTAGAAGTGAGTTGAACTTTCTGTCTCGCATGATTTCAAGGTGATAGGAGAGGAAGTGCAGTAGTTTCAGGTTCTGTTTCATCTTTTGAGTTCACATTGGAAACAGAAAGAGAAATATAAGAAAAATGGAAAATTGTCATTGGCTGGAAGCAAGCAAAGTATTCATGAAATATTTTTGAAGCAAAATGCTTATGTTTTGCACTTTTCAGTATGCTATCATTGAATTAGCTTCTGGTTATGAGTAAATGAGTCAATAATTAAAAGTGATCTGAAAAGAACTGACAAGAAAAATTACTATTTAAGGCATTCTCAATCAAATAGGACAAAGAGAGATTTTTCTGTAACCCCTGGAACCAACAGGAAATATATAAAAAATAAATCAGTGATAACCATTCAGAGAAGACCTAGTATGTTCTTTTTGCTGGACTAGAATGTTGATTCATCTCACATTGCTTCCGTTTGGACAGATTTTCTCTTGGCAGTACTGTAAATGCTTCTGAAATGAAAAGGATTGCTACACTGTATTGGCACAAGACAGATACAGAAATCTATGGAATTATTTATACTTACTTGTGTTGATTTTCCTTTCTAGTTCCCCTAGCCAACCTTTCTACCCCAAAAAAACTCGACTCTGGGAATGCTAAAAGAAAATAATTTTTAAGGGGTTTTTTTTCCTGCTTTTGGTAAATTTGTCACAAATCCCTTTTTACCTTTCTGCATGCATCATTGCATGCACAATTCCATTTATCTTTGAGTAGAACAAGCTGTGTTATGCTTTCCTCCAAAAAAACAGATAGGTGGTAATGATAAGTAAACTCTGAGAGCAAGACTGGTTTTGAAGGATTTTTGAAGAACCCTCATGAGGGGTAGAGTGGGGAAGAGCTCTGGGGAGGCTGGTAGTGGAAATCACCAGGAACATCAGACTTGCCTATGAGCCAGTGTCAGCATGAGCCAAAAATGCACGTATGTGCATATGTACCACTGAAATTCTTGTACTACATTGCTCTTCTGCACCATCTCACTTCCCCTCTTCTCCCCCTGATTCCTCCTAATAGCAAATTAATAAGGTCTTCACTGACATTCCATTTGAAACTGTTTATTAGTGTTCCTGTACTTAAGTTTTCCGTGGCAGAATCATCAGAAGACAGCACCTCATTCCTCTACTTCCTGTCCATAGTTTCAGGTTGCTTGCTCAGTTCCCGTGATGGATAAGATCCCTTACATTCATGAATGGAAACTGAAACAGTGCTGTTTGTCCATGCCAAGAACATCTAGTTCTATAGCTGTGTTTCACCCTCAGTAGACCAGGTCCAGAAACATTTCTCTGATCTGACTTCACATCTTCCCTGCCTGGTGGGGGCCAAGTGAGTACTAGCAAAACCACATTTTATCTCCACTAAAGAGGACTGAATCCTCTTCATGCTTCAAACCCACACCTTTCCTGTTTGTAGAAGGCAGCTGAAGTAAACTATCAGAGGTGTCTGATAGTTCTTGATGCTTTTCCATATAGTTTCAGGGTAGATCTGATGTTGAAAGCACAGGAGTCAAACAGAGCTCTCGTTCAGCAACAGGTAAAACTCGAATGTCCTTGACAAGAGGGATGATAAATTATCCTCCACTTCTATAGAAGTGTCTAGAAGGTGGTGCTGCCTTGCATAGCAAATGCATTATCTATGGACAGGATCAGTCTGGACTGACTGCTTTCATTTCCTCAGAGCTAATTTCAGAGATTCACTTTTCTACCCTTAGGACTTTCAGCTTGAGGTTATGTAGAGAAACATAAAATCAAATGGTTTAGGACTAATAGCTACCCCTGTTTTACATTATCCCTCTAGGACTTACTGTTTACAGAAGTCAGATTTATCAGATGCTGTTGCAGTTCCAGTGGGTGCAAGTAGGGCATCTTTCACACTGCATCAGCTGGTAACAAGCCCTGCATTTCAGAGCACTGTGACACCTGCAGTTTCAGCCCATGTTGGTGCCTGTTTCTCAGACCCACTCATCAATATTCTGTCTCAAACATACATGTGTACAGCTAATTTGATTCAAGTATGTTCTTATTGCTGCTTAGTCAACCTTCTTGAGCAGAAATTTACATCTCATGGAATCATATTGACGTTTGTTGTGTTTGTATAGTCAGAGAGCACTTTGGTAAAGAAATGCAGTTTCTTCTTTCCATACTAGTTAGGAGGATTTTATCTTTTATTTCAGTGGTGACGTCTGTCTTTCAATATGCTGCCATGATGTTTCCCTTTATTGACATTGAGGTCTGTGATGTGCACCATTGTGGCTGCTTCCTTGGCCACATAGAGTGAGTAATTATAAATATGTAACCAGGGTTTTTTCTTCATAGAGTAGGCTAATGAGGGGAACACTTTATGGCCATTTGAAAACTTAAGGTTCCAAAGACTGTATTTTTTCACTAGAAAATTGTTTCCAAGGACATACACTGTCTCTGTATATTCTGGACTTGATACTGATTTCTAGTTGTGGTGTAGCTGTTGAGTATGCTTTAAACATCCTTTAATGATCTCAGTGCTATTAAAGTGCGAGGACTTACACTTTCTTTCTTCCAGTATGAGTGAGGGCTTCCAGCTGCTTCGGTGCTCACTGGAGAGGAAAAAATTTTAGGAATTTAAATTTTCTTGATTAAGAGGAAAGGGAAAATAGAGCTAACAGAAAGGCTGGTGAGTTTGTTGCAAAGGGGCAAATGAGCTGCTTATCAAGGCTTGCTTGCTTCTTTTTTTCTAAGTCCCTTTTTAAAAAAACAGTGTCCAGAAAAATCCAGTCTAAGGAGCCTGGAATAAAATCCTATCACAAAATAAGTTGTGATGAGATCAAAAGATATGTGTCAAACTACAAACTTTATTTGGTTTAGGCAGGTTTTGTAAAGAATGTTATTATTCCTCACAACCAGAAACACAGATGTTTAACAAAAAAAGTCTTTTTGCTCATATGCACCAACATGAATCATCCACCAGTGAGAGATACAGTTTGTTTGACAGTCAGTTAAATGAGTCACATTCATCAGTGAAGTAGTTCTTTGCATTTCTTTTCATGCAGTACTTTCTTGCTTATATTTACATTTTCATAAAGAATATCACAAACAAAATTAATAATTCATAATTATTGTTACACAGTCTCTTCTTAGTGTAGATCTTTCTTCCTGCATTTGAAAAACACCAAATAAACAATGTACCAAATCAGCATGGATGCCGTACGGAAGTACAGAAACCTTTTTTAGAAAACCAAAGTCTGTACATAGTAATATGTACTGCACCGATGATAGTAAATTACAGAGGAGATACAGAGGGCTGTTTGCCCTCTTTCCCAGACATTCGAAAAATAGATTTAGTGAGCAGTAACACGTCATGGGAGGAACATCAGGATGTATTGATTTCAACACTTAAATGGCTCCTGTGCTCAGCAAAATAAAATGAAAACATAGTCCCTGCCCCGTGGAAAAAACATCATTTTATACACGAGCATTTTCAAAAGAAGCCAGCAACAGAAAGGGATATATCCTGTAAAAGCAAATGTTACTGTGAAGTGTTTACAAAAATAATACATTCAAGTCATGGAGTAGAGAGAGAAAACTGAAAAAAAATACAGATCAAAACCACCTTCTGTCACAAATTATATCCTGCCCAACAACACCTCATAACTTCTACCATATGGACAAAAAAGCAGTGCAGTTTCAGAGGACAGCTAGAAACACTGATTTTAAAGCTAGCAATGAGGAAGGGGAGGGAAAAGTTTCTCCCTTAGCTGGAGTTCTACCAGGAGTAGTAAAACAAAGACTGTTAGCAGAATACATGCTGGCTAACAGATGAAGACCGAATGCCAGTCACTTACAGTATAAACAGACTAGCCAGGGTGGTAATTCATTTCATCTACAATTCTGTATGTGTTTTGGGTCTTCTCCAACAGAGTCATAAATCCTGGCATCTGGAATATACTTGAAACTCAAATAAAAAGCATGTTGGACTGGCTTGTCTTTTCGTAACGCCAGTAATGCTGCTACAGACTTAAAAGTGAGGGTACAGGTTTCTGCAGTCGTGGGGGAGACACGGGTAGAAATGCAGAGGAAACTTCTGCAGGAATCTGGTCATTTTGCACTGCTACCTCATTCAGACATATTTTGCAGTCTCTAATACAGAATTGGAATTCATGTTGATCATTTGACATTTACATGAAGGACCTGCCTCTGTGGATCACCTCCTTTCATAGCACAGACATATTTGTGTACTTTCTTGTTTTGTCATACTGCGTTTTATCCCAGCCCTTTTGGCACCTCTGCTTTTCCTACCTTATGAACTTTTATGTAGCTTCCTTTTTTGGAACATCCTAACCAACGCCATCCATTAAAACATTACTCTGTCCTTCAAATCGCTCTTGAAGATTTGTTTCTAATGTGTTACTAACTGGAAATGCTGACTGATACAAGCTAGCTAAAAGAGCAGGCAGGATAGAAGTGTTCATATATTTTGGTATTGTAAATGCATTTTCTTCTTCTCCCACCTGCAATTGCTACACCTGCCTATTACAGCTTAGCTCAGCTAGACAGTATGCTTTTAGTGGCAAAGATTGCTTAACTGTGTGCTTGCACTGTTCTTAGCACAGTGGGGCTTCCAGTCTGTTTTGGACCTTCTAATAATAGAGAGTAATAATGATAGTAGCCTTAGTAATTTTGTCCGTGGAGAACACGGGCAGAGTCTTTCAAGCCAACTTCTCTGATCTTTCAGTATGCTTACTTTGTGGCAGGAACAATAGGACGCTAGTGATGGGTGTTCCAAGGAAGCAATCACATTGCTCTGCCTCCCTTCTGCTGTGTACCATTTTGTATGATGTCTGCCACCTAATCACAGTGAAACTGTCACACAGGGGTATAACGTTTCATTTTTCTTACTCACTCTGTTCAATAAGTTAAAAGTAGGTGCTGATGTGTGATAGTTGAATTACACTGCCTGCATAAAAAAAAAATTGTGGGCTAGATGCTGACACAGGTTAGTCTGAAGTTTGACTGGAGACTAAAACAGTCTGGACTAACTGTATTGTTGCTTTATAGCTCTGTAAATTTAGCCATTATATGAGTCACTGGAACACCTGTAAATGAAATACAGTTGGAAAGTCTTACAAGTAACTTATCAAGCAAGTACCTTCTGAGAGCTTAAAGCTGCAGAAAGGAAGTAAAAAAGGCAGCAGCTGTGGTCAGTCTTGACCAGGAGGAATAAAATGAGACCAGTTTAGTCAATTAAAGAAAGGTATTATTTTTGCCTCAAATAAGAGAAGAAATGTCTGGATTTCTTAAAGATAGCTTTAGACAAAAGAACCTATAGCTAGTTTTTAGTACTAACAGCTTTAATACTGCTTTCTCTGGAAGTATAACTAGCAGCTCCTAGACTGCTACGACAGGGTTATTTCATTAAACCATTCTTTTCTATACAATGGTCAGTCATTTCTAACTACATTTTTTTTTGGAAGGGACTAATAAGATCAACCAGCAAGTCCCAATTTTGTTCATTTACAAATAGAGGAGAGAGAGGTTTTGTTCTATTTCATAGAAGTCCGTTTCTTTTACCGAAGAAGATTTTTATTGGTTTTGAAAAATAACACTTGCATGTAAGTTAAAAGAATGATATTTTATTTGTCTTGTTCATTCAGTCTTAGCTTCCATTTGAATGAGGAATAGTTCTGATTAAAGTTTTCTATCCATAAACTCCCTACAGGAGATTATGAAGTTTTGGGTTTGATCAGTAATATGACCAATATGATCAGTAATGTGCCTTCTGAGTGAGAAAGAAAAGGGAAATTTTCTAAGCATGAGAGTGGCCCAACTATTTTCTGAAAAGCACAAATGATTCCTATAATACTAATACCAGACCTATATGTCTTTGATGAGAACTAGAAATTCTACAAAGAGAGGGTATATATTTTTTTTTACCCAGTCTTCTAACCCAGAGTACAGAAAGAGATATTTCACTGCATGAAGTAGTTTAAGAATTCACGACGTGGCAGGCACTAAATACTAGTGACTAGAATGTAATTCAGTTCTCAATCTGAAGAGAAGGTAAGTTGCCAAGAAGTGTCTGAATAATCATTAAATTTCAGAAAAGGTGATTTCAGTATTAAGGAAAAAATAATGGAATAGGTCTGAGAGTCAAAAATAATTTAAATAAAATCTTTAGTTGTTTCATGGATTCTATTAAAAATATTTTCACTGGGTCTTGAGAAGCACTGAATAAATGGGACCCATAAGGGAAGGTCATAAATGAGGCCAGCTGAATGCCATTTTTTTCTGAGAAAAAAAATATTTCGTATTTCAAATGCTGCTGTAGGGAAAGCCATGAAGAATGGGCAATAAATTAGAAAAGGGAAATTGAAATCGATGAGATTAATTAGAAAAGTAAATAACTACGGGTATGAAACCTAACAATGCTACTGTATTCCATTTTATTTGCTGGGTTTTGTGGCACCTTGGGGTTTATCGATAAGTGTATCTCTAGTTTTTCACTTCTGGCAGTAAGGGCTCTAGTTTGTTCTCATCAAGTAAGGACTATCCAAAGTCAGTACCTTAGTCCTTTTTAAACTGGCAGGAGACGTTTCCTTGTCTTTTCATTTTCTAAGTAGCTCCCTCAAGCTATCCTGCACTCACTGCTCTTTGCTGACCTATTGCCTTTCTAGTGGTGGACGACACTATATGTGTCGGTTTAGCCTTGGTTCTTCTATTTCCACCAGCCGAGGCAATCTTAGTAAGAAAACAGACGTGAGGTTTTTGTACAAGGTTTAAATTCAGGTGATCTGGCTCTAAGGTTATCAAGAAAATTAAAAATTACTGTGTCAGACAAACTGGTTGGAAAGATGATAACAACAGAATAAAATGCCAGGACTATCATGACATAATAGTATATAGTTAACACTATTTCTGTAAAGAAGGATTACATTTCACTCAGTTTTTTAGTATGTGTCAGTACAGCAGACTAAAAGAGATACCACAGCATCATTTTTTTAGACTTGCAGTAGGAGTTCTCTCTTGAAAACATACAAACAAAACAAAATCATATATTGACATTGTGGTTTATCAGGTGGTAAAATGAATTTCAGGATTACTACTTTGATCCCCTTATACACAGCTCACCTTTCTTTCCGTGTTGTCAGTGCAGTTGCTTATGTGGCTATAGGTCAAAAGTCAGTTAAGAAGTTATTATGAGTTGAGAGACAATTATTACTCTGGATCAAAGTCTATCAGACAGAAACCAGAGAGAGGTAAACTGCCAGCTTTTATCATAGCTAATACACTTAAAAGTTTACTATTACATGCTGTACAGTATGCCTGTTAAATGCATGAAAAAGTCAGCAGTGAGGTAGCAGCTCTTGAATGTGATGCTAGGTGATGCGAGTTAGCAGAATTCACATGGGACTGTGAAGAATTTCAGCCAGACAAAAGCAAACTGAATAAAGAGGTAGTGCCGATTTAAATTTCAGTCTTCATAAATGCTATGTGGTATTCCACAGAGATAAATATGAATTACTTTTAAGTCACAGAGGGTTCAGAACTGAACACTGCACTGAAAAAAAGGGATGCAGGTTTCACTGCAAACAATGTGCCGGTGACCTGTTCAGTGTCCATCTGATGTCAAAATTAAACCAAACAGAATTCTATTATGAATCAGACTGAGTCCATCGTGGTGGGAAGTTATTTCTGTTTTTAACTTGGGGTGGTATTACATGCACTTTTCCTAGACAATCTGAGATAATCATATTGGATAATCAGTGGATGGTACAATATGGTAGCTTCAGTGTCCTGATCTTAGGCTCTGTGTCTCCTCATATGTAGGCTTTCTTTGAAGAATTTACAGTAGTGGTGGATTCCCCAGCTTGTCTGTTACTCCCAAGAGGGTAATGCTTTGTGTCATTGAAACTATTTCAGGAAACTTGCGCTCCGTGATAGGCAGAAAAAATATGTGTTTTGAATATAGTTTTGATAGTATCTCCTCTGCATTGTGTAAGTCTGGCTAGTTCCACTGAAGTGAGGACCCTGTGCTGCCAAAGAGAGACTTGATGCTAAGATAAAACACATTGGATATTTGAGAGTTCTATGTGAAAATATAGCAAAGCTGCCTTCACTTACTTTTAGCATTTAGTGTTCATTATCCGAAAACTAGCACTGGAAGCCTTAATGAAAGGAATTAAACCATAAGACAGGATTTGATTTTAAGAAGGCATTACTGACAAATATTCCAGCAGGGTGAGGTGGCCTGAAGGAGATAATGAAGAACAGACTTTGGAAGGAACCAGTCTTAGAAATTACATCTGAAAAGATATTGCTTGTTGTTGAATTTGCGTTCTTCCTTGCTTGGGTGCTAGATTTAAGAAAGGACCGTGAAATCCTTATCATGTCTTCCCATTTGCTTCATAGTTGATTCACTGGTTCTTGTTTGCCAAGTTCAGTTCAACAGCTAGCTTTTGCATGAAGATACTCTAGGTGTCTTATGAATATCTGCTACACTTTTGAGTGTCATGCAGGTTATAGCAACATAAAGTTTAACAAAATTATTTGTGAACGACACAAGGAAAATAAAAATAAAACTGGTTCTAACAGAATTTTATGCATCTATGTTGTGCAGATACAATACAGACCCAGATTCTGTTACTTCTACTTATACAGAGTAAGGATTTTACTAAATTAGAATTGCAGTGTATTGCTATCTAAAAAATATTCTGGTGGGACTAGACACAGGCACAAAGGTAGGCAGCAAATCATCTTATCTGACTCAGCTCTCACAAAAAGTACCATGGCCAGAATTTTCCAGAGAACTTGCTTCCTGCATTTAGCTTTTGTTTTCTTTTAATAAACATTAGCACCTTTTCTGACAGCAATACGATACGCCAGGTTTTCAACTGTGCAACTATGAGTGATCAGAAGTACTCATCATCTTAGAATATCCTGGTTACAACTCAGAAGAAACATTAGAAATGTTTTCATTATACTTTCAGAAAATATTTCTGCATGTAAATTGATCACCATTTTACTTTATTTCTAAAATAGGAGTCATCATAGAATCATAGAATTGTTTGGGTTGGAAGGGACCTTAAAGATCATCCAGTTCCAACCGCCCTGCCATGAGCAGGACCACCTTCCTCTAGATCAGGTTGCTCAAAGCCTCATCCAACCTGGCTTTGAACACCTGTGGGGATAGGGCATCCACTATTTGTCAAGGCAACCTGTTCAAGGGCAACCACTCTACCAATAAAATTTTATTCCTAATGTCTAATCTAAACCTCCCCACTTTCAGCTTAAAACCATTCCGCCTTGTCCCATCACTGCACTCCCTGATAAAGAGCCCCTCTCCATCTTTCCTGTAAGCCCCCTTTAAGTACTGAAAGTTACTAGCAAAGAAACATGTAAAATATAATTGGTACCTTCAAAATCCTCCATGAAAACCAGACAGTGATATAGGAATGTGGTCTTAAAATATTACACTTGCCTCAGGCTTTACCCTTCCTTCTCCTTTCCTAAAAAAATATATAGCAGGGAAGTGTTCCATAAATCCCTGTGTCCACTTTATGGCATGGTGCCTCAAATGATGAATGCTGTCATGTTTTGATTTAAAAAATATGGAAGTCCATAAAAAAATAGAATTAGTTTAGAGAATTGAATGTTGCTTCCTTAGCATTTTTCATCCTGAATTCATTTAGTAGAGGAAATGGATATTTCATCAGACATGGATTTGACGTTCTATCACATTATACAGTAAACAGTACAAATAATGTTATTTTTTTCTAAGTGGAGAATCTGGAAGAGCTAAAACAGTGGCTGCTGTAAGGCACTGGTTATCTCATTTAAACAGATATTAAATGTGGGTGCCAGTGGTGTGATCATCAGCTGCTTCCTACTTTGTGAATAAATTGCTTAGGAGGAGTCTTTTTGCCTACCAGATGTGACCTAGATTTAGATTTCCAAAGGCAAAAAAAAAAACCCTCTATTGTGTAAAAAACAATTGTGGGTAAAATGCATGGTAAATGAGCTTATCTCACTTTTCCAGGTGTTTAAGCTAATATGTTATGGAATTACAGCTTCATTTATGAAAAATAATTGAGGAAAATGTTCCAGCAAATCAAATTTGGATAAATGCTTAGGACAGTTATTGTATTGTTAGCAAGTTTCTAAATGGCAGAAAGAAAAGGAGCCAGCGCAGATAATAAAAATATAGAAATTTGTGAATCTCTGAAGAGGCTCTTATAAAAGGGTCGGGACTGGCTGTGGTAGCCTACCTGCATTGTGGTCCAGCAAAATGTCATGGAACAAGATGAAGAATTATATTCCTGTCAATGTATATGAAAGCAGGATTTTTCTCTACAGGATCAAGCGTTGCTATCTGCTGGCCCTGGATAAGACTAATGACATTGGTACATGAAATATATAAAAATCAAAAAAAATAACATCCTTGTTCTTTTTCTCTCTCCTCTTTTCCTTGTACTGATTCCATAGGGGCTGCCACTCGAAAACCGGACCCAGAGCCTGAGAAGCAGACTGACCATACTGTTAAAATTGCTGGAGTCATTGCAGGCATCTTGCTGTTCGTCATTATATTTCTGGGGGTCGTGCTGGTAATGAAGAAAAGGTGAGCAATTAGTAGATGTTTTCTGTGTGTACAAATTCATATCTCAACATCTCCTACAGCAGTTCTCAGTTTTGTGTTGGCAAAAGTGTCCATGCCCTTTGCCACAGTGCTCAGGAAGTACTGCTCCCTCCCACCCCCAGAGCTTTGTAGGTTTTTTTATAAAACCACTATATCTGTTTCATCCTACAGCATTTTCAATGAATTAACGTTTGTGCTTTGTTATAGCAGAAAAAAACTAGAGGTTAATGATTCTAGCACTTTATGCGTTAGTCCTGCATGATGGACTCTAATAATAAAACAGCATCTCCATTCTGAAAGTGTGAGGCTCTTTTGGACAGATCAGCTGAAAGTTAGATGTAGTTTCATTCATCAATATAGAAGAAATCCTCAGTCAAACGGGAACTAGAGCTATAGTTGTTTGTGCTAAGGATGGATCTGTGTTTTTCTGCATAAACATCATTCCCTGAAAACAACTGAAAATGTTACAGTGGTGCTGAATGTTTCCAAATGCTAGTTCAACACGAACATATTGAGATTGTGTTGCTTTGCATGTAATTTGAAAATTGCTACAACATTAGAAGTGTAAGGCTTTTAAACCTGGTTGCCTTTCTCAACACTGTGAGAGGAAAACTAATAAAGGAAAAAATATCTCAGAGCTAGGGAGGTGTCATGGATAAGAAAAAAACCTGTGTGATGGGAGAAACTGAGCCTGAATTGGGAGAAGTTCCTTAGCAAAGAGAATCAGGGCTTTAGGTTGCATCCTGAGCAATGTGAGAGTTGCATTTGTAGAGGTGGGACTGAGACTGTGAAAGAGCTGTGTAGAGTGGCTCAGTTACTAGTTCTCCTTCCACATCTGCCATAGTTTTTTACTGTCCCATAACCCCTGGGTCCTTACCAGTCGTCTGATATCATTTTCTTTTCTTCCTTTGTGAGCAGTCTTGGCCTGATTTTGCTCATCCCAATGCTATGTGATTTAATTGTATGCTGACCAGTTTGTCAGGTCTGAGATAGTCCAAACCTCTGAGCTGCCTGAAATTCTTACAGAATTTGAACAGTGGAGGGGCACAGCTAAGGAGGCAGCTGCCTGACAGTGCCTCAGGGCAGGCGACAGAAGTAGCTGCTTTTCACTCTCCTTGAAGACACAAGTGGGGCCTTAAGTTAGAAGGGCTCTATGCAGAGAAAGGTAAGCTGTGCTCAGGGCTGAGGGCTGGGTCATGACAAGAAGTAGGCAAAGCAGAGATAGAGGCTTAAGCCCCAGGGTAAATTTGGCTGGGGCAATGGAATAGACCCAGTGGTCAAATCTTCTTAATACAGTACAGAGTGTAGCAGAGTTAAAATCTGTTCTAACTGTGTAGTACTTTTTTTCTTCCCACTTCTGATTTCTTGCATCATTCATACCTTCAATTTTAACAGTTGAACTCCCAAACTCCTCCCTAGGGCCAGACACAGCACTTGGCATGCAGGGAGGAAGGCTTCTCACGTTGTCTGGCCAGTCCTTCTTCACACAATTCCTGACCAGCATTCATCACTCTCCCTCTTCCAGTTCTGAGCTTCTCCTTAAGCATTTGCACCAAGGTAGAATATTTTCACTCTTCTTAATCTTGAAAGGAGAGTGTTCGAAAATGAACCAAACAGTTTCAAAGTAAATAAGGTGTCAGGATCTCTGGCTAAATGGATGCTATATCGGTTCTTGCCCCATTCTCTAGGGAAAAGCTCTTTGATAATCTAATTGTTCAAGATAGGAAGGCTTGAATCCTAAGTGTTTATATGTTAATGCAGAAGGATACTCGATTCCTTCTATCTACCACAGCACAGTAATTCTTATTCATAGTAATTCTGTTGTTAGAAGGAAAGTGCATTATGTGAGCTTCTTTGAGGTTTGGAATAAATCTGCTTATGACAGAGATGAAACTATTGAAAGTACAAGTCCAGGAACTCTTACCAAATAAATACAATTTAATTGTGCAGTACAGAAAGAGTGATACCAATAGTTTAAACATCGCCCAGAATGATGCTGCAGCCCTGAGCAAAACAAACTGTGAGATGAATTGAGGTGAATATTAAAGAGTAAGAATGGTTCATCTGTATAACAGGATGTGACTGGGCTTTAATGAGAGTTTCAGGAGATAGGTTTAAGGTGTCCCAAACCTCTAAAGCAGATGCTGTACCATGGAAGGTCTTGAACACAATTGCACTCATGACTTAAGCAAAAGATGAACGATTATTCAATAAATTGTTATTGGTACATTAATTCAGTATGCTACTGAAGGCACCTATGGTTTTCACCTTGGTTCACTTACTGTGTATACATTATGCATTTGAAGAAACTATATAAATCATTCTGCAAGTTTAGTGTAACTGTAGTGGGTTTGCAGTTTTATGATACTTCGGGTGCTACTTTGTAAAACAATCTTATCAAGCTGGCATGTCATTTGCCTACTGCACTTGTTCATTTCATTTCATTTACTTTATCAGGAGTTTTACTGGAGCAAAAGTAAAATAGAACCTTCTAATTTTGTGTCACCTTTCCTCTGAGAACCACTTTCCTTCCGCACTGTTATGTGTATACTCTTTGGGCTACAAAGCTAAGTTTCACTGCACTAAGACAGCGTACTCTAAAACTTGTCTTGATTTCAGTTGGCTATAGCAATATCCCATTCACATTCCGTTATCCCAGGGCATATCCCAAGATGTATACTGTCTGTTATTCATTCTTTCATGGAAATGGGTCCTTGTAGACTTGATCTCCAGATCTCACCAATAGATTAAATTTACTCTGTCTCTAGTGCTTCACAGTGCTTAATTAACTTCCTTTCAAACCATTTCTCTCCATTGTCAAGAGATGTAGAAAGTGGGTTTACTATACATGATAACTGTGTCTTTGTCCAACATATTCCTTTAAAAACCACCTCAGCTGAGCCACCAATCGTTCTTTCCTTGGTCAGTGCCAAGCACCACAGATTTGCACAGATTAACCTCTTGGACTTTTAATTCAGCAGCCAAGTAGACAAGACCAACATTCAAAGCAGAGGTTTCAGTGCAGCACAAACATGCTTTGAATATCAGCAGTGTCAAAGCAGTAGGTAGAGTTCTGCAAATACCAGTAGTCATTAGGGATAGTTATTAATTTCACTATATAGTGGTGTTCTGAAGTAGTTCTATTATAAACTGGGTCACAGAGAGATTAGGTGGCCTAATCGGTCAGTGTATGGTATGGGGTCATTAGTAAGGGTAGGAACATCATAGACACTAAAACATTTTTTGTGTGGAAACTCAGGTCTTTGACTAAAGTAAACCAGATTTGTATGTCTGTCACCTGGGTCAGGAGAAGATTTTTAGTGCTTTCCATTTTTTCTCCCACCTTGGTTGTTCAAAGTTCTTTAACTGTTCTTTTATATCTTTTATTTATCCATTCAAAGACATTCTTATATAAAGATGTCATGTAATGTAGACTAACAACCTGCAAGATATCCCTAATACCAATACGGTCATATCAATGAGACGGTTCTTCTCTGTCAAGTCAGAATAATGCTTTCGTCTCCTCAACTGTGCTCTGAACCTCTCACAAAAGAGGTAACACAAAGTCAATACCTGTGTTTCCACAATATTTCTCCACAGTAAAGTGGATTTTTAATCTGATACGGAACATTCAATCTCGGGCAAGGCCCTTGATCTCTTCCAGTCTTTGATACACCTGCATAGGACTTTATAAAAAAACAAAAATAATGAAGAAGATAATACATTCAGCAAGTAGGCTCACCTTTTGGTCAACTTAAAGCAGAGCAGTGAAAATGAGAGAACTGTTCCCGCAACGTTTGGAAAAGCAATAGGAATTAAATCAAGACTTGGAAAAATCAGGATCTTACTGCTTTATTCTTTTTCTCTTTTACTTTTTTTTTCTCTTTTATATACAATTTCAACTAAGTTTAAAAAATTTATGGAAGTTGAGAAATTGGATTTATTGGTCCAAGGTTTGCTTAGAAAAATATATATGTCTTTGAGGCAGCGATTTCTTTCTGGGCTGCCATCTTGCTGCTGCAGTGGGAGTGCTATTAAAGAAGTGGCTATTAAAATTCTATTCTGTTGGCTTCTGCTTCAGTTGTAAAATGGAGTTTTTCTCATCATTGTATTTCTCCACAAAAAGTCTATTTTCTTTTGCTTATCTTTAGTTTCTGTTTTCAGCTGTCTCTCTGCCTGAGCCTTCTAGTAGTTGCTAACATATATAATTGTGGCATCTGTTTAACTCAGAGGCTTGGGTTCTTGGCAGTGAATAAGGAAGGCTTTTGCACACAGTGGAGCAGGGCTGGGAATGCAGTGGTCCCATTCCCTGATAGCAAATCAGGCTGTTCAGTTATACACCTTTGCCAACAATTTCAAGAAGTTAGGATGGAAACCGGACATAACAGAGCTGCAGGAAAACTCCAGTCTACTCCCACTGCTACCCCTCAGCCTTGTGTTCCCATTGGGCCAGCTACAAACAAGAGGTGATGAAGGAAATGACTGTGGTAATTACACAGTTCCAGAAGTTTTTCCTTCTAGTGGGGCTATTCTCCTGTGGCCAAATGGGTTAATTTTGATAAATTTTATAACTGGCCTTATTCTAGAAGTGATATTTAGGAGATTTATTTATGTCTTCAGACCTGAAGGATATAGAAGTTTTTTTATACACATATATATATGGGTTTATTGACGTAAATAAGCTCTCTAGCAGAAAGTGACTGAAGAGCCATATAAGAAAACTTGGCCAAAGTTGGCCCAGATCTTTGAGTCACTCTCTTCATCAGAAAAAGACCTTTCATATGCAGAGAGAGAAAGTTTGTATACATTATGTTGGAAGTAAAATGGAACTTGTCCACGTTTCTTAAAATGGTGCTATTGCATGTGACCTGAGGACTTGCAAGTCTGAAACTTTCTGTTTCTGTAGGGTTTTTATTTATTGTGTGTACTTGTTTTTCTCAGTATTCTTGAGAGTCAAAAACACAATATTCTTTTTCAAGGACTTTCATATGGAAAATCCCACAACTTTACCGATATAAAAATAAATGGAGCTTGAGACTTTTAATTTTACTCATCTTATACAAATTTTTAATGGGACATTTACACAAATTAAACCTGGATTTTCAGCATTTTTTTTCATAAGGAATAATTTATCTCTATAAAATATTTGTCTGAATACTGCATATAAGTCCCAGCAGTGCTTCACTGATTAATTGTATTTATTGTTGTTTCTCAAATTATTATACATCTTTTAGAAGTATGAGAACATTTGTACTAATTACATTAAATCTCTGTCGTGGCAACATATGGCAAGAAACATGGTTGGTAGTGTCATGAGATTCTAAATAAAAGTGAGAGAATGAGTAATTCTGAAAAGAAGGTCAGGGGGAATTATAATTATGAGAGAACCAGAAAACAACCCCTTGCTAACAGCACAGGTAAGTCAATCTGCTTTGATAGGACCTGATCCTGTGCTCCATACTGAAGGCAATGGAGTATGTGCTGGTAGAAGATGCGCCTGTTCTGCAGCTTTCCCCTTACTCTATTCTTCTTTACTCTATTCGTCTTTAACAGGTGTGCATCTTTGCAGATATGCCACTTGATTAAATATTCAGTAACTAGACTGTTGTGTTTGAACAATACTGTTTGCATCAGAAAAATGGGAATAAAAATTGGGAAATATTTCTAACGGCATCTTCACACAAAGAAGATAAGAGAGAAAATTTGATGAAAGCCTGGTTTTCAAAGGGATGCCTGAAGCATGTAGCTAGAGGCAAGTTAGCGTTATAGGCCTTTGCAAGGCCTGTTTACATGTTTCCTCTGTAGTCAAAAGGCTGTATGCATGTGCTGTAAAAATTACAAATGCCTACATGGTTCCTTTCAGTCTTTCATCTTACCAACATGTGAATGCTACTTGACGTTATGCTCAGAGATGTTTCAAAATCTCCAGCCTCTTTAATTGCAGTCAATATGGAATTCATTTTCTTTCAAACTTGTCCCTTTTGGAGAGTTGCAGTCCTGCTTGCAGTAGGCCCCTGAGTGAGGGAGAGATGTAAGGCAGAGAGTGTAGCTGGAGGGTTTCTATACTTGTATTCATGCAGAGCATGTCTGGGTGGAGGGTGTGGCTGTGCAAAAAATGATGCAGGAAAAACCATCTGGGTCCTTGTTTCTGAGGATGGTTGTGCTAGGTCTCCAACTTGTTCTTTGTGCCGTTCACGTGGGCAGAAATAACAGGGATACATGATCAGTTCTTATTTTTTCCCTCTACCACATAGGGAAATACCACCAAAATAATTGTAGCCAGTAAGGAGAGCCTTTTTGTTTGCGTTGCAATAAGTAATTTTTTTCTTCAATATTTAAACAGTTATTTAAAAAGCTGAGATATTAAAAAAAAAGCTGTATCCATTGAATTTTCCCTCTGGAAACAAGTTCTAGTCATGTCTATGGCAGAACTGCTTTCATTAAGTAAAAAAAAGGGGTATCCAAAGATTCTACTGAACTATGGCAGGAAGAGAAGCTACTTAATTATGTTCTGAAATTCTGCCTTGTTAACCTTCTAACGCCATGTTAGAAGTTCAATATCCTTATTCCTACTGCAGATGAGGTGTTAATTGGAGGTGTTTTATCACTTTAATTTACACTGTTTATGCATATAGTATATGCAGAGATAATTGTATATGCATTAAATATCTAACATAATTTAGACAGTAGGTGTACCTCAAGATGGTTTGATTTAGCAGTTGGAAATGCATTATTTATTTTATTGCTTAAAGTTCTATGGAGACTGGATATGTCATCTGTCTGTCCAGACATGTTGCATGATATGCCCAGATATGCATTCTTGCTACCTTTCATTTGTGTCACCAATTCTGGTCTCAGTTTCATCTTGATTTTTCATACATTAATATTTGGCTTTTCTTTCCTTCCATTTCATCTTTTCTACCACTGCCTAATCCTTCCACCATCATGGCAGAAGAAGCTATCACTCCTACACTTATTACCTGTAAGTAACTTCTTTGTCATCACAGACACGCTTTCTGCCATGTTGTTCCATGCATAAGTAGTGAATGCTAATATTGAAACTTCCTTGACAAAACCTAGCTTTCTAAAAACTTTACCAAGATAAAAACAACATGGTCAATAACGTAATGAAATGTTTAGCTTTATAGCAGTTTCTTATGCCTCTTACTCTGCCTTAGAGTCCTTTGAATATCATTATGTAATGAATTTGCTTATTTGAAAAGTAGCAGGTTTGAATATCACTACCGTGTCTATAAGAAATTTTCATGGCTAAGTAACTATTTTCAGAATTTGTTTGCTGGTTTTTTTTCTCATTTGTTCTGTTGAAAACACAGCATTGTTTAGGCATGTTCTAGCATTTCAGTTTGTTGCTATGTACATATTGCTACTTTTTCATGAATAATGATCATTCGTAATCGTCATGAGTTAGCAGTACCTATTACTGGAGTGGATTTGAAAGGACAGAGCACTAAAAAATGAGGGCAAGATGAAGCATAACTTTCAGTAAATAATAACTTTTCTTTTTGATACCGTCATTATTAAATCCTTTACATGACTCTTTATTTACCCAAAGCTTTTGTTTCATTCCCTGCTGTCAGCAGATGATGAATGAGAGGGGTTCTTCTGTGAATTTAGCAAATCCCTTTCTGAGGCTATTCACCTTTTCATGTGTACTAAGTACAAGGATTACGTGATAGTTTTGGGATTTGCGTAGCTGCAAAATAAGATGCATTTAAGCTTCTTTCTCCACGTTGGCGAGCAGCAAAAATCAGCTGCCTAATAGATATTCTGTCTTCTTTAAAGCTCAGTTTTAAAAATCATGGGAAGCCAGGAGATATTTTTATATTGTTATAGAAGAGGGAGTATTCCTTGCATGAGACAGACTGTAGTACTAGTTTTCAGGTACATATGATAAACAATATTAAGTTTCTTGTGATCCTGTTTAGTTGCCCTTCAATCTATTAAAATAAATATTTTTCATTTATTTTGAAAAAGTGTCGAACATTCACTTATAGAATTCATCAGAAAAATAGTAACTTTTTTCTGACTTGAAAACTTGGCAAGCAGAACCATGCTTCGAATGAATTAAAGCAACTAAAATTTAAACCTCTTAGTTGAAATTTCCTAAGACTTTTGAATATATTGAAACTGCTCATTTACTTGGTAATTCAGATTTCATATTATATTATTTGACACTTTACAGAGTGCAGTTTTTTAAAACTGTTCTTTAAAGCACTGTATTAATATGGTCAGAAAAAAAATCTCTTCAACAAATATAGTATTTCAGAATTTGTTTCTGTTCCCAAGATGAACAGACATATTTTGCATGAACTAGGCCTTAAAAAAATTCAGTGTGGGACCATTTAAGTGTTGGTTTTAAAATATCAGAAGAGTCTAATATAGTAAGTCATATAGTATGTTATTGCCATAACAAGTAAATATATTTAAATTAATATTATTCATGTTTCAAGGCTAAGTTAAAATTGAAGCAAATGGAACATTAAGTAAAACTGTTTGTTGTTCAAAGTAATCAGATTATATATATTTTGACATTTTCTACTGACAGTGGAAAATATGGGAATTGAAATGTTGCTCTTAAGTTTTACAAACATGTTTTGTCCCCAGTTTTGCAATCATAGAGACTGTTAATTGTGGACAAAATAGGGCTTCTCTTGATTATTTGTAATACTGTCACAGTGACTTCAAGAAAATATCTGTCTTTTTGTTAATGAGATACAGATTCAGTAACTTTGTAGTTTTGGTGCATTGACTCTTCCAAAATAAATTCTGTGACCTTGGTCATGTGTTGTGTTTCTCCCTGACTGATTAAGAAGGGAAGTAGATGCCCTGAAAGGAGCAGACAAGATCAGCCCCTAGAAGGAGGAAATATTTTGGACCAAATTCTCCACTTGTTTAAGCACTAGACAATTTCACTGAAATTGGTGGAAATCTTGGATGAATGCAGGATTCATTCCAGAGTTATTTTTAGCTGAGGAAGTTGGTATGGATTAAAAAATGTTCTATATTTTGAAAAACATAATTTGAAGTACTCTACCATCGCTAATTTGCCACTTCTGTACTGAGTAGCATATTCAGATTTACTGATTAGTCATTGTAAATGCAAGCTGTGACATCCAAGTGAGCATCTATGCACTGAAATAGTTACTATTGTCTTATGTGCTGCTTTCCTTATATGCTGTGGGCTCTTTTTTTCCCATTAGACTGCAATCTCTGCCACTTCTACAGCCATCCTAAATTAAAATTAAAAAAAGAAAAAATTGGCAGATGCCTAGAGCTGCTGATGAATCATCAGAGGTGGACCTACAGCTGTGCATATTTGGCAGATAATTATTTCCATTTTATCTTGTGTTTACTAGTTAGCCAGTCAAAAAACAAAAAGAAGTTGAGTGCTGCTATTGAGAATTATACCTCTTGTTAATGGGCTTAAGTGGCTCTGCCAGTGCATTTCCTCCCACGCTTGCTTTCCTGAGAACTGGTGCATTTTTTACCCTTCACCTCAGTCAGGCAGCAGATTTTTTTTTTGTCTGGCTGTAGTTAGTCCTATATGAGTTCTTTTGTTCTTAAGATTAGAGCGAATTTAATAGTGCTCATTAACTCTGCAGTGAGTCTTTTGACTTTGCAGTCAATTCCAGGTGGGAAAAAAGAAGAATTGAGATGGTGTCATTAGTGACACCTGTAATGACTGGTGTTCTCAGCATGACATCGAGTGCTGGCATGACTCTCCTTTCTCCTGATGTGTTTTCTGAGGGGCAAAACCCCTGCAACATTGGACAGAGAAGGAAAAGTACATTAGTCATTTATTGTGTAATTATGGTTAAACGAACTAGACAAGCTGTTGTTCAGGTGACAACAAGTGCCACTGTGCTGACTGATGACAATTAACTTTTATATTTGAGGTTTTCATTTTGTTAAAGATTCTGCTCTTGAAGTTCATTGATCATTAGTCAGGAGCTAACGTAACTAGAGTCGTGCAAATTCACACACCAGACAAGCAAAATCAGTGCTTGGACTGTATGAGTTTACTCGAGACACTGGTACCTGGTAAGAGTGTTTGGGGAATTCAGTTTACCTCAAATTCTGGGCCAGATAGTTAGAGATTGTTGATGTTACAAGTTGCTTTCAAGAAAAAGCTTCATGACGTATAAGAAGAAGGATGTATGCCCAATTAAAATACAGAGTTGTGAAGGTAGCTCTTCATGTTATCCCTCAGCTTGAACTTGATATTAAAATGGTATGTTATGATTATTACTGAAATTAAGTACTTATGCAAGAATGGTGCTGCAAAGCAGTTAGGTGAATAATGTTATTCAATTTTTGTGCCTTTTCACAAGTCATTTCACATTATGAAAGGCAAAGTGGAGAAACAGGAGACAGTTATTGCCCGGTATTCTTAGAAAACAGTAATCATGTTTAGATCTTAATAGTGTGAAATCTGATAGTGTTGGTCCCAGCAATAATGATCTAGTTAGGTGACCTAGGACAAAAGTGTGTAACAGGTACATCCTCTGTATGGAAATCTCAATCCAGAAGCCCAATTCAATGTTGAAACATTGCTAAAATAGACTGCATAGGACTAGAGGCCCTATTGCCTGCTACATTGTCTATGACTCAAAGAGGACAAAATTCCTCCTACAAAGAAGTTAGTTCTGCAAACATTCAGCTTTTTCGTATAAAAGTGAATAAAAACATATACTCCTTTTCATGAGAATTGGGTAGTTTGGGGCCCAGCTGAAGTGCACTTTTCTCATGTATCCGACTTGAGCCTAGAAATCTGTTCTCAGTTTAGTTATCGCTATGTCTCTTGCTTTGCTAGCAGGTTTTTGGTGCTGGCTTCTGGAGCTCTGTACAGAGACAATTTGTGGTTCATTTCTGCAGACCCATTGCAATTCACCTAATATCTATGGCAAAAAGCACAAGGTTAGCAGATTTGCAAAAAGACCCTAATAATCAGAGTCACAGAAGTTCCAAAAGACCAATGCTGTTGAAAATCATAACAGAGTTTTCTGTTATGATTCCAGGAAATACTCAGTCATTGCATTTTAAACTTGAGAGAGAGGTTAGAAAGAGACCTGCATTCTGAACTATAGCTGCCCCTGGAACTAGAATAAGTTCATCAGTTTGCGTCTGGAAGGTGGAGTAGAGCACTGAAAGGAAAAAACATGAATGTCTTTGAACTGTGTGATGTGTTTGATCTTTTAGACTAAGCTTGTGATCTCTTCTGGGTCTTTAAATATGCATAGTTACATAGACTTGTATCATAGAATCACATAACCCAAAATAAATGTGGATTTCTGTAATTGTCTTGTAAGATAGACTTAAATGATTTGGGGATGTTCCATGATTTTCTTGCATCTGGCAAAGCCTAGAATACCAACATGCAGAAATCTTTACATAATATGCAGTGTCCAAAATAGCAAGGAGATTGTTTTACTAAATCACCATCACTGAAAAATATATTGGTGGGCTATGTGCCATATACTTTGAGCACAAAGCTACAATATCTAGCTTTTATGCAGACATACTAAGCAATCTCAGAAAGAATTTTAATTTTAGTTAAAATAGACCACATAGTTTTTAAAAATCTGCCTGTCTGAAGTAATTATTTCTTATACTCATTCATTGTATTTTCTGATTCTTTTGGATCTGATTTTATTGCTTTATAGCCAAGGCTTACATCCACATTTCTCTGTAGAAAAAACGTGAATAATACGTAACACTCAGATCACCATTAAGTAACTCCTTTTTTTTTTTTAATTAGATCTTTCTTAATTTTATGAGGCACTCAGGGCAGTAGTCTGACTATAGGAAACAGCTTTCGTGCAACTGAGATCAGATCATTTGTGTGGATGAATAACTGCATTAGTTTGTCTTTTCTGGGCATGTTTAGATAACCTCTGCAAGTTACTTTTCCAACACCTAACACAGGAAACCCATAGTCATTGTTGAAGTTACCCAGACTTTTCAAAAGCACATTATCCCAGATGTGTTGAGTGAGAAACTGTAAGCTGTGACATGCTGCAGGTTTGGGCTTTTCACAATAAATGGATGATACAGAGAGAGTGAAGAGAAATATCTGAAGTGATTGATTGCTACGCTGGTCACACAATCACACTCAGTTACTGTCCTTGTTCCCTCAGTGTCAGGCAGTAAATTTGCAGATGAGCTGGGGTTTTGAAGATTTTTCTGTCCTTAAATGGACAATTTCAGTATACACTGATTGTTTTGTGAAGGTTCCAGACGTTTAGTGTGGAAAATAATGTGCCTGTAGGAAAAGTAAATGCTTATGCAGTTTAGAGACGTCTTGGTTCTCTCCACATGAAGAAAAACTTTGTTTTGCTTTGTTTTGCTTTGAATACTGAGATTGCTTTTAGAAATTGTAGATTCCATATACTCTTGTAGGATAATCCTGAAAGCCTATCTCTGTTATATCTAACACTGAGACATGATACATATATTCAGGAGGGGAAAAGACAGTAGGGATAGGTATGTGTATTAAAGAAGTTACCTCTGTATTTGAGTTTTTATATTGCTGTCCCGTATTGAGTCTTATTCAGGTATGTAACCAGTTCACCAGTATGGACTGTCTTCTCTATAAAACTGTGGATAATATTAATTCCTCAATTAGCTGTTGACATTGTAGCTTCCTGAAAAGTTTAGTTCCCAAATTGGTCATGCTTACTGTCAATAGCAATCATTCTAGGCACTGAGATTTTGCCATTATATGCAGTCATTGTTGAATTAGATTTTCAAAGCGGGTGTAAGATGAATCATTCTCATTCACTTTAAGACTTTTCCCTCAGGAAAAAGATCAGATTCATGTGTTTTTTACTCTTCATTTGCATTTCTGTATATATATGGGTAGCTCAGCACTGACATCACGTTCATTAATTTTAAATATCCAAATAGAAAGAAGAAAATTTCCTTATTTAAGTATTAGTATTTATTATACAAGAAGGGCAATAGCATTGGAAACTTATTTTTCCTAAACCACAAACCTGCCATTACACTTTGTGTGACTGTAAATGTGTTAACAGTAAAGAAGCTGTTCTGCATATTGAGATCAGAACTCACTTCATAAAATATGTTGCTAAACGACATTTTTTTTTTCCAAAAGATTCAAGTGTTAGTTTTCAAAATGACTTAATGAAATCTTGAAATGATCAAGTCTGCAAAAAATGGGACTACAAGGAAATAAGATGAATGTTACATTGCATCTTTCCTGGACTTAAGGAGGACAAGCAACAGAAAAATGCTTAGAAAAAATGAGTAGAAGAAATCATGTGGTGAATCTAGCGTAAGACTTCTTTGCTTCAATAAACCACAGGTTTAATCACTTCTGTGGTACAGATAAGAGCAACTGTAATGAGGTGTTCATGTCTGATGGCTGATGTTAGCACAGGGCACTGAGTTGTTGTAGTCATTAGCATTGCAAGAAGTTTTATTGACTGTTTATATTTTTGTTTGAGCTTCTTAACTGTAGTCTTTTCTCTGACCCCTGAATCCCATGGGAGATGCTTTGGCTGAAATACCTTTGTTGAAACTATCTGCAGGTTAACAGGTTAATGATAATCCACCTCAGGGTAGCATTTGTCAGTGTTCATTCTGAATTACACAATGAATACGTTCTAATCTTGGCTCCTTTTCCTTCTTCACCTTCTTGTTTCCTTTCTTATCTACAGTATTTCTTGAGCTTGCTTAAAGTCTAGACTGCCAGATCCCTGGAGGGAAGAACAGTGGCCGTTTTCTTTCCTTAGTGTCTAGCTGACCAAAAGCATCTCTCATTTCCAAATACTCTTTCTGTCATTTGTCATGGTCATTGTTTCCCTGCAATGAATTGCCCAAATCTGGCATGAGAAGATAAGGAACCATATCTCAGTTGCTTTCTTCACCAACTACTGCTCCCTGTAGCCCTCTGCATCCATTTGTGAGTGTCTGTGGAAGGGTTCTGTCTGATCGAGGTCCTTCCTAATTTCAGGACAATAGCCCACTTGCAAAATGTAGCTAGAAAGATTGCATCTGCTGTGAAATTGAACCTCACAAAAGCTAATCAAGCAAGGAAACAGAGATAACGGACTCTGCTGTGTGCTTACAAATCCAGTAAAGACTGACATTTCGTCACTCTCAAGCACCCTGCTGCAAAAGGAAGTCTTTTACCGAGAGCTATCATAGATGTTAAAATCATGGCTCTATTTCATCTACAAGTATGCAAGAAAGGCTTTATTATTGCTGCTATTATTATTAAACTGTAGCTTTTAGCATATGCTACAGAAAGAAATCTGTAGGACAATCAGACAAGTCTTGTGTAATTCTGTTAGTTAGTACCTCTGCCAACCAGGCAGTAGCAGTGATCCAAATAAAAAGAGGTAGTAGCTAAAGCAGAGCAGAGTTTTGTAGGCCTTGTGCCAGGGACTACCTGCTGCTGTGAGTACTGAGCTGTAGAGCATAAAGAAGCACATTTATTCTTTTTAGCAGCTGAAGCTCAGGACCACTTCTGCGTTTGATCTGAGATCTCTTGGTGAGACATTGAACCAAACGTGTAGGGGTATCTAAATTATACTCAGTTCACCTGCAGAGGGAGTTAGCTTCTCTCCTTCTTTGTCATGCCTTGATTTCTCTGATCATGAAGACACAAGTTAGAGCTACCAGAGACTTCTGTGGTTTGTCTGAAGGAAAAGGCAAAGCAAAGTATTTGCTAACTTGTGCGTTTCACAGTTGTACAGGAATGAAAGGACTGGCTGGTTTAGAGCAATCGTGGCACTTCATGACAATCATGGCAATTGTGGTGTCCTCCCCGGCTGCAGGGTGATATCAGTAGCTATAAGTAGGTCTTCCTGTATGGATTTGGCCAACCTGCTTATAATGACTGCAATAATGTATGCATATTTGCTGCAGCAAGTAACCATTTAGGTAGGCTAGATGATAGATTTTTAGTTTGCTTAAGGATGTGTATTGGATTATACTTCAGGTATAATGGAATGTATTTTGCAGTTTGTAGTCCTGTGTGGCAATTATCCACAGAAGGGTCAATTCAAAGGTTAATGACTTACAGTGTGTTTTCAAAAGCAGATGAAATACTGAAAGCTTTGTATTTACTGCAATTTTTAAGGTAAGAGTAGCTGTAACATCCAGGTGTTACTGGAGTAGAACTCTACTTTCTTCTTACCAAATAGGGAAAAGTCATGTCTACGTTTTAATATTCTTCAGGCTAAGATTATAGAAGATATTTTAAACCAAGAGAAGAAGAGAAAGTGTATTGGTAAACTGTCAGGGATTACCTACTGTATGCTTAAGAAAAATAAATGAAAAGGAGAACAAGGTACACTGCTTGCACATTGAGTCCTGATATAGGCTCCCAGCAAGAATACGTTGATTTTTTTTGCTAAATAGGGTACTGCAGTCTCAGCTGCCTTTTGTTGGAACCCCAAGCACAGTATACCTCTTTTGTGATAGGAATACTGTGCATTCATTGCAGTGTCTTGTCCAGTTCTCTGTCCACAAAAGATTTTATCTAACTTCTTCAGTTTTACTGTTGCTGTCTTCCTTGCAGCTTCTTTTCCTCTTTCAACACTAATGTGTGTGCTCAGCTCTTAAGCCTACCTTCTTATGCTACTGATCGTTGCCTTTCTCAGCTCTGTTGCTCTTCTTCCCCTACTCCTCCTTTTGCTTCCTCCTCCTGTCCTGTAGCCACTTTTCCTCCCCCACACTGATACTATATTGTCTGTCTTGTCCTGAAAAAATTTCCTTAAAGTAGCCTTATTTTCATTCTCTGTGCTTTGCTTTCTCTCCTGAGACTTAATGCAGGCTGCATAGTCATTTTTTGTTGCTCCACATCCTACCCTCTCCTGCCCAGAACCTGTTAGAAGAAAAGAGGCAAATCTGAGAACAACAGAATATCCTTCTGTTACTGTGCAATACTGTGGATTTTTTTCTTCATATTTACTAAAGGCCTATTGCTTAGATAGATTTAGTCTGTGGGAGCCTTTAAGATGGTAAAATTAAGGAAAGACTGACTTTAATGTCTATGTGAGATTTTTTTCCATTGGGGATTTTTTATTTTCATGGGAAAACAGTGAACTTCTTATTTGCTCTTTTATTTCTTATCTAAAAATTGATTTTGCTAAGGCTTTAAAAAATATTCATCTCCAGGTTAAAATTTTGTATGCAACATTTTGCATTCCAAAACCAAAAATTTTGTCTTAAGTGGTTGAAAATTATGCCATCATGGAAGTTGCAACATAACACTAATTGTAAGAAGTATACTTCAGCACCCACAGTACTGTGTGTTTACTTATGTCAAAACAAGATAATGCTTACTCTATTAAGAATAGCTTTTCATTTTATGATTGCCTGTTCTTTGAATCATAACCTTCACTCGTTTCTTTAATTTAGGAGAAAAAGCCATTAAACGTAGATACTTCCTGAAAGTGTGTGCTGCTTGAAAGCTTTAATTAAATCTACAAGTAAAGCTTTAAAAGAACAAGAATCAAATTAATTGCAACAAGGACCATGCATTTATTTCTGTGACAGGCTTTTCCGTGTTAGAGAAAAGGCAATCTGTGTACCCTTATCTGAATTAGTAAACTCAATATCACTTTTCATTAGCATGGTAGGTCATTGCCATGCATCTTCAGTGTGACACTGTTTACATGCTAATGACCTCACAAATAGAGTCTGTTCCAAATGGTTTGCAGTAGTATGAAGTTATAAATCCATGAAGTGGAATAGACTGTCCTCTGCTTTCTGCATCGTTACTTCTTGCAAGTTCCCCTCTAGACTGAGCTTTATAATTAAGCAGTAGTATAATTAAGGCAAAATCAGTAAATGCAAATAGGGTAAAAGGATTCATAGCTGATTATGGTTGTTACAGCATACCTGAAATAAATTAATTTCTAAGCCTTGTTATTAGTTGACTTTTCAATGACATGGGAGTCTAGAAGTAGAAAGTATTGTTCACAGAAAATGTTCATAGCTTAGGTTAGTGAGTGTTTATGTATTCAGATCTACAAAGTGCTAACATATCCATGAAAAAAAAAAACATGGAAAGGTTCAGTAGAACATATTGCTTTAGTTGTTTGGCATATGGTTGTTTTGTATTAGGTGAGATTTTTAAGATAATAAATGCATTTTCCCTCACTATGTAATGTAATAAAATCAGCATGCTCCCTAAAATCATATTCGTGAAGAAAATGTCATATTTACATCTTGTAATTTGACTAGACAGTGGAAAGCTTCAGTGCTTCAAAATCTTAGAATGACAAAGCCAACATCTAGAATGATAAAGCCAACATCAAATGAGTAAAGCAAACTCAGCATAACTGCTTAAATTTGATTGCCTAAAATATCTAAAACAAGGACCGTTCTGTTATCCTGCTGTGTGAATTCATTTAAGTGCTAAATGCCCTCAATTCCCATTGACTTCAGCACCTTGCACAATTTGGTCCCGTATTTGTGTGTCTCAGTCCTGCTGTAACAAAAAGCCTGTTTTTCACTGGTCATATGCAGCTTGTACTTGGTATTGCAAGACATACACTCTGTAGTTCTGCCTGCAACAACCTTGGGAGTTGCTTTGCAGGCAGAGAGTAATGGTTTCTACTTTAGTTGCTCACCTAATATGCAAAGCGAGCTTAATTATATGCTGTCCAACCCTCCCTGCTAGATATTTTTCCACTTCCTGATTCTGGGTGAAATACATACTTTCTACGTGCAGAGGTTACTAGTAAGTGTACGGTGCCCCTGGAAGCGTTTATGGTTAATCCTGCCCTCAGCATGCATAATGTGGCTAAGTACTAATTAAAGGTTAAAGAATAGGGATCCATCTTATTTCTGCCCAATGAATAGAGGAATGTGTTCTGCATGGGATCAGACGCTACTTTCAACTAGACTGAATTGCTAGGGTGCTGCAAAACCTAACTACACGAGACTGAAACTCGAGAGACTCCAGATTTTCTCACAGCACAACAAAGGACTAATAAATCACTGTCTTATGTTGTGTAATGAATTATCCTCTTTTACTGTGTTTCATATAAATATGTAATGCTGCAAGGCATACATGGGTAGAATGTAGATTTGATTTCATAAGGCACCTTTTTCGGTCCTACATGCTAACTTCTGAAAATTATCTGTGGCTCAGTTGTACATTTTGTTATAAAAACAAGGAGAGTTATAGTTCTGGCAAGGCAATAAAGTCACCATGAACATTATTGCCCTCTCTCAGATCCCAGTGATAGCTGATTAAAGCAGGTTTTGATTACTTCTAAATATTGCCATAACTGCTGCCATGCAATATAAGATAAATTAACTGATGAGTGATGGAGCTGTGGTGGCAGCTGAAAAACTCGGTCATATAGTGGAACTGTGGCTACAATTTCCCCAGAGTTTCCAGAGGTTTTGTAATTTTAATGCCTGTGCAAAACCTTTCACACTGGGGTGGACTAAAACTTTGCAGAAGCTGTCCTTTCAGAAATGCTGGTGTTCACTTCAGAGCTACTGGAGGTCTGATAATCAGGGAGGCAGAGCACTTCATGCTTCCTTCAACATCACTTGGATTTGAGAAAATTCTGTCTTTTTAAGTTTGTAAATAGAAAGCCATTACTGCCTGAAATGTTTTTGGAATATTAGTACCTGAAAGTCAGTGATGGAGATATCAGCAGCAAAGACAGGTTTAGTCACATAAACTTGCTGAAACACATGTTCTCTTATGAGTAGCCCTTGCAAAAGCACCAGGGGAGGTGTAAAGTGTTTTCTCTGACACTAGCTTAGCTGCTTTGACATGTCAGTGACTGCAGAACTGCCTCTTTTCCCACAGTAGGAGTAATCAGCATCTGAACTTTGCTGCTTGAACCCTTGTGCATGTGGATTACTGTTTTGACCAAAAATTCATTATTGGAAGCCCAGATACTGTAGTGGTAAATTGCTTGGATAAAGGTATGAAAAAGTATAACAGAATAATACAATAATTTAGCATCTCATGATGTTCAGAAGTGCATAAATAAAATAATTGTGTGCACTATACCACTTAGAGTCTAATCATTTGCTGCCTGATTAGCAAAAGTCAGATAGCCATAGGGTGAAGATAAGATAGAAAAGGTCATATGATTAAATTAGCTGCATTCAGACAGGCATTGCTTACAAAGGTTTTTTGCTGTAATTAAAAAAGATCAACAGTAAGTCAAGCAAATAAGATCAAGTTAGTGACCTCAGAAAGAGAAATTAACCTCAACAATGAATAAAAGGTTACTGTCCACTATGAAGACTCCAAGATATGCAACTCCTGGCTAATCACATCTTTCACTTTAGGCTATGGACTCTGCATATAAGTGCCATTTTGATTATTTACAGAAGAATGCACTTCCCTTAATACAGAACACAAATATTAAAACTTATTTTCCCTTTCCTTTTAACCCAGACTACTTTTTAGTTACACAAGAAATGCCTACTGCAGTCCTAGTGCTCATCCCATTAATACCCAATGAAATTTGTCAGTGTTTTCATATTTTGTCATAAACAGTTTCATCTGAGCAGGGCTGTTTTCTGCAGTGCTTAATGTCTTGTGGATGTTTCCAGTCACTTCAGTATTGCCTGGTGGGTTAAAAATATTGACAGTTGCGTTAGCTTTTTTGGTCACATGTTTGGTTTTTTTTTTCTTTTGTGGAGAATCTTGGAAGCCTATTTTTTCCTGCTATATCCTACTAGATTCAGAGTCTAATGAAAATCTAGGCTAAATTTTATAGTGTAGGGTTTTCAGAATACATCTTGTATTTGACTAATCATGGAGAATCTAGACTTTTATAGTCAAAGTGATTCTCTTGGTCTTTTAATATGAATGAGGAAGTGCAATGGTCCACAAGTTGTAAAACCCCATAAAAAGATACTTGATGTTATTTTGGTACTTGCAAATTAGCTATGAATGAAAAACCTGCTCTGTAGTTGAGAGCCAAGAAGTGTGTTTGTATTGGAGTAACTAACCAGGAAAGAAAACATAGCAGGAAAGATCACTGTCCTGGTTCATGATTGCTGATTAATCACCAAAAGTTCAAAGCTAAATTGGTCTGTCTTCCTCTTCCCCATATCTCATTAACCTCCATAGTACCTGTGATCTAGATTTTTCCTGTTGGGATCTTCTCCATAAATATTCATTCAAGTCCTATCTCTTTGTGACAAAAGGGATGTCCATAAATGCAAGGTCCAATGCAAAAAAAAAATTGAGACTAACCCTATAGTTTAGGAACTGAGAGTGGGAGGGGAAAGAACAAAGAGATGGTTATAGAAGATGTTCTAACCTGTCACAGTGAGACGAGGCTCAACTCGATCACTTCACTTAATCTGAGTGGAAGTGAGTTCAAATATAGACATTTCTTACCCTCACTTGGAAAATGTCAGTGTGCAAGAGTGAACAGCAAGTTAATATCAAGACAATGCACCAGCCCGCAGCGCTTCATCTTTGAAACAGTTTAAGCTAAATACAACATCACTGTGCTTAAGCACCCACCCTGTTCACCAGATGTGGCTCCTTCTTTTTGTTGGCAGAAGATGTGAAAGCAAAAACAATGGCGATCCTCAACAGCCTTTCACAAAATGATCTCTGGAATTGCTTTGAATGTTGACAGCATCATACACACCTGTGTGCCAACTTAGAAGGGAACTATTTTGAAAATGATCATAGTTGATTTTCTTAATTTGTTGAATAAAAAGAGTTACGTTCTCGGAGTTTTTTTGTGTTAGACCTTGTATTAGCCTTTTGTTGTCATTTAAGTAACTTCTCTGCATTGATTTCTATTTAGTGTTAATAAATATCCACTTTGCAGATGCTACAGTGGGCTGTGGTATAATGGATTTGCCTTTCTGAGGAGAGACAGTGATGGGGTGGCTTTTTTGTTGCTTGTTTCGCTCTCAGATTCTTACCAGACAGTCAAACAAAATAGCTATCTTTAAAACATTTACAGGCCAGACTGACTAGTGTGTGTATTTAAGAGGTGGTATGGTGACAAGGAAACAATAAATAGTTACATGGTTGCTCAGAGTTTATATATTTTGGAATAGCATCATCCATAGTCCTTGAGAAATTTGATTGAGTTACTAAATAAACCAATGACGCATGCTACTTCTTTGGTATCAACTAACAAAATGTTAATGCCATGGTTCCTCCTACTCTCTACAAGCTGTTTTATTGCATTATGTCTTACAATGATACTGTCACCTTTAAAGAAAAATAAATCTTTTATTTCCTTGCCTGTCCAAGGTCAGGTAAGAAAGTTTGTGTCATGTGCATGCAAGTCATTACACAGGAATGAAATGTTAAAGAGAGGTTGAATAGATTAGCAAGTGTCCTGGAAGTTCAGATGCAGTTAGTTTGCCCTTGCTTTAGCTAGTAAGAGTGATTTGACAGCTGTACTTTGTAGTTTCTTCCTTCTGGAGCATGTGATCATGCTTTGATAGCAGCCCTTAATCTATTATTAATGCAGTTGTATGTAGATCAAAACTGAAGATCCTTAGTCACGTCAGAAAGTAATGCTAGCCTGTATCATTTGAGGATGTATCTGAAGTGAAGGAAATGAAGTGCCAGAGTACTAATGTCAGGTATATCATAGCTCTTTCTGTTCCTCTGTGCAAGCTGTAATCTGAAGGTCTCTGTGCGCTTGTGCCCTGCACAGTAAGCCTCCTGAGATTTTTGTCCCAAGAACTCATAAATAAATGCCTCAGTTGAATCCTTTCCATTTGTTGATGTTGAGCTGTGGCTTTTTGTCAAGCTGTGAAGAAAAGGATTGGAGACTTTTTTTGGATGAAGTCTTAATAAGTTGCCAACATTTTGATGATAATCGATGTACACTACTTTTCAAAATTAAGGGGGTTAATGTAGTCCTGTGACTTTCTGGAATAACACCATTATTGCAGGTTATTGTAGAAGTAATGCAGTGTGGGTTGTATTCACTTTCCTATTCTGAAATAAGCTTTTTGTGGGTTTAGGTCGATATGACAAGATATAAAATTTTACTGCAGAGGGTCACGTGGCATCCTATGACTTCATCTTTGAACTAGCTTTCCTCTTCCTTTTGTTTATACTCCTTTTAGATCAGGCAGTGTCTCCATGGATGGTCTTTAAAAAGCAACCCAGTCACTCCTTCAGATTGCTGTCTTATAACTCAACACAACTGCTGCCTCTGCTGAGGGGCTTCAGGGGTTCTAATTCTGCTTGTCACAAGACTCAGGATGTGAGGAGATTACAGTTTACCAGCTTTACTGCAGGAGACAACTGAATCAGCATGTAGGCACCAGATAGTAAGACACAGCTGGTGAAAGGGTAACAGCCAGTGGGCCGTGTCATCCTGCTGACATCCTGATACCTTCCAGAAAGGCTGGTATATCCTCAACTACCGAGTCACTCCTACTCCATTGCAAGGCAGGTGGACGCTACCATAGGTGCTAGTTTCTTGAGTATGTTGGCTGACTTGGATCTGCCAGAAAACCAAACTCCCTGGTCTTTGGGATGATCATCCTCAGTTTCACCTGGGAGTCAGGATGCACCTGGATGCTGGAGCTTATGAGCACTCTGGGGTTCTCAGTTTAGCCAAGAGCTGGGAGACAGCTGTATGCTTTGTCAAGAGGCAAATGTGCCCTGAAAAGAAATGACTAAGGGAAATAAATGTCCTTGGAGGCAAAGCAAAGAATAAAAATATCTGTGAGACTGAGATAGTACTTTCAGTAGCAGAAGGAAAAAAGTTGAAAATACTCAGCTGACGGCACCTCAGCTGCCAGCGCCTCAGATGTTGCCAAGTTTCCCTCACAGCACAACACCCAGAAGTATCCATTTGACCAGAGAAATGATTAGCAGGTACCACATAGAACATAATTCTTGGTGATACTGCAGCAGAGGTATGTTGTGGGAGGAAAGTAACTGGGATCCTTCTCCTCTTCGGCACAATACACACACACCTTGTCAGAGCTTTGTGCCAGGCAGTCACTATTTTAGCACTGCTGAAGTGGAGATGAGTACCACTGGGATCTGAGACCTGTCGCCTGTTGTGCCTTGCGGTGATACTGTAAGATCCTCTTTTTCCATAACACATAAAAAGCTTAGGAGAAACAGGTGGCAGAAGTCCACAGAGGTTTCAGAAGGGCCCGAATGTGAAGTTGGAGCTCTCAGTGTTCTACTCTGTAACCTAATGCAACAAGACGTTCTGTTACTACATTCTGCTTTGCTGATCTAAGGGAATGGGACAGTGTTATGTTTCCTTCACCATCTAGTCAGCTCCACTAAAAGACAGTGTCATATCTTTTATTTTATTACTAATACTAGAAAATGTCCTACAGTAGCTAATTTGCCAGTGAAATATAGACATTTAAACATGTCAGCTGCATTTTTTTTCTTCCTATATGCATCTTGGAGTTTATATACAAATGGCATTTATACGCTTATATTTCATAGCTATTAAAATTTTCCTGTGCCTTATTTCTTTTGAATGTCTCTTTACCAAGCCTGTCAGCTTTTCATCTCTAAAGCTAAAAATAAATGTTTATACAGAAATCAGAAGAGATTGAAATTACGGGTTGATTCACAAATAGAAAAAAGAAATTACATAGCTTTCATTAATTATTCCATGGATACTTTTGTTTGTGGGAGTGGTGCATTGAGCATCTATTTTTTTCAGTCCTGAAGAAAGTTAAGTAGCTGAAAATACGAGATTAGAGAGAAAGAAGCCAAAGTTGCACATTGCATTTAGTTGTAGGAAATATCACTTTTTGTATTACACTGAAAGAGGGATAGCATATTCACAGCTGGAATTTTGCTACCCTTTATTGTAACTGCAGCAGCTGCCATTTTTCTATTCCATAGCATTAAACTAACCCATAATTTTGCTGTAAATTCTGCCAGAAATGTGCATGTGAATACTGATGCTCTATACTGAACCAGGCCTCTAAGTTGTTTTGTATTTCTGGGCAGCATGTGGAATGCTAAAGGAAATGGCATTTTCATGTCGACGTGGAACAATAACAGTAGAAAAATCATATTTTTGTGACATTTTCATGTGGCAAATGACTTCATGAGGAGCAAGAAGGATGAGTAGTTCACAAGTAAATAATAGCACAGCCATAAGGAAAGTGAAGGCTGTGCTTTAGTCCTTTCAGTGATTTTGGAGTTGAAGATGATGTTCAATTTCAGAAAATGCATTTTTCATATCATTATTTAGTTACACATGATAATAAGGTTAAAAGTGTGATAGATGAATCAGCTTCCAGAAGTTAAGTGGATGTAGCAGTACAAAAGGCTACATCTCTGGAACAAATGCCATTAAGGACTTCTAAAAAATGAAGTTTCACAAAGAGCATCAGAGGAAAAGCCCAGGGCAGCATTCTGTATCTCAGTCTGCTATTCTCATTAAAAAAAAATGTTTAAGCCAAATGTATCCTTCAGCCTTGAGCAGCAAAATGCTTGCCTTCCTGTTCAAATTTAGAGTATGTGTGGTTTGCACATGCTTAAATTTGATGCTCAATATTCATCCAAATACAAGAGCACTGACTCCAGAATGGAGCATTCTTGACAATTAATACTGTTCCTCGCTATTATTTTTGAAGGTTCTTCCTTTTTGCTCCATTCAAATATATGCAACACTATTTCAGGAGTCTCATGATTACTCTCATATATGCAATTATGCCAAACAGATCTAAGATAAACAAATCAGAACTGCAAACGAACCTTACATTCAGCCAGCTCTTTATAAGGTTCCTTTTAGTAAAGAAACAGACCATCTTCCTGAAGAGGCATGTTAAATTCAGGAGAAGCTGATCCATCTAGAACAAATTATTAAGAAAAGCAGCCTACCATGGCAAATTTGTCATACTGGTTGGTTTTAACACCAACTATTTTTCTCTCAATAACTGTCAGAGAATTCATGTTCACCTGATATTTACTCTTGTTATAGAGTTGGCAGATAAAAGGCTATTTCTGAAGTCAGGTGGCTGTATCTCATCTTCCAGATATACTTAGTCCTCATTCGTGATGCTTTTTGTTTGCTAAACACCTTGCTTCACTTTGCAGACATCCACAATACCTAGTGATATGGTAAGGCTGCAGTTTGTTTTCACAGAGATTATTTTTTCTGTTGCTTAGAAAACAGTTGTTTGAAGACCAGTTGTGTAAATGGTGCTTTCACATCAAATACATTTTTATTTTTATGTTAGCCAAGTAGAAACTGAATTTTTAACACAGTATTTTATTGTGGGAGTGAATGTCAGCAGATCTATTACAAAAAGAAGAGAACCCCAAAATTACAATGTTTCATGAACTTGACGTAATACCACAGTCAACACCTGTCCTATTAGCAAGAAACAAAGGAAAGAGTAGGATGCTTTCTATCTGTTATATTATGGACTACAAAGGCATAATATGATGGAAAAAATACACAAAAAACTGCTTTATGAGCAAGAACTCCTTGGCTTTTCTAAAGTAGCAGTGGTTATATATTAGGCCTTGTTTGTTTGCTGTGACTGTAGCAGAGAAGTTGTTTCTTACCTACTAAGTCTAAAAATAGCATAGACAAGAAGGACTGCTGCATCTAATAGCTTCCCACTTCTTCCATCTGGTGAGAGTCAGTGTGGAACTCCAGTCTGTGGTGAAACCTTCATGGTACTTTATTTAAAATGTTTATTTTGTGGAAATGAGACTCTTCCTACTCTCTGCTGTGTTAATAGCATGTGCTTACAGTGATGCAGTGCAGAATGCAACCTTAATCAAGTTGCTTTATCTCATTTAGAGTATCTGAACAACAAAGGATTCCGTGCTAGTCATGTTATTACTTCTTTTCAAGTTCACATCTCATTTTGACATAGGTGCTAAAAGGAGGAGTCAATTTATTTCTTTCTGGCCAGTTTGTGTCTTTGTATTGTGTGTATTTGAGTGCATTATGAACCCTGGTAGACAGAGATCCCATTTTTGAAGGAAAAAATAAAATCCTCCATAGAACTCTTACTTAGCTTTGATTACATTAAAAGTGTTTGGCTTGAGCACAGTCAGAACAAGAGAGAGTTTCTGAGTAGAGGATTTATAGTTAATAGAAAGGCAAGGAGAATTTTTTTTTGAGTGCTTTCCTCCCCCAGGACTGAGGTACCAGCTATATACAATTTCGTACCAAATATACAGTCCTCTAGCGCGGTCAATATCATAGTTTTGAAATCATTGATTCTGTTCTAGCAAAATGTCCCATATATTCAGAAATGCCTTTGATAGAGTAATCATAGGCGTTCAGAATCTGGCACAGTAAATCATGAAGACAAAAGGTAGGAGCTTCTGTGATCTCTATTTTGCCAGCGAAACATATTGATACTTGGAAATAAAGAAAGCAGGAAATAACCTGACCGCTCATTGGCATTCTGAAGGACCTTCCAAATATTTGAATTGATTATCAAATATCTGAATTTTTTAAAATTATCTGTCATAAGCAGTACCTTCAACCTTTATGTTTTCCGTTTAGTTTATTAGATGGTGAGCTGTATCATCGCGTTACAGCTAAGTCACATGAGTCATTTTCACTAAAAGAAATATGAAAAATCTGTCAATCAGTTGTGTTGCAGTTATGCAGCAAGCCCTCTGTTCATGTTCCAGGAAGTTCTTGTGAAAGTGTGCTGGAGAGTACATCTTTGCATGCCACGTTTCTAACCTGGCTTGAGTCAGGGCTCTCCTCTGGCATAAATACTATTACCCATGTTCTCAGTATTTCAGTTACAACTGCAGTACAGTCAAAGTAACATTAGGCACTACCAGTCCAATAGGCAACATTAGAAGCCATGCTGCTCAAGTATGGCAGGCAAGATGTTTTTGTTTTTTCTTTATTTTAGAGCATAATGACCATTTAAGCAGTACATGTATATAGTGGCATGCTTTCCTTCAGTGTTTTACTTACCACCAGCACAGAGAAATAAATTCAAGGTGTCCCATTCTTCCCTTCTGACTTGCTGTATGTTAAAATAGCAGCATGTGCGTACATAGTGTTGAATTCCATATGTCTTGAGAAGGGACTGTCTAGCGAATAAATCCTTGTATATACATTCCCTTTTTAAGACCTGGTAATGATAGACTGAATCTGAAACTGGAGATGAATTTTGAAGCAGACATTTGTGGCAATGGATAATAATATGACTGCATTATTTCTTGTTGAGCCTGCAAGTGCTACTGGCCATTGCTCTGAAACCTTTATTTTTATTTGTAGAAGAAAATTACACTCACAGGTGCTCTGGGACATATTTTACTTTGCATCAGATGTTGATATGCTCATAAATGTGTAATCTACATTGTGATCTTGTAATATGTTAATACTGAGTTCATAAGATTAATCGGGCCGCATGCTGTCTTATGATTCTGCTAATAAGTAGCATCAGCATTTTCATCCTTTTAATTTGCAAGTGACCCTTGTATGGCAATACGTTATGGAAGCAGCCATCTCACAAGTTATTTTCAGCGTCCATCATTCAGACTGTGCTGCAGATTTCCTACATCTTGACCTGCCTATGCAGTTTGCTCCCAGATGCTATAAACTTGTTAAAGAACATAGTAGTAACCTTTACAAGTTACAATGTTGAAAATTAAATACGTTAGTCAGTTAACATTTTACAGAAATCATTTATTAAGGGATATTTTTGATCATCTATTTAATTACACATATGAGAACCTATTTTCCGTTTTATATCTGAGTCTCTGGTCTTCATAATCAAGTACTTGATATTTTGTTCAACATTAAATTTCAGGATCCAGAAAAAATAGTTGCTTGCTGCTGCAGTTGGTGTAAAGGGGTGAAAAAAAATGAAAATAATAAGTTTTAACAAATAGATACCTTTTGTACATATTAACTGTTTAAAATACGAACTGTGTAACTTTACAGGGGGGAAAGGGTTTCACAGAAGAAATTTCATTTTATTTTGGGACTTTTATTTTTTGAAAATACCGAAGTCCAATTCAACATAATAAATTTTCCCCAAAGTGCTTTAAGAGAGAAAAATTAATATACTTTAGACAGAGGAGAATCTGTTTAAAATTTTACTATAAAGACAAAACTGCAAAGGCCACATTTGCTAGTGTACTCCAACTGCTTTGAGATACTTTGGAGATTCAAATCAGCCGATAACTGGACTTCACTATGCAGTTAAGACAATTTTATGTCTGTTCTCCACTGCTAAAGCAGAAAAATACATCCAGAATGTAGTGATCCAACTGTTCTAAGTGATATGACTTGGAGGTAAAGACCTTACGAGCAGCCTTCTCTGTGATTCTCTGAATCACTAAATTCCCTTCACTCACTGTATCAGGCAGCAGCATTACAAGAGAGCTGAGGGTGGATAACTCTCACTAAAAGTCGGGGTTGATTGTAAATCTACATTTCTCAGCCTTTATGCACTTAATGAGGAGGAAGAATTTTTTTTTTTAATAGTAATATGCTAGACGATATTCTAATGTAGTATGATCTATTAAAATACCTGCTTATGCAGCAAATTGAACTGAATTCAAACCTCACAGGAAATCAGCATTGCTCAACCCATATCTTGTTCATGTCTGCTCCTGTCTTCAGCACTGCGTGTCTGTCTACAAATCATCCATGGTTTCTGCTGAAATCTGCCACAGAAAGTTGCACTCACAATGTTCTTAGTACAAGTCTTCTGTTTGGAATAAATCAGACACGGCAAGTGACATGGTAAAAATGTAGTTAGCATCTTGCGTCATAAAGATACTCCATTTAGTCAAGATGGGTAGCTCTGTTTAGCCCACTTTTCACTTAGTTTCTAGTTGAATTCACTTATTGTTGACAATGAGTGAAATCTAAATCACAAGCTAAAGGTGTAACATATTATTTATATTCTGCCTTCTTTGTACTTTTATTGACTGTCTTTTTATTAATTATGTAGTAGCAAGGTTTGGGCCATAAAGAGTGGGAATTTTTCTGACTGATTTGTTAAAAAATTAACTTGTAAGAGTGTAAAAATTTAGTTAAAATACACCAGAATAGCATGGTTACTGAATAGCCACATATTTGTCCCCATTACAATTCCAACAGGTAAACATACAATTTAACCAGCCACAAAAATTCTGCACAGAAAATTGCACCTTCCATCTCTGTATAGAAGTCTTTCTTTGCCAGGTTGCATAAATCAATGCAAAACCACATGTGCAATGTCATGCATGAAAATTTTGCCCCTCCTATTTTGATTATCACAATGTGAATTTCTAAGAATGTAAGAACCTTAGACTAGAAGTCTGGTCAAATCCGATCACTTTCTCAGTAATAATAACATAAAATTACTTTCATAAATTTATACTTGCTTTAAAGATTCCTCTGTTTTGAAGGTTGGTCCATACATTGATTACTTTCGTCTATGTTTGACTTCCAACACATACAGTTTATAGGCAGTTTTTATTGTGCCAGCGTTGGCCTCTAAGTTATGTAGTTCTTTTTAGCTCCAGGATATTAGTTGTCAAAGGCAGACGTGTAGTTCTGTCTAGCTATAGGTGGTATTTATGTGTCCATCCACACGTCTGTATGTGTCCTATGTGGAACTCATGTTCTTATTTGTGCTTTTTGAAAATTCCCCTCTTTTATATGAGGCCACCATTCTGAAATAACCCAGAACCCTTTGTTGTATCTGATCCAAGTTGAGTTAATTTTTTTTGACGACCTGAAGGAGTCCAGATGAGGTCCTGCCTGTGCCTTGTACCCTGGCATAAACACTTCTCTGTCTCTGGAAGTGTCTGTTCTGTTAACAGCCTAGAATTGGGTTTCCTTGTTTAAGGCTTCATCATATTGATGGCTTGTAATAATATTGCCATAAATAGTACACCTAGGTCTTTTGCCTCCTCTGCCATTTCCATTTAATGTGCTCTCAGATTTTACCATAAATTCTTGATATTAGGAGTAAGTCTGTAGCTTTGTACCAAATCATAGGACTTAGAATAGGAAGGAAGGATTATTTTCAAATTGAGTCCCAAGGCTGTGTTAAAATTTCTGCCTCTGCCAAAATCATTCTGCATGTCCTGGACAAGTCAAGCTTTCTTTGCCTCTGTGGCACAGGAGAATATGATATTTTACGTCAGAGCACTAGTGGAAAGATACTTTCTTTGCCTCTCAGTAGTACACAGACCGAAGTATGATTGAAACCACAAAATCAACACAATTAGTATTCTTAAAAAATAATTTCCTTTAAGGTTATTCCCATAAGGTTCAGTTATTACATCACGTACCAAGAAATCATCAAAGGTGGATGTATAATCATTTGAGCCATTCAACATAATATCTGATGTCTGTTCATGATTTACCCTTTTCATGCTTTTTCTTCCTGGTCTCCGTGCTGAAAGGGGTTTCTTGAACTAAAACTGGGTATATATCTTATGATCATAGTTAACATGGTGATAAATGCCTGTCAGGAAGAATGACTGACATGGATGAAGGTATAGGAATGGAAATTACCCCTGTAAAGTGGAAGCAAAGCTCAAAACTCGCAATGTACCTAGGCTGGAGGAAGCAAATGATCCACCTTCTCAAAAGAAGTAGAAGAAGAAAGAAATGCCACATTAAATGACAGGTCCACTAGCAAAAAAATCTTCAATAGAGCTATTGAGTCAGAGTGGTTCTGTGTGACTGGAGAATACTGAATGTAATGCCTGTCTTCAAGAAGAAAACTACATGGGCAACTGTTGTCTCAGATAATTTTACTTTTCCAGGCTTTCTAACGTTTTTTGAAGAAAATAATTTGGAAATTAGATTAAATGTAAATTCAATAGGATCATATGAAAATAAGATTAACTAAGGTTGGTCATGCCAAATTAAAAGGGTGTTTTTGTATAAGAATATCAACTGTCTTCTACACAGCAGGAATGTAGTTGGTCAGTCTGTCTGGAATTCCGTAAGACAACAGGTGCAGTGCCATTTGGATGTGTATTAGGTAAACTAGCCAAGATGGCAGTTATTACAGAAATTGCAGGACGTGTAAGAAAGTGAGCAAAGGAGAAGTGACAATGGTTGATTATGTTGGTGGCAAAGCCTCCGTTTTGGTGTAGGAGCTTCTTAAGTATCGGTGTGAAGACTGGTGTTTTCTTATTTGCTCTTACTCATCATGTCACAAAGAAAGAGAAGTGCACCAGTGAAGTTTACTGATGAGTTATCAAGCATTATAATTGTGTTGGAGGGCAGGGAAGTGATAGTAAACTGTGGACCTTGAAGAAAAAAGCACTGGGGGGGGGGGGGAGGGGGAGTTTAATAGTAGAAATTACACGATTTTATAATCAATGCCTTTTAGCAACACATAGTATGCATTTTAATTGCTAACTAGGAGACCATGAAGTGGGTTGGTGTGCTGGTTGGCAGTGTTGTCCTTTGATCCCTGGATTCATGGGGGCTATAATTACTGTTTGTTCAGCCCCGGGTCTTTACTTTGACAAGATTTCACAGTGATGAGGAGAATACGGTGTAACTGGTTCATGGAGGCAAGTTTCAATGATTCCATCTTTGTTAATTTAGCTGACATGCAGTCCTTCTCCAGAAAGTCTCTTCTGTTTCTCCTAGCTGTACAAACAATCGTGCTAATCTAAAGCTAAGTAAAAGGTAGATATTTTGACAGCAGAAAATAATCATGCATTTCTGTGTGTGCTCTGCAGTATTTAGATTACTCCTTTGAACTGCCTGAAGTCATTACAACACAATGCAAGCAAGAATAGAACAAATCCCCAAGTGTTACAGTATGTATACTGAAAACATGTTGTGAGATCAAAATATCTTTGCATTAAAGCAGCAGAGGTTTCTGCTAGCATTGTGTATGTGATAAATAAGCAGCCAATTAAATATTCAAATTATATAGAGCATACCTTTAATGGGTGAAAGGCAGTCCTTCCACGTGTAGTTCCTTGCAGGCTGTTAAGAACTGTGCTTTCAAGCCCAACCTTCATTATATATCCAGGGCTGATTTATTCCTTCTTGGCTTATGTCTATGAATTTGTTCTTAGTAAACATACTGTCATGAAAATTGGAGAAAAATGACACAGAGGAATTCTAGTGGCTGGTATTGAAGTTGAAAGTATCCTCCTCAGATTATTTTGCAATCATCTCTTTAGAATAGAGACACTTTTCCAAGATAGAATAAAAGAGGGGGAAAAAAAAAAACTTCAAAAATCTTCAAACAGTCTCTCTACTTATTTAAACTGCCATTGCTGTTTTTGTAGGAACAGAACAGAGACAAATGCTATCACTGTGTTGTGGATGCCTAACAGAGACAACAGTGAACTCCTTTCTGTTGTTTTAATGTCGGTTAGTATTTATTCTAGATACACAGATTGCAGTCTTAATTATCACATTTTTCTTTCCCTCTCAGGGTGTGTATATGTATAATGGTTGTCGTTAGTACCCACTTCTTCCTGTTCTTCCTGGAGGTTTATCAATAGCTGTCTACCTAAATGTGAAATTTTTTGATGGGTAGTCAGTCACTACACTTTGGGATATATTTTATCCCTTCTTTGTGTGTGCTGAATAGCATAGTAGGGTGAATTGAATCTTGACATTTTGAAGTGAAATAGGCTTGTTTTCTCTTTCAAATCCCTGAAGTTGTTTAGTGAAATGCTGCAGTCTAGGCTTTTCTTATTGATATATAAATAGAAAGAAGATTAGTTTTGGAAGCACAATGGTTGCCTACACACTTAAAAAACACTAGAAAAAAGGGACGAGCATACCTTGATGTCAGTAACAGATTTCTTTGGGTGGGGGCTGGAGGGGAGGAGAGGAGAAAAAAGGGAAAGGAAGATTTCAGAGATGAAAGGAGATAGCTCTCAGCCTAGTATCTCCATCAGTGGAGTGCAGCAAATGGAAGGTGTTGTTGTAGGGAAGATCAGTCTTCTGTAGTTCACTTAAAACTTGTCTAAAGCTGTATTTCCACCTGATTTAGAGCAGTGATTGTATTGGAAGTTCCATATCTATACATTGTCTTCAACTTATTACTCCTTGATTTATTCTTTTCAACATTATTTCATCCTAAGTTACTTTTATTCTTTTGAATTCCCTCAGTTCTTTGTGATCCGTAATGCTCAGGTCTAGAAATGGAGATGGCAACAGTATTCAAAAAGATTGTACGAAAACTTCAAAAGATGTCTAATTTCTGAGGTTGCTTGTACCTGTACTGCTTGTAACATTACTACTGCTTTTATAGAGTGATTTCTTTGCTGTTATTGACTCCTGTATTGCCCAGTTAAATGGTGGCAGTTTATTGAATTTGCTTGTCAATTAGATAAACATTCTGGCCGACAGAGCAAAATACAGTGAGTGTTCTCAAATGCTGAGAGCCTTGTAGCATTGAGAGAACTGAAATACAGCATCCATTAAAGACTGAAATGTGGTAAGAGCCTTATATACCCAATTGTCACAGCTGTATTCATTTGTAAAAGAAATACGTTTTGGAATTGTCTGAAACAGGCAAAATTCTAGACTGTCCGATTAGTTTCATCTACCTGGTATTTCATGACAGACATACAAACATATATGCAAGCTAAACACGGCGTACATGAATAGGACTCTATCGGCAAGAGCTTTTTTGCTAATTTTCAAGTTTTCAACTAGCTGCCAAGCACTGTAGAAATCTACAGAATCCTAGGAACTTTAAAAACACCTAGAGATAAAATAAAAACACGTTTGCACTAAAAGAGACTTCTGAAGAAAAACTTGATCTGCATCACTCTCTACAGCAAATCTGTGTCTAATCCAATACAGTTTCAATCCATCCCCTTCTCAGGATAAATCAGTGAACAGATGTACAGTAAAACTGCATATACACAACAAATCAAAATGAATTTTTTGTTTACATCTGTAGTGACACAAATCAGCTCTGAAAGTGTTAAGATGATACCATGGCTCCAATTCTGCCATTCTTTTGAGATACAACCAATTAAATCATGGGGCTTTAAAGATTTCTTAACAGTAAATAAGTGTTTCTGGCTGATCTGTTACCATAATAAATGTCTAAATTAACCTTACTGGAATATAAACACTCACTTCAGAGCTTTCTCTGCATTTCATACCAAGACTTTAGATTTGTAAATCATCTGTTCTGAAAGGAATATGAGGGAGTGTGTGAAGAGTTTTGTTCAAGTCCTAAAAATTCCAAAAGAATTGATTAATGAGCTGAATGAATCATTCAGTATTCTAAGGAAAGTTCAATAAACTATCGCTATTATAAAAGCAAATTTTTTCTTAAAGGATTTGAGGTACAGAGTCCTGAAATATGTCGACCATTTACACACATAGCTCCCACCCACATAGTTAGTTACCAATGCAAGATTTTCACTCATTATCCCCAAATGTCAGTGGCAGAGCAGATTTGAAATTTTTTAATAGACTTTTGTGAAGGAAAAACAATTTACAATACAATAATGTCTTATAGCACATTTAAGTTTATGGAATAAATTAGTTCACTGGGAAAAATTTTCAAAGAAGCCCTAAGCATCAGTAAATTAAGTATATAATGGTAAAGTCAGTTAGCTGTCTATATGCGTATAATGTGAGTTTATAGCTGGAAAAGGTTGAGTTGAGAGAATATAGAACAGAAATATAGAAAATCTTGTTAAATTATATTGCCCTGTACCACTAGTCTGGTCATGCAGAAAGATGCATGCACACTGATGTATATTTTACGTACATCTGAAAATGATTTGATACATCAGAAAGAAAAAGACATTTTTAGCTGTGATTGAGACTACCAAAAATTAATTCCTCTGTTTATTCAGTTAGCTTTCATATTTAATTGCCTACCTAGTCATCTGTGGACATAATGTGGGCATATTCTGTATAATATCATACAGTCTCATTTTAGGTGTATAATGACTTCAGTTTCCTAAGTGGAGTTTATATTAGGTGACATTTTCCTTGTTGAGAAAATTGCATTTCTTTGGGAAGAAGCTTTATGGCAAAAAATTAGAAATCTAAGTTAGTTTTGTCAGTTTTAGCAAAACATTTTCAATGCTTCACAGTTAGAAAGCAAGCTGAATATTTTGATGGTAGATTCCCACAGACTAGGCTAAAAAGACACTATCCTTAAAAATTCTATAATTTATTGAACTCCAGTGATTTCTGCTGATTGTACCTCAAAAGAGTGCCACAGATAGAGTCAAGAACTTCTTGAATGCTTAAGGAAGTAACACATGCTTTTGTTGTTGCTGTTTAAATTACGCCAAAAAAAAACCTTAGTGTTAATTAGAATCCACCAGGCTGTTCTTCATAAATTTCATCTTCACATTTAGAGTGCAAATGTCGAAACAAAACTCCGACGTAATTCAAAGATTAGAGTATTTCAAGCAGAACCTTCAAATTGGATGTTTTATTCACAGTTGCTTTTGTCTCTTCTGAAGTCCATTCTCACAGAAGTTAAAGGTCTCTCGATTAGAGCATGTCACTTAGAAGAGCATGAAAATGCCAAGGATTTAATTATTGCTGTTCCGTTGCCACAGCAATTTTCATATATTTAATTTCTCTCTTAAAAGTAGGGCAAGGGGAAAAATTAACTGGTAAGTGCATCCAATGTGGTTTTTCTCCTCTTCTTTTCATGAAGTTACGTAAAAGTCTTGGCTGACTAAAACAACCTGTATTGGCTTTCCTCGCTTCTTGTAGCGTCATCAGAGTGAGGAAGTTTGTGCAGAGGGAGGGATGTACAAAGCTCAGGTAAAATAATTGCAGATTATTTTTATAATACACAGAACAAACCTTACAGTATCACAGTATCAAAATGTTGGAAAAGACCTCTGAGATCATCTAGTCCAACATATAACCCAACACTAGCACCCTCTCGTCATTTAAACCATGGCACTAAGCGCCTCATCCAATCTGTTTTTAAACACCTCCAGGGATGATGACTCCACCACCTCCCTGGGCAGTGCATTCCAATGGCCAATCACCCTTTCAGTAAAAAATTTTTTCCTAATATCAAGCCTAAATCTCCCCTGACAAAGCTTGAGAACATGTCCTCTTGTTCTATCACTGATCACCTGAGAGAGGAGACCAACCCCTGCCTGCCCACAACCTCCTTTTAGGTAGTTAGAGAGAGCAATAAGGTCTCCCCTGAGCCTTCTCTTCTCCGGGCTAAACAACCCCAGCTCCCTCAGTCGCCCTTCATAGGGCTTGTGCTCCAGCCGCTTCACCATCCTCGTTGCTCTGCTCTGGACACACTCCAGCATCTCAACATCTCTCTTAAACTGAGGGGCCCAGAACTGGACACAGCACTCAGGGTGCGGCCTGATCAGTGCCGAGTATGAGGGGATGATAACTTCTCTAGTTCTGCTGACCACACCATTCCTGATACAGGCCAGGATACCATTGGCCCTCTTGGCCACTTGGGCACACTGCTGGCTCATGTTGAGTTTCCTGTCTACCACCACTCTCAAGTCCCTTTCCACTTGACTACTCTCCAGCCATTCTGTCCACAGCCTATAGCTCTGCATGGGGTTATTGTGTCCAAAGTGTAGAACCTGGCACTTGTTAAACTTTGTCCCGTTGGAATCAGCCCATCTCTCCAGCCTGTCAGGGTCCCTCTGTAGGGCCCTCCTACCCTCCAGCAGATCGACACTTCCTCCCAGCTTGGTATCATCTGCAAACTTGCTAATGATGGACTCAATCCCTTCATCCAGATCGTCAACAAATATATTAAACAGGACCGGGCCCAACACTGACCCCTGGGGGACACCACTAGTGACCAGCTGCCAACTGGATGAGACACCGTTCAGTATCACTCTCTGGGCTCAGCCATCCAACCAATTCCTAACCCAGCACAGAACACTCCTGTCCAAGCCATGGGCTGTCAGCTTCTCAAGGAGCCTACTTCGGGAGACGGTGCAAAAGGCCTTGCTGAAGTCCAGGTATACCACATCCACAGCCTTCCTCTCGTCCACCAGCCGAGTCACATGGTCATAAAAGGAGATCAGGTTGGTCAGGCAGGACCTACCCCTCTTAAACCCATGCTGGCTGGGCCTGGTCTCTTGACCGTTCTGCAAGTGCCGCATGATTGCACCCAGGATTATCTGCTCCATAATTTTACCTGGAACCGAGGTCAGACTGACAGGTCTGTAATTACCTGGATCATCCCTACGGCACTTCTTGTGGATGGGCGTCACATTGGCCAACTTCCAGTCATCCGGGACCTCTCCAGTGAGCCAGGACTGTTGGTAAATGATGGAAAGCGGCTTAGCAAGCTTGTCTGCCAGCCTTCTCATCACCCTAGGATGGATCCCATCTGGCTCCACGGACTTATGAGGATCCAAGTGGCTCAGCAGGTCTCTAACTTCCTCTTCCTGGATTACAGGGGAGCTATATTCCATCTTGACCCCATCCACCACTTCAGAAGGCCAGTTGTCCAGTGAACAATCTGTCTTAATGTTGAAAATGGAGGTAAAGAAGGCATTAAGAACCTCAGACTTTTCCTCATCTTTAGTTACTATATTTCCCTCGATATCCAATAACGAGTGGAGGTCGTTACTGCCCTTCTTTCTGCCATTAATATATTTGTAAAAACACTTCTTGTTGTCCTTAACTGAAGTGGCCAATTTGAGCTTCAGCTGGGCTTTTGCCTCCCTAATTTTCCTCCTACACGACCTAACAATATCTTTGAACATAACCTGATTTACCAGCCCTTCTTTCCAAAGGTGATACACCCTCTTTTTCTCACTTAGCTCCTTCAGAAGCTCCTTACTCATCCAGGCCAGCTGTCTGCCCCTACGGTTCATCTTACGGCACATCCGGGACAGCCTGCTCCTGCGCTTTCAAGATTTCATTCTTGAAGTAACTCCAGCCTTCCTGGACCTCCTTGTTTTTAAGGGTTATTTCCCAGGATAGTTCCCTGCCTAGTTCTTTAAGTAATCCAAAATCTGCCTGCCGAAAGTCCAGCACGGACATCCTGTTCATGCCCTTCCTTGTTTCATTGTTAATGGCGAACTCGATTATCTCATGGTCAATGCATCCCAGACAGCCTCCGATCACAACAACATAGAATTCCCACTGCAATAGAATTCCCAAAGAGCCTAATGAGAATATTGGTAGTCTTCATATTTGGAGTCTGATAAACTGATTGTGGAGGCAGATTCAGATGGCAAACAGACAAAAGCACCTCTCACTAGTTCACAGAAAACCTTGCGGTCTCCATGTCCACCATAAATATAAAACAGATTTTTAAAAGCCCCTGACACTCAGGGACTTTGCTTTTGATGCAACTGAAAAAACAGTGAGCATTCCCTATGTGTTTATTAGCTTTTCAAATGAAGGTCTGCCTTTCCCATTTTCCCCTGTCTATGGAAAATTTGGTGCCCTGAGGATGGAATGGATTTTATGTCATTGTAGACCTCCCAAGGGAAGAAGTCCCTCTCTCTTCTTGCTATGGTAATGCTGCAACAATGGAACACAGTAATTACATGTGAGGGCTGGCAACATTTGCTTCTGCCCCTTCTATTTTCCTTGAAGGCCATCTTGGCTTTCCATTTACCTGGAAGAGAAAAAGTTAACAGTGTCATGTCAAGCATTGCTACTTAGAATTTGGAAAGAAATATATTCTCCTGTCATGCTAGTTTCTCTCTTAATTTGCTCTTACAAAATCCAATCCTTGTTGTTAGGCCAGTTCAAGAACACAAAGTCTTTCAGCCAGCTTCTCAGGAGTCCTGCACTGCAATCAATCTCAGAACAAAGTGGAAGTATTCAAGCTAGAATAATGTAATGAAAGAATTCGACCTAGAAGGAGCAAGTGTGCATTACAGTTGTACAACTCTAAACTGCTCTTAGTTTGGTCAGTGTCTTCATCCAAAAAAGAGTGTTGAAGGGAGAGAGAAATTTCTGAGTAAGCACAGAAAAAGGTACATGAGCAGGGACTGAAAGATTGAATATTGAACATGTAAAGAAAAAGATAAAAATAGGCACAGTAAAAATAAACAAAATTAATACTTTGTAGGTCATAACAGGATTTTTTATACTCCATAAGTCAGCTCATACAAGTGTAAAGGGAACAGGTTTTTAAATGAGCTTGCATTTAAAATAGGAGGGAAAACTTTAATATAATGTATAACTAAACTATGAAACTGATTGTCACCAGGTGCTGCTTGGGCTAAGATTGTAGGAGATCCAAAGGTGTACTTGGACATCTCTGTGGATTTGAAGAATATGCAGAGGTAAAATGGCTAAAATTCAGGTGTAAATACTGCTAAAAAGTATTTTGGAAGATATGTAAAACGATATTCCAAACTTTAGAGCAACCTCTTGCCATTAGGGGACTGGAAACAGTTTTGTCCACATCTGCATTTTATGCTGTCTCTTATACTTTCCATAAAATACCAAGAACTTCAGAGAAACAGAACATAAGACCAGCTGGGCTCAGGTTTAATCCAGTATGACAATTCTTACGTTATGATTAATGAGGTTCCCTTTATCAACAGCTGTGATTCTGACTTTTGTGGCTCTGCTTCTTATCTCCTGATTTATATATTTTCATAACCTGCATCTCATTTTGAATACAATAAAAATCTAAGTAACTTTCATTCAATTGGTATAACCTTTTCAAATGTTTGCTCTTAACAGACATTCAAATAATTTGTTCACAGAATCTCAGATTGAACATCAACAGCACTCAATAGTAGCATAATGCTACTACCACGATTTTTTTTATACGCAGACATTCATTATGAAAGAGAAAATATCCTCTGACATTTAGGAGAGAAATAATGTGCTTACACAAACCTTCCTGCATCTAAAACTTGAATTCCTGCTTTTGAGACCCAGTTTTAGAAATGTGCATCTCTCTTATTTAGTATTGTGACAGGGATAGATACATTGAGAGATTCCTTTTGTGGTTTGTGATGCTAGTGTGATTCAGGACATGTTAGCTTGATGTGTTATAGAATGAGCCAGTTTATCTTTAGTTTAGCCTGTGATCAGTGAGGAGAGTGCTTTTCCTTTGGGAGCTGAATGCAAAATAACTGAAGCAGATTGAAGCTGGCAGTGACTAATGAAGTCTTGTGAAGGAGTCAGGAGTCAGTGGGTTACTACATAGGATGAATTGAGAAGAGAGTAATAGTAGCCTCTTTGTTGAGTTTATTCTGCCCTGTTTTTTGGCTTTATCAGTGCTTCTGTGAAGAAAGTCTCAAAAAAAACCTCCTTATGTATGTCTCTGAAACACACTCATATTCACACATACATTTATTACAGTGGAGATAATTCTAGACTTCCATGTTTAATGAGCCAGCGTGGTTGCCTAAAGGTGTTCTACATGTTAATAATTTTAATCAGTCACACAGAATTTATGGAGCTAGAGTTTCAACTGAAATTAGCATGAGTTAAAACCGCAGTCATTTATTTCCCTGAGAGCTCCCCCTCCTTTGCCAGTTGGATAATGTGCCCTGTTGTCACTGAACCTGGCACAAGAAATCAGTTGTAACGCAGACGCTACTGAGCAGCCCGCTATGGGACTTTCACACAGAGCATGACTACTGTGACTAGAAAGCACTGCAGCTGTTTTTTTTTGTATTTGCTATACCTGTAAAATCTTTGGGCACGGAGCATAGGTTGAAGGAGCGTGAGGAGGAGGGGATGCCTGCCTGGCCTCAAAGGGTCTGGGAAGGTGGCAGAGACAGTGCCAGCCAAGGCCCTGCCTTCAGCCTGACAGCTGACCCAGGTCAAAAATTGCTGCAAACTGCTTTAAGCAGTTTAAGCCCATTAAATTGTTTGCATGACTGCCTAAACTTGACTGGGTGTAAAGCAGGGCGAAAGGGGTCAAGTGCTGAGAAGGGGAACATTGCTGTCCTTATGCAGTCTTTGGAGGGTTTAACTGGGCTTTGTGCTACGGGCAGCGCTGCCTCAAAGTTAAAGCCCAGACAGTGATTACTGGGGGTTTTCAGCAACACTACAGCAGTTCAGAAAACTGAAGTAGTATTACAGTATTTTGGTTCCTGAAGTATTTGTCTATTAAAGCCTTTTCTTAGAAAATGTCTTTAAGATTTTTTTTTCAGATTTTTTTTATTTTTTAGACTCAAAATAATCTGGGGATTTTGACTGAAACGTTGTGAGGCAAACTGATTCAAACTCTCTTCAGCCTAACTGTCCCAGCCGGTGCACACAGAGAGCAACAAGATTTGTGTTTTCCACCTCATTAAACTGACAGCAGAAATTAGTTCGTGGTATTAAAAACTAAAAAGTTAAATTACATCTACACGTGTCCTTTATGCAATGGGGTGTGTGAAAGATGTTTGATTTTAATGTTTGCTATAATGGAGACTTTAAATTGCAATGTTTGTCAAATCTCTAATCTTTGTCTCAGAGTGGAATATTAATTATGCTTTTAACTACAAGAGGTAAATAAAATGAGCATCCACTGCCTGCCTAAGGGCAAATTGCAGATTACTGACAACGTGACGTGGCGTACTAAATGTCAGTTTTGTCAAACAAATTTAGAGGAACAGTTAAACTATTAGCTTCCTGTTGTTACAGGGTTTTTTTTGCAATGAATGACTGTTCCTAGCAGCAGGGGCACTGTACCATATGGAACACTAACTGAGCTAAATTGAATAAGCGAGATGAATGAGGAGATAGCACTACAGACGCACTCAATTAGTTTATAACTGTCTATTAACTTCTGTTGGTGGTTTTGAATAAACAATAGATTAACCATTACACCCCTTCTTTTTCTTTCTGAAACCAGTAGAAAGACAGTGTGATGATGTCACACAGTGAGGAAGAAAATGAGCAATTTCTTTTTTTTATTTTTACCTCCTGCATCTTAATGACTCAAACTTGTGTAGTGTTGGCAGAACCTGCAAGTAATAAAATGCCTATTTCCAAGAAGCAGATCAAAATATTTCACGTGTGATTATACATGCAAAATAGTTCTTTGAATACAATTACCAGGGAGATACTTTGCCTGGTTTTTAGGACCTGGTTTAGTAGTAGGGAAGTACTAGGATGGCATGTTCACCTAAGACAGCCATGGTGAATTATTTGACGGTTAAAGGAAAAGTTTTGTTGACTGGTGGCAAAGTAAAAGTATCGTCAATACGTTTGCCTATCTCTCTGTGCCTCAAACCACTTTTAGCCCTGAACTACTTTTAGCAGTTAAGAGATGATGCATTAGTGTGCTCCTGACTAGGAAAACTTAAAACATGTTTGATTTTGTGTATCAGATTATATCCTACTAAAATCATTATTAGGGTAAGGTTTTTTCCATCTATTTTAGGTCCTGATATATGTAATACAATATAGTACTATGCCTGCCTTCTATTTCAAGGCATTGGAGAGGGATGAGGACCTCCAAAGGGCAGCGAGCTTAAAATGCCCAGTAAAAAAAAAAAAATAAGCCCTCACTCAAGCTACTCTACATTATACTTTCCCAATAGATGTTCAACACCTAGTTGGTGAAGGTGTTGCCACTGCTGAACCTGAAATCTGAAACACCAGACATAAAAAGTGGGTCAAATAATGTAAGGAGGGGCATTGGAGAGAGGGGATAAAATGATAAATATAGCAAGGCTTGATGGGCTTCCAGTCTGTCAGTGAGAGTGATCCATAACTGCCATAAACCTTATCACTATGCTTGCTTGAATTTCAGCAATTTTAGATATAATCCTGAATGAAGCATAAGTAATATTTCAACCTCTCTTTCAATTCTTACCTAAGTTGAAAGTCACAAGTTTGTTATGAATCATTGTCCTAGTATGGTACTGCAGGCCAGTCTGTCCATTTGTTGGATCGTTTGTACTGCTCATGAATAAAGTTGTTTGAAAATGCAAAGCTTACACTTTCTGGACCAGTCCTCCATTTAGGTAAGAACATTCATCCTACTGAAATCCTTTCATCTGTCAGCCAAATGCAATAGTCTTAATCTTCTGTGTAACAAGTAACGCTGCTTTCTGCCAACTGCTAACTTCCAAGTGGTTTCTGTCTGTCCCCTCACCATATATAACTCACAGAAGTGATGCAAGTTTTAATTAGTGAAACTCCATGAAGTAATTAAAACTCTTCAGGTGAAAGGAGTCATATTAATGAAGCAGAAAAATAGCATGAGAGTCTTACATTGTATAGGAACGAACTTTGTAGATCACTGTAGTGAGAAAAAAAGATGAAAGATATGACATAGGCAAACTCAGGCTGGTACTGTAGAGGAGACATAGGATGTTCTTATCAAATATAAACATTAAAACATTCCTATCCATATGTTATTTCAGTGTGTAAAAATTATATTCCAAATTATACAAACATTTCTGTCTGCTGTTGTCAGAGTAAGGTATTTTTTCAGTTTGACCTGCAAGTGGCAGTAATTCAGAAATTTCACCTAATTTCTGAAAGCAGTCGTTGTAGTAGAGGAAATACTCTTGTACTGACGTTTAAAATTCTACTCAAACGTATGTCCAGGTGTCCAAAGCAGTGTCCATGTATCAACTTCATCCTACATTTATGAATATGGTTTTTGGAAAACTCTTGTCTATCTAGTTTCTTGTTACTGTAACATATCATCTAAAGTCAACTAGAGTCCCCTCACCTATAATTCACCTATGTCAAAATATTTTTACCATGTCATTGCCCACTTTTATTTACGGTTATTTATGGTGTTAGAATACTTTGAAGGAAGAAACTATTCAAATGGTGAATGTTTGTCCCCAACGAATTGCACAGGTGTCCCCTCATCTGTTTTCAGGTTACTTACTTCCTTGTTGTTGAAGAAAATAGCACAATACTATTTTTTTATCCAGTGTTTGTAAGCTTAAAGGTTAGTAGTGGCTGTTAAAAATTACTCCCCAATGGAGGGTAGTGTCATTTCATGCAGTGACTTATGGTTCAATATAAAGCTTTTGTAAGTATCCAGAGTGGAGCACTTAGGTCATCTTTTCCTTAAGAGGATTCTGTTACTGTTTACTAAGTGAGTAAGTTTAATGGAAGTACTAGAGATCTTGTTTTCTACATTTGGTATTGCACAAGTAAAAGTTAGCAAAGGGAAGCCCTTTAGCCCTCTGAAGGAAGAAGCACTCCTTTCTCCAAGCGCAGAAGTGGAATGAACTGTTGTGAAGTCTCGTTCACTTAACTCTCCATTGAAGTCAACTGTAAGGTACCTTGTAATTTCCTTTGAAAGATCCACCTCTTGAACTAGTTGTCTAGATGATAATCTAGTAAAAAAATTTGTTTGATATCTGATCCTAAAATTCTTACAATTTGAATCAAACAATATGTTAAAGAGAGATTGCAATGTTCTAGTGTGTATATTCATAGTTATGCATTCATAGTTCTTTTACTTTAGAAAACAATCACACCATAATAGATATTTTCAGGTGCTTCTGTGTAGTTACATAGCCATAGTGAACATATCATGGATTGCTTACCCTAATTCTGTAGAAAATATGCTTGTGCCAAAACATTAAAAGACACTGTTCCAGAGCAAATATCATACTATTTTAGAATCATTCCTATTCACTGCAATTTTCTTTACGTACTCTCTAAGAGGATAACATATCCACATATTCCAAACATTACAGGCTGGTAGTGATGTCTTGAAAGTTAATATCCTTCTAACCTCTCCCTCTAATTTCTGATAATGGGACTCCTACCCAGACCTTTCTCCTGACTTAGCCTGCAGTCTGTTACAGGCATTAAAACACTTCCTCTAAAGTACTATCTCCCAAATCATGTAGAGCTTTAGCAGATAATTCTGTATTATTCAATAAACTCATATAAAGGATATTATTAACTATTAAATTCTTCAGGGGAGCAGAATAATTTTTGTGGAACTCTTTATAAGTTTTGCTACAAAAGTACTTTCTTTGTTATCAAATTCTGTTGTTGAGGGGTTTTTATTAAAGGGAAAGATCAGTTATCCTTGCAGCTGTCATGATTTACATCTCATCTCTATAAATAATGAGTTGGAGAGTTTGTTTTAACATCACCACATTATATCTTAGAAACTTCATCATTGTTACTATCAGAGGAGAGTAAAGGAATAGTTTATTTGCAACACAAAAGCCTGTTAATTCTGTTTCTGGCTTTATTGGTGGCTCCTTGCAACACTTCAGACAGATCTGTGTATCTCTGTAAAACTCAGTATACTTGCTGTATTACATCACTACTGTAAACTGTAATATTCCAATATATTTGAAGTACTGGGCTGACTATTGTAAGAAAAGCAGCTACCGTTGCAGTTGTAATTGCAAATTCGAACTGACTGGTGGTTTTAATGATGTCATAGTATTTTAGTGGCTTGGGGTTGTTGCTTTCTGAAGAACGGCACAGTGCCTAGCAACTCATGTTAATACATATAGTGTTCTTGTAATGGGTCATTTCATCAGAGTAAGGACTGTGACATTATTTATAGCTTTTACTGTGTTTGCTGAAAAGGAATTTTGCCACGTAAGCTCTGTTGAGAAGTTTAAGATTTTTCCTTTTCCAAGGATAAAGTATGTCTTTCTGTCTTTAAAAATGTACACAGAATTTAGAATTAGCTTTGAGAAAAAGTACAAGGCATTCGTTTTCTTTTTCTGTTTCTGTGACGGAGGTGTAAACTTAAAGGTAATGAGGTTCTATGCAAAAAATTTGATTCCTCACTCTTTGGATTGTCATACTGCTTGTGGGTGGCAAAGCCCTGAGTGAAAATCCGTATTATACGTAGTCATTAATTAAGCTTCTTTTCAAATATTGCAGTAATTGTGGCTATAACACTGGGGGGGGTTCTCAGATGAAACTATATTAGAAGGACTTAGAGAAGCTTTCCTTGACACCTTTCTTATATCTTTTAATTAAGAAAGCCTTTGGAGTTTGAGTTTGCAAGAATTAGAAATGAAGGGATCTAAATAAATGTATTTGAAATGTTTTCAGCTAAAGCCCACATGGTACATGGCTGTATCACCTGCCTTTTCCATAGTGGTATAGAGTCCCAAAAGTGATTTAATCGTTGTTACTTGCCATACAAGCCTCATATTAACATCATTGTAATTAGCCATTGAATGCAAGACCTATGACCCCGATGTGCATACCTGCTAAGAGAGAAGTAGGGGCTCAACCAGACCGCTTAGTCTTGTATTCATGGTTTGGATTGCCAGCAGTCCATCTGCCACTGCAGTTCCACTGCCAGTTAGATGATATTCCCATGGCTTGGGAGAGCACTTGAATGGTTTACGAGCTACATGCTGGTAAAGAACTGCTACTTAGGGTCTCCCTTCCCTCAGCGAACCCAGAGCATTGTTAAGTTAGTGCACTACCAATAATACTATGCTCCTGGTGTATCTTCATGCATCGAACTAGTTATTCTACTCACCTTAAGGGGATGGCCCAGTTTCAGCACCCCTTAGGAAAAAATTATTTTCTTTCTTACATGACTGAATATTGCCTATTCTGAGATTTTAGTCAGTGACTTTTGTCAAGACAGAATTCTCCTTGTGGAAGAGAAGGAAGATAACTCGTCCAAAAGGCTGATTAAAATCCTATGCAATTGGATATTTTGAGCTGCTGAGGTGTATTGAATAGAACAAAAGTCTTGAAGGAGGAGGGTAAATGGCTTCAAAGAAATAATTGCTTGGAAAAGTGGAAGGCACATGATGGAGTGTAGGTAGTGCAGAAATAATCATGTGCGAGTTTGTGAATGCTTGATGCCAGCACCAGCAGATTTGTTGTACAGGCTGCTGCCTGTATTGGGATACCAAGTGGCAAAAATTATCTATTCAAGTGCAGAAGTAGAAAGCTGTGGTTCAAAAGTCAGCCTGAGCAAGGAATGCTGTCTTGTGCAGAAGGCAATATACCCAGGAACTGAAGAACTATCTCCTGTTGTATGACTTATGTGGGAGCTAGGTCAGGATGCTTCTTTGTCAACCAGAATATCTGTACTAATACAATGAAATTTTTTATGTGCAAAAAGCGTTTAGCTGTTTTGAAGTCTGTTACTAGGGAGCAGCAAGCCAATTAATGGGTTATATTAGATTAAGTCTATCAGAACCTTTGCTTTTGGTTCTGCACTGCACCATGACATGTATTTAGGTATACAATTATATATATATATATACAACCACATATATTTTATATGCAATACATGCAATATTTTACATATACTTAAATAGTAAATATGGTAAAGATACTTCCTTTAACATATGCTTTGGAAAACTTTAAAAAAAATTTTTATGGTATTTTCTGTCTATAGCCAAATGCCTCAGTTTCTGTCTGATGAGGGAGAGATGTATGCAGAAACCCAAATATCTTGCATAAAAAAAATATTTCCTATATTTAAGCTGTCACAGTTGCTTTTACTTTCTATGAACATGAGCCATCTGCTTCCTCCCCTGGGACTTGCAAGACAAACTTCCTAACCCCATAGTGAAAGTACCAAGTTATTTCACATGGAAAGTACCTGTCCCGTATACAGGTCAGCCACAGCTAGTGATGTACTGTGGAGTTAGGGATTTTCTGTTTGTGGAATGGACCACTTATGTGGCAAATATACATTTAAAGCAAGACATTTACCTGGCCATGCTTAAGGAATTTGGAATATCATAAGAAAACTTGAGAGAAGCTGATGGGCAGAGAGGATAATGAAACTACCACATAATAGATACATCTACCATAGAGCTCTGTAATTCTTCACACAGAGACCTCTGAAAATGTAATGAAATTTGGTTTGGAGAAGGTCATCCCAGAAGAAATTTCCGTCAGCTCAACAAATCAAGCTCTTGTCTTGATTTGTGAAAGCAGGGGGATTCTGAGCACCTACAGTGCACGCGACCCCTGGGAGTTCAAGTTTCTACTTAAAACTGACAGCTATGGGATAAGAAGGTGCTTTCTTTCATCATTAGCCAGCCTTTTCTAAAATGATAATTAGTTTCAGAAAGAGAATTTCAAAATCTGTTATGAATGTATTTCTGTGAAAAGCTTTCATGTTCCTGTAGTCTGGCACTACACATCACATAGTTACCTCCTCCTGAGTAGGCCCCAGTGTTGTCTGTGAAGTTCTTTATTCAGAGCATGTGATAGAATAATGGGGGAAGAAAAGAAAAAGAGAAGCTGTTGAGACAGAGGGGAAGACTTGCAATGTCAAATGCAAAATATATCCTTTATGCAATGTTATAAACATGGTATTCTTGTACTGTGTGCGGAGTCCCACAGTACTATGAAGGTAATAGATCACTTCATAAGTCTGATATGCCATACACAACTTTCATTCATCTAGATTGCTTCTTTTAAGTGCTATCTCTTAAAACGAAATTAGGTATGTATATTCATTTGCATATAAAAGAACCTAGGTATTCTTGTTAACTATAGGTGAGTAAAAGTGTATGTATGCTAACAAGAGAAAGTCCAAGTTCTGTGTAAATTTTCATTTAGCACTCTTAATAGAGTCAGCTAAGAAAATAAAATTTCTTTCAGTGGAGGAAAAAAAGTATCCTCAGGCAAAAGGAAAGGTCAGGTGTGGAATTTTCGTGTGACCAAACATCTCAGAAAAGGATCTCTTCAGAAACTTCACGTACTTCATTTCAACAAAGTTGAAATAGCATAGTAGAAAGCATGTAAAGTAGTGTAATGTCATTTTACGTTTATGTGCAATTAATGTAGCAGAAATTAATACAAATCAAACACAATAGAAAATGGAACATTTCCTCTTCATTAAAATGAGAACATGTGTATTATTAACACCATATTATAAAATCCAGATATAGTTTCCTTTTTTTTCATAGAAAATTGTCCTATTCCCATTATGCCATTCAATGCGCCTGTAACAGACTCTCTAATGAAAAAGCTTTTTTGAAAAAATGTTGACACAAGCTTTGCTCCTTAAGTTAGAAAAGTGATTTAGCAGATGTGGCAGAAAAAAAATATTTAAAAAATGAAATAAATAACTAAAAAGAATCCACATCTGCCATCATATTTGGTCATTTGACTGTACGTAATTTTGATAGCATTATCTTGTATTGGTTCTGACCGTGTATCTCACTTGTAGGAATATTCCAAAGAGGTGCAGTTGAGGACTGCATTCAAATCTGTAATCCTTTAAATCCTGTAGCTTCCTTCTATGAAAAAAAAACACTATTATCAGAACATTTAATGGGAATCATGGAATAATTTGGATCAGAAGGAACCTTTATAGGTCATCTTTTCTAACCTCCTGCTCAAAGCAGACTTAAACTAAATAAAGTTGTTCATGGCTTGGAAAGGTGTACCCTTCACTGGGTGAAAACTGTCCAGGCCCAGAGAGTTGTGGTGAATGGAGTTAGATCTCATTGGTGGCCCGTCACAAGTAGTGTTCCCCAGGGCTCAATAGTGGGGCCGCTTCTGTTTAATACCTTTATCAATGATCTGGATGAGGGCATTGAGTGGTTCCTCAGTAAGTTTGCAGACGACACCAAGTTGTGTGGGAGTGTTGATCTGCTTGAGGGTAGGAAGGCTCTGCAGAGGGATCTGGACAGGCTGGATCAATGAGCCAAGGCCAATTGTATGAGATTAAACAAGGCTAAGTGCTGGGTCCTGCACTTGGGTCAGAACAGCCCCATATAATGCTACAGGCTTTAGGAAGAGTGTCTGGAGAACTGCCTAGTGGAAACAGACCTGAGGGGTGTTGGTCAACAGCCAGCTGAATATGAACTAGCAGTGTGCCCAGGTGGTCAAGAAGGCCAGCAGCATCCTGGCTTATAGGGAGTGGCCAGAAGGACTAGGGAAGTGATCGTCCCCCTGTATGCAGCATTGGTGAGGCCACACCTCAAATTCTGTGTTTAGGTTTGGGCCGCTCACTACAAGAAGGACGTTGAGGTGCTGGAGCGCGTCCAAAGAAAGGCAGCGAAGCTGGTGAAGGGTCAGGAGAACAAGGCTTATGAGGAGCGGCTGAGGGAACTGGCACTGTTTAGCCTGGAGAAAAGGAGGCTGAGAGGAAACCTTATCGCTCTATACAACTATCTGAAAGAGGATTGTAGAGATGTGTCAGTCTCTTCTCGCAAGTAACTAGTGATAGGACAAGAGGAAATAAGCTCAAGTTGCAAAAGGGAATGTTTAGTTTGGGTATTAGGAAAAATTTCTTCCCTGAAAAGGTTATCAAGCATTGGACCCAGCTACCCAGGAAAGTGGTTGAGTCACCTTTTCTGGAGGTATTTAAAAGATGTGTAGATGCGGTGCTTAGGGACATGGTTTAGGGGTGGACTTGGTAGTATTAGGTTTACAGTTTGATTCAATGATCTTGGAAGTCTCTTCCAACCTAAATGTTTCTGGTTTTCCATGCTCAGGGACTTGTCCAGCAGGGTTTTGAATATCTCCAAAGGTGGAGATCCCACAGCCTCTCTGAGCAACTGCTCTGCTGCTTGGCTGCCCCAAAGGTCATGAAATTTTACTAAGATCTAATGGAAATTTCCTGAGTTGCCACTTGTGGCTAGTGTATCTTGTCCTTTCACCATGTGTGTAGAGTCTAGCTCTGTCTCCTCTATATTCTCCCATTAAGTACTTAAAAACAGCAGTAAAATCCCCTGTAAGCCTTCTCTTCTCCAGGCTGAGCAAGCACAGCTCACAGTCTCTCCTCAGTCAGGATTTATCTACCGAGAGATCCAGGTTCAATTCCCTGTTTTGTCAGGTAATATTTAAAAGCCCATTTCCTTTCCTACCAGAGGGTGCTAATCCCCTGATTTGTTATACATGTTTTTTAATAGGAGGAACTCTCCAAAATCTTTAAAAATGCAGTCCTTTGAAGAGACTAATTCAGGACTTACAGGATCAAAGAGTATAACTTGCTCGTTTAGTGAGCAGGACTGTCAGCTGAAAGAGAGACTTGGGTGCTGGTCTGTTCCTATGTCACAAAATGTAGTGACATTTTGTTGCCCAATTTGCTACTTCCAGTAACCGAGATCATGGTAAAATTACATAATGGTAAGTTTTGAAAAATATTGCTACTCACATGTCATTTTTTTTATTCTGCTGTTGTGGGGTGGGAGGGTGTTAGGTTTTCTTTTAGAAGTGTATGCAAGCAGTTTTGTTAAAACCAAGACCAGCCTTGAGCCAGAAATAATGCAGCCGGGAGCTTTGCAGGCATATAGTCCTGCCAGAGCTTCTCAAATTCCTTTTTACTGTCATAGCCTAGAGCCTTTTCTGAATGGCCTGTCAGTCATACTAAAATGCATTGAGGTGGACAAACAAGAACTAAACTGTAACCACAAAATTAACTTTCTCTGTGAGCTAAGACGAGTCATCCCATTTCAAGTAAATGTTGTTACATTAATCTGACACAACACATAGCTCCATTTTTCTTGCAGTGTTGGTAAGTCCCCAATGTTCCTCCTTAGCCACTGCATCAGCAAAGAAAATCTAACAGTGCAATGCCTCCTTTGACCTGAGGTGTTTTGGGGTTTGGTGCTATAACCCTCACTTACAGAAACTCAGATAATCTGAGATAGGAGTTCATAAAAAGCAGAAGCTAAGAAACAAATCAGCAGAGTTTTTAATGATGTCAGCATAAGCAAATCTCAAAGTATGTTCTGAATTCCTGAATTCAAGAAAGAACACTTAGCAACAAGAGCAGTTGAGCTGTATGTCTGTGACTGTAGCTATACGTTTCTTTTCCATCGTCTTTTGCTTCTCATTTCCCACTCCTCTACATATTTTCTGGCTTTTTTCTGATCCACTGTTTCTTAAGTAGTTTCATGCTTTTCCTGTGAGCTACTGCTGATATTTTGATAATGGGATGTAGCCAAAATAATTCTACTTTGTGCTTTGACCTCATGTGATGCAAATGAACAGCAAAGTGCAAAGAGACCACTGCAATGAATAAAAAGGCAAATAAAAAACACAGAAAGTCAAAACTGGTTATGTTTATGTTGGCATAAATCAAAACCATTTTCATTAACCACCTTCATTTAAGAAGTTTGTACTTGTTTTGCACTCAGTTCTTTTAATACTTTAAGTTAAATGAACTCTTCCCCCTCCCTTTTACTCATATTCCTGTCTCCTTCTGCCTTTCTAGCCAATTCTGCTAGTATTGGGGATGCCTTCTTAGTCACCCAGTACAAGTTTTGGAATGAGCGAAAGTGCTTCTAATGTCTCTGTGGCAAAAATGAAAGCCATAGTGAATGAAAGAGGGAAAAAATGAAATTCTGTGGCATCATGAACACCGTTTTCAAAATTGAAGCAGTGTCACAGCATTTTTTTAAAGTTCATTCTTTTGTCTTTGTCAGAGAATGAAAGAGCACAATAAAAGTGAAATGAAAAATGCTAGCAGTTCTGAAGCAGGGATTAAATAATGAAAACAAAGAGAAAGCACCGAAAGGAAATTATAATTAACCACCCCTTTTTATAATTCAGGTGCTTTTATGCACCTTTGGCTGTAGTCAAATACTCATAATCTCTACATCAGTCTTCAATACTGTTGTAGCTTTGCTTTGTTGCGATGTCAATACAAAATGTGTGTTGGACTTCTTAGGACAAAGAATAATTTTGTAACCTCGTACAGGTTTGCATACTGAGGGTTCCTAAGCAAGGAACACAATTCAGTGGAATCCTGCCTGCCTTTTTCTTTTTTAGTTTTTTTGACAATTACTTTCTCTGTGGTTGTTCTCTAGAAATTCTAGTTCCTGAACAGAGGAAAATTTGTAAAGCATTTTGTTAAGCGTTTGCTAATTCTTGATGCAAGAGGTAGTGCTTCTACAAATATTTCTTCTAACTTTATTTCCTCTCTGATAGAGTGTTGACAGTACACGGTTTAATGTCACTGTGAAATTGCATTCTTGAGCATATTACATTTCGATTTAAAGCATGTAAATGTGAAATTGAATGGCAAAGGTTTGCTATGAGCAGAACTTCACTATCACTGATGTTACAGTATTTCTATTTCACTTCCCCACTTGATTTCAGTTGCTTCATATTTGTGTCTCAGTCCATTCAGGAGAGACAGAAAGGGTTCCATGCAGAGCATTGCTGTTTTGATAAGAAATATAAAGCCGAATAAAAGTATTAACTATAATGTTATTGTAATTTAATAACAACTAAAGAAATAAACCAATATGATCTAACTGGGTTAGATATTCTGGTTCCTAAAACTTTTTTTCTACAAGGACTTTTCAACAGTGAAAGGTAACTTAAAGAATACAGAGGCATTGGCGATTCAAAGTATGCTCTAAAAGTCATCCTGAAAGATGCAAAGTAGTATTTTCAAATTCCCCATGGAAATTAGAGTAATACCCAATGTTGCTTAATGTGTACTATTGCAAACCAGGGCTGGTAGACTGAATCTGACCTCCCATGGTACACATGGAATTCTCCATGGAATGATCCATTGCTGAAGACAGGAAAACAATCATGGTTATTGACAACGACTGTTCTGTTGTTAAAGAAAAAATAATTACAACATACATGTGAAAAATATGTAAAGCCACAATAAACAGGGATTAGTCAGTAACATTTGCGCACTTTCTTATATGCTTCCTGTGGAGAGCTTTTATTAAATGACATTACATCTTCAGACCAAGTGTCACTGAATCAGTGATGCTCATTAAATGATTTTAGATTTAAAAAATTTCCCAAAAATAATTATGAGTCTTATTTTAGCATATCATAGAGAGCCAAAATTGATGGACAGAATAATTAATTTCTGAGTTAATTAATCCAACCTGGTATATAATAAGTAGCCTAAACACTGCAAAAAGGTGAGTAATTCTATGTGTTAGAAGAGCAAATAAGGTATTTACATCCTGTTTCTTGCGTAATCTGTGCAAAGATTGTTAATGTGATTAAAATTGCATCAGATTTTGGATTCAAAATCCACCAGACAACATCATGTCTATGGCAGTGGCCAGGGACAAACCTTTAAACGAATACAGGAACAGAGCAAAGATAAGGTAATGCATTCACTGTCCTCTTCTCAGCCCTTAATCAATTTTTTTTTACCAGTATTTACTTTTGTTATCTCTAGAGCCTTGTGGTGATGTGTTCCGTAATTACCTGGTTTCTGTGAAAGTTATTTACTTTTTATTTTAAAAATATTCTATATACGTTCTGGTTCGTGCACTGTTGAGAAATTGTTTCTTACTGTCTTTCTTTTCTCCGTGTTTTTCTTTTTTTATATACTTTTATCATATCACAGTTCAACTACCTTTTTTTTAAAACTGGGGACTTTATAAGGACTACCACTTTTCTGGTAAGATGTGTTCCTTTGGTCTTCCCATCACCTCTCAGTATATTTTCACTAGTTTAAGAATATATTTTTTGGATAGGTACACGACAGAACTGCAAGCAGTATCAAAATGTGGGAGCACTATAGATTTATACATTAATGACATTTTCTATTTTGTTCTCTATTCCATTCCTGACTTCTTTCTGCCTTTTTTGATTATATATAACACTAAACTTTTGTCTTCAGAGAGTCAGTGACTACCAGATTCCTTTTTTGTGTTATTTACAAAGTCATTTAGACCAAGTATTTTCTGTATATAGTTAGGATTATTTTTTCTATCTGTCTATCTATCTATACTTTATATCTGTAAACACTGAATTTTATCTTAAGTGAATATTCAGTTACTCTATCTCATGAGATCAAGATGGAACTTTTTAACCCTATTTCTAATTTTTACTACCAATTAAAATTGTGTTGCCCAAAAACGTTGTGAACCTGCAGTTCATCCCTTGCAGATCGTTGTGTATATGATGAATAGTACAAACCCCAACTTGCATTTTTGCAAGATATCCAGTGGTAATAAATTTCTGTTGTGAAAAGTGACCATTTAGTCCTACCCTTTGTATTGTATCTTTTAACCATCTGTTGTTTTACTAAAAGATCTTACTGATTATAGCTTAGACTCTTTCAAGTGATCAAACTTTTTAAAAGCTTTTTGTTTACATGAGCACTGCGCCAGTGGGTTGTGTTAAATCTCCCAGTCTTTTCAGTATTAGAACCATATATGTGGCCTGTCCACAAAGAGAAAAGTGAAATTTGGATCAATCTCTATATAAGAAGCAGTTATTTTATCTGAAGCTGCCATAAGTGCAATAGTTCATTGAATGAATTCAAGGAAAAAATTCTTTTAACAATTCTGTGCTAAACTGTGTTTATTAGTATCTTGGTAATGGAAAGCTTGGTGTTGCTGGAGCTGTGTAAAGGAGCAGCATCTTGTTTCTCCTTTCTTTGGGTGGAAGAAAGGAGAAATACTGATACAGAAGGAGGGTAGCACTCAGTTTGAAATTGGGAAGAAGGAAGTGAGTGCTTTTTCTTGATTCAAATAAGTGTGCTTTTCTCATTATTTCTAAATAAAATGGAAGGCACATTTCTTTCAGAGCCTGACTTTGTTCTGGTTATCAGCCCGTCACCCTTTTTTTTATTTTTACTGTTTATTTATTTTTACTGTGTCCCATTGTGCCTTGTGCTTAGTGCCTAGTACTTTATAAACACAAAGGGGAAAGGCAAACTAGGTCCCAAACAGCTAAGTCAAAGCAGGAGAGAGGAAATACTGGTAAACAGATGGAAAATGAACCAGATAGAGGCTAATAATCTAGCAGCATCTTAAAGTTATTGACATTGGTTTGCTGGAGGCTTCAGGGGAGTTGTCACAGAGAAGGGGGATTTTGAAAAAGGTACTGAGTAAGTCTTGCAGGAATTTCACAGGGTGATTGTTTTGGGGAAGGTGCAGCATTTAAGAGTTGCATGGTGGCAGTTACAGTGGGGACAGATTGTGATGAAGCCTTTAGCTTATTGTTTTCCTAGGACGATTGTATTAGTAGTCACAATAGAAGAGAGTAAACAATACCCAAAATCCCACACAAGTTTTGTGGGGAATTCTGTATGATTCTCTGCTGTGTTTTACCATATTTTTACTGTTACATCAGCTCAGTTCTCACAATACATTGTGCCTTAAAATACCACATAGTGATGGTAACACTACTAGTGTGATAAACTGATCATTTTTACTTTCCTTACGTAAAGAATTTCACACTAGGCAATCAACATGGGAGCTTCCCTCTGTTTTATTTTTTGCTTTGGTTGTAGATCTCTTTAAGAAGGAGGAAACACCAGAGTGTAGCTATGAAGTGCCTTTTCCACAAGTGAAGTTGATCAAATATTTAGGTCTTTTTTTTCCAAAAAAAATTACTTCAAATCGAAGAGTCTGAGTGGTGGTAATGGTGTGAAGTACCATGGTTTTATGAGTTCCTTAAATCTTGCGTAGCTAGAGCCTCTCAGGGATTGGGAGATGCAAGGAATGGATGAGTTACAGAGACTGCAGCACTGCAACACTTTCAGCAATATCTGAAAACTGCAGATGACTGAGTCCAGTGGGTGTTTTTGCTCACAGTACAAAAGCCTGGCTGATATCTCTCTCTTCCTATAACAGTTGTTTCAGATTTGAACTTTTCCCACAAGGCCTATTTCCAGAATTAGATTCAGATTAAGAAATACTCTACAGTTGTTACTGTCGTAGAAACAATCTGCTATAGCTTGATTATGGGACCAAAATCAAAAATTAAGGAAATGAAAAAAAAAATGTATAATTTCTTTAATTAGCTGACTTTTTATAGAAGTTGAACTTCATGTTATTGGTGTAATGGGGAAGAACTCTGGATTTTCCTTGGGAAGGATACAATTTTTACTGTAAAATAAAGGACATTTCCTTTAACAGCAGATGCTTGACATTGCACCCTAGAGAGCATGGGTTTTTTTTATAATCCCACTGAGTGGCTGTTATCATTTATTTTACCACATTGTGGATTTTCAGATATGGATCAGTATTGCTATGATGTTGCCCTGGGCAATTCTCTCAGTAACTTTTATTTAAGAAACTTTTACAGTAGAGTTATTACCTGTTCATTGTTAACATGCAAGAGTTTTTGGAGAAAGTACTGAGCTTGTGAGACTGACATCAATCAAAGGGTTTGCGAATAGAGATAGTACTCACAGGTCCACTCATGGGCAAGGGAAGGCCACTGTGTACTGCAGTTTCCTGGCTTTAGTGAATACACGGTGTCTTGAGAGCTAATTGGATGGACAACTGATTGAAGAGAAGATGCTGATTCAAGCCTGAAAAGAGGGAAGTCTTGTGAAGAAAAGCTTAGTCTAGGGCTGAATTGTCTAAGTACTTTCCTGTGGTCTGCAGAGCCGTGAAATAAAATAAGTACAGTATGTGCTTATGGATGAAGTTTCAGTGACCACACTGTGGATGCTGTCGTTGTCACTGTTCAGGTTATGGTTTTGCAGCCCACCTTAGCTGGGAATTCCCTAGTGGTTGGCCGGTGGTGGACGTAGTTGTATGTACTTTCAGCTTAAGGCTAAAGAGGATCAGAAGAGGAGTCATGCATGACTTAAGTGTGTTGCCATCTAAACTAAGGGTGGAAGGAGGAAAAATATCTGTTTCATGTCATCATTTTGATAAGCCTGTCCTTATAAAGGACTTCCATTAAGTTTTTCATGCATTAAGATATACATCTTAGATTCTACTTTTTATAATATATTGCTAATTCATTAAAATTAGATATAAAGAAGAGGGGAGATTGAAGGATGCACAGATATGACTTTTGTTTTAGTTATGATACTTGAGTGAAATGTTACTGTCTGATATAACAAAGAGTTCAGACTAGATTATTCAGTGGTCCCTTCTGTGTCTATGCTCTGTGAAATAATGAAGACTAGCTTTTTTATCAGGTATACAAAGTAGATCAGTGTTGATCAGAAAGGGGTTTGTTGAGTTCCTCCATTTAATCTCTTCGAATTAAAATTAAATCAAAATTTAGAAAAAGACTCTTTTTTTTCTGAGTTATTTTTGCTGATTAAAAAAATCAAGAATTAAGCCTCATCTACAGGAAGAATGTGACATATCACTGTTTATTTTATACTCTTTCTTAGCTGGACTGTAATATTATCACTAGTGAATTTTGAAAGAATGAGCATTTGTGAACGATTTTTTGTTGCCCATCTAAATGCATGGTGTAGTACAGAGTCCCACAAGTGACTACCATCCAACTGACCATAATCACTCTCCTTCTCAGCATTATTTGCAATCTAGAGTGTATCCATGGCTGCTCACGCTAATGCAGGTGATTTCTGAGATGAAATGTGCAAAGAGGCACAAACTACTCCTTGATGCAGATACTGTAGTAGGTTAAGGCAGAGTACTTCAGTCACTTTCAATCTTGGGGTCATGCCCTCAAGAATGGAGTGGCAATCCAGCAGCTTATTGAGGGTCAAATGTAACCCTTAATACTTTTGTGTGCAATGACCCAGTACCATGCCTGCACTTACTATTACTTGGTCCATTAACAGCCAGACTTTAGTTTCAAAGGCCTTTCGAGCTTTAGTCATGGGTTAAGATACTGATGAGCTTGGTACTATATTGATAGAGAACACAAGATAGCTCCTGCCCAAATGGCGTGTTATCTAGGTTTAAGGTAAGAGACCACAGGTCGATAGATGGGGAACATGGGGAGACGCTGAGACAACATAGTGAGCAGTAATGTAAGTACTTTGCAAAGTGTGTCTGGAGGCAGTGTTTTGAAGCAGAATAGTAAGCTGTAGGAAGGGAGGTTTACAGAAAGCTCCTCCCATGCCACATGAAGGATGACAAAAATGTGCTTGTTTGAAAATCAAGTGGAGGCTGGTATAAATTTTTTTCTGTGCTGAGAATCATTTTTTTCATACTGAATGAGAGATAACAAAGGGAAAAGGTTTGAGAGTTATTCTTGATGTAGTAGGACTCTAGAAGTGGAAGGAAACATAGATAAGATAATAAGGATGAATATGAGGCGACTTTTTATGTTTTCCACAGAGGAAGGCTCACTGAATTAACAGATATGAGATTAAAGTCTGTGCAGCAGCTATTTCTGTGTAAAACCCATGCCTTGAAGATACTATATGGAAGGGATTTGCAAAATTTAAATGAAGGATGCAGGCAAGGACTTGGAGAAAGGCTTGCTCTAAGACATAGTCACAGGCCTGGGAAACAGGTCAAATGGACATAGGATCCACCATCATCAGGTTCATAGATGTCTCACAGAACTTGAAGGATAAATGAAGAGTTTTGGACATGTTATTTTGTGATGATAGCTAAGTGTAACTCTAGGGGAGACAGAGTGAGATTTTAGTTTAGACAGAAACAGACAGGTCTGGGTGAAAGAGATGCATGAATCCCAAGCCGTTCTGTAGCTTAATGAATAACTATTATTTATCAGAATCAAAATCTTGTCTCTGACCGACACTCCTACTGAGAAGGGAAAAACTCTTGTGACGAAGAGTGACAGAAAATAGTCTTTAGAAATGCAAGTCAAAGTGTGTTAAGAAATCAAAAATGTACTGTACAGTATGATGTAAAACAGTTAGCTGTTTTGTATGATGCTTCAGTCAAACAGCTCCAGACAGTTTTAGGCATGTGAAGTGAAAATTATTGCTGATTTGTCAGTTCTGGTGAAATCTCCTCTTCTGTCATTTTAATTTATGTATTTAAGCAGATGTAGTGTCTGATACAGAAGCTCACATCACCTTTTTATCCATGTAGTCCCCTTTAGTCTGATGGTGGTGCCCAAGAATTAAGGTGCCGTTCACCATAAGTCAGGGCATTGGCAACTATCCCTTGATTATCAGGTGCCATTGAAAGACATCAGTGTGACATCAATTTAAGTTCCAGAAATGCAAGAATAATTGTAAATACGTTACTTAATAATGTGGTTGCAAAATACAATACTTTTCTAGGCGATGTGAAGACCGTGTTCACCGAATATTGTTTTCTTTTTCTTTTTTTCTCAACAATCATTTCTTAAGAAAATTGGCTAAAAAGCGGAAAGAGACATTGAGTAGTACACGGCAGGAAATGACAGTGATGGTGAATTCAATGGATAAAAGCTACACTGAGCAAGGCACCAACTGTGATGAAGCTTTCTCTTTCATGGACACGCACAATCTAAATGGGAGATGTAAGTTTTTTTCTTTTCTTTTCTCTTCTTTTCCTTTTTTTGGAAGGTGGAAGAAAGGTGCAAATGGTTCTTAAAATATTCCTCATTACTCAATCATGGAAAATCCATGGAACCCAGAGTTCCCACTGTGCAGCACATTACAGTGTCTATTCGAATGAGCAAGACAGTCAGACATCAAGAATAGACTTCTTTAAAAATAATAAGGATAATTAAGCTTTTCTCTGTCCGTCCTTTTCTTCTGCAGAAGAGCAAAGACATTACTGAAACAGCTGTAGTTTTTCCTTTCTCCAATCTCTATTATGTTAAAAATTTTATATCCCTCATGCTGTCCCAAGTCCTTCAAATGCCTCCCCGATCGCTTCTTTTTTTGTAGGCAAAATTTATTTTTGAATGTCATAACTTAATAGTAGTGATCTTATTATCTTATTATTTCCAATTCTAGATGGTGCTTTTTTTGTTGCTTGTGCAGAGGAAGAATTCAGTGGAATTAATCTGTTCTGCAATCTCATAAGAGACTAATATTCTGGGTCTTCTTGGATCTACCCTGAAAATAAATAAAATTTTCTGTATTAGAATTTTAGTCCAACACTTAGTTCTGTCTAGGGATTAGCACTAAGCAGAGGCAAAAAAAAAATCAAGTAGGTCTTTATAATTGTTGAAAACGAGAAAGAATGACTATGGTAAAAAAAATTTCCTTTTTTAGTTTAATTCTAGAAGAACCTCAGTTTTTCTTGTATACCTGTGGTTTTGAACATCTTGAGAATTTGTCAAAGGTTGCATTTTGTTTCAAGTACTAATAGTATGTGAGGCCCAACTCCCATTCCTTAATAATGTGCATAAGAACTTATCTTTGATGAGCTCCATTGTACAAACACTCTGTGAGGTTTATGTAGTGAGCCTTCTCTCAGCAGCATTAGGCTCAGAATTTGCAATGTTAATTTGAGTTACAGTTACTTTTGAAATTGCTTTGAAATAGATCTTTCAAAATCTGGGTTGCCGTTCTGGTGAAAATATACCATTGCAGTTAATGAGATCACTTAACTTCTGTGAAGAGATCAAGAGGTTTGACTTCATCTTCCGTCATCGTGGTGTAATTCTCCGTTGGGAGTACTGAATGGTCGCAACAACCAAAGAGGTTGCAATGAGTTTCTTTATGTAAACCACCTTAAACCAATTTGGAATTATTGGTATAGCAAGTATTTAATGTCACTTATTAGAGGGCTGGAACCTCTAATTAGACCCTCCATAAGAAATGTGGTCACCAGAAGAAGCAGTCTGGGAGTCTTTGAGAATGATTTGTTTGTAAGGCCTTGTACTCAAGAGATTTAGAGCATTCCTGCTTCCTATGAAAGTTTTCCTGACTGCATTCTGTATCTAGCCAGTTTTATTAGCTGAACTCAACTAATCTCTGCATACATAACAAAAAGGAATACCATTCTGTTCTTTCCATCCAGTGATTCAGAAGACATAATAAAGGGAGAGTAGTTTTAAATATATTGATTTATAGGATAAGTGGTTACTGCCAGCATTATTTATGCCAGTTTTCAGATAACTTCATCTTAACAAGGGCTGGCGACTGTATGCCCTAAGAAGATCAACCAAAAAAAAAGATGGATAAAAGCCCACAGGAGTAATCTCTCTCCTTCTCATCCAGCAGATCCTGTCTTCCTCAATTCTACTTTCGTTTCACAAAATCCTGTTAGTCTGTTTATAGGTATCCAGAATGAGCTTACATTCACTGATCTGACTGAATTTGAGCTGTGTAAACAAGCAACTAAGGCTGAATTTGCAATGAGCTTTAATTAAAAGCCTTAATGACTCTTCGGCTGAACATCCTGGAAGATGTTGTGATTAGCTCCCACCTGTTGAACGTACCTGTGCTTACAGTGTTAATTCTTTATATACCAAAGATCTAACTGAGCTTAATTTGTTGCATTGGGCTTTCCCATAGGTTTTACAGTTAAATGATCAAATACCAGTGCAAGCATTGTTCTGTGTATCACTCCATGTAAAGTATTGTTAAAAAAAAGAATAATATTCAAGGCATGATATTATCTGTGTGCACATTATCGACCTGTCTGAACAAATCAAAAAAAAAAAAGAGAGGAAAAAATGAAATATAGTAGAATATTTGCATACAGTATTTACAGTATTATTAAGTAAACTTACTAATGATCAAAGCTTCTGTCAAAAACAGCTATTGTCATTGTGATGTCTTTATTCAAGAATCAGTATTCATCCTACTCTTGTGATTTAAGAAGTATATTTGCCATCACCAATCAAAATGTTTTCTCTGATACATTTCTTTTTAGACAATTTATCAAATTCAGTGGGATTTTTTTATTGACCAGACACTAATTGCAGTGCAGCAAGCACAACAGGATGAACTCTAAACCAGGTCAATCACATACGCTGTATCGCTTGGCTTAAATAGCCATGTATCCCTTCACTGTCTCTAACCAGCTTTGTTCTCTTTGCAGCTGTATCTTCACCATCTTCATTTACAATGAAAACTAACACATTGAGCACAACAGTGCCTAATTCTTATTACCCAGGTAACTGATTTTTTCTTGCTTTCCACCCTATACAGACCTTTTCTTAATAAAAGCATATGTAATTATGTTATTATACTTCTTGCCATAGAAATTTAATACATAAATAACATACTGGTTGCTTACAGTAGCTTTCTGAAAGAAAACTCGGGAACATTTATCAATCATTTACTGTTCTCTCTCTTTTTACCTTTTCTGCATTGACCTGCTTATGATGTATGACAGATCCATTTGTGCCAACTGCAATTTTAGGTGAGAACATTTCCCTTTATCAAAGTTTATTGATGAAGTAATTTAGAAAGTCACAGTTCTCAGAGTACAGACAATAGTATGCCAAAACCTGGAGTTTTGTGCTACATGGGGTGGTGGTAGGCTTGGCTACACTGAGAATGCTGAGGACAGTTATCAGGCTTGATTACTACTGTCATAGTGCAAGTGAGGCGAGAAAAGAGAGAAATAATTTCAACAAGTGAATTTGTGAAGAAATGTTTATGCATGTATTTGGAGTGACACAAAAGAATTTGATTATCGCAGCAATTGAAACAGTTTCCCTCATTTTTTTTTCCATTTTATCTCAGAACTGAAGTTGTTGCTTCTTAAAAATAACTTTTTTTCCTAATTAGACTATTCATGATACAGAAAATCAGACAAAATGCGGTTTTGGTCATCCACCAGCTATCATTTCTTCTCACAGTACCGCACAGTTCCTGACATGCTTGTGAAGGTGAAGTTTCAGAGGAGAGGTGGTATTTTGTACAGCAAAATGATAACATGACACTTAGAGTATATAGTTTATCATGCATCAGGTGCAACAGGAATGAAATATAACAGTAGAACTGTGGGTTTAAAACATACAGTTGAAGTGTAAAGCATCTGTACTGGGAATTTAGGAAGACCTGCTATTGTCCATTGTCAAAATGAGAGAGAGAGGTTTCTATACAGTGATAAAACAATAAGCATGAAGCACTGTTGCATTTTCAATGCTTGAGTAATTGTAACTGCTTTGTGGCTTGTATTCATTTACATCTCCACTTTAAACTAAACAGAGAGGTATTTTTAAATAATAATACAAAATACAACAGTGCACTGTAGCAAGCATTCAAACTCCAGTATTAAGCCTGTCTATTTATTCTTTTTACAGTGATTGATATTTTTATAACAATTTTTCTTTCTTTTTCTTCAAATCACAGTAAAAATGTAAGACCTCTTAACTGATTCCTGCTCTTAAATTGCAACTTTAACAGGCTTAAGTAAAAGGAGAGCAAAGTTTATAAGAAGTAGAAGTTTAGGAAGGTGATCTTGAAATTTTGTTGTGAAAGACTATTTAGCGCAGTGCATTTCAGTGTGATAACTTGGAGAAGGAACTTGTGCCTTTTTATGCATTATGTAAATCTGGAAGAAGGTAACGGTAGTGACTGTAACAACGTAATAATCTGCATGCAAATGAAATTTGCAGTGCCTTTTAACTGCCTGAGATGTTAGATTTTTTTGTGTGTGCTTTAGCATTCATTCAACGCTTCATCCAATAGATGTTCTTTCTGACCTTGTGGGTGGGCAAGGAGAAAAGTACTATTATCAGGAGAAAAACTTTGAGATTTCCTATCTGGATTATTAAGTTTTAGTTAATGGTTTCTCTGATTCTTTTTTGTGATCCTTTGCTATATAATAATGATGTTTGAATTATTTGTTAGGTCTTTTCCCTGCAAGAAATAATCGCTAAGCAAGTAATTCAGATATCAGCCAAACACACAGTGGGAAAAAAAAATTATTTGCTTTCACTAAGTCTGTAAAATCTTGAATTAGATAGGTATGTATTTTGTGGTCTACTACAGCAAACTCTGCTTTCTCATCTCAGAAAATCTTCCAGTTATTTGACTGTGGAAAATTAATATTTTTGTTAATCTTACATGTTAAAAATTTAGTATCCTTTTATAAGTGGTGTTTCACTTATACCAGGTTTCTCTCCTATAATGTTTATGATTGTCTATATAGCGATAGCATTTTATCTGAGATAAACCAAATGAGCTGTGCTTGAGTTGGTAGAGGAATATAGCTATTAACAAAAAATGCTGGGGTTTAAAATTGCAACTAGTACCTGTGCTTGCTGTCTTCCAGTGTCCAGAGAAGTTGTGTTAGACTGCAGGGTCAAGCCCATAGTTACAAATAAATGAACTTTTCCGTATGACCTCCTGGGAAGGGTATGGATCTGGTCAATGGTTGAGTTTAGTATTCAAGATCTGTAGAAAGGCCACAACACACTTAGCATTTCCAAATGTATATACAGTAAGGTCTTTGAACTATTCATGCAAATTAGGAATTTCTTAGCCAATTGGAAAAAAAAGGAAAAAAAAGGACTAATAATTAGTGGTGAACCCTTCAAATGACGCAAAAGGCAACAGTCTGACTTTTCAGTTTCAGATATGAGGAAATTTTCATGCATTTGAGGGAAAGCTTTTATGCTTAGCCTACTAACCTAAGTGAAACTGAGATTAAAAAAAAAAATCTGACATAACAGTGGCTAAGTTTATAGTTTATAGTTGCTGAGCATGAGTGTAGGTGATGTTTGTCTAGCATCAGTGATGTACATATTTCTGAAATCAGAGAAGGAAAAGAATCTCAGCTCGGAAAGATATTGGGTTGGGTTTCCACATACCTTCCGTGCCATGACATCATATAACTACTAAATGAATATATTGTTTAATAAGCACCATACAGCTGTATGGGAATGAGCAAGCAGAAAGTAGAGCTGCTGTAGGAGTATTGAGGCTGGGCAAACTTCCCATTGCATATGAACACAGCATCTGGAGTAGTTCACCCCTTGAAAAACAGTGGACTGTTATGCCTGATGTGCTCATGGTACCGTGCTCGAAGGCAGAGCAAAGAAATAACATATGTGGCTCCTAACGTACCGTGTAAACCAAGAACTGAAAGTACTTTATTTAAAACAACTTAAAAGATCACTCCCAACGAGAGAAAAATAGTAGTAATGCAACTATAAGAGAAAAATAATAGAGAGAGGAAAACTGGTGTGCAACAAAGGAGCTCATAGGAAAGGTATTCCTAAGGATTGATCTGCTGCTTCCATAGCACAAGACCCTGCTATCTGTTACCTTTGCCTTCGTCTTAGTTGCTAACAGTCTGTGTTACAAGGAATTCTATAATTTGCCAAAATAAACCAACCCGTTTTCTAACCTGTTCTAAAAGTGAAATAAGCCACCCAGAAAATCATGATCAACTTCCTACACTTTTTTTGTGTTTTGTCTCTTAGCCACCTTGTAGTTTTCAGGTGCCATTTCAACAGCAACATACTGTACCTACACTTGTATACCACGCTTCATGCCATGCATCCCAAGGTGCTTTGCAGTACAACTTTATCACACATTAGACAAAACTTGTCAAATTCTATTAATCCCTTTCCTCTGCGTTACATCAGGTTAGCAAAATGGCAGGAAAACTGAAATGCCGGTACTCATACCCATGATTTTTTCTCTGTTACTTTTGGTTTAGGTTTATATGTACAGTTCATATTGACTGTATGCTTACTGAGGACCAGAGTTCATGTTTCTTAGTATCAATGTGAATTGAGAGAACCTAAAATCACCTTTGCTATATGATTTGTTGAGTTTTGTTGCTTTAACATCAATTTTCAGTGATATAACTTAAAAGACCAGCATCTCACCTTCAATAAGGTGTAGTAGCATTTTTGGTGTGTACATGAGAATCTGAGACCTTTTCATCCAGAGTATTTGTGGAACTTTCTGCTATAATTTATCTAACTTTTGAATATGGAAATATTATTTTAATGCTTCTCTTTCATGCAAAATAGTTTACAAAGTAATAATTTTGTAATAAATATAGTATTTTTATAAACCCTTGTAGCTTGATTAAGTCAAAGCACCACATTTGCAATTTCAGTTGAAAATCAAAAACTCTTTGAGATATCTAAAATTATTATTTGGGTAAGCATAAAAAATGCTTATAATGATGCTTGGATCTTAGAATTTTCGCTGTTTTTTTTTTTTCTCTTTTCAAGTCTGAACAAATTTTTAAAATTCCATCTAAACTGGAAGAAAGTCACATTGCTTCCTTAGGTAGGGTGCTCTTTCACAACTGTCTATTTACTGCTAAGTACCAGTTTTGATCTCAGTTGCAACTGTGTGAATAGACTCACCGAGGTTTCAGTACATTTAATTTATGCCGTGAAACTGAAATCAGAGTCTGACTTATTTAGGAAATCACTCTGTAAAGACTAAATTATAAACATAAAATTACCTGTAATTATTAATGTAGTACTGTTGCTTATGCCCTGTTTCCTTTTTCTCCTCCTCTTTTTTTTCTCCTGATATGTATCTTCTTAAAAGTGCCAATCAATGGTAAGTTGCCCATTTGCCCCATGCAAGAGATGTGGAGGGTTGGGAGAGTATGTGTCTCATAAAAAATTTAACCCACTGGATTCTCCTGTTTGTTGGCTTGCATGTCAGTTGACATATAACATTCCATGCCTTATGTCGTGGCTCATGATATAGCTCAGTCCTAAAGCATGTTCAGCATCCAGTCAAGACATTTTTCCTGATCAGATGATCCTTGGCATTTATCGTCTTGTAGTTCGTCTCCAAGTGTTGTATCAGATCTACATTTCCATTGCAGTCCTAGCTTGATGAAACCATAAGCCATTTTGTGCATCTTTTTATTTTGCTCACTCCAAACATTTGCTCTAAATTTACACTGTAAAATATAGCACTTCAGTAATCTAAGAAGAATACAAGTCCAATTTCATTCCATGGGACTTGTTGAAGTTTCAGAATGAAACTTCTATGCAGTTTAGAACCAAATGCCTAATTTAAAGCCTGTTCATAATCAGGTAGTGATATTTAAAATACTACTAGAGTTCGGACTGCTCTGCAATGCTTCCATTGTAGAACCATGGACTTTGCCTCATTCCAATCAGTCTTGCAATTTCCCTGTGTAAACTGCTCCATGAATTTACTGTTCTTCTGGTGTAGCCTTCACAGACAGAAGCAGTACTGATGGTGTCAGATTTCTGCCATTCCTCTAGAAATCTATATATTTTCTATTACTAGTAATATGTGAAAATGAGCCAGTACATTATGAGATGCTCTTTTTCTAGATGAAACACATACGATGGTCAGTGACACAAGCAGCCTGGTCCAATCCCACACCTACAAGAAGCGTGACCCAGTGGATGTTCCCTACCAGACCGGACAGCTTCATCCAGCCATCCGAGTAGCTGACTTGCTGCAGCACATCACCCAAATGAAGTGTGCAGAAGGCTATGGATTCAAAGAGGAGTATGAAGTAAGTGTCAGGTCTAATGATCTGATTATTATGTCTTCTGCACTGCTGAGTTTTTATCTGTCTGCTACCTGTCCCACAGAACAGGAAAAATAATTACTCAAACAAGTAAACCAGCTGCTATATGATGGAATGGAAGGGATCTCTCTACAGGGATATGGAATGAAAAGGTTTATTTCTAAAGTGAGCAAATTTTCTGATTGTAACCAGCCTGCACGAGGAGTGGGCATAAAAACCTTTCTTGGAAATCTCTGCCTAATTGTAATTGTGTAAATCTGTGTATTCAAAAAAAACAGGTCCACTAGCATTCTCCCATTTTTCTCTTTTACTATTGAAGAGTAAAGCTTTTTTTCAAAGTTCTACATCACAGATAGACTAATTAAAGTTACCTTGTAACACGATATCAGCTTAAAAATGGAGTTCTACAAGCAATATTTCTTGGAACAATGGTGTTTATCATGGAGAAGAAGTGCACAAATCTTTAGAGAAACCCGTAGGGCTATAAAATTTATTCTGTGGTGCCTGAGCTATTTCCCACTAGCTGGAAGCTGTCTCTAATCCTTATTATTTTTCATATGATCTTATAGTCTTTCTTTTTTCCTTTTTTTTTTTTTGATTTATTTCATGCTAGACTGACCTGTTCCTCCCTGTTTCCATCTTAGCTTTAAATGTCATGACCACTACATCCTGGAAAATGCTATCGGAATGCAGTACACTGCACTGCAGATCCTGTCTTCCTGATGAGATAAGTCAGTTTGCTAAATAGAAAAAGCAAAAAACAAGCAGAACTTGCTCTCATGTCCGAAATTAAGGGTATTGTTATTCCTGACTTCTAAAACTTAGTTTGTCTGAAGAGTCTCAAGAACACACTCTCCTCATCCAGATCGTGTATTTGAATGAATAGAGACTTTTCAACCTAGGTTCCTTCTCTAATGTGAGGGAGAATTTGAGACCCTTTAAAATCTGCATAGGTCCAGTATTTTCATTGTTAGGGTGTAAAAATAAATGCCTTTTGTCCACTTTTTTCTGCCTTTTAGCTCATATCTTCAGGAGGGTTTTTTTCTGATTCCCACATAGAGAAACACTGTCATAGGGCTTGATAAGGTGCCTACATTGAGTAGTTTCCCACAAGATTACAAGTAGCACAAATGGATTGCTTCACAGAGGAAAAATGCATAGGATTGATCTGCAGTGTTGGACTATAAAGTGTCAAAATTGTCATAGCCATGTAGGAGAATTCATGAGATAATTTTGGTTGATCAAGTAGAAAAATGCACTGCATAAGAACTTGCGGGATCTGATCTGTAGGCAGACTTGAAACTGTCACCTCTGAAATATTCTGTTAAGTTTTAATATATTACATGGACTATGATCCAAGATGATGTGAATAGATTTAAAAAAAAAAAAAGAAAAAAGACACAAAAATTCTATGACACGTGGTTTAGGAAGCAAATAATGATCACCAGCAGCCCATCTCCCCCATTTCCAGGAGCGGGCTGCACCTCACCGAGCCAGTGTCTTCCTCTGTATATATTAGTGACCATTTGTCCAGTTGAGAAACCTGTCCAAATTGCACTTTGTCCCCAGCCGAAGTTCTATATTTCCTTTTCCTTTCATTTTACAAGAGTTTTTTTGAAGTTTGCACTTTGTGATGCCAACTTCATATTATAACAATTGCTTAAATATGAAATTGTTTAAACTGGTATTCATAGTATTAGATTTCCAAAGCCCATGCTTCAGGCCATTTCCAAAGTCACTTATGACATTTTTATCCCTAGAATGTAGAAAACAATTCATTCCCGGAAGGAGCTAATCACTTGTCAGCTTTCATTTGTATAGCTGACTTAAACCAAGTTTGTTCCTTTGAGTTGTTTTATGCCACTGTTATTTAAAAATGATAGAACTGAAAATTCTTGTATTTGGAAAAGATTTGCTCATCACCCAAAACCTTTTATACCAGCATTAAGCCTAGAGGAAAGCTACAATTAATTTAGTTAAAAAAAAAGAAGACTGTAAAATGGAATTTAAAATGCAACAAATGACATGGCTTTCTAACTGCAGAGGATCAAATGATGCTGCTGAAAAGGTTTCCAGGAAAATAATTTAATTTTGAGCTTACCAAGCTGATAAATGGCATCCCATTACAGACAGTAGGTGTAGTCATGACTAATGTGAGTAAATGCAATGTATTAGGGTGAAGTTTATTAACAGTATCAGGAAAGGGGGACTTAAAATACTGCAGCTGCATCTGGAAAAGTCCTCTTTAGGTGTGGAAATTGTTTATAATCAGAATGAACTGTAACTAGCCATATCTTTGAGGCTTTCTTTTCCATTGAACTACTGCAGTACTGCCCTTTTTCCTCCATACGCAAAGAAAACCTGCCAAATATATTCTAGCACCACTATGTTTACACTGCTGTCAGACTGTTACTGTCTTCTTTACAAGATTGAACTCCACAACGAAAGTTTTTTCCTTACAAATTATCAGAAGGATAACTGTCGAAATGAAAAGGAAGAAGCCATTTGGCAGGGGATTTCTTTTGAATGAAGTCTTGTAGATGATTTTTGCTCTAACAAGACAGCAGGATTATATAGTTTCACCAGGGAAAGAGTTTGATTCAGGAGAAATTCTCACAGGATTCACTCTGAAAATAAATCTGTTGAACTGAACAGAAAGTAAAGTAGTGCATTACCCATTAGCAGCACTTCAGAGGAGCACACTTACTGCCATGCATAGTTTTAAAATAAAACTTTATAATTAGGGCCACTATTCTCAACAATTAGGGCTATAGTTCACAATTCATGCACATCTATGTAGTGTAAAGTCCTCTTGGCTTCATGCACGAGTTATTGGAGTATCATAGCTGACAAAGGATAAAGGTTGGAAAATTGTCTTTAAGCAACAGCGGGTTGGTACTTGGTCACTCACTGCTTAACTCTACATTAAGATTACCCACTGGAGATACTCAGTATCTTTAGCTCCCAATATACAGGGACTTGGGGGAACACTACTTTGCAGGATTGCGCCCTTTTTTCTCCTTCTGGGAGGAGCTGAAGTACCTTGGCGCTCATCACTGAAAAGACTGATTCCTAGAGCAGGCCAAGGCCCTGGCTCTTGGATGTAATGGTGCAGCTTCTGATTTTGTGTCTAGCTGTGCCTGTAGAACAAGAGCAAATACAGACGTGTCCTTAGCGACACATTGGTAACAAGTTCACTGCACATTTTCCCGTGTGTTTCTCAGGTGTTGAAATAATGTGGATACATTTCTGTAAGCTCTGGACTCAAACACAGACCTTCATTTGCGCCTAGTGGAGCGCAAATAATTGGAAGGGATTTCACAGAATCCTTAAACCTGGAGAAATTTCCACACAACTAGTCTGCAGTAGATCTTTAAAATGCAAAGGAGCAAGTTCATCTCCTTTATAAACAGATGCAATAGGCTACTGGAGGCCAGCGTATCTTGGCATAGCTAGGGGAGAAACAGAGAAATTCATCAAAATCTTGTTATTTTAAATAATATTTATTTTAACCCTATTTTTGGATCAGAAAAAAATGGTGCTTGTTCAGTGTAAATTGATTCTTTGCCAAATTAAGGTTAGTTGACATAAGACAGTTTCAAATCGATTTCAGAGTGTCCACACAGGAGGTTGGACTGGTTTAACAGAATTGATTTAAAACACACACCTTTAATTAAACCAGTGCAACTTTGTGTAGATAAAGCCATGCCAAATCAATTTCACATCATGTTCCATGACAGGGAGTTCTGAGCTTCCATTATCTCAAAACCAGAGGTTCCTTTGAAAAGCCAGAATTTGCAAAGGGTATCCTGCTCAGAGCAGCCTCACTTACTGTCACTGACAGGGCTATGTCAATAACAGAGCTTAAAAAAGGATTCCTTGTGTGGCTTTAAATTTAAGGCCTTTCCTCTCACTGTCTCGCTTGTCTTCGCTCTCGTCCGCTCCTGTCAAACGCATCCTTTCTCAGGGTTTTGTGGCAGTTAACTGTTTCACTTAGGAAATGATTTAATTCTAATATCATCAAACCCATATTATTCCTAATACAGTGAAGTTATATAGTGTCAGGATAAACTGTACTGGTTACGCTTCTTTAATGCTGCACCGTCTCCACTCTGAGGGGCTGCACCATTATTATGTATCTATTAATCTTTAAATCACTGCCAGATGGATACATATGAGGATATAGGCTCAGAGGGCCTATCAAGGTCATGAACATGAAATATATTATCTAATGTATGCTAAACATTTTAGTTTAGCACTTCTTATCATCTATTATAGGTTGGTAGAAGTATTTTAGCATAGGTTATCTGGTCATGGTCACTGTGCAGTTATACCCTGAGAGATTGTGGTCAAAGGTGATCATTAAAAAAAGGGTAGTTCAAAGAAGATTTCGGAGGTGAGTGTTGAGAATAATTGAAATGGACATACTGATAGTCAATAACATTAGTGGTTTTCACACAGTGTACTACTGGCCAATTAAATATCTGGGGTAAATAGAAAATGATTTTAACAAACAAAATAGTAAAAAAACCTCTCTAAAACCAACAAAAATACTGTTGCATGTTTTGAGGGGTCAGAAAGTATTGCAGGCAAGCAGGAAATTTTTCAAGGAGGAAGTTTACGTCAGAGGTGCCTGCTTAAGTTCTGTTTTCTCCAGATGACTGTTTGATAAATGTCTGACCTGGGACAAAAGTATCACAGTATCACAGTATCACAGTATCATAAGGTTGGAAAGGACCTCTGAGATCATCAAGTCCAACCTATAACCTAACACTAACACCAACCATCATCTAGACCATGGCACTCAGTGCCTCATCCAGTCTCCCTTTAAACACCTCCAGGGTAGGTGACTCCACCACCTTCCTGGGCAGCCCATTCCAATGGCCAATCACCCTTTCAGTGAAGAATTTTTTCCTCACATCAAGTCTAAACTTTCCCTGACGAAGCTTAAGTCCATGCCCTCTGGTTCTACCACTGGTCACCTGAGAGAAGAGACCAACCCCTGCCTGACTACAACCTCCTTTTAGGTAGTTGTAGAGAGCAATGAGGTCTCCCCTGAGCCTCCTCTTCTCCAGGCTAAACAGCCCCAATTCCCTCAGTCGCTCCTCATAGGGCTTGTGCTCCAGCCCCCTCACCATCTTCGTTGCCCTCCTCTGAACACATTCCAGTATCCTAACATCTTTCCCAGAACTGGACACAGTATTCAAGGTGAGGCCTGACCAGTGCCGAGTACAGGGGGACAATAACTTCTCTGGTCCTGCTTACTACACTATTCCTGATGCAGGCCAGGATTCCATTAGCCTTCTTGGCCACCTGGGCACACTGCTGGCTCATGTTGAGCTTCCTGTCCACCAGCACTCCCAGGTCCTTTTCTACCTGACTACTCTCTAGCCACTCTGTCCCCAGTCTGTAGCTCTGCAGTCTGACCCAGTTTTCATTTTCTGTTATCATGCAAAGACAGAACAGACTAGAATCCTATCTCTCCAGCCTGATATTACAGTTGCAGCTTTTCTTTCTCTTTGGTTCCAACTGGAGGACAAATTTGCTGCCACATGAAACTTCTAAGCCCAGTGTTTCTGGGCCCCTTTTCTGAAATCTTGAAAATAGTAGGAAAAATAAGTATTTTGTTGATGTTCAGCTGAAACAGCTACTGGCAGGACCCAGCTGGTGCTGTTTTTTCTGCGTGTACTCCCTGTGACTGCAATTGGCCTGTCTCACCTCCAACCAGTAAATTTTTATCATGCCTTTTTCTCTGATTTTATTTGATATTCTGCAGCACCAGCTGAGACAGTCGATACCACAATCAGTGCAGATTATTTTCTATCCCGCAAGACACAAACTACAAAGAAAGCAGAAAGACTCTGGCATTGGGTTGGGTTGGGGGCATTAATCCACAATGTAAATACAGAAGGACATCTGCGTCTTCCAGAACTGAGAGCAGATAACTGATTGTCACTCTTTGGATTTTTGCGATAATGACAAAAGTCATTAGGTATTGTAAACATAACAGAAATAGAAAAAGAAGTAAAATACTGGGAATTTGTACTGCGAAAGTGATGTTGAAAATTGTTGGAAATACTCACCTGTAGAGATCATTGCTGTTACTTTTTGTGAAGTTTCATCTGTTTAGATGGGGCTCACAACAATCACCTGAATGCCCAGTTGAATCTGTAATACTGGAAAGTTGCAGTGGTCTCATTCCAACATGTATTGTTATCTAAGTGTTCTCTCCTATGTACAATGATGGATAACGACAACTAATGGTTATATAGAAGTCCTTTATGAGAGACAGATATTTCTCCTTTATTAAAGGACTGTGTTCAGAAAAACACAGTTTGTGCAGATTGCCATGGTATCTCTAGCAGCCTCTGTGAATCACAGGTAACTTGTTCCTGCTTGGATTTATCCTGAACTCTTGGACACTGGAGGCCTCGACACTGGGGAGACCTTATCTAGGGAATTCAAAAGTGATAGTAAAAATGAACAGCATCCATATACACAAAGCATATTTTGGTTTGGAAATCCTGCTGTACTCCAGACCAAATTGTTGAAATCTAGTCTTCCCAAACCAGAAACTGTGTTCACTAGGAAATAGCCTGTGTTATTAGTGACACAACTTCCTAATGTATGCAACATCCCTTTAATTATTTAGTAAGTCTTGTAGCAGAATGGGTGACTTCCAGTAGTTGATCAGCAAGAATCAGTTGTCAAAAATATAAGCTGGATGGCATTTAATAGGAGTTTGATTGCGTTTTTTTTCAGTTCAGAGGAGAGACACGTAGTTTGCTGAATGTCTGTTGGTGTGTCAACCAGTTTTATGCAATTCTGAAGCTATCCTTAATAGCTGTGAATTTCTATTCTTAACAGATTTCAAATGTATGAGAACTGCTGTCACAGTGCTTAATATAATTCACTTGACACTGCCCTGTGCAGCAGTGTGGCTAACTACCCTGCGATGGAGGTGTCACAGGACTTTCTGAATTTCACTGTTTCATTCTCCAACTCTTCCTATGTGCCTTCTTCAATTTAAATAAAAGTGCAGGTATATGAAGGAACAGCTTTCTAAATTGTTTTTATTTAAGCAGGTTGAATTAGAATTTATTCTTACCATAGATTATAGATTTAGGTGGGTTGTGGCTTCATTAGAAAGATTTTGGGGTTTTATCTGTTTGAATAATAGAATTGCAGAGGTGTATAGACTAGAACACAGACTAGAACACTTCAAATATCCTTGGGATTGCTCTCAGTGGGGTGCAGACAGCTGTTTGTTCCTACTGTGACACAGCTATTTTTAGTATTGATGAATCTGTGATTTACTTGGGTGTGAACCTACTGTTTTCTTCTTGGTAGTCTGAACAGTCTGAACTGTATATAATCATGGACAGCAAGGATGCCCAACAGGAAGCAGAATGCCTAATTGAGCCAAATATTTTTCTCCATATAAGTCTACCAGACTCAGTCTTCTATGCAAAGTGAAGTCTAGGCTTTGTCTTAAAGTCTGTTGGCTTTTAAGTGCACCTTTTGTGGCAATTTTATCCATCTAAGCAGCTGAAACAGAAACTGGTGGCATTGATCCACTCAAAAAAGTGTTTATCCACTCTAAAGTTGAGAGACATAGATGCTTAAGCCGATCAATTGGACAGATAAACAGAATGCAGATTGGTGTTATGTAGGAGTTCCAGCAGCTATTTTAATCATTCACTGCCTCTGCTGAGTGTAGTAGTCCTGGTGTATGTGGTGACAAACACATGAATGAATACCAAATCTGTCAGCAATAAAAAATGGCCTGTAACTTGCCAATTGTTGTGGTCCTGAGGATGCTCTGGGAGTTTTGTCATGTTCAGATATTTAGCAGACATTTATTTCATATTTCAGCATAGCTGGACTGAAAATCAAAAAGTAATGTAAAGTGTGAAAAGCACCTCTGATGTTATTTCTGATCCTTATTGAGTGAGTCTGCTTAAGCATTTAAAATGGAATCATCTTATCTGTTGCATGCAGTTTTCTGGATGTGCCTCCTGTCCTTCATTGTGTTGTGGGGGTTTTCCCATCTTGAGTCTACCTGCCACAGCAGTCTTCCAAAACCTGTTTTAATTTTGCTCCCTTTTTTCCTGACCTGAAGCCATCATTAGGATCTTTTATTCTCTGAAGGCATTGAAAAATCTGTCTCTATTCTGGGAAGAATTGTGGGCAAGTGCAATGTCAGATTGGAGCAATAAAAGAAATAGCTTCCAGATTTCACTGATTGTGGTCCACTTGGCACTGAGCAGATCTTTAGAACACCAGTGTCCACATCTGAGAAGTTCAACTGATGAACACAGGGGTTATGTAGTTTTAATGGGAGGGACTGACCTTTTCCATCTTACTGCTTTCTACTTATTTACTGTTTCTTACTTACTGTTTCTTACTTACTTTTACTACTTTAGATGTACGCAGAGGTATATCCTTGTCCTTTTAATAGCCAACACTCACACATCACTCTATTTTAGCATGTGAAATCCACTGCACCTTTATTCTCCAACCTGTCTTGTCTTCCCCCCTCCTTGGCAGCCACAGGTTGAGAAACAGTCAAATTCTACTAAGCTTCTCAGAATGTATTTTACTATAGTTGTCTGTTAGGGCAGTCATTTTTGCTGAGTGATTTTGCCTACTATGCTTTTGCAATATCAAATCTATGCTCTCTCTGTACCTTTTGAAATTAGGGTTTAGTTTCAGATTTAGCCAATCTGTGCATCACTATGGGCTATTGACCACCGCAGTAGGAAACTAAATGAGGCCACTGAACTTAATTTCACTCATAATGTGATTTTCCAGAGGGAAATCCACAGGAATGGCTTTAATGCTTACAGCAAAATGGTGACAAGTTAAATTTTCTAAATGCTAGTGACATGTAGGATTTGAAAGAAAGTTTTTTGAAACATTGCAGGCTGTATGCTACATATTTGTGCCAGACTGACTTATTAATTATTCAAATAAGACATTGAATATTTGATCAGAATCCGTAACCTCTTCTTCAATTAACATATTATTTACTTTTGAAAACTGCTGATGTACCATAATTTTCCCATTGCACCTGCAGAAATGAATTGGTCCAATTTATGCACACAGAATAATATATTGTGTTTTAATGTTCAAGATATTATTCATCACTTTCTACTCATATAAGCCTCCTTACCTCCTTCATATTTTATTAGTGGCCTTTAAAAAGACGTAAAAAATCAGTCATGTAGTTATTCCATTTTAAATTATGCAAATGATGTTAAATGCAATTATAATCAATTAATTATACATACACCCTATATATTTTCTATGGATTGTATTTATTCACTACAAATAATTACACATTTTAGTCCATTGCTGGTCTCATGACCGTAGCATTTTTATTGGATGTTGGTAAAGTGTGAGGAACAGTTTTCAAATCAAATTAGCGTAATTTAGCTATTAGTTTTCATTTAGTAGCAGATCATCAACAGCATGCCTAAAATATGCATTATTTTTTATAAAGCATTTGTTTTCAGTAAGTTAAAATAGCCATTATAAATTTTTCAGAAAATTAAAATTTATATTCCTATGTACCCTGTGGCTCAGTGTATCTTTTAAGGAGTGTTCTAGCTGGAATACAGGGCAGCTTCTTACACATTTTCTTTGGTGCTTTAGTAATTGTCCTGTGAATGGAACAGATGATCAGCGTTTTCTAGCAGGAATGATTTTTTTTGTTAAAAAAGACTGATTTGATTTGCCTGAAAGATTCTGTGGGAAGTGTGAAGTCCGTTGGAAATCTGGTGAGCTGTGGTTGGACAGAGAAGGGGTTTTGCAAGCCTCCTTTCTCACCTGCTGGTTTCCTTCCATTGCCTCTGTCTCAATGTGATAGTGGCTCCCCTAGTTCCTCATCATGTGGGATCTCAGTGATGCCATTGCCTACACTCCTGTGGGGCAACTACTGTTCTCCAACTGCTTGGCTCTGTATCCATCTTATTAATTAGCATTTAGGTCACCCAGGGTCCTCAGCAAGTCATCTGAGAGGTAAAGAGGATGTAACCTGCCAAATAGCCATGAGAAAGTACAAACACCTCGGTCAGGCAGGGACAAAGATGGCAACTATGGGATAAAATCGGTCCTGAGGCCAAAACTAATGGGAAACTGGAGTACCCGTGGAAAAAAAGCAGCCCAGGAGGTGTGCAGAAGAAAAAAAAAAAGCTGACTTCTGGGACTTGTGAAATACTATGAATGAGAGTCAGTATTTCAGAAATGACATGATGGTAGCTCAGCCGTTGGAGTTACTGCATTTGCAGCTCAGTTCAGGAGTGATGAAAATCCTTGATGTTGACATTTCTTCACAAGACAAAAAGAGCAGACCAGAGTCACTTCCCACAAATCCACACACAAGATTTGCTGAAAGGTTTAGGTTTATAGCATGATCTGGAGTCCAAGACAGGGAAGAGCTTAAACGTGGGTTGAAGTTCAGTTGGTTTAAAAGGAATATAAGGAACTGTTTTAGAGTTGCTATTAATATACATTCTTTTGTGGTTTACATTTTACCATCCACTTAAATGGAAGCAACACTAGGAGCATCAGACCCATAATAGTTTAGACATGTTTATGTGATGGTGACAGAGCATGTGTATCTGTCCACCAACATGGTGCAGGCAGTTTCTTCCTCTTAAGATCTTAAAAAGATTCACGGATGATAATGCTCTGCTTTGGTCTGTGGAAAAAACAGATAGCATGTGATTATGTGAAGTTAAAATGCCATCTATCAGCTGAGCTCAGTTATTAGCAGTCTAGCTTTAAGGTTCTTGTCTTTGCAATAATAACTGCTCTTAATATATAACGGAAAAGAAGCTCTTACATTTACAAGAGAGAGGTCTGAGTCTCTAAGAGACAGACTTATACCACACACCAAAGGCAGACAGAAGAAGTGAGGACCTTCCTTGATGCACTGGCTGGGGCTATTCAGAAACAGACACAGCTGTGGCTTCCTTCTGCTAAGAAAGTTAGCCTGCAGTAAAGGGGGTATAAGCTCTTTTTAGCAAAATTGTGGATTTTTGTCTCTGTGCTACCCAAACATCACCAGGATTCCCTTCTAAATAGAATGCTTCCTAGTGCTTGCTCTGGGATGGTAGAAGCTTCCATGCAGTACAGTGTTGGTTCCTGAAGTAAGCATAAAGCTTTAGTGTGTGAGTAGTCTAGGAGAAGGCAACAGGAATACTTTACCTTTGATGCTTAAATGCTTGACTGTATCAATGAGCTTAGAGTTTTGACACGCGAAAGTACTACCATTCAGATTGTTTACAGTAAATACCTACAAGTGAGCAATATCTGTGCTTTTCCTTACCGAGAATGAATACAAAGCAACAAAATTCTGGTATGGCATAAAAAATGTTTAAAAGGTCAGTCAGATCTTGTATCTTCTACTCAGGAAAGAACAGTAAAAGTAGCCAATGAGGTAACTTAAATAGGTGGGAAAAAGCTTGTAATGCAAAGCTCTTTTTAGATTTTTCTGTCTTTCCAAGATCCTTTGAATCTAAGCATGACTGTCAAGTTGAGGCATATGCTTTTTAATCTTGAGAAAGACTGCATGCAACAGTTCTTCAGTCTTTCATGATACCAGTAGTGCTCCTCCAAGTGCTGTCAAGCATTATTCATTGCCAGAACACTTGAGTGTATTGTCTGCTAGAGGAATATTTCAGAACATTGTCCTCTGCATTAGGCTATGATGTCAGCTGAGCCTTTTTTCGCTTATCCTTGGTTTTTATCTGTACCTGTTTCTATTTGTCATTGGTGTCTGGTCAAGTCAGACAAATAACTACAGTAAAATGCTGCATTTTCAGTTTGTAGTTTTGCTCATTCACCCATTCATGCTTGAACTCCAGCTTTTATACTCTGTGTGACACTACTGTACACAGTTTCTGTAAGGTTGGCACGAGATACTGTGTAAGGATTCTTGTAGTAAGGAAATCCTTGAAGTGGCACGGAGCCACTTTATCAGCTCCAGTACCAACTCTCTACCTTGTTTCCAGGATACTGAAATATCACTCATTCCTGGCTGCCGTAATCCTCCCTTGGGATATTCTGAGCTGTGCCAGAGATCAGTGTTACTTCTGCAATGCTAACAACAATTATTCATTATTCCTTATAATATAGGGAACGGGGAGCAACCAACAAAGCTATTAAGCAGCAGGTTTAAAGTGAACAAAAGGAAATATTTTTCACACAGCACATAATTACATGGTGGAGCTCATTGCCTTAAGATGCCGTGAAGCCAAAAATATAAATGGGTTCAAAAATGGGCTAGACGAATTCATTATTAAACACAATGGCTGCGTACAGTCTCTGACTGAGGAAGAGATTGCTCAGGAAAGCCGTTGATTGCTGGAAGCTAAAAGGGTATGCTGGGCAAAGATTCACTCTCTATTTGCTCTATTCTTCATATTTTTTTGTAAACATCTGCTACTAATACAGTTGTAGAAAAAATAATGGGTTGTATGGACCTCTAGTTTGAGTCAGTATAGCTGTTAACACACAAAGAAGAAGAAAATAAATCAGTGCTTCTGTATATAAAAAGCAGACAATGTGTGTGGTTTTCGGGGGAGGGGGGTTGACATATTGGTAGTCAATTTTATAGAACTAACATGACTTCAGTTTATGAAGAACACAAAGAGCTCTTTACGTTAGCTAGCATACTCAGTATTTTCTAGTTCTTTTACTTTAGTACCTGTTCTTCTTAAGTTGTAGAATTTTTTATTTAAAGTGCATTTAGCTGCTATGCTAAAGCCTAATCCTTGAACCTTCGTTGTGAGCAGTGCTTTATTCTTCAAAGAATTGTTTACATCAATTAGGCCCTTTAAGAGAATTGTGCTACTTAGAGTACGTAGAGGTAGGGGAACAAAAACACCTCCGGTGGGCAGTAAACCAGTTCTTGCTGTTTGGAGAGCAAAAGGGGAACAGTTATATAAATTTTGAAGTTAAATAGATTGAGCTTGCAAACCACAGCAAAGCATTTGCTTTGGTTTTGCACTGGGAAAAACATTTCAAATCTAAGCAAATTTGATGTCTTGCTGCTTTCCTAGTAGTTTTATACATATTTCAGTTTTACCACTGACTTTTTAATTGTCTCTTCTTTTTATAATGCCACCAGCTTGAATTTTACATCTTGATGGTTACATTGTGAATCAAGTCTATAGAAGCGACAGTAGCTAGAACATACAAAAACTTTTTAATCCAAGAAAAATCACATGACTTGCTCGTGCTTTTCAGATGTTTAATTGTAGATCTGGTTAGAGATTGACATATTTTCCCTCCATTTGTCTGTTCTTTGCACAGCATTTGTGGTTTTTTTACTGGTATTTACTAAGCACAAGTATCTCTGGCACACAAAGAAAGCTAAAAAAGGCTATACTATCTGCAGCATTTTGGGCTTCTATAAAGTTAAACTTCTTTGTGGGTTGCTTTTTATTTCTTGTTACTGAGACTGTGTGTTTGTTATTTTCAGTGACAGTTTTTCAAAACACCATGATTCTGCCATCTATTGATTTTAAAACATTGCTGAGGTAGAAGAACAGCTTAGTTAGGAAGCAAACGTCTTTCCTGTTCACAGAACTAGGAGTATGTTTCCTTGTTGCTCAAGTATGCCACAGTGGAATTGCCTTAAATGTCTTATAGGGGATCAGGTTGGATCTTTTTAAAACAGCCCTGTTCCAAGGGCTAGGAAATGAGTGAAACTGCTACATTTTTGTCTAGCTACACACTGGCACTAAGCTCAGCTTATGCTTACTAAATATGCACGCTCTTTCCCTGGAAGTGCTCTCTCCAATACCAGGAACCTTCCCCACAGATAAAGTTTTATCTTTCACTACATCTCCTCCTAGATGTGGGGACCCCACTGCTCTCCTGCTGACTGCCACAGGAGGGTAAGGTGAAAACATACATAGTTCTGTAGCTATTGCAGGAGTATTTGAAAACGTGGAGATATTGTGGAACAGTGATTCTACCTTCAGTGGAGGTGACGCTGAACAATATATAGAGTATGCTACAATTTTTGTCTTTCCCTTCTTGATCCAGTCCAGACCTACCCTGCATCTATCACCCAGGCTCTGCCATTGCCACCTTCTTCTCCTAAGCACAGCAGACAAGACAGTGAGAGGGGGTCCTCCTCCCTAACATGGGAAGAGTGAGGACCAGGGAATGGTCTACATATCCGCTTTACTACTTTCAACTATAAAAGCACACTTCTTTCTTCCCTAGAAACACAGTGGAGAAGATGTGCTGTCTGGGGAGGCCAGAGTGTTAAACAGCTGTGGGAAAGAGTTATACTAGGGTACTGATTCTGCATCTCTGGAAATGAGGGAGGAAAAGGTCACCTGTTTATGTGTCCCGTTTCACCAGTTTTCAGAACAGCAAGTCCCAGAGTCCCTGGAAACCTGACTGACCAATCTAGAAGTTTGAGTAATGTGATTTTTTTCGGTATCATGAAAGATTTGGGTGGTGCTATGCATATGATTGTTTTAGAGTTCGGGAGCAGTGTTTTGGAGTGCTCAAGCTAAGTAGTTCAATAATATAAAAAAGTAAAATAAGTTGCTTTCTTCTCTGTTTCCATGGAGAAAAAAAAGAAATGAAAATACCCTGTAGAAAGTACTACTTTTAATGCCATTAATACGCACCACATTTTAAAAAGCTGAAAATTCATATGCATAAAGCAATGAAGTTCTCCATTCACCATACCATTCTGCCTGTGCCTGGAAAAGTTTCAGCATATTCTAATGAAAAACAGAAAAGTTCTTTTGTTTTATGCTAAAATTCAAGTTTGATCTGGTGTCAAATCAAGTTTTGTATTTTAACTGATGTCACAAGTTTAGATGCCAGCTATTATGACTAAACATACTTTTGGGGAGTATTGTCTCAGATAGACTTTTAAATATATTCTTATGGTACTGAGATTCAGCTTACAGATGTTGATTTAGGACTAGGTAGGGAGCCAGGGTAGGACATGCAACCATTGCGTTACATTGACAGATTTGTACTAAATCCAGGCAACTTAGAGCTACTAAAAGCTTCCTGCTGGAACGCTAAACGTTGTTAGCAGTGGGATACTGTAAGTGTGGGAGAAAACTAGAGTTTAAGATTCACTGAGCCTGAATCAGTTTTACTGTCTTTCAGTATCTTACTGTCTTTTAGTAATTTGACTGGTTTTTACTATCCCAGTGCCCGGGAGCCTATTTTGGAGGACAAATCTTTTCTTTTAACTTATGTTAGGTAATTCCACGACTTTTCTAGGTTCAATGCAATTTGAACTGAAGCCTAATTTTTAAGAATACTATGTCCTGTGTACAGCAAATTGCTAGTTACAGGAAGATGTCCCAATCATTGAGCTCTCAGGTGAAATTTCAGTACCGCAGTTTGCATTCAAATGACTCCTGTATCCAGCATTAAAAGAAATTGAGACATTTCTTTCTCTTCAGCTGAGGGAACTGGGGCTGTTTAGTCTAGAGAAAAGGAGGCTCAGAGGAGACCTTACTGCTCTCTACAGCTACCTGAAAGGAGGTTGTAGTAAGGTGGGTGTCAGTCACTTTTCCCAAATAGCAAGTGTTAGGACGAGAGGAGACAGCCTTAAGTTGTACCAGGAGAGGTTTAGATACAATAGTAGGAAAATGTCTTTATTGAAAGAGGGGTGAAGCACTGAAACAGGCTGCCCAGGGTAGTGGTTGAGTCGCCATCTCTGAAGGTATTGAAATATGTGGGAATGGAACACTTAGGAATGCGGTTTAGTGGTGGACTGACAGTGTTAGGTTAATAGGTGAACTTGATGGTCTTAAAAGTCTTTTCCAATGAAACAAATCTATAATTGGTGAAGGTGCAGTCTGCCCCATCACCCAAGTCATTAATGAAGACATTAAAAAGGATTCCACCCAGTATTGATCTCCCTGGCGCTGCAGCTGTATAATCACTATTATATGTCCCCCCTAGTACTCCAGCTGGAAGTCGCTAACATCTCTGAATCTCATAGCAGTAAGTCTTCCCCTGTAGTTTAAGTGGATGTTTGTCTTGAAGTTGGAACTTTCACCAGGTTTCAGGACTGGAATGCTTCAGTGCCAAGTCACTCTTGTCCATATAGCTCACTCTTCAATGTTTTGTCTCGTTCCTTTGGCAGAATTTGGCACGTAGAGTCTAACAATACTTTTATTAATAAGAGATCTGATAAATATGGACTTTATTTGATTATTTTAAACAACTAGTAATTGGTTTAATGAGAGACAGATGCCTAGAATCTTTGTATTGTCTTGTAAGGGAAATATTTATGTAGAAGCTCAAATTTTAAAAAGTTTTGTTTTATGGAGGGACGCCGAGAATAAAGGCATCTGCTGCAATTCAACAGAGCTTTTACAATGTTGGTTTGCCTCAATTAATCTAGCTTGAGTGCAGTGTTCTAATGAAAGGAAATGTAGAACAAAAATGTAGAGCTGCAATGTATATAAATCTTGAAACGTCCACGGAGAGCTGACAAATTGCCGTATTTTGCTCAGTGTATGCAAAAGGGAAGAGAAAGAAGCAGATTGCAAAAAACAAAATTATACATCAAGTCATTAAACCTCAATCTTCATTACTGAAGAATTGTTTTGATTCTCAGCAAGACCAGAATCTGAACAAAAGAGTAGCTAGGTGACATGTTTGCAAGAATCCTGCACATCAGGAAAAAATTCACAGAATAATGCTACGGGTGCAATCTAAGTGCAGAACTAGGATTACTCCTTTTCTGTTCTTATAGCTGTGAATGTAAACAATATTTTGTGCTAGTTTTTCTCTGTGACTAACCCTTTATTTGTTTGTTAAATTTCTTATTTCATATTCTATTTGTGTTACATGGACTTTGTAATCTTTCAATTAGCTCCTTTGCTCACCTTCATGTCCTCACCATATTGTCCCATAGAAAAAGAGACTGTCCTGTCAAACAGTGGCATTTTTTCTTCCTTTATTTTCCCCCAGTGTCTGTTTTCTGTGAATATTACATTAGTTAGCCTGAGCTGTTACGCGAACACAGCAAGCGTTAAAACACTACCAAAATAGAGTAGGTGAGTCATACTTGTTGCACATCTGTCCAGTAAGTAACTGATGGCAGTCAGATTTTCATCTCCATCATTATTGCTGGAGACTGATTTTTTCTGTTACGCCAATGCTTACTTCACTGGCAGAGTGTGTTCTCTGAATCTACGCAGAGTGAGTGGTAAATTGTAAGGAAGAACGACGTTTGAAATGGGACATTCAGAGATCTCCATTGTATTGCATGTGGTCAGTACACGTTTAGAAGACTTCTCAAAGCTCTTTGAAAGGTTCTATCTTAGGCATCAGGAATACGCTAGATGATTATGTAGAACAGAGTTGGGCGATCGAAATGTCCATTGATAAGCTCCTGTGGATACAAGCCATGGAGAAACTTTCACTTGTATATGGTATGTTTGTGCTTCTCCATTGACGAAATACTAGGTACCTCATGCCTGATATTAGCTTAATGATGCAGAAGTATTCCTTAAATGAGGGTATTTAGGGATAGCAACCAATTTTGCCCTTATTGTTAACCCATAATACTTCCACTTCACTTTAGGTGTTAGCCGAGTCTGGGTCATTTGAGTAGCCTGTGATCCCGTGTATTATTTTCTTGAATAAAGTGTCTGTTTTCAAGCCTGGTTGGTAAGTTGTTGCAGGGATGCCTCTCTTGGAATTAGAAAGTGTTGTACAGACATTTCAAACATCAAATAGGACAAGCCAGTTAGGTGAGCTGCTGCTATTCATTAGTACACATAACCAGACACTTTTCCTTCTAACAAGTAGTCTTGAGGCAGTATTGAAGCACTGCTGTCTGTCATTATTCAGTGAGTCTGCTAAGAATGATTAGGTTAACAATTGACAGCCACACTTGTCATCATCGTCAATCCCATTATTAGTACTACTATTTTTATGCGATTATATGCTCTTCAGTATCCTTTCAATAGTTCCTCAGAGAGATGTGAAATTGTCTAGGACCAACTGCATCTTTTTGCAAATTATTTACCCACCCATTCCTTTACAGTAAGTGTGTAGTTGTCCAAAGGAAAGGTGATTGGTAGGAAGCAATTATAGAGTACGATCCTGCAGAGGGATGTGTGGGAAAAGGAGACATAACTAAAAAGCTAGAGCCAGGAGTTTTGAATAGTGAAGTAGTAGGAGCTCGCATTGCTGTGGAAGCACTCAGCAGCTCTACTGTGACCCCATTACTGCTCTGCCCAGAGCAGAACCGTGTAGCAAATGATAGATGTGGGGAGTGGATGCCAGGAAGAGTAGGAAGCAGACACATAGCTTTTAGATAGAAAGAGATCTTTTTCTTTAGAACAAGAAAAAGTGTTAGGCTATAAATCGATCCTAAAGCAATGAATGATTATCTTTATATATGTGCTAGCAAGTAGTATATTTGCAAAAAAGCAGAGCAGACATTGAGGCACCAATGTTTCCTGTGAGGATCCAAAAATGTAATGAAGCAACACAATCCTTTTTTGAAAAGGCCACTGCAAGTAGGCCCTTACGTATTTTAGACTACCCTACTACTCTTAGTTCCATTGAAAAGTACTATCTTATCCACTGGGAAAAACAAGAGTGTGCAAAATATTTGTGTTCCGTGTGTGCGCGTCAGTGTGCTCTGGCTTCTATCTTGTAGTTTAATATGATGTCAGTATCACCCTGTAGCAGAATAAAAATGCTATTATGTGAGCTTTCTCTCTTTCTTATCTTCTAACCAAGCTACGTTAACCAGAACGCCCCAGATATGCTCATGAAAACCCTTGAGGCTCACTTAGTGAGCAAAATCTGAGGGGTGCTTTATCATTTCTGAAAGGTTAGATCAGCTGTGTGTACATTACAGCTTGGAGGAAGATAGAAGGGATTTTGTTCACTTTTCAAATTCAACATTTATTTGCCTTTGTTTTTCTTCTCCATATGCTGTTTTCTGTGACTTCAGGAAATTTTATCATGGTCAAAGTTTTTTCCAGATTGGATTGTTTCTAAATCAAAACCAGCTTATCTTTACAGGGGATTTGAAGATGTTAACAGTTTTCGTATACTAGGGTCAGCTGGTAAGTTAAAGAGTCAGGCAGTTCTTGTGAACTGTGAGCTCAGAGCACTGGCTCAATTACAGTGATTTATTCAGATAAAATCAGGCAAAAATATTACTGGATTAGCTAGAAATGTGTCAGAAGTCACCTTTCTTATCAGTGTATGTGTCCACGAGTTAAATGTTGATCACCTTTCATTAGAAATAATCTTCAGAAAGTAGATGACAGGAGTGCACAAGTATTAAATAAGTAGTACCTCTTCAAATAATATCGTTGCTCAAAGAGTAATGTCCCAACCTCCAATGTAAATCAAGTCTTGGAAAGCAGCAAGTACTTTGTTAATGTTTCCATTAAGTATTTCCCACTTACTTCAGAAAGCATTTCCCACTTACTTCTTGGAATCCTTATGCCTTGCTTTGTGTGTTACATAGCATATGTAGGCAATGAGTGGACTACTTATCAATCACTGCATAAAATGAGTGAAAATTATAATAACTACAACGCAAGGCTTACTATTTCAGTTAAATGCATACTTGTTTTTCTTCTGAGGACTAAAAAAAATTTTGTGTCTTCTTCTCCCCTCTCTCTTTTTCTCTCTCTGTGTCTTGCTCTGTATTTTTCATTTTCATTTCTTTTTTTTGGTTTACTTTTTTCTTTTTTTTCTTGTTTTATTTTAAACCAATTGCAAACTCTTTGCTTTGCTATAGGAAGAAAAAATTCTGTAGTTTTTGCCTGCTTTTTTCATAGCACATTGTATCTTTATACTGTGCTTTAATAACATTTCATTAGCTCTTTGAAGCCATCCCCTGGCGCAAGCTTTTATTATTTGTGAAGTAAATGAAATATCTTAGTGCTAATCTTTAGGAGGAAAAATGGGTTAGACTCGGAAGAAATATTTAAAGCTTCTATTAGTTTTTTTTAATCAAAATTTAAGTATGCAAAAAGATCCAAAATAATATTCTCAAAGCTCTGAGGTACCTGAAACACTTTGTATAATCCACCTACCTGTTAACATTCCAAGTTCATCAGAAAATCAAGGAGTGATGTGCTTCTGAGTTCTAAGTAGTATTGTGGAAGGAATGTTTTGCTTGGCAGAAAGGCACTTAGAAAAGAGTTTCTTGATTAGGCATTGGAAGCAAAAAACAAGAAGAGACAAACCTGCAGTTTTCCATATTCTAATAGATTAGCAATACATAGGCATACAGACATCCTTATGTAAATGTAGGTAACTCTGAAGAGAGGGAAGGCAAATGAGAGACAGAGTTGCAACCAAGGAAGAAAGAGGATTTGGAGAAAATCGCTGCTAGGTTAAACAGGATGTCATTTCCTTTCTCCTACAAAGCTGACTCAACAGAAAGTCTCAAGGAGTCTTAGCAAATTGTGCAGATCTGTGATGCAAAATATCAAAGCCTGTGACACCATTAACAGTAATATTGCAGCTAGCTTATTGTGGGGTCTATCGTAATGGTAAAATAACTGCGACAAAAGAGCACCAGAAATTACCACTGTGACACTGGAAAAAGGAATGATTATGCTGATAATTTGGCAGCCAATATCTACTTTAGATACCTTGATTTTTAGTACAGGAAAATGAGGTAAGTTATCAAAGATGGGGGCAAAAGTGACGCATCATCATCAATAATAACAACAAGAAAAAGAATAAGAATAACAAGAAGAGAGGTGTTAACTTCCCTGAATTAAGTCATAGTTACATGGTTGTAGTGGTACCTTAGATACCTGCATTAGCTCAGGGTTGGTGTCTCTGCCTTCACCCAGTATCTTAAGATGCCTCTCCTTTTTGGCCTCTTTCAAACCGTGTCATAGGGATCAGGCTGAATATTTTTCTTCTGTCCAAGTCATTTGAGGTATTTACATGTTACCCTTCTAAACATGGTATAAAAAAGTTAACATTTATCTTACAACCCTGATCCATACATTCAATATGCTGTATAACCTTGAGTCCTGCTTTTGTGTGAGTACCCGTGTCTTTGTAAGCAGGAATTCTCATTAAGAAATAAATAACTCTGCACCATCTTTTACTTGTGTAGTGTGCAATTAAGACGTGTAATCCTTTGGAACAATTATGAAGGAAGCAGAAGATACAGTTACTGAATAATGAAGCAGATACTTTTGTTCACAAAAGAATGGATAGTGCCTATGTGGTGATGAGTGTCTTTCTGTATTTTCCCAGAAGAGGATTCCTATCAGAGCGCAAAAGTAGTTAGCACTCACTGTAGCCTGTGTTCCTTCACTTTATGTTCACAGACATTACAGTCATGAGTGTTGCTTAAGTTCACTGTCTTCTTGAAAATATGCAAGGTATGATAGTTGTAAACTAAACTTTTTGATTACTTATTGCATTAAAAAACAAGTGGGGGAGGAATAAGAAGACATGAAAATCCCATATGCTGTACATGAAAACTATTTGTTAAATCCTCCAAAAGCAGGGAATGTATTTTCATGGGAGGAAATAAGCACTACTTGAGACAAACTTTAATTTTTTTACACACAAGTTAAAAACAGTATATCCTGACATTAGTTACCTTGCAAATGTGCGTATTGTACCCAGAGGGTTCTTTCGATAAAAAAAGGATCATAAAATCCCATCAACATACTATATTTTTCTGCTGGAGATAAATCAAGAAGATTAATGAGGTTAAGTTATTGCTATCTAGTATGCTAGGGAATAAGTTTATAAATCAGAATTTTAATTTTATGTTCTATTGCAGTCCTCTTACTAACTCACGTTTCACCATATTTCTGAAATATTTCCTTATACAGAAGTCTTAAAGAATTTTAAAGAAATTAAAGTAATGGAGTTTTTAAAACTTAAGTAGTTAAAATGGAAATGGCTCTGAAAGCTTATGGAAACTAGGTTATCTATCAAAATTCTTAGACCACTCTGCAGAAAATAAGATTTCTATTCCTATTGTTGAATCTTGCAAGTGAACAATTTGAGTGTTGCAGTGTTAGATACCAAGATAAGAAATTATGCCAACAGATCTTGTAAATAGGTTAGTTTAGAAAATACATGGAAAGTAATTCTTTGTTAGTTATTACAAAACTACCCCATAGCACTCTCTTTTGCAGTATTGTCATGGTTTAAGTTCAAATGACAATTGGTTGTCGGAGAATAAATGTACTCAGCTACCCAAATATTTGTCACAGATATGTGCAGTTCTACAAATTGCACAACTTCCTTGTTCAGCAGGAGAAAGGACATGGTCCAGGAGAGAAACTGGGTAGGTCTGCATGGTGGTTCCAGCCATGCTGTATGTTGTCCTACAGTGTTTCTTAGACGGCCTCCTCCCTTGTCCTCTGGGTCCTCTCCCCAAGCAACCCAGGACACTGTCAGATATAGGACTGGGTCGAAAAACCCATGTAAGTCTTGATTATCGTGTTCAAATGCAATTGGCGCCTAAAAACTAGCTTCCACCATGGCTGGCATTCAAGATCTGCTATATGTGAAAGTGTGCAACACCTTCCCAACTGGCACAGTGACTGACAGGTCATTTTCACTTAAGTTACTACTCTGTTCTTAAAACCGAGCTACAATCTTATCCTGTAGAGTTAAATAAATTTCATGTGTATTTGTTAACACTGTTGTGAACTAGCACTAAGGCATGCTGACTGCTACAGATATCTCTTTCATTGAAGATACCATACCAAAGCTGTACAGTCATTTTAATATGTTTTGATTATGCAGCTATAGCTTGACTGGACTGGTCAGCTGCCCAGGGAGTACCAAAACCTGTGACTTTAAAAACACAAATGTATTAGAAAATAAATTAATTGAAAACATCTTGCCTCTGAGAAATGTGCACACCAATACAATGACAAAATAGTACCAGATTTTGCCTTACCACATGGTTTTAATCCTTTTCTTTTGAAATCTGAATGGTAAGTCATGCTGCAAATAGTCAGTGAAGCCTTTATGAATGGATGTGTCTTTATTTTTTGTCAAAATTGTCTTTATTTATGTCAAAAAAATAAAGGCAACATCAGTTCAAGGGGCACAACCACATAAAGGAGCACGAGGTACAATGTTAGAGAGTTGCTCTGTGCTAAACTGTAACTGTGTGCCTGCTTTAAGACTGATCTGCAGCTTTTAACTCATACTTAAAAAACGTTTTGTAAACTATTATCTTATTTTTTTCCAGAAAATTCCAAACAGAATGAGGGAGTTCTGGCAGTAACATATTATATATTCTATCTGCAACAGTCTGTTTTGATTTTTTTTCTTCCTTCCATGTTTAGGTCTAGGTTACAGTAACACACTGGTAAATGCTTTATAACTGCTGAAGGCAGTTTACATTGATTAGATAGATTTTCACACTGGGTCTTGCAACAGACAGTTTTCAAGGACAGGCATAGTAGAATGTTATTTTAAATTCCATTATTTGAAAACTGGACATAATTCTCAGTGATTGAAGCTGACAGAGAAGAAAAAGCTGATGGTAAATATATTCTCTAGTGGCCCACTGTCATCCACAAATGCTTTCAGTGACCAAAGCAATGATTGAACTATGAAGAGCTGCTTGCATAGAGTGCGTTTTCATCAGTGAAATCATTTACCGCTGCTCTAAAATGCTTGGGGTAAACTATTACCTGCAGATGATGTATTTTCAATGATAAAATCTTTCTTCAAAGTGTCTAGAAGATTAAAAATGTTGTTTCATAGTTTGGACCTCTCTACAGATTTGTTTTAACATAACTGTGAATGACTCTTCCTACTTAATTCCTTAAGAATTTAAATACTCAGTTATCAACAAACTGAATGTGATTATTTCAGTTTGCTGTTTAAAAAAACTGTTAATGTTCCGTAACAGCAACATCCTCCCATGCTAGATATTTTGCATATTCTGTATACTGAGAAACCAATGAACTGACAGATACACTGTTCTCATGAATCTCACTCTGTTCATTACATGAGACTGAAGGTCCTTGTCCTCCAAACATTTATGGACTTGGTAAAAACAAAATATGTATTACCTAGGGTTTGTAAATACAAAGAAGAGTCTAATGTGATGCTAGGATCTTAACTCAGAGATTAATGGAAGCATTTATTTCCATCTGTAATCTCCACATTTAAAGTGAAAACATCAGTAGTGAAGGGTGATGTATTTAGGTAAAACTAGTGATGTATATTTGCTATCCAATTCGTGGCATTTTAGGCATCTAATTTAGCTGCAACACAAAGGACCTGTGGTCAAAATGTAAGTTTCTTCTGTAGCTAACTGAGTTTAGACAAGGACCTCCATTAGTACCTCTGTTAGCTGTCTAGTCTGGCCTGAAAGAGACAGTATGCATAATGCTCTACGTGTAGCTTAAAAACAAATCCAGAGGTATTTATAACTGAATAGGTCACATTACTCATTTTCCTGAAGTACATCTTAATCTGGTTATCTGGAAATAGCAATGGAAAAATTGATGTTATCGGTGGAGAAACTTAGGGTCAATCAGGAGAATCAGACATCGTAAGGAGTCATACATTTTAAATAAAATCCACAGATCAAACTTAAGATTGTAACACAGTGAAATATAAATTTCTTTGTACTTGTGAATAATATGCTTGCTTATTAAGCAGGCAGAGCAAGATTTACGATGTCCTTAACGTCTCATTTCTTTGCATGTAAGAGTTTGCATTTTCTAGATGACATTGTAGGAGACCACACTGTTGTCACCTACCAACTAGGAAGTATTTTTTGAAAAAGGTTTTTGCTTGGCTTTGGATTCATAATAAAAATAGTAATTACACTCAACACTTTACATTTGTAGATATTAATGTGCTTACAAAGATGCGTTTTTACTGTCCTTAATGAAAATCTAGGAGGGAAAGTGCATTGCCAAAAAATGACAGTGAACAGAGCTACAAATTGTATGCTGAAGATCTCACCCTATTCTTGACATTCCAGCCTCTTCAAACTTTGCTTTTATATAGGTCCCTTCCAATATTTTCTGGTCTTATGAATTTGAAATGAGAAAAGGGAATAATTTTTAAAATCTGTATTTGCAATGATTATCTTTCTCTCTCATTTGAGATATTGCAGTTATTTTCTAGTCTGAGGGTCACAGTGAATTAGCCTTTGGCAAATATTTAATTTTTAATGGAAACCACTACAGCACTGAGTTAAAGCAAGCAAAAGCTTCACATTCATCCTAAGATAATCCTGCTGCTGCATCACTGACCAGTTCTCACTTCTATATAATTCAGGTTTTTTCAGAAACTATTTTATCCTAATTGTTGAACGAGAGTTGACATTGCATACTGAAATGTCTGTTGAAAGAAACAACAGCTGGCTTGAAATGTGTTTCATTTTTTGAGGTAGATCATGGAGGCTGGGTAGCCAAGGTTTTGTATGATTTGAGTTAAAGAAATAGCTATTTTAAATGATTTGAGAAATGTCCACTCATTTTCAGTTCTCCATTGCCCTTGCCAGACATTTGGTGGAGTGGAGCTGTTCGGGCCATATATCTTCCTAATAGTCCACATTTTTTAGAAACTTTTAAGGATGAATTAGAATTAATAGCCACTAAGATAGTATGTGGGTTTCTGTGCAGCAGCCTTCCTGGAGAGTGATATGTCAGGAAAGACATTAAAAAAAATTCTGTAATGAAACATACATTTCTCAGAAGTAAGGAAAGATCTTGACAGATCATCTTTTATGAGTTATCTGCTCTGTTCTTTACTTGTGGGACAAATGGGATTTCTCCTTATAATTCATTGTGGATTATCGTTCTGTTGTGATTTGTGTAATGACAGCACATGGGGAATTTAGGAAATGACACTCCAGCTGTCTTTTACAATAACTTCCTTTTTATGCTTTTGGGCTGTAATACCTCTTCCTTCAAATTATCTTTTTTGTACACTTCTCACTGAAATACCTGTGTGTATCCCAAAATGAACTGAAAAGAAAAATGGATCTACATAAATTACATGTATTTTCCCTATGTGATAGTTTTTATTTCATTCATTAATTCATTGATAAAAACCCAAAGAAAAAAATATATATGGATTTCTTTTTCTATAATACATGTGTAATATAGAAAATGAAGTCAATATGCATTAGCTGGAGACATAAATATGTCTACTGTTCTTTTGTTATTATGTGAGGTTTTATGCATTCTAAAGAATAGAATTATCTGTGTTACAGATATATTATTAGGATATGTTTTATCTGTAAGGCTCATTACACTTATCAATTTTCTCAGAAGTTCCAAACAGGTGGGAAAAATTGAACCCGTAAATTAGCAGATGAGAACCAGACAACCTGCCAAAACCTGCCTATTGTATAGCTTCCCTGAATTCAATACTGTGCAAACCTTTCCCAGTTGTCTCCAGAGGTTTATTTTAATCGATCGGTTTAAAGCAATTTTGTAAAAGTTCGTTAGTGGGACAAAGACAAGCAAGAAGTCCCTAGGAGTGTGTTTGGGTCCTCCACATTTAAAGGTCTAGATTTGAAAACCGTATCAGAAGGACCATTGATATGTAGTGCTTAGGAATTTAAACCCAAAACCACTTGCTGGGTAATGCATATGCATCAATTTTGTGAAACAGTCTTAAACAGAAGTACCATAAGAAAACTAGAATTCTCTGTAGTCTATCTGTCTGCCCAAAATGCAAAATACCAAGGAAGATACTAGGTCAAGTTTTAGACCAGATGATTAATTTGTTCTGCCTTTGAAGCTTTGTTGCTGAACACTTTCATCTCTATTTTGCCTTTAACTGTGTTTAATTGTTCAGCATCCTGTGTTGTCTGAGAGTAAGGCTGACCTTTGCAAGAAATTGAGACATAGGTCTTTGCCCGTGAAGAGCAATTCCTTATGTGGTTCTCTCTGGTTTATTACAAAAGTATTTTCTATCCGACCTGAGTTGAGGGTGCTCTGGAGTCGAGGGCTTATTTGCTTTAGATGCCATTGGCTGTAAATTGTCCTGGGATTTACAGGGTTCCACTTCTCTATCCTCACAGGAATCGCATTTCTCAGACCTGTACCCGATGATGGTGTGCCATGATTAAGGAGAAACTTATGTATGTTAGTGGATTTTAGTAATTTCAATTTGCAGTGTGGAGAGATGAAGGACAAACTAAAGCCTTTTGACAAGGCCTCTGGTTTTCTTTAGTTATTATTTACAAACTTTTTAGAAATAATCCATGTATTCCCAAAAGTTTCCATATCCTAAACTGTGAACCAGCATTCTACTGATCTTATTAAAACCCCCTCATTTTAAACACTGAATGCCCCTGCATCTTTACTAATGAAAATTACTGGGATTTGAATGACAGTGCATTTCAAGTGTGGGGGCAAGGACACTAATGGAAGACCATTTAATGGGCATTATCTTTTTAAACCACTCAAACAGTGTGTTTCAAGAGATACAAACTTCCAAAGATTTTCCCTGGTTATTTTGGGACTTAGTCATTTTTATTGTATGTTACCTGAAAAGTAAATCATGTACCTTCATGTCACTCTTAAATCAAAAGATTTTATCTACTGATCATTCTAGTAAAAAGATCAAAACATGAATTAAGACCAGCCATCATCCTGATAGAATTCCACTGCTTCGTTTGGCCTCTAAATATTTTTAACTCAAGATTAATATTTCAATTTGAAATTATAAAAAGCATGTACATGAGGTTACTTGAATTAAGATGTAAATTAAAAAATTGTGCAAATGCTCTTTTAGACCACTTGAATGCACAGGACGAATAGGACATAGCAACTTACTGGCTGCTCTTTTGGCAGCTTGTGTGTTTTATTAACATAAAAATATATTTTTAGCACCTTCAGTTCTCTTATTTACATTAAATTTATTAACTACAGCATAGAGCTTGAGTGACTATTAGATTATAACTTCCACAAAATAATTTGTGTCAATAGTGTTCTTGGTGGTGTCATAAATTGTGTTTAATAAAAACCCCTACATACATGTTAGTTGAATCCATTTTTTTAAAATGCCTATTTATGTTTATATCAATGGGGTCATCTGCCAAGAAGTAGCTGAAACTTGTGGAAAATAAAACTTGTTAGTACAGTGTGTAGTTCTGCACTTGAATACTGGAGCAACTCCAACAGAGATGATGAAGCTCCTTCAGATTCCTCTATGTATATAAGAACTATGCAAAGAATCTGGATACCATAAATGAAGGACTCTTAGTGTTGCAATCATGCAGCTTTGGAAAGGTTTAATGCACGTCACGTGCAAATAGTTCTTACTGTACTCAGCACTGGTGAGGCCACACCTGGAGTACTGTGTTCAGTTCTGGGCCCCTCACTACAAGAAGGACATTGAGGTGTTGGAGTGCGTCCAGAGAAGGGCGACGAGGCTGGTGAAGGGGCTGGAGAACAAGTCCTGTGAGGAGCGGCTGAGGGAACTGGGGTTGTTTAGCCTGGAGAAGAGGAGGCTGAGGGGAGACCTCTTCGCTGTCTACAACTGCCTGAAAGGAGGTTGTAGCGAGATGTGTGTTGGTCTCTTCTCCCAAGTTACAGGTGATATGATGAAAGGAGATGGCCATAAGTTGCGCCAGAGGAGGTTCAGACTAGACATCAGGAAAAATTTCTTCATTGAAAGGGTGGTCAGGCACTGGAACAGCGTCCCAGGGAGGTGGTTGAGTCACCATCCCTGGAGGTGTTTAAGAGGTGGGTAGATGAGTTTCTTAGGGACATAGTTTAATAAGGGGACAGGTACAGTTGAACTTGATGATCTCAGAGGTCCTTTCCAACCAGATGATTCTGATTCATGTCAAATTTTAGATAACGTGCAGTTATGCATAACAAACATTTAAACAGGAGACACATTTTTGCTCAATAAAAGAATCAGTTAAATGACACTTTAACAACAATACCCTGAAGTGCTGTTTGCCTTTCTCCTGGGTTTATCCATAAGGTAACTGTTGTTACACGCTTATCTTAATGTCACTTTCTTTCCTTTTTTAGAGTTTCTTTGAAGGACAGTCTGCACCGTGGGATTCAGCTAAGAAAGATGAGAACAGAATGAAAAATAGATATGGGAATATCATTGCATGTAAGTGTTGACAACATAATTGTGCACTGTGTTAACTTCTTTTCAGAACTGGATAAGAGTGTCCACCAGCCTCATGCTCACATCAGGTTTATAGGCCTCTTCTCTAATTAGGAAGATAAAAGTGAAGGAAGATGTTACATTTTTTTTGAGAAAACTGTCAGATATAATGCATTTTCTCAAGTATCCTTCTGTATACCTTCCATCTTGTGATCAGTGTCTGGATAATCGAAAATGACACCTTTAACATATACTCAGCTCTGCCAGCTCCCAGACTGCTCCTGGCAGCCTAGTGAAAGAGTACCTGTGATCACATCAGTACATTAATATCAGGCTCTGGATGTTGTAAGAGTGGACAGTACATCTGCTTAAGTATTCCTTAATAATAATGGCAGCTGTCTTGACTTACCCTCTTAATGCTAGACAGACTCTAAGAAAAAAAAAAAATCTGTATGTTTTACTTAAAAATGCTAAGTTTGCTAAAGATTGATAACTTGAGGAGATGATAGCATGCTTTGGTGAATGACCACTAAATTTGGCATGATGAAATTGCAAAACATTGTGGCAAGAGATGCTGCATGTGCACATGGGGGCAGAAAATGTATCAAGTTTGGTAAAATTATAGCAGCACTGGTGTTGTTACATTTAAAGGGTGAGTTCCCAGTGTGTTGGTAGGAGGTGATTTCTCCACTGATTATTCCTTCAAAATCTTAAAATATGAAGCTTATGTGTTTCTACCAATCAGATAGATGACCATGAAATAACAGTCAGAGCATGTCCCAAGTTCTGTAAGTATGAAAATGAGGAATGACCTCTAAGGAGGGATCATTTAATGATACTGCTGGAGTTCAGAAATCGTGTGTAACCCTAGGTACATGGGACATAGAAGAACAAACAGTGGTAATTGTCTGAAGATCTGGAGGACCTACAGAATGAGTACATAGTGCGTATTTGCACTGCCTAAATTCAGCACCTTGTTTAGGTGCTTTTCCAGATACATTTCTACCTAGGTTTCTTCATAAGTGAATCACATGAACTTGACAGAGAGAGGGACAGCTCTTCTAGAGAAATGATTCGGAAACAGCCCATTTGAATGCTTCTGAATCACCACCTCTGGAGGTCCTCTCTGCAGTGCTTGCATAACAACTCTAGAGAGACCAACTTCTACCTGCAGTAGGTGGTATGGATAGGCCCTTATATCACTGTGTCTCAGCTGGGCTGAGACAGTCTACAAAGAGAAAACAGCTCTGTAACTTGCTGCAGAAGAAGGAGAACCCGCAGGAAATGCTTCCGGAGGCAGAGGCAAGTTAAGCAAGAGATGCTATCTGCCAGATAATCTTGAATGGACATGGTAGTATTGCTGTGTGTTTTGCATACATACTGAGCTACTTATGAAAAAGGGAATGAAATCTTCTAGGGAAATGGTGAATGCCGTGGCGGACTGGAGCCTATGCAAAAGAACATAAGTTACCTAGATGTGTTTATGCTTGTTTTCCTCCAAGGAATCTTCAATATGTAACAAACTTTTTCTTTTGTGAGGATGTAGCAATACGTTAGATGACTCATTTAAGTAAGAATTCTGAAGACATAAATAAGAATACAAAAAAGTTTTATGTTTATCTTTCGTTTGTGAAATTTTATTTTGAGTCTGAGCCTATGACAATAGATCTCTTCTAGTCGGCATTCCGTGTTCCCAGTCCCCTCTTTAGTATCATGTTAGGCATCACTTTACACTTTGATACCCTTTGGTTGTCTGAGGGAATGAAGTGATGAGTAGCCAAAGGAAAACAAGTAAAATGTATTAGATATTCAAATCAATAGCAATTACAAATGATACTGAGAGGGCAAATATAATTCAGATCATTTAGATCTCAATTTGCTTTTAATGTCCTCAGTATTTAGCAAAGGGAAGGAGTTGGATGGAGTTGTTATCAATAACGCTTCCTATTTATGTGGCTGTGAAAGACAGATAGTACAATTTAAAATTAAAATCCATTAGAGTTAAAGGCAGTATCTTAAAAGAGAGGCTGAAACTGCCCACAGATTGCCATCTGTTAAATACATGTATGCAGATGGGGTAGTTAAACTGTATAATTATTTTATGTGTTTTTCTGCTGGATAGATGATCATTTGTCTCAGAGTCCGATAGTACAATTTTAGCAGTCCACTTTTGGAAATTTGCCCCAGATAGTTGTATACAGTATTTGCTTTAGCTGAGAAGCATTTTGCTGAATTGCCCTTTTATGCTGTTTATAGCCTTAAAAATATGATGGTTCAGATGCCACTGGCTATGGGTGTATGATTATAATGAAATGTAATTTTTATTCCGGAAAAGCATTTAAGGTATTTTTTCCATTAATTTACCCTTTTTGTTTAAGTTTTCCCCAAGACACTACTGTTACGTTATTGCTTGTAGTCAATATTATTCTCTGAGGGAACTAAAACAATAGCACCAAGCGGCCAGCATTGCAAGAGCTTGTCAAAATGGCAATATACTTTACATTACCCAAGTGATCTGTGTTTAATTGGTTACAAGCGTGCCCTACCCACTGTATCAAAGTGAGTACAACTTGTAAGCCACTGTATCAACAAGCTGAATCATGATCACAGTCCTCTCACCCACAGAAAACATGTTCCTTCTTTACCGAATACAAAAAGTTTGAGATTTTGTATTAGGAACTAAGCCTGGCAGGAACCTGCTAAATAAGTCTTTTTTTACCTAAGAAGAAATCTATTTCTGCCATAATTGTGTAGGATTATGTATGGATTTTGGTAAAATCTATTGTTTTTTCCTCAGAAGAGATGTTAAGGTAATTTCACAATGAGAGGGGTTCTGTGTTTATTCTTACCTAACTCAGTGTTGACTAAATGAGGGCAATATTGATTACAGCTTTTAAAAGCAGCTAAAGATTTTAGGTAAGACATTTATAAAGGGCTTGATTTGCAAAGAATCAGCAAGGAACGTCCCAAGAAAGGGTCATTGGCTAGGCATGCTAATCAACCAGCTACTCAAGGGGCTTGTTAGAGATCACAGTCTGCAGGCTGGCATTTACATGTTGTAGGTAATATGTGAGGGGAGCGAGAATAAAATGCTTATATTCATTGCCTATTACCATTTTCTACAAAGACAAATGGATTCTAACATAACTCATTTTGAAAGCTTAAGTGGTCAATGCAAAGTTAAGTTTAATCTCCTAATAGAAGGATATCAAAATAACAGTGAGCTGGAAAAGACAGTATTTAAAAGCTACAAAAATCATGAAGTACAGCTGAAGTATAAAGGAAAAAAATACCCTAAAATTTAAACAGTTAACTTAGAGGCTATTTAAGAATGTTGGAAGACTACAGCTTGTGTACTCTTTGGTTCAAATCTACTTGACATAAGCACATGCATAGACACCGTAACATTACTTTTTGTTGACTAAAGAATTTTTATACTTTAAGAAGTGTTACCATGGAGTAAGGAGTTAATTAGAATTTTCAAAGCAGCAAAAAAAGGGACTCACTCCAGCTCCACTGCAAATAAATGTGTATTGAATTGTCCATTATCTCCAGAATGGCCAGAAAGTAGGCTGAGAATGCAGTACTAGAGGGGATGCACCTGAGAAGAAAATAGGACAAGAAATATGATGTGAAGGTACAGTTATGAAGTAACTTACTTAGTTTTGTACAATCTGAAGCAAGATTTATTGCAAGGAACAAATGGAGTAAATAAAGAAAATTAACAAAATAACAAGGAAGGTAAAGAAATATACCGCTACGTATATATCAGCCTAAAAGAAATAATAAGAAATTATGTTTTTAATATGTTCCTTAGTGGGAAAGTTAAGCTTAATTTGCCCAATATGGAACTCAGTGGTGCACAGATCATCAAAGACAGAATTCAGTTGCCTAAACATAGAAATGTACTGCCATTTCAGGTGACCTAGTACATCTGTGCAGGACCAACAAATGTGATACAGTACACATGAGAGACTTGTATTATTCTGCAGTGGCAGCGGAAGGCTATGCAGTATGTCCCGGGTTATGTAAAGCAGGATGAGGTGCTCGTGCTTAGACAACTGAATCCTGCTCTGCATAAGTCAAGAAATATAAAAGTTGAGAATTTTACTAGCCTTCATTTTCCTGGTGAGAATGCTTTTACGGCAATCATTCAGGAAATCATGAAAATGTGAATTAACACGTAACGAGTCAAGCAAGCTTGACTTCTAGCGTCTGCTGACTTCAGGAGAAGTTGGATGAGGTTCCAAAACTGTTAAAACGGTGACCACATCTGGAGTTTAGAAGGTTCCTAATGTATCTTTCCTAAGTAAGATGGATTTTTAGAATTAAGGGCCTGTGAGCTGAACCTCTGTTCTGAAGAAACTGATAAATAGCTTAATTAAGCAGAGAACGGCACAGCACTTGGATAAGCGTAGCTTGGTAGCATCAGACCAGAGTGGGTTATGTAATGGAGAGAAACATATTTATAAAGTTTTAGTCTTGGAAATGTGAATAAAGAGGCTGAAAAGGCTGACCTGATGAACATAATTGGTTTGAATATTCCAACATGTTTGGAAAAACTCATTCTTGAATACTGTTGGGTGAAATAATAACAAGAAAATAGCAAAATTAACATCTGTGTGGAACCTAGAGCTGGAATTCTAATCCACTCGGATTTATTATATTGAGTTTCCAGCTGTGCCCCTTCTCTCTCCCATGGGAATCCCAGAGAAGCATTGGAGGCTCTGAGATCTCTACTTCCTGAGACTTGGAGCAAAAAGAGGTTGAAATAAAGAATTTTCCTCTTCCTTTCCTACTCAGCCATTTGAAAATCTCTTGGCTTGTAGTTGTAAACCAATATTATTTTAAGACTCACTTGCTCTCTTCCTCCTTCTCCATAATGTGAGTCAGTATGATGCTGTTTGTGATGAAGTTGGGTTTTTAAGCCACTGCATCTTCTTTCATTCATTTGTTATCTTTTAGGATTTTTAAAGTTAAAAAAAAAGATATTCAGAACATGGGTGCACTAATGCTTATTTATATTTACAACAAAATAATGACATTAATGAAGTCTGTCATCAGCTGCAAGTTATATTATCTCAGCTAGCAAGCAGCATTCAAAAACAATAATACACAGGTATCTAATTAGCAAGAGTAACTTGTAAACAAAGCAGCAGGAAGGTGGCTGTTTACCATCTCTCCATCCTTGAGATCATACCCGCAAATTGTTTTATCAACAATTCATGCAGCATTCAGGAAAAGCCATTGTGTTTGCTTGCTTTTGAACAAAGAGAATCAAGAGAGTCATATGAAGCCACAAAAAAAGAGAACGCCCTACCAGCATACATAAATTCTTTTTTGGAGGTAGGGTCTAGCCTCTAGCACTTCTTAAAATACTGTAGTATCATAAAGAAAAAGAGACAGCTGACAAGAAATGAACCTATGCTGTGGTGTTTTGGATTGGCATTTAGGAAGTGTTTGCATATTCCTGAAGATATATAGATGGCCACAGTGGAGCAAAATTCAGTGAAAAAGTTGTTATCTACCTGCTTGGGTTTTGTCATTACTTTATTTTCCTTTCTTCCTTAGTGAAAACATAATGAGTTTCCTTCAGTAACTGTGAGGTAGCAGTATGCCTTGTAAAATGACTTCAGCTTATTTTGAGTACCAGCAACAGAAGCATTTCCAAATGACGAAAGCTTTGCCAACTTAATGTTATTTATTTTATTGAAAAAAGCAGGGCAGGTGTCAAGTCATAAAACATAATTGCAATGGATTTCATATTAGAAATATTTAAGACATTCAGATTGGAAAGCAGAGGGAATTTGGAAAGTCTTATGAATGACTGAAATGAGGATTACATGTAGACACAATGTTTTCTTGGACAAAAAACAAACATGAACTTGCGAATGCTGAATTTTAAGTTTAACTTTAAAGTATTATTTTTATTAAGGTTTTGTTACTGAATATGATTTTTTTTTCTCTCCATTGGTTCCATTTCAGATGATCATTCTCGAGTGAGATTGCAGCCCATTGAAGGAGAAACAAGTTCCGATTACATCAATGGAAATTATATCGATGTGCGTATATTGATGTAGTCAACAAACAATGTGTTCAGTCAAAGAGGCAGCTCTTATTCTCATGTTATTTATAGTTTGTACCAGATATTAAAGCTAGTATCAGCTGCTAAACACTGTTGGAAAGTACTATCTTTGGAATCTAGATTTACACAGGTTTTGTCAATAAGCAAATGAAAGGAGTCATTTCCTCAAACAGCCACTAGACGCTAACCTTGCCAGCAACACTGTGTGGCTACTTTGCCTGCTGGTGCTTATATGGGCTAACAAAATGTTATTTTCACTTTCTGTCAACAACTTGGCATCATTCCACATTTAAAAGAAAGCTGTTTGCATATTAATGTGACAAAACTCTGTAATGCCTAATGCAGAAATTTGCAATCTCTTGTCATCCCTGCACTTTTAAGTCGCCTTCAAAGTATATTCTGCAGCTGTTAACCAGTACTTCTAATGCAAGCAAGACATTTCATTAAATATGTAGGCTGTTTAATTATTGAAGGTGGCTTCTTTGTTCATTCTGCATCGTGTTAACCTAATGTTTTACATTAGAATAAATTCTTTAAGAGACAAGGTGGTTTTGGTTGAAAGAATGAATTCAAAAATATAATTGAAAATCATTAGAAAGTCAATATTATCTAAAGCCAGAAATCTATTGATAGCAAAGATAATAATTTTATTGTTTACATAGAGTGTTAGATGTTAGACTAAGTAAAACAAGTGTTTCTTCATAGGAAACTGTGTCTGCTAAAGGTTTCTTGTTCGACATCTTTGAAAAATGGTGTCACAATTTGCAGTTCAATTTTAATCACCAGCACAAAACAGGAATGTAACAAATGTTTTTCTCAGAGTATAGAGGAACTAAAGCTATGCAAGAAAAGCAGGTGATATGTCCTTCTATTGATGTTTATTAGAATGTTCAAGGACCATTAAGTTAAGCTCAGATTTCTACTCAGTCCCTTGCTGTTTGAAAGGATAGCACAATCACTGAGAGGTAAAGGCACATACGAAAATATATTTAGTTAGATGTCTCACTAAACTCTGAAGGGAGCAATCTGTCATGAAAGGGAAGAGAGACCTCATGCTGAGGACCTAGATTTGAATTCTCTTTCACATGTTCTACAACATTCGGGATTGTTCTTATTTTAGGCTACTATTATGTTCTTCTGTCAAGTTTAGATCTGTCTCTAAAATACTGAAAGATGCAACGAATAAGGATTGGGAACATTCAGTCTCATTTAAAATGCTGATAAGGTAGCTGCATAGCAACCTGTTTTGCTTATGGAAGTACAAGAGGAAGGAGAGAAGGTGGCCCTAAAAGAAACAATGGGTGACAACCAAAAAATTTTCTCCCTCATTCTCAGCACTTGACTTCATTGGAAAGCTTGGAGGACTGCAGACATCTTCCAAAGGCAACTCTACTACAAAACACAGCATTTTTTAATTATAATCTTACTAGTCCGGTTTCTATTTGAAATGCTTGTTTTCCTACTACAGAAGCAGCTGCAATTTTAGTCTTGCATGTGATTATTAGTAAAGTTGTCATGTTGACAGAACAAACATGTTAATAAGGGAATGTTGCCATCACATACTCTACGAAATTTTCTTGGATAAAGAGAAAGGAGCAATGGTTGTGCTGCATTTGATCTGAGCCTCTAGAGATATTTGATAACACATAGCAGAAAAAAAAATCAACTATAGCTATGTAAACACTTCTCAGTCTGTAGACTTCCAAATTTTGCTTCGATGGCGTGCAAAGGAATCAGTTCTGTAGTTCTTGTTATACTTCCTGTCATATTCAAGGTATCTTCAGTTGTTTTGAGTCTTTCCTACCTTGCATCACTGCCATGCCCCGCTCTTTTACAAAGAAATTGCAATGGCTTGCAAGCTACCGCTTTAAATTCTTCCTCATGGTGACTGACAATGCATCATAACCTTTACTAAAAAATTAGCACTGGTATAATTGTATTTGTCAACGTAATAGTGCATGATCTAAACCTTTGGTGACACTCTCATCACATCAGAAGTGCAAATACATAAAAATGGTATTGTTCCCTACTGGCAACCTATTCAATGTTGAAAAAAATCCATGGAGTATTAGTCTTTTTTGCACAGCTGGCTTGTGATTAAGTTGCTCTTGTCATCAGAGAAACAAAGAATTGTTCTATGTTCTTTCTATTTAGACCTCAGTGAGTGTTTTCATACCAAACCATTTAGTCAAAGAATGTACCTTCCTTTTTACTATTCAGAAATAAAACATAAACAAATCACAGTGGACAGACTGAGCATGCCTCCCCCCTTCCCTGGGCTGAAAGCAAATCTAGCATCCTTTAGCTATTAAAAAGAGATTGGCTTTGCACTCAATGGCAATAGCTTGGAGGTATATCTCAGCCTCCATGAGCATCTGATTCCATAAGCTGCAAGTGCTAGAGAAGATTTCATGCTGTTTGTTTTCAGCAGAGCCAACAAGGGACTGAAAGAACATATTACTTCTGTCCCCTAATGCACAAGGCAGCAACTTAAGTATCTTGCAGAAAACACATTTGCTTCTTGTTCCCCTTCTCCCTTGTCCTTCCCCCACTGGAAAGAACTTTTGCATCTAGTATGTTATCTATATTGTTGTGATTTTGACTGAGTACTACTTTAAATTAGTTTCACCTATGGCAACATAGCCGAGGTACATATTGCTTACATTTTTCTTTCAATTTATTTTAGGGTTATCATAGACCAAATCACTACATTGCTACACAAGGTAAGTTTCTCACACTTTATTTTTGGTTATGCAAGGCTAAGAGGTTTTGGTACTTGGATTACGGTTTATAGTCTAATATGCATTCTTGCCACAGTCAATATACAAGGCAGAGTAGGCTCAATCACTTAGATATCAGCAAACAAATTGAGTTATCTAATTTTCAGATATGTCAAGTAAGCATTCCTTTACCTTTGTGTTCAAATAAGTTTTGAGCAAAATACTTTCTTTTTGACAGAAGTTACTCAACAAGTTTTTACTCAGAGAGACAACAGTGTCATGAAAATGTATGTTCTCTTAATTGTTCAGTAACCAGGTCCTACAAAACACTTCAGTTATCAAGTTTTAGTAGACATAATACACTTGCAGGAGGATTCTTCGAAGGGATCTAGAGAAACAGTTTTACAGGCCATCATTTAAAGCCTGGTTGGAAACAAGAACCTATTCTTTTGCCAACATGAAGTTTAATTTTCAGTTTGCACTTGTCTTCAAAGAAATAGTTTATCCATTGTGATGCAATTCTTATTTATTTTTTGGTCAAGTTCAGAGGAGCAGGTGGGAAAGATGAGTCTTCTGTGCCTGGTTAATCATAATGTCGAACAACATGGCAATCTCCTGCCTATGCTTGGGTAGCATATATGTGAAAATTTGATTGATCCTCCACGGCTTGGAGGGAATCTTCTCTGTAATAGCTATTCTGTGACAGAGCTTCCTGCATTTGCCTGCGGATCTGAAGAAGTTGAGCTTCACCCACATACGTTGTTTCAACACATGCTCAATGTTTTAAGAGAGCCAGCTGGAGTACTGAGTATGATATACTCAGAATGATCTTACCATGAGTTGGATTTAGAGGTCGTATGTACTTTTCAATGATTTTTTTATTAAAAAAATGATAAAAAGTTGGATTTCAGTTGTCCTCTAAGTAGCCCAGAGTCTGCTGCTTCCAGTCCCCAGTTCTACCAGTGGTAGTCTTCGTATCTTTGCCTTTCTTTCTGTACTTCAGCCCTCAGCAGTCCCTAATGAGGTATTACCTTGTGTCAGGTGGCAGAGGGGCAGGACTAGATCTTATTTTTAGAACCACCTCACTGCTGTCGATATTACATATTTAGACCTGAATCAGAATTTTTGAGCTTAGAATATTAGCCATTTAAATGTGTTTCTTCTATCACTTCGGGAACCTACTCACCATATCCCTCAGTCCATGGACTTTCTTTAGAAGAGTCAGACAGGAAAACTAGGACAAAAATGCAGCATTTACTTAATTCCCTTTGGGCTTTTACACCCTCCTGAGAAGAAATTGATTGTTCCATTTAACTCTTAGCTGATGATGCTGTTGGTTTTCAGATTTAATTGAATCATAAAGTGAAAAAATACACAGTTAGTGTTTCACTTGTAGTTTATAATACAGTTGTTTTCATAAGGAAGTTCACCAGATCTTCCTTACAGGTTTCTAATAGACATACAAGATCCCCATCTGAAGCAAGTTTAATTGTGGCTCTATCACTCCTCATAATAATTCAATAGCAAATACTAAGATTAAGGTTTTTTATTTTCAGCTTTTAAAGCCAAGTATGTAATAATGTGTCAGTATTGTACTGAAAGTCTATATACTAGATCCACCAGCTAGTCCCAGGAGTTTCTTTGCCTCACGTTTTCCTGATATGGTGTCAAGAAGGAGAATAAGAGGAGTAGAAAGAAGTTGTCTTCCAAGATGTAAAGGATATATATTACTGTTTTAGCTGTCATTGTTTGAGGCAGGTCTCATCAGTTTCTTCTGTGCAGGTGCAGCTGAATGCACACAGGGGTGAAGAATATTTATATTCTGAATAATATAAAATTGATTTTTAAAGGGCCAAACAATTTACAGCAAATTCAAAATAACCTGGCTGTGAGGTTTTTTCAAATTACATTTTAACATCTTATTTTTTAAGGCCAGTTGGGAAGCGTATTTGTATTTCCATTTTAAGGGAGCAAAGACCACTGATCTCAAAAGGTTTATGTACTCTCTCTGGCTCTGTCCTTGGCCTGATGAAGAATCAAGAGAAAGTTTATTTCCTTTCCTTTGTCTCAGCTTTCCTAGCTGCAGAATAGGGTTAAAAATGTTCATCTCCTTTTTATAGTTGTCTTTTTATAGTCCTAGTAGATGCAGCTGTGTAAAGGCTAGTTGGTCTTCTTCTCCAGGATCCCAGCTTCCCGACAAAGCTTTTGCACAACAGTAACACTTCCAGTAAGATGCAATCTCTGCCTTCTGCAAAGGCGATGAGATAACTGGGAATAGTCTCTACAATCCTTTTAAAGCTCTATGTTAACTATGAAAGGAAAAACATATTTCACATGTCAAATAGACTGTGCCTCTGTCTGTCTTCCTTACGAGTAAAACTGTCATGGGCCATGGCAGCCAATGGCAGTGGCAGCCAATGATGCCACTGCTCTGTTTCAGAACACAGTTTCATGTAGGTGTGTATAAACAAATAAGCATAGCACAGCAGTTAAGCTGCGTGTTTAATTCCTTTGATGTCCACTTTACACCAGTCTTTAAATAACTTTTCCCATTCTACCTTTTCTCCTCCACTGCAATGTTCACAGGTGCACATATCTATTGTTCTTTGAAGGAAAATGTCATTACGTGAGTCAGTTTTAAATCTCTGAGGAATTAGAATGATTGATATTTAATTTTCCTATGTTCTTCTTAAGCTGCATTCAACATATCAAGTGCTAATGAGCAAATATAGTTGTTTGAAGTGAAAAAGTGGCAAATCTAATCAGTTTATAATAGACTACCAATCTGCTTTCAGCAGAGCTGGGAGTTGCATAATCACCTGTTTATTAAAGTGTTAGTGTCTTCCATTCTAACCAGAGTTTGACATGTAGACTGGTATCTTTCCACCGTGGCATTCAGAGTATCCTGCTGCTGATTTGAATTAGTGGGAGAAGCATTTTTCAAAAGTGTTACCTAATGGAGGCATTCTCAACTAATAATCAAAAAGGGTTTTACTTTCATTTTAAGTGTAATAGATTCAGAATGTGCCGTTTCAATTATAAAATTAACATCATTTTTCCTTTATGTGGTAAGTATAATGTGAGTGGTAGACTGAATTTACAGATAATAAAGACTTCTGGTGATCTGCTGTAATTGGCATCAACAGATGAGATCCGCACCTGAGTCACCGTGATTAGAAAGAATCCCTCATCACAAGACAGCTTATTGGGTCATGCAGAACCAGCAAGCTTGTGCAATTTGAAACTCGCTACTTTGTTTTATTTATCACTTACTCCCATGAATATAATTCTTTAAAATTTTTTATATCAGAATTTCAAACTCTTGTGTGATCTGTTTGATTTACTGGCAGCAGGGTTTTTTTTGAGGAGTTAGATAATCAATGAATTTTAAGCAGGTCCTTTGGCAAGAGCATTAGGTTGAGTGTCTGTATGATACTTATTCTCACGCACGCTGCTGAACATTCCTATTATTGGATGACTGTTGTTGATCTTGCATGTCTCACTCTGATTACTAAGCAGGAAAAATTAATCCTTTTTGGTATTTACCTGCTTTGTGTCTCTTAAGTTCACCTAGTTGTCTGACCTACGATTTAGTTTCTTTTATCTAGTCTCTACTAAAGTATTTGTAATGCTCTCTCCACTGCTGCACCAGCAACTGTAAATTATGAGTGACAAACAAATACTAATACAGTTCTACAGCATCATTCATTGCCATTTCCACCAGGGCTGTTTTTTGAGCAGATCGATCATGTGTGAAACAGCAGATACTCACATGCAATCTGCATGTCTTTATATTATATATGATGTACATTGATTGGTGCATCACTGACCTTTGCATACTCCTCACGAGTCAGATTGTCTCTGCTTGCTGCAGCCATGTGTGGCACTGGATCTAAGATGTTTTGTTGAAGTATTTCAGAGCATGTCTTAATGATTGTAAAAGTTGTTCTTGAAAATAAAGCTGCTTTAGATACAATAGCCCAGCGTAGCCTTTCTACCTCCTTTTTTTGTCTATATCTGTTTGTAAAGCAGATGCTGAACTGTTTCACATTGTGTATTGCTAAATGGAAACAGACATCAAGTCAAGTTTCAGTTAGGAGAAGTTTTTTAGGTATGAATTATAAACTTTGTAAGATCAATATTTACAATGGAAATGCTTACAGTCTTCGCGACAGCAGCATAAACTTGCGACTGTAATAACCCCTTTCATATTCTTCTCTTTTCTGCAAAATACATGTCTTTTTTCTGCACTTGAATGTATATGTTGTGTGAACATTTTAATAAGGATTTTCAGAAACAAAAATACTTCTTCTTTCAAACTGAAAGTTTCCTTTCAGACATCTGAAGCAGAAATATTGCTTTAGATAATAATACTCTTACCTTCCTTGGCATATTTTTTGTTGTTATGTTGCAGAAAGTTGTCAGAACTATACCAGTGCGGAAGCTCCACACATATCTTTACAAAGAAACTTTTTCTGCCTTGGTTTTAGTCTACTGATGAAAATTAACATTTGAAATTACTTCAGGGAGAATTGAAAAACAATGAAGCAAGGTAGTTCTAGCAATTTTTGAGCTTTACATGTGCTGTCATTTTTGCAGGATGTAGGGTAGTAGGCTGATTGACTGATACATGCATATGATGTGAATGATTTCTGCACCTTTGTTAATCTTGAAGATTCAACTGTGTTTAATGCTATTCTTTACTTCTTAATCATTAAAACAGTAAAAAGGTGCTTTAAGCCATCTGTCTTTAGTGAAGGAGATAAACCATTCCTAACACTACGTTGAATAGGTGAGGCTTTCTGAAACATGTCCATCTGTTTTGCAATAGTGGTGACAAATGGCAAAGTAGTTCCTTTTTTTTTCCTATCCCCAAATGCGTGCAGAAGCATTCCCTTTACATATAGAAGTGATATCTCCAGGCTAAAATTTGAAGCCATATGGCAAATTCACCAGAGCTCTCTTACTACCATTTCCTGCCAAAGGCTTATGATAACAATTGCAACATTTGAGCATCTTTTAAAGGCTGGTACTTTTACTAGTGTAGAGGACAAAGCATGTAGTAAAACTTGGTAACTGGCAAAGTCAACACTTTTCAACAGTTGCCTAATTATGGTACATGAGGATACTGGAGTTTTTCTCTCTCTGCCTCTGTATATAATGGAACTGTTATCACTGTTGTCATGATTCCTGTATTTTTCTGCCTTTGTCTTACTCAGCTGTGTGGTAGTTCTGTCTGTAGAGGGAATTAGATAACCTTGTTGCTTTCTGTTCGGTATAGGAGGCTATAAATGCACAGCTAGCATAGTTTGCTAATAGATACAGAATTGGCATAGGCTCTATTGTAGCTTCTCTGACTCTTTTGTGTAGACCAGGTGAAACAGGAGCATTGTTGGAAAATTGCTATTCCATTACTAGGTAGAGCCACTTAAACTCTTCTTCATGTATGTATGGCTACATTTTGCATAAAATGCATGCCTGCCTTTCATAAACCTTTGGAAATCCTTTGAAAATACAATCAAGCACTAGAAATTATACTGAATCATAGAATCATAGAAAGATTTGGGTTGGAAGGAACTTTAAAGATCATTTAGTTCCAGCCATAGACAGGGATACTTTCCACTACAGCCTCATCCAACCTGTTCTTGAACACTTCCAGGGATGGAGCATGCACAAATTCTCTGGGTGACCTGTTACAGCGCCTCACCACCCTCACAGTAAAATATCTCTTTCTATATATATCTAATCTAAACCTTTAAGTCTTTCAGCTTACAACTGTTACCCTAATCCTATCACTGCACTCTCTGATAAAGAGACCGTCCCCATCATTCTTGGAGGCCCCCTTTAAGTACTGTAAGGCTGCTATAAGGTTTCGCTGAAGCTTTCTTTTCTCTAGGCTGAACAACCCCAACTCTGTCAGCCTGTCCCCATAGGGAGTGTGCTCCAGCCCTCTGATCATCTTTGTGGTCTTCCTCTGCACTTGCTTTAAAAGATCCATGTCCTTCCTGTGCTGAGGACTGCAGAACTGAATGCAGTACTCCAGCTGAGGTCTCACAAGAGCAGATCACAGATGCAGAATCACCTCCCTAAACCAGCTGCTCAAATTTCTTTTGATGCAGCCCAGAATGCAGTTGTCTTTCTGGGCTGCAAGTGCACACTGCCAGCTCATGTTGAGCTTCTCATCCACAAGCACCCCCAAGTCCTTCTCTTCAGGGCTACTATCAATCCATTATTTAATATTTATTTGCCAATATAAATTCCCTCATTCCATGCAAGCTGTTCTTTTGCTTGCTAATGTGAAACAATAGTTGGAGAAACTGATGATTTTTCCGGTCTGTTGTCAAAACCAGAAAGGAAGGAAAAACAATCCTATTCTCTCCCCTGCAAAGACTGAGCAGCAGAAAATCAGACATAAAGGTCTTCAGAGCATATATAGACCTCTGTCTGAAAGACAAAATGTTGTTTTGATTTCTTTGTTGTGAAGTCAGACTATGACTTAACAGATTTAAGTAAGAGAAATGAGAGACTGCAGTAATTAAGTAGACAAAGAGGCGGATCAAGCCAAAGGAAATGGTTTAACGTTGTATTGTAGAAAATAGCAGATTGTGTGAAAATTAATCTATTTATCCTCTTAAAAAATGTGACTATATGTCCTGCAAACAAGGAAGTTATGATCCTCCTGCAACTCAAGAGGTAAGCAAATTGTCCTTGTAAACCAAACACAATTTCAGAGAAGAACATTATGGAGGTGGCCATGTATTACTGTGTTTGCTGCTCAGGCTCCTAAATACCTAGATTATGCACTAGAATCTATTTTTTTGTCCAAGGAGGATGTATAGAACATTAGCTTTACAAATGTACCTTACATGTCTGTATTTTTATGGGATGCAAAATATGAAGAGCTGAAGTCCTGGATAAAGAATCAGCCATAAATTGGACTTTTGGGGAAGCTACCTGACACTAGTGGTGCAGTACTGTTAACATGCCTGTCAATCAGTACGTCCAATGCTAAAGCAGAAGAAGCAGAGAAATACAGTTTGTCAGGAAAATCACATAGTCAAAGCATCTGTTTTTCCTGTGAAGTTTATTTTCCAGCCAGTCTTCAGCAGCCTGAAGGAGACTTGGCAGCAGGTGTAGGAAGGCTTTTTTGTCTTCTCATTTGCTGGGAAAAAAAAAGAGAGTAGCAAATTCAAAAACAGAATGTATTTCAGAAGTAAATGTATCAAGAAACAAATAAGGCAGCTTATTTCTATCTTTCTGTCTTGTCACCACATCCGAATCTTTGAAACATGTCATCTTTTCTCTATTCTGTATCCTTTGGTGGAAACCAAAATCTCTGTATTGATTTGGCCACCAATGCTTATGACAGTCTGGGTGATTCAGAAGCACTGCCTTTGGGAAAAAAAAAAAAACCAGATACAGACTTATTGGATTAATTTCTTTCCCTATCCATCTGAATTCTTCTTCCGTGCAGTTGCATATTCAGATGTAGACTTTGTGGCAATTCCCTCTGCTGCTGCTAAATCTCATTCTACTGCAAGCATCCTCATGTTACTGTGTCTGTACTAAGTGCAGATACACTCTCCATGTTAGAACGGCTTTCCTTGTTTACAGTGTACAGCAAATATTGCAGTTGCTCATAAAATATAATAAAACATAGAATGAAAAGGTTAGCATTGCCCATTCCTACTTGAAGTGGTGAAAATAACCAGTGTGCTCCCCAAAATAACAATAAATAATAGTACTTAGAGAATTTGTTGTCATGCAGATTTATTTTTTTACCATAATTATCTAGAAGTTAAAAGGAAAGATATCCAATTGATTCTATTTCTGTGACTGAGGAAGAAATGGATGTACCAGAGTTCTCTAGCCTTCAATAGAAAAGTATATTGTGAGTGATGTATCTCAGTCATGAGATACCTATCAGGACAATAAATTATGAAAAGTCTGGTTTTGCTAGCATTTATACTTATGCTTTAATGTAGACTAAATTATCTTGTTTGTTCATCTGGGTAATGTGTTCATGTTAACGCACTTAAAACTCCCAGCACAAGTTTGAAAAATACAGCATCTGAATATCTTACAAGCATGAGCAATACTCCTTCACAATAAGGTCCTTGGGGAAAAGCAAAAGAAACAAGTAGCCAAAATTAACTCATATTTTTGAGCTAGAGAATAGTGATGATTTTATTACATCCTGATGCTTATGATTGACTCAACATGAAAACAGAAAGTAGAAATGGAAAAGACTAATTAGGTTCTTTTGTCCATTCCCTAAGGAACCTTCTACTGAAGGGGATAAAATTATCTTAAACTTCTCATCCGTCATCAAAATTGATTCTGCATTCCAAGTTGATATGAAGAACCCAGTCCAACAAGTCAATTACCTAAGATTTTTGAGTTGGAAAGTTACAGTCAGCATGTTTTTTATAAAATAAATTCCAGATTTGTTAGCCTTTCCAAGCTCAGATGGGCTGTTTAGAATGAGTGATTAATAGGTATTCATGTTTCCATAATGCAAATCACCCTTAGTGAGAAGAATGCACATATTAGAAATTAAAACAGCTTTCATACTGGAAAACATTGATTCAGCTAAACTGAAACTTTCAATGGGACTGCTTTCACAAAGACAGTTTAGGTTCTAACAGTGGGCTCAAGTTTCCTGGAATAAGCCTTCAGTCAGAGCTGTGACCTCATATGGAAAGCCAATACCTCATGTTGCTATTTGATCTGAATCAATTTGGAGCCGTATCTTAGTTTCTTAGATGAGTCCTCTATCGTTCTCCCGACATGCTTGACTGTAATTAAATGATTAAATGTCTGTGGGGCATATAGAGAAAGAGAGTCCATGTGTTAGAGAGCCCAACTCTGTTTCTCTGTAGCCAGTACACTCTGCTGGAAAATGAATCAAGGCCTCTAGTTACAATTATAGTTATTCAAAAGTATTCCTGGTTCGTCACAGAATAAAAAAGGAACATACTCCAAACAAGCCATTCCTAGCAGTGCTCTCTTAGAAGGTGTGCAAGGTGAAGATTCAAGACTCTGGCCTTATTCAGGTATCCCATATAACCTTTACTAAGGGTTCTCTAACCATGGGAAGTATTACATGTAATGCAAAACTTAGAAGATACTGGATTTGTCCAGCTTGAGAAAATGTTAGTGAAGGGAACAGACCGCTTAACATCCCCGCTGTGTGGCAAACAAATTATATGAAAGGAAGAGTTCTTCAATATAGTGGATGAACCAGACTAAACTACAGCTACCTTATTTTGTTGGGTTTTTTTATTTCCTGCAGTTCAAATGAGAAAAAAAAAAAAAACAGCTTTCTTGAATCGCATAATGGTAAATACATGCCTGGTAGTACTATGTACACAGCTTTTATTGCATTCAGGTTTGCCTAGTCTCAGGCTTACTGGATAAATCTGGATTATCTCTGTTGATGCCAGCTCTTCTGTTCCCTATCAGCAGTACTTCTGTGAATAGTCAAAAGGTGTTATGGGAATGTGCTATTTATTCTTTGGGAAATCGTATGACATTTTCATTTTATTTTGTTGATACAGAACGAACTGAGCTAGTATTGGAAATTTAGCCGTGGAGAAATGTCAATCAATAAGTGTGTTACACTCTATTAGATGGAAAGTTAGCTGGTAGCATTAGCTGTAGTGTCATAAAAATGTCTTAAATAGCACCTGCCAAGAGTGCACAAATACAGCCTTGTCTCCGATTTAAAAATATATTTAAGTGCAGCCATGGCTTGTTTCTGAACATGGTGGAAATACTGATGTGGAACAGGGATGGGGTAAGACTATTCAGAAAAGACTAGGGAGCTGGCATATTGTGGCTGCTGTGTCTTATACCAAGCCAGTTCAGTTCATTGAAAACTACTTTGCTTTGTGTTGTCTCTCAAAGGTATGTTTGGATTGTGACTGTGAGGGGCATGAACACCTTTTGTGTGTTCATGGGCAGTTAGTATGTTATGCAGTTCCCACTACAGTGGAGGTCCAGTCCCAGACTGGGATTTCTAGATGGTGCTGTACTGCAGGCAAAATAATACCTAGAGATGTGTGTACCATTGCAGCCTGGTTAGATCTGTATCAATAAATAAAAGAAAACACCATATGATATTGCAGAGAGTAAACACCGTATTCCCACAGAACCATGTGACTACCCACAGAATCACTGCCAGGTAGGATTAGAGGAAATGTCAACAAGAGAAATGATCCAGTTCCAGCCAATAGGTGATGCATACAAGTATACACACACTTATGTGTATTTCAAGCTGGTTATCTAGTTCTCTAAAATGAGCAATTTTAACGAAAATGTCTCTTGAATAATCAGTTTTGTTATTACTCAAAGGATGTATTTTTTGGGCATCTTTATATTAAACTGGGAATAAAAAATGGAGGGGGAATTTTTAGCTAGCTGTGAGATGCTTATCTTCTATAAAACAATAGGACTGTGGCTCATCACTACTGTACACTGTAAAGGGCATGTTACAGGCCAAATATTTTTATGTTCTTTGTACATTTGGAAAGAGATAAAGAATTCAGAGGTCTCCTCCTTTCCTTCATCCTGTGAAAGGTCTAGTGCTGACTCCTCTAAATTAGGAGGAGGTGGTTTGTAAAGCCAGGCAAAGCACTGGTCAGTCTCGTGGGAGCTATAGATAAAATTTTTACATGCACCTCAGTCACTTAGTAATCTAAGTCTTGTTGAAAGCTAATGGGACTTGAAAGCACTTTGAAAATTTCATTTTGTGAAAGCCAATTTTCATATATAGCAATGTGCAGGCAGCAGGGATTGCTGACTGGCTAGCTTGAAGCAGGTAAGATTCAGTTTGTGCTTGAAAATCAGCCAATTACTATTCACTGTGCTGTCCCTTGGCTGATAATGAGAGAAGGCTGTGTTTTTCCTGAGCAAAGAATACAGCAGAAAGCCTCTATGTTGCCAGTAGCTGTGCTGGGGGGATTTGTCCCAGCAAAGCTTTCAGCTTGCCTTATAAGCAGTATTTTCCTGAAATGTCAAGCTAACAAGAGTAAGTCATATCTGTTTCTTATTAACAATCCATCAAAGGTGAGGAAATCATGAAAAAAAAGAAACATTTTAAATTCATAGCTCAGTCCTGATTAACTCACTTGAAGGTAGCTCAGGTGACTTACTGTGGAATAGTGTTGCTGCGTACTGCCTTCTTTATTTTTGCATTGTAAGGTGGCATCATTACAAAGGGCCACAAAAGGAAATGGTGGGCTGGCTACAACTCAGATACAGATTCTGGATATGTTTGGTATGCACAGTATACTCTGAAGCCTGTTTTATAAATAGTGTTAAGAGAAACAAAACATTTTTTTTTATTTGTGAAGTGAGTTCTGGTGGGATTCTTGCTTACAAAATGGTGTTCTTCCTTACTTAACTATGATTGAGTTACTGCATCTGCAAATGACTAGCTCCTGCCTGCACATTCTCTGAATCTGTTACCACAGAGGAATCAGTTAAAATAAGGTTTAAAACTGAGAGGGGAGTTTTTTTCATACCTAAGAGAAGAGTAGCCATAGCCTCAGGCTTCCTTGATTGGTCTGCCTGCTGGCTTAGCATACTTATAGGGAACCAGCCTCCTTGGAAATGCATACACAGGTTTGTTTATTTGTATTTTTCCAAGGCAAGAGAGATTTCAAGGAAGTTTTATCAGGAAAGCCAGTATAGCTGTATAATTACAATATACCCTTGCTGAAGATTACATACTAATTAATATTTGTAAGGTTAAAATTAGAAAATGCATTTCAAATGCCATCATAGTCAACACTGTAAGTCAAATGAAATAAAGTGATAAAAGCAAGAATGTACATTTTTAGCTCACGAAAGGCTTTTTGTTTCATTTCATTGAGATTCTTTAGTGCACAAAATGTCTGGGGCTGGGGAATGCAAAAGTGGCAAATCATAATTAATGCTGAAGTAAGCCAGCTAGAAACCAATTAATAAATAACACTGAAACATTTATGGCCATGTTTTGCCAGTACAAATCTCTGTTGCCTTCTAATGTGCTAAATCCTACAGTGACAGGCCTGTATGAGACTTAAGTAAAAGCAGAAAGAAGGGCAGCAACGACCTCCACTCCTTACTGGACATCAAGGGAAATATAGTAACTAAAGATGAGGAAAAGGCTGAGGTTCTTAATGCCTTCTTTACCTCCATTTTTAACACTAAGACAGATTGTTCACTGGACAACTGGCCTTCTGAAGTGGTGAATGGGGTCAAGATGGAATATAGCTCCCCTGTAATCCAGGAAGAGGAAGTTAGAGACCTGCTGAGCCACTTGGATCCTCATAAGTCCGTGGAGCCAGATGGGATCCATCCTAGGGTGATGAGAAGGCTGGCAGACAAGCTTGCTAAGCCGCTTTCCATCATTTACCAACAGTCCTGGCTCACTGGAGAGGTCCTGGATGACTGGAAGTTGGCCAAGCCCATCCACAAGAAGGGCCGTAGGGATGATCCAGGTAATTACAGACCTGTCAGTCTGACCTTGGTCCCAGGTAAAATTATGGAGCAGATAATCCTGGGTGCAATCATGTGGCATCTACAGAATGACCGAGAGACCAGGCCCAGCCAGCATGGATTTAGGAGGGGCAGGTCCTGCCTGACCAACCTGATCTCTTTTTATGACCATGTGACTCAGCTGGTGGACGAGAGGAAGGCTGTGGATGTGGTATACCTGGACTTCAGCAAGGCCTTTTGCACCGTCTCCCGAAGTAGGCTCCTTGAGAAGCTGACAGCCCATGGCTTGGACAGGAGTGTTCTGTGCTGGGTTAGGAATTGGTTGGATGGCTGAGCCCAGAGAGTGATACTGAACGGTGTCTCATCCAGTTGGCAGCTGGTCACTAGTGGTGTCCCCCAGGGGTCAGTGTTGGGCCCGGTCCTGTTTAACATCTTCGTTGATGATCTGGATGAGGGGATTGAGTCCATCATTAGCAAGTTTGCAGATGATACCAAGCTGGGAGGAAGTGTCGATCTGCTGGAGGGTAGGAGGGCCCTACAGAGGGACCTTGACGGGCTGGAGAGATGGGCTGATTCCAATGGGATGAAGTTTAACAAGTGCAAGTGCCAGGTTCTACACTTTGAACACAACAACGCCATGCAGATCTAATAGGCTGTGGACAGAATGGCTGGAGAGTAGTCAAGTGGAAAGGGACTTGAGAGTGGTGGTAGACAGGAAACTCAACATGAGCCAGCAGTGTGCCCAAGTGGCCAAGAGGGCCAATGGTATCCTGGCCTGTATCAGGAATGGTGTGGTCAGCAGGACCAGAGAAGTTATCATCCTCTTATCCTCGGCACTGATCAGGCCATATCTTGATTACTGTGTCCATTTCTGGGCCCCTCAGTTTAAGAGAGATGTTGAGATGCTGGAGTGTGTCCAGAGGAGAGTAAATAGGATGGTGAAGCGGCTGGAGCACAAGCCCTATGAAGGGCGACTGAGGGAGCTGGGGTTGTTTAGCCTGGAGAAGAGGAGGCTCAGGGGAGATCTTATTGCTCTCTCTAACTACCTAAAAGGAGGTTGTAGGCAGGCAGAGTTTGGTCTCTTCTCTCAGGCGACCAGTGACAGAACAAGAGGACGTGGTCTCAAGCTTTGTCAAGGGAGGTTTAGGCTTGATATTAGGAAAAAATTTTTCACTGGAAGGGTGACTGGCCATTGGAATGCACTGCCCAGGGAGGTCGTGGAGTCATCATCCCTGGAGGTGTTTAAAAACAGATTGGATGAGACGTTTAGTGCCATGGTTTAAACAACAAGTGGGTGTTGGTGTTGGGTCATAGGTTGGACTCGATGATCTCAGAGGTCTTTTCCACCCGTGTGATACTGTGATACTGTAAAAGTGAACAGGTGCATAGCACGGAGGTGCATTTTACCCTCTGATGCTGTTTTAGTTTCTGGAACAGACTTAGGAGGACTTGAATTACAGCACTAAAAGCATGCAGGTTGTATGACCTGATTCTTTTTCATCTTTATTTTCTTGATACCTTAAAATACGAAAGACTGATCTGTATGCATTTGCATAGCTGTTGGTGAGTTGTAGACCCATACAGTTTAGTGATACAGTGGGTGGTGGAGCACTGGAACAGCTCCTCAGGGAAGCAGTGACAGCGCCAAGTCTACCAGCATGTAAGAAACATTTGGACAATGCCCTCAGTCACATTATGTGAATGTTGGGAGTGTCCTGTGTAGGGACAGGAGTTGGGCTCCATGATCCTTTTGGGTCCCTTCCAAGTGGGGTGATTCTATGATTTTATGATATCTTGACTACAATTTTATCTCAGATTTTAAAATTATTTTCAGTATTTATAACCTATTTTGAGAGAAGCTACTGCAGAAAGACTGCATGATCACTGCCTGTATTTTTAAGGTTTCATAGCAGAGCTTTGTTCTGCACTTTGCTGGCCTCCATGGAGGCACTAAACCATTATTAATGGCTGGAGGGTAAATGAAAGTTAAATGCATGCTACTATACCTATTCAACAAGTATATGGTAAAGACTGCTTCTGACAAATCAGATTATCTGTAATTTATCAGATTTTCAAAGCATCTTCTGTTCAGAAACCTGCTCATTTTGGGAAGGCAGAGATGAGCTGGCATACAGCTGTACTGTTGTGTGGCGGTGGTGATGCAATTACAAAAAATACTGAGCTAGCAGTTTATCTTGCTAGTTGACTAAATCAGCACAACTGGGATCTGTCACTTTTCTTTGTAGTATGCTGACTATTGTAAATAGAAAGATCAAGACATTTTATTTTATTTTATTTCATTTTATTTTATTTTATGAAAAAATGAAACCTAAGCTTACATTCCTTAGTCTACACTTGATCATGGAAAGAAGTGCCCGGGTTTGCAGAGCTGCTGACCACTGAAGAGCTTCCCATGAGGTTACTGAGGGCTGTCATAATTGAACACTCATGAAAACCTGATTAAATAATTACATACCTGCAAATTCCTGCTGATAAAATCTCAGGCAAATTGCCTTACTGAGTATGGAAAAAACGTATTTCGGTTAAGATGTTCTCTTGCCTGCAGTCAGTGATATTTATAGTTTAAAGTAACATTTAACTGCAAATTTTTTACATAACTTTTCCTGAAAGGGCATTTTGTTCTTACCTCCAAATTCTAGTGTGGTTAAAAGAGCAAATAACATGCATTTATGAATTATCAGAGTGCCAGACTGGCAAAGCATTAGTAATTTGTCTTCCTCCTGCAAAATTCTGTATAAGTTATCCTACTAACAGCTAGTCTGTTTAAGAGGCTCATTAGGGAAAGAAGAATTCTCGAACTTTTTAATCTGTCAGCTGTTCTAGTAATTTCCCCAACACTCTCCCTCTGGTTTTGTGCTTTCATATATATTTTCCACAATTTCTGCTACGTAGTGGGGTTGGGATTTTTTGATACTGTAGTTGCAAAAGGAAACGTTGATTTTCTGGCTTTTTTGCCCCGTGCATCCATATCTTTTAATACGAAACATTTACTGCATCTCAAATTCACTTTGAAGGGATCATACATAGTAAAGAATGAGGGCTAAAATGCAGCTCCTTCTATGCAGGGAGATCAACCAGCTGTTCTTAAGTGGTCAAGTTGTAGGGAGTCACAATAGCAAGCAGCAAGTTTTGCTTCAGTAAAAGGTGTAGACAGTTATCATTGCTGCTAGAAACTGTAGTAACCATTCAATGAGGGGACCATTTTAAAACCACTTCTAATGCGTGGTGGATGTGTCTGCTCACTGAAAGGCAGTTTACTGTACTTTTTTCAATATGAAATTTAACCACTACAGAGGTGTTGCATCTTGTCATTCGGCTGCCTGTGTCGACGCATGCTTAACGACTTCCACAGCCCATACATTGTCCCTGGGGAGCCTTGAAGCTTAAAGATATCTGTTCATTTTCTGCACATTTCACGCTTTAATATCTGTAATTGAACTTGGTCTCAGGTGGACCAAACATTGGCTTGTGGATTTGACATTCTGCTCTAGAAACTCTTTGTTCTTTGTTCAAGCTGCTTGCTTCTCTGGAAGTTGGAAAATGACCCATGGATTTACAAGTCCCATTATCAGTAAATGCTGATAATTCAGGTTTTCTTGTTTCTTTGTGCGTTTGCTTTCTTTCCTACATCTGAACACTTTCTCCTGTATTCTGGGCTAGTTTATCTCAGTCAAATTGATCACATACCCTAGTAGCAATACCAGTTGTTAGAACTAGGTCTCACAAAAAGCAGAAAAAGAAGCTCTAGAAAACTCTCTGTGTACAGAAGCAGCTAATGAAGAGTTTAAACCACTCTTAAAAAGCTGTGTGGTTTTCCATTTCCTAATATGTTTGCTTTCCCAGAGCAGCAACTAACAACTACTGGTAATACAACTAATGGTTGTGATACATACAACTGGTCGTTTCTGTTGAGTTTGTTCAATAATGCATTTAATTAGCTTGGGGTTTGGAGGGTTGATTTCTTTTTCTTATTTTTCCTTTGCTGTTCATCTTGCTGGGATATGCCGCAGGCTTACTGTTGGGCAGCACAGTTCCTGCTCTTCAGACCTTCTCCTCCCACAAGAGGGCAACTGCTGAGTATAACCTTCCTGCCTGTTGTGCACACATCTGTTAAGCTGATGCTTAGAACAATTATAGGCTCTTTCTCTCCCTACCACGAGTCTCTGGAATCAAATTGTTCAGTTCTTCATAACAATAAATCCACCAACCCTACCTAGCCTCTAATGCTTTTCAGTTCTGGCTGAAGACAAGTAATAATTTATTCACATGTCAGAAAATAATTTGAAAAATGTCAAGAAGAAAAGAAAAATGGGGTAGAAAATAATTGCTTTCTGAGTCTTTAAGGTACCTTTTCAGGTGTTTTTTCCCTTTCAGTGTCCTGAACATGAAAGAAGCTTGGAGGCTATATCTAAGAATTGGAGGAGAAAAGCAAGAAAGCATTTGAGAATACTTGAGGAGAGCAGAAATCCTGCCAAGCACTTTTAATTATGATTGTCTTATCATTTGGATAGTAACATTGAGAAGAGTGTACTCAGCCATGCAGAACAGGACATTTCTTCTAGAAGAACATTTGAAATCTAGCTTGAAAGACTCTTCAGAGCTCAGGTCTTTCTCTGGCCTGAAAAAAATTCTGTTGCTTTTTCTGAAGATTTATCTTTCTTAGAATTTATTATCCTTTTTATTTACAAAAAATATCAAATCAAAAGTCTTTAGGAAGAAATCAGTGTTTAGGATCACTCTCCAGTTGTAATTTGTGATTTCATGATCTGAAATGTAGCAATCATTAAATCATGAGACAAATTATGCTGTCTGTAGGAAAAAGTATCAGGAATAAATTGTTGCAGAGTATCCCAGAAGTGTCAAGGACAAGTGACTGTTACAAAGTAGGGCCCAGCTATCTTGTAGCTCAAATGAATCTGTAGGAAAGAACACTGACGTAATACATGAAGAAACTTACTGCATTGCCCCTCAGCTTTTCAAAGATTCTTTCTTCTTGTAAGGGGAAAAGAAGATGTCTATGTAGACAGGATTTTTTCTCACCTTTCCTTCAGCTTTACCAAAAACATATTCAGATGAAAATTCTTGAAACGTCACATAATCCTATGGTGAAATAATGCAGTAGAACCATTTAGATTTTCTTCATTAAGCAAGGCTGTGAATCAGGATTCTTGAAGCAATAGTGCTGTTATTTTTTTTCCTTGATCAAGCTGAAATAATTTTAATAACGTGTCATGGACTTGCAGACTTCTTTCCAGGACACTGCTCTGGAAAACTGCCTTTCCTTAGCTAAACTCCTTCAAAGATGATAGCCATAGTAATTTTACTGAATAATTGTTTGTTATTTGAGAGGAAAGAAGAAGCTATACAGACACAGTATTTTCTTGCAGTGAGTAAAATAACCCTTCCTTTTACCAGTGAGAGAGATAGGCCCAAACCTTCCTAGTGCTGTTGTGACATTAATTGCCCCCAAAGCTATATTAAATCCTACATTATTAAAACATAAACAAGATAAACTTTCATTATAATGTATATTATATTACAATGACATTCAGAATTGCGCTCAGACTATGTCCATATTGCATATCCCAGACAATTACATAGCAGTAAAATAGTTTTTGTAATTTTCTATATAATAGAGAATTATTTAACTCTTGTCATACTTCAGAATGAAATCTTACAAAAGTATCAACTGTTCTGCATTGTAAATTAAAAGAAAAGAAAGGTGTTTAGTTTTGTAGCCACAACTTCAGCTCAAACTTCGTAATTTCAAGAAAGTGTAGTTTCAGATTCTGCTTTTATTTCTTCTCTGAGACCTTCTGATCTCTCTTGTATAAATGTAAAAAATTCAACAGTTTTAAGCCTATTACCATCATTTATCTTAAACTTGAAGCGACGTCATAACTGTGACTTTATTTGCTTAGTGAGTTAGTTTTGACTTGCCCATAATATAGAATTATGAAGTCATACAAACACAGAATGGTTTGCATTGGAAAGGACCTTCAAAGATCATCTAGTCCAACCTCCTGCCAAGATAATATAGTAATAATATGTTACTACATTTTATTAAGTACTTGACTTCAAAGTGAGGATGTTATTTTCAAAGGGAGCTTAAAGTACCAAAATATGGGTACCAAACTACAAAAATCTTTCAATGTATAATTTTATAATGCTTTAAGAGTGTTGGTTCCTTCGCTAGAGGAGCATTTAGGCCAATACAGTATCCATTTATGATCAAATTAGCTGTTTTAAGATCTCCCTCTAAATAAACCACTAATTGCTTACTGCAGTGTGGTATTTCAGTAATGAATTCGGTATAGTTGTTAAGTTCATATTAGTATTACTTGATAGTATTTTACATTTGTATCAGGAATAGTGTGGCCAGCAGGACCAGGGAAGCGATCGTGTCCCTGCACTTGGTGCTGGTGAGGCTGCGCCTCAATTACTGTGTTCAGTTTTGGGCCCCTCACTAGAAGAAAGACATTGAGGTGCTGGAGCGTGTCCAAAGAAGGACAACAAAGCTGGTGAAGAGTCTGGAGCACAAGTCTTATGAAGAACAACTGAGCAAACTGGAGTTGTTTAGTCTGGAGAAAAGGAGACCTTGTTGCTCTTTATGTGTACCTGAAAGGAGGTTGTAGTGAGGTGGGTGTTGGTCTTGTCCCAGAGAACAAGTGATAGGACAAGAAGAAATGGCTTCAAGTTGCACCAGGGGAGGTTTAAACTGGATATTAGTGTATACTACTTCACAAAAAAGTAAAGTATTGGAACAGGCTGCCCAGGGAAGTGGTAATTAGGGACATGGTTTAGTGGTAGACTTGGCAGTGTTAGATTTACATTTGGACTCGATGATCTTAATGGTCTTTTCCAACCTAACAATTTTGTGAATCTTTTTGGCTCAGTGATTTTAAAGCAGTGGTTTAAAATTGGGGTGGCACACTGAACGTCTTGGGTAGCACATGTAGGCTAGAAACAGACAGGATCAGGCATACCTGAAGTGATGTGGTTGTTCCCAATATTTAACATTTCTGTAACATTTCCTGTGGGCTGGTGCCAGCTTTCACTTAATGCTAGAAAAAAACCCTCTATGTTCATCCACAAAAGTGTACAAGTTGTTGGGGAAAATGCTGCAGAGCACGAGGCTGCTGTGGCATGCTAGGGTTCTTTACTGCTTTCCCTACTGTTTTGCAAAGTGATATACTGCAGCAAAAAACTATAACTTCTGTCTCACTTCAGGAAGTACAATTTAGGAGCTGGAGTAATTTGATGGATAGTATATACTAAGAAAAATATTAGAAACTGGGAAAGGCCATATAGTCTATGGAGGCTCATTTCATTCCAAATACGCCTTCCCTAGGTTATCATCCAGTTGTTAAAAGAAAGAGTAATGTTATCCATTTCTTATGATTCCACTTCTGGGTATTACAGAGATAAATACCTAAATGCTGGAGAACTGGCTTTCTTTCAGACCACTATTTCAGGAGAAAAATGCTTAAATGCAAATAGGTGTGATGACAGAGAATAAATTGACCCTAAATGAAAAACATGATGTTAGTGATATGAATATATGTGTGTAGTCATGGTTTCTCAAAGTTCCCCAGAGACAAGTTTCCAATCATGAGACTTTCAGAAAGTAACCTTTTCTTTGATTTATTGTTTCAGGACCAATGCAGGAGACAATATATGACTTTTGGAGAATGGTATGGCATGAAAACACGGCCAGCATAATCATGGTTACTAATCTTGTAGAAGTGGGAAGGGTAAGTGATTTTTGTACTTCAAAAGTTGAAAAAGTTCCAAGGTGTTTACTTTTGTAAATTAAATAGCAGATCAGCAAGATGCTCATATACTGAGTATAGCACATAAAATATTTATGATTGTCTCTGCTAAGAGGTTCATTATCAATTATTTTTAAACATGCCTTCGATGCTTGTCTTGGATAGCAGGAGCATAATGAAATAGTAACTGGTAAAACTGCTTTCTGTACATTTGAAGCCTGCAAAGACTGCCAAAGGGAAAGTGTCATATCTTTATATGTATCTCTGACACAGAATTTCTGTTAAGGGCAAACAGAGAACCGGTTACAGAACAAGGTGTGGAGTCATCTTTTTTTTTTTTGAGGGAGGCTATGTGGGAGTAATTTCTGAAACATTTCTGAGAAAAGTATGAAATTGCACCTTCTTCATAGTATATTAATATAAATTAACTTGTTTGATTGTTTTTTTCCTTCCTGTAAGCCTTCTGGATTAAACCAGAAAAAAATAGATTTACTTATTTGTACCTAAATTTGTTGACTAGGAGGTCTTCTTCAGGAGCTGAGTAGTAAAGAAAGCTTAAGTTACTTAGTTGATACTGCGTACTTTTCTTTCTTTGCTCAGTAACTTCTAAAGTAGGCCTCCTACTCAAGTCATTATGGCTAATTTTGTTTTCAACAAGTATTGAATGGAACCATTTTCTTTGTTTTCACAACCATCAATAACTGAGTCTTTTAATTTACTGCTTTGCCTATGCACTGGTGTCTTAGTTCTCATCTGGGATGTTTCTTTTGTGAAAATTTGCTTGGGAACTGGGCATATAGCTTTCATTTGGAATTAAAAAACCCCACTGCTTTTATTGCAACTACTGCAATTATTGTAAATCAAAGTGTTGCAATAAGAAGTCAAGCGCACATATCTTGGTATGAGCCACATGGTTTTAGGAAATGTTTTTAATTTCACACTGATAGAGTGGCTGATACCTCTCTGCCCTGTGGCATTGGCATGGTGAGAGAGCAGTGTTTACGTGGTGTGAGTCAGTGTGTCAGATCTTGTCTCCTTTTTAGACTGTCCAGTTTTACAATGTAAATTTATTTTCCCTATGTCCTTTTTCAGTTGTTTATATCAATTCTAATGTTTAGATCCTTGCACACCCAAGCCTGCCAACAGATCAGGTGCCAGCATTATTTTTAGATATAAAAAAGATGGGATTTGTGACTGCAATTAACACCTGCTGCAGGAACACATGTATAACTAATTGCAGAGACAAAAAGAGCTCATGGAGGTAACCTCAAAAATTCAGTCCCTTGAGTAAGGAAGAAGGTAGAAATGGTTGGATGGTCACATATCAATTGAAAACGGATGGATTTGTAAGAATAGGAAGCTCTTCAGAAGACCTCTTCATTAAAGCTTTACACACATTCATAAGTACCCAAGCACACAACTTAAAAAGGGATGTTTTCAGGGTGTGCATAAACAAGCCTTAGAACAAACAATACCATACTGAATGAAACCATGTGCTGTCTTCCTGAAGTCAGTATTTGAAAGCATCAATTCGAGTGAACTGTCAGGTATCAGCTAGGGAGACACTGGTCTTGGTGCCAGAGCTGGCGACCTCAGCTCACAACATTTAGGTACACGGCACGTTCTCTTAGCAGCAAGTAACAGTTTGTGCCACCATGGAGATTCCTTCAGGGTGCAAGAGTCCTAGTGGGATACAGATCTGCAGCTTTGTTGGTTGGCAGTAGTAGAAATGACTTTGTTCTCACTTTCTCTGGAGGCCAATGTAGGTGAGATCAGAGTGCAGAAATTTAAATGAGCTTTTAATGGAAATGAGATTGTATGAACCTCAGAACAATTCAGTCACTCCTCCATTGGTGCTTCTGTCCCACTCCCAGAGCTGGAACCATCAGCCACAAGGAAGGCATATTGCAAACATGCCATCTGTCCTACAAACCCTAACACAAGCTCTGTGCCACCTTGATTAGTAATGATTTTAATGGACATTTTGATAGAGTTCCTGCAGGACCAAACTTGTAACCTTCCCAACCTTGAGGTTTTCTATTCCAATTGCTGTTGTTGGTATAAGATTTACAGGGGTTTATTATTTTTATTTTTTTAACCCTCTTGACTTATTGTAAGCTAAGGAGGAAAATTCCTTTATATTTTTGGGAAGAGGAATATCTATTTAACATGTTTGCCACACAGTGTGTATCTTTCATGAATTAATCATAGAGGGGGCGTATGTGTATTTGTTTACCAGGACTGGCTGGATAGTCATTAAATCAGTGCTAGAAACTTGCTTCTTGCCCTGGAGCATTATGCATCAGGACTGTTCTAATTGTGGATGGAGGAATCACCATGAGGCTGTCCCTAATGCAAGCACCTGCTGCAAATGACTCAGTCCCTGCATTGCCCTCCAGCAGGGTCTGGATACATCTGCCAATATCTGTCATTATCTGAGGCACACTTGTCAAAACCATGCATCCCTTTAAGCTCTTGTGTGTTCCAACAAGGGACCCTTGTCAGTGTTTCTGGCACCTGCAGACTGCTGTGCACCTGGTATTTAAATGGCACTGAAATGCGTTTTGATTGTTTTCTCTTTTTAATGAACCCACCTGAGGGACATTTAGCTCTTTATCTAGTAGCCTGTTACCCAGTCACTCACATTTACACTGCTTGTGTGGAAATTCAGAACTCACTGTTATACTAATCCATCTGCCAGAACTCTTATCACAAAATCTACAGGGTTCCCTAAGGAGACTTTTGTACTGGTAATTTAAGCTAATGATTTCTAAACATATTTAGTCAGTTTTATGAAGACCTCATTAGAATGTGACTGTTTATTAAAAATCTAAATGAGGTCTCACAGTCATTTAGAAAAATCATTGCTGAGTTGTATGAACAGTTCTTTGATAACGGATGAAGTGTTTTTTAGTTAAAATTGGCCTAAGTTGACGTAAGAACTTTTACCAAAAAAATTAAACAAATAAGCAGCCTTTGAAGCAGTCCTGGAGAAAAAAGTCTCTGTCTTCTTCAGGCTGGGGTCAACAACCTTCTGTTCAGAATGAAGTTCACAAAAAGGGAATAACAAGTAATTAATAGTATAATATTCCTGCATTTTAGTGCAAGAGTCAGAATTTTCCGAACAATATACTAACAGGTAAAAAGCAAAACCAAGATTCATAAAAATGTATCAGTATGATCACAAGTTATTTCAAAATAGTGTGTTTTGGATTATGTTAATACAAGAGGCCTTCATGCTCATGTTTGCAAGTGGTAGAGCAACTGAAGGTAGTAGTATAATTTCAGACATCTTTTCCTGAGAGACATGGGTAATCCAGTGGCTTATTCTAGAAGAAACAGAAATTTTATTGGACCATTGTAGGGGTGATTGTAAAACAGACACAAGAGAACGTTTTGCTTACTCCAGGTGGCTGCTCTGGAGTACAGAGTCCAACAGACAGAGTGGGATCCTTTTGTGGAAAGTAATGGGAACTGGATCAAGGACTTTATGTACTGGCCAAAGTCTCAGGTTGCTTCTTGAATTGGTTCAATGTTTGCACACTTTGAAACATTTCTTTCCTCCTTGAAGAGTTATGTTGGTAAGATTTAGAATATATTCAGCTGTGCCATCTAGCTGTCACCTCCATCTTTGCTCTTGTTGGCCTGGTACTGATGCTTGGTTGGCAGAATCAAACTTGAAATGTCACATCATTTGTCAGTATTCACATTCTCTCCCACTACTTGCTTTTGCTTGAGACAGAAGAAATTTAGTAGTATCTGATTAATAAATGGTGAAATGCACTCATGAAATTCAGTGGAGGTGATTGATATATATAAAAGCACTGCAAGGACTCATAATTTTCTATAATGCTTTTAATATAACAATATAGTATTTACAAAAAAAAATCTAGAAATAATTACAAAAAATAAAACCTCACCCCAGGAGCATAATAATTACAGTAATTAGAGTTTCTCAATTATTATCCAGAATTAGAAAATAGCTCATGCTAATATTGTTAATAAGCAGACAAAAGACCCTTTTTTTGAAAGGAGGCAAGGTTGAGTACAACAGAATGGATGTTGGACACAAACAAGGGAAAGAAGGTCAACCATAGATGGTAAACACACCCTATGCCTGCACACACACCTTAGTGGTACCCAAAAAGTCTCTCACTGCCATCTTATCTCTCAGGAATGTTGTGGTTTCCTGATAGCCATCTGGCAGTATTCCTGGGTGACTTTTCCCTCCCCGGAGCCGGCAAGACTGTATCTGCATAGGGAAAATGAAAGAACACAGTGGTGGCTTAGCTTTTGCTTTTCTCGTTTTACTGGAACTGCTGTTGACATGTTACATACATGGCACTCTCATCTGCCTTGCTGAAAAAATGTTGAAGGTTCCAACTTCTAAAGCTTAAAAGGCTATGGGGATCCACATGGTAGTGAAGAGATACACAGAATGGTCTTCTGACAGAGAGAGAATATGTCCTTGCTGCTGGCTGGCTAAAAAACATTCGCTGTTGTAACACGAAATCAAAAAAGAGTTGTTCTTCTCAGGAGAAACTGTATGGGCCCAGCCTTAAGAGTTATCTGTGCATGTGCTTGGGCCTTGGGTGCTCAGGTTGTGCAGCGTTGGTCAGCATTCAACAAACATTTCTAAAACAGACAAAGATATCTTTCCTTAACAAACAAAACCCAGAAGTCTATGTTGCACCATATCTCCTGCAGATCAACTTGTTTATACTGTAGACAGGCATTAGACATCCAAGAAAAACTGCCAAATAAAAACCCATCTGAAGACTCACTGTAAATATACTGCAAGAGCTAAACAAAAACTTCATAGGAAATTCCAGTAACAAAAAAACTGCAAAATTTCCAGTGGGCTTGCCACCTGTTCTTAGAATAAAAAAGGAATTTTTTGACACAAAGCTATCATGAAGCTTTCACTTCTGCATTTTAGAAGTTTTGAGAATCTTCCATGTGGAAGAACCCTCTAATAAAGAAAGGTAAATTCAAATTGTATTTAAGGTTCAGATCACCCACTACAGGAATGTGGTAGAGGTCAGGCAGTAACTCTTTAATACATCTCACAAATAGCACATTTGTATTTAGTATAAATAGTGGAAAACTCAAGTTAATTGAAACTGCCTCTAAATGTAATAAGCCATATTACCTACATTGGAGTTAGTTCAGGATTCTGGCATTAGGAGGTGTGCGAAAGGCTTTGTAACTATAATAGTGACAGAGATTTGATCTTAACTTTTCTACTGAAAGAAAAGTTTTGTAATTGAGAGGGAGAAAGTTTGCTGTATGAAACTGTTCCTTCCCTCTAGGTAATTGTAGTCTCAGCATCTGAAACCTGTGGATAGCATCCTTCAGCATCTAGACAAAATGTTTTTCTTAATCATGTTTACCCAGAAAACCTGGGGCCTGTGCTTAGCTCATGCATATATTCTCTTGTTTTACTTTTGGTTTCATGGTAATTCTAGTGTCTCTTGTTGGAAAGAGTTTATACTTTTACGGAGTATCAATGAGAAAAAATAAACCAATCATTATTCAACACTATTGTTAATCTCTCAAGTCAGTGAACTCTTCTAGTCATCAAAGCAGTTATCAGCTTTGTAGACTTCCAACCAGAAATGACAAGTTGGCATTACTCCATTATGGGTAGCATGGGAGGAACTCTTAGGGGAAAAAAAATGGTTGATGTTCTTCAGGAAAGAGAGGGAAGAACTTTGCAATTGTTTAGTGAAGATATCCCCTGATTAGCATTGTTCGCATCACCAAATGGGACATCAACTTACAAGCTTTCAGCACTGTCCCACATCACTCAAAGCAGACATGGTTTCAGCTCTCAGTGTTTTGATGCATTCTTATTTCCAGTAAAAGCTATGTTTCGAAGAATGTTGATCAACAGAGATTAGTATCTTAATGCTCACTAATCCAATTGAGATAATTCACTTTGAGAAATAAATAAAAGCGTTTTAAGGATGCACATATGCATCAACCCCTTGTTGGGCCGGCTGCTGAAGTGCTGCCAAGGTGTAGGATGCAAGTGTAAGTGCAGTCTGCAAAGAGGGCTTCAAATTCTTCTTTGAAATGTCAGGGGTAGTGAAATGGCTTCATCACTGCAAGTCTCCTCACCTCAGCAGTCTCGTGAAATTAATCTCTCAGCCTCTCTGTGAAGGAAGAAGTATCCTGGAGGCACTGGCACAGTTTTATTATACCTTACCCAGTAAAGTAGCGTGTAGAGCTTTCTAACCTAACATCAGATGATAACGGTTTAGAGCCAGAAGGCAATCCACTAACGTGGTGATGCTCTGTAGCTCAAATAATGGCATGATTTTGCTCTTGGAACAGAAGTGTGATTCAGAGCACAGATTGTTCTACTTGATGCAGGCACATCAGATTCTCAGAGCACAGGATCTGAGCAATGTGCCCCTAATTTCACTGTTGTGTAAGGGATTCAGATAGGCTTTGAAGAGCTCCAGCTAACCCTGTAACGATCTGTAATCTTGGCATGAGACCACCCTTCTCATATGCTTTGTGCTTAGCCTTTTTTCCTCCAAGGCTATACTACAGTGCACAAATTACAGCCTTTTTTACTGACTAGTGGGAGACAAAATAAGCAATGAAATAGGGGCAACCATATTCTTCTGTTGGCATTAGCAGTGGAGAAAGGGACACTACAACAGCTTTTACTTTGTGTTAGCTTTACCCTAAAGCAATTCTTCTAGACTAATTCTTTGTTATGGCAACAGGAAGGCCATACCATGTGTTTGGCCAGTCAGCTTAATTTCAGCTAACCCAATCCACCATGGTCTGCTGACTGTGTACCTGATTCTGGAGAGCTGTTCTGGGCAGCAGTTGAATGAGAGTGCATCCACCAGGCAACCTAGGGTTGGGCTGCTGGGGCAACACACGGCAGCAGAAGCTGGAGAGTTATAGCAGCTCCAAGTTGTCTCTGGAAGAAATTAGACTGAGCTAGTAAAATGCATGAAGACATCTCTCCCCCTCTGGGCCCTGTGAACAACATAAAGACTTCCGGCTTCCTTTATACAGACCCATTCATCTGATGGTGTCAAACAGTATCTTAAATGTTGTATTTCTCAATACTCTTCCATATCTCTTTTAGAAAGCTGTAAAATGAGGTATAAATCAATTAACTGACTTGCTCAAAAGCAAAGAAAATAATAAAAAAGAAAGACTGGGGTTTATCCTCTGTCAAATGTTGTTTTATAACTTATAAAATGTTCTTAAATCACAGTATATGTTTTGTTTGAAAAAATTTTAAATAAAAATACTTCCAATTATTGGATGTCCTTTTAGTTCAAATCAGCCAAATGAAAGTATATGATGTTATCCTAGCTACATCTGTAAAATCTGTTAAAAATTTTCACCAGTGAGTTTGATTTGCTATTTCGTTTTATATCCTTGATGTTTCACTTCAAAATTTATGTCTGACTTATCATCATTACTTAGTTTAGGATTAATTTTAAATTAGAATATATAATACTGCTCTTCACTAATGGCAATCCATGCAGTGCATAGCCCGTTATATCACCTTTTTACTAGGAATATTTCAGAATCAAAGGAAATGGGAAACTTTGAATAATCAGTGTTACTTAAACTGTTCTGTATGAACTACAATGTATATTTCACAGCCAGCTCACATATTAATTCTGTAATATTCCAGACCTCTAAGTGAATGAATTGCTGTCCTGGCTTTCATACTGCTGTTAGCTAGATGTGTCACATAGCCAAATGGCTAAATATATAGCTTCAGAAGTCACAGTTTGTGTTCATTAGCTATCCACTGCCTACATTGTTTATTTTAGAAGCAGCAACAACAACTTTCCACCTTCATTTTTAATTCTTAGTTTCTCGCATTATGCTATTTTTTGGGGGATGGCGTTAGGGGGTGGAAGTAGATAATAATCTCCAAATTTTTAAAATTATTATTAAAATAAACATGTTTGGAACAATTGGACAATGTACCTTGGGATGAATAGATTAAACCAGAGTATTTTCATTATGTTTCTGGCAAGCACCCTTTTATCCCATCTTGTGATGAACATCTGTATTTTTTGGCACATTGTTAGGATATAAATGTGGGGTGTATCTGAACAAAATCTCAATTATAGTTCTGCTTAGATGAGATTTCAAAATTATGTTTTCTACTTTGTGGATGATATTTACTGTTATTGAAGCAACTGTGTGAAAAAAATCTAATGCATTTAATATTCAGTTCTGGATTCATGTATTAATTATTTAGCTAAACCTTCTGTTAGTAAGTGATTTTTTGTAAAACACGTACCAAATGTTTACAAAAAGGCAAAGAGATTAATCAAGTCGCAGTAGCTAAAGCTGTGCTAAAAAGAAAAAATGAACAAACATATGTTACCAGCAGTATTTCTCATATTTGATGAGTATAACCATATTCTATTTTGTTGGAATTGTTTTCTTTTTGCAAATAAAGGCACTGGTCCAATAAGCATTTATAAGTGTGATTTTGGTTTACACTATTTAATCTACCCCTGTCTTTAAGATGCCTTTGCATTTACTTGAGAGATCCAGGAGTAGATGGGAGACTGGTATCTAAGCATTTCCTTAACTTTTGGCTCATCAGGAGTCCACAGAGTTCCCATGTCTAGAGCGCAGCACATGCAACAGCATTGCAGCACAAGAGGCAAAAGTAAGAAAAAAGCCTGAATGCAGAATGTAAATAAATAAATAAATAAATACGATTTTTTTTTTCCCCCCTCCCACTAAGTGAATCATTTAGTGTTGGTCTGTGGCTCTAACTGCAGTTTTGGCACCATTCTCATGGCTCTTACAGCCCCTGTTCCACTGGGGAGAGTTTTCTGAAAATTGTAAAGTCGTGAATCCTTCTGTTCAGCTCCAATCTCCCGTGTGCAGCTGAGTAAGAAATCCCCAGCAGGCCCAAGCTGCATAAGGCATGAAAGGCTGTAACTTCTGTGCAACATTCCCCAATACTTCCCTAATTGTTCCACTGGATCATCTTAAATAAGGTTTATACAAAGAGTAGAAGCAAATTCGGCAGTTGAGACGCAAGGAAGTGGAGACTGCACTCTTCTAAATTGGTCTTTCTAAGTGTCCGTAGTTCTTAATCATAATCCAGGCTGTCTAGACTTACCGAGTTAGAAACAGGCATGTTTTCTTTCAAGACTGAGCAATTTAATTCAGCCAGGGTTGAGGTTTTTTTCCACAATTGTTTATTTTACTAAACTAGAGCTGTTTTGAGGATGGCAGGTGCCCATCAGAAAGAAATAAGGCTAAACTTAGCAACAGAGAGACGTGCGGAGCAGTAGTGCTGTGACTAGGATCACTGCTGCAGCTGCTCCCTTCCTACGTGCGTTGGCTCTCTTCAAGTGGTTCAGGTTCCACCTATGGAAAGAATAAGTGAACAGGCAGGAAAAAGGGAATCGACTCCAGAGACAGGGTTGTCAGTGAGCTGCTCCAATCTGGAGGCACTGTGAATTGCCTTATTCTGCTTGGAAAGTCAAAAAAATCATCTTAGCCAAAACCCTGTTTCAGAGAGTTCCCAGCAACGACTATAAAAGTGTCCGTTTGCTGGCCTAAGGGATTTGAACGATGTGAATTGTCTGGATTATTTTAGCACCACAGATGAAACAATGAGCATTCAACGATTTTCATTTAGCTTCTATCAGAGGGGTTTTGGAAATACATCCAAACAAGATAAGATCTGATAAAAAATATCAAGTAGATACAGCAGTAGATAGCACGGCAACTGCTAAACTGCTTGTAGCAACATTAAATGCTTTTTGAAATGCTTGTTCATTGCATACAGCTGATAGATGTGCTTTAGAGATGAATACAATACATGTTTGACAGAGATCCTGCTGTTTAGGCACCCTGGGCTTGTCCCGAAGCTTGGCCCTTGGTTGGTAGAAATCTCATCCACACTGACACCCTGTCAGCTTGCTGGCTGGTGAGCATGGGGAAGGGAGCAGTGCTGCAAGGACTGTTCAGTGTCTTAGCTCCAAGCCTCTTGTTGTGGAAGGGAACTGTATTACCTGGTGCCTGCCAGGTGTCCCAAAACCATGCTTGGTACCAGATGAAACGTGGAGATTGTAAAGAATTCTTCTTAGGCAATACGATGTGATTACTAGATCTGAAGTCAAGCATAGAGAAACAAATTAAAACCTGCTTATATCTACTTGAACTTTAGCTCTGTTCTGGGAGCCTTCCATCAGCTGTGTAAGCAGGAATAAGCTGTTAGAATGCTTGTACAGTTTTGTGGCAGGGAGCCAGGACTTATGACCAGGCTATTCTTTTTCTCTGAAGAGGATCCTGATATGGGGCTGTGTTTTCCAGCCCTTCAATTCAGTTCTATTCAAATTCAAATTTTATCCTGCAAAAGAGTCAGAACTACTGACCCTGCCTGGATGAAGTTTTTATTTTGTCAGGTGATGTTACTACTTTGATGTGGCAAGACCTCTCCTCTGTCCACACAGTAAAGAGGGGTTATGCATGATTATCAGTTATGTCACTAGAAACAAACTATGAAGAAAGTATTTTCTTCTGCCTGACAGGGCAAGGTTTGACTCTCTCTGTAAACCTTTTTATACTGAATCTGGATTTTGTGTAACATAAAACATTTGAATTATGCATGACAGTTTTCAGTGTATGCTTATTCACACATTCATCAGTTTTACCTTTAGCTCAAGAGTAGACATGATAGTAATCCAAATATTTTGACATGAAAATGGGTTTGTTAAATGCTCTAAGAGTTGTGAAGTTTAATTTTTTTTTAATTTTTTCTAAGAGTTTTTCACTGAATATTTGAAGTGTTTGGGGTTTTTATCCAACACATGTAAGTGTATATTTAAGTAAACCAGTAGATTTATATGTATTAAAAGATCTATTTTAAATTTTCCCTTTGGTGAGAAAAAGAGAGAAACCGTTCTATGCAGCAGATGAACAGCAGATGCTACTCCTAGCAGGTACTGCACTACTGGACGGTGGCCAGATGCAGTGGTGATAGCATAGATATTACTGTGATAGAGCAGAATAAAGAGAGATATTGAAGTAATGTGTTACCTTCCACGCCTACCATTTGTCCACACAAATGGAAAGGAGGAGAAAATTCTTAAGTCTGTCAGCTATCTGGATCATCATGTACAGGCCCCACAACCACCCACTTTAAAAAATAGCGTAATGATAGTGCATGTGTGAATACATTAAATACTCTGAAGTCCGTCCCATCTAGACCACACTAAGGCTCAGAAATTCTGAAATGCCATTAATAAAACCACCTTCTTTCTCTATTCATATCCCAGGATAAAACTGCCAAGAACGCACAGCTCCAGAAGCCTACTGAAATCAGTACAGGGGAAAGGGGAATTCGTCTCACCTAACCTGAGCCATCAAGGAGCCAAACACCTAGGCAAAGCAAATCGTCTAGACTCTTTTCATAATTAACAAAAATAAAGGCACCTCTACAACACATGCATCCTACTTATTTTAGTTTGAGCTGAGTGAGATAAATCCTACCCATAATGTTCGGGCTCATCTGGTGAATTGGTGGCCCAGACATAAAACTCTTATCTTGATTTCGAGCATTGAGTTTTGCCGTTTGACCTGTCAGCGGTTCCTTTAGAAAGTTAATCTGAGGAAACAGATACTATCAGTAGAGAAGATCCTTCCCTCTCTGAAAAACACATTTTCATTTTATAAGGTAGGAAGATACTTTTGAGACAAATCACCAGCTGGAGGTTGGGGAAGAAAAGCTACTGGTAGTGGACCCTCTGGAGACACCCTGCATTGGAAAGTACAGGAAATTAACAGTTACTATAACTCAGTTATGTAGGGTATAAATATCCCTTATGCACTGTACAAATCTGCCTTACTTCACTAACCACAACATAAATCTCACCTGCAACTCTGAAAGATGTCTTAAAAAAGGAAGAGGCAGTGTCCCTTAAACATTAATCATTTCCACGTGCAGGAAATGTGACTGTCTTGTGCGTGATTGCATTTTAAAACAGAAATCGTTGCACAGAATACAGAACAGATTCAGTATGAACCTTCTAAAATAAATGAATCTTAATTTCTTTTGTATTTTTTAAAGGTCAAGTGCTGCAAATACTGGCCAGATGACACAGAGATATATAAAGACATTAAAGTTACCCTAATAGAAACAGAACTCCTGGCTGAATATGTGATTCGAACATTTGCAGTAGAAAAGGTAAGCTTCCCAATTAGTTTTTCTTAAATGTGATGATATCTGCCTAAGTAACTTATATACAGTTTCATTATGGGAAAGTTAAATCTTTTGACTGACATCCCGGGTATGTAGCTATTGCTTGGGTGAGCGACTACCGCCCTCTTATGGTAGACTGTTTTTTTCTTCAAATGCGACAGCTTTTCTGTGCTTTCCATCACTTGACCCCTGCCTGAGTTAGAAAAAGTGATGTTCCTTGCCTAGGAGAAATCGAAGCCTCCCTCCCAGCGATCAATTGAAAAACACATTCGTGCTGTTTTCCTATATTATGTTCCTCACAATCATTTTCTGTCTGCACCAGAAGCTGCATGCGCCATTATTCAGAAGTCCATGTGGAGAATACTGTTTATCTGTTGGACCTTTGTGTTCCTGGTCTACAGAGACATAATTGAAACAAAGTAATTTTCTTCTCAAGGCCATTTCAGTCTTCATGTGGAATCCACTTTTATAAGGATACTTCCAATGTGTGGTAGTACTGTTTACTAAAGCAGTACCATGAATTTGTTTGATGCTTACTAGATCTCATAGCTCTCCCAAATAGCTTACAATATATGGACAACATACAATTAACAAATAAAGTACTTACTGAAATTGAGAACCAACAGGGTCAGTCTAAGCTGAAGTGTGTCGTGGATTTTGTGTCAATTCAGGGGTTTTATTCAGACTTATTAAAGTGATGTGTTTTGACTGTATGTATCAAGACTCATTTGAGTTGCAGAACAATGAGAAAAGGGCCTCTTTGGAAGACTTGGTATTCCTAATAGTGCACTGAAGAGATGTTCTCTCAGTATCACCATGAGTACATATTCAACTAATTAGCTTAGAAAACTCCTTTTGATTTAGTTGCAGTACCTATGATATACTGATTCTCTCTAATGATGAAATAGTATTCAATTATCGTTTTGAAGAATGTAGTCTTTAGCATGAAAGAATCCTGCACCCAGGTAGATGAAACTGTCAAAAAGACAACCCAACAGGGTCTCTGTACATACATCCAGAATAACAAAGGAATTAGTTTTTTTCCTGTTTCATTCTTCAATCTAATACTTAAATATGCATCAATACAGCAACCTGAGGGTAATGATAATAGAATTTTGCGGTTTGAATGAACTGAAATATTCTATCATGTTTACCATTATACATATTTTACATCAAATTCATTCAAGCCTGTTGTTTCCTTGCATTTAGACATTTTTAATAAACAGATGAGAAACGATGGCTACACTTTGAAGTAGATGAAGCACTGGTTGATTTCTATTCTGCAAATTTTAAGCCCATGCTTTGATGTTAGCTTTTCACTTCTTAACTGGGACTGAAAATACAGACCTAGAGGATTTTACAGTTGATCATAACCCAACTGTCTTGAATAAGCGCATTAGAAAAGATAGAGATAAAAGGCACTAAACATTTTATTTCTTAAAAAAAACTCAGTCTGAAAAGATTGCATTTAAGACACTGCTTTTTAATAGTTGGTATTTTTTTAGTAAGCCTCTAAAAGCAGTGTCAGTGTAGTTTAAGTAAAGTACATTTGTTTTTACCTTATTTTCCATATTTTTTTAACTCTTCCAATGGTACTGGAAGGTCAAGTTTATACATCTCTTCCACTATAATTGTCTCAAGTTTACTAGTGGAACTGATACTTTTCGGCCTCCCCAAGAAATGCTGCATGATGACACAGAGTGCACCCTGACCAAATCCGCAGATAATACTAGGCGAAGGTTGGTCTTCTAATGCTGAACATTGGAGCCTCAGTTCCACAGGACTTAAAGATCCGGCCAACAGAAAGTGTAGTAATTCAATAAGGAAAAAGGCAAAGTTACATGCCTTGAGTGGACTAACTCTGTGTGTCAGTACAAGCTACAACATGCTGGAACAGCATCTGGCATCCAAGATGATTACAGATGTAGGATGTATGAGCTGTAAGGGGACACTAAGAGAGCTGGCCTTGTTCAGTGTGGTAGAGGTGAGGAGGAAAGGGAAGGAGAATCTCATTGCAGACTGCAACTACTTCAAAGATATTTAGAAGATTAGGAGTACCAAATTCTCCTCATCCTTCTTCTTGGGAGCGGATGTTAAAACAAGGGGGAATGGCCCAGAGGTTGCAGCATGGATGGCTTGCACTGGAAAAACTCCTTCAGAAGGATGGTAGTGCAATGCTAAAACAGATTAAAAAGTTGTGGAATATCCTTTCTCGGAGATCATCAAGGCACAGCTAGACAGAGTTGCAGGTGACCTGACCTAGTGTTGACTGTAGACCCACTCTGATTGGGAGGTTGAACTGGATGGGCATCTCATAGCTGCTTCTGAAATACAATTTAGAAGTTGATTTATTTGTAGGTAAATTAATTTTTATTTTATTTTCACTTATTTTTATTTTTTAAAATGGCTGTTTGGTAAGTATTAAGAAGACGAAAGATAACGCTAAGAAAATGGAACCCAAAATAACACTCTGATTCTGAAGACCGCTTCCTAGATATACTTTGCATTTTGTGTATAAGCAGTTGCTTTGGAGGGGTCCTTTACAGCACAACAGTTAACTCAGATGAATTGCTCAGATAGTAACATGGCAGCAGCACCATAAGTATTTGTATGATTAGGGTCTATATTTTTTAACATCCTAGGGTTTGTTAGTGTATACCATTTTCTATTTTTTTCGGCTGAAAGAAGTAAAAAAATCCACCCTTCCAAGCCGAGCATATACTTTTATGATTCATGCAGTTGTGTTTCTATTTTGGGTTTAGAAAACAGCAGGGAAGCTACAGACATGGAAATCATTCTTTTTTAGGTATCATAAGCAAACTCATTATAGAAGTACCCTATATGCAAAACGTTTTCTAAGTAGCTGTTACCAACGGTAGACAAAAGTGCAGTCAACGTGACGGACAGCACTTTCAAAACTAATGCACAAGATATACAGAACATATCCTGATCTGTACAACAGCTGGGCACGTTGTTTTAGTAGGGCAGTTTGTTTTTTGTAAATTACTTGAAAATCAGGGCTGCATACAGCATGAAGAATTTGTGTGGGATACTTGCTTCAGTCCTCAGTTTGTATAGTCATGACATTGCTTTTTGTATGGGATCTTTGTTCCTTGGGGGTTTGTGGGCAGTAGTTAGGAGCAATATAAAAGTGTTTGGGACATGGATAACCCACCTACGCACAGTTATTTACAGAGTTGGAGGCCTTGCTTACAATAGCAAAAAGCTGTGCTAACTAAGACGCTAAAATGCCCAGAGTACAGAGACAAAATTGTATTTGAATGTGTTTGCTAGACTGTCTTAAAATGCAAATTACTTTATCTGTTCCTGGGTTTTAATATGTTTAAAAATTGGGTTTTAGGATATAAGGTCATTTCTGTTTCAAGAATGTGATCTCCTCAGTCTACACCATTGTCACAAATGCTCTTCATCTTACCTCCCTTACCTGTCTGTTTGTGTCACAGTTTCCAAGGGAGATGAATGCGGATATTCCTCTGAGCAGATGCCAAATTCCACAGACCCACAGCCTGAGCTGTTAGAGCATCAGGACTCCAAGATACAGCAAGCCCACTTCAGTCACGCAGCCCTGACACAGCCAAAATTTCTCAGTCATTGACAATCACAGACTTTTCTAGCTTGCATGCTAGCAATAAATTAGGGAGTTCATAATACTTCATTATGCAAAAAGAATTAGGCCTTTTATATGCAAAGCAGCTCAAGACAGGAAATACATCTTTAAGACGAAAAACTGTAAACCACCAGTTATTAATATCACTGACATTTAGTCCAGCCTAGACATGATATGTCATAATTTCGCTGTTTGCTTATGAAATATGTATGATGGCCTCTGGTCTGTGGATTTCTAATGAGAATAAAATACTGGCAGCTACATTTTTAGAGGGGGAAGGGGAAATACAAGCAAGAAAATCAAAGTTAGCATACACACATCTAATATCCAGACTGCTCCAGAAAGTCACATGGGAAATTACTTACACGATCAGCTTCTCATTCATACCTGTCTTACCATATCCATGTCCTTGTACACTGTGGCAAATCACTTGAAGGGTGAGCATGTGGAGGGCTACAAACACAGCACCTATGATTGGAGGTGCAAAAAGGTTCCTTATTATTCAGCTATTTCTTTCAGACCAATGAAGGAGACAAATGATAAGGAAAATTATGCTGAAATTGTAGTTCCCTGAAGTCAGCAGCAAAACTCCTGTGGAGAGCAGTGGGGAAAAAAGTGTCTGTGCTATATATTCATGGCCTTGCTGTTGACCTCTTCTGTGATCGTGACATGCATCTTAAGACCACAGTTTGCAAAGCAACCTAAAGCTTAAACGTAGAGATGAGCATCTTATCTTGCTGCTAAAAGTTTCTAACCAATGTAGTGCTAATTTGCACAGTTTTGTAGTAAGGCTTTGAAACCAGTTGATACGTGACCTTTGAACTTGCTGTCCTGCTATGAGGACGCTCTCCAGCAGATATGTGTATTGGTAGGGGGTGGATGTCTTCCAGCAAGGCTCAGGCTTTTGAAGTTACTTTCTTACAACGTCTCTCATCCGATTTCTTTCACGTCCCAGCTTGTTTTTTCTTTTTCGACCCTTGTCTTTTCAACAGAGAGGTGCTCATGAGATTAGAGAAATTCGGCAGTTCCACTTCACTGGCTGGCCAGACCATGGCGTACCCTACCATGCCACAGGCCTGCTGGGATTTGTGCGGCAGGTCAAATCCAAGAGCCCACCGAATGCTGGCCCTCTGGTTGTTCACTGCAGGTGGGTAGAACAGAAATCCCTCTGTTGTGTTGTCCACTAAACTCAGAACCTACTTTTGTTTCTCCTCTACTGCATCATCCCCACACAGGTTGCTGAAGCCACTAGAGCTCTACCCACAATTAATACCTAAAATATAAACCACCATGCAAGAACTGACTCTGAAATCCTACAAATGCCTCAGTGCAAGACTTAATGTCAATAATCATCCCACTGATCAAATACCTGCAAGATTAACCCTTGCTCTTTGCATTTTCCAGTACACTGCTGAACATTAACTATGCTTTTCTTTTACTTCAGTGCCGGTGCTGGCAGAACTGGGTGCTTCATTGTTATAGACATCATGCTAGATATGGCAGAAAGAGAAGGTGTTGTAGACATATACAATTGCGTGAGAGAGCTTCGATCTCGGAGAGTTAACATGGTGCAGACTGAGGTACTGTTAAACTACTGGAATCCTACCTTACACTTTGCAAGAAAAAGTATTCTTCTAGCCCATAAAACTAGAGCCCCTTTGTGGTAGGCACCATCCAGAAGGTTTTTTATTCAGTTACATGCAGAAAATAATCCACACATGAACTTGAAGAACTGCTACCCAAACAAGTGCCCAGTTAAGCTGCACTTAAAGTTTTAAATGGTTTTCTTAAAAAAAAAAAACAAACACAGAAAACTGTGAGTGTTTTCTCTCCAGGGAGTATTCGTTCTGGAGTACAACTTGTTAAGACTCAGTTATGTGATAGCACCTACAGAACTGTGCAGAGGAATGAAGAAACCAGAGCCATTTTGAGTTTCAATATGGAGTGTTACTACATCTGTGTAACTAGTTTGAGTCAATCCTTCTACATTAATTTCTAAATGAGTGGAATAAAGTTTTGTGAACTGCTGGTGTGCCTTCTGCTCTTGTTTCAGTGCCAGTAAAGTCAGAGAGAATTAGTGGCAATGTTATTGTTATTTTTTATTTACAAAAATACTAGTAGCATATGCTGTCAATGTCAGTAATTATTTTAATTGCATTACCAGGAACAGTATGTATTCATCCATGATGCTATCCTGGAAGCCTGTCTTTGTGGGGACACATCTATTCCAGCTTCTCAAGTTAGGTCTGTTTACTATGAAATGAATAAACTGGATCCTCAGACTAACTCCAGCCAGATCAAAGAGGAATTTAGGGTAAGTTGTGGCCAACAGTACCTAGAAGTTATGCGGTTCAGCTTTGCTAAAGACTTTGACTTAAGTGTTTGCTTATAACCATGTGAATTTTGGACTAGGCCTGGGAGGGAAAGACTGAAAAAAGGGGAAAATAAGATGCCGCTAATTGCTATTGAATCATACTAAAACATAAAATAATGCAATTGGTTAGTAGTAAAATATTCTTTTTACTCAAGGGAAGTATCTTGATTCCTTCCACTGTCCTTTCTCCAGAAGGCAGGTTGCTCTGCAGGTGTCCTTGAGGTTATTTTTCAGATCGGTATGCTTCCAGGATTTTTTGCTTCCAAACCCTGCTGACTGTGATATGTTTTCATTTCTCTGCATATTGATTCCCGCTGAAGCTGAATGCTGAGCTGATCTGTTCTTAAATATTTTGGGATGCTTTCACTGCTGTACTAATTTTTCTGTTGTATTGTTTACTCTTTTTGAAAGACTTTAAATATGGTGACTCCGACTCTGCGTGTAGAAGACTGCAGCATAGCACTTTTACCACGAAATCATGAAAAGAATCGCTGTATGGATGTTCTGCCTCCAGACAGATGCCTGCCTTTCCTCATAACGATAGATGGGGAGAGCAGTAACTACATTAATGCTGCACTGATGGATGTAAGTCTCCACTACATCATTAATAATAAAAAGGGAATAAGCAGCCCTCCAGCCTGAGCAATGCCAGAAAGGGGGGGTCAGCGTAAGAAGACTGAAATCCTTTTAGCTTGTTTTCCAAAAACATGGCACAAAATCTTTGAACTCCCAAGCACATTTAGGATCCCACATATGTTATGTCACAGCCAATGTTCCAAAGCCAGGCACAGAGTGCAAGTCAGGGAGTTTTGATAAATAGGATGTGTCTAGATTTCTCCTTAGTGCTTGAATTTTTAACCATCTGATCCAGGAAGAAAAAAAGCTACCTATTAAGACACTAAAGCAGTTAAATAGGATTATAAGGTTTGTAGCAAAATTTTAGTTCGCTATGTTTCTAATTTAAACGGTAATTAAAAAAAAAAGTCTGTCGGCACAAGATAGTACACAAACCATTACTTCAGTCTTCCCTTTTATTTCTGTTTGAATGAATGGTTCCTCTTGTGTGTGTGGAGTTTTTTTCTAATGCATCTATCATAATTCTAATCCTGCTAATAGAATATCAGTAAAGAGACACTTAAACTGCCTTTACATTCTGTAGATGTTTATAGCCTATCATCTTTGACAGTTTATAGCAATTACAGTTGTCGAACATATAAACAACAAGAAAACAGAGGTTAGCAAAGAATGAACACATTGTAAATAGCCTTTTTGAAAAGTAAAGCTAGAGTAATAACAGTTTATAGCAGTTTCTGCATTTCTTTCCTTCCAAGTTCTCAAAGCATTTTCCTAAAATACACCTAAGTTCAAAATGGTACTGTGAAAAGTTAACTGTATTATCTTTATGCTTGTCTATATAGAGAAACTGAGAACAGAATTTTAAGTGACTTTTCTAGTTTCTCACAGTAGGTCAACAACATTTCTTATTAGAATGGAGCTTCTTTCATCTGCAATTTACAATCTTGCCAATATATCGTCTTCTTTCCTGGAGAGTTCAGTACTGTTTTGTTCTGTAAATTAAGTACAGCTCAGAAAGAGCAATGCTTTGCTCAATGTTTGCTTCAAAAATGCTTCTCTTCTTCACTGTTGAAACGAGAAGCTGTATCCAAAAGTGTGTCTGGGCAAAAGGATCCAAGAGAGGATGTGATTTGGGTCACTTCCCACCTGAAGGACCCTACCTAGGCTCCTGCAATATCCCTGTATTGACGGACAAGAGCAGACATTTGTCCCTCTATGTAAATGCTCCGTCTCCAGCAGGCAAGATGATACATTTTATTCTCTCAGCCTGCATCAGTTGAAATGCAGTCAGATCATCTTATTTAAGCCTTTGGAGCTCCCTTCAAGCAAAAGGAATAGTAAGCATATTTTTCATTATTCAGTATCAGAATGAGTTTGAGAATTGTTTTCCCTGAAAAACTGCTAGGACCTCTAAGTGATGGAGTAATGGAGCGCCTTTTGAACATCTCTCATCTGCATGCACCTTCCAGCAAGACAGGACCAGGAGGACGGAAGGCAACTGGCTGATGTACCAGCAGCATCCATACCTACTGTTTGCAGTTTGCTGAAACCAAAACAAAGAACTGAAGTCTTGCGTGTCTTTGTACCCAGAACACAGTGGATTCGTTTTCTGTGGTCTCTTCAGTGACTGTCTCTTAAAGAAAGATGCAAATAGCTGATTAGGTTGTGTCTTTGTAGTGATACAAATACTTCAGTTCAGGGCATGTAGACGCTTCTCTGCCCTCTTTAATGAGGGCAATGGCAACCCCTCCCAACAATTGCCCCAGTATGGCCACACTGGCCTTCAACACTCAGGAAGATGTAATTGAAAATGCTAGTATGAGATCCACAATGGAACAGTTCTAACAAACAGCTCAGTCAGTTACATACTCTGGTACTAAAAAAACCCAGAGAGTCCTGAATTTTTTCCCCTGGTTATACTGGCTGCTGTCAGATGGGCCTGAATTTCAATAATATTTCTGAAAATATTTCCTTTCACAGGCATCGCTAAAATTAGCAGCTAAGTGCAGACAGCCAAGATTAATCTGTCCGTTAACAGCTCAAAACAAAACTGTTGTGCAAAATTTTGCAGGAGTTGCATTGGAGGCAAAAACCTCTGATGATTTGATTTTATGCCTGTAGCATAAAATAAGTTTCAGAACTATAACATCAGTAGAAGTTACATTCTGCCCAAATACAGTTTATTAACTTTGAAACATTTGAAATCTTGGGAAAGAGCTGTAAACATTGCATTAATTATGTAGAAAATAGAAATAATACTTTCAATCCCAAAGTTTTGGGGCTGTGACTGGCCTTCTGCAAAATGGATTTTTATCTTTTGCCATTCTTCTCACCATCTTTTGTTATTTCTTTGCAGAGCTACAAGCAACCATCAGCTTTTATAGTTACACAGCATCCCCTACCAAATACTGTCAAAGACTTCTGGAGACTGGTCCTAGATTATCACTGCACTTCAGTAGTTATGCTGAATGATGTTGATCCAGCACAAGTAAGTCCAGAAAACTGCTCCATTCAACAGAGGAGTGCTAGTGCCTCAGCATTTCAGCATGTGTGCTTCAGAAAGTAATTAGTTTTATAAAACAATATCAAGTACTAATACACAAAAAAAAATTATTTGTAGCTTGCAGATACAGATAAGCAAAGAGGAATAGATCAGACCATCAGTAGCTTCTCCACCACCAAAAATTCTGTAAAATTCTGACTCAAGTCTGAAACTCAAGTCTCTAATAAAAGCCAAAAGTCATAAACAGAAGCCAACAACTGTTCATTAGCTTGCCTGAAATAGGTCAATGACCTTCATCTGCTTACCATGGGATAGATGTTCCCAGTGTAAAAATCTGTGTTCTTTTTGGCACAAAATGACACTGTTAGCAAGGAGATAGGAACTAAACAAGATTGGAGACTACACCTCCTTCAGAAGAGAAAACAGGGCAACAAAATGTATGGAAGAATGTAATTACCTTACAAAAGAGTTGTGCATGCTGCACAGGTTCTTTAGAAAATTGGAAAACCGTACCTACTGGTTTGGCAATTTAATTGCTAACATCAATCACAGAATATCCTAGAGCCTGGCTCACAACTGCACAATTCCAAGTTCTTACACAGATATAATTTCCTTGGTTCAAAAAAACTGTACCATCCATCTGCTGGAATTAACATGGTGGTAATCCAGATTCTTAATATGTATATATTTGGTAATTATTGGTCAAGAGCAATTTGATTTTTATAGCAGACTGCACGTAATTTTTATTCTTCACATGATCAAGAATCTTTTTCGCTTTGTTGAGTATTGTTCAAACCTAGAAAAACTTTCCTCTTATTTAGCATAAATAATTTGTTTTTAAAACATGCTAATCTTCTATTTTGTCTTTCAAAGGAATGTGTAGAAATTCCAAATTATTTTAAAGATAGAATTTCTGTTTCCAGGACCGTAACTGTCTACAGGGGAAAAAAAAAATGAAAGACAGAACTTCCTTTCATGCGTCTAAGATTATTTTCAGAGTGAATAAGGAAAGACTCAAGGGAGTCAGACTGTTAGGGACTGCTGAACAGATTTTTTTTAATTTGTGGGCTGTGTTTTGAATTTACAATAGTGCATGGCTGTTTCAAGCATTTATTAGCCTCACGGGTTTTTAAAAGCTATTGGGATATGCAGTTAATGCACCTGCCTCTGCAGTATGTTAAACCTTTTCACTCTAATGTGAGTAACAATCTTTTCATTAGGAATAAATCTCAAAACCCTCAGAGCAAACAGAAGTAGAGAGAAGGTAGAACTTATTAAAAACACACATTACATGCAGATTTATTAATAATTACTGCTATCATTATTATTTATGTCTATATGGAGTGTTCACAGTTCTGTTTAGATATTACAATTTATGTGGATTGTTATGCTCCATTGGGAAATGAAATTCAGCCCTTCACAGTGACTCTGACTTAAAGAGAGTCACTTGCATCACATGTGTGCAAAATGCACAGACCTAAATGCTTTCGGTTTCTTGAAAATATTGGCTTCCTAAAACAACTCCAGTAAACAGCTCTGCTTGTTACCATTCAAGCATTTTTCAAAGATCTGTTATAACAGTATTCTTACAGTATTTGAAAGACTTGTAGTAAATTGTGCAGGTTAAATGATCTGAGCACTGGAATTTGCATTAGTTGTATGCCTTGGATGAACACTGTCATATTTCATCATAGAAATTTGTGTCACACTTACTTAGACAGTATTTGCAAAGTTATGGCTCAGCAGACCAAATCAAGTTGCGGGGTGGGGGTGTAAAAATAAATGAAAAAATATTTTCCTACTCAAAACTTCTGGTTTTAACTTGTTAAAGTAAACTCCTGCAAATCAGACCCTGTTCTCTTTTTAATTGATGTAGTAAATGATTATGTTTTCCTAAAATGTAGTAAACTTTAAACAGCTTTGTTGAGGAATAAGTTTTATAAGAAATTCAAAACAACATCTGGAGTAAATGTGATTTGTCAACTCAGCTCTGGATCACCCACAGCAGTGCAGCAGAATGAAAACCCCAGCTGTTTTACTGAATAAAATGGAGTTCCAAATAGGACATCAATGCTTTTGCCAGCAAACAAAATTTCATGAATTCATGCTTAATTTTGCAAAGTGCCTGCAAAAGCTACATGTTTAAACTACTTTGAATATCCCTGTAAAAAAATTATTAGGGTTTTTATCGAAAAAAATGCACAGGCAGAGTCTACCTTCAAAAACCTCCTTGCAAAGTGTTGATTTAATCTTTAAAGTATTAACACAGTTGATAATTGATTCCTGGATTAAGCCATTGTGACATTATTAGACACTAAAACTGTGCAAGATAACGGTATTATTACTTTATGATCTTTAGATACTTAGAAATAATGTTTTCTGAGAACTAAGGAAAGCATAATTACTGTTTTTAGGTGGAGTTTCTGGGACGAAATTGAGCAGTTGTTGAAAATTTAAAGCGATGCTGATATTAACTGATATCATCAGTCATGGGTAAAACAGATGTGGAAGTTAGTCAAGTCCTGAGTTTTGAGATCTGAGGCAGCCTTCATAGTATGAAGTGCACATTCTAATGTGCTTGAATTATTACAGCTTTTTAGGATAGTTGGAGATACCAATCCTTTAGTCTTTAGGCTTCATGCTGTCTCTGGGGTATGGTAGTATTTGGCAGTATACCACTGTCTTGTCATACCGTATTGCAGAATTGACATTGAGGGCCAATAAAGGTGTTTACTCCAAGTACGAGGGAATGGTGAATACAGCAGCAAGCAATAGAACGTACAGTTAAGTGAAAAGGCATTTGTTTGAACTTGTTCTGGAGAAGTAAAAGCTGAGCGCTCTAAACTGATGGAGGATGGTTCACTGTGTATCTTCTAAAGATATTGTTCAGTAATAAATGTAACACAAAGAAAAATCTAGAAAAGTATATTAAGGCAGTATGAAATTCAAAGTCATTAACTGTATTCTTTGTGGTCTTCTATAGCTGTGTCCTCAGTACTGGCCAGAAAATGGAGTACACCGACATGGTCCGATTCAGGTGGAGTTTGTATCAGCTGATTTAGAAGAAGACATAATCAGCCGGATATTCCGAATTTACAATGCAGCCAGAGTAAGCATGTTATTTTCAAAACAATTCTGTCTTGGTAGATGAGTTGACTCTACTCAAATCACAAAAAAATCAAAGTTAAACTCAGATAAAACCGTTTTCATTTTTCAGCATATTTATGTGAATGCAAAAATGCAACACCGAGTCACACCATAATCAAAGAGAAAAAACCCTTCTATGTGTAATTAAAGTAAAAAATATTTTAGTGCATATCTCAAGTGTGTTAAATACAAATGAAATAAATGCTGTATTCAGATTGTATGGTAGCTGAGAAATGCTGAAATCAATGCTATTTTCAACAGTTTCAAATTAGCCACCTTGCATATTTGTACCCTGTGTCATACAAAGCAAGCTGTGCGCCAGTACTACGTATGTTTTTCAATACCAATCCCAGGCTTTTCGTGAAGATCCTGCCCCACTAATCACACTTCATAATATATGTAAGCACTTAAGAGGGACAAGTACATACTCATATCCAGCCATTACACCCGTAAAGTTGACAGAAGACTAAACAAGGCATGTTTTTCAGGCTGAGAGAAAAAAAGACTCCACCACCGACCAGGTATCTTTTCCCATCTAGAAGCAGGGAACCTATGCAATGGACTGGTATCCATCACCAAAGAACCATAACTAGGAATAAGTAGCACTCCCTGCTGAAAAAGAGTCGAGAACTGCCCTGAGATCAGGTAGCTCTCAGAACAGTGAAATCCGCCCCAAAAAACAGGGAGGAGGATTCTAAGCTTCAAGATATTTCTTTAATACTAAAAAGGCCTTACATTTGCAGTAAATGTGGCAACATAAAAACAGAACCTCCTGCAGCGTTAATGTGAGCTTTAGCAGGCACTGGGTCTGGCTTATGTTCTTTGGGAAGAGAGGCCATCAGCTAAATGAAACTGGCCAGGCAATCAGTAAATTCCAAATTTTGACATAAAGCAATATCCATTGAAAAACATATCTAATGCTATATCCACTTTGGTTTATTCCCTTATCTTGTTACTCTTACAACCTCTCTATTACTTTTCACTTTGGAGAAAAAATTGTAATGTCAACATTTCTGTGTGTTGCTCATTTTAAACGTGGCACTAAAATGCCCTCACTTTGCACAAAAGTAAAAGTGGCATATCCTAGACTACAAAAACATTTTTCATGTGTGTATTTATTATGCCCTTTTCAAAGGACTGTAAATTTCTGCCACTAACACTTGTACTATGTTCCTTTTTTATTTTAAATCACCATAAAGCAACTGTTCAGTAACGTTTCACCAGAGGGGTTTTGACTGCTGCATAGCACACAATAAAATAAAGTGTAGTTAGGTTTTTTATAAACTGGAAAAATCTGAGGGCTTCATTTCGTTTTTTAAACATTTGGTTTCCTGATTCAAAATATCTTGAGAGGTTTTGACCTTTCTTGTAAAAGAAGACAGAAGCAGGCAAACATTCTTCAAAATGCTGAAGCATGTGAAAAAAAAAAGAGTTATATAATTGAAGTTGTGCTGCATCTCCCTCTTTGCTACCGAGTTCCTGCTATGATATTAATTAATTATTTGCTTGATTCTGCAGCTGTACCACTGCTCTATTCTAGCCTATTTGTATAGCCCTCTCTTTAAACCCTCTTGTTCTAATAATAATAACTCTGTTGGAGATTAGAAGTCGTAACTCCTCAATGGCAGTTGAAACTATGGTTTCTCAGTGGTGATCTGTTTGAGCAACTTTCCTCATTGAGGCAAATATCTAAATTATGTACCAAAAAAAAAAAAAATGTTACTTTTTCCTGCTTGTTCTCTGAATGTCTACAGCCCCAGGATGGCTATCGGATGGTGCAGCAGTTCCAGTTCCTGGGATGGCCCATGTACAGAGACACTCCAGTTTCTAAACGCTCCTTCTTGAAGCTCATCCGCCAGGTGGAGAAGTGGCAGGAAGAATATAATGGGGGAGAGGGACGCACAGTTGTACATTGTTTGTAAGTACTGGAAACGGAAGAGAGAAAGCAAGAGAATACTGTTAGAGAATTTATGTCAGGTTCACAAAAAAAGATTTGTGAAGAGGTAAAGAGGCGTCTATCTAATGTGGAATTGGACAAATAATACAACTGATCGTTTTAAAGCTTTCCGTACAAGAGGAATTGTATAATTTTTTAATGTAGATTCATGAGTTTCCCTCGCTGTTCCTTGGTAGACCTCTGTGAAAAGATGATAGATACAAGTTAACTCTATTTTATATAAAGATGTCTAGTGACTTTTGCAAATGAAAAAAGTGCTCATCTATTCAGAGTAAATCAAAATCGTACCTGCAGAAGAATGCACCTTTTATTTTTACAGATACCAACTGTAGAAGTAAGGAGTATTGGAGGTGTGATTCCTCTTCCAGAAATAAGGAACACAAGTAAAATTGACATGATAAACCAGTTATGTTGATACTGTAATGGCCTTACGTTTCTTTAATAATGGTATATATTTTTGTCCTCCTGTGACCTTTGCGCCCCACTGCTGCAGGCTCTCATCCGCTCTGCCATCATCCTCCTTTTGGTATGGCATAATACTTTTACATGCTGTTTGCCCTCAGTAGTAGCCAGTCTTTTGAAACCAAGTCTTCAGTGCTTGAATTTGTATACCTCTTCTTCTAAACATCTGCTTAAAGTCAGTGCCATGATGGAGAAAAGACACGCTAATGGGAAAAGCAACATGCTAATGCACTTTCAAAAGTTGGGACCGGACCCAGGAGTAGAAAATAACCTCCTGAAGTTTGGTTTGCAGTTACTGATTGTCAGAACGATGGAGAAAAATCTAAGAGTGTATTAATAATTCGCACTATCACTGACCTTGAACAAGTCAGTGCTCTTCCGTTTCCCCATCTGTAGAATGGGGATAATACTACTTTCATCAAAGGAGCATTGTGGAGTGTGATTAATTAATGTTTTGAGATCTTTAGCTGAAAAGACCCTTTTGAAGTGCAAATTAATGTTATCTCTGAGGTGGCTGATGATATTAAATAGTTGTACAACATCATACATGCGTCACTTCCAGGGAGTAAAGAAAGAAAAAGCTGTAATATAATCCTTTTAAATGACTTTATTTTAATTAAAATTCTCAAAGAGTCCCACAATATCAGGCAATGTTTTGGCAGCAGAAAGCATTCTTTTCATAATGCCTGGATGTGACAGATGTGCGATGTTCTATCTTCCTTTGAAAATCAACCATTTGCGGAGCTGGTTTGAAAGACCCACTACCTAACTAGTCTGCAGTCTAGTAATTATTAAGGTTTATTATTTTCGGTGAAGCACAGGCTACAGATTCTGATTAGAAGAGCTGTAGAAATAATAGCATTTCCAGAAAGAAAGAGATTCTCTTAGAGATTAAAAATAACTGGGGGTAAAGTATTATTAAATACTGTATTTGATAGTGCCTGTGAACATTTGTGCCTGGCTTCTTTGTTAGCAAGTCACTTCAGATTCTCATCCTCTGGTACTGTGGGTGGAGGGGGAATACATGCGCTTGAAAGTAGTCATTGCCAGGCAGCCGGTCCCTCTGCCTGCTGCCAAGGAGTGAGCGCGTCAGCCAGGGGAATATCGCAGCACCACCTAGTGCCACGAAAAAGGTAGAGCCACCAGAAGGGCTACCAGAAATGAAACTCTGGCACTTTGGCTGTTCCACGGGAATACCTTTGGATCCAGGAGGAAAGCACTAGGATTTGTAATAAAATGACTCAAAGATCCACTTTCTCCGTAACATTTCCAGGCCTGATGCTCGTTGTAACCTTGTGTGTTTAGAGTGCAAAGAGGTGTTGAACTGAATCTAAAAGTACCTTATCATTGTTTTAACATCCGCTTTGTGCTATCTCAGGTGTTCACTGAAGGGTGATGGAACACACAGCCGTTCAGTTCCCTCCAGGCTTTCAGCCTGCTGAATTCCGCATCATAGCTTTGACATCTTTCAGCCCATTAATTGTAAATTAAAAATTGCATTCTTGCCTAGAGTTCAACAGCCTTTGGGGGCAGGAACGTTCTGTGGTTTTTCCCTACTGGAACTCATGCCTTCTACATCCATCGCTGGTGCGGTGCAAACATGTAACATAGAGTCAGTTGTAACTGAGACATTTTATCGCTTTTATTGCAGGAATGGAGGTGGCCGCAGTGGGACATTTTGTGCAATCAGTATTGTTTGTGAAATGCTTCGACATCAGAGGGCTGTTGATGTTTTCCATGCTGTGAAGACACTGAGGAATAATAAGCCTAACATGGTGGACCTTCTGGTATGAGCTTTTTAACTGCACCACTAAGTAGAAAATGTTCCCTTTTTTCTCAGAAGACTCAGTAGGATTTCCAGGATTTGCAGTGGGAATTGTTCACAAAGCAAGCAAGTCTTTTTCAAAGGGGATAATGAAGTCACTTCACTTGTAAGAGTATTTTTACACAGCTTTCTTCCCAAGGAGACTTTGTCTCTGTTCATTTGAATTTTTTAAGAGTTTTAAACTTTCGGCCGAACATCCTTATTAATTTTCTTTTCTAGCAGGCTGAGCCAAGTGGAGAGCAGCCCTTGCATGGTAGAAATAATACTTATGTAAAATGAAATGCCAGATTTTCAAATTATATATTTTATAAATAGCTTAATCACATAATATTTATCAAAGCCATGAATTTCAGTTTGACATCCAGAATATTGCATTTAATTATGGTTGCTCTATCTCAAAGAAAGATTAAAGAAGTTCAGAAACAAGGGGACATATGCAATTATTTTCCTAGAGTGCTTTATGAGCTTTTTTTTTAAATGGAGAATTTCTGAAGTGCCAGCTGCAATGCAAGAAGAGCTGCGGAATGGCTTAAAGCAGCAGGTTCTTAGACTCCAGTGTGTAGTTCTGTACTTAGAGGTGGCTGTAGAGTGGTACCCTATTCTGAGGCCTGTTTTACAACATCCTGTTATAAAGGTGGCTGCTTAAGAGGCAGCTGTATTGGATTTGGCCTCATAGTCAGGAGGAAGCAGCATCTGGGCAGCTTCAGGAATGCTAAACCATTCTGAGATAATTTTGCAAGCTGTTTAAAAAAGTTTCAGAAATATTTCACTATCTTTTCTACAGAGTGCCCAGGTTAAGGCAGGAGGCATCTCACAGAGATGACCCAGCATCTTGTAGTTTTAGGAGAGATCCCCCTCTCTCAGATTAGCTGATGAAATCTGGGTGTGAAATACATGAAGAATGGAGAGAAAGCAAGAATTTCTGCTGGGAGGCTTGTGTGTAGATGGATGGGGCCATCCACTTTACCACCACACGTATCACTGCACCATATCAGGCGTATCATCTGTCCCATAGAATGTCTCCCACCACATTCTCCATCGCAGTCCCCTCATCTACCCTACCTGTGAAATCCCAGATCCTCCCCTAGCCCTGCTCTGGCCTGGCTCGTCGGGAAAAAAGCCAGATGTTGCCAACTATGCAAAGTGAGGAGGGACTTTACAAGCAGCACCACAGGGCCACAAGCAGCAATGTGGAACTGTAAATCTTCTATCAGTGAGAATCATCAGGCTTTTGCAGTGGTGGGAGGGAGCAGCTTGTTTGGCTCCTCTTCCTTTAGTTTATATTCTCCAGAGGAGAATCATCATATTAGGAGCCATGCGTTTTTATTTCCTAGATGCTAAGAAAAATGTCCTACTTCTCCATTCAGATAGTATAGTTTGCACAGAGACTCGGCAGACCTGCGGTTCTCCACTCTCCCGGAGTTTAAGTCCACAGAACACTCTGATCTCTTATTCATTTATTTTACAGAAATAAAAAGAACATTATCATTGTGAAGATGTACAGGTGATGAAAACGCTGTCTATAAATTCCCATTTGTGACGGTTCTCCAGGTATAGATTTGTCAGGCAGCTGTGTCCATCTTTCAGCAGAGAATTTTTTAATCAAAAGCTAAATGTATTATTTTAGAATATAAAAATAGCTTTCGGTAAATTGAAGATGGTATTGAGAATGTCTGGACATCATTGAGAGGCCTTGCAAGGCCTTTTCATTAGATTTCAAAGCACTTGTGAGGGAGATCAGTATTGTTTTCCTTATTTTACAGGCAGAGGAATAAAGGCAGCGGACAATCAGGTTTTTTCCCACTATCACACAATTCACTGACAAAGCAGAATTACAATGACATGTCTTCAGTCTTGGTCTCATACTTTGTAGCAACAAATATTTGAATTAGCAAAGTTTCAATTTCCATGTAGATTGTCTCACAGTAAAAGAGAATAGGGACACTTGAGTTCTTGCCCTGATCCTGTTACTGGCTTTATCCATTATAACCTTTCTTATATTAATGTGTCTTTGCCTTAGTTCCCATATCTGAAAAATGAGAATAATATTCACCTACCTTTATAAAATTCTGTGGTAAAAGATGAAATGCTCAGAATTATAACAGTATTTCACAAAACTTGTTTCAAGACTGCTTTATCAATACCTGTTATGCACTTTCTGACTAGATGAAGGCCAGTCTTTACAGTGCATAGAGATTCATCTCTTAATTTCATTGAAACCTTTAGTTTTCCTGCAAGTGGAAAAATCTGAATGCTACATCCATACAATATGGAACTCTGTCAAATTCTTTACACAAAGGTAATAATACATGGTATTACAAAATATCTATTACAGAGTGCCCAAAGCATTTTGTGATAAATGTTATTGAACTTACCAGTGGGTGTCCTAGGAAAAAAATACAAATACACCTCTCCGAAGCTAGTTTCGCCATCAAGTGAATAATAAAAATGTACAAAGGACACACATGAGTAAACATAGTGGAAAATAATGTATGTCTGCTCTTTGAGACAGATATTCCATTTACTCAAAAATGACATTTATTCTACTGGATCAGTAAATCAGGATAAAATGAGCATGTAGAATGGAAATGGATGATGGGCTGATCCCTTGGTTTGATATGTTATGTAGTCATAGAATAATTTTTAATTATTTAGAAATAAAATAAAATTCCACACTAAAAGCAGAAAAGGAATAATTTACTCCTCTTTACTTTCTTCTTTTTATTCGTTTCTCATTCTGAACAAGACACAAGAATTATTAGAACCCTCTATGATCTTAAAACCCCACATACAACTCATTCATAATTTAGGTGGTATGTCCACCTAAGATTTGGTTTTCTTCAAAGTGACAGCTCTCAACAAAAGAACTTAGGAATTGTCCATGCTTGTTAATAGCTTTTGTTGTAATATTATTGGGTCTCTTACATGTTAAGGGGAACTCTCCTCTCAGCTGAAATAAGACCTAAAACCACAAGTACAGGCCAAAAAATTTTTCCTTTAAAAAACTTGTTTCAATGAAAGGGAGAATATATGTGAAGTGTAATTATAATCTTCCTGCTTGAGGTGCTGGTGGAGTGAAGGCAGAGTGCTGTCAGATAGTTCTTGTTCCTATATGATAGGACATTCTTAGTCATCTTTTATGAAATGATTACAGTGCCTACGAGAAAGGGGCATTTCAGTGGCAGAAATAGTCATAAAACTGGCAGGTATTTTCCATCTGAATTTTTAGAAACCAGAGCCCTTGGATTCAGGGAACCTGCACTTACTATTTCTTTTAGCTTTTTTGTTTCTTTTAAATGTTTGTACTATTGCTAGATATTGCAAGTAGCAAGAATGAAATCAGAGAGAGAGATGTCTGTGCGCATAAAACTGTGAAGTCATCAGTCACTGCATCATTTAAAGTTGCAGAGTGGGCGAGGGACAGTCAAAGGCCTTGGCCTCTCTTTACTGCTGAAGATGTGAAGGGGAGTGAAGTCACGACCCTTCATCTCTGAAGGATGCAGACTGGTTTTACATGTCATGGGAAGGGAATTCCTGTGGGATTGGCCCCGGTCCCAAGCAATTGTGAATAAAACCAGCACGTCTATGTTTGAAGCACAGGGCTGACACCTGAAAACTTAACCTGGGTAACAGAAGAGCTGTTACAAGCCTAATTTATGCATCACTGTTAATTGCTAAAAATTAATTGGAATTAATAAAATTAATTTATCTCAGGCCTAATCTCACAGACCTGTATTACACTGGGAGAGGACAGTATTTCAGCATGAGTTTGGGCTGCGTGCAGAGGAGGAACAGTAAGCAACTCTTGCCCTGAAAAGTAGTAAATGAATGAATGACGTTAAATTAAAAGTTACGATCTGGAAAGTACTAGACACTGGGTCTATTTTAAGATAAACATTTTCAAGGAGGAATTTCAATAACTCCAATTCTGGTAAAGTGCTATATTAGCATTTTAGCAGATGACAGAAAGGTTACAAGTCAGTTTGCTTATATGTAGTCAATTTTTCTCATTCAAGTGTATTACAGCAGCTAAATATGCATCTAATATGAGCGATACAATAAGTTACTCTATGTAGTGTCTATTGTCTGGTTAATATAAAGATTTTCTTATCGAATATAAATGGGGTTTGCAAACTGATTCCCATTGACAACAACTGATAGTATATAATTTTAACAGAAAAGAAATATTGATCCCCTTAATTAAGTCCCTTCAGTAACTGACTTTGCGGTTTTCTTTTGATTTTTCAGGATCAATACAAATTCTGCTATGAAGTGGCTTTGGAATACTTGAATTCTGGCTGATTGTATAAGCAGCACAGACAAAGTTCTTCCTTTCACCACCACAAACAAAGCAAGTCGCTTCATGTTGTCTGTGTAAATGAGATGAAGACTTCTCAGTGTTATGCTTATACTGCTTTGTAAAATTGGCTCCTTTAAGAGCCCAAAAAGATGTTTATAAAACTGCTTGCACTGCCCGTTTTCCACTATAATGCCGCTGCTTGACAACCATATGAACATACACCAAACCACATGGCAGTTGTTGAACACTGTATTCATACATAGCCATTGATGTGGTGAAGCAGCATAGTCCTCTGGTAAATAAGAGAGCACAAATATATTCTTATGAAGGAATTTGTACTTTTCTGTTATATTTCGTTGCCTGTGATTCTCAGTTATTGTCACAGCCTAGTGTACATTTCTGTTCCGTGGAGAATGCGATCTGGCATTTTGATAATATATGATTTTAGTTATATTTGTATTCTAACACATGCATAATAAATGAATCATATGTAGCTTAGCTGAACTAATGGAAAGACGTACCAAATCATGTTAACTTTGTTGAGTTGCAATTTCTATCCACTTTGTACCATTTCAGAGAGAGAATCTTGATAGAAATACAGTTAGAAAATGCAAAATACAGGATGCTCAGATTAATATATCCAAAGCTTTTTCATTTGTTTATATTGTAAATACTTTTTGATTTCATCAAATTATTTATTCATTAAAATGAATTTTTTTGTGAAGCACAGTGAGTGACAATCATTTTTATTAAGCCCTGGAAATGCTTACTGTATGATAGTGTAAACACTTGTTTACCTTGTATGGATTCTCAGCTCAATAAATAATTACATACATGATAAAATCTTGTTTAATTTAATATCCTTTGGCATCTGAGTGCCTTCAGCTAAGCCTCTTTTCAGATTAATTCTTGCAAATACTGAGCTACTTCCAGAGTGTGTTTGTGTGATCCAGTGTTGATCCAGCCAATAGCAAGATGTGCTGTGCTAATATATAAAAAGAGGTGAATTGTACATTTAAAGATGCACATGCATAAATGCAGAACCTAGAAATTGCCATGCTGTATGAAGAAGAGATGATGTTGAGCTTGCAGTACGTGGTCTTGTCACAGCATTCCTCTACGTGCCCTGCCAGTCATTCTGTGCCTGCTGCTATGAAAGGGGGTGATGGTGCTGTTCATTTTGGGAAGAACAACTGCTGTGAAGGTGAAGTAATTCCTCGTACTAAAGGTACCAATACTAGAGTGACTGAGGGGTTAAAAGTGTGTAAAACTACCCTGTTACTAGGGCTGTTACAAATTCTGCTGGTGAACTGGTTTACACCGTTAAAGCTTTTGCCTGTCCTGAAAACTGGGGTGCTGCACTTCATGGCATTTGGTTGGTTTCTCTTTCTCCCAGGTACTCACGGGTGTTTGAACAGGCTGGGACTTGCCCCATGTTCATGGATATAGGAAGCTCAGCAGAGAATTTGCAAGAGAAGGGGAATGAGCCAGCAATGTCTTGCTGCAAGATCCATCGGAACTGCAGATCTTTCTTTCACTCAACAATATCAAGAAGGCATTGCAGACAGAGCAACTGCTCGGTACTGAAGTCTTCCAAAGCTATATGGAAGCCTGTGCAATAAAGTGGCAAACTCCACAGTATTTCAGTTCTTAAAATATCCTTTTTAATGTGCTAGCCATCTGGGGTGGGGACAGTAGCTATATAAACGTACCAAAGTCAAAAATGGTTTGAATACCTCTAAATCTAAGAGATCTAGGTTGGACAGAATGACTCACAGCTTGTCAACTGCCTGCTCAAAACCACTGCAAAATTCAGATCTGAAGACTCAAGGACAAGCTTCCTCTGCAGCTGGAAAGCATCTCTTTTAAAATTGCTTTAAAACGTAGCTGGCAGCTACCAGCCATTGCAATAAATTGTGCAGAGGTACTGAAGAACTTGGGAAAAACAACTCTAGGCCTGAGAAGAATGATGATCCTTGGATAAACCCTGTAGCACTTAAGCCTGTTGCAGAAAAACACTCTGATTCGTTTTGAAACCGTAGTGTTAGGAAACAAAATCCAAACCTCTGTCATTGTATTTCTCACAACCAGCTTGACAGATGAGGTTTACCAGCCGAGCATACTTTTATGTAATAATTGCGGGACACGAAAAATTTGGTTTCTGCCATTTATTTAAATAGGCATGTATGTGTCCAGTATTTCCTAATGTTTTCAGGAAGTATAAATAAGATGGATAAGTGTACTGGCAGAATCTTGGACAGAAGGTGACAGAAACAATGTGATGGCAGATATAAATGAGATTTATTGAAATTCAGCAAGAATCACGGCAATCTCTCTTAAGGAGAGAGACTGTTGGTGTCTTCCAGAACTGATTTCAACTGCTGTACTTTGCACAGATAGGTCTTGGGGGATGAGAAGCAAGGAAAGGAGATGAGGAGGAGAGAGTCCTGCAGCTTTTCTTATTGCTTTACTGTTGATATGACTGTATTTTTTTTGTTCTTCTGGCATAGGCATAGTCAAACCTGTGTTACAGAGTCTGTGTGATGTTGTTCCAAAAGGCATTCTGTGAACTACAATGCTTTGAAACTGGAGCCACCTAAAGAAAGCACAGCAAGCAGCTTTGTGTCCTCACTCATAGTACAGCCGTCAATATAAATGATAGAGAAATCCATGCTTAGGTAAAACTGTGTTTTGGCAGGAAGATAAAACAAAGGAGGACTTCGGGAGTCAGGAATAGAGAAAACTTACAGAATCAGAAAGGAGCTGAAAGAAGAGATGGATGTTGGGGGCAGGTGTTCGAGAAGCAGCGTGGAACTTATGGGAATTACCTGGAGGGTGGCATTTTAGAGAAGACAACAGAAAGAAAACAGCAGTGACAGCCATTTTAAGTTGTCATGAACCAACCTCCCTTTTCAGAAGTTACAAAATTACAAGCCCATTACGACTGCAGGACTTGTGGAGACATCAGTCTCAGTTTTGGAGGAACAGAGGAAGGGGTGTTTTCTTCAGCTCCTAATATGTAAGAGATACATAAATGATAGACACTTTAAATGGTTAGCCATATGTATTGCTGATTTTATCATCTCTCCAGGATCTGAGGTGGGTGATTTTTTGCTAAGTTCTTTCAACCAAGCAGTAATGGGGATAGTGAGAAAGTTGATAGCGTGCAGGTATCTGTCTCTTTTTTAACGGCAGTGCTCTCAACATCTTCCTGGGCTGCTTTATCAACAAAATGAGTCTGTCACTGGCAGGGTAGCTTCACAGACTACTAACCCAAAGGTTAAGGGCTACAGATAGTAAGATTTAAAAAATAAGCATAGAAAATGCAATTGATGTTGAAATACAAAACCTTCCTACCCAGCTGTGCAGTGTGGCTTAAAAGGGTCTCTGTGCTGCAAAGCCTTGATGTGTAGGCACCATGCAGCACCAAGATCACCTACATTTTGGATTTCTTCTTCAGCTGGTTAGGGCTCATCTTTAACGTAACTGAAATGACCTCTTCTTGTTTCATTGCATGTGGGTGTCCCCTCAGGTCTACCAGCTTACTGTATATGCCCTTTCTCAGTTAACACTGGCCTTTTAAAAATATATAGTAAAGAGACAAATAGGTTTTTCTTCTTTAAGGTGTGGCGAAGATAAATTGACACTTCCAGCAGCAGCTATTCCAGGCAGCTTCCTTCTGGGAGGACTGAAAAGACTGTAATGGTAGTAGCAAACCTAATGCCCCTTGGCATTAGTTACTCCAAAACACTCACAGCAGGATCAGCTGCTGACATCGAAGTACAAGGTGCAATTGAGTCTCCTTTCCTTTGTGGTTATTTTGTGTACACCCCCAAAATGAAGGATAAGTAAGGGAAAGTAAGTGATTTGAGGGTATACTTGAGGTCTTACAATCTGATTAGTTTTCTGATGCAAAGGTAATTTGGTTGCTCTGCCTTCCAGCATAACTTCTCCAAACAGTGGTACATTTGCCTTCAGAAACAGCGAGGTATGAGGCTGTAACAGAATAATTCTCCAGCTTTGCACTTAGTTTATCAACTTGAGCACTTAGAATAGAAAATCTCTTGCAGCCCATATCAGATTCCAGACACTCAGCTTTATTAAAATAAAAATTAGGGGAAAAAAAATTAGAAAAATAGAAGAAAATGTGCAGCTTAGTTCTGTCATTTAATGCTTTTTAAGGAAGTCAATGACCACTGTCATTTTTGGGGCAGAGTACCAGTAAAACTCAACAGGCCATGTGAAAAATAATACCATTTCTATTTGAGCTTGTTTGTTGAATTGTTTTTCATAACCTAGACCTTGTCTATATGGTGAAATTATAAGCTGATGGGTAAATTTGCATTGCCTCAACCATTCACATGTTCTGCATGTGAAGGCTTCCCACGCACTGGAAATGAGACAGCTTGCTCCACACATCCCTGCTCAGCTCACCTTTAGCATCCCAGCCCACATCAATGAAGGAACCTTTCCAAAGCCTTGTCAATCCTTTGCAAACTGCAATAAACAACAACAGCAAAATGCCTTCTTCACCCCTGCCTGGTATTTCTAAGCAGAGTTTTCTGTGGAAGGCCGAAAAGGAAGATCCTGCGCTGGTTATTTCTCTCTGTTTGCCCAGTCTCCTGCTTTAAACCTGAAAGCCAACTCCTGCTGCTCCCACCTCCCCCTGGGCTCCTCTCCAGCTCCTCACCCACTGTCAGGGTAGACTGACACATCTCCCTGTCCCAGCCTGACTGGGCAGAGCAGAATTACAGTGCTTCTCTGTTTTCAGGTCTGTATCTTCCATCAGAGCCCCCAGGGGTCCTCCTGGATAGTGCATTGCCCCTCTGGTGCCATAGTCCTACCTCTCTCCCCAGGACTGTTTGATCTGCTTCATGAGCCTCCATCACCCTTCCCCGCCAGCCCTGTGACCGCAGCACATGTGGCTTTTTCAGAATAATATGACTTTAAATACGTGGAAAGGAGATGTGAGGCTGGAAGAGATTGGGGCCTATAAACATAGGGTTTCTTTAAATATCATTGATAGTACTCAATGCACAAAAGCACAGAAAAGGTGCACTTTGAGAACATAAAGTGAGAGCAATTCTTGCTGTAGCTTGTCTAAGAGAATGTGTCAGGGGAAATCTATATCTCATATTCACTGACAGTCTTTCCTGCAACTCTTCTATTGATGTGTTTTCAGTAGCAGCTAGAACACTTTCAACTGTATCATCATCATATTTCTAGTAATTTGAAGTTATTGTGAAATTGCACTGAGAAGCCACAATTAAAGCATAAGTCTCATTCATGCTAGACACAGAATACATTAATACTTCTGCCAGGCCTGAGTAAATGCAATCAGAACTTGTAGTCCCATAGACACTTACATTATCAACCTTTTGTCATAGTTCCATTTGTGTACACAAAAAAACCTCTCCGATAGTCACACACACTTTGCATCTGAGCTCATCAGTCCTTGTACATGTCATGTCATGGTGCTGTACTGGGTCTGGCTGGGATGACATTATTTTTCTTCGTACCAGCCTGCAGAGTGCTGTGTTTTGATTTGTGACCAAAAGAGTGTCAATAGCACACCAACAATTTAGCTGTTGCTGACCAGTGTTTGCACAGTGTCAAGGCCTTCTCTGTCAAGGCCTTCTCTGTTTTTCATTCTGCCCTCACAGCAGGTAGGGTTGGTGAGGGAAAGAAGCTGAGAGGGGAACAGCTGACCCTTACTAACCAAAGAAGGGCTGTTGGAATATTTGATACAACGTAACATCATGCCTGGCAACAAAATGGGAGCAGAGGAGGAGTAAATCATTTCTAGGAAACTGGCTGAGCATTTGTCTGCTTGTGGGAGGTGGTGAGTACATGCCTTTGCATCAGTTGGGTTTTTTTCTTGGGGGGTTGTACCTCTCTTATTCCTGCACTTATTAAACTGTCTTTACCTTGAACCATGAGTTCCACACTGCTCTTCCTATTCTCCTGCCCTGTCCCACCAGAGATAGGGAAAATGTGCAAATATCTCTATAGGGCACAGCTACTGGCTGGAGCCAATCCACCACAGATGGCATAAATCTGTTTGTAGGACTAAGATCTACAGTTATCAGTCAACAATATGCTTAAACAAAAAGTTTTAATTGTAAGCTTATTTGTCATAAAATGAATGAGATTACTTAGGTTTTTAAAGTTTAATCATGTTATTAAAATGCACCAAATAGTCAGGGGCAGATTGACCCACTTAAAATGAGACAAACATAGGATTGAATTGTGTGTGGCAAAAAATTTGGGACAGATACTTGGCCTTCTCTGCAGTATTCAACCCATTTTAAATGTTGTCTATAACTGACAGCTACTACAACAAAAACCTCTCCTAGTTTTTTTACTGTGCCACCAAAAAAACATTATAAATGCAGCAGAGCCCTGCTTGAGAGCTTCCAGACCTGCACAACTGTAGATGCTGTACAAGGAGATAGCATTTGACCCTGAGGAGTTGCTCCCCTAGAAACTATTAACTTCAGATAACTCAAAAGGCAGAGCATCATGCTGGATCACGTACCTACACATCGGGTTAGTAATTACAGTCTCTGAAGAGACACTGAGATTTATCCAGTCTTGTTACTTCTCTGTAACCTTTAGAAGTTGAGTTGAACACATAAAGAACTTGCCTGCTGTCGTGTCCCCTTGAAATTCTGATTTATACAGAATATAACAATCAGCCTATAATACAAAGCCTTTTTTGGGGATGAAAAGTCTTGGGAGTGAAATATGTGCCTTACCACATGAGAAGTGGGGTGAAATTTGATGTTGGTCCTTGAAGACTTACTTCATTATCTCCTCATCTCCATGTTCTCCAGTCTGCACGGTTTGGTGGGAATGTCTGTGAAATTTGCACAGCCAGGCATAAGGAGAGTGATCTTTGTTGGCCACGTACAGAAATTGAATTAATATTGCACCCCACATAAAACAAAATGTAGCTTTACTTTTACAGGGGATCAGCATAGATTCAGCCACACTGGTGGGCTGCAGCGTTGCATTTCGGAATGATGACCATTTCCATCTGAAAACAAACAGCTTTTGAGCAAATCCACAGAGAGAGCACCACTGAAGACAAAATCTATCCGTGGGTTGTAACCATTTTGCTTCATGATATTCAGGTTGTTTATACATTGGCTTTCTCTTGGTAGGATATGAGCAAAATACAAGCCATTTCCCAAAGTAGATACTTTTCACATCTTGGTACTTCTATTCTGCCTGTACCAATCTCTGTTGAGATATAGCAAGAAGACAGCACATGCACAAGCCTATATCTCTTTCAACGATGATAAGGGATTGAACTGCTATCAATGAGTCCACTTTCTGCCCTCTTTAGGCTGCCTAGTGTGAAGCTACGTCTCAGTCTGACACCCGAAAGGGTCAGTAAGTGAGTACTGCTGTAACTGCATTGAATAAAAACTTTTGATACATTAAACTGTACTGTCTTTTTTTTTTTATCAGGTGGCAAAGCTTGATGGTCAAATTGAGCTTCCCTCTCCTTCTGTTGGCACCCTTCCCTTCCTCCTCCCTCCCTGCTGTGAATGTCCCCTCTTGCCAAACCGCTCTGACCCACATTCTGAATCTGACTACACTTCAAGGATCAGTCTGTGGTCATCCTGCGTCTGTTTTGACAAGCAGCTTTGCCAAATGAGTGTTCTCCGGCAAAGGCTTTCGTTCATGCTGACAGCATTGCTCTCCCATCTGCCATCCCACCACATCTGTCAGCAGCACAGCTTTGGGGCAGTGTATTGACTGCTGAAGGTGGGCAGTTTTATTGGCCTGTGCAGTGTTCACCTTCCATGTTTTAAACAGAGCATTCTTTCCCCTCCTAAAACATTTGCTGAGAACATTCTCTTTCAATATAGGTACTTGTTGCATGAGGTTTCCATTTAGCTTAGACTCTTCGGAAGAGCTATACGCCCTCCCCTAACTGGCACTGCTGGCACAACTGAAAATTAATTTGTTACGCTTCATCTGGACTATGGAGATATAATTTGGTCCAACCTTGCACATAAAGCTGCTAAATACTTTCGGTAACCAAGCAGTTAGAACAGTGTAATTTTCTACAATCAGCTGTATCAAATTTACCGAGGTTATGGTGGTTACGTTTTAGAGGCTGTCGGGCATGAGCAGCGTCTTCCCATTACAACTGATAAATGGCTACATGATTTGGCACTAGATTATTCAAGCAGACAAATTAACTTCAAATATTAATATATTCAGCAGCCAGTCAGACAAATTGCTTGTTCTACAAGCGCCAGAGTGGTCATGGGGGGATTTTCCTTCTGCTTCCAGGAAAACTGACCTTGAGACCAGTGCTCAGCCAGGCCAGCAAGCTCATCAATCAGCTAACAAAGTTGGCAGCAGTTAAACAGATATTCATTTCTCTCTGGAAATAGGAAAAAAAAAAAAAAAAAAAAAAAGGAAAGAAAAAAAAAAGGAAAGAAAAAAAATAAGATACTTAGCCAACTTGGCCAATGTCTACCAGGATAGTCAGAAACTGATATTTCAAAGGAAACACACATGCCAAGGCTCTGACTTATTAAATTGTGGCCACCGAACTGAGTACCCTACTAGGAGACTGTCTATCTTCCTGTAGAGAAAAAGTTGGCCACAGTGTGAATCATCCTTGAAGGGGTCCATCTGCCTCCACAGGCTGATGTAGATTGTTTACTGGTAACAAGGGCCACGATCACCTCCTCTCCTCTTGCATATTTCACACCTAAATCCTTTCAGGAAGGACGAACCTGCTGGTTAAATTTAAAGGAACTTACTATATAATAATATAACTTAAACTATTGGGGAAAGGGAGGGGGGTTTAAATACATATATACATATAAAATTATAGCAGGAGAATTAAAATCTGAAAAGCTTTTATCGGTTTATGAGAACAAAACATCCCTGGATCACTTTAACTCTTTCAAGTTTTCATGCTTTTGCACATTTACATGTTTTTGCAACAGCAACGTTCTCTTAAAACTCACCATAACTGTGTTGAATATAGATTTGGAAGCCAATCTATCAGTTTACCATATCACTATATCAAACTAAAAGGAAGAAAGACATTACCACACATGGCATGATACTGTCTCTGTGAAGTAATTATTATGCTCTTTGTACTCACTTAATTGTCTAGTTGTAGAGTTTAAAAAAAGCCCTCCTAGTAAGGGAATATTTGAAGAAAGCCTTTAGGGGCAAAAGCAGAAGCCAAACTGAGTGTTGCAACACAACCAAGATAAGATTACAAAAATAAATTCTGTGTTCAACAGGCGGAAAATATGTTTATAATTTTATCATTGTACTCAAGGTTTCCTTACAATTTATATCTTTGTTGATTATAAATGCATTTTCTATACAACATATGGCACTGAACTGAGCCAATCAGGAGGCACCATTTGTGCTCTGAGCACTAAAGCAATTTCATAAATTATGCAATGTACTTTGTCAGTAAATGGATAGATGGGAAAGTCATTAACATCACAAATTACACCTTATTGCTGTATATGTTAGCATATTTTTTATTATAACTCACAGGTGTGAAGCTCTAAATACACTTCTCATGGTGATGAGGTGTGTGCATCCAACTTACTTGATTTGGCTTTTAGAAGACATCTAACAGTGCTGACCCACAGAGATGGTCTTGTTCCACCTCTAGACTTGGAATTAGTTGCATTGCTGCTCTAGGGCCAACACTAAGCTGGAGAAAGCCATAGTCCACTACTCATGCAGTGTATTCGTGTTACTGATAGACAGGGGCTCAGTGGTGCCAGCGCAGCATGAATATGCTTACAGACCTTGGCCCTCCCACATTCATCCCTACACTGAATACAGCTAATCTCTCTGGGACAAAGGGTGTCCAAGGACTCCAGTCTGGGTCTCCACAGTTTAATTTAGACATGAACAGCAATAACGTAGTCTTAATTTAAACAAAGGATTTTTAAATCCCTGACAGCAGGGCTATAGTGTAGAAGATCCTTTATCAGTATCACATGGGCTATGAGCACATTTAACTTGATTAAGAGATTGTTTTCCCTCCGAGGAGACCATAACAAAAAAAAACCTCCATGAATTGTCCTGATTGCTTGAGATCAAAGAGCAGGTTTTGTGCCTCGATTAAGTACATGCATCTCTGAGCCTTCACAGCTCCTTTGCTCTCCCCCCTGACAAGCCCAGAATCCTGCTAGGAAAGGTGTCAGAAGGCCATCCAGCAGGACACGCAGAGGCAAGCCAGTACAGACAGTAACTGGCAAACATTTTCAGCCTTGCTGAGGTTTGTGTCTGTAGTGTTAGGAATTATAGCCTTTTTAGGATATTTTTCCAGACAGATCTGGCTATAAGTTTATTACAGGACAGACATCAGGGAGAACTGCATCACGGGCTCAGACGCAGTATGCACAGGACATTGTGTGCTGCTCTGCAGGCAGCTCCTCCAAGCCCTGGGGCCACGACCCTGGCATAGTCTCCTGCCAGAATAGCAGTGCTATAAAGTGGGCAGCAGAAAGGTCAAGAGAACCTGCAGGTTCTCTGAAAACTGATAATAATTAATGGGAGGAGGCTTCCAGCAACCAGGCCAGCACATGAAGCCCACCTTCTGCCCACTCACCTCAGGCTGTGCTTCTGGCCAGAGGAAAGCAGACAGCAGAGAGGGAAAGCCCAGCTAGGCTGTACGCAGTGGGAAGACTTTGTTTTCTCTTTGTAGGGTTTATGGCATTCACTGCTGTTCTTCTTGGCTCCTTTCCAACTTATTTTCCCAGCAGCTATGCATATGTTTTACAGAAAGAAGGGGTAGCATCCAAATAAAACTCTGTCTCTGCAAGGTACCAAAAATCTCCCTCATCTTCTTGTTTATCTTAGGCTGTGTGATGCTATCATTTTGGGTTAAGTTCTTCAAATGTAGTTCTTTTACCCTAAGCACATCCACATGTATCTATATCCGGTTTGAGATGGATTTTTTGCTTATGGAAAAGGGCAACTGCTTGCCACCTAGACAAGTTCTCATAGATTTGTTCAAAAACAGAATTGTTGTGACTTCAAGTATTTCTTCAAAAGGAAATCATTTTTTACTATAGTGTTTCCACTCCACATCCCCCACCCCAAACTATTCTAGTCCAAGAGCAAGATTTTATTTCTGATTTGGAAAGAAAGTACCACCACTACGCTCCAAACAATGAGAAGGATTCAGTATTTGGCCTGAAAGGAAAGGCAGCAAGGGGAAATCCATTGAAAATTTTAACAGGAAAAGACATTGCATGCATCCCATTTTGTCTGCAATTACCAGACTTGAAGTAAACTCACATTTCTGATTTTGCTTCCAGGAAGTTTGTGCTAAACAGCAGCACCACCTTGCTCTTGCATGTAAAACCCAGTCTTAACAATATTTTTCCAAAAGATATTCACTCTATTAAAGAGTATTCAAGAGATATCAATCTTCAAAGCCCAGTTTCATCAGTGAAATGCACTTACAGAAATAGCCTCTTTTCTGATTAACTGTCTCAGGCTAAGTAGCTTTGAGCTTTGAGTCGAAGGAGAGGAAAACGGAAGTCAAAACTACCCATCTTCATAAGGACAGTTTCCCTCCCTCTATGGCAGAATGTTTGTAGTTGATGCCAGCCTACTGAGCTGGAACAGCACCACTAATGTGAGCACCATGTTCCTGTTTGTAAGAACTTCTCAGAGTACCTGACAGCAGCAAAGCAGCTGGGTCTCCAGTGCTGCCTCAGTGCCTGACGGCGCCTGCACTTTAGAGGGCTTTGGTTTGTGCCATGGGCACCCAAACAGCAGGACCTCACCAGCCACTCAGCCTAAAACAGCTGCATCAGGTATCTGGCGCAAAACACAGCATTGCCACACAAGTGTCCTGGGGTTAATTGCTTCACTAATGACACATACTTCTGGATAGCTTCTGGTGCTGGCACCCACTGCCCACTGTCATCCATGTCTCATCCTGTGCTGCGGGACAACAGGAAAGGATTGCACTCTCATACACAGCAGTGCAGGAAACACTTCTGCCTCTCTGAAGGATGGCTCTGAATGATAAATGGTTTAAGCCAGAAATTTTGACAAATTAAAAAGTTTAATTTATGATGCTGCATAATTCTAGCTGCTTAGCAGGTGTGACATCTCTTGCTTATTTGAAAATCAAAAGAGGTAAAGTAGATAAAAATGTATTTTGTAAGAGGCCGTTAATCAGAAAGGACCACTGGCTCTTTCAAATCCCAGATGTTTTCACACAATGGACTGTGCCAGCAGAGACTTCCCAACCCCACAGGTTCACAGCTGCCTTGTTGGTTTTGGCATTAGCTGACATGTCTTTAAGAAGGTAACTTTCCCTCAGAAAATCTCAGCTCCTATCGCCTTTTCCCCCAGCACAAGAGCTGATCGCTGATTCTCAGCAGGAACTGGCACAGCTCTGTGGTTTGTTCAGTATCCTACAAATAGCTGCTGAGCAAAGCAATTCTGGAGAAAGAGAATAACAGTCTGGAGCCATTCCCACTCAGTGTCACAGCAAAGTTCATCAGCCAGGAGATTTCTTTTGTACCCAAAAAGAATAACAGTAATCTCTGTTAAAGGAGAAAATTAGTCTCCCTGTGTGGCAAGGTTTTGCTATGACTCACAGTTGTTACTATACTTACTCAAAAACCTAAAAAAAAAGAAAAAAAAAGATTTAAAGAAGGTCCAAGATATTCAGGATAGATATGGATACACTATTTATGAAGGAATTAGAAGTGCCTTTCCAGATCTACAAGGGATACTATAAAGTATCCAAGCACATTTGGGATTATGTTAATATTTCGAAAGGAGAGTATTAAGTGTTCATAAGAAGTTTGAAAAAAACTGATGTTGGCACTCAGTGTAAGGAATTAAGGTCTCAGGGGTTTGTCCTGGGCTACGCCACAGACGCTGGTCCTTTACCTTGGGTGTGTCACCTCTTATTTCTCCAGAACTGGGACACAAAACAAAAAAAGGATTATACCTATCCTATTACTTAGCAATCACTGGGAAACTGGTAGTACAGATGGAATGTGCACAGCCATGAGATATCTTTAATTCAGCAGCAGTGAATGCAGGAGAGGGAAAAGCAAAAATGACCTTTCATGTGGTATGGCACGGAAATTGTTCCTCTCTCCTTTCCCCAGACACTGAGCAGGACAGGGCACTGCTACCCCACCTGTTTTTTCTGAGGATGTGGGTTACCTCTCTAAAAGGTGTAGCTTACCTGAGAGTTGGGAAGAAGCTGCTATTTATTATTGAAGAAACAAAGAAGTGGGAGTAAACACCACTACAGCAAAGTTGTATTTGAAGCCTCATTTGATCACTGCTCTGCAGACAGGACCTTTCTGTGATATGATATGAAACATTCCTGCATACTCTTCAAAATACCCTTTCTCTGGGCTGAGTTGGATTGCTAATTTTCCTTTCCTTCAGTTCCCATCTCTACAGGTCTCTGCTGGGTTTTCAGCCTTCCAAGCAGAGCACAGCTGTCAGATAAAGCAAGCTGCGAGAGAAAATCAGACCCCACAGCCCAGAGAATCCCCAGATGGATGAGAAGATACACTGAATTGGCAGCCAGCTGGTCAAAAGGTCTCCTCACGTTCTCTGTAACGAGGTCTGTGCTGACCTCGCCGTGTCACTCCTTCTTGGCACATGTTTCAGTCCTTCTGTATTTCCTTCCCCCTTTTCCAGAGCACTAGATTAGGTTTGGGTTTTTATGGGGTGTCCAGTGTTGGGGAGTGGGGGGAGAGGTTGCTGAGTGAATCTGAGGCTGAAGGAAGCTTTTCTTCCTACTTATTCCTCCTCATATTTCCAACTCAGTCAAATCTCCTATATTAATGTCACCTCCACCTCTCATAAGAGCTCTCTAATAGGGTGTGAAATACCAGTGAAATGAACACCAGATTTTGGAGAGCCCAGAGCAAATACGTCCTTCTGGTTTGTCATTGTCATTTATTTTTTGAACATTCTTTCTCTCCCTTTAAGTCCTTGATTCAATCCTCAGCTCTCGTGACTGTTTCTTTGCAGCTCTCATAGCTATTCATTTTTCACACCAGATTTTGTGACACACTGCATCAAACACCTTACTGAAAGCTCAGAACCGCTTAATCGATTTCATTCCCATCATCCATTAATTTAGTAATTCTATCAAAAAATAATCTAGCTTGGGTGGTACAATTTGTTCTTTGTAAACCTGCACAGATTTTTTTTTTTTTCTGGGGGGTTTCTCTCTCCCAGAGATGTATGGAGCTTTTTTCGCCTTAGTATTCCGTTGCTGAGTGACTGATTGTATTAGATTTACCAGAAGGCACACTCTGGCAGCTGTGGCAGGTAAGAAGAGGTTGCAGGTCCTTCCAGTCATTTTACTGTGGTATGATGGAAATCACTAGACTAGATTCCAGGATAAGTGGCATGGGGAATCTGATGGTTTCAGTTCTATCATTGCAAAAATTTGATTACTGCTTTCCCTCCCAACAATTTTATATACAAGTCCTCCTGAATGTTTCGCTATCTCCTGAAATCCCAGAATTCATTTCACAATGCACTGCAGAGCCTTTGGTTTTAATCCCATAGGGTAACACTCAATGTTCCCAAAGAGAAAAGACTTTTTGCATCATCTCAATCAAACAATTAGACAGCAGTTTTTAAGAAAATAATTATTAAGAGGAATTATTTCTCATTTCCTTCTACTGAGAACTGGTACCAGGACGGGATGAAGATGGTAAACTTTCAAACTAATATATCTCCCATCAAACTATTATGATATTTTTACACACATAGTCATGCAACACCTTCAGCTTTATCTTCTAGGAGAGTAAACTACTATGAAGCCTGATGGTACTACTAAACAACAAACTGCTCATAGGCTATTCTTTTCAGTTCATTAGACAGGAACCTTTCCAGGTTCCTGGGCCCATCACTTCTCAGTCAGGGCATTGAGCAGCTGGGATGCTTCACATCCAAGCTTTAATTGCTGTTTGTCTGTTGTGATTGCATGTACTGTCACTCAGCACTGACTGCTGGCCAACTTAACCTGCAGTGGATAGTTGCTGAGGAGAGACAATGATTTCTTTCCCTCTGAGACCCCGCAGAGAAGCCACATAATTTTCAAGCCCAGTTTTTCAAGACGCAGGTTCCAAATGCAATTGCTGAAGGATGAGGTTTGTGGTTTACATTGGCATTAAAGGAGTTAATCATAACCTTTGCTTACGTGGAAAAAAAAAAACAGTCCTGGGGCTTGGATCTTGCTCTGAATACTGCTGGGTCAGGGAGTAGCAAATCAAGGGACTCTGAAGTTTTCTTCAGTTTTATCAATAAGAAGACTAGAACAACTTGGTATCAGGTTAATCCACTTGCTGGAAAAGCAGGATACCATTATTAAGGGCTCTTTACTGAACTCAGTCTTTTGACAGGACAGACTGCAGGGGACTGTGATCATTGTTCCTCTTGAAACGCAGGAAGAAAGGAGGTCCTACACCTGCTTTGGAGTCACTACCTCTGAACTATTTTTTAGCAGACTGTTTGAGGATGTAGACAAGTAAATCACTGTTAGAGAAAGATTCCTACAACTCCTCCTGATCTTGCACATGTCTGGAAGCAGTTGCCACAAGACAGCATGGATTTATGAGCTCAAATCAGTATTGGCTGAGGGACTGCCATGCTCCAATCTTGGGAGTTTATTGGCCTAATTTTCCTTCCCTCTTATATTTTTCACTGAATGTTCTGATAGTCTAATTGCCATATAGTTTGCATTGGCTACATTTTTGCTTTACACGAGCTATCTTAAGTCTCTTTTAATGTGGATAGTCCAGAACTGATTGCATGATGCTGTGGGGGACAGAAAAGGTAGAAAACAAATGGTCTGTAACACATACCTTATCCCCTCCTTTCCATTTGCTGTTTTCTGGTCCCAGTCCAGATGTTGTTGGGAACCAGTCAGCTACAAGAGCACCTCAGGCATAGTAGCTAGAACCTTGCAGAGCTTGAGGAGCAAAGAGAAGAGAAAGCTGAAAGAGGGAGGGGGAGAAGCAAATACATATATTTCACAACTCATAATACTGAAAGAAGCTGAGCAAAAGCATAGAAACTTCATTCAAAAAAGCACTGTTTATATTTTCTCCCAAAGCAAATTTTCCTTTATGTCTTATTATGACAAGACCAGAGATGATTCATGTGTACTGCAGAGCCTGTGGTCACAAATCATATTCACACTGAACAACCATTTTGATTTCTATATGTTGTCTCCTTGTCATATACAGACACTATCAACACCTGCATGCAGACCATGGACCTCAGCCCAGCAGGAATTCCAGAGATGTTAGCAAATCTCATTTAACCTCCCCAGTCTCTAGTAGGAAGCTGTGACTTCCAGTGTAAATGACAAAACGGCCTATACACACAATTTCTGAAATGTGAGGACAGCAAGACCACGGAACTAGCTGATGCCTGGCCTGATGTTTGCTACAACTTTCTGTTAAAAAATTCCCATTGGGAAAGAGATTGATAGCCCTCTTCCTGGGAGCGAGCTGTCAGAAACAACACACTCACTTCTTCCTGCTGGCCACTTTCTCAAAACTTGCTCTCTGAAGCTCCTGAATGGCATCACTCTGCTTAATTGCACAGCCCATCACACACCAGAACAGGGGCACTGTCTAGCATTTACCACCGGCTTTCTCTGCACCAACCCAGATAGGTTAAAGCATGTCTGAAGGGCAACAGAAGCATCCTCCTGAGCCTTGTGAGTGTCCCCACAGGGACAAAACCATTTCCAGTCTAGGATGAGTTTATTTTATTATTCCCCCTGGCCCCTCTTTCCCAGCCCATGACCTCCACCAGGCTTTGTTCCCAAAGATGGAGTTTTTCTCTGGAAGGTGCAGACAGCAATGCCTGGATTTTTCCCTTTGTATGTCAGAACAGCTCAGGGCTTGAAATGATTAAAGGTGATTAGTCTGACCACTAAGGCATTTACAGCAAGCTTGCCAACTGGATCCCATCTGATTTTGACCAAGAAAAACAAAGCAAACCACCATTTCAATGATTTCAATAACTTAGAATGAGGTGTTGATTTATATTTATTTCAGTAGAAAACTTAAGCCTTTACGAAGAGGATAAAGTTCCACTGAGACTGAGTGACAGATCCTAATATAAGAAGCTTTAGCATTTTATTCATTTATAAGAGTGTATTTGTATCCACTGTAATGCATGACAATTCAAAATAACCATCTTTTTTTTAATGTTCTTTCATTGAAATAGAAGAAATATGCTAACAGAAGCCTGCGTTCAGAAATCCAGTATTTGCAAATTATTGTATGCAAATAGCTATCCTTCAGCATTACTGTCTGGACTCCAAGGGTGGGGAGAGAGCTCTTACAGTCTTGCTAGTGTGAGACACCAAAACTGCAACCAGCAAAAAACGCAGAAGCAGGGGCGAGGGGGGGAGGGGGGGCGCTGGGGAAGAGGTAAGGAGTGCATGTGTTAAATCCTAATTTCACTTCATTCTAGCTGATACAATGCACTGACCTCAGTGCTGACAGCCCCACTCAGGTTTAACTAGGTCTGATGGTGTTAAAAAGCTTTTCCCTCTCAGCTATACCAACATTACCCCTCTCCAAGCCTGCACCATGTCTCCTGTTCAAGCTGCTCTGTTTCCTTTCTAGTTGCTGTGCTGTGCTTTATGACTGAGTAAATACGAGGGACAAGTAAGAAAGGCTAAAATCTTTCATCCAGCTCTTCAGAGGTGAAGAACTAATGTATTAACTGGGATCGCCATGGAGTAGAGGCATCTTGAGAAAAATGGACGGAAAACAGGAAGAAAACAACATTTTGAAGAATGACCCATAACTTCAAAAGAGCATTAATCTCCCTACAGATAAATGTACTGAGGATAGAGAACACTGGGGATGTTTAATGATTCAGTGGGAGAGCTTTTCAAAGGCAAAACAGGAGTAATTGCCTCCCTGACATTCATATTTATTGTTATTGTTGGTTTTGTTATTGAGTATTTGTGTTTCAAAATTTCCCCTGCAGTACCTAAAGGGGATGATGACACAGATTACAGGAAAGCTTAAAATAGATATTTTAACTTTAAGGGTATGAAAATAATAGAAGCTGATGGCAGAAAAACAGCTACACCATCTTTTTTTTTTTTTTTTTTTTGGTCTTAGATACTAAGTTAAATCTCCAAATTAAATGTCTCCAAAATTTGACTGGAGGATGACATTTTTGGTTTGTGACAGCTCTGCAGGTTGTGACATTTATTGTTGCTGTTCTGCTTTTTACTCTGTAAGATGATAAAAAACACGCTTTTCCGTTGTTTGCACTAAACAGAGCTGCGTTGAGGCACCGGCTCTCAGTATCCGATGCCTGCACCTGTGATTCCTGGCAATGGCAGCAATGCCCTGGGACATGGGATCTCTCCCTTGCTTTTTAAGCCTTCAGAAAAGCCTCACTAAAACGAATACCTTCCTGTAAATCATCTGAGTGGTGAAGCAGCCTATTACCTGTATGATAAATGAACAGCGCGTACTAACCAGCTCTAATGGGCAGGGTACGGGTGAGTGGCTTGAAATTGGTATAAGAATAGGAACAAATGGAACAGACCGAGAGATAGGAAAAATACCAGTTTACAGTGCATTTCTTGTCACAAGAATGGAGATGGATTTCTCTAAGCACGGTGATATCCCCTCTCGCCCCAGTGGCAGCATTTTTGAAGAGGGTGCTGCCACTGCTGTCTCTGATTCAATGGGAACAGAATGAAAATGACATGAAGTACATTAAAATTCACATCCCAAATATTTTTTTCTTTGCATATTTACACTCTTGATTGGCATTAGCATGCAGTCTGGTACCAGATGAAAGTACAGGCTAAGTTCATCAAAGATAACAAGTAATTCTGAGTAATGACTAAATGGCATTCCTAGATATCTACTTCTAAAAAAGGAAATGAGTAGTTCTGGTTGTAATTACCAACTCGGGTTCCACACACAAACCTAGCATTTATGAATACCAAGCTGGGCTCTATTTGACTATGTCAGTTTACTTTCCTAAAGCAAAAACAAATTTAATCGTTATCACTACAACTGTTTGTTAAAGTTGAAAGGAGATAAATCATTAATAGGGATGTCATTTATTCATTATGGTTAAAATATATATATCTACTTGTCACTTTGATGAATCTACTTTCTTGTCTCATCTCAGCTTATTGACATTACAGATGAAAAGAGCTTCCTTACTGCATTCCTGTTGAAGCTCAAAGCCTTTACAATGGTTTATTGATGAACTAGTATTTTGAAAATCAAGACAGTTGAGGCTTAAGACTGTAGTGACAATTACATCGTGTTTTGTTGCAAAGCTAACAATTTGCATGGGACTGATGATAGCTCAACATTAAGCAAATAAAGTATTATTACTGTAATTTTGTACAGAATTTTGCAGAAAACATTGCCTTGAACCAATGCACAGACGTCTGCTACAGTGCTATAGCATCTCTTTCCTGTGAGAATTTAACCACTTAAACACTATTTAATTTGGCATTTGTAGCCACATGATGTAAATACAGAACTGCTGAGTCCTGTGCGCACTAAGGCACGTGAGTAACTTATTCCAGGGGATTGGTTCTGCTACAGATTATTTTACTGTATGAAGGAACTCAGGCACCCCCATGCTTAGAGGACCAATCCCCTGGAAGACCTGCTATGAGTGGTTTTGGTAGCATACAAGCCTGAAATATATGGTTGCTAAATGAAGAAGTTTCTCATATTTTTTATCCTGTTTATTGCTGCCCATGCTAATAGCTACATCCTCACTAGAAAACACCTCCAAGGCATTAACTGTGCTGAATATATTTTGATAGAGCCCTGATTTTAAAAAAATCTGAAAACCTTGGCACAACAGCAGAGAACCAGGCAGAAGACATTCTACCTGACACACCCAGTACCAGGTGTCAGGAATGGTTTCAAGACATTCAGGATAGGTCTAAAATACTACATATGCCTGTCCTTCTATCTACTGATAGGAAAACAATTGCATTCAATGCACAAAGCAGGATAAAACCTGGGAATTTTAAACCTCAACTCTGTCATGCGCAGCTCTTTCACCAATGAGGAATTCACGGTGTAAATCAGAAAACATTTGTTCTTTCACAGGAGATGCAGTTTAGGCTTTGGTGTTCCAGGCTCTTGGCTTTTGATATATATTCTTCAAAGTCATATTGGCTGTTTCATTCAGGGCTGATCATTTATTTTTCCTCACTGGATGAACATGAGAAAAAAACAGGAGGGCACTGCCCACTCCAGTGATGCTCCCTTGATAGCAGCCTGATGCTTGACGTGCATATTCTTGGAACGTGCAATTTGATGGCTTAACAGTGTGTTGGCAGCCCAACATTCAGTATTTCAACTAACTGAAAATTAACAGTTCTGATGTCTGATCAGACTCGATCATGTGAGGAGGTACAAGTGCTCTCAGTTCCAATACAGGTCCAGCTGCACAAGCACTGGGAAGTCAAATTGACACATTTGATGTATCCCCTGAGTGAAGAACTTCCTCAACTTTAGCTCTGAACAACAGTTAAAATAGGGCATGTGTTGATGGCATTCCTCAGCTTTAAAAATGAGAAAAGAAAGGTCTCTGGTACACTGTCATCTGTCTAGGAAAATAAACTCCCCACATGGAGAGGGGGAAAATGTTGCCTCTTCTAATGCTGATTAGTGGTGTGACATCTTCCCAGAGACTGTCAGATCTAAGAAAATATTATACACTTTGATAAAACTCATGCACCTACGTAACCTAGTATCACGCTGGGGCCATGTATAGATTAATGATACAAATCTCACAAGATGAAATACATTGGCTGGTACTTTAATACCCTGAGAATATTATTCACTGCTGACTAAGTCAATAGATTTTTTTTAAGTGAATGTTTTTCTCAAACACATATCTGGCCCTCCTATTCCCACATTGTCTCTGAAAGCAGTGAGGGCATCTCCATAATTTTCCTTCTTGTTGTTCCCTATTGTGGTTTTACTTGTTGAGTCCCTGTTCATGCAATTTCTGTGTTCTGTACAAGCCACTCTTATGTGCTTTATCACTTCAGACTTTCAAGTATCATTACTTGAGTCACAGACCGTAAATTTCACAATATAGCAGTGATACATTTGAACACCCTAGATGAAATTTATTGTTTTGTATTCATTTATACTGAATACACTCAAATTTCTAACTTGTGAGCATGCACAGAGTATATTGTTACATTTATATTTACAAGGCAATGATATTGTTTCATTATTAATATTCTATAGTTTAACAATAAAACAATTTCAAAGGACAGTTTTCCTCCATTTAAATCTGCAAAGATTTGCGAATTTCAGTCTAGGACAAGATCACAAGATTTCTACTGTGTTTTATCTTTCTCCAGTTGTCCCTCTGACACACCAAATGTAATGATAATTTGTCCTGGGCATCTCAAAACATCACTTGCCAAAAAGCAATACAGCAGATGGCATGGTCCAACTGGCAAAGACACCTCTCTCATTTTAAGTTTTAGTAACAAATTATTAAACAGAAATAAATGGAACAACACATGTAACAGTTACTATGGGGTTTATTCTTACCTTTTAGATATAAATAAAATCCACAGTTCTTACAGTATACCACTAGACAGAAGCCCATGTTAGGATTTACCAAAGACAAACATAGAACAGGCAATAACATCTGAAAGGCACTGCCCCATGCACCAAGTCTGCCCCAGATCAGAAGATGCTGCTGCAGCCACTGTGCTTCCTTCTGTTCCCACTCCAGCAGCACCAGGGCCTGGAAGCCCATGTGCAACCTATGCGGTACATTGGGTAGAAGACCCACCTGGCTGCATAGTGCTCTGTTGGATCTTCTGCAGAAGCAAGCAAACATTTTCTTCTGTCTTATCCCCACTAGAGACAGCAATTTCTTGTTCTTATTCATACTCTGACAGCAGTCTTCCTGGCACCTCTGGGAGGGCTAGCATTGCTGGACAACCAACTAACAATTGTTTAGTTTTGAGCCAGGTAATGGAACCCAGTGCCCCAATATTTGCATAGAATCCTAGAACCTTCCATTTGGAAAAGACCTTTGACATCGTCGAGTCCAACTGTACCCACCCTCTGCTAAACCATGTCCTTCAAAAACTCATCTACCCGTTTTTTAAACAGCTCCAGGGATGGTGACTCAACCACCTCCCTGGGCAGCTGAGCCAGTGCCTGACCACCCTTTCAGTAAAGAAATTATTTCCATGGATACACAGAGTAAACGAAGCTAATCTGGAGCTGAGACCAGCAAGAGATGTGAAGGCTAGCAAAGACGGATTCTACAAGCTCATAAACAGCAAAAGAAAGACCAGGGAAAATGGACCTGCTGCTGAATGCGGTAGAGGAACCTGATAACAAATGGTGTGGAGAAGCTGGGCTGTTCAATGCCTTCTTTGCCTCCGCCTTTACCAGAAAATATATCCTTCAGGGATCTCAGGCACCTGACACCAGAGAGAAAGTCTGAGACCAGTAAGTTTGATCATGGTGGAGGAGGAACAGTTTAGGGAGCACTTAAACAAAACGGGTGTACATCAATCCACGGAGCCTGACAGGCTGCAACCATGAGTGATGAAGAAGCTGGTTGATATCATTGCAAGGATTTTATGATTATCTTTGAATGGTCATAGCAACTGGAAGAGACTTCTGAAGACTGGAAGGAGAAGTCCTATCTTCCAGAAAACAAGGAAAAAAGATCTGGAGAACTACAGGCTAGTCAACCTCATCTCAATCTCTGGGAAAGTGATGGAGGAAGTCTTCCTGGAAAGTATTTCCAAACACATGACGGACAAGAAGGTGATGGGGAAAAGTCAGCATGGATTTGCAACAGGCAAATCATGCTTGACCGACCTGGCAGCCTTCTAAAGTGATGTGACTAGCAGTGCACAAGGGGAGAGCAGCAGATATTGTGTACCACTACTTTATTAAAGCCTTTGACACCATTTCCTGTAACATCATCATAAACAAGCTGAGAAAGTATGTATTACAGAATTAGACAGTGAAGTAGACTAAAAACTGGCTGAACAACCAGGTCCAGAGGATTGTGATCTGTGGCACAAAGTCCAGTTGTAAGCGAATCATCAGGAGTATACCCTAGGTCTCAATACAGAGACAAGTGAGATTCAACATATTTACTAATGAGTTGGACAATGGGACAGAGTGCACCTTCAGCAAATTAACATGTAACACAAAACAGGAAAAAGTGACTGATACACCAAGTAGTTGTACCACTGTTCAGACAGACAAGAACAGACTGGGCTACTGAGCAGAGAACAATATCATGATATCCAACAAGAGGAAGTACAGATACCAGAGTCGTATTCAGGGAAGAATAATCCCAGGCACCAGCACATGCTGCGGGGCAACTGGATGGAAAGCAGCTTTGCCAAGAAAGATCTAGGGGATCATGGTAGACAACAAGATGACCATGAGTCATCTTGTACACTCATGGCAAAAAAGACCAACAGTATCCTAGGGTGCATTAGGAAGAATATTGCCAGGAGGTGAGATGATCCCTCCTCTCTATTCATCACCGGTAAGGCTATGTAGGGAGTGCTGTATCCAGTTCAGGGCTCCTCAATACAAGAAAGATACTTACTGGAACAAGTCCGGTGAAGGGCCATTAAGACGTCTAAAGGACTGGAATTGTATGAGAAAAGGCTGAGAGAAGTGAAACTATTCAATCAGGAGAAGGCTCAAGGGGATCTTATCCATTTATATAAACAATTTATAGGAAGGAATGAAAAACATGGAGCCTAGTGACAAGACAAGAGGCAAAGGTCACAAATTAAACACATGAAATTCCATCTGAACACAAGAAAACACTTTTTTTTACTGTGAGGGTGATCAAACATTGAAGCAGACTGCCCATAGAGGTTTTGGAAGCCCCATCTATGAAGCTATTCAAAGCCTGACTGGATGTGGTCCTGGGCAACCTGCTCTAGGTGGGTCTTCTTAAGGAGTGGGGTTGGATCAGTTGACCTCCAGAGGTCTCTTCTAACCTCAACGACTCTGTGACTGGCTGGATATGATATGGCTGGTCTCTCCCACAGATCCAGGGACCCTTTTTTTTGTTCCAGTACCACCAGTAATGGGCCACTTTCATCAGATTAAATTTTGCAACAGATTATACCTGGAGGTTACCTTTCCAATGAAGAGAGTGATCAGGCTGTTATAAGAGTAATAGAGAAGGAATTTGGTGTGGAAAACACAGCTGTGATTTCCAGTTTAATCCAGCCATTTCAGCGTCTAATGCGTCATCTCACTTGGTGTCAGTCAACAGAAACACTCTATCCTATGTTTAAACATGGACAACCAAACAATTGTCACATCATAAAAAATATGAATTCCACTAGCATTATCTGTAACCTTAGCTCACCCCTGCGAAAGATGATTTACCTGAAGGGCAGTAACAAAAGAGGCCAGTCCAACAACAGGAATCCTTTATGAGAAACCTGAACAACGGTTAGGGCTGAGGAACTGCAAGGCAGAACTCTTATCACAATAATTCATAGACTCATAGAATGGTTTGGATTGGAAGGGACTGTAACATCACGCAGTTCCAACCCCATGTCCATGGACACGGACCACCAGACCAGGCTGCTCAAGACCCCATCCAACCCGGCCTTGAACACTTCCAGGGAGGAAGTGTTCCACACTTCCCTGAGCAACCTGTGCCAGTGCCTCACCACAATTATTGTGAAGAATTTATTCCTGATGTCTGATCTAAATCTTCCCCCTTCCAGTTTAAAGCTGTAATTCTGCTGGACTGCTCCACAGGGATCTGCAGAGAGCGCCAGAAGTCTCAAGAGAGCAAGGCACTTCAGGATCTGTAAGTTTCTAAATACTTTCCCTGCACCAAAGCCCCCATTCAGAACATTACTGAACTTTAGGAAAGTCTAGATCCCTTTTTATGCAGCTTAGGACTATTTCTTATTAGAGCTGGGAAGACTAGATATAAATCTCCTTCCAAAACAGTAATCCTCTTATATTTCATTACTAGCACCACGAGCCTCTGTGAAGTGGTCTCTGTCAGAACCATAATAACAATGGGTTGTGGCTAAGCTCTCTATCCCAAGTTCAGTCACAGCAAACCCACTAACACATTAAATCTGTGCCTGCCTTTGATTTATTAATCCTTTCTACAGTCAGGTACTGGGTGTGCAGTAGCAGCTAGTGATTCAAGCATCACTGCTCTGCTATGTCTGGCTATGGGAGCACTTCATTTCAGGACATTTTATCTTAACAAGCTGCTGAAGATAGTTGAAACTAATCTGTTACTGTGCCTTGCTATGAATTGGGCAGTGTACAATTCTTATCTGAGAACTGGTAACTGACTATAAGGGCTCTTCTGCTCCATCTAGGGGAAAATTCACACAGGTGAATTTAAACTAATCTGATTTTTGTCCCACATGGAACAGAAGTGCTCATGTGGGCAGTTACTGAGGTGATGCTAGCAGCCATGACTAAGAGAGGAGGAGTAGCTAAGAACAGCATCTGACTTTCTGCTCTCAGTTCTGCCTGTCCCGGTATGCTCAGTGAGAATGGGAGACAGTCTTAAATGCTTACCCTGTTTCTTCTCTTGAACTCTTAAATTTGCAATTAAGATCCAAGGGGAGTTCAGCTAGACTACAACAGTCAAGCTAGACTAGTCTTTTCACCTCTTGGGTGTCCAGGACATGAAATGTCCTGTACTGGGACTGCATAGACCTATTCAATGGCTCCCCAAAATGGACACTGCATTTAAAAGAACTGGTTTGTTTTAGCCTGTGCTACAGGCTGGGAAGTTATCCTTTTTGACATAACCTATGAGATGAAGGACAAAAGTACAAAAATTTGGTGCTTCATCTCTAGCAAAGTCAGTGCATACTTTCTGGGAGATGACCTTTCCTAGCAGTGACTCCAAAGTTGTGGTTGATACTTTTATTAGGTATGTATTTTCCACTTGTATATCCTCTCCCCACACACTTTTGC